>CM077016.1:85795168-87130168 GCA_039090855.1 Macrothele yani | reverse complement strand
GGTCTCGACTTGTCTCTTGTTGAAAAGACCAGGGGCTTTGGGGATCCTCCATGGCACCCACTTGGTGTCATGGTTGATACCACCTTTACATCTTTCGAGAAATCCTCAACCCCTGCGTCAGTGTACCAGCAGCTCTTCGCTGAGCACCGTGCCCTCAATTCTGAATACACTCCTATTTTCTCTGATGGCTCCAAGATGCACGGAGTCGTTGGATCCGCGGCGGTTTGTATTGATGACGTCTCTGTTGCGCGGATCCCACCTGAGGCCACGGTGTTTTCGGCGGAGATGCATGCTGTGTATCTTGCACTACTTCATGTTCAGTCGGCTCTCATCAACGGACTGTGGTGTACACTGATTCTTTGAGTGTTGTACAGTCATTGTCATCGTTGGACTGCTGTGATCACCCTTTTCTTTTTACCGTGCGAAGGCTTCTTTGTTCTTTCCTCGAGACCGGTGTCCAGATACAATTTTGTTGGATTCCCGTGCATGTTGGAATCTCGGGTAACGAGTGTGCTGATGCGGCTGCTATATCTGCTTCCTCTTTGGTCGTCACACCCTTGCCACTGTTTCACCGGGATTTCCGCTTTCTTGTTCGCGACCATATCAAGCGAACGTGGCAAGGTCTGTGGGACCAACAGGTGGAAAATAAACTGCATCTTATTAAACCTAATCTTGAAATTTGGAAATCCTCATATCGTCGGAACCGTAGGAAGGAAGTGGTGCTTGCGCGTCTCCGCATTGGGCATTGTCGTTTCACTCACCGCTTTTTGCTGTGTGGCGACACTGCGCCGATGTGTGAGACGTGAAATTGCCGACTCACCGTCACTCATCTTCTGTGTACCTGTGTTTGTTTTCGTGATGTACGTTTTCATTTCTTTCATTCTCATTTGTTGAACGAGGACGCTGCTACACTGCAGCGGCTCCTAAATGACCACTGCAATACTGTTGCTGTTTTTTCATTTTTTAAAGAAATTGACTCATTTAAACGTATCTAGATTTTAGCCCTATCATCATCCTAATTTCTCAGTTTTACTGAATCAGCTAGATTTTAATCATTGTATCATGTTTTTAATACTGTTTGTTTCATTATTTTTTTTAGCCCTTCCATCGTTCTCATTCTTCAGTTTTATTTGATCAGCCATATTTTAAGCTTCATAGCACGTTTTTTAATACTGTTTGTTTGTCTGTCTTATGTCTGGCGCTCTTTGGCCAAACATGGCCCTTGCGCCATAAAAATCAAACAACCAACCCCCACTCAACCCACTCATCTTCATACAACTTTTTATTCTTTTCAGACACACTGGCTTCTGCGGTAGTTACTCTGACCCTTTTGTCATTTCACCTAATTACCCTATCATCTTTTAATTTCAATAACAGTTCTCTTCTTATAAGCATCATTGTGCTACTCCTAGTTATTTCATTTCTTGCGAGAAACAATTTACTTTTTTACATCTTTTTTGAAGCGGTTCTTATCCCCACCCTCTTCTTAATTACTACAAATGGGGTTTCCTCAGAACGATTGCAAGCTGGCATCTATCTCCTTTTATTCACTATTTTTGGCTCCCTGCCGCTTCTCTTATCATTTCTCTTTTTCTATTTAGCCTACTCCTTTAGATATTCTATTTCCAACCCACACCCTATTAATTTACCCTTCTTTTCCATGATAGCGTTTTTATTTACCCTTCTTTTTCATAATAGCGTTTTTTTTTTTGGGGGGGGGGAGATGCATATCTTTTTCATTGTCATGAGGAAAATAAAAAATGGGGAAAAAGATGAACTATGAGATTCGACGTATATTTGGAAACGCAATTGTAATTGCTCATTAATAAATGAACAAGAAAACAGAAATATTCGTTTGCTAAATATTAATATTTCTAAAAATAAAATTTAGCCTGAGATTTTATTTCCAAAGTTTAGTAAAAAATATGAGAAATTATCAGGGTTACTTAAACAAAGAACAAGAAGCGCAAAAAATAAAAAGATAAATAAAAGCATTAGAGATTATACGTTTCAGTATTTTTTTTTTTTATAATTGTTTCAGACATTCACCACACATCACGAGAACATTTCAAAACCAATACGGGGCTGGAGATCCAGTTTCTTATCAAATGAGAAATGCGGAGAAGGGGAATTTTTTTTTTTAATTATTTCGTTATTTACTAATTTCTTGGAAATAAATCGCTTTGGCGTCACAAGGTAGAGCTTGGTCCACCTTATAAGGCTAAAGCGATTATTTAATTAAACAGGATGCTAAATGTTGGGCGGGGGCTGCCCCCCCCCCGTAAAATTATTGGAAGGGCAAGATTCACCTGGCCCCCTATATTCGGCGCCTAAGGACCGAGAAAAACTAATATTTAAGAATACATTTTCTCTCAGTACGAATACACTACAGCTTTTTTTTTGTGTATGATTGTTAACCAAATTTTACCTGGCTACTGAGCCATTCATTTAATTTTTTCGACTACTGTAAGCTGTTCATTCATTTCATGTTCAAAAACTGTTTTGTTTCACATTTGTAAGAAGCTACCTGATCAAAACTGAATTACATCTGAGCTTCAGTCATTTTTAACCATGTGTGTCACATTTAGTTTTGATGCGCAATAAGGCAGCTGCTTTTTGATACTTTTTTGATCGAAAAATCTCTGTTCTTAAAAAGGGATCATTCATGTTTACATTTCTTGCTGTCATTTCATGGAGCGTTAGGGTGGCTACTTTAATGAGGATCGAAACACATGCTGCTTATGAAATCGAACAATTCCGTCTACATAGCTAAGCTTGTGTTAGTAACTTTTTAGTTATTTATTTTGCAGCATTTCTTCTTAATGTATGACATTTAAATTGTATTATAATAATATCAAAAGATTCCGGAGCAACATTTGCTCCGAGATCGATATTTTACGCATTCATTTTACATCTCTGCAACAAATGTGCTGCCATCTGCCGTCAAGAATTAGCTAAGTTGATTTGAACTGCTTCAAATGAATAATAAGTAATTTCCACGTCTTTAATAATTATACGCTACTCACGGTTCAAGTGAAGAATAAAATATGTTTTTAATGCAATGGATGACTGGTATGCGCAATAAAAGGCTATAATGAATACTAGTTTATTTTCTTACCTACGGCTGTGGCACAAAGAAAAAAACAAACATGTAGCAGACTTCATATTTTTGATTAGACGAAGAATAAACTTTTTCTCAGGGAGCGATTACAAATTCCAGAAAATTTGAATTTTACGTGTATGAAATATGAAGAAATTCCAATGGAAAGTAACAAATTTCATGATTTTTTATCGTATGCAATTTTTCAAAACAAAAATATTTAGTCCAGTGCCGTAACTAGAAATGTCACATTGAGGGGGGGGGGAGTTTATGGGGAGGCTTAATGAAAAAAATCTCTCTTCAACTGTTGCTCACGATTCGTACTCTTATTTTCAAAGAATAAATAAAAGTTAAGCTCCTTATCTTTTACTGTAATAAAATATATCATCATCACACACTGATTAACTTCGAGAAAATAAATAAAATATATCAAAACACTAACTGAAAAAAATACTACATGCGCAAAAGAATAATTGAGCACTTTTAATGGTCACAAGTAAAAAATCAAGCACTAATAGCTCTATAAAAAAATCAAAATGAAGTACTTTTAACTAACCCTTTAGCGACCATGATCCTAGAATCTTTTATCACTGTACGTACCATAACGCCCGAAACTGTCTGTTGGTTCACTTCTTTGTTTAGAAACAACAATGGTGACTGACGGTGACTCCTGCTGATCCCTCAGGGTCGTGCAGATTTAAAGAAAAGGTAAGGGTAGGAAATATGATTTACTCTAGAGAGGCGTTTCGGATGGCTATGTTCGTTTGTATGTACGGGCGATTTGGGCGTTATGGTCGTTAAAGGGTTAAGTGTTCCTTATACATGTTAGTGCTTCAGAGTACGGTGTGACAACTGCAGACTCCTCTCTGGTTTTGGGGCAAATGTATCCAAAACACAGTCTAAACAGATTTTCCTACGTTCGTCACTTTGGATTGAGAGAAGGGCCAAACCTGAAATTTGTTCCTGTCCCATTGTTGAACGAAGGTGTGATTCGAGCCTACGCAACTAGCTGAATGATCTCTCGCAACATGTTGAAGTAAGTGGAATTGTAACTGCTGTTTTCACCAATTTGTGTGAAGGAAATAATCGCAAGGCAGTAATGCCAGCATCTCTAGCAATGTTTCTGGGGTTTTTTTCTTTTGTTAGAAAACAATTCTTGGCTACTGTAACTTCTGCTTCAGGAAGGTCCATATTACAAAATTTGCAAAATTATTTCGTATTACTGAGGTTGAAAAAATCCTCACTTCCAATTGCACTAGGTGATAAACAGTGAATTCCGTTCAAAATATGTTCAGAGTCAAATCTGAACCTCCTTGAACGTTCAGAGATAGTTTTATCAATTACAGAAAAGAAAATATATTTTCTTAAATTTTCGATCGTTTTGCAGTCTTCTTCTGCACCAGAAATTTTTCCTATTGGTTCAGTCACAAGAAAGTTGTCCCTGATTTGGGCACTTTCCTCTTCCTGTGGACAGTTTCCTCCTAAGAAGCAAAGTAGATGAAAATTCAATTGCTTCATTGTAAATTTCAGTGAAACTTTCTATGTTTCTCATGTTTTGTAGGCTCAGTGCAACAGCTTTACACCTCCTGATGCTTCTAAAATGTCCAAATCTGGATTCTGAAGATACTGATTTAATATTTCAGTCAAAGAAATTTTTTTATGTAGAACAAGTAGGACAACTATGGTCCTGAAAGATTTAGAAAACAATTAAGTCCTCTAGCTTTTACAACATCACTACCACTGGGATTTAAAAAAAAAACACTAACAGAGCTTCATAGACTTTTTTCAGATTTTAATGCTCTACTTTGACAAGCCCATCTTGTAGAACTTAATGCCTGCATCTCAGATTTGCCCAAACCTAAATCGGCTTGAATTTCTATAAAGTTGTGATGAGCTCTACCAGATTGAGAAAAATTTGAATGCAACGACTGCAAAATTTCAAATAATTCTTTTACTTTAGGAATGTCAGAGCACCAATGCCAAATTTAATAGACGTGCTTAACAGTGAATATGGACTGCTTGCGGGTGTTCTTTTTGAAACAGCGTTTTCAAACCCTTCTTATTACCATTCATTAGATGATCCATCATAACCCTGTCCAAAACAAGGAACTTCGTTTTATCCAAATTCGTTAATTTTTTCACATAACACATCTCTTAGTCCCATGGCACTCAAGTCAGTAACATCGACAAAACAAATAATTTTTTTCCAAATAGATTTCCACCATAAACATACTTTATGCAAATACTTATTTGTTCGTTATTACATATATATCTGGTATCATCAACCAAAACTCAGTTAAAACCATAACTTTTGGCCTCGATAATGTTTTACTTAATACAAACTGATGCAGATTTGTAACAACTCATTTTGACTCTTTGAGGAGGTATAACGATCATTTCTTGGTACTGCTGTGATATCACTGTTAGTATCATATTTTCCTGTTAGTTCCAAAATTTCCAGAAAGTTTCCTTTGTTCTTGTTTTCATGGGACTTATGTCCTCTGTGAGAACCAAACTTTGCCTTAACTGTCAACAAAAGAACTTCAATAACTCTCTTTAAGGAATCCGCCTCTTTTTTATTTCTTCTACTGAAGCACATTCAAGTTGCTGTTCCATATTTCCTACACTTGTACTTATAACAGTGTTATAGTTCATCCAGAGTTCAATGGCTTTAAAATGGCAATCATTTTTTTCATGTAGTTTTAGTTTTTCTAAACATTTTTTTCAATTGCAAACTTCATTTTTCGTAAAAACAGTTTCCACTTTTGACGCTGTTTCAGTTAAGAAAACGCGGCACGGAAAACGAAAAGCACTGTTTAATGAAACACTGTACTCAAGCCATGAAAATTGTTTGTGCCAACAAGCATTGAATTGCCTTTTCTGTGACCACACTGTGTCAATGGAAAAATAATTCGTGGCTGATGCGGTTCCTCTTCCTTCCAACAAAGATCACTTGCCTGGTTTTGCATATTTTGCACTGACACTGAAAAAGCGCTAGAACTAGGCATAGACCTATTTTCACTTGTTCTATTGGACTCTTCAAAAGTATTGTTTTTCTTTTTTGCATTGAAATTAAAATACGATCGTACATAAATTTCGGATGTAAAACCGTGCGAAAAGCAAAACCACCACAGAGAAAAGTAAACACTCATATCTGAGGGATATGTACTCTTACAAAAACTACTGGCCAAGGGGTTTTCACAGATCACAAACCTAAACGTACGCTATCGCTTTCCAAAACACAAAGACCTGCGCTAAAACGTGGCTTTCTCAATGGAAACTTTCCAACTAATTCTAAAACGAATAGCGCTCCCACATTTATGTCATCACAGAACATTCTAGTAATGCCGCGAATATCCAGTTCTTTCCCCTCCCTGTCCCAGGCCGCTAGACGTCGCTCCGTCTCCACTCCAGTCACGTGGTAAGGCAAACAGTAAGACTCCTTGAGACTAGAGGAAGTCTGACACGAGCTCCTGGCAGATGAGCTGAGGCGTGGGGTGGTGGTGGTGGAGAAATTAAATAAGATAAAAAGTAAACAACCCGAAGAAGACCACCTCGGAAGGAGGCAACGCAGCACAAGTACTCGTAGTCACTGCGGTCTACACCAGACCAGTAAGCAAATGTTCATTTCACAGACGAATCGCGATTCAACTTAAGTATTGATTCGTAACGTACTCTCATCTGAAGAGCTACCGCGTGCATTCAGCAGTCCCTCTAATATAAAGAAAAGGGACGACTCTGGTCAAGATGGCGTTCATGGTCTGGGTAGGAATCATGAAAAACGGGCGAACAGAGCTGCACATCTTTCAGAGTCGTTACGTTACTGCCCTGAAGTACTGAGGAGAGATGCTGAACCCATGTGTTAGGCTGTTCGTGCAGATTTTATTCTTATGGGCGATAGTTCCAAACCTCCGAGCTTATTTGGTCGATGATTTTCTCGAAGTAGACGATATTTACCGAATGGTGAGGCTACCCAAAATCTCCTGTCCTCAGTCCCTTTCATCATGCATGGGATGCTATAAGGAAACTCTTTTGTGCGTGCGTGCGCGTATAAAAGAGAGGAGAAATATCGCCACCCCCTGCCAGAACAGCTTCAGAACTCAAAACATCTCCTGTTGAGGAGTGGTCATTAAAAAGTAATAATAAATAAAAATAGTGTGAGAAGTCGTTGCTTGAGCTGCACGGGTGTCAGGGGGTGATCATAATCTATATTAAATGACCACATGTCTTATGCAAAAGACTAAAAATGTTTTCATGGACTGCACTTTCTTATAAATTATAAGATTATGACATTAACGCATGCAAATTATAAGAGATTATTATTTTCTTCTGCCTGAGTCGCACACACATACGCAATGTAATAATAAACATCTTTACGAAATTTCATTGAATTTCCTAATAAATACTTCGAGTTATGTACGAATGAATAAATCATCCTTTAATTTTGAGCAGGATATGATGAACTGCTGTTCGTCGCCTCGGTGGTGCAGTGGTCTAAGCGATGGTTTCTGATCATTCGTCCGAGGTGGGTCCGGGTTCGAATCCCGGAGAGGCTTGGATGTTTTGTTTGTCTTACGGCACTGCCTCTCTCCGTTCCCTGAAACCAGTGGCCTTAAATTAGGGACGGGCGACTGCATATAGCCCACTGAGTTGCTCACGGTGGTCGTTAAACCTCAAATATAAAAAAAAATCTGCTGTTCAAAAAGCACACTACGAGAGACTGGATCACTGAATAACTTTAAACAGGTATTCGTAGTTATGTATTTTTATTCATGATCAGCACACTCGTTGACTATGAACTACTATAATTTCAGGTTTACAGACTAACATAACCATACAAATATGGAAATCGTAATAGGACCGAAGACATCACATTAGCAAACAAAGTAAACACTAACAAGAATATACAAAGGTCGGTCAATAAGTAACTTACAAACACCTGTAACTCCCCTGTTTTCAAAGGTTGAATCATGAAAGTTGGTGGGTAGCAACCTTTGACCTTTGGTTTTAGAGATTAGAGATAATCCCTCAATGTAGGATCCATTGGTTTCACTACATTGCAGCCAACGTTGTTTCCATGACAAGAACGCACATTGGTAAAATTCCGGAGGTTTGTCATTACACCACTTCCTGACACATCCAATGAGTTCTGCGTCACTCTAAATGCTTTCCCACGTAGATGTACCTTCAGACGACCAAACCGATAAAAATCTGATGGAGCCAAGTCTAGGCTGTACGGTGGTTGTGGCACCAGCGCCCAGCCCAGTCGAGTCACTTTCTGCACTGTCATCTGTGAAGTGCGCGGTCTCGCGTTATCGTGATGCAGTTACGTCCTCGGCTTGCAAGTGGGGTCTCTTAGTTCTGATAGAACGACTGAGCTTCTCCAAGGACGAACAATAACGCTTTTTGGTAATTCTGGTCCCACTTTCCAGGAAGTCGATGAAGATGACGCCCTGACAATCCATAAAAAAATGTGGCCTTCAATTAGTTTGATGACCTAGAAAGTCGTGGGTTCTTCTTCCGCGGTGATCCCTCATGTTTCCACTCCATTGACTGACGTTTGCTCCGTAGGTTATAATGAAACATTTATGTTTCATCACCTGTTATCACACCGTGAAAACATTGTGGACAGTCACCAGCGAAATGTTCAAACAGATCGTTACACACCTCTTTCCGAATTATCTTCATCTCTTCTGCGAAGAGCCGTTGTACCCAAGTAGCACATATTTTCCGGTATCCTAAGCGTTCTACCACTGTTAAAACACTCTCCTTTGACATGCCAAGGCAGTCCATAAGTTTGGAAGCGGTGATGCATCTGTTATTCTAAATCAGCTTCTCAATAGCTTCCTCAGATGCAGTGGTTGTCACAGTGGTCTGTCTGCAGCATTGTGGTTTATCCTGAATGCTAAAAACCCCTCTCTGGAACCTCTGCAACCATTGTTGCACATTACTACAATCCATTGTTTTCTCACCATACACTGGCAACAATTGTCTGTGGATCGATGTGGCTGAGCTCTCCCCAGATTTGTAGAGAAACTATTACCGTCTGTTGACGTAGTAGGGTGTCCATTTCACCATCCATTACACTTCACCTTCAAAGAGAATAAACAACTGTTAATAATCGTTTGGAAGCTATAACAGAAAGAACGTCCTACCCACCAACTTTCATGATTCAACCTTTGAAAACTGGGGTGTTACAGGCGATTGTACGTTACTTAATGACCGAGCTTTGTATTTAGCATTGTGCCCTTTTCGTTGTGTGGTTCTTGTATTTTTCATCAGTATACATGATTTGATTATCTGCCAGTCGTAGCCCAAAAGGAGAAAAACTCGTGGGATTTCAGACGTAATGTTCAGTGTGGGAAGCAAAACGAGAAGCAAGTAAAATTTACACGAGTGAAAGGTCAACGAAAAGACAAAAAGGACGTATACGTAACATATCACAACAGCCGAATCAACCACACAGGTTGGATTTTATTTTCAGTTGAACTGGGTTTAGTATCCTACTTTCTCAGCCAACTCTCTTATACTGAGCCATAGTGTTCTGACGCTCTTTGGCTTATATGGCCTGTGACGCATATTCTAAATTAACTTTCCTTTTTAATTTCTATCCCTACGTAAATTTTGAGTTTGTTTTCAGTTATACTTCACACTTAACGTGACATCTTTTCTCTCAAATGAATACTGTTGGCAACACAATTGAGGTCAGAGTAAACGTGACGTGTAACTGTATGATATAAGAACGATCGATGAAAACTACGATACAACAGTTGCTCGTGTGGGGTGTTGAATTGTGTTAGATACACTGAAGAGCAGTTGAATTAGAGATACCTGTCTAGTAACGTGTAGCATTACCTTTCACCTGATGACGGCGGCGATTCGTCTCTGCATGGACTCGACAAGACACCGGCAGCGTTGGGAAGCCATACGGATCCACGACTCCTGAACAAGCTCCTACAGTTCGCGAAGATGTGATGGAAGGGTCAGAGCCTAGAACATCTCTCTCGATGGCGTCCCAGATGTGCTCGATGGGATTGAGGTCTGGTGACCTAGCTGGCCAAGGAAGCGAGGCCACGTCGGTGGAGTGTTCATCCAACCATGCGGATACAATTCGGGAGCGATGGCACGGTGTTTTGTCTTGTTGCAGGATGAGGTCCCCAGTGGAATGTTGAAGACTCACAAACGGGAGCAAATGGTCGTCCAGGATAGCCCGGTAACGTTTACCTGTGAGGGACGATGTCACACGTACCAGGGGTCCCATTTCAGTCGCCGTAAACAGTCCCCAGACGAGAATGCCACTCCCACCAGCTTGAAGAGTACCCTGCTGGCAATAAGGATCCATCGCTTCATGTGGTTTGCGCCGTACTCGTATCCTGCCATCCGCATGTACCAGCGTGAATCTCGACTCATCAGTCCAGGCAACATTTCTCACATGTCTAGGGTCCAGTGGCGATGTTCCCGCGCCCATGCCAATCTTTGCACCCTGTGATGTGCGGTCAGCAGCGGTACCCTCGTGGGACGATGGTTTCTGTAACCCATAGCGAGGAGATGGGTCTGGATGGTGTGGCTACTTACACATTTTTGTGCACCAACGTTAAATTGCCGAGTGATTTCTTGCACCGTGGCCCGTCTATCCACTGTTACAATGCGACCTAGCCGACGATGACCCCACTCATCCACACTCTGTTGTCCCCGGCAGGTGGCCCTTGCAGGGATGGTTTTACCGCATTCGATGTACTCACGGTGCACCCGTCACACAGTGGCTCGTGAAAATCCCAGTGCCTGCACGATTTCCGAGATGGAGTGACCTATTCGTCGAGCCCCGACAATTTGCCCACGATCAAATGCGCTTACATCCTTCGTCTTACCCCATACTGCGTCCGACTATTACTGATTCCCGTCGCATCACTCCTTATATTGTCGGATCGCTGAATACGTCATGTCGTTTCCGTTTACAGGGCCGCCCACAGCGCCACATTTGCATAACGCCAGCTGTCTCTAATTCAATTGCTCTTCAGTGTATGTGACTTCTATATTATCCTGAAGTGTTATTATCTGTGCTGGAGAAAAAAAGCATCATTTACAGTAAGTTGACTTCTGTTTATATGTTTCGTCTGGCAGTTAAGATTTAATTTAGGAACTATTTCATCGTATGGTTATGTTTTAAGAATAACGTAAGAAGAGCGATAAAAGATCAAGCTCGAAAAGAGATTACGTTATAGGCCCTTGATACAAGAATTTGTACTAAATTAATAAATAATAACACAAGCTAAGTGAATGTCTGTCATTATTATCAATATTTTTTCTCGGTCACATTGCATTTATTTTCGTGTATGGAAAAAACCATAGTCTCTCTTCCGCAAGCACATTTTTTATAATTTCCTTTTCCAGAGCATAAATATTTACTTTCCGCAGTTAGGTGATGCTATTCATAAACTACTAATATACTTTTTTCGCAAACTAGTTTATTACTCAGCTCAGTTTTTATATATTATTTAATTCAATTTTCCAGCGGTTAATATTTTGCACATCACTGCATTAATCTTTAGTGTGTTCAAGAAATTCTGCACGGTTGATGGGATTTATATTTTTCTCACGCATCAGTCTCGTTTCTTTTTCTATACTTTCGATGTTTTCGAGGATTACTCTGATTAAACTGACTTTATCTAGATGAAGTTAGTTATCTTTGGTCGTACAGGCTTCTCTTGATTTATTCATCATTTCTTTTCCATGAATTAATTCCGTCTTCTCTTCTTAATATCTTCTAAACACTGTGAATATTTATTTGCCTGTTGATATCAAATGCAGAGAGTCGCCTTACACATTCCACTTTTTTGAACAAAATTTATCATAAGAATAATGAATTTTCAAAATAATGCCCTGCTGAAAGATTAAAAGAAATTATTTAAATAAAATACTGAATGTAAAAAAAAGAATGAAGTTTTGGATTCGTCAGGAAAACATTCTTTTAAGTTGCAAAAAGCACGTGATTAAACAAAGCATTTGTTTTTCAGTGGTAAAATCTAATGATTGCGTTCACTGTTGGCCACAGGCTAGTACATAAAAAATAAGTTTACGACAAGAGTTGAAAACTTAAAAAATATATAAACTGTAGTTTAAGGAATCTGGACTGATGTACATAAGTTTAAATTTTCTAGAAGTAGCGAGTGCAGTCATCCCGCCGCCGCCCCGGTGGCGCAGTGGTCTAAGGCGCTGGCCTCTGATCATTCGTCCGTAAGGGGTCCGGGTTCGAATCCCGGTCAGGCATGGATGTTGTTTGTCTTACGGCACTGGCTCTCTCCCTTCCCTGGAGCCAGTGACCCTAAATTAGGGACGGGCGACTGCTTATAGCCCATTGAGTTGCTCACGGTGGTCGTTAAACCTCCAATCAAAAAAAAAAAAAAAAAAAAAAAAACAGTCATCCCGCCATATTTGCGAGAGTACGTTCCTAGAAAGGGAGCGAATCGCGAAATCACGAATACTAAAATTTCCTTATATGAAAGCAAAAGAATCTGGTAAATTAGCTACCAACGTTACGCAATATTTATCATTATATTTTGGGTTAAAAGTAGTAAAAAATGGCTTTAATAATTATGCGAGGAAGTTATTGTTATAAATCAATGAATGTTTGTACCAGCGATTGTTTTCTTCACCTATAGTTAAAGTTGGAATAAAAAAAATAGAAATAACCAGAAAAAGAAAATGGGGTATTTACACCGATGGGCCATTTTATTATGATTACCTCCAGCCTAGAGAAATGAGTGCGCCTGGAAACGGAACGGTGGCGCAGGTGAAGTTCACACAGCAGTATATATACAACCAGAGGACCGGCTTTCGGTTAGTAGAGTGTTCGGAGTCAGAATGCGAAAAGCTGCCGATTTATCGGAGTTTGATAAAGGACACTTTGTGGTGGCACAGCACCCAGGAACTACGTTCTCGGAAACGGCGCGGCTTGTGAGTTGTTCACGTGCCCCTGTAGTGAGTACGTATCAAAAGTGGTGCACAGATGGCCAAACGACGAACCGTCATCCAGTCGTGTGTCGTCCGTAGCTCATTTATGCCAGAGGGGAGCGGAAACTGTCGCGCATTGTTCACAGCAACCGCAGGGCCACAGTGCGACAAATCACCCGCATCTACAACAGTGGTGATCGGGACAAAGTGTCACGGCACACAGTTCATCGCAGCCTTAACAACGCATGAAATGGGCCCAAGATAATCGAGATTAGACCGTGGATTATTGGTAGAAAGTGGCCTGGTCTGACGAATCAAGATTCATGGTGCATCACGTAGACGACCGAGCGCGGATACGCCCATAACCAACACAGGCTATGGCACTTGGATGCACTGTTGGGCGGAAACATTCCGGCGGCGGCAGTGTTATGCTGTGGATGATGGTTTTTTTTTTGGGACACTTTTGGCTCCATTATCTCAATAACACAATCCCTGACAGTTGTCTGGTATCTGAACATCGTTGCGGACCAAGTTCACCCATTCATGGAAACGGCGTCCCCTGCTGGTGATGGCCAATACCAACAGGATAATGCGTCATGCCACACTGCCAAAATCGTTAAGGAGTGGTTCGAGGAACATGCTGGTGACTTTCTGTTAATGCCTTGTCCTCCAAATTCACCTGACATTAACCCAACCGAACATTTGTGGTTCGACTTGGAAAAGTGGGCTTGCGCAAAATGACCACCACCCCGAAATATACGGGAAATGGAGGGCATGCTGTTGATATCATGGTACCAGATACCCCAGGATGCCTATCGCCACCTCATCAAATCGATGCCTCGCCGAGTGGCTGCTGTTTTGAGGCCTAAAGGAAGTCCTACAGCTTATTAGTAGGTGGTCATAACGTAATGGCACATCGGTGTATAATAGTATTGTTAAGAGCATCTTACTATATAGAGCCGAGACTTGGCAATTAGCGAAGCGGATAGAAAGAAAATAACTGCTCTAGAGATGGATGCTTTAAGAAGATCATGCAGAGTGTCAAGAAGGCAGAAAATAACGAATTAAAGGACTAAAGAATTGACGGAAGTGAACGAAACAATTTTCGAAGACATACAGAAGAGATAATTGCGTTGGCTTGGTCATGTAAAAAGAATGACCAATGAAAGACTGCCCAAAATTGCCATGGAATTCAAATTAAACAAACGAAAAAATAGAGGCCGACCTAGAAGAACATGGACTGATGGAATAAAGAGAGCACTTAGTGAAAATGGCCTGATGGAAGAATGGTGCTTAGATGGAGGAAGATGGAAAAAACTCTAGGAGATCGGTAGGTAGGCGACGTTAGCTGCCATAAACATATTATATATATATATACTATATTGACAAAAGTCACAGGCACCTAGAAGAGAAACACAACATAGCATTTATTCACATACATTAGTACGGTGTCGGTCCCCCTTTGGTCTTAATGCATGCACTGACCCTTCGAAACATGCTTTTGACAAGGTTTTGGAACACAGCGGTAGGTATGTGCTTCCATTCAGTACATAATGCTGCCGCTAACTGTTGCTTAGTAGTAGGCCTTCGTTCCAAACTTTTTATGCGGCTCTCTAATTCATCCCATAGGTGCTCTATGGGATTACGATCAGGGCTCTGTGCTGGCCAGTCCACACGATACGGACTTACACGCCATAACAGTCTTTCTTTATCGCTCGGTGCATTATCCTGCTGGTACCAACAAGGCTGGGTTCCAAAGTATTGCCACAAAGTTGTCAGGGCATAATTGCCCAGAATATCGAGGTAGACGTGCTGGTTAACAGATTTGTTTACGATAACCAATGGTCCGGGACCATACCACGAAAAACACCCCCACACGAGTACACTGCCAGCTTCAAACTTGACCGTAGGAACACACTGTGGTAAATAGTGTTCCCCCGGCTGACGCCATACCCACACACGGCCATTAGGCTGATGGATCGTGTATCTTGATTCATCAGTCCATAGGAACCGTTTTCATTGATCTACGGTCCACGATGAATGTTCTTTACTCCATGCTAAACTACGAATAGCATTCCGAATGGGGATGAAAGGCTCATGAAAAGCCGCACGACCACGGTAACTCATGGAATGAAGTTCTCTGCGCATGGTACGTGTACATACCCAGGTTCCAGCATAGTTACTCACCTGTACACTGAGGTCTTGTGCAGTACTCCGTCAATTAGCTGTAACGACTCTCCTGAGGCTTCGACGTCCTCTTTCACTGATTTTCTTTGATCTGCCGGTACGTTTTGCTGCTTCAGGCACGTCGTGTGTCTTCCACTTATTCAGTACATCCAAAACAGTTGACTTGGGTATGTTTAAACGCCTCTCGGTTTCTCTTATGGACAACCCACTAATATAACATCCAACAATCTTTCTTTTCTCAAAGTCAGTTCTCTCCCGCCGCGACATTTTCACTCAACCTCACAGTGCGATAGGATCGCGGTTAGCTGCAGGTTTGTTTTTATACAGTTTGCAGCTGAACCGCGCATCTTAACAATGCAGCGGATCTGTTTATTTGCTTTTGAAGGAGTGTTAGGTGACGTTTGTCAATATAGTGTATGTTACTGCGCTAACCTGCCTTCCTTTAATCCTTTCATTCGTTATTTTCTGCCTTCTTGACACTCTGCATGATCTTCTTAAAGCATCTTTAAAAAAGGTGAAATGGACTTTTTATAGTATTATTTCACACACAAAAAAAAAAGCCAACAAAAAAAAAGTACACTGCTGGCCACCCAAAATGCAACACCAAGAAGGGCACGAGATAGCAAAGTCATATTTACTGGACACATAACAACAGATACAAAGATGAAACGATTGAGCTTACAGGCCCGTGTGACTTGCGGAACACGCAGACATCAATAGTTCGTGTGGCCCCCATGGCTGGCAATAACGGCCGCTACACGCCGCGGTATCGAACGAAAGAGGCTTTGGATGCGGGCTTGGGGTATGTCGGTCCAGGCTGCTTCCACACGTTGTTACAGTTCATCAGGAGTAGCCGCGGGTGGTACTTGCCGGGCCACTCGGTTGCCGATCAGCGACCAGACGTGCTCGATGGGCGACATATCGGGAGAACAGGCGGGCCACGGCAGCAGTGACACCTGGTGAGCCGTGAAGAATTGTTGCACGCTGCGTGCCACGCGCGGGCGCGCATTGTCCTCTTGAAACGTGGCCGCTGGCAGGTCCTGCAGGTAAGGGAGGACTACAGGCTCCCAAACGTCGGAGATGTAGCGGTGGCTGTTGAGTGTACCGGCGATGCGTACCAGAGGGTTGCGGGTGTTATATCCAATTGCGCCCCAAACCATAACGCCAGGCGACAGACCGGTATGGCTATGCATAATGCAGGCGTCATACAGTCTCTTGCCGCGGTGCAGCCACACGCGAATCCGACCATCGTGGTGTTGCAGGCAAAAGCGGGATTCGTCGGAGAAGACAATGTCGTGCCATTCCGTAGTCCAGGTGCGGCGTTCAACGGCCCACTGCCGCGGCACTCGCCGGTGGTGTAACGTCAATGGTAATCGGGGCAATGGGCGCCGTGCGACAAGTCCCCACTCCTGCAGACGACGTCGAACGGTACGTGCTGACACAGGTTGTTGCGCATCACACCCTAATTCCTGCGCTAACGTTCGTGATGTGGCAGTGCGAGCCGTCAATGCCCGCCACACAACATGCCGGTCCTCTCGTTCGGTGGTTTGCCGCGGCTGCGGCAATCACTCACGTCGGTCCGTCCATCCGTCCTGCACCCACCGAATCCATACTCGCCGCACTGTGGCTGGATGTCGTCCCACACGGGCGCCGATGTCTCGGTACAATAAACCGTTGTCGCGATAAGCCACTATTCGTCCTTTGTCGAACTCCGAAACGGCTGTAATGACTGCCGTATTCTGCGACGAGGCATCAGGAAGCTTCCCACGCACAGGTCCGGCAGCACAACATACTCCCACTACTTACACCCCGCCTTCTGTGCACCCTTCTTATAGTGTTTCTCGGTGGCGTGCCGGGCGCACATGATTTGCATATGCGCTGCAATGCTAATCGTTTGCATGTCCTCTCGCGGGCGACGCGTGCTGCGAATTTCAGGCCAATCGGATGCTTCCTTCTTGGTGTTGCATTTTGGGTGGCCAGCAGTGTAAATATAAAATGTACTCTTGATAGCTATAATGGCTTTTGTCTTAAGTTGTTCAAAGGCTGATACACAGACATCGTATAATCATCTGTACAATAAGTACGCGGTTTCTTGCAGTAACACATTATATAATAAGTAGCTGGTGCGCCAGACTGAGGATAGGAGAAGAAATATCCTGTGCCACAAAAAACAAACAAAACCTATGCGATGTGCTATCCACATTATCCGATCCCGCTACGGAACTTCAAAATTCGAGAGATGATTAAAAATTGAAAGTTAATCAAACCTCAAGTATTTTCACGAATCTCTACTATTAGTTGAAATTTCTCGTCATACGGATTTGTAAAAAGTGGAAACGGAGATTTTCCGTTAATATACGAAAGGAATAGCTGAAAGGTTTCTGAAAATTCAGAATTTTCCGTAAACACATCTCTAAAACGCTAATTTACCGTCAGTGTAAGAAAGAAACTGCGGAAAGGTTTCTGAAAATTCTGAATTTTCCCGTGGCACAAAAAGTCCGTTAAATTCAGATTTTTTTCCGTCATTTCACGGAAAAGGTTGTATCAGAAACATGCTTCGTTAATTCACGAAAGAAATGATGGAAACTTGCCCGTGAATTTCAAAAAAGTTTCTTACAGAATACTATCTTGTCGGCTGTTATTGCTTCATTGAGAACGAGTATGGTCGAACAGTATGGTGCAGATCGTATCCGTCCGTGCTTAAGCTGTAATCATTACTACTTCGTTTTATAGGATTCATTGGTACAGTACGACCTCAGTTGCGTAGATTTGCTGAAACCCTCAGTCACTTTTCCTTTTGTTTGAGCAGTCAGGCATTCATCATCCCCCTGGTTAGAAGCATGCAACTGAAACTAGAGGATTAGAGTCATGATTCATCCCCTTCCTTCCGTGCTGCCTCATCCTCTTCTTGCGAGTTTTTTTCTTTTCTTGAAGGGATAGCGACCATAGTTAGTAACTCAATGGGCTACGAGCAGTAGCTGGTTCTTAATTGGGGGCCAAACGTATTGCAGGGAAGTGACCGGGACATCGCCGTTACACAAAACATAACATCTATGACTCATCTGGGTTTCGAACCCGGATACATCTCGCGCGAATTATTAGAAGCCAGCACTTCGTAACATTGGGCCGCCAGGGTGGCTAAGCTTTAGCATCGTAGTTCCTACAGCCTCATTGTGCATTACGATTCACGCAGAACAGACACACCGAAGCTCCACACCCTTCTTCAGGAAATTAACGTTTCGTTGAACGAGTATTTCGCGAAATTTACAAAAGTCTTAACATACGCTCGAGAAAAATAAATACAACCGATATCGTTATAAATGGGACAAAATTCCATTGCGTTTTTTGAAAATATGATAGATATAACCAGATGTTCATTATAGACGAAATCGTTGCAAACTGGCCAAATTAACATTATGGCAATGTTGGGTTTTTTTATTGTTGTTGGGATTAGGAAAAGCGTTCACAATAGCCAGGGAATCGCTGTAAATATGGATCGCGCTAATAAGGTTTCACTCTATGTGACGTACCTGCCAGCAGGACGCACACGACATAAAGGCAGATAGCAGTCAGAACGAACGTCCGCGTAGCTCAATTGGTAGAGTGACTTATTCCGTAATGAGGGGAGCCCCGGCGTGTACATAAATGACGGAGAAATTTACTTCGTTATAATGGCGCCCGAACTTTCCGGATAACCCCGCCGTTCCAAATCTCGTAATGGTGTGATGTTCTTTCCACACCGCGAGAGAGGAAATATAAGAGAATCCCTTCTCCAGCGCTTCAAAAAATAAATGTGTGTGACGTTGCATTCCACACACCAGATTGACTGGGATTTCTCAAGTGCACGTTCTACAGCAGATGGCTGCCTGCAACGATTCATGGTCACGTCTGACCCGTGGTTATGCTCCCGGCCCTCTTTGGGAGGGGGAAGGGAGATGTGACGTGCACACGACATAAAGGCAGATAGCAGTCAGAACGAACGTCCACGTAGCTCTATTGGTAGAGTGACTTATTCCGGAATAAGGGAACCCGGGTTCGAGCCCGGCGTGGACAAAAATGACGGAGAAATTTACTTCGTTATATCTGTATACACGGTCTTATCAGAATAATATGACCACCTACCTAATTATGGGATAAAAACCCTTGGCCCGGATGACAGCTGCTAGACGGCGTGCATGGACGCAATGAGGCCCTGACAGGTTGCCCCTAGGTACACATGCCCATTCGGACTGCAGTACAGCTCGGAGGTCCCGCAGATGACGTGGTTGTGGGTCGACACATCGAACCTACCGATCCAAATAGTCCCACAAGTGCTCTATGGGATCGAGGTCGGGCGGTTTCGCCGGCCAAGGGAGAACGGAGACATCGGTGCCGTGTTTCTGGAACCAGTCACGCACCCTTTACGACGTGCACGGCGCATTGTCTTGTTGGTAGACACCACCAGGGTAAACGTCCAACATGAAGGGATGAATGCTGTCAGCGAGGATGGACAGGTAGCTCATTGGCGTTCAGGGACCCATCCAGTAGCACCCGCGGTCCCAGGAGTCATGCCAGGAAAACATCCCCCGACATGCACACTGACACCGCCGGCCTATACTTGACCGGCAATCGTTTCCAGGTGTTGGTTCTCGTGTGTCTGACGCCGTATCCGCCACTTCTGAGGAGAAGAAACCTCGATTCGTCAGAGAAGACAACCTTTTTCCACTCTTCCATTGTCCAATGATGGTAGTCCCATGCGAACTGCAGGCGTAGTTGCCGATGTATCTCGGTTAACATAGGGGCCTTGACGCAGCGTCGACTCCGAAGACCCATGCGTAACATCGGTTGCTCTGCTGTTATCGAGGACACACACGTGGTGGCCCCAGCGTTCATTTGTGTGGTCAATTGCTGCACTCTTGCGCATCGATTGCCCTTTACCAGTCGACGGAGGCGACGGTGGCCTTTGCGGCTCCATAGTTATGATGCCGAGAGGTACTTGGTGTGCCAACGGTCCATTCTTGGTGCACCTTTACTACAGCACCTAGCGAACAGCCCACGAAGTCTGCTGTTTCTGAGATGCTTCCACCCTTGGCGCGGTAACCGATGATCATTCCTTTTTGAACGTTTGTCCCATCATTACCTTTGCCCATTGTGCTCACGTTATGCACTATGGCGCATCTGTCTTGGCCGGCCACATATCTTCGTGTGATTGACCTTGTCATGTGCACTCTGTGACGCATGGGCGGCTACACTGTGATTCTGGGGGTGGTCATATTTTTCTAATACGACTAGGTATATTTGTATTTACATTGGCACCAGGAAGGCAGGAAACCAACGCAGTAAAGACAGAGCATCCACGTCTTGCACTCCGGATTCGAATCCAGACGGGAATTCGGAGGAGCCAAAAACCCACGGCCTAGACTGCTCGAGCATTCTCCTCCTCTGTGATGTGGCAGCTTCTCCATCGCGGAGGGAATTAATTACGCGTGCAGCACAAAAATCACATGATGCGTAACTAATGACCTGTCATGAACAAGTACGAAAAAAGAAATTTACGTATGTAGAAATGAAAGTTAAGAAGCTTTGCGAAACTTTTCACATGTATTTTAGATCCAGCTACAGGAAAAGAATAGTTCCGTGAGGGTGTCTATGGTTCCATAGTAATAACGTCACGTTACAAAACATAATTCACCGGAAACGAAAAAAAAAAAAATTACTAAATGGCGATCACCTTTCCCAAGTGAAACAGATGTTTCCTCGTTTTGAGGAAATGAATCTGCTAACGGTTGTCATTTTGCGATGTAAATTGCATTATGGCTCCGATAACGAGCGTAGAATGATGTGTTGCCGATGATATTTCTTACTTACCCAGACAGATTGTTAAATAATTTTCTCATTGTGGTAACAGAATTTTATGAGGTACTAAAATACTTAAAAAAGAGGGAGAGAGACAGAGAGAGAGGAAGAAGTCCTCTGTTTGTGGCTTTCAAAAAATCGTTAAGCAGTCAACAGCCGCAAGTACTTTCCGTTTAAAAAAAAAAAAAAAAAAAAAACAGCGAAAACAGTGATGGGGTGAAGAGTAAGGAAGAAAGTGTTGGGGATTTAATTCATTCTTTCTAAAACCCATATTTGCAGAGTGGTGAGCACGAAATATTCTTCAAGCTGAGCCAGAAAAAGTGGACAGTTCAAAAAATTTCTCAACGAGCTTAAAAACTTAAAATTTAATTAATACTCAGCTTTCAGAAAGTGGAGCATGTGTGCATTAGGTGACAGAATAAATTTTTTCCAAATATTTAAAAAAAACAATCTGGCAATGGATTTTCTAACGATATATGCATTATATATAACACTGAAAATAGGAAGCAATAACTTAGAACAAGTAAAAAAATTAAATTATCTAGGCTCAATGATCACTGAAGATCTTGACTATTTTGAAACCATAAAACACATTATCAATAATGGGTGGATAACATGGGCAGACTAGTAAAAATATGGAACAGTAAAATATTAAACAAAGAACTCAAACTAAAGATATACACAGTCGAGTCACATTATTATGACCACTTCCTACTTTTGACGTCAACAGCACGTTGTCAGTAAAAGAAGGCACATGTCGTGAGCTAGATAGGAGGGTATATAAGGTGTGCCGTAGGAATTCTGAAAACATCACTTGTTACTGTCGTGCATAAAAGGAGCGATTTATCAGATTTGCAAAAATGGATGATTATCGGCTTTCGGTCCAAGGGTGGCAGTATTTTTGAAACAGCGCAGTTTGTGAACTGTGTCGCGTGCTGCTGTGATTAAAGTGTATGATGATTAGAGAAATGGCACCATTGCGAATAAGCGAAGTGGAAACTGTGGAACACCACGTGCCATTGATGTGAGATGTAAACGTCGGCTTCGAAGGTGCGTGAGGGCCGATCGACCCGCTGAAAAGGACAGCCCAGTAGAGGAAGATCAAGAAAGAAATAGATTGACAACATTAATGAAAGAACCCACTTGAACTCTGTAATACAGTAGAACTACACAAAACGAGAGCAGGCAGAAAGAAATGGCGAAAATTCGTCTTTGAGAAACTCAACCCGCCATGAGAGGAAGAGAAAGAAGAGGTATAACACTGTTCGACATAAAAAATGCCGCACACGAAGGAATGCACGAAATGAAACGAAACATACCACATATGTAGACAAGTAGGTGGGAAAGAAGTGATCTCATTTCTGAGGGATTATGTGAATGCGATGGATGAGAAGACGGTATAATGTGGCCTAAGTCAATAGGTCGTGTGACCGCCACCCTGGGGTATAACATTCGGCAACATGGCGTCAGATCGAGTGGAAAAGTCCCCGGATGATGTCCTGAGACGTCGCTGACCATGTGTCATTGACTTGTGTCCACAATTCATCGACATTGCGAAGGGAAGACCATTCATCGTCTGCCAATTACGTCACTACAGGTTCTTTATTCGGGAGTCTTAGGATCGCGCTGGCCAGAGCAGCACGTGGACACTTTGTAGACACTGTCTCCTTCCGTCAGCAGCATGAGGACAGGCATTATCTTGTTGAAACCGGGCATTAAAGATATCACGGAGATACAACAAAACGGACTTGAGCACCTCACTGACTTGTCGCCGTGCTCTCGTCGTACCCAGTAAGCGTACCGACGCTGAACGGCTGTTGCAACTGATAGCGCCCCAAACAATGACACCAGGTTGAGGAGCCGTATGACGCTCACTGATGGCAGCAAGATAATCCCGGTGACTACGTCGCCTCCAGAATGTCAATCGGCGATTGTCGGCGCTGAGACAGAACCGTGACTCATTGATGAATACGACATGGGGCCATTCGTCCCGTCTCGCGTGTCTGGTACGGCACCACTGCAACCTTGAGCGCCAATGTGCTGCGGTGAGTGGCAGTCATCGTAATGGCTGGCAAGAGCACACGACTACCTCCATCAATCTGCGATTCACAGTACGTTTCGACAAGCGGACGTCACTAGCTGCATGTGCATCTCGTCAAATGTCGTTCGCTGTAGATTCTGGGGTCTGATGCAACATGCCGTCGAATGCGGCGATTGAGAGGTTCGAAAATCCACTTTTGTTTGTCAGCACAGCTACAACGACGCATGTTACTTCTTCCAACCACTGTCGCTATATTCAGCCTACAGTTGCTGCGTCCCGATGCGATTCTGCCGCGATACGATGCACTGACAAAACCAGCCACATGTAGCCCTATGCTGAAGCCTCTGGTAAAGGTGTCCATGTGATGGTATGATTCACGATGACGTCTCTCAGACATTCGTACTCCTTACATGTGCCTTCACCACCGAGATCCCGCTAATGTAGTAGTCCAAACACCCAGGTAAGGACGACCAAACTTAGCTAAGCCGCGCTGTTCTGCCCCTTTTATCTCCCGCATCTATCACTGGATGGGTTTACAACTACAATCATTTACATCGCTCAATTGTCGACACATACCCACCAAATTGCATCACGCTCTGACAAATACTTCCTGCGTTGCATTGTCTACGTCGAGAAAATTCAATATTTAACGATCATCTAAGGAATTTTTTATACCCAATTCAGAGCCACTGGTTCCTGGAAAGCAAGAACACCACATCATTAGGACAAACACAATATCCATGTCTTTTTCTGGGATTCCAACCATGACGTACGAGAATTGACAAGTCCAAGCTCCCTAGAAAGACACGTTTCCAATTTTTAACTATACCACTGACTTGATGCATTTGTGATTATTTTATACATTCCCAATGTTTTTTGTTTTTTTTTGATTGGATTTTAAACGACCACCGTGAGCAACTCAATGGGATATAAGCAGTCGCCCGTCCCTCATTTAGGGTCACTGGTTCCAGGGAAGGGAGGGAGCCAGTGCCGTAAGACAAACACAACATCCATGCCTCACCGGAATTCGAATCCGGACCCCTTACGGACGAATGATCAGAGGCCATCGCTTAGACCACTGCGCCACCGGGGCGTCATTCGTAATTCGCACTGTTTGTTTCATTTGAGGTTTAACGACCACCGTGAGCAACTCAATGGGCTATAAGCAGTCGCCCATCCCTAATTTAGGGACACTGGTTCCAGGGAAGGGAGATAGCCAGGGCCGTAAGACAAACACAACATCCATGCCTCACTGGGATTCGGACCCAGACCCATCTCGGACGAATGATCAGAAGCGATCGCTTAGACCACTGCGCCACCACAGCTTTGCACTGTTCTGTCGTCTAATAATTTATTCAATTCCCAATGTTTAGTGGTAGTGAGAGGATCCAAGTTACATGAAAATTTCAAAATATTTCGTTTCAATTTAAGATAAGTTGAATTATTATTCCATGGAGTTCAGATAGTTCGTAAGTCGAGTCTTTTGATCACAGTTCCAAATGTCTCCCACATATTACAGTAGTTCGGTTCACAGTTAGGTGTAGTCCAAAAACGTCGCAGATTAAACCGAAGCTCGAGAAAATCTGCTATATTTGATGAGAGTTGTTTCACACATCCGATATTACACAGTGAGGCAAAGTTTTCCGTGCGGTTCAATTTGTTTTATACACAATTCATGGTACCTCAGGAAATATTACAATGACAATCAAAATACGCATGATATCGATAACTTTGAATTCTCTCCTGTACGGTCTCAAGAAATAATAAATTAACGATTATTTGCAATTAACAATAGTGGCAAACGTCATTCCATCTTGCATAAAGTGATAAATTTGGTAAAACATCGCCCAAGTACAGTAAAAACAAAAAGAAAAATTAAATTACGTGATGTATACACGATAGGTTATTTTTTACCTAAATATACATGAGAAATAAAAATAGATTGGTTTTAAACGAGAAAATGCAATGAGATGTTCCGCTTTACGAACACTGGGATTTATAAGGTGTGTTTCGAAAAGTTTTAGGACAACATTCCTAAAAATAAAAATTCCAAGAGGAGAAAATTTACTGCCATTTAATCTTCAGAGTAAATCCTTCTAATTCAACACATCTTTGCACTGTCATACAGCTTCTTTATGGCTTTGTGGAATTGAGATTTTAAAATCCAGTTTAACTCCCTCGTCATACTTTCAAAAAGGTGCGTCAACCGAGCTTGTAAAACTTTGTGGGAATTGTGGAAGAAATATTCTTCTTTAATACCTGTGAAAACACAAATTTGACCGTGACAGGGATGGAATCCGAGCCCCTCACTCAGGAGTAAGTTGCTCTCCCAACTAAGCTACACGGACAAAATATATCGCTGCAGATTCGTCGTCTTTACACGTGCTTTACCTCTGTAGTACGTCACATACCTGGAGCACTACAGATTTATTAAGGCGGCAAACAGAATAGCCATTGCTTATCTTAATCATGAGATACTTGGAACTTCGTTGTCTTGGGTGTTGTAACGGATGGCATGGTCGAACGGAAATCGGTAGATGCGGGTCCGATTTCTGCTCCAGGGTAATGTAATTTTCAAGTTTTCATGATAATGATTATTCTGTTTTCCGCCTTAATAATTTTGTAGAAACCTATTTAACTCCCTCCCTGAAGCGCTATCGAAATTGTGTCCTATCAAGTACGATTTCTCTTCGAGAAAACAGAAAATAATCAACAGGTGCTGGTTCCGGCTAGTACATGACGCCTGTAACGCCATTCCCTGAGAGAAACTGCTTGAGGACCGTCGCGTTGTATGCAGGCTCATTGTCTTGCAGCAAGAACAAATCACCCGACTAGGCCGCATCGAACCTAACGAGTTGAATTCTTCTCAACAGTCTGTCCATCCCACCTCTGTAAAATTCGATGTTAACTGTCTGTCTTTCCGGTAGAAATAGAGTGCACAACTCTTTGCCTCTCAAAAAAATCACCAACATCGTTTTGGTTCGAGACTTTCGGAGCCGAAGTTGCTTCGGCGAATTTTTTCCAACCCACGCAGCTGGTTTTCTTTTCGTTTCGAGGTCGTACGCAAAGCATTAGGATTCATCACCAGTTGTGATTTTTTTAAAAAGGCCTGATCACTGCCTGCCACGTCAATCAAATCCCGACACGCAGCAGATGACCCCTCCTTCTGCTCCTCCGCCAATTCATGTGGTACGACACACTTTTCTCTTTTTCGAGCACACATTTCTTTTCTAATTTATGCATACTTTTCTTTTTTTTTCGAGCACACATTTCTTTTCTTTTCTAATCTATGCATACTTCTCTTTTTTCTAGCACACATTTCTTTTCTAATCTATGCATAATTTTCTTTTTTCGAGCACACATTTCTTTTCTTTCCTAATCCATACGCACTTTTTTTCGAGCACACATTTCTTTTCTTTCCTAATCCATACGCACTTTTTTCGAGCACACATTTCTTTTCTAATCCACGAATACCTTTTTCGAGCAAACATTTTTTTCTAATCCATGCACACCTTTATTTTTACCAGACACACATTTCTTTTCTTTTCTAATCCATGCACACTTTTCTTTTTTCGAGCACACATTATTTACAAAATAACCAGTTTAAAAACGACCGACGAACAAAACACTGTTTCATTTCTTTTTCGCCGTCAGCCACATGAGCAGCCAAATTATCATTCTGCAACAAATGAATAGCGACAAACAGCAGCCAAATTATCAAATTATCATTTCAGTGCCATTTATAATTTACATAATGTCTGTTCTACTAAGACAATATTACAGCCACTCTCCAAATTCGTGCGTAACTAAAGATGCCCATTTAAAGACTGCGTTTCGACAAACTGTGCAGTTAATGATATGATTTTTTGCCGGAAATATTGCATGAACTTTCATCAAGTGACCCCGAAGTATGAAAATTGATAATCGTAACTCATGTACTAGACAAAAACAGTAAAATATCCGAAAAGAACAATTATTGGCAAAAGTTTTAATTAAAAATAATTAAAATGACGTAAAAAGTTTGTGACGTACTACAGAGGTGAAAATATGTGTCAAGACAACAGATCTGCAGCGAGACTTTCTGTCCGCGTAGCTCAGTTGGGAGAACGACTTACTCCGGAGTGAGGGGGTCACGGATTCGATTCGCGGACAAACTTGTGTTTTAACAAGTTTTAATTAAAAATAATTAAAATGACGTAAAAAGTTTTAATTAAAAATAAAATAAAATGACGTATCATTTTGAACGTTACCTCTTGTAACCTCCCAGTTGAGCATTCGACCCATCATTTCTTTCTGTCAGCACATTCATCTGCTTTTAATCTTCCAGTATTTTTTTATTTTGTTTTCATACACTGCATGATACCCCTTGTTTAAAATCTTCACAAAATTAAGTCTTGGTAAATTTTTAAGGCCAGGGTCACATCACAGCCCATGAAAAAGTTACAAGCATGGCTAGTTAGAAGAAACCAACATTCCGCTCTGCAGAAGGTGATCGATGGGTGAAAGGCGCGGGCTTAGATTCTCGTAAAGGTCGTTCATCCCCCTCCAAATGCGCGATGCGCGAATGCTATTGGGTGTGATAAAACTCTTTAAACAGCAAAGACCTGGTGTTCCAATTAAACTAAATAGCGGAGTGGTCACAGGAGAGGGTTTCTGGTTAGTTTTCCAAGCTAGAACCAGGGTCGGGTCTCGGAGGATCTTTATTTCTTCTCTGGAGTCAGTTCCTAAACAAAGGACGGAGGATTTCCTACTGGCTTGGGTAATGGGTTTGTTTTCCCATCCTCCCTCCCAGAAAAAAAGGCTGTGTCATGAAAATACAAGTTAGTAAAATCATGCAATGCATTGATTATGATACGCTTTCCAACATACCAGAAATCATTACTCAGGTTATTACTCACGTTATAAGGATGCTGGCTGTGGAATAAATATCGCGTCTGTGCCCTAACCTTTGACCCCATATCGATGTTATTAAACAGAATTTGTTCAGTATACCTCCAGAACAGCATACTAAAGTTTTGTCGCAATAGAAACATTTTTAGTCAAGTTATGAGGATAATGGCTGTGGAATAAATTTCGCTCCTGTGCCCTGACCTTTGACTCCATTACGATGAAATTCAACAGACTTGGTTCAGTATACCTCCGGAACAACATGATAAAGTTTTGTCGCAATCGAAGCATTTTTACATAAGTTATGACGCATAAGGGCAACGGAATGAATCCCACTCCTATGTCCTGACCTTTGACCCCATTTCGTCCATTTTCAATTGGGTTCGTCACCAGATTGTCCCTTACGACTTAATGAAATTTCTTTGTAATCTAGCCATTTTTACGCGAGTTATCATGCGGACAGACAGACAGACGGACGGACGGACAAAGCTGGAGCATATGCGCTTCTTCAACCTACGGTTGGAGAAGCGCATATGCGCTCTGTTATTCAGGGAGACATAACATAAAAAAAAAGAATAGAAGTTCTGTTTTTCATGTTCTATTACCACTGTATATTATGTTACTGTAACATTGGATCTACGCTTAAGTTTCTGGTGCCCCACGTAAACGTTTGTAAAAGCGGAACGATTGAAGTTTTTCAAGAATTTCGTGGTGCTGGGTGGACGGCACGTGTTAGCGGACAGCCCCCGCACGTGCCGTTATTTGTGCGAGAACGGGGCAACCGACAAGGTTCATGTTTGTCACTATTCGCTGTTCGTGTTTTATCACGGAAAAAAGGTTTGTTCTACACACCGCAAGAAAGCAGTAGGTACCAGGCACACGAGACGTGAGCGCTTTGTGAAATTCAGAAATGATGATTGCAGGTGGAGGTCAAGCAGCCTAACGGAAGGCAGAAGGAGATGCAAAAAGAAAATATTCAACTCCTTTGGTCCTGCAAAGTGCATAACTGCATTTCCTTCGGCTGCGCAGAGCACAAAAGGAGATACTCACGTTATAAGGATGCAATGAATATCATAAATCAGAGACGAACAGGTTGTGACTACTGTCTTGCGTTCTCCATCAAGTTTTTGGGCACTAACAGCCGTAATACTGTGTTTTAATAAACGCCTTTTTAAAATATTTTTTCCGTCTTTTTTCACTTGGTGTCGGTACGATGGCATCCATTAAGGACGTTATCATTATTACTGTTTTTGTAAATCGCTGTTTATACTGACAGTAGTAGGGGGAAATGAAAGGTTCCTGCATAGATACACGACCCATTGAAATAATTATGAGCGCCTGTTAGTATGTGGTATGACTTCCATAGGCCACGCTTGTTGGTCAAGTACAGGCCTGCGGTGGCAGTGTGCATGTTTGGGGGATGTTTTCCTGGTATTACCTAGCACCGCTGGTTCCACTGGATGGATCCCTGAACGCCAAAGGCTACCTGTACATCCTCGCTGACCACATGCATCCCTTGTATGTTGGACGTTTACCCTGGTGGTGTCTACCAACAGGACAATGCGCCGTGCCACGTCGCAAAGGGTGCGTGACTGGTTACAGAAACACGGCAGCGATGTCTCCTTTCTCCTTTGGTCGGCGAAATCGCCCGAACTCGATCCCATAGAGCACTTGTGGGACTATTTGGATCGACAAGTTCGACGTGCCGACTCACAACCATGTCATCTTCGGGACCTCCGTGCTCTGGGCACACGTGCTTAGGGCAACCTGTCAGGGCCTCATCTCATTGCTTTCATGCTACGCCGTCTCGCCGCTGTCATCCGGGCCAAGGGTGGTTATTCCCATTATTTAGGTAGGCGGTCATATTATTCTGATACGACTGTGTGTATGCTTTGTTTTATGATCAATTCTCTGTCAAAAAATTAGTAGCGTTACACAGAATACATCGTCTTTCAAATGACGTTTCTAGCAAAATCCGTTTGAAACTATGTATAATACTTCCTTGGTTGCACTAAGTAACAGAGTGATACATGTACAATATATATGTGTTCTGTGTGCATACGTGTCGGTTTCTTTAGATAATGACGAAACAACCAATAAAGAGAAGATAAAATACTGGCGTTATTATACTCCGATTGCTATTTCGGCGCCGTGTTCTCCAGGAGTTCAATTGTTTTTATTGCATCACGTCTGAAAGTTTCCAGAAGGAAAATAGAAAGAAAAAATGTACCGACATATATAACAGCAGATGAGGTACAAGTGTGTTGTTTTTGTTAGGGCAATTTCATCGCAATTTTAAACGGCAAACAATCATAAAGCTTATACTCGGCTCATGAAAGACGTAGCGTGTCACGGAAATTGCCGTGGAAGCTAAGTTTCTTTGAACATTCGGAGCTCAATTTATCCTGTGGAAAAAATTAATGCTCACCGGATTGCTGATTTTCTTATCGCTTTACAAAATTAAAGGATTTCGACAAATAATTTAAATTAAATTAAGACAAACTGTAGAGGTTAACCTTTAGGCAACTTTAAATATTCCAAATGCAACTATGCTCATACCTGCCCTCAGGCGCGACGCTATGGGTGGGCTGGGGTGGGCAAGTGTATAACTTTCTTTTGAGTAACACTTTTCAGTAAATTTATTCACATGCTATGCATTTCTATTTTTCTATAGGCCCCCCTCAATGTATGAATTTACGCCCCTGGTATAACCATTCTGAAAGCTTCTCCCTGGTAGCAATGGCCCTGCCTGCATATCATAAATCAGAGACGAACAGGTTGTGACTACTGACAGACTCAGACTGAGTAAATGTTTGTCAAAACAAAGAGGTATCGGTCGGGTGGGGCTTTGGCAAGAGTGAGTGTGTGCAGTGAGCGGGAACACGGTTGAACACCCAGCTGGTATGCTATCATGAATTGAGCTTTTGTTTGAAGCTACAGATGAAAAGTCTTTAGAGAAAGTCTATGCTTTGTCTCTAGTCTATGCTTCACGTCTTCACATATAGGAGTGGGTTTAACTTTGGGCCAACCTGGGTCATTGCCCAGGGCGCTATATTGAGGGGCGCCAAAATTTTGGGAATACATGTGGCAATAGCAGAATTACTGTTTTTACGGGAACAAAAGAAAAGGGCAATGAAATAGGATTTTGTATTTCTACAAAGGAAACTGAGTAGTATAGTACAGTTAATACTTAATATTATAATTGCATTAGCACTTTCAATTTATTTAATTATTATTGATAATACCAATTCATTTTGGAAGAAGGGTGACAAAAATCACGGGATTTTTTTTTTTTGGGATTGGAGGTTTAACGACCACCGTGAGCAACTCAATGGGCTATAAGCAGTCGCCCGTCCCTAATTTAGGGTCACTGGTTCCAGGGAAGGGAGAGAACCAGTGCCGTAAGACAAACACAACATCCATGCCTGACCGGGATTCGAACCCGGACCCCTTACGGACGAATGATCAGAGGCCAACGCCTTAGACCACTGCGCCACCGGGGCGGCAATCACGGGATGAGGTGAGTTTATTAAACCACCGGCGATTCTTTACAAGGTCAAGCTCAAAACTCAAAAGGGAAAGGGCCGTTTCTTTAATAGAGCTCTCTGAGAGCCGTGGATATCTAAGAGTCAGGGACGCGCCACGCGGGATTTCGCACCTCGGGCGTCAGCTTCCGGGGGCGGCCGGACGCCCCATTCAATTTTTTCGGTTGATAAATAAATATCAGTGACGTGGGAGAAGTTAAGAAGACGTTTTACTGTGAGAAATCGCAATGCTACGTGGCACGTTATTTTTTTTAGTAAAAATAATTCGTTTATAATTCAACAGAAAACGTCTTGAAGTCCGATAATAATTTTTACTGTTTTGTTCAGTAACAGATACCGCGGGCAAAGGATTGGAAATTCTTTTTCTGATTTTTTTTTTTTTTAAATCTTGAAGATTTCAGCATTCATGTTATGCGTGGCCAGCGCTATGACAATGGGGCCAATATGAAGGGAAAACACAATGGACTTCAAAAAACGTAATTTTTCGACTTATGACCCTTATGCATTTTATGTACTTTGAGCGGCTCATACTTTAAATCTGGTCCTAAATAACGACGAAAAAATGTCCCTACAGATTGTGAACATTTTCAGCATTGCTCAAAAAATATATGCTTTCTTTTCTGAATTACCTTACCGATGGCAAATTTTAAAGAAAGAACTTCCAGCGTTGACCGTAAAACGGTGCTCTGAAACAAGGTGGGAAAAGAGCATCGATGAAATAAGGGTAACGAGGACTGGAGTAGAATTTCGATGTAATCCGCGATGTATTGTATTAGATTTTTTTGTTAGAATAGTTAAAGAGATGCCAGTCATGTTCAATGTTATACATATCATCGTCGACGTCGTCAACCATTATCAATTCTCTGCTGGATGAAGGCCTCCCGAAGTTTCTTCCACAACGGTCTATCTTGCGCCAGTCTCCCCCATAATACTCCCACATACTTTCGAATTTCATCCACCCATCTCCCACTTGGCCTTCATTTGGGTCTTTTCCTGTCCCTTGGAATCCAGCCTAAAATTTCGGTTGTCCATTGATGGTCCGTTCTCCTGGCAATATGTCCAGCACATTGCTATTTTAGGGATTTTAGATGTAGATCTTGTAATTTTCCTTATCCACGCGTTCCTCTTCTTATCTTGGTTGGTTATATGTGTGTGTGTGTGTGTGTGTGTGTGTGTGTGTGTGTGTATGTATGCCCTCTCGTCATCGGAAAACTGTAACATATTTATCAACGTACATGACGAAACTTTTTTTTACCGATAAAGCGGACTTTTGTGTAAATTGACAGAGAGAGAGAGAGAGAGAGAGAGAGAAAGAGAAAGAGGAAGCTGATATCTTCGATTATTCGTAGCGTCATCTGAACTAGAGTTTTACAGATTTTTTCCCCCTTCAGTTTCATATGAGGCAATTGTGTTTTATGAAAAATCTGAATTTACCGGAAAAAGAAAATAATGTTGCTAAAGATATTTTTTCCTGTAAAAATGAATAAAAATTGAAAAATATTCTTGTACAAGGGACGGCAAATCTGGGCTTGCACCCGGGCGGCAAATACCCTTGGCGCGCCCCTGCTAAGAGTGTGTGGATTGGAGTCTGGATGGTTTGTTTTTAAAAGGCATTTTAACAGATTTTAAGGTGACGGTGGAAAGACCGAAATCGGAATATCTGACTCCATGATGCAGATTTCTGTAAGATCAATGGCCCTAAGTTAGTGTGACGAGGGAGAAGAGCGGCCTGATTACACAATACATTCCGCAGCTTGCAGCCACAGTTGGAGTATTTATTTGAATTTGAACAAGAAGTAATTCATTTTCAGAAATTCTGGCATAATTTATATAGGCCAGCGAAGGATTCAAGTGTTCCTGTTGCTGATACGTTTGCAATGTTATTAGGGATGAAGGAATTGATTGAACTTTTTCGAACTTATGGTATGGAATTACATATGAATACCCATCAGTAACGTCTCTAGAGAAAGACGTTTTCTATGTTTTGAAGACCACCCATAATGATTTGAGTTCATTTAGTTCACGGAGAAGAAGGAATACATTGACAAAATTGTAGTAGCAATGATGATTGATGATACGGTAGAAGATTTGCCACAAAGAAATCGAAAAAAAAAAATCTTTTATGTATAAGGGGTTTTACTATACGTTTATTCATTTCCTTTTTTCTCTTAATCATTCAATCAATTTACAATGAACATTGGTAGCAGCACACTATATTTAAAAAAATAATTCTAACAATAATATTGCATATGTTGAAAATTTAATTAAAAATTTTCAGTCAAGGGTATTTTAAGTACGTTAAAATCAAGGAATTTCATTTGTAAATATAAAAATTGACGGTGAAATGAAGTTTTAAAGCTGTGAAAATTAAATTTGCTAGAAAGCGAAATTTAAAATTGGTATTTCAATGTCTAGTTTTAAATAATGCATGTGATAAAAATTCAACAGGATTGTTCTTCAGAATATGCTGATTCTCTTAGCTATAAAACAAAATACATGTAATTTAAATATGAAATTCAAATTGGAGGTAAGTTTTTGCATTAAAATACGTTTATTGGGGCTTCTGATTTTTTCGCCCAGGGAACTGTTGTGTTTCAACCCGCTCTGTTTACTCACCACTATATTTAGTTATTTCTACTAAATGACTGATTGAAAATTTCATTTTGTGACAAAAAGAAAATATACGGAGCTCATTCAAGTTGCGTCTGGCCACTCCGAGCACACCCCGTATTTCCTCCTGTGGTCTCAGTTCTGCTCATCGCTGTAACAACAACAAAACCACAGAGGAACTGAAAGCCTTTTGTTACTACTGATTTGCAAACAATGGTGAAATATTCCGAGTCTAAACAATAAAAGCACTCCGATGGTCGGAGGAGCGTGCATATGGCCGACAGCCGAAGTTCGAGTACCTGATGTACAGGTGGTGTGTATGTCCAGCGGCGCTATTTCTGTCCCTATATGCAAATCAGTAGTCCTAAGTTAGGGAACAGCAGTGACTATATATTGCCTTAGATCAGAGCCATAGTTACCGGAAGGGCAGGGAGGGCGGTTGCCCTCGCAGAATGGTCATTCCAAGGGCGTAAATTCATGATTTGGGGATGTAAAAAACAGAAATTGTAACTATTAATAAAAAAGAAAGATGCACCCTTCAGTATTTTCTTTTTAAAGACTTTGGCTAGTCTCACACAGTTAATATGCAGTTAACTAAGGTACAGAGTAACATACACTATGAGGTGTGAACATCTCATATCAGTGATGGGAATTTTTATAAAACAGTGAATGGAGGCATAGAATGCAATATCCTGCCTGATATGTCTAACCTCCATGACCTTTCCGAACATGACGTTGGGATGAAGAACTAATTAGTCATCTGTGCTCTGTCGCAGAAAGTTCTCTGAGCGTTTAACCTAGAACAGATTTTTTTTTTTTTTGATTGGAGGTTTAACGACCACCGTGAGCAACTCAGTGGGCTACAAGCAGTCCCCTGTCCCTAATTTAGCGCTACTGGTTCCAGGGAAGGGATAGAGCCAGGGCCGTTAGACAAACACAACATCCATGCCTCACCGGGATTCGAACCCGGACCCACCTCGGACGAATGATCAAAAGCCATCGCTTAGACCACTGCGCCACCGGGGAGGACCGGAATTTTTCCAAGCCCTACCCCTAAACCTTCTTCCTATTGCTACGTTCACTATACGATACTCGTTCGTTCTGCGCTGGTTTGTGTTTTGTTCTGCATTTCTATGGAGTGTTGTGTTGTCCAGAAATGGAAACGTGTCACGGGTCAACGGGTCGACAATTTCTTGCGGGTCCAACGGGTCGGGTCAAGGTGGTCCTGACCCGATTGTGACCCGGTTTTAATTCAGTTTTATTTTTAAAAAGAGAAAAATATATTCCAAAGAAAAATGCGCGTTGTGGAATGCTGTAGTCGATACTGGTGCCCACGGAGTGAAAAATGATTTGTCATGCAAAAATATTGTCGTCTCTTTCTTAAAGCAACTAAGATTTCCACCGACCGACGTCAGACACCGACATCATATCGTAAAAAGATACTTCCTTTGCGTTCTTTTACAATGCGATTGTCCAGGGCAAGGTACAGACAAAGGCCATTTGCCTGCTTCTCAGCTGATTCACTCTCTCCGTGCGAAGAGAGCATTCATTACATTGAGCATTCAGAGGTTTTCGATTGATGTGCTAACATCCCGTTCCCATGACATGTCATGTCATGTCGAAATTAACTCCTTATTTGTTAATATGGATGAATTTAATATTAAGGAGATTGAGAAAGGCGTCGAGGCCAACAAATACGTGCTTGTTGAAAACCACAAGGGGAAGAGTGAATGCTGGAAATAGGTTCGTCTCATTAAGGAACCGGTGAATAATTCTGTGTCGTTTGGTCTTGCTTGTTGTTCAAAATATGGAAAGTGTATAATTACAAAGAAAGATGTCGACGGTGTAATAAAAGATTACTGAACCAAAAATCTAATGGACCATATGAAAGAATGCGCACCTCCATCAAAGCGTGGAAAGAGTGAACAATCTAAATACATTAAAAAAAAAAACACATTTGTGTAATCGTAAATAATGATTCCCATTTGTAATATACTCCATGGTCACGGTCATAGTCAGCCATCACTTCTGGATTACGCAAAATAGTGGCACTAAAATTTAACAAGTAACCAAATTTATTTTTCAAAAAGGATTTCAGTTATTAAATATCAAGCAGTTATTGGGATGAAATACATATATTAGGTTTATATGCATGTATATATAAACTGAGTTTCGAATTTATAGTTCAAAGCAGATTTGTCCGGGTCAGTTACGGGTCCGGATCGGGTCGGGTCCAGTTATGGGGCTTCCGGGTCCAGGTCGGGTCCGGGTCCAAAATTTTTGACACGTTTCCAACTTTGGTGTTGTCGGCGTTCACATGATGTTTACGTTTTACTTAGTATTTACAACCTGTGGTTCTTGGGTATTCACCTAGTTTTTACATTTTTAATAAAATCAGGTAAAAAACCTGAAATGCGATTTTGAACGATCATAATAGTTTCCTATAACGGAGGTGTGTGAGCAGTGCCCAGCCATTAATTTACGCCCCTCCCGTCTTCCTTTTTGAATATCAATATGCAATTTCTATGAAACCATAATTAGTTTGTGCAGTCGAAACAAATGAAAAAAGTACATAATGGTGGTTTCTACTTTGCTGTTGTTTATAAACAGCCTGAAAGATAAATAAAAGCATTAAGATATATATATATATATATATATATATATATATATATATATATATTTGCACATTTATAATCACGCAGCGAAAAATCTAGAAAAACCATTCGATGACGAATACTTTATTAAGTTTTACACATACTTCCCTCCTAAAATTTCTGTCCCAGATACGAAGTTTTATAATTTTACAGGCTTAGCCTCTGTCTGATTAATATGCAGTGAGCTGAATTGAATCGATAAGAATGCATGGTGTTGGCTGTTCACGCTTAAGTCTGAGCATCGGCACACGGTTTGAAGGTGCTACAAAACAAATAAATATAAAATTAATGCTTATCGGTAGAAGATCAGTTTAGAAAAACCTTTCGTAGCAAAAACCGGAAAGAAAAAATTTGAAAGTAATAGAAACACCTATTTCTTGAGAAAAAGAAATCAGTTCTGCAATAAGCACTCACCATGTTTGCCCCTTTCTCTGTCCTGCACAAAGAAATTTCCACTTAGTTTGATTTTTGCAAAAGAGAAATTTCAGTTGCTCACAACTTCACAAGCTATAAAATTCAGAGAGAATATTTATAAAATTAAAAACTAATAGCTACTTACCTGCTCCTTGCAAAACTTTTTAAGAAACATTAAAAAATATCTACAGAACAAACATCCACACAAAAATGACCTCGGAAGAAATGCACAAATCTGGAAAATATGCGAAAATGCCCATGGTAATTCTACATAAATAATATTGCTTTGCTTTCATTCTCATCCTAGTATACTGGGTGCAATGTAACTTTAGTTTTGGGGATGTAAATCACTTAGATTCTATTGATTCCTTTTGCATGCCTTCTGAATAACTGTACTTGTTAATAAAATATAGCAAAGGAAAAAGATTGACTTGCGATGGATTACTCTCGCTGGAAAAAAATGTACTACTCTCACACTCTCCTAAAGATTTCCCTCTAGTACTATTTTCCGAAGTCAAGGGGTGTACATTTAGCAGAAACCTCCTCATGACACATTGTTGAAAATAATGAACTACTAGGAAGCCTTTTAATAGGCGCTTAGCATTTCACGGTCCCTTACGGAGTGAGGAACAGTATTTTATTATTCAGCGCGATTAAGACTCCACCTTTGCTTCTTTTTTTTAATAATTTTCTTCCAAATTTAGTTTTTTTTTTAAATGAAGACACTTCTCTCTTCTCTGGCCCTTGACACCAAAAAGTCATTTGTCCGTGTGGTAAGAGAATTATTGGCACAGCTGTTCGTACTGATTCACATCGGAAAGTTGAGTATCCATCATTATCCCTCCTGTGGCATCCCAATTTTGCTTTCTTTAAAAATAAAAGTGCAATATGCGAATTAATAAAGTATTTATATAATGAAATACAAATCTATGTGATTTGTGATCTGCTGATGTTCGCCAGGGCTTTGCCATTTCTGCGTTGTTTACGCATTCTCACAAGTGGGAGGGGCAAAAATCCCTAAGAAAACTGCACTTGGCTACTGGAGTGTGAACAGTATAAGTCTCTCTCTCCGACGAAAAATCGAGAATTACTTAGTGGATGTCAAACCCGCGACAGTTCGATCAATAATACATTTGTTTACTCATTTCATTCACAGATGGCGCCACAAACACATCCCGAAGAAGGATTCATTCAATTGTCTAATTCTTGGTCGATAACGTTCATCAGAGCAACCGTATCTGAATTAAGGCTTTTGATTACTTCCAAATTTAATTGTGATGGGTGCTCGTATTTTAATCTAGACGAAGAGACATTCTCATAATTGTTACCATTTCCAATTAAAAATAAATACGAAAAGAAAAAAATCACTTCATTATTTAAAGATTTTCAGGGATTTCTTCAACCTTCGAGTTCTTTCAGCAAGCGTTTTAATGAAGTACAAAACCTATTTTTCTTTTAATGCAATGTTTCATCAATATTTTAAACATTTTGAGATTATCACACTCTCGAATATTCTTACACTTTGAGATAATCTTTTTTGGTAACTACAACAAAATAAATCTTTTTCACTACTTTTCGTAAATGCCCAAGTTTATTAACTCCCGGAAGGATGCAATATCCTGCAACTTTGCCTGCCATAGAAGATGTTACTGTTTCCGGGGAATCAAGTTTCTGCATGCAGTTTCCTCTGATATTTGCGATCATAAAACCAAACATCCTTATGATATTCGAAGTCATGCCTCCATTCTTCAGAAATTAAATTTTGCAAGTGACCTACCTCCGTTATTGGTTTTAACTGATATTTTACTTTCATTTACCTTTATTTATTTTGATGTATTTTCATACTGCTATTTTTTATCTTACATTCAAAACATTTGTTAGTGAATAGTTATATCATCAATCCATTTGTGACTGATTATTCTTCTGAAGAACAATTTAATATATATGTTAGGCAGAGTTGGGTTTACCGTTGAGCGGAAGTGGGCCGTAGCCCAGGACACAACGAATTAAAGGGCGACAAAATTTTGGAATTACATGTGACAAAAGCCGTTTTACCTTATTATGGAAACAAACAAACAAACAAACAAAAAAAAACTTGCAATGAAATTGCCTTTTACATTTCTACAAATAAAACTGTGTAGTATAATACACACAGTTAAGTCTTAATATTATAAGGGCATTACACTGAAGTGCCAAAAGTCATGAGATAGCAGTATGCACATTTATAACTGGCACTGCCGTCGTATAAAGGCTTCGACACACGCCACGATTTTTATCAGTTGCTAGGTGTAATCTCGTGAGTCAGGCTGAACAACCGCCAGTAGGATTATAACAGGCCTACGTGAATTATCGGAGTTTGAACGAGGCATGGTAGTGGGAGGCAGACGGATGGGACATTCAATTTCCGAAGTTGTGCGAACATTCAACATTCCTCGATTCATGGTGTGAGTGTCTACCGAGAATACCTCATGAAAGGCATTACCACCCACTATGGACAGCACAGTGAACGACCACGGATGCTGTATGACCGTGACCAGCGGTATCTCATCAGGATTGTCCATGCTAACAGACAAGTGGCACTGGGTCAAATATCATCCACATTCAATGCAGGAGGTACCAGAGACATATCCATCAGGTCAGTACAGCGTAATTTAACGTCCATGGGGTATGGGAGCAGAAGACCCATCAGAGTGCCTTTGTTAACACCGCGACATCGGACACAGCACCTCACCTGGGCTCATGAACACGGTAATTGGATCCTAGAAGACTGGCAACATTGGCGTGGTTCGATGAGTCACTCTACCAGTTGTTACGAACTGATGATAGGATTCGAGTGTGGCGCACACTCCATGAGGTCATGGACCCAAGCTGTCAACAAGGCACAGTGCAAGCTGGTGGTGGCTCCGCACATGTATGGGATGTCTTTACGTGGCACGGTTTGGGTCCTCTGGTCTTCGTAAACACGTCATTAACCGGTAATTTCTTTGTTGCTCTGCTGGGTGACCATTTGCAGCGCTTCACGGACTTCATGTACCCCAACAAAGATGGGATTTTCCAGGAGGACAATGCACCATGTCATCGGGCCCAAGTTGTCCAAAATTGGTTCGTTAAGCATTCTGGACAGTTCTGTCGGATGGTGTGGCCGCCACGTTCTCCCGATAAGAACCCAATAGAGCACTTATGGGACGTGGTGGAAAGGTCCATTCAAGATCCTGCACCTACAAATACCAGGGAACAGTGGGTGGCTGTTCAGACGGCATGGCTCAGCATCTCTCCAGAAGTCTTCCAGCCACTAGTGGAATCCATGCCACGGCGAGTTGCTGCACTTCACCCGGCTGGAGGAGGTCCTACACGATACTAGGTACGTATCCCAAGACTTTTGGCACTTCATTGTAGTAGGCTTTCAATTTCTTTAATTATTTAAAATATCAATTCGGTTTGAAACAAGGACGACAAGAATCACGGGATAATGTGAGTTCAGTAAGCCAGCGAAGTCACTTCTTCCTGGCTGGCAAGGTCAAACTGAAATAGCGGAAGAGAGCGGAGGGTCCCAAATAGAGCTCTCTGAGCCGGGTGTCCGTGGGAGGCTGCAGCGGACAGATTTCACAAGACGTTTTAACAAATTTAAGGGTGACAATGGGAAGCCCGAAATCTCCGTGAAAGGTGTACTCCATGAAGCAGATTTCTACAAAATCAAGGCCATCAGGGTATTGTGGGTAATAAGAAAGGAGAGTGAACTGGTTACACAATACATTCCGCAGTATGCCCTGCCCCATTTGGATTATTTATCTGAATTCGTGCAGGAATATCTACATTATCAGAAATTTTGGCATAATTTAGATAGGCCAGTGACAGATTCAAGAGTTCCTGTAGATAGGCCAGTGACAGATTCAAGAGTTCCTGTAGATAGGCCAGTGACAGATTCAAGAGTTCCTGTAGATAGACCAGTGACAGATTCAAGAGTTCCTGTTGTGCGAATGTTACAATATTATTAGGAATAAAAATAATAGATTCAACATTTCCTAACATTGATGTCATTCTAAATATTTACTTATGCATACCCATCAGTACTGCCTCTGGAGAAGCGAAGTTTCTCTCTATTGAAAAGCACAATTATTTCAGGACGTTAAGCTCTCAAGAAAGAACGTGTGCATTTACAGCTTTGTCACTTAGAACAAATGTCAAGCATTGACATTTGATGATATACACTGCCGGACAATTGCTAAGGACTGATGATAATAGCAACGATAGCAACCATAAAATGGAAGGCAGGAAAATGTGGAAATTAGCATAAGTGCGGGATACAGTAAGACGTGTTGTGCGTATGCAAATTTTGGATTGCCGAACTTGTTCGTGACGTCATAGCGCTGATAAGAGATATGAAGGATTTGACTCGTACTGACCGTTGTTGTTCAAACGCAAAGTTGAAAGGGAAAGAATCAATTGACGAACTTGCAATTTTCAGTATGTCTTCCCGACATCACCTAGATGATTTTACGCGTGGCCGTATTATTGGCAAGATTGAAGAAGGGCGAAAAATAACAGATGTTGCCAGGGAGTTCGACGTCAGCCACAGTGTTGTTTCAAGGCTTTGGAAATCATTTCAAACAAATGGAGAGTGTAGCAAACGTCACGGGGGAGGTCGTGTTCGCAGTACGACACCTGCAGAAGATCTGTACATAGTGCTATCAACAAAAAGACACCGGCGCAGCACAGCTAGTGAGGTAGCAAATCAGTTTATGGCTGCTACTGGCAAGCGGATCTCCCGAAAAACTGTCGCCAGACGTTTGCATGAAAAAGGACTATACGCCCGCCGTCCTGTTGTGTGCATCCCATTGTCCAGACGTCACCGTACCGCCCGTTTGCAATGGTGCCATCAACATCGCAATTGGACTGATAACGACTGGTCTGCTGTCCTCTTCTCAGATGAGAGTAGATACAGTCTATCGTCTGATTGTCGACGACAACTGATCTGGCGTGATAGTGGTACTGCATATTGTCCAGCAAACATACAGGAAAGGGACCGATATCCGACATGTAGTGTCATGGTATGGGCTGGCATCATGATCAATGGCCGTCCCTCCATGTCCCTCTATGTGCTTCCAACTGGGACTATGACTGGTCAACGATACATTAATGATGTTCTGCTACCTCATGTTCGCATGTTCCGTGGTGCTGTCGGTGATAGATTCATTTTCATGGACGACAACGCAACATGTCATCGAACAGTCGCTGTCTAGGAGTGTCTTGAGAGCAAGGATATTCAACGCCTCGTATGGCCAGCACTTTCTCCAGATCTGAATCTCATTGAAAATGTATGGGATGCTTTGGGGAGGAGTCTTGCTGGTCGCCAATGCCCTCCAATAAACAAGGACACCCTCATTCGTGCACTGACAGAGGAATGAGATAAATTACCCCAACAGCTGCTTGATAATATTGTGCAAAGCATGACACGACGTGTGGAATCTTGCATCGCCCTCCATGGTGGCCATATCCCGTATTGACATCTTACGCCGGAACGCCTGCGGACGGTAATTGCAGTTTTTTCACGTTTACGTATTCTGCACAAAATGGCCTGTTTGTCCCTTGAACACGTTCCAAAGCCTTCTGGATTTCAGAGCACAACACATTGTCTTTCTTGTAATGTCCTGGCATTCTGACATTATTTTATTTCACTTGGCATCCAACCACACTTACTTTTTTATGCGCTATATAGCCGTTTATGATCCGTCCTTAGCAATTGTCCAGCAGTGTAGTAGAAGATTTTGCTACAGAGATATCGCGAATAAAATCTATTAGTTGTAAGTAATTTTGCTCATTTATGCTCATTCATTTCCGCTTTCTCTCAGTCATTTAATCGATTTACAATGAACAGTGGTAGCAGCACCACATCAAAAAACATCCCAACGATAGTATTTATTACGTTGAAAATTTAAATGCAAAACTTTGAGAGCAAATGTTTCATAAGTATGTTATAATCAGGCAATTCAATTTGTAAATATAAAAAGTGACGGTGAAATGAAGTTTCAAAATTGAACGAATTAAACTTGCGAGAAAACTATACTTATTTTTTTTATTTCAGAGCCCAGTTTTAAACAATACATTTGCTCAAATTTATACGCACTAGATCTTCAAAATATACTGATACTTTTGGTGATAAGAAATTCCATATAGAATTTAAATATGAAATTGAAATCGGAAGTACAGTTTTGGCATTAAAATACGTTTACTTGGGAACGTCTTATTTTTTTTTTGGCCAAGGAAGCTGTAAGGTTTAAACCCGCCTCTGATATTAGGAAATGGAATCAAAAATAACTTGGAAAGCCCTGTAGGCAGTGAGTTATACAAGAAAATGTTCCCGGCAAGCGACGGATAAACTGTGCGAAGAATTTTCACTCTGCTTTTTAAATCAAATATGTGTCATTTGTCCGTCTGTCCGTTAGCAAGATATCTCCTCATCTATCAGACATTTTCGAATATGTCGCATAGAATAGCGATAACCATTAGAACAACCATTTATGTATTTTCAAATTGGAAAGTCTTTCAGCTAGGTGGCGCAAATTTATTTGTATGTTTTGCTCATTGTCGACACTTCTAAAAGTCGGAATGAAAAAGAATCTTTCTGCATTCGGTAGATGAAAACATTAGTAAAACATTCGATACATTTTTTGTGTGATACGCAATTTACAGTTTCACCACTATGTGGTGAAACTGAATAGCTCTGCGAGTAAATGCAAATGTATCCTAGCCTTTGACAATGTGCAATGTCTAGCCTTTGACATTCCAGCAGAAAGCCAATACTGTGGGACAAGCGCACTACCAATATGTCTTTCGAAACTCTAGTCTAGGTCCAACTCGCAAAGACCGGCGCTTCTGATCATTTGGGGTTGCTGATTCCAGCCAAAGAACAAGGCCAGCAACATGGAAGAAACACGCTACCCATACGTCTTCCGGGACTCTAGTACAAGTCCAATGCAGGCAATTAGCCAAAGACAGGCGCTTTTGATTATTTGGGACTGCTGGTTCCAGCGAAAGCATAGGGCTAGCACTTTGGGACAAGCGCTCTGCTCATGCCTCTTTCGGGACTCTAGCCCAGGTTCGATCCAGACGATTAGCCAAAGACCGGCGCTTCTGATCATTTGACAGCTGGGGTGGCTGAAAATTTTCGTACGCATTGACAGATACGTTTCATTTTTCTGACTTAGAAAAACTAAGGATATTTTTCTTCCCAAGCCAAATACTTCGGGACACTAGAGTTGCAAAGCACATAAAACCAGGACTTTCCTGGGAAGAACGGGCCAGATGAAATTACCACAGTGGATTTCACCTAGTCTGTTCTTCCCAACTATGGCAAAGTTCTCGCATGTGCTGAAGTGCTCACGAAATATCTCAGATTTACAAGACTAAAAAAAGGGGCGAAGAAAGACTGAACATGGGATGGAGGGGCATGTTAAACAATGATATGAAGGAAACGAATTTGAAAGGTCAAATGACATTGGACTGAATTAAGTGGAGAAGGAAGATCCACAATACATGCAACAGTGTCTACCCTTTAACTGTTGGACAAATCATTTTTTGGTTAAAGAAGAAGAAATGAACGAAAATAACCCTCAGTGGAAAAAGAAGAATCAAAAGTCAGTGATCATTACCAAGAAAATTTCCAAAAAATTAAAGGAAGCGGAAGTTTTTGAAAATATTTTAGAATGCTCAGGAAATACCATGCTTCAAGAGTTCGTAGGTCTCAATAAAATTATATTTCTTTAGGGTACTGGTTGAGTTTAATTTATTAGGGTGTCCGATCAAACGCTAAAGCCAGTAAGTGGAAGGGACATTTGTTCCGTTTATCATAGAAAGAAGTCAGCTTGAAATATTATCTCCAATTACCACGACTGCGTGATAAATGATAGTTGATGCATGGCTCCCGACTTTTCAGTTACTGGACCTAACTGCAACTAATGATTAAACCACAAATGGGTAAGCTAGTCTGGTTTATTGTCCGTCCACTAAGAGTTGTGCAAGGGTTCCATCACGAATAATCATATTTTACTCTTAGAGTTAATATGATATACAGTCTCGTATGCAATTCCTTCTCATCTCTTTTTTTTTTAAGTGGTCGCTATACGTGTCGGCCTCTTTTTTCTTTCCATTTGTATATTGTTTCTCTGAGTTTGGATTATCTGATATTACAGAAACTAGCATTTTTCACGTTGCACTTTCTGTTTTTTTTTGTTTTTTTTTCTGAAATTAAATTTTTATCGTTTATGTTTCCGTTTAATGAACATCTTCTACCGCTTCACTTAAGATTTTTCTTGATTTTCTCTGAAAGGACATTTGTCTTCCATGTAGCAGTTAGATATGTTTTCGAGTACCAGGTGGGTCTCCCAAATTAAAGTTAATTTTTTTCCTATTTTGTTTTTTACATGTTAATCCAGCTTTCGAAGTATCTGCGTATTTTGATGCTACATATAGTAGAGGTTTTCTTGAAGATTTCGCTTATAGCAAACCAAACCTGAAAGTAAAATATTTTAACAGCGCATGAATCTCCCAAATAAATGAAATTTCTAGTATCCTTTATTCCTTCCCCCCTTCTATAACTTTGTAATTTTTCTTCGAAGTTAGTATTTCCCTTTACACCAGAAAATTATTTTCCATGCTCGTAAACGGAAAAGAACAGATTTACGTGAAATTTGACTTGCAAGAAAATTGTCGAGCAGTTTGTTCATTCTGTAACACCAAACGGCGAACATCTACGGTGGTTAAGCATACGATATTATATAAAATTTGTCAACAGGACAACCGCTCTGGGATTAAAGACTTGTCATTTCATCAGTAATCTTTAGTGAATGTATCTCTTTCAGAAAAAATTCTGCAAATGATTTTATATGCATTCATTCCAAATAATTTTTTGTGTTCGTTGTAGCTGTAGAACAAGCGTTCTTTTAGAATTGCCACCACTCTGCTTTGAATACCTTCAGTTGGTTCAAGACCTTTGAAAGGGCTATTCTCTTATTCGGTCTGGAGGCAGTGAAATGTCAGTAAAATCAAACGAAGAGTTAGTATACTCCATATCTTATCGTTTCAATTGACAGAAAATCGTCGTAAGAAAAGTTATTTTGTGTGATTTGTACCTTATGAAACTACTCTTCGACAATCGTAACAATTCATCAGAATGTTTTCGGCACCATATTAAACTAGACTTACTTCACGTTCCGATTTTAGGTCAGTGCCTACGCAAGACTTCTGATTACGTGCAGTTTATCCTCTAAATTCTGAATTGTCATCGACAGATTGTTAAAGAGTTTCTCATCATTTGGAATTACTTTTTCTTCATGGGTTTTTGTGCTAGACAATTCGGGAGGACCAGACAGCACGATAGGATCCACATGTTGTCTTCTCGAAATCCGTTAACCCACACAAATACCCGTTCTTACATTTTTCTTTGATGACGTCAGCATTAAATTTTAGACAGAAAAAAAAAAAACTTATTAGATTTAAAAGAATTGGTTTCTTGGAAACGTGTAGCGTACGCAGTGGCGTAACTTCAGATTCTGGGCCCAAACGCAGGAGCTTAAATTGGGGCTCCTAGTGCGTAAAGAACGGGAAAGTTAAAACATGTAGATTTCGTAACAAACTACTATGTATTGTGGAATAACTTGTATTCACAGGGAGCTGAACAAGAAACAAAACAAGCGTCACTGTGTGGGAAGGGGCAGCTGTCTGCAATTGATGGATGAGACGTGCCCATATTTCACCACCACATATAACCCTTCGACGGTGGTGGAGTTCGAAATCACGCCTCCCTTCTCCGGAGTGGCTGTTCTCCCGACTGAACTACGCTGGTAGACTCATCGCTGCTTCACTGTCGTCGTCTTGATTCATGCGACACCTACGTCATGTCATGTGGTACGTTACAGCTTTTCTTGAAGCAGCTCAGAAAGATGGGGTCATCGCATACCAGTGACGCCTGTTCGGGCATAGCTACGACATGACATCTGATCAGCGTGATTTTTGGCATGCTATTCGACATCATCCATGGTCAGGTTTTGACACCTTCCGATTCTCGAAATTCCGTGTCATTTAGGAATTTCAATTAAAACTAGATAGCCTTTTACTTGAACCGCTTCACAAAAGTCGGTTCACTAACATTAATTTAAAAAAAAAATCGTTTGAATTGAAAAACGAAGAAATGGAAAGACTCAGTCTGTTAGCTCAACACGTGCTTAATCTATAATAATAAAAGAAAGTCTGTGTATTTTCATTTCATTTCATTTATTGCATTTTAGTTGTTACAGACAATGGTGTTACGTAATCATAAATATATCTCTGTGTTTGTGTGTGTCTTCTTTCGCGATACAAAATGAAAAACGTGGTTCCTGATCTGAATGTGTCTTTTCGCTTTGTTTATATGCAACCTGATCACAACCAACGTGAAGGCGTGAAGGAAAGTAGTTCCTGATAAATTGTAGGCATTTCTTTTTTAGAATGTTTCATACTTTTGTTCTGGAAGTCGTAAATTTTACACGTTCGTTTTTTAGAATTTGTTATAATAGACGCCTTGAAATGAGCTTAGATTTTGCAATAGCTTCTCTCAAAATTTGCCAACTGTATCCGAGTTATCGGGTATAGGGTTAAAGTCTAACACCATTTAATTAATTGAATAATTAAACCGTTCAGGTTACCAATGCTTGAAAACTACCATAAATTTCGTAAAGTATTGGAAATTTTTTTACAAAAGACTTTTATCAGATGCAAAAGTATATAAAACAGCAAGAATGTTTCGAGGTTCTAGATTTTATAATAAGATAAAAGTGTTTTTACTGGTATCAGGAGCTTTGCCAGTTCTCGCAAATAGTCGCTAATCTCATCTACAGTTTTACAACTTTGTTTTCTATTCGCTTCTCTCGGTAATCTTTTTCATAGGTATCAGGTATTCCGCATCAAATGTCGAACAAAAATATGGAAAGGTGTTGAAAACCGGGATTAAATAACTGTAGCCCGAAAGATTTCTTCGGCTCGATCGCCATATTTTCTAATAATATTGTGAAATCGTAAAGGTACCTCTTGTACATGTTGGGAAAAGGGGGTTGGAATGAATCGTACTTCTTGTACATGATGGGAAAAGGGGTTAAAATGAAAGCTAAATACAAATTTATACACTCTGAACAAGGATTCGTTGTTGTTGTTTATTTATTATCTTTATTTTTTCCTTATTTTTATCTCACTAGTCAACTTAGAAAATGTATGTTCTATTGAATCAACATTTGTTTTAGTCAACGACAAAAGTGCGCAGAAAAAAGAATGATAGAATAAAATTTTCGTGTGGAATGAACCAAAGAATATGTGACAATATAAAATGTAATAATAATCAAACGTTTATTGGCATGTGAAATCTTACAGTAAAGGTTTTATGATATTCCTCAAAATCTTCCTGTTAGGAATGACTTTCGCTACAGTGGAAAATGTGTGAAATTTTTCGTTGTTGTTAATTGTATCTGATACAAAATTGAATATTTTCAATACATTAAAAAATATCAGACCTAATTTCCGTAATTAATGGAAAGAGCACACAAAAGCAAGCATACGGCAAACGTTATACTGAGAGGATAAAACACATAGGATACCTGGTCCCTGGGCAACGCTACGTTGTCACTTCTCTCGCTAGTTTATGAATTCATTGCTTGGCCGGTATCTAAATAAGAGAACATCACTGCATTCGCGTAGACGATAATTCAATGTCAGTGTGGATAAAAGTTATGAGTTAATAGAGTTTGAATGCGTTATGATAGTGGGTGCCGACGCAGGAGTCACTTTGTCAAGGAGGTTTACAAGAATTGCAGTATTCCCGTTCGTCAGTGTCAAGATTGTATCGGAAACACGCCATTACCGAATAATTTCGCATAGTGGACAGAGCTGTTGGTGGAGAAAGGTGGTGGATAAAAGTGGCCGTCGAGATCTGTTTTCCATATTTGCAATCAACCGGAGAGTGACAGTAGTGTTACAGGTCTTGGTGCTGAGTTATACAGGGTGTTCGAGAATTATTGGACACATTACAAAATTATATAAAACAAAACATTAAACAGATAGAAACTGACTGTACTAACTTACAATGTAACTACACAAGTTAATAAATTTAGATGTGAGATCTCTTGGTTGCTCGTAGTACGTCCAAGCGATACTCGATTTCATGCCATGTATTTACAAGCATCTGAGGAGTTATGGAATCAATAGCAGCTGTGATACGTTGCTTCAGTTCCCGCAAATCAGTACAAGGCGTCTGACAGACACGATCCTTCACATAACCCCACATGAAATAATCCATTGGAGTTAAATCTGGAGAGCGAGGAGGCCACGGAATGGAACCACCACGCCCAATCCATCTGTTGGGGAAATGCTCATTTAGGCACTTACGTACACACGTTGACCAATGCAGACTTGCACCGTCTTGTTGGAAAACGACGTTGTCATATCTTTTGATATGGGGTATAGCGAAGTTTCCTAGCATATCCAAGTAAATGTCACCATTTATGTTTTTTTCGTAGAAGAAGAAAGGGCCCAATCACTTCTCTTTTTGATAGGGCGCACCACACATTAACTTTTGGAGAATCACTTTCCAGTTCAATTGCAGCATGAGGCGGTTCACAGCCCCATATCCTACAGTTGTGACGATTCACAATACCTGATACATGAAATGTGGATTCATCACTAAAAATTACAGTACTGAGTAAGTTTTTATCGTTTTCCACTCGATTCAGCATATCCACAGCGAAATCGTATTGCAGAGTGTGGTCATTTACATGCACCTTTTGCACTATTTGAATTTTATAAGCATGAAACTTTAATTTCTTGTGCAAGATATCGTGAACTGTCGATTTCGGAATGCACAGTTCTCTGCTTGCTTTACGAACAGATTTCCTGAGGCTTCGTCAGAAACTTTCATTAACTTGGTCAACCATCTCACCGCTGACGCTAGGCCTACCGGCTCCTCCACGATGTTCCACATTGCCAGTTTCTTTAAATTGTTTCATCCACTGCTTAATTGAATTCGTTGACGGAGGATTACAACCATACTCTAAACGGTACCGTCTTTTAACTTTAATGGCAGACTTTAATTCTGCAAGCCATAACATACACATCGCCTTCTGCTGTACGGATGACATGACTACTGATTGCCCATTTCTCATACATTCCTCATCAGGCCACACCTAGCGCCATCTGTCGGATTCTGGGAATAACAATTCTTCAAAACAAAAATATAGAAACCGTGTTAGTAATACGTGACATAGAAAAACAGACAATGCTCATAGTTTTTTTTTGTACATAATTTTGTAATCTGTCCAATAATTTTCGGACACCCTGTATTACAGCGCCCTGTGTGAAGGGTTCGTTTGATGCTTCGTTTGCCGCAAGCTCTGTATCGGTGGTTTAACACGATTTCTCCCTATTTGAGCAGTTAAAGTATAAATAAACACGACTAATGTTAAACTTTGCTATTTCAGCGAGGAAGACCTTTATTAGATGTTATGGGGAATGTCTCAAAGCATTGTCCTGATCTCCTTTCCTCTATTATCATCAACAAGTTGATCGCCTTTTTTCTCTCTGATCGTGTTCGCTTCCTACCTTCTCATTCTCCGTCGATTCCCCTCATCTTTTTCCAATTCCCACCGACGGAACAGATTTCACACCTCCTTTCTCCACTCCTTAACACCGAATCCCTCTGCAACCGAGTATCACGTCCTCTTGCTGAGACCCCCCCCCAAAAAAAAGTCTCCCCTACTGAGGAGAGTGAAGTCCACACTTTCCCAGAAAGCGCGGACACTCCTTAAAATGCATTTTCTCTGAAAACGCAAAGTGTCCTTTAATTGGCTTCGCTGTTCCTCCTTCTCTCTTACTCCCTCGCAAGAAAGTGTTCACGTAACAACTTTTTCCCCTTGTCTGGGACGGCTGAAAAGCAATAATGTCCTGCTCCCCTTTTCTCACATCCACGAAACCATAAATCTAACACCCCTTCATGAGTAGAGAGTACCGTCGCCCTGCTCATCAAAATGGCGGGAATTGGAGGAAAATCATTACAATTCACTACCCTAAAAATGGCTACTGGACTCCTAATAAATATGGATGCCCAGGTTACAGTAGCACATTTCACAGCGGATTTCAACGTGGAAGGTGCCAGAAACGTCTTCACCAACATCATTTGGGAATCATTGGCAGCAACAGGTTATGGGAGCTGCCAACCCACCTCCCATTGTTAACACCCCATCACCGGACTGTAAGCACCAGGTGGGCGGAAGAGCATCGGCACTAGACCTTGGATGATTGTTCCGATGAGTCTCGTTTCCAGTTTTCAGTTATTTCGCGCAGACCGATGGGGGTGGATATGGTGGAAATAGTGCGAAGAGATGTATCCGTCAAAAATATCAGTGAGGAACTGTTCAGGTTGGTGGAGGCTTGGTTATGGTCTAAGGCGTGTTCATCTGGCACACATTAGGACCTCTGATATGACCAGATGCAACTGCGAACGGTCCACGCTACGTCTCCATCCTCGCATACTATCTGCATTTGTTCATGGTCATCATGCACGTACAGCAGAATAGACTTTTCCAGCAGGGCAAAGCGGCCTCCCTACAAAGCAATGATATCTAGAATATGGTTAGGAGCGCATTCTGCAAAAGTTCCCATCCTGGAATGGCCTCACCGTTCACCGGATATGAACCCTGTGGAAAATATTTGGGATACTGTGGAAAGGGCTGCTCGAGTTTTGGATTCTCCACCCAGGAATGCAATGGAATTATGGACAGCGATGGAGCAAGCATGGATAGAGATACCTGTGAAACGTTTTCGTGACCTCATGGACTCAGTCACGCTGTGTGACAGCCCTTGTACGTGCGAAAGTTAGGCATACCTATTATTAGATAGGTAACCTATGGTTTTTGTCAACTCAATGTATTTTGCAGTGGAGATGTTGCTACTGTTCCTAAGAATGTACTGTGACGTATAACGCGTACCTTTTTCTGGTGAACTGCAAAAACGGATTTTGTTTCTGCATAATCCAAAAGAAAAAAATTCAAACAAGGAATGTAAAAAACCATATATACATTCAAGAAAACATATTAAGCGCAACATACTCTAAGATTCTTGTCGATACAGTAAATTGTGATATCCTGTGGCAGACGAATGATGCTACCCGATTTTTTCTATTTTGCTACGTGCTTTCTTTAGTTCATTCATTTCTTCCATATGCACTGCAACATATATTTAAAAATGTTTTTGTTTTTTTGCATTAAAAGGAATATTGCCATTGCAACAAACTTTGAATAAACCTTATGAGGAATTGGAAAGAAAAATATTTGCAGTAACAACAACAAAAAATAAAAGGGAGAGGTGAAGAGAAAATATTCCAGCCTTCCAGGACGAATTAGAAAGCCTATTTCTTTTACGTATTTCAATCCCAATTATCCTAACTGAAGATGCAGGAGTTTTCTTTCTTTCTTTTTTTAATGTACGACTTTCCTTATTTCAGGAGCTAAGGAATTCATGATATGAATATGCAAAAACCAGACCCCTTTCCTCCATTCCGTGCAAAAGCCCATTGGGCCCGCGTACCACTGGACCAATCGGCATTACACCAATCGTACCATTGAACGAATCGTATCTTTGGACCAACTGTCTATCGGACGAATCGGGAATCGGCATTGGACCGATTGTTGTTGGACGAATCTTTCCAGACCCGCTGTGATCATATGAAAAAATGGCAATCTGATGAAAAGTTGTCAGATGAGTATGGGGGGGAGGGTTACACAGTGTAGTTTCGCAATGTCGAGTCGTACCATTTTTTTCATTTCGACAAGTATTATGATGAAGAGAGAGTTCTCATGTTCTTTACATACCACTCTGAGATACGAATCGCAGACAGTTGATAAAAAACGCTTAACTTTGGTCAATAACACTTTTCGATCATTTAAAAGTGTTCTTGGCCGCCAGACTATGCAAAAGTGACTTGTTCAGACAAATATTCGATAGTCTGACGATGGCTAAACTCGAAATCATGCATCGGAAAGTCGTTTTGTGTTTCTGTCTGTCCCGCAAGACTTGGGGTACCCGTGAGTTTGAAATGACCCATGAATACCATAATATCCAAATTACCATATACACAACAAAAATATCTCTAGTGCCTACTTGTCCTTTGTTTCCGTTTGGAAATTAAAGAAAAGCACACAGTGACGCATACAGAAATCAGATTCGACATTGTCGCTGAAAGTAAATGATTGATATAAGGATGTCGCTCCAAATTTTTAAGCCAAATGACTGTTAAGTTATTGCATTTATGTACCGCAGTAGTTTACATTGATGTTGTCGGAAGGTGTCAGACGATTGTCCTCTCTCTCTCTCTATCCCTCTCTCTCTCTCTTTCTTTTGTCTATCGCATTTAGTCGCTGCACTCTGAGATGAATGTATACTTAATTCCTATGATATTTCTTCCTTTTTCGAATTATTCTTCGGTATGTGGCAGTGCAGTCATGTCTTTTGTCATGAAACACCATTCACTCGCCTACTAACTTTAGGCCTGAGATGATATCCGAAAGTTGTGTCAATGAGTCATCATATCTTTTGTCATGAAACACCATTCACTCGCCTGTTAACTTTAGGTTTGAGATAATATCCGAATGTTGCGAGTACACAGATCGAGTGGTCGAAGGCGCGATCTTCTTGCTGTGGTCGAAGGCGCGATCGTCCATGTGTAATGTTCGTGGAAATATGGCTGTGTGAACACTATATAGATCAGTCTCACAACTTCACCTACAGTGAAACAGGAGTCATTCAAGTGCTTCAGAAAATGTTACTTACGATTAGTCTTTATTCAGCTAAATATCCACAACTCAGTCTTCAACAATGTTAGTGAACTAATCCAATTTACTTGTGAGGGAATGTTTAACGAAAAGAAACAAAAGATTAACACTAAGTATAGTATAATACGTAGACGTCAAGAGATCACAACTTCAAGTAACTCAATTTTGCAACTACTATTATATCGTCCTACTACCAACATCTCCACCCACTGCTGCTGCTCAAACATTATATATCGTTCAGTTCTCATTGGACACATACACATGTCATTACGTTCCAACCTCAAGGGGTTGCCAACCATACTCTTGCGAGAGAGAAGATATCACGTTAAGTTTGAAAAATGCTGGGGAGAACGAACTCAACTTTACATAGAGAAAGAAACTAAAAAGGAAAGTTAAATTAGAGTATACGTCACACGTGTTGGGTACGAGTTCGAATCTTGGACCTGGCTGTGTCCCATCCCTGGAACCAATGACCCAAAATTAAGCACTGACAACCTTTTACGGCCTTACACGCTGGAAAAAAAGTTCAATTGTGAAATCGTGAAATTGGAGTGCACACGATATAGCAGGATATTTCTGCGTGAAAACCAGAAGTTACCAATTAAAGAACTGCGTATCAAGAGATTCTCTGTATTCATAAAATTTGCTACTGAGCATTTTTGTATTGCCCTGCACTCAAACTGAGCTCTCGTTTCAATGAAGATTCTGATAAACAACATCAGGTTTCATAACACGGTAATTTCTGTAGCTTTCTTTTTAAGGATGGTTGAGCAATCAGGAGTCACAGGAAATTCAGTCTGTTAGTTTCTCAAGAACGGAAAAGGAAAGAACTCATTCACGATGTCCCAAATGAGAAATATCACCCCAATAGCCTACTTTCAAGTTAAGAGCATTAAGTTTATTCTCTTGAGGGCAGTATGGCGCAATAAATGCTTCTCATGAACCAACACTACTATGTTTTGAACTGATATTTATTTCTTTTAGCTTTGATAAGATTATTTTGACGCTCAGTGTAAAGCTAGTTTTATTGCCTTCGAAATAACAGTTTTTCCGATGTACTTGCAGTTAATGCCAAAAAAGGGCATCTAGAGAGCCGCAGATGAATGTTGTGTTAAGTCAAGTAAAATAAAATAAAATTAGGAATTTTGTAATGTACGAACACAGACTAACAAAAAAAAAGGAATGGGAATTACTCGTAGATATGCATGTTTTAACACAAGTGTCGTAATACGAAGAAAATTTATTATTTTTGCATTTTCCCTTCTTGTATGAATATTTTTTTAAAATTTATAAACAGATTATCTTTCTTTTGATGAAACTTATTTTAATTAATCTTGTACGATGTATTTAATACATTAACAATAAAGTTTCATAAATGTGCTAAAATACAATCTGCAGACGGTTAGTGTTTATCATACATTTAGTTTCTTTGAACATTTGTAACAGCAAACCAGAAGAGCCAAAATCCGCATACTCCTCATCGCACTTTTGTGATTTTTTTAGGGTGTCCGGAAAGGAACGGCGTTTTTGATACAACAATTTCACTTACCCAGAACCTCGGAAGAATCCAAGCTAAATTCTAAAGTACATGCCATCATGTTCAATAGTTTGAACCCATCTGTTTACCAGTTGTTCAATTCCTGGACGGTACCAAGCTTTCGGTTTAGAGGGAAAGAATCTTGGCACTCGCGTTCGACCTTGTCCAAAGTAGTCAACAGACAACTCTTGTCATAGAGAAAATGCTCCATCGCCCGAAATAAGTGGTAGTCTGAAGGACAACGGTCGGGGGTGTATGATGGATAAGGCAGCAACTCGATTCCATGCAGTTTTTGAAGTTTAACTTGGGTCCGATTAGCTATATGAAGTTTTCCATTGTCTTGTTGCAGAAGTGTTCGCTTTCGTTTCACTAAGGCAGACAAATTCCACTGAAGTTTGTCACACATCCTGTCCAGCAGCTGAGAATAAAGTTCGGCATTAATAGACCGACCGTTCGGAATGAACTTAAACTGGATTACACCTTCATAATTACACCAGACATACAGCATGAACTTTTCTCAAAGCGTCCGCATTTGGGGACAGGTAAAGCTGGTTCACCTCTACTCAATCACTTTTGTGAAGAGTCTGTATTACGCCGATTTACACTATATTGACAAAAGTTACAGGACACCCCTTCAAAAGCAAATGAACGGATCCGCTGCGTTGTTAAGATGAGCGGTACCACTCCAAACCGTATAAAAACAAGCCTGTAGCTGACCGCGATCATATCGCACTGTGAGGTTGAGTGAAAATGTCGCTGAACTGACTTTGAGAAAGGAAAGATTGTTGGGTGTTATACTAGTGGGTTGTCCATATGAGAAACCGAGAGGCGTTTAAACATACCCAAGTCAACTGTTTTGGATGTATTGAATAAGTGGAAGACACATGGCATGCCTGAAGCAGCAAACGTACCGGCAGAACAAAGAAAATCAGTGATAGAGGACGTCGAAGCGTTAAGAGAGTCATTACAGCTAATCGACGAAGTACTGCACAAGACCTCAGTGTACAAGTGAGTAACAATGCTGGAACCTCAGTATGTACACGTACCATTCGCAGAGAACTTCATTCCATGGGTTACCGTGGTCGTGCGGCTGCTCATAAGCTTTTCATCTCTACTTGGAATGCTACTCGTTGTTTAGCATGGTGTAAAGAACATTTATCATGAAGCGTAGATCAATGGAAACGGTTTTTATGGACGGATGAATCCAGATACACGATCCATCAGTCTGATGGCCGTGTGTGGGTATGGAGGCAGCCGGGGGACACTATTTACCACAGTGTACTGTTCTTACGGTCACGTTTGGAGCTGGAAATGTACTCGTGTGGCGGTGTTTTTCGTGGTATGGTCCCGGCCCATTGGTTATCGTGGACGAACCTGTTAACCAGCACATCTACCTCGATATTCAGGACAATTATGCCCTACCAACTCTGTGGCAATACTATGGAAACGAGCCTTGTTCGTAACAGCAGATAATGCACCGAGCCATAAAGCAAGGACTGTTACTGCGTGTAATTACGTTTCGTGCGTGGACTGGCCAGCACAGAGCCCTGCTCTTAATCCCATAGAGCACCTATGGGATGAGTTAGAGTACCGCATAAGAAGTTGGAAACCAAGGCCTACTACTAAGCAACAGTTAGCGGCAGCATTATGTGCTGGATGGAAGCGCATACCTATCGCTGTGTTCCATAACCTTGTCGAAAGCATGTCTCAAAGGTTCAGTTCATGCATTAAGGTCAAAGGTGGACCGACACCGTACTAATGTATGTCAATAAATGCTATGTTGTGTTTCGCTTCTAGGTGTCCGGTGACTTTTGTCAATATAATATATATACACTTTTCATACCCAGTAACTACTCGATTGATAAATCGAGTATACCGTGGATTTCTATGCAGTTCCTTGCATACCGCGACACGTCACTGAGGTTGAGCTGGGGTGAGCTTATGAAGCACCCCATCGTCTGTAAACCTTTAAGATCTGGTACAGGTGCTCAGCAGTAGTAGATTTAGAAACTCCCAGCTATTCTGCCAATTTGCGAGTGCTTGTTCGTGGACTATCTTTCACAGCTACCTCCAGGGCATCCGAATGAACAGCAGAGCGCCTACCCGAACCTTCTTTTATTTTCAAGCTCAAGTCACCAGCCGCAAATTTCTTGAACCCTGTTTGCGCGGTACGAGTAACCTCCGAGACTTCACCATCAACTTCGTTAATTTTTCGGACTGCTTCAGCAGCTTTAAAACCCTGTTTCCAGTAATGTCTCAATAGAACCAATATTTTAAACTTTGTAGCCAGTGCAATTGACCGCGGTACAAGTTCAACGGATATGTCGCGACATGTGGTTCACTCTTCGTTTCATTCCGAGCAATACGCGCTTTTAGTCGTCTGCACACAGGAAAACTGCCCCGCAGAAAATATGTATATTTACGCCGTCCTACGCAAAAACGTCGTTTTATTCCGGACAGCATCAGCGGTTCATGACTAATTTTACTGTATTTATATCAACATTCTTTGTTATTTTCAGTTTTTTTAAATCCCTTTTTACAGGGAGGTTACTGTCTTTAAGATCTTGTAAAACTAAAACAAAATGTAAAACTGAAACGGAAAAAAACAAAAAGTAGCACAATGAGAGCCAACTTTTTAAGAGGAGTTGCCTTACTACTCAATGCATGGTGCTGTTTTACATGATGGTAGCCTCTCTAGTCGTTACTCTCATATTGGCGTCAGTAAGGGTACATCAGACGAAACAATCTTAATTGTGGAAAATTTATGCTGAATAAGAATGAACCATAGCAAGACAAGTAGATTTAAGATATCTACAGAGTTTTTAGTGATGCATTTGCAAGGCACATGATCTTTATATTCACGTAACAGTCTCAGAGGAAGCATGGAAAAACTGCGAACAAATAACAGAGCGTGTTTTCGAAACTATACCATATGGTGCTATGCTAATTTGAAGCCAGTGGTTCCAGAAACGATCTAAAATAGGAGGGAAGAGAAATAACTGTAGTGCATGAGCTTAGACGTACGCATCTGCTTTTAATATTTTTTTTGTATTTCTTTTCCACTGCCCAAATCTCTTAGTACCCGATTTCTACAAACCCTGGTGTCCAATAATCTCTTCGTAAGAAATGTCTACATTCCGTTCCATATGTGCGATCTTTATAATGTTATATCCCTTCTTTATTCCCATGTTATTTTATTTACATTAGCATTTAGTATAAATTCTTGGACTATTAACGGAAAGCCTTTGCCGACAGGAAATCAGCAGGTAGTATTGGTGGCATACGGCTGACGCTTAACGTCTTTGTGAAGACATGAGATTGAGTGCTTATTGTATAATAACTAAAATATTACAGATTCCATGTCATGGAAACAAGGAAGCAAACTAACAGCATTAAGATCTCACATAAAGCTTTTGTTTTAAAATCCCTGATATCCCCCAAATCTACTGCTAAAACTTATGTTTTAGCGGTGGATCTTGGCAGAGACTCCTGAGTGTCCCTTTCCGCCTTTCTTCTCCTAGGAGGAAGTGTACTCAGACGCTCAGGCGTACTTAACTGTCTTTAATATTCCCTTTGTGTTTCCGCCCTTTTAATCAATCTACCCCAAATCTCCCAACTTCCGATTTCTAAAGATCCTACGGTCAGTTATGCCCTAAAACCTCCTCTACATTCCATTCCATGGGACTAGTACATTCAAATACTACCTATCACTTGAGGCAGAGGAAGAGAAACTCTACATTGTGCCGAGAACAGCTTTGCTAAGGATGAGACTTTTGAATTCACATTAGAAGGAAATAAACAAATATGGAATAGGCCAATCGTGCTGTCGAAATGATGTTAGAAAGAACTACCCCTTGAGATGACTTGTTCCAAGGCCGAAACAGTGGCACAGGTGAGAGTTTAAAAATACTAAATTGCATTGAAGAATAATATCTGCGTAACATTTCACGGAAAGCATTGGCAAATTGCAGACAGGTAGTCAACAGGTAGTGTTGTTGGCATGCGGCTGATGTTGAACGCGTTTATGATGGCACGAGAATGTTAGATTGCAGGTTCACCCTGCAATATTCTAGTTATTAAGCTAGAAGATTGCAGATTCCATCTCATCATCAAGGGAAAAAACTGGCAGTAATAAGATCGCACATTCGTTTTGTAAGTTATAGAAAATATACGGTATGTGTTAATACTTCAGCGCGCGAAGGGGGGGGGGTATTTAAGACATTGTACCCCGTCCGCCTGACATTTTCTCGTTCGTTCGTGGGACATATTTTTCGACCTCACATCCCAAGAAAATCGTCCTTCTCCCCAAATCAGCTCCCTGACTAAATATTTCCTCTGCACTTTCTCAGGGGTGTGAACTTTGTAATGATCTCCGAAGCGATGCGTCTCTCAATTGGCTGGTGTTACGTGGTAGAGGGGCCATTCTTAAATCTGCAGAGAAAAAAATGTTTTCTCACGTTCTATTCTGCTCATTAAATAATCGCAATTGACCGGCTGTGATTTAAAACGCTTCTCCATTACGCTTTGAATTTTATTCCTAGCTTCAGGACGAAAGTGCGTCCCTTTCGTCGTCGGTAAGGTGTGGAGTGTAAAAGCTTCGTTCTTCCGTAATAGTGTAGGGGTCGGTGAGATGGATCTTTTCCTCAATGAAGGAGTACCTTTTTAATTGCTTATAGAAAGACTGAATGCTCTGCATCCCTAACTTCGCAAATTAATATCATGGTTTCATAATATTAATTAATATGAAGATATATCCGTATAAAAGTATATTCCATCCCACGCTATAAGAACTACAATGCGTCAAGGTACATCAGAATCAACTTCTTAATTAGAGAACATTTATTCTAAATGGGAATGAACCATGGCAATACAAGTAGATGGAAGGGATTTATAGTGTCTGCAGCGAGACCTTATTCTATTCAATTCAATTCAATTTACTGGTTTAGCTGTTATCATACACATATGAAATACTCATTAGAAATAACCAATTAGTAGACATATAACAGCTAGGGAGATCAGGAAAAAGGCCAAAATGGCCTGACAAGTCCTGATCACTCTTCGTAAAAAGCACAAGTCAAGAAGTAAAATAACTAACATCAATTAGACAGTGCTAAATATATTAGTAAATAGTAGTGAATGCATGTTAACAGTGTCTCAATGTGTAGAGAGCAATATTTATAGGAAACAGATAGTAGTTTTAGTAAGTTGTGTTATCCAACAAAATCACACATTTACATTTCATATTTATAAGTAATATGGGCATCTTGGGCAACTTTTAATCCCAAAAAACCTCAAACACTCAGCCACGATGGTATCAGCGATATGTCTTTCATTCTGTCTTATAAGTGATTTCCTGACCATCCCCTCATACTTCCGTTTCCCCACCCTTTTCTAACAGACTCTTTTGTTTCCAATATTATTGGGTAAGTAAGTGAATAGTAATTATTTTCTTAAATAAACTATAATTATTAATATTATGAATTTCTTTAGATAATTCATTCCAAAATTTTGGCCCTTGATATCCAATACTCAGTTTTATTTGTTGATTTTTCGGAAAACATGGTTGTAACATTTGCCTTTGTCTTGTATCATATTCATGAGTTTCTCGATGAATGTCGATGATATCATCATTAAATCACAATTTAATTCTTTTGAACATATTAGTACCTAGAGAGCGCAAATACAACTGGTTAATGTTAAACATATACTTATTAGGATCAAGACTAATTCGCCAATAGTTTTGTGAACCTTATAACGTAAACGTCTTTTCGTACTGATACGTTATTTTAAAAACATAACCATACGATGAAATAGTTCCTAAATTAAACCCTAACGGCCAGACGAAACATTTAAAACAGAAGTCAAACTTACGGAAATGATGCTTTATTTCTCCAGCACAGATATATCACTTCACATAACAAATCAACATTCCACACACCACACGCAACTGTTGTATCGTAGTTCATATCTGTTGTTCTTATCTCATAACAGGCATACGTCACATTCATTCTACCTCAATTGTGTTGCCAACAGTATTCGCTTGAGAGAAAAGATATCACGTTAAGTATGAAGTATAACTGAAAACAAATTCAAGATTTACATAGGGAAAGAACTAAAAAGGAAAGTTAATTTAGAATATATGTCACAACCTGTAGTAACAATTAAACGCGGATTTAATTTCAGTTCTAAAAATCTGATAATTTTATTCTGAAGAACCTGAAGTTTCCTGAGTTTACGCTGAGTTTTCGATCCCCAACAAGAGAGACAGTAAGCTAAACGAGAGTGTACTAAAAAATAGTATAATAATTTAATGGTGTTCGTAGTAGACTATTAAACACACTACCAATAATTCCAATGTTTCTTGACAAATCACGAGCTATTTTATCTTTGTGTAAGTCTCATTTCCAAGTATTTTGAATATCCACACCCAAGTAAGTGTAATGATCATCTATAGATATTGGTACATCATTAAAGGAAACGATTGAGCCCTGATGATTATTTAGGTTCGCAGTTGGGCCCGAAAAAAACATTGCTTTAGTTTTAGATGTATTGAGGATCAATTCATTATTAAGAAACCAGTCTTGATATTGAGATTTTATTGTATGGAGGTAATCTATTATTTGCGAAATATCCTGACCTTCAAGAAGAAGTATTATATCATCTGCATATAAAATTAATTTTGTTACCGAAGAAACTGAAGTAATATCATTAATGTACATTGAAGTACCAGAAAAACTGGTACACCAGTCTAATACTTGGTAGGTCCCCCACGGGAGCGCAGGACTGCAGAAATACGACAGGGCATGGACTCCACTAGCTTCTGGAAATATGTTGTAGGCAATGAACACCATACTTTCTGCAGAGCGTTCCACAATTCGGGTGTGTTCCGAGGTCTCGTATTCCTGTGTTCGATAGCGCGTTTCATGGCATCCCAAATGTGTTCTATCACGTTCAGATCTGGGGACTTGGGTGGGATGGCAACACCCCAAACTCAGATGAATGCTCCTCTAACCATATTGTGGCGCCCCGACACTTGTGTGGAGGTGCATTGTCCTGTTGGAACATGCCCAACAAATCAGTATGAATGCAGGACATGAACGGGTGTACCTGGTCAGAAAGGATGCGCACGTTGGCCGGTCGCAGACGTTTGTAGACGTGCCAGGGGTCCCAGTGAAGTCCAGCTAAACACATCCCATGCCTTTACGGACCACCCACCAGCCGGTCCCTGTAGACAGACGGGATCCATGGCTTCATGGGGTTTGCGCCACGCACGAATCCTTCCATCTGCCCGATACAGTTGGAAACGCGTCTCGTCAGACCAGGCAACTTGTTTCCAGTCAGCAAGTGTCCAGTGGCGGTATTGCCGTGCCCAAGCGAGCCGCATAGCTCTGCGTCGTGCACCCATCAAGGGGACTCGAGTTGGGCGTCGGCTCCCAAAGCCCATATCGTGCAGGGTACGTTGCACAGTCCGGACGCTGATGCTTGTTGAGGCTCCAGCATTGAATTCCGATACCTGCGAGAGTGTTGCACGCCTATCGCGTGAAATGATTCTTGACAGCCGACGATGGTCACGTTCTCCCAATGTCTTTTTACGGCCACACTACTATCGTAGGTTGGAAGTTTTGCCGGAATTCTTGTAGTCACGGTACACCCTTGCAATGGTCGTCCGTGAAAATCCGAACTTCGTTTCTACCTGTGAAATACTATGGCCCATCTCACTAGCGCCAACTATGACACCGCGTTCAAAATCGCTTAAATCGTTATTACTTGTCATTCTCATGCCGAAAACAGCTCTGACAGTTGGCAAGGATATCTATCGCTTTATATACGCACTGACGGACGCAACCGAATACGCGCATATGTGACGTTGCTATGTATTTTGCATAAGCTCGTCTGTACCAGTTTTTCTGGCACTACAGTGTATATATTAAATAGAATTGGGCCTAAACTTGATCCTTCAGGAACACCCATAAAAGTTTTTTCTTGTGTTGAGTAATAATCTGTAATTTTAATTAATTGGAGTCTATTGCTTAGGTAACTTTTAAACAGGTCTGCCGATATTCCTACTATACCAATATTATGAAGTTTTTTTTAATAAGATAGAATGATTAAGGCAGTCAAACGTATCAAGGCACCCGTCCTTTATTATCAAGGCACCTGACCTATGTACTCATGTAACGGTCTCAGAGTACACGCACTTGGAAAGCTGCGAACAAACAACGCAACATGTTCTCGAAACCATACCATATGGTGCTATAAGTAATTTGTAGCCAATGGTTCTAGAAATGATATATAATCAGAGGGAAGGGAAAAATAGCTGAAATACGTGGAGGGCTTTGCGATATAGTGGAATATATTCACGTAATTGTCCAATGAAGTGTAGACAAATTGCATTCTCAAACCCAAACTGTGAACATCAGTTATCGTGGTCAAAGGTGACAGTAAAACGCAGGCGGTAAAACCAAATCCTGATTAATTTTTTACGCAACAAGATAGACAAATAAAACAAGACGATTTAAATTTATTGGAAAATTACTGATATTAAATTCAAAAAGCTTACGTGGGTCCTGTGATATTCAATAATATATTATATGTATATCACGACTTTTTGCTGTTTTATTAATCTCATTTATAGCATTTATTTCTTTTAATGATAAATTATGTGGAAAAAGACAAATCAATAATATTCTAATTCTATACGACGCGTAATATTTAAAAATACTCCACCCCTTAGGACACTTAAATAAATTTATTTAAAACATTTACTTTGTTAGAGTTAAACCTATACAGAAACATTAGTGAAAGATCCTAATATGATATTTACCTCATACTAATTTCAAAATACCTGTAATTTTTTACTGATAATGTAAGTACTAGTTGTCGTGAATATTCTTATGTATTAACACAATGGAATTTTTTAGGATTGGTTAAGATTCTGATTTCTTTCTTTGTGGGAAAAATGGAATATTATGGGCGTGAATTCAGTTTTCTGTCCTGAATTCTTCCTTTACATTAAATGTGTCCTAATTCTGTCAGTAACATTAAATTTGGAATTGCTACCTCTCTAGGTATTCAAGCTATAAAAAATACTGAGATTAAAAAGGAATACAAGTACGTATTGTGATATTTTTCCTGCAACAGAAAGGATTTTAAAAAAATGGAATAAATACAACACTTTGCAACAATATAAGTATCTCCCCTGAAAAAATTTAATTTCCTCGGTAACTTTTTAGAGCGCTAACTTAGCTTAAATAAATAAATAAATAAAAACGTAGTCTTTGGAAGTCATATCCTTGTTTATAACCTAATCCTTCGAGACAACTGAAACCAATTGTTTATTTAAAGCTGCAAAAAGGTGTATGTTTGGAATATAGCAACATAATTAAGGAGCTATTGGTACGTAGTCTTACAGAGATCTGATGGGAAATTTCTTTGCCCTCATTTCGAAAAATCTATAACGCCGACCTAAAAACTCCAGCATTGACGTACAAACTCTCTGCAATTGCTAAAGCGCCATCTACTAGATGCAAATGAAACCTCACGAACGATTTCATCTTTGCGGTTCCCACTTCGGAGCAAGGATGTTCCAATTTTTCTGATCATAAACCAGCAGTGACGAAACGTAAATTTTGTATAACGTTCGCATTTCTTGAAATCCCCGATATCAGTTCTTATTTTGAGCAGAGAAAAAGAATAGATATCTGTATTGTATGATATTCATCGTCAACTGCCATGTATTCGATTTTAACTATGTCTTCTGAAAATAAGAAACCCAATACCAGGTCACTCCAACACAAAAAAAAAAATGGGGGACGGGGATTCAGATAAGTAATAGTTTGATGTCCGAGCCTGTCACAAACAAATTCATTCTCATTTAAGTCATATACACTCACTTAGCACACAGACTTTGAGTAATAATCAATTTTAAAAATATTCAATTCCTCTAATCACTGGAGAACTAACACCTCAACAAAAAAAATCGACGATTTTAGCTATATGGTAGAAAGCCCTTCGATCATCATCGCAGAAAGCACAGTTTTTCTTTATATTAGTGATCCTAAGTTTAATTCCCAAGGAGAGTTGTTTTCGATGGGAAAGGTAAAGAAAAGAATAAAATGGAAATGTTTCACTTAAATTAAAAGATAGGAGCTTCCAATTTTTCTCATGAAAAGCAGAGAAGGGTACATAAATGCAATTAAAACGACGCCATTTGAATATAAAAATTTTCTTTTTCGTTTTGAGGTTAAAAAAATCGGTAATGAGTGGTCGAGTGATCTAGAATACGGGCGTTAGAATTTTCGTACCGAAGGATCTGAGTTAGAGTCCGGTGGCAAGACATGAATGCAGTGCTTGAACGTCTCGCGCATGATCCTTACTTTTCTTGAAACACGTGGTCCTAAATTAGGGATGCGCGACCCCTAATAGCTTTGGATGCTTATGGGAGTTGTGATGTTTATTTAAACTTTAATGGGATTATCAATATTTTACAAGAATAGTAAACTATAAAAAAGAAATGTGTATGACATTAAAAGATTTGGGGGCCGCGGATGGCCTAGTGGTCAACGTTCGTGACTGCCATGAAGGAACCTCAGGTCCGATCCACTAAATATCCGTCGTGCGTCGGATGGGCACGTTAAGCCATCGTATCCTGGGTTATAAATAAGGGCGTCTTCCTTCCCCTTTCAACCTGGCTTCCGTGTAATTTTCCTATAGGGCTCTCTAGCACAAATCTCCTAGCTTCCTATTTCTAAGGGTTGTTTAAGACCTGGGGTCAGACGCTTCCTACCTAGAATCCTCTACATATGATCTGATCTGATCATTAAAAGATTCATTAAACAAGTAGCCTTAATATGCGCAAAACGATTAGCACAAATAGTTCAGCAGAAATTATATCTTACGACTGCAATATTTGGGAAACCGTCCTACACTGTTTGAGATGACCATATACCCAAGCTAATGTGTTTTCATGTTATGTATACGATGTTGTTCAGCAGTACAGATACATTCATCAGGTAATCAGTAAATATTTAACTAATTTTTTTTTCATCCATAACCAACAATTAATGATGCAAAACAAGAATTCCTGAAAGGCAATTTTGCAAGAGAGAAGCAGAAAGATTCCCAACTGCGTTTTCGTTTCCCATGATACAGATACGCAAATGAGAAAACCTGTGAATTAAGATTCTAAGTTTCCAGCACGTCTTTTGAATAGTTGAATATGCTTATATTATCAACATTTCAGTCCATTCTCCTGTAGACACGATAGTTCCACGTTCAGCGAACTTATTCTAAAGATCCGTTCTGCATCGCATAGCACTCCTTATGAGAATGGTGATTCATGATATACACTGGCGTGCAAAAATTAAGGAAGAGACGGTTTTTCGAATGAAACGTCATGCAGAAATTCTCCACATCGACTCAAATCATGCCATAAGATCCCCAAGATGTAAGAATATGGGACAAGTTAGCAAAACCGTCCAAACAAGGAATCCAAAGGATACAAAGGCACTTTATTGAAAAGGTAGAATCGAGCACAACTGGACAGAAGGCAGAAACGTCTAAGTGACAGGCAGCTGCTAAGAAAAATCCAGTCTTTAGTAGGGGATATGATCACCCCTGACTGCGTTGCAGGATTTACAACGTCTGTCCATGCTGAGGACGAGGTTGTCAAGGAGCAGTTGAGGCATCGCGGCCCATTCCTCTTGTAGCACCAATCGCAGCTGCGGAATCGTTGCTGGCGGCTGGTGACGTGCTGTCAAGCGTCTTCCAAGAAGGTCCCACATGTGCTCGATTGGATTTAGGTCCGGAGACCTTGCAGGCCAATCCATGCGTTGAATATCTTCACTCTACAACAGCTCTGAGACAGCTACTGTACGATGAGGTGTAGCATTGTCGTCCATGAAGATGAACTCAGGACCCACAGCACCTCTAAACAGAGGCGCGTGAGGCAGGAGAACCTCGGTACAATAGCGGACACCAGTGACTGAACGTCCTTGGAAGATGTGGAGGTCAGTACGGCTACCAAGCATGATACCTCCCCGAACGAGAACTCCGTCACCTCCAAACCGGTCCCTTTCGATGATGTTGGAGGTGTGATTGCGTGTTCCCTACTCTCTTCAGATGTGCATACGTCCAGAATCGCTCGTCAGACTAAATCGGCTCTCATCCGTAAAGAGAACTCGACCCCATTGCTGATGTGTCTAGTTCTTGTGTTCCTGGCACAACAGAAACCGCAGTCTCCGATGAGCAGGCGTTAATGGCACACACCGTACTGGTCGTCGTGCAAATAGACCACCTTTGTGCAGCGTCCTGGCCACGGTAAAACGCGATAAAGGACGTCCAGTTGTCTGTTGCATGTGCCTTGCCATTTCTCCCGCTGTCTGCCGTCTGTCTCTTCTCGCCTGTAGGACGGACAATATACCGGTGGTCCGCCGCCGTGGTTGCTCGTGGACGACCACTGCTAAACTCTCGTACAGCTGTTCCTGTCGTTTGAAATGCTCTCCAAGCTCGTGAAACGATGCTGTGAGCGATCCCGAACTCCTCGGTCACACTAGTCACACTTTGACCTTCTTCCAACTTCCCAATGACGCGACCTCGGGTAAAGTCATCCAGATGTCGTCTACTGGATTGCTTGTTGGCCATATCACACAGCGGCAGCAACTCGACGTCGTTCAAACCGATGTACACCGTGCAATAGCTTTCACCGAATTGCTGAGCGTACACCGCCCATGTGCTTTTTATACCCTTCTGACACTCCCTACGTCATGCTGCATATATGCGCATGCCCTACCGTACCGGACCCTAGTCTATCTCCTGAGTGGTCTTTCGGTCCGTTCTGCCTGCTCGTTCCGCTGTTATGCTAATTTCTCCTCTTCGTCCTTAATTTTTGCACACCAGTGTAATTTCGAATTTCTGTGATGCCTTGTTTCTTCGCTTAAAAAAATCTGACCTTGAGGATCTCAGTAACAACAGACTCACCAGCCTGTGCGATCAGTTGTTTACAAAATTCTGACTAAGGAGCCATCATATCGTTTGAAGGAAAAACAGGACGTGGCTCAACCAACAAAGCAGGCTGGATTCTGTAGTGACTACAGAACCATAGATCAATATCCATGTGCTGAAAAAGCTAACCATAGGAGTAAATGAATATCAACTCCTATTATACACCGATTAGCCAAAACATTAAAACCACCTTCCTAACATAGCTCTCGCCGTCAAAAGAGCTCTCATCCGACGAGATGTTGTATAACGTAGAAGTTTTTCCGCGCCGGCATCGAAACCGGGACCCCTCACTCCGGAGTAAGTCGCTCTACCAACTAAGCTACGCAGACATGTGTTCTCGCTGCTATCTGTCTTTATCTCATGTGCGTCCTGGGGTGCAGGCACGTCACATCCCCCTCCCCCGAAAGAGGGCCGGAGGCATGGCCCACGGGTCAGCCGGGACCATGTGTCGCTGTAGGCAGTTATCCCATTAAGAACGTGCATTTGAGAAATCCCAGACAATTTGGTGTGTGGAACGTAACATCACACTGATTTATTTTATCGAAGCACTCAAGAAGTGATTCTCATTATTCCTGTCTCGCCATGTGGAAAGAACATCATCTCATTGCGAGAAACTTAACAGCCGGGTCATTCTGGAAGTTCGGGCGCCAATATAATGTACAAATTTTGTCCGCCCCGGGCATCGAACCCGGGTCCCCTCAGTCAGGAGTAAGTCTCTCTCCCAACCGCCGAGCTACGCGGACATATACTCTCACTGCTATATGCCTTTATCTCATATGCGTCCTGTGGTGCAAGCACGTCACAGTTGGTAGGTGTCTCTTGATATTTGGTACGATGATTGCAACAGAAGATCCCGTAAATTACGTGGTTGGGGTGATGCTGCTCATACCCGTTTCTCCTACTCAAACCACAAATGCTCGATAGGATTCATGTCCTACGACTTTGGGGTTATGGCAATAAATGGAGTTGCTCTTCATGTTCTTGGAACCATTCCTGAACCTTCTTCGTAGTGTGGCATGGAACATTGTCTTGTTAAAAGACGTTATACCGTCCAGGGAATACAGTCACCATAAAGTGGTGTACTTGGTCAGCCACGATGTTTAAGTACGTGATAGCTGTCAGAGTTCGCTCTATAAGGATAATGAGTCCAGGTGTTCCCCAATAAAATATTGCCCAGACTATCACACTCTCGTCCCACAGTGCATCCAGGTGAGGAGGCTTCCTTGGGTAAAGTTCGCACACGAGCTCGTCCGTCGACATGGTGTAACAGAAAACGGGATTCGTCTGACGATGAGACCCTCTTCCAGTCATCTATGGTCCGATGTCGATGATTTCGTTCCCACTGCAAGACGACGGTGAACGGCTGTGACCATACGAACATGAATGGGTCTGTGGCTGCGGAGTCCCAGATCCTAGAGCGTACGATGAACTGCGTGTTCGAACAAATTGTACCCATCACCAAAATAAAAATTATAGGTAATGCCAGCCACAGTAGCTCTCCTGTTGCTCTGAGCAAGACGAGATAGCCTGCACTGGCCTCTGGCGTGGGCTGCCCACGTCTTGTCGACGGCTGGAAGTGTCACCTGTTTCGGACCATCTCTGATAGGTAACAACTACTGCACAGCGTGAGCAGCCTACCAGCGTCTCTGTTTCGGAGATGCTCTTACCAAGGCGCCTTGCCATAACGATCTGGCCTTTGTCGAAATCATATAAATCCTTTGCTTTTCCCATGTGGAGACGAAATAAAATACTGACTCAAATAGCTCCGATTTACGTATTATACACAGTGCGTCAAAGAACTTTTAAGACTGGCACTAAATTTCAGCCTACGGTGGTGTAACCAGTGTAATCGCGAATGCTTTATAAACCGTGACCATCTGCTTGTGCCGCCCCGGTGGCGCAGTCGTCTAAGCGATGGCCTCTGATCATTCGTCCGAAAGGGGTCCGGGTTCGAATCACGGTGAGGCATGGATGTTGTGTTTGTCTTACGGCACTGGCTCTCTCCCTTCCCTGAAACCAGTGACCCAAAATTAGGGACGGACGACTGCTTATAGCCCATTGAGTTGCTCACGGTGGTTGTTTAACTTCAAATCAAATCAAATCAACCATCTGCTTGCTTTCTGCCAAAAGCACTGCGCAATTGTTAAAGTAACTCAAACGAAACGGCCGTTCATTAGAGAAGTAAAAAATGTTTTCATGTTGAATTATTAAGATGGAACAAAGGACTGTTATTAAATTTAACGCAAAACTTGGTAAAAGTGCCTCGGAAACGTACCAAATGAAGAAATAAGTTTACGGTGAGTTTTGTTTAAGTAGATCAAATGTTTTCCTGTGGCACAAACGTTATTTAGACGGAAGAGGTAAGCTAGAAGATGATAAGCATATTGGAAGACCAAGTTCATCTAGGACACCTGAGATTATTGAAAAAGTGTGTGATTTCGTGGCAAACAATCGATGTGCGTCACTAAGAATGATGGAAGAGTCTTTAAACATCAACAAAAAAAACGATTCGAACCATCCTGCATGAAGATTTGGGCAAAACAAAAGTCTGTGCTAAATTTGTTCCACACACGTTAACCAATGAACAAAAATCAAGGAGAAGTGTACATTGCAGAGACATCATTTCAGCCGCTGAAAATGATCCAAACTTCTTAAAATCGATTGTTACAGGTGATGAAACATGGTGTTTTCAGTATGATCCTAAAACAAAGCGACAAAGTGCGGAATGGAAGTCAAAAAACTCTCCACAAGCCAAAAAAACAAGAAAAGTTCCATCGAAAATCAAAACAATGCTCATTACATTCTTTGATAGTAAGGGTTATCCACAAAGAATTTGTTCCAAGTGGACAAACAATTACTGGTGAGTTTTATTTAAATGTTTTGAGGCGTTTGATGGGCAGAATTCGTCGCATTCGTCCAGAATATCGGGCTGAAAACAGTTGGTGTTTGTTGCACGATAATGCTCAGAGTCACACTTTACTTCTTGTTCGTAGATTTTTGGCGAAACATAACGTCTGTGTGTTGAATCATCCACCGTATTCGCCTGATTTAGCACCCTGAGACTTTTCTTTGTTCCCAAAATTTAAAATGACGTTAAAAGGGTGTTATTTTGATGATATTTTGACCATAAAAACAGCTTCAACGCGTGCTTTGGAGGCAATTCCGCAAAGTGAACTGGAACAGGCATTCGAATCATTATTAAATCGCTGTAACAAGTGTATTGAAGCCGGAGGGACTTATTTTGAATAACAAACCAAAAAAAATTGTAATTTCTTGTTTCTATTTCATTTTTGCCGTACTGTGTATATATTATTCGAAACTTTGGAACGTGGTGCTGATTGGCTGAAAGCGCGCTTATTTGCATAACGCAGAGGTAGTTTTAACGTTCTGGCCTATCGGTGTGCATGGCTTCTATTGATTATGAAAAGGATTTTGATTCCGTGAAACTATCAGTGGTTCTAAAGTCTCTGAAAACCTGGCGTATTTAATTTGCACACATTATTATTAATAACATCTATCAAAATACAAGGTCAAAGGCTCGACTGTTCGGTGAAACTGCACGTAAAAATTCGAAAGGCAGTGAGTCAAGGTGACACCATATCTCTCCTTCAGTGGAACATTGCAGAATATCCAATCATTGAACTGTGGAACAGAAGGGCATAAAGATTAATGGAGGTTATTTAAGCTACCATCGTTTTGCTGTTGGCATAGTCATTTTTGCAATTACCATCTCAGAGCTTCAGCGTATGGTCCATAAACTTGCTTATAAGAGTAGAGAAGTGGACTTATAAATGAACTTGAAGGGGGAAAAATGGATGTACAATGCTTTTACAAGAACTGAAGATTTGGCATATGAATGTTGCTGTTCTGGCATATTTAAGGTGCTATTGCTGAGTGCTTGTGCTTCTGTCTCTAAAGTTAATATGTTGGGCTTGTTCTACATTTTTGATTTTTAACTCTGCCCTCCCCACCCCCTTTTTAAAAATATACAGTAACCAATCAATAAGGCTGAAAAATATCCTTCTAGCCCAGAAGACGGTCTTGAAAACTACGAGTAGGAAATATAATTTGGATTGCAATGGTATTTAATGAAACGACGTCTTCGGAAAGAACATAACATGGATTTACCCAGGCTCTAGGTTGTATTTCGTTTTCAAAAACAACTCATATGATATCTAAAGAAACAGGAACAACATTTATCCATGTTTCTTCGTTTGTAAAGAAAGGAACTGAATTTAAAGTACGTCATTTAACAAGAGTATAATGCGGCCGAATTGTCAAGATAAACGAGATTGTTTTAACTTCCATGATAAAACACTTACTGGTATATCAAATGCTGCAAATAATGGTTTATGATAACTAACACAGTGATCGTCATAGGGAAAGAAACTTAACGCAAAACTAATCTTTTCAATTGGTCTTTTAGAAGTGAAAATTTGACTATAATTAGAAATGTACGTATGAGTCCTCTAGCAATAAATATTGTACATTTGAAGTCTAAAAATTAATCTAAATATTTGTCATAGCGAACCATATCCCATGCGAAAACACTGACCACTTTAGAAGCGGAGATATCCATCCACATGAAAATATGCATTTACTCTACCTAGGAGCAGAACCGTGATTCTCGTCTGAGCTGAGCCCAGATACACTGCTGGCCACCCAAAATGCAACACCAAGATGGACACGAGATAGCAAAGTCAGATTTACTGGGCACATAACAACAGATACAAAGATGAAGCAATTGAGCTTACAGGCCCGTGCGACTTGCGGAACACGCAGACATCAATAGTTCGTGTGGCCCCCATGGCTGGTAATAACGTCCGCTACACGCCGCGGCATCGAACGAAAGAGGCTTTGGATGTGGGCGTGGGCTATGTCGGTCCAGGCTGCTTCCACACGTTGCCACAGTTCATCAGGCGTAGCCACGGGTGGTGCTTGCCGGGACACTCGGTTGCCGATCAGCAACCAGACGTGTTCGATGGGCGACATATCGGGAGAACAGGCAGGCCACAGCAGCAGTGACACCAGGTGGGCCGTGAAGAATTGTTACACGATGCGTGCCACGTGCGGGCGCGCATTGTCCTGTTGAAACGTGGACCCTGGCAGGGCCTGTAGGTAAGGGAGCACTAGAGGCTACAAAACGTCGGAGATGTAGCAGTGGCTGTTGAGTGTACCGGCGATGCGTACCAGAGGGGTGCGGGTGTCATATCCAATTGGCCCCCAAACCATAACGTTAGGCGACGGACCGGTATGGCGATGTATAGTGCAGACGTCATACAGTCTCTCCCCGCGGTGCCGCCACACGCGGATCCGACCATCGTGGTATTGCAGGCAGAAGCGGGATTCGTCGGAGAAGACAATGTCGTGCCATTCCGTAGTCCAGGTGCGGCGTTCAACGGCACACTGCCGTTGCACTCGCTGGTGGTGTAAAGTCAATGGTAATCGGAGCAATGGGCGCCGTGCGACTAGTCCCCGCTCCTGCAGACGACGTCAAACGGTACGTGCTGACACAGGTTGTTATGCAACACACCCTAATTCCTGCGCTAACGTTTGTGATGTTGCGGTGCGAGCCGTCAACGCCCGCCGCACAACATGCCGGTCCTCTTGTTCGGTGGTGTGCCGCAGCTGCGGCAATCACTCACGTCGGTCCGTCCGTCCCTCCTGCACCCACCGAATCCATAGTCGCCTCACTGTGGCTGGATGTCGTCCCACACGGGTGCCGATGTCTCGGTACGATAAACCGCTGTCGCGATAAACCACTATTCGTCCTCTGCCGAACTCTGAAACGTGCTGGAATGACTGCCGTATTCTGCGACGAGGCATCAGGAAGCTTCCCACGCACAGGTCCGGCCGCAGAACACACTTCCACTACTTACACCCGGCCTTCTGTGCACCCTTCTTATAGTGCTTCCTTCTTGGTGTTGCATGTTGGGTGGCCAGCAGTGTGGAATAAACGTCACACGTTTCTTGACTATCACACGCCCCGTCGTATACCTGAGGTTGCTTCTATTTGCATAAAAACGCGTTGGTTATAATGTATTGGCTCTTCGGTGTACATTTACATTTCAAGTACTGGTATCATTTCGTGGAAAACGAATCTTGCGTAATATATTTATTGCGAATTTTATTATTTGCTGTGGCTCCATTTTTATCGTCGTTTCAACGCATAGTGCTTCGCTTCAAAACTATTATGTCCGTTGCTCCGAACATGTCGCTTTTAGAACTACAAGTTGCCATTGTTTCCCACCAAATCGATTTGAAGCCATGCACCATTAATATCATAACTTAAATGACATGCTCTCAGGTACTAAGATGAAGACAATTAAATGTCTGACTGTGACGGATGACTTAAGTTTATGGCTTCTTACAAAAGTGAAGGCCACTTCCGGCCGATATATATTATGGTGTCAGGGTTATAATTATTAAATGAAAAGATGCGGTATGTCCACGAATAGCGAACGATGTGTCGCAGAGATCGTAGATTCATGCTGGAAGCAAATGGCATCCACAAAAGAAAATTTAATCACTTAAAAATTAGGGCATACTTACTGGAATGTAATAATTCGAATGCCGAAAACCGAAAATATTTAATATGAAAATTCTGTGAATTCTTAAATTTTTTGCAACCAGGAGAAGTAGTTGAAATATCATGTGATTTGGCCAAGTGCTTCGCTCTACAAAGTTGATATTCTTATCACACAGTAGCACAATTACACTGGTGAGCAAAAATTAAGGACGAAGAGGAGAAATTAGCATAACAGCGGAACGAGCAGGCAGAACGGACCGAAAGACCACTCAGGAGATAGACTAGGGTGCGGCACGGTAGGGCATGCGCATATATGCAGCATGACGTAGAGAGGGGGGTGTCGAAGGGTATAACGCCCACGGGCGGTGTACGCTCAGCAATTCGGTGAAAGCTATTGCACGGTGTACATCGGTTTGAACGACGTCGAGTTGCTGACACCGTGTGATATGGCCAACAGGCAATCCAGTAGACGACATTTGGACGACTTTACCCGAAGTCGCGTCATTGGGAAGATGGAAGAAGGTCGAAGTGTGACTAGTGTGGCAGAGGAGTTCGGGATCGCTCCCAGAATCGTTTTCACCAGCTTGGAGAGCATTTCAAACGACAGGAACAGCTGTCCGAGAGTTTAGCAGTGGTCGTCCACGAGCAACCACGGCGGCGGACGACCGGTATATTGCCTACAAGTGAAAAGAGACAGACGGCAGAAAGCTGGAGAAACCGCAAGGCACATGCAACAGACAACTGCACGTCTTTATCGCGCTTTACCGTGGCCACGAGGCTACACAAAGGTGGTCTATTTCCACGACGACCAGTACGGTGTGTGCCATTAACGCCTGCTCATCGGAGACGGCGGTTTCTGTGTGGTGCCAGGAACACAAGAACTGGACACATCAGCAATGGGGTCGTGTTCTCTTTACGGATGAGAACCGATTTAGTCTGACGAGCGATTCTGGACGTATACACATCTAGAGAGAGTAGGGAACACGAATCACACCTCCAACATCATCGAAAGGAACCAGTTTGGAGGTAGCGGAGTTCTCGTTCGGGGCGGTATCATGCTTAGTAGCCGTACGGATCTCCACATCTTCCAAGGAGGTTCAGTCACTGGTGTCCGCTATTGTACCGAGGTTCTCCTGCCTCACGTGCGTCTGTTTAGAGGTGCTGTGGGTCCTGAGTTCCTCTTCATGGACGACAACGCTACACCTCATCGTACAGTGGCTGTCTCAGAGCTGTTGTAGAGTGAAGATATTCAACGCATGGATTGGCCCGCAAGGTCCCCGGACCTAAATCCAATCGAGCACGTGTGGGACCTTCTTGGGAGACGCTTGACAGCACGTCACCAGCCGCCAGCAATGATTCCGCAGCTGCGATTGGCGCTACAAGAGGAACGGGCCGCGTTGCCTCAACAGCTACTTGACAACCTCGTCCTCAGCATGGACAGACGTTGTAAATCCTGCACCGCAGTCAGGGGGGATCATATCCCCTACTAAAGATTGGATTTTTCTTGGCAGCCGCCTGTCAGATGGACGTTTCTGTCTTCTGTCCATTTGTGCTCGAAGCTACCTTTTCAATAAAGTGCCTTTGTATCCTTTGGATTCCTTGTTTGGACGGGTTTGTTCACTTGTCCCATATTCTTACATCTTGGGGATCTTATGGTATGATTTGAGTCGATGTGGAGCACTTCTGCACGACGTTACATTCGAAAAACCGTCTCGTCCTTAATGTTTGCACGCCAGTGTAGTATGATAATGCTGTGATATAAGAAAAGCTTTGTGATTTCAGATGGTGCCTGTTTCACGTCGTAAATGTATGGCAGAAAGTTTTGCGGAATTGCATTTGCTGTATGATATAATATACAGTGGGTGTGTGATATGAAATGTAGAATTTAACTTCTGGAATATTATTTTGAAATATGATCGTCCCAGATTACTAAATTTGGAATTCCCTAAATGCTCTGCTTTTTCTTGCATACTATAAATGATAGAAGAGGTGCTCCTGTCAACAGAGACTATTGACATTCATACGTGATCTAGACAAAGATGTGAGATGGAATCTTCCTGTATATATAAAATCGCAGCAACAGTACGTTCGCCTGTTTTTTCCCGTTCATTGTAGGATGGAATCTACACAGCTTGAGCCAAGCTTTTGTTCATATCTTGTGTTACGATGCTTTCTGGTAGTTCGCTTATAAAGTAATGAAATGATTAATATTTTCATCTGAAAATAAGTTGGTACCAGTAACAATCAGCAAATGGTAATGATACCACTAACCGATGAAACAAAAAGTTAACAGTCGCAGTTACTGGCATAGTGCCGTAAATTGCTAACTAAAATTCATTAAAAGCTCATTAAAGGTCAGTTTTGCCAGTTTTTAAATGTATCTGAATTTTTAAAGACAAAGAAAATAAAGAACGATCAATGCAAGAATTAAAAAAAATAATTTTCTTTTATCTATATATTTTTTTCAGTACAGCTCGTTAATGAAATTTTAATATTCATGCTAATAATTTAAGTCACCTCATTTTCATGTTACGCAAATTGCAAGATTCGATTCTCTTCTCTCATTTAAACATTTGTTGGAGGTTTATCGGATTTAAGAGATTCAGCTTGATCTTCTTCAGCGTCTTTCTCACGTTTTAATTGTGGTTTTGTGAAAGTAAACAGCCTCACAGATGGGATTTAACTGGAATTAACGTTAGGGGCGTTAAAACACTTCCTACTTTTATGCATTTGAACGGGATAGTCACGTGGCAATGTAAAACAAGTGATAACAATAACGGGAGCTCTGATTAGTGTTAAAGATGTGTTCCCTTTGAATATTACACACTGGGTCGAAACGTAAAACTTCTGATATTACATGAGTGATAAATGTACCCGCGTAAATGATAATGTTATGAAGACTGTTATTAATTGGCAAACTAGAACTTGTCAGTTGTATTGGGAGTTAGGATTTGTTCCTCAGAATTGGAGGGACACTTTCATTGTTCCTTTGCACGAAGGAAAAGGTGATCAAACTGAATATAAGAGCTACTGTAGCAGGTAACAGGGAAAAGATTTAGAAAGTTCGTTATCGTTAAGGTAACAGGCTTGGCATCATGGAAAGCGTGGGATGTGCAGAGCGGTTTAATACCAGGATAAAGCTGTACTTACTAAAGTTTTGTGAGTAGTTTTCTGTTGGTAAGGAAGCTTTTGCTGCATTTTAAGATTTGGAAAAGGCCTATGAAACAGTAAACCAGGTGCTTTTGTGGAAGGGCTTGAAGAATTATGATATAACTGGTAATGTTTAGTTGGATGTGTGAAAGCTGTGCACATGTTGGCAGTAGAACATGCGTGTATGCTTATGGTGCTTTATTGAACTGGTTTTTCTTTGGTTCAGGAGTCAGACAATTTTGTGTAGGGCATCCACTGCTATGCAGTATATTTATGGATTCATGCATGCGTGATGCCGAAACACATAGTAGTTTGTATCCAGGGAATTAGCTTGTCTAAAGGATGTATTTTGCTAATGACACAGTCCCTTTTTTCTGATAGCAAAAGTGAGTTGCAAGGCATGTTTTCCCCGACGAACAAAGCATGTACAAAATTTGAACACTATAAATGAGAGAAAAACCAGTCATGGTTTATGAGCGAGGAACTGTTAGTACTGAGTGGAATATCAGTAAAACTCATAATGAGTTAGACCAGATGAATGAGTTTGCTTACTTAGGAACCATGTTTGACAGCGAAAACGGATCAGATAGTGAAATGAGAAAACGAGCTAATTCAGCTTTGAAAGTCATAGGTAATTTAGTAGGTTTTCACAGGACTTATGGAATGTTCGAAAGGTCTCGTGTGGTTGGGCATGGAGTTAATTCAGCTTTGAAAGTCATAGGTAATTTAGGAGGTTTTCGCAGGACTGATAAGATGTTCGAAGGGTCCCGTGTGATTGTATGTGAAAGTGAAATGTTTCTTTGACGTACGGTAGTAATAGTTGGGTACTACAGATGAGACACAGAAGTCGTTTGTATGCTGTAGAGGTGCTTTACTACAGTAGGGAAGGCAAAACGCGTTTCGATCATGTGAGGAACATGGATATATTCAAGGTACGTAATGCTGCGCAAAATGTTGTTAATCGAGTGGAGACAAAGATTTTGGAGTGGTTTCGCCATGTCGAAAGAATTAGTGGTGGAAAAGTTCAGCCCAAATGACAGGAAAGAAAGGCAGAAAGCCTTGAAATCATAGTAGGACCAGATCCAGGCAGGTGCGCAAGAGGAAAAGAAAGTGATTTTTGAAATATACCTCTATTTAAACTTCCTTTTGAGTTTCTGTTTTCTTATGTAAATTTCTTTACTTCTTGATTAAATATTTTCTCACTAAAGGGCACATTACTTTCCTGAACTGCTTGTACATTTTAGTCAGTCAGAACAACATAAATTAGAGGTATTGAATGTGAACTGGCATAGTGAAGATGTAGAGATTGCAAGTAGATTGTGAGGCGTTGATATTCAGAATTAGATTAAAGCCTGTTTGATATAAATGAGATTGATGAATGCGTATTATCATGCGTCTCAGATTGATACGAGCTAGATATATTGTATCAGTGGATTATAGTGATTAACCTTTGAACGTGCCAGGAGTGGAACAGTAAATGAACATGTTATCGTTACACTTAAGTCATATTGCTGATTCTTTCTACCTGGCCGTTGTGTTTTCTTGGTCACTCAAGGGGTGTGAATTTGTGGTGAGCGAAGTTCTCTATGAACATTAACTAGCTGCTTAATAATCCACAAAAACTGTACTGCTATCAAAAGTTAAAACTCTACAGAGTATGAAGTACATAGAGGTCTTGGTGAGATGTGTGACAGATGTCAGTGAAGCCCGAGTTGTGGGCTATAAACGGAGACGTTTGATGGAATAATCGTCCGATGTGGAGTAATATTTGTTTTACTTGATAATTGCTTATGGTCAAACTAACATCCCAACATGAACCTCACTGAAAAACACTAATCTGATTTCAGGCTAAAGCTGAAAACCTGCTGAAGTAAATGGCTTCACTGTTAAGCTTACTGAATTATCTTAGCCGAATCGCTTTAGCTGAATCCCGGATTGCTTACCTTCGTCACAGTTGGTACTTAACTAACAAAAATCAACAAATTAAACTCTAAAATCAATAACGGTCAGCAAAATGTCAAACAAATATTACTTACAGGTTCCAGTCTTTTATTTCACGTTCGTCAAGACAGAGTAGAATGGCACACAACAATCAAATAGCTTGGTAACAGAATATAGCTACTTAAACTAAATCCTCAGAATAATTTAATATACGTACTTACATCTCTTGTTGATTAATCACATATTTATGTTGGCACAGCATCGAAACGTAAAGAAACATAGCTTAACATATTTGCTGGTAACACACTATCTGAAGTAAGATGGCTTTCTTTTCACTAAGATAACTTTGCCTCGAAATCACATAATTACATTATCTCGAAGGCAAATAAATGCATTGCCTTTTAGACGAAAAAATACATTGCCTTCTTGAAGACTGATCACATTCCTTGCTATCTTTCGCTTTCAACTACGTAATTGCACTTTAACCTATTGCCAAAGCTGCTAAAACACAAACCAGCCGTGAGAGAAAGTTTTCCAGCTTTGAAACGCTTTAAGAGAATATACTAAAATTTATATAAGAAGACAGGAACTGAAAAGGAAGGTTAAATACATGGGAGTATACGTCACACTTTGATACATCAATAGGAAATAAAATATACCACCAGTAACTCTGAGTTAGCAAATAATATTGCTTTGAAGAGCTAACCTGTGACGCTCAGAGAACAGCTAAGTGAAATACACTATATTGACAAAAGTCACCCGACACCTAGAAGAGAAACACAACATAGCATTTATTGACATACTTTAGTACGGTGTTGGTCCACGTTTGGTCTTAATGCATGCACTGACCCTTCGAGACATGCTTTCGACAAGGTTTTGGAACACAGCGATAGGTATGCGTTTCCATTCAGTACATAATGCTGCCGCTAACTGTTGCTTAGTAATAGGCCTTGTTTCCAAACTTCTTATGCGGCGCTCTAATTCATACCATAGGTGGGCTATGGGATTAAGTTCAGGGCTTTGTGCTGGCCAGTCCACACACGATACGGAATTACATGCCTTAACAGCCTTTGCTTTATGGCTCGGTGCATTGTCCTTCTGGTACCAACAAGGCTCGGTTCCATAGTATAGCCACAGACTTGGTAGGGCATAATTGTCCAGAATATCGAGGTAAACGTGCTGGTTAACAAGTTTGTCCGCGACAACCAATGGGCCGGGGACCATACCAGGAAAAACACCCCCACACGAATACACTGCCAGCTCCAAACTTGACCGTAGGAACAGTACACTATGGTAAATAGCGTTCCCCGGCTGACGCCAAACCTACACACGGCCATCAGACTGATGGATCGCGTAACTGGATTCATCAGTCCATAGGACCCGTTTCCATTGACCTGCGGTCCACGATAAATGTTCTTTACACCATGCTAAACGACGGGTAGCATTCCAAGGGAAGATGAAAAGTTCATGAGCAGTCGCACGACCACGGTAACCCATGGAATGAAGTTCTCTGAGAATGGTACGTGTACATACCTAGGTTCCAGCATTTTACTCACCTGTGCACTGAGGTCTTGTGAAGTACTCCGTCAAATAGCTGTAACGACCTTTCTGAGGTTTCGAAGTCTTCTATCACTGATTTCCTTCAGTTTGCCGGTACGTTTCACTGCTTCAGGCACACCATGTGTCTTTCACTTATTCAGTACATCCAAAACAGTTGACTTGGGTATGTTTAAATGCCTCTCGGTTTCTCTTATGGACAACCCACTAATATAACTCCCAACAATCTCTTCTTTCTCAAAGTCAGTTCCCTCCCGCCGTAACATTTTCACTCAACCTCACAGTGCGATATGATCGCGGTCAGCTGCAAGGTTGTTTTTATGCCGTTTTCAGCTGTACTGCGCATCTTAACAACTGAGCGGGTACGTTCATTTCCTTTTGAAGGGTGTCCGGTGACGTTTGTCAATAAAGTGTATGTAGTGCGATCAAAAAGTTCCGAGACTAGGTTCGTAGCGTGCCAACAGATGGCAGTACGCGGATGCGGGAGCAGCGGTCGAGGACAGTGACCTTCATGCGTAATTGTGCCGAGTGGCGTCGTTCTGTGAAAATCGAGAGCCGTGCTACACGGTATTTGGGGACCACGTGCAGAACACAGCTGCGATTTCGGTATGAACGGCAAACTAAAGCAGCGAGCGAATATCATATTCTGCGTTAAACTCGGATATTCGGGAACGGAGGCGCATGAAATATTGCGGCAGGCTTAAGGAAATGAAGCAATGTGTTATGCGAGGTGTTTTGAGTGGCTCTCGCACTTCAAGAGCAGCAGAACGGCAGTGGAAGACGACGAGAAGTCAAGGCGACCCTCCACGAGAAAAATGCCCGAAAATGGGTACAAAATTAGGGAACTGGTGCATAAGGGTCGTCGGAGAACCATTCAAGACATTGCTACCACCGTCAGTGTATCATACGGAACAGTGCAAGAAATTCTGACTTCGGGTTTGAACATGCACCGAATTGCTGCAAAGTTTGTGTCAAAGATTTTGAACCCCGAACAGAAGGCGTTCCGTGTCGAACTCTGTCAAGATCTTCGTCAACAGTTGGTGAATGAATCAACGTTCCTGTTACGGGTCATCACTGGGGACTAGACTTGGGTCTACGGTTAGGATCCGGAGACCAAAGAACAGTCGTCGCAGTGGAAGAGCCCGGCATCTCCACGACCGAAGAAGGCCCGACAGATCCGGAGAGCAACCAAAAGCATGCTCATCGTATTCTTCGACGACATTCGTGGGGTATTCTTCGACACCGAAGAATACCCCACGAATGTCGAAGAATACGCACTTTAATCCTGCGGTGTGTTAGGGAGGACATTTGCCGCAACTGACGTGATATGTGGCTCAGAGGCGATTTACTGCTCCATCACGATAACGCAGCAGCTCACAGAGCATTAGCAACACGCCAGTTTTGCAGCCGCAAGAGCATGACTAGCCTTCCTCACCCGCCTTACTCGCCAGATTTGGCCCCTGCGACTTCTTTCTGTTCCCGAAGATGAAGCTATAGCTCAAGGGTCGCCGTTTTGAAACCGTGGACGAGATCCAGGGCGAATCGCAGACGGTGCTTGACACGATTTGCGAAGAGGACTTACAGGGAGCATTCCAAGAGTGGCAAAAACGCTGGCAGAGCTGTATCGCTGCCCAAGGAGACTACTTTGAGGGAGATCATAGCCAGACGTAAATAACGTAAGTACTTTGTCGTATATCGGCCTGGTCTTGGAACTTTTTGATCTGACCTAAAAATACTAAACCTGATCACTTTGTTGTATATCGGCCTATTCGCGAATTTTTTGATAAGTCCGAAATGAAATACTAACCGTGATCACTTTAAGTATCATCCCATGCATATACAGGGTGTTCCCTACTAGGATGACCCGGTAAATGAATTTTTACTCAAATTCTATTTGTTGTAGGAAGATTAGGCTGTACCTGAATAAGTGTCATTACAGCAAATGCTGGAAGTTGGCCGCCTTTCTGTTGCAAACAAAGGGTGACACATTTTTTCATACTGGCAAAGGTAGAAACAAGCACAACAGATGTAATAAAGGCAGTCTTGGTGGTGATGTTGCACTTTAATTCGCCCAACGTGTGTGGATTGGTTTTGTACATTCTGTCCTGCAGTGTTCCCGAAAGGAAATAATTCGGGGGCGTCAGATCTGGCGAGCAAGGCAGGACATAGTCCTTTAGAAATTATTTTGTTGAAGAAGGAGCTGAGGAACCAAATAGATTTTTCAGAAGTGGGACGGGTTGCCCCGTCTTGTTGTAAATAACCAACAGACAGCTCACAGTCGTCCAACAGGTTGACAAACTCCTCCAAAATGTCGACGTACACATCGTTGTTCCCATTTCTGTCGAAGAAAATCAGACCCATTATGCGTGTACGAGACAACGTGCACCATACTCCAATTTTCTCTGGGTGAAGGGTTGTTCGTGAATGACATGCGGATGCTGTGCAGACCATAGATGCGCTTATTCTGGGAATTTACATAGCCCGAATTGTGAAATCAGGCCTTGTCGGAAAACCATGTTAAGTCCAAAATGTCCCCATTACCTTCAATAAAGCCTTTAAGCCATTGGAAGTAACGACGCTTTTTATTTTCAAATCAAGCGGACGCAATTCCTGCAGCACAGTGACGCGATAGGAATGCATTTTTGCTTGTTTTGCAGCTCGGTGACATAATGAAATTCCCATCTCCTGTGATAAACGCCGTAGAGATTTCCTCGGCGACTGCTCCAACCGGCCTTGCACTTCCCTCACCGTATCCGATGACCTTTTTGGTTGACCTCCTGTACGAATTGTCGCCAACGCGGCGTCCCCGTGTTCTCCAACTTTTTCACCATTTTGTGTATTTGCTGTTTCGAAGGTGCAATTTTGCCGTACTTTTCTTGAAACGCTTTCCGACAGTACTTAAACCATCCTGTTACCCAGTAGGAGCGCCATAGAAGAACACGTTGCTGTATCGTCAGCATTGTCTCAACTGACGAATGGCAGCTCCGGCAGCGCCAATGTGCGCGTGGAGATGGATCGACGCCAGACGCTACGTCATCTATCTGGAGAACGCGACAACACGGCGTCTGGTGGTATTCACTTTCCTATTAATTCAGGTGTGCTGTACCACAGTTTAGTCTTCCTACAATAAATAGCATTTCTGTAATAATTAATTTACCGGGCCAAACTAGTGGTGAAACCCCATGCAGATGGCGCTGCCGGACATCAAAGACATGTTAAAAGTTTAAAAATGCGTTAATACCAGTTCTATCAAGTCAACTCAATGAAGAACTTTATATGTTCGTAACTTCTCTGAAGGAGTACGTGGAGAACATACACTGCTGGCCACCCAAAATGCAACACCAAGAAGGACACGAGATAGCAAAGCCAGATTTACTGGACACATAACAACAGATACAAATATGAAACAATTGAGCTTACAGGCCCGTGCGACTTGCGGAACACGCAGACATCAATAATTCGTGTGGCCCCCATAGCTGGCAATAACGGCCGCTACACGCCGCGGCATCGAACGAAAGAGGCTTTGGATGTGGGCTTGGGCTATGTCGGTCCAGGCTGCTTCCACACGTTGCCACAGTTCATCAGACGTAGCCGCGGGTGATGCTTGCCGGGCCACTCGGTTGCCGAGCAACGACCAAACGTGTTCGATGGACGACATATCGGAAGAACCGGCGGGCTGCGGCAGCAGTGACACCAGGTGGGCCGTAAATAATTGTTGCACGATGCGTGCCACGTGCGGGCGCGCATTGTCCTGTTGAAACGTGGCCGCTGGCAGGTCCTGCAGGTAAGGGATGACTACAGGCTCCCAAACGTCGGAGATGTAGCGGTGGCTGTTGAGTGTACCGACGATGCGTACTACAGGGGTGCGGGTGTCATATCCAATTGCGCCCCAAACCATAACGCCAAGCGACGGACCGGTATGGCGATGCATAATGCAGGCGTCATACAATTTCTCGTGGCAGTGTCGCCACACGCGGATCCGACCATCGTGGTGTTGCAGGCAGAAGCGGGATTCATCGGAGAAGACAAAATCGTGCCATTCCGTAGTCCAGGTGCAGCGTTCAACGGCCCACTGCCGCCGCACTCGCCGGTGGTGTGACGTCAATGGTAATTGGAGCAATGGGCGCAGTGCGACAAGTCCCCGCTCCTGCAGACGACGTCAAACGGTACGTGCTGACACAGGTTGTTGCGCAACACACCTTAATTCCTGCGCTAACGTCCGTGATGTGGCGCTGCGAGCCGTCAATGCCCGCCGCACTAAATGCCGGTCCTCTCGTTTGGCGGTGTGCCGCGGCTGCGGTAATCTCTCACGTCTGTCCGTCCGTCCCTCCAGCACCCACCGAATCCATACTCGCCTCACTGTGGCTGGATGTCGTCCCACACGGACGCCGATGTCTCGGTACGATAAACCGTTGTCGCGATAAGCCACTATTCGTCCTCTGTCGAACTCCGAAACGTGGTGGAATGACTGCTGTATTCTGCGACGAGGCATCGGGGAGCTTCCCACGCACAGGTCCGGCAGCACAACACGCTTCCACTACTTACACCCCGCCTTCTGTGCACCCTTCTTATAGTGCTTCTCGGTGGCGTGCCGGGCGCACATGATTTGCATATGCCCTGCAATGCTAATCGTTTGCATGTCCTCTCGCGGGCGATGCAAGCTGGGAATTTCAGGCCAATCGGATGCTTCCTTCTTGTTGTTGCATTTTGGGTGGCCAGCAGTGTATTTATGAGAACCTGCAGAAGGAGGCAGTTTTTCAACAAAATGTGTCTCGTAATTATGAAGTTCCTATGTGAACGTTTAGCTTACAAATCATCTTCAAATGTGCATAGAGCCGTCAATGAATCCCGCGCAGGACATTAACCTACTCCGCTACATTCTGACGTTTTACGTACTTGCCAGCAAAAATGCATTTCTTTAGAAAAGATGATCGGAACAGCTGTTAGACGTTAATATGCAATCACTTGTACCTTAAATTTGCTTCTTTATTTCGGGAAGCTTATTGATTACCTGTAAAAATCTCATTTCAGTGGCTGGCGAGGAAAAATAGTAATCGCTCGTAGGCTGTCTGGTATCTCACGCAAATTCGATGTAGAGTATCAGTACTGAAGAGGAACTATGAAAAAAACGTGAAAGTCGTAGACCTTGCTGGTGGCGAACGGTCTGTCCGAAGCTCAAGGTCAGTACAGGGGGAATATCCCCACCAGGAGCAAGCGGATACATAGAGTAAAGGCGGAAATACATGATCAATCAATCGATTTCTGTTTCTGTGGACAACATACGCCTAATGTTTTGCAACACGAAATGAAATTCCCAGAATATAACAAACGATAATGAAGAATTGGAGGCGAGGGTCAGAGACACAAAAGCGTGGCGAGCGAGTGCAAGGATCTTTGGAGCGCCACTCTTAGTAAAACGGAAACAATTTCAAGTGAATTTATATCTTCAAAAAAAGATATTTTAAAAATACTCGGACGTTTGTTCTGTACTTTCTCGTGCTTTCGGTTTTTTTCTTCCAATACTAGCGAAGGAATTTCAATCTACATTAAATAGACCTGCAAAAATCCGTTATTTTTGTTTTCTTTTCGGGGTTTAACGATCTCGTAAGCTTTTAAGAATGTAAAGAGTCATCCATCGCCAATTTAAAGGCACTGGTCCTGGGGAAGGGAAAGAACCACCCTGCCGGAAAGAAAAGAACAGCATTCTTCTCTTGGCTTGAGGTTTCAAACCCAGACGCAGCGGTGGAAGCGATCAGAAGTCCGCGTCTCTCAAGAACGGGGCGACAAAAAATGTCATCGTATGATATTTTCAGCCACATTTTCTGTAATTTAAAGTTATGTTGGATTAAAACATTGCAGCGAATCTTTAAGTCGTGCAACATCGTAATCAGGCGTGCAGTTAATTTCGGAATTCTTCAAGAACATAATTTCGCATGGAAAAATGGAAAATGCGTTCTTTCAAAATCTAAATTACACTTATGGTATTACTGCGTTTTCCTGAATTTATTTGCATTGCATTGCATTTTTACTTTGAAATGTGTATTGTATTCCGATGTACCAATAGAATGTGATCAAAACAGAGTCGTGGAAGAGACATGAGGTGACTTTCATGCAACGGTGGATTGAGAATGGATGATCCATGTATGAATACATAACGGCCTGGTTTATTTCAAAAATGCATTTGGACGTAATCCTGCTTTAGAAACTGGCGAGACAAAAATTGAAACATACACTGCTGGCCACCCAAAATGCAACACCAAGAAGGACACGAGATAGCAAAGCCAGATTTATTGGTCACATAACAACAGATACAAAGATGAAACAATTGATCTTACAGACCCGTGCGACTTGCGCAACACGCAGACATCAATAATTCGTGTGCCCCCCCCCCATGCCTGGCAATAAAGGCCGCTACACGCCGCGGCATCGAACGAAAGAGGCTTTGGATGTGGGCTTCGGATATGTCAGTCCAGGCTGCTTCCACACGTTGCCACAGTTCATCAGGCGTAGCCGCGGGTGGTACTTGCCGGGCCACTCGTTTGCCGATCAGGGACCAGACGTGTTCGATGGGCGACATATCGGGAGAACAGGCAGGCCACGGCAGCAGTGACACCTGGTGGGCCGTGAAGAATTGTTGCACGATGCGTGCCACGTGCGGGCGCTCATTGTCCTGTTGAAACGTGGCCGCTGGCAGGTCCTGCAGGTAAGGGAGGACTACAGGCTCCCAAACGTCGGAGATGTAGCGGTGTCTGTTGAGTGTACCGGCGATGCGTACCAGAGGGGTGTGGGTGTCATGTCCAATTGCGCCCCAAACAATAACGCCAGGCGACGGACCGGTATGGCGATGCATAATGCAGGCGTCATACAGTTTCTCGTCGCGGTGTCGCCACACGCGGATCCGACCATCGTGGTGTTGCAGGCAGAAGCGGGATTCGTCGGAGAAGACAAAATCGTGCCATTCCGTAGTCCAGGTGCGGCGTTCAACGACCCACTGCCTCCGCACTCGCCGGTGGTGTAACGTCAATGGTAATTGGAGCAATGGGATGAGTACGACAACTCCCCGCTCCTGCAGACGACGTCGAACGGTACGTGCTGAAACAGGTTGTTGCGCAACACACCCTAATTCCTGCGCTAACGTTCGTGATGTGGCGGTGCGAGCCGTTAATGCCCGCCGCACTGAATGCCGGTCCTCTCGTTTGGTGGTGTGCCGCGGCTGCGGTTATCGCTCAAGTCTGTCCGTCCGTCCGTCCGTCCCTCCAGAACCCACTGATCCATACTCGCCTCACTGTGGCTGGATGTCGTACCACACGGGCGCCGATGTCTCGGTACGATAGACCGCTGTCTCAAGAAGCCACTATTCGTCCTCTATCGTACTCCGAAACGTGCTGAAATGACTGCCGTATTCTGCGACGAGGCATCAGGAAGCTTCTCACGCACAGGTCCGGCAGCACAACACACGTCCACTACTTACAACCTTCGCCTTCTGTGCACCCTTCTTATAGTGCTTCTCGGTGGCGTGCCAGGCGCACATGATTTGGATATGCCCTGCAATGCTAATGGTTTGCATGTTCCTCGCGGGCGACGCATGCTGCGAATTTCAGGACAATCGGATGCTTCCTTCTTGGTGTTGCATTTTGGGTGGCCAGCAGTGTATTTCAAAAACAACTTAAGCGTTAACTAAAAACGTATTTGCTTTTTGGAAAATGCTATACAAAATTAGTAAAAAGCAAAAGGGCAACCCCTCCCCCCCAAAAAAAACTGGAACGCTATGCCCAGTTCAATATATGAGCGCAATGTTCAGTTATGTAAAGTTTGGAACTGTTTCCTTTTTATTTGTTTTGTATAACTGAATTGTGAAATATATGATAGAAATGTTCGATGAATAAATGTTAGGCTTCTCGTAAATTTAAAGGTGTCATTAAAAATTACTGTACCACTACATAATTCATTTTCTCATTTAGTCATTTATCCCATTGTCGTAATTACTTTTCCTACAGTGCGCAAAAAGGTTTTTGCCCTTACTAATGCAAGAAATAGGACACTCTTTCACGCAACAGATCTCTTAATGTTTCAAACTAATACCAACAGTCCTATTATTAGCTTGAAATACGCGTATTAGAGATCTATGTGCATAATCTCTCTCTCTCTCTCTCTCTCTCTCTCTGCGTTGCTCGGTTCGAGCGTCGTGACCCAATTCACAGCCTGTCGGTAGTCTAGGATCGACATTCCTGTGTATTGTTCAATATTTATATACAACTTTATAGTAAAAACAAAAATGGCATTAAAGTAACGGTAAGTTCTGAACGACGGATTATGTGAGATCGCACCAACTGCTTCGACATTGTTTTTTCATGCACTTCCAGCAACCTACTGCGGAACGCAATTTCCACAGTTTCCCTGCACATATCATGGACGACAGTCGTCTTTCATTCATAACAACACGGTCTAACACACGAACGTTGACCTGAGCATCACAATTTACACTGTGACGGACAAGCTCGTCGCTCCATGATGCTCCCTTAAGCATCCTTTGTTTACAACGAATATATGGCAACATTACAACGAGCACGAAGTCAAAAGTAGGGTACTAATCCAAACATTTCTACTTTTGACTTCGTGCTCGTTTCGAAGTCAATAGTAGGGTACGAACATCACAACGAGCACGAAGTCAAAAGTAGGGTACGAATCCAAACATTTCTACTTTTGACTTCGTGCTCGTTTCGAAGTCAAAAGTAGGGTACGAACATCACAACGAGCACGAAGTCAAAAGTAGGGTACGAACATCACAACGAGCACGAAGTCAAAAGTAGGGTACGAATCCAAACATTTCTACTTTTGACTTCGTGCTCGTTTCGAAGTCAATAGTAGGGTACGAACATCACAACGAGCACGAAGTCAAAAGTAGGGTACGAATCCAAACATTTCTACTTTTGACTTCGTGCTCGTTTCGAAGTCAAAAGTAGGGTACGAACATCACAACGAGCACGAAGTCAAAAGTAGGGTACGAATCCAAACATTTCTACTTTTGACTTCGTGCTCGTTTCGAAGTCAATAGTAGGGTACGAACATCACAACGAGCACGAAGTCAAAAGTAGGGTACGAATCCAAACATTTCTACTTTTGACTTCGTGCTCGTTTCGAAGTAAAAAGTAGGGTACGAACATCACAACGAGCACGAAGTCAAAAGTAGGGTACAAATCCAAACATTTCTACTTTTGACTTCGTGCTCGTTTCGAAGTCAATAGTAGGGTACGAACATCACAACGAGCACGAAGTCAAAAGTAGGGTACGAATCCAAACATTTCTACTTTTGACTTCGTGCTCGTTTCGAAGTCAAAAGTAGGGTACGAACATCACAACGAGCACGAAGTCGAAAGTAGGGTACGAATCGAAACATTTCTACTTTTGACTTCGTGCTCGTTTCGAAGTCAAAAGTAGGGTACGAACATCACAACGAGCACGAAGTCAAAAGTAGGGTACGAACATCACAACGAGCACGAAGTCAAAAGTAGGGTACGAACATCACAACGAGCACGAAGTCAAAAGTAGGGTACGAATCCAAACATTTCTACTTTTGACTTCGTGCTCGTTTCGAAGTCAATAGTAGGGTACGAACATCACAACGAGCACGAAGTCAAAAGTAGGGTACGAATCCAAACATTTCTACTTTTGACTTCGTGCTCGTTTCGAAGTCAATAGTAGGGTACGAACATCACAACGAGCACGAAGTCAAAAGTAGGGTACGAATCCAAACATTTCTACTTTTGACTTCGTGCTCGTTTCGAAGTCAAAAGTAGGGTACGAACATCACAACGAGCACGAAGTCAAAAGTAGGGTACGAATCCAAACATTTCTACTTTTGACTTCGTGCTCGTTTCGAAGTCAATAGTAGGGTACGAACATCACAACGAGCACGAAGTCAAAAGTAGGGTACGAATCCAAACATTTCTACTTTTGACTTCGTGCTCGTTTCGAAGTAAAAGGTAGGGTGCGAACATCACAACGAGCACGAAGTCAAAAGTAGGGTACGAATCCAAACATTTCTACTTTTGACTTCGTGCTCGTTTCGAAGTCAATAGTAGGGTACGAACATCACAACGAGCACGAAGTCAAAAGTAGGGTACGAATCCAAACATTTCTACTTTTGACTTCGTGCTCGTTTCGAAGTCAAAAGTAGGGTATGAACATCACAACGAGCACGAAGTCGAAAGTAGGGTACGAATCCAAACATTTCTACTTTTGACTTCGTGCTCGTTTCGAAGTCAAAAGTAGGGTACGAACATCACAACGAGCACGAAGTCAAAAGTAATGTACGAACATCACAACGAGCACGAAGTCAAAAGTAGGGTACGAATCCAAACATTTCTACTTTTGACTTCGTGCTCGTTTCGAAGTCAAAAGTAGGGTACGAACATCACAACGAGCACGAAGTCAAAAGTAGGGTACGAATCCAAACATTTCTACTTTTGACTTCGTGCTCGTTTCGAAGTCAATAGTAGGGTACGAACATCACAACGAGCACGAAGTCAAAAGTAGGGTACGAATCCAAACATTTCTACTTTTGACTTCGTGCTCGTTTCGAAGTCAAAAGTAGGGTACGAACATCACAACGAGCACGAAGTCAAAAGTAGGGTACGAATCCAAGCATTTCTACTTTTGACTTCGTGCTCGTTTCGAAGTCAATAGTAGGGTACGAACATCACAACGAGCACGAAGTCAAAAGTAGGGTACGAATCCAAACATTTCTACTTTTGACTTCGTGCTCGTTTCGAAGTCAAAAGTAGGGTACGAACATCACAACGAGCACGAAGTCGAAAGTAGGGTACGAATCCAAACATTTCTACTTTTGACTTCGTGCTCGTTTCGAAGTCAAAAGTAGGGTACGAACATCACAACGAGCACGAAGTCGAAAGTAGGGTACGAATCCAAACATTTCTACTTTTGACTTCGTGCTCGTTTCGAAGTCAAAAGTAGGGTACGAACATCACAACGAGCACGAAGTCAAAAGTAATGTACGAACATCACAACGAGCACGAAGTCAAAAGTAGGGTACGAATCCAAACATTTCTACTTTTGACTTCGTGCTCGTTTCGAAGTCAAAAGTAGGGTACGAACATCACAACGAGCACGAAGTCGAAAGTGGAGTACGAATCCAAACATTTTTACGTAGATTTCATTTCTTTAAAAAAATTGGGGAAAGTAAACCCATTTTGCAGGGGATGAGATTGGTACCACGTCTCCTCGCTCCGGAGCCAGCTATTCTCCCTACTGAACTACACTCATCTTGGTTTATCGCGCTGTAACCTGCTTCTCCTCAGTTGTACGTCACATGTCCCCCCCTTGAAAAGGGGCTGGGACGGAATCGTAGGTTTCCGAGCGATCCGGGAAAACCACGCTTGAAGGAGCTCACTGTGGAAGAAGGAATTGTGATTAATTCCAGATGATATGTGGAAGAATCATCCTACATTTTTCGAAGTGTTAAAGAAGGAAATTGCCCTTATTCCAGACGATGTGTGGAAGAAGCATCACACATTATTTTGGAACATCACGGCCAGGAGATTCATTTTTTACGCTCGGGTGTCAATGTGAAAATTAAGCCCAAATTCTGCCCGTGGTTGGATTCGAAGCCACGTCTCCTAGCTCCGGAGCCAGTTATTCTCCTGACTTGGTTTATCCCTGCAACTTACAGTTTTGTCTCTTGCGTCATCTCAGTCGTAGTCACAAAACGATGTGAAATTATATAGCCCTGAAACTTATTTATTCAACAATCCCGGCATGTTAATTTAGCATATGCTGCTCCTTCAATACGGAATAGGGGTATTCTTCTATTTCTGCTGCGCAGTTGCAGCTTACTTAAGAGAACGTACATTTGCTATCGTATAATTCCTGGTGGGTTAAATAAGAAAATATTGTCTCCATCATACAGTTGCAGTAGTGGTAAGATATATTTGTTCCTATGTACCTATGTATCATAAACGCTAAACATCATCGCATGTTGTTCCTAGAAAACAAAAAAACGTTCAAAGGCAATTTGAAACAAAGGCTTAACGAAAAAAACAGTTTCAAAATAAGGCCAACCTAATAAAATCTACGAACACCCTAAACAGCCAAATACACTACTGTTTGTGAACATTGTAACATCATCAAAGACTGCTAGTACTACGTTGAACTTTACGGATGTATACAAAAGAATAGGACATACAAATGATTAAAATGACAGTGAAAATGCGCATCCGGTTTCAGAGCAGCGCCCTCTGAAATGTGCGGTCCTGGGTATAAACATCTGGCTCAAACGAGACGTTGCAATCATTTAGGGCCGCGGGTAACCTAGTGGTAAAGGTTCGTGACTGCCACGGAAAGGACCTCGGGTTCGATCCCACGTAGGTACGAACGCTCGAACCACTAAATATCAGCCGTGCGTCGGATGGGCACGTTAAGCCGTCGGTCCCCGGGTACTGGCCCGCCGGTAGTAAATAAAGGCATCTTCTACCTCGCTTCCGTGTGACTTTCCTATCAGGCACTCTAGCCCAAATCTCCTAGCTTCCTATTTCAAAGGGTTGTTTAAGACCTGGAGTCAGACCCTCCCTTCCTAAAATCCTCTACATCTGATCTGACGTTGCAATCAGTAAAGAGCCGACATTGAGTCGAAAGGGTGTTTCTTGTGTCTCACTATGTCTAGTCGCCTAAGGAGATCGCATTATGGACACCTGACAGACTTTGAGCGAGGAAGAATTGTTGGGATGAGACAAGCTGGATCTTTCTACCGCGAAATCGCGACTCGCACTTGAAAACACGCCAGTACAGTGATGCCAACGTGGTGTCTGGTGACAGATGAGGGTCGAACGCACAGAAATCCGGGAAATGGAACTCAAAATTGCACGAGTGCACGGGATGACAGACATCTCTACCGCATGGAAGTGACCGATGGCACAGCGACATTCACTCTGTGCGCAGCAGTGGGGCACTGTCACAGCTCTCCAGCACGGTTTGACGTCCGTCTGTTCAACAGAGGACTGATCGCTAGGAGCCCATTGCTGCGCATTCTTTTGACCCTCAACCATAGAAGCCTCAGGTAGCAATAGTGTCATGAACACCGAATTTGGCGCGTTGATTGGCAACAAGATCGTGTTTTCTAACGTGTCACGATTCAATTTGATGCACCATGATGGTCGCATACGTATTTGAAGACATCGTGTGAACGGCACCTTGCAGTATCGTACCAGCTCAACGTCTATTAGCGGCATGGTTTCGGGGTGCCATTGGGTTCAATTCTCAATCTCGCCTAATACGGACTGAGATTGTGACGTACCTGCCAGCAGGACGCACATGACATAAAGGCAGATAGGAATCAGAATACATGTCTGCGTAGCTCAGTTGGTAGAGCGACTTGTTCCGGAATAAGCGGCCTCGGGTTCGAATCCCGGCGTAGACCAAAAATGACGGAGAAATTTACTTCGTTATAATGGCGCCCGAACTACCCGGATGACCCGACCGTTCAAAATCTCACATTGGTGTGATGTTATTTCCACACCGCGAGATAGGAAAAATCAGAGAATTCCTTCTCCAGCGCTTCGAAAAATAAATGTGTGTGACGTTGCATTCCACACACCAGATTGACTGGGAGTTCTCAAGTGCACGTTCTACAGTAGTTGTCTGCCTGCAACGATTCATGGTCACGGCTGACCCGTAGGCCATGCCCCCGGCCCTCTTTCGGGGGGGAGATGTGACGTACCTGCCAGCAGGACGCACATGACATAAAGGCAGATAGGAATCAGAATACATGTCTGCGTAGCTCAGTTGGTAGAGCGACTTGTTCCGGAATAAGCGGCCTCGGGTTCGAATCCCGGCGTAGACCAAAAATGACGGAGAAATTTACTTCGTTATAAGATAACCTTCAAGAGCCAGCGATATATCACTGACGTTTTAGAGACAGAGGTGATATCCTTCTTTCAGTGTTGTCCTGGCGCTATATTCCAGCACCACAATGATCGGGCACAAGTGGCCTGGAATGTTCAAGACTTCTTCAATGCACGACAGATACTACTTCTTCCCTGGCCTGCACGTTCGCCGGATATGTCCCAAATCGTACATATCTGGGACATGGCTGCTAAGCAAGTGGCCCCATAAGCGCCTCGGCCAATCACCACAAGTGAGCTCTGAGAAGCAGTCTGTCTGGCTGTCTCCCGGGAAGATATCAAAAAACCTCTTCCATTCAATGCCACGTCGTGTAGATGCTGTTATTGTTGCTCGAGGTGACGCACACGAGACTGAGATTCGAAGAGAAAAAATCTTGTATAGCTCTATAAATGTAATCACTTATGTTCAACATCAAGGAATCTGTGGTATAAATTTCATTTGAATAGCGCTATTCTTTCGTAGTTTCGCAATTTTCACAAACTGTAGTGTAGAATATCATTTACCAAAGAAAAATATTACCGAACTCTAGCATGTAATGTAATTATTTCCCAAAAGTATTAGTTCTCTTTTTTCTGAAAATACGGTCCAATCAAAGAAATCAGCCAGGTAAATACGGAGTGCGATAAAAAAATTCCGATACTAGGTTCGTAGCTCACTAACAGATGGTAGTACGCGGACGCTCGAGCAGCAGTCGAGGGTAGTGACCTTCATGCGTCATTGTTGCCGAGTGGCGACGTTATTTATTCAACGATCCCGGCATGTGCGGGGCTTCAAAAAAGCAACGTGCCATGTGGTTTGGTAGCTTGTCGTTAGTGAGTCTGGAGAATTTCGCGGCAGCTGTGGTCCAGTGGAAGCATATCCGCCGCCTAACTGGAAGACCCTGGGTTCGATTACCGGTGGCGGCCGATGAGAATTTTTTCTGTGACTCACTTATAAACGTGGAAAGAGCAATGACTTCTATTTGATGTTCCTGGTCCACGTCAACTGTGTATTTATTTATTGTGTATATTTACAAGTGTTGCACAGTCTCCAAGATAAATGCGTCATGAACGCCATGAATTTGTATGCTTAGCAAATTCCTTAAAATTGTGCGCTTGCACATTCGACAAATTATAGTGATAGGGATATTAAAAACGAAAGGGATTATTTTAATACTTTTTAGGAGAGTAGCTCGGATGAGGTAAAGTTTGGCAGCCCAGAATTTGCAGTTGTTTTGTTGCCGAACTTTTATAGGAATTTGGGCGTTATCGTTTCGTGTTAGTGAAACATTTTATTGGGCCTTGTACACTCTATGCTATTATTAATTACATACACTGGCGTGCAAAAATTAAGGACGAGACGGTTTTTCGAATGTAACGTCATGCAGAAGTGCTCCACATCGACTCAAATCATATCATAAGATCCCCAAGATGTAAGAATATGGAACAAGTGAGCAAAACCGTGCAAACAAGGAATCCAAAGGATGCAAAGGCACTCTATTGAAAATGTAGCTTCGAGCACAACTGGACAGAAGACAGAAAGGGCCATGTGACAGGCGGCTGCCAAGAAAAATCCAGTCTTTAGTAACGGATATGATCAGCCCTGACTGCGTTGCAGGATTTACAACGTCTGTCCATGCTGAGGACGAGGTTGTCAAGGAGCTGTTGAGGCATCACGGCCCATTCCTCTTGTAGCGCCAATCGCAGCTCCAGAATCGTTGCTGGCGGCTGGGGACGTGCTGCCAAGCATCTCCCGAGAAGGTCCTACACGTGTTCGACTGCATTTAGGTCCGGGGACCTTGCGAGCCAATCCATGCGTTGAATATCTTCACTCTCCAACAGCTCTGTGACAGCCACTGTACGACGAGATGTAGCGTTGTCGTCCATGAAGAGGAACTCAGGATCCACATCACCTCTAAACAAACGCACGTGAGGCAGGAGAACCTCGGTACAATAGCGGACACCAGTGACTGAACCTCCTTGGAAGATGTGGAGGTCAGTACGGCTACCAAGCATGATACCGCCCCAAACGAGAACTCCGTCACCTCCAAACCTGTCCCTTTCGATGATGTTGGAGGTGTGATTGCGTGTTCCCTGCTCTCTCCCGATGTGTATACGTCCAGAATCGCTCGTCAGAGTAAATCGGCTCTCATCCGTAAAGAGAACTCTACCCCATTGCTGATGTGTCCAGTTCTTGTGTTCCTGGCACCACAGAAACCGCCGTTCCTGATGAGCAGGCGTTAATGGCACACACCGTACTGGTCGTCTTGCAAATAGACCACCTTTGTGCAGCCTCCTGGCCACGGTAAAACGCGATAACGGACGTCCAGTTGTCTGTTGCATGTGCCTTGCTATTTCTTCCGCTGTCTGCGGTCTGTCTCTTCTCGCCTGTAGGACAATATACCGGTCGTCCGCCGCCGTGGTTGTTCGTGGACGACCACTGCTAAACTCTCGGACAGCTGTTCCTGTCATTTGAAATGCTCTCCAAGCTGGTGAAACGATGCTGTGAGCGATCCCGAACTCCTCTGCCACACTAGTCACACTTCGACCTTCGTCCAACTTCCCAATGACGCGACCTCGGGGAAAGTCATCCAGATGTCGTCTACTGGATTGTCTGTTGGCCATATCACACGGTGACAGCAACTCGACGTAGGTCAAACTGGTGTACACCGTGCAATAGCTTTCACCAAATTTCTGAGCGTACACCGCCCATGTGCTTTATACCCTTCCGACGCTCCCTACGTCATGCTGCATATATGCGCATGCCCTACCATACCGGACCCTAGTCTATCTCCTCAGTGGTCTTTCGGTCCGTTCTGCCTGTTCGTTCCGCTGTTATGCTAATTTCTGCTCTTCGTCCTTAATTTTTGCACACCAGTGTAGTTATCCCGCCGCACCAGCGAGCCACCGCCTCGTCTTTGATATGGAATCTGACAACCAAGGTGGCTGAAAGATGTTTTTTTCTCTAATGAATTTTAGGCATAACTCAGTCCATTCCACATAGTCAAATTTAACAAAGAGCTTTATTTTGAAGATTTCATCCTTACTTCCCAGCGTTCCGATGGCCTTCTCGACATGAGATTCACCCGTTACCATGTGGCGCACCCTACACAATGTTCTTTGTGCTGCATCTCGCTATGACCGCGGGTCACGCGCGCGATGCAGCGCAAAGAACACGAAGAACATTTTCCAACCAGATCCTCACCCCCGAGGGGGATTCCCAACTGCACGTGCGCGAACGTACACCCCCGCTTCACGTGATTCACAGGGTATCCAAACGTTACAACGCCATCCGAAAAAAACCGGAAGCTACACTTCCATACAACATAGCATGCCAGAAGTACAAACACTGGGAGTCATTCCCAGTCGAACGACCGGTGTAGGTAACAGCTGAGTCCCTACAAGGTCGAGCGCCCTTAGGCGTTGCTGCACCCTAGTTCACTGTCCATTAACGGGTGATAACTGTCTGTAAGGGATGTCCATCTTGTTTGTGCAAAGAAAGTTCTTTGTTATGGCAATACAAAATGGTTAAACCAAACGTTTGTTTTCACTGTTCTAGAATGACATTAATTATTTACATCTCTACATTTGGTAATTTAACCTCGGGCGACCCTTACATACACAGTTCAATGTTTCTGGAGCAGGCCCTGTTTCGTTATTTCTAGTTTCCTGAAGTAGATAACCAAAAATTGATCCATATCTTTTACGGACGAAATTCTTTTGAAATTTCTGCATATGGAGTGCTTCTGTTCAGTTGTACGTCAAGATATTTAAGGGGCTTATATTTCGCTTTTTGAAAGCAGAAACAAGTAGGTGCACGGATTCTAATTATTATACTCTCAGAAATTTGGTTAAAGATCTGTTCCTCGAGCTTCAGATTTGTTGAAGCAAACAATCGCGGGAATTAACATGAACTATCACGTTGTTTCATATACAATATATTGAGAAAAGTCACCGGACACCCCTTCAAAAGCAAACGAACGGATCCGCAACGTTGTTAGGATGCGCGGTACAGTTGCAAAAGGTATAAAAACAAACCTGCAGCTGACCGCGATCATATCGCACTGTGAGGTTGCGTGACAATGTCGCGGCGGGAGAGAACTGACTTTGAGAAAGGAAAGATTGCTGGGTGTTATACTAGTGGGTAGTCCATAAGAGAAACCGAGAGGCGTTTAAACATATCCAAGTCAACTGTTTTGGATGTACTGAATAAGTGAAAGACACATGGCGTTCCTGAATCATCACAAAATCGTACTGGCAGATCAAAAAAATCAGTGATAGAGGACGTCGAAGCATCAGGAAAGTTGTTACAGCTAATCGACGGAGTACTGCACAAGACCTCAGTGTACAGGTGAGTAAAGATGCTGGAACCTCGGTATGTACACTTACCATTTGCAGAGAACTTCATTCCATGGGTTACCGTGGTCGTGCGACTGCTCATAAATCTTTTATCTCCACTTGGAATGCTACTCGACGTTTAGCATGGTGTAAAGAACATTTATCGTGGACCGCAGGTCAATGGAAACGAGTCCTATGGACTGATGAATCCAGATCACTATCCATCAGTCTGATGGCCGTGTGTGCGTATGGAGGCATCCGGGGGAACGCTATTTACCACAGTGTACTGTTCCTACGGTCAAGTTTGGAGCTGGCAGTGTACTCGTGTGGGGGGTTTTTCATGGTATGGTCCCGGCCCATTGATTATCGTGGACAAACCTGTTAACCAGACGTCTACCTCGATATTGTGGACAATTATGCCCTACCAATTCAGTGGCAATACTATGGAACCGAGCCTTGTTGATACCAGCAGGACAATGCACCGAGCCATAAAGCATGGACCGTTACGGCATGAATTGACAATAATTCCGTATCGTGTGTGGACTGGCCAGCACAGAGCCCTGATATTAATCCCATAGAGCACCTATGGGATGAATTAGAGCGCCGCATAAGAAGTTTGGAACCAAGGCCTACTACTAAGCAACAGTTAGCGGCAGCATTATGTACTGAATGGAAGCGCATACCTATCGCTGTGTTCCAAAACCTTGTCGAAAGCATGTCTCGAAGGGTCAATGCATGCATTAAGGCCAAAGATGGACCGACATTGTTGTAATGCATGTCAATAAATGCTATGTTGTGTTTATCTCCTAGGTGTTCGGTGACGTTTGTCAACATAGTGTATGTTCAATTCGCGTTATTTCGATATCATAATCTTTGACAGGTGGCCGACCGGAGCGCTTGTCACTAGAGCGAAATTTTTAAAACATCCATTGTGCATCTTGTCACTAGAACGAAATTTTTAAAACATCCGTTTTGCATCACTGAGTTTCGGGCTGGACGAACATACGTCAAAACATTTGGTACTTTATTTCTGTACAAAAAATGTATTTGTCTGATACCATTCTTGATCTGGACTGCTAAAATTTTGGAAAATTTAAACAGCTCAATTTGTCAATTAATTATATTCTATTAAATTTAATCAGTTGACTTGGATTATAAAACTAATAAAACGTATAGTACCCAAAATAAATTTAAAACCTTAAAACTTTAGAAATATTTTTTCCTGCCTGATATTATCGGGTCTTTATTAAAAATAATTCGAGAAATAAGAAAAGTGCAAGAACATAACTGGTGTTGGTTAACATCGCGAAATTAATTTTAAGCGGCAGCTTGATTCCCTGAATAGTCTTTCGGACCGGAAGCGTTTGTTTTGAATCAAATTTACCGGAGTATTGTTGCATAAATAGGTTTTATTCATTGTTTTCTTCTGTGAAGCACGGTTGTCATTCTCTAATGTAGTGTACAATGGGAAAATCCTAGATGAAACTCAGGCAGGATATATGGCTTCGGAAATTGCCCATCAGTTGGAAAGAGATGTGAAAACTCCTTTGTGACGCATAAATGAAGATAAATCCCATTGCTATCTCCCACAATTTCCCCACAGTACCTTTCCTCCTGGTTGTAGTAATTGCCGGAAACGCGCGCGACATTCCATTGCGAGTCAAATTCCAGGCTTCATTTCTTGCTAGTGACAGGTCATAAAATCCTGTTCTTGGCATGCCGAGAACCAGGAAAGTCTGAATATGAAAAATTAGTACATTCGCAAATATTACGTGCAAAAGAATTTAATTAAGTTCCCGTGTTTAATTGTCGAAGAACTTATGCACCAGAATATCTGGTGAAAAGCTGAAGGACTGGGCAGAATTATGAAATGATATTCCAATTATGTAAATATATACGAGGTTATATTGAGAAGTAATTTCGGCGTTACCATACCAATTTAAACAAAAAAGATCACACAAATACATTCATTCATTCATTCACACACACACACACACACACACACACACGCACACACACACAGCGAGAAAGGCAGCCCGGTGACGCAGTGGTCTAAGCGCTGGCTTATGACTATTCGTCTGAGAAGTGTCCGTGTTCAAATCCCCGAATCCCGGTGAGGCATGGATGCTGTGTTTTTCTTACGGCACTGGCTCTCTCCCTTTCCTGGAACCAGTGACCCTAAATTAGGGACGGGGGGACTGCTAATAGTCCACTGAGGTGCTCAAGGTGGTCGTTAAACCTTCAATCAAAAATTAAATAAATAAATAAATAAATAAAGGCATTTACCACCATAGCGGTAAAACTGCTCCTTACATAAATCACAAATTACAAGCAATATCTCCCTCTCACCATAATATATCCTAAGCAAAAGCAATTTTTCAAATTGAATAATTGGAGGCAGACATATGGATAAAAACGCAATATAACTGCAAACCATCTAACGGGAAAACTTTGGATTGTTGATGGTTTCAATTTGTAATATTCGCTACTCTTATCGGTTTTTAGTGCACACTTACCCACTTAGCATCGGAACCGTGCATTATGAAATATACAAAATATCTCAAGTGTTTTAGGAGATGAATGGTACCTCACCCTAGAAGAATTTTTCTGATAGTACTTCAAGAAGCAGATAAATATTGAAACATATACGTGCACGCCTTCTAGTTGCAGTCATTTGGGTACGAAATATAAATAAGGTGCTTCTTGTAGTGAGCGATATTTAACAACTTTATTCCTCAATCGGGTTTTTTAGTCGCGTACATACGGCTGCGAGTACGTTGTAAACAGAAACCTGAACTCAGTCATCCAGTGAAAAAATTGTGCTTTACAAAAGCCGGAAAGTGTATGCCACTTACTCTTCACCAAGAATCAGAACGCAAAAAACAATTTTTTAAAGCGGAGGTACCGGGAAAATGTGGTATGAATTTGCACCCCTAAACCAAAACATTGTGTAATTATGAAGAGAAACATTCGCGAAATATTTTCCGTTGCGAGTGGTATTTCACGAAAAAACTATTTCAATTGCGTTTCTGGAACCATAAATATGGCTCCAAACATTTTGAAAACACAAATATAATATACCCTTACGCTCTTTATTTGTAAAATTATTCTTTACGAAAAAATAGAAATTATAATCGGAATATTTTTCACCATGAACGCTCTCTGACGCGAAGAAAAAAAATTTCAAATCGGATATTTAGAAGCAGAGATATTGGGGGAAAATGCGACATACTTTTTCACCTCCTTGAGGGAACACTGTGTCTCATTTGGGGAAGAAACTCCATGCAAGTGGTCTTTGTTGTAAAAGGTACCTAACAAAAAAAGAACAGTTTCAGTCAAATTTTAGAACCAATTATATGGAATAAAACATATTTTGAATTCGATAGCATCTGCTTTTACGCTCCCTAGGGTCAAAGTTATGCATCGGAAAACGACCAAAAGGCAAGGATTGTCGTTCTTAAAGTTTAAGCTTACGAATGAAACAAAATTCCAATCGAACTAACAAATACAAAGATACGGTGTCATCATGTGCTTGCCTTTCAAAAGAGGTGTTAAAAACTGATATGGATTCTTGAGAGTATGAATCCAATAAATTTTTCAGCACCAAGCTATATGTGTCATTTCGTGTGAGTGTTAGTTCACTGGATGCCTTCGAAATATTTTTATTGAAAAGAATCATGGCTTCTGGAAAAGTTTGTTTCATGTCAGTTATCTGTCTTAAATCAAAAAAGAGTGAAAAATGTTCAAGAAATACAGATGACGCTTCTGGTTACAATGCGATTACAATATGCACAGAATGTTTTTTGCTTGAGAACTTTCATGTTGGTAATTCCGATTTAGGCGAAGAACTATCCCGTTCTGTTAGGCTATCATTTCTTCACGATGATGTTTTAAAGTTAAGTGTTGCTGAAAATCCACGAAAAATCAACAACCATATCCAGGTAGCAACATTTGTCCTGTTGCTAACTGGATATTGTACTTATTTTTTCTTTTTCAGAATGGCACCGTTTACTTCGATAGCATTCTAGACTCCGCTTTTCGTCATTAATATCTACCAGACCTCCGACTAAATATGTAGGGAAACTGGACTACCTTCCTCCTCTGGTCAATACATTGAAAGGGATATGCCATAAACACTCTCTCTCTCATTTGACATAAACACTCGTAATGTCTTCTCCTTGGTTCGCCACGACCGAGATACCGTCGAAGTCGGGAATAAGCAGGGAGTGTATTCCATACCTCTTCTCCACCAGGATCCTGCTAGCGAATCTAAGGTCTACATTGGCTCGACCCTGAGGATTTTGAAGATCCGTCTTAAAGAACATCAGTATGCACTGCGATCCGAGAACATCTCCACGGGCTTTATTAATGACGGCTTCGTACCAGATTGGACAAATGCAAAATTCTTGAACTCCTCAATAAACAAATATAACATATTCCTGGCGGAAAGTCTCTACATCCAAAAATTTTGGGACACCTGTTGTAATACGGATTTTCCAGCCTTCATCCCAACCCCTTGGAGGCGATTCATGGGTCCCGCTCTGGACAAACAAGAAGCTGAGACCACTTGACCATCTTTAATCAATTTTGTGTTTTGTCCTGTTGCTACCTGGATATTGGACTTTTAATTTTCTTTTTCAGAATGGCAACCTATGTATAAACTTGTGACGTGTAATTGAGATAATGAACCTATGTCTATATATTCTTGCTGCTTCCTAGTGTTTCGGGACTTTATTCAGTGACTTGATAATGAGGTCTTGAGACCTCGAAAGCACTCGTCGGTGCAAACGTAAACGGGCTTTTAGAATTTTTAATAAATGTGATTTTATTGAGTGTTTTAGGGAGCCTATTGTGGTTTTATCGTGCTTTAAGACAGCAAGTGTATATTAGTTCAACAATAAGCACGTTGTATTAAATTTTGGTCAACCATTTCGTGTCTTGTTTTTAATGCTCTGTAGGTTGTAGACCGTAAAGAGAAATTTAGCTGTCGAAGGTATGAACTTCATGCAAAGGTGAATGCTATTGACGAATTTTTTTTACGAAAGAATTCTTCTGATCAAGCCAAAACGACACACCCTGTCGTGATTGCATGGAAAGTGTGAACCCTCTTATGTCCTTCTATAGATATTCGTTTAAATCCGTCGAACACTTTGCAGAGATGGAAGATGAAGAAAGAGCTTTGAAAACCACAGAGCGAAGCGTGGACATGATAAAGGTTTTTACTACCAATATTCACGAGCATATGGTTAGAGTAAATGGAGATTGTGCACCATCCTATGGAATCTTAAGATCTTCATCTGAAATTCTGGAACACGTTTCAGGAACAGAGGATGAAGAAAGATCTTCAAATGGAGTGCCTTAACAATCTGGTGTGTTTGTAAGCAGTTGCTGGATGATTATTCTTTCATTTGTGAAATGAGCCTGCAGCAACTACTTGACAGGCGTTGCTATGTGAGGAACAGCATCGTCCTGCATGAAACCCGTTGAATCCAGACACTGGCGCTATTGAAGTGTTCGAATCACCTGGCTCTGCAAAATAGATGCGTATCGCTGGTGACTGAGAAAGCACTTAACGATACACGCTGGATCTAGTTCCTCAAAAATGAAGGTTCCGATAACCTTCTCTGTAATTCCTTTGTAAAACCACACCAAACTATTACGTTTGAAGAACAGAGTGGAGTCTCGCGCACGTTGTGAGGATTTTCGGTTGCCAGAATTAATAATGTGCATATTAACTATACCATGCAGATGCAAATAGACTTCGTCTCTCAACAAAATGCTAAATAGCTCTTCGTTGCCCAGTTCTCCTGAACAAAGATACCTCTGTGTGGATATTCCTCTTGCACCTCAGTCAGAGCGAAGCAACTTCCGAACATGGGAAATTTTGCCAGGATAATAGTGTAGTATTCCTCTTAGAAATTTGTTGACAGTGCTTGAAGGCTTGCCTTTAAAGACTTAGCAATACTTCGTGAGATACAGCTTCCAACCTCATTAGGCATCCTGTTTTTCTCTAACGACATGGCTGCTTCATCCACGGTTTTTGGTTGACTGACTTCCGTCCTCTGTGAGGTTTGACGTCCAAAAACTTAGCTTTTCAGACATCCGGATAATTTTGGTAATCGGAAAAGTCCCCTAAAGGAAAAGTCCCTCACATTAGGAAAAGTCCCCCACCGTTTTCCGTCAGGGACCGGACACAAATTGCAGTTTACACAAAATATCGAATGTGGGAGAGATTTCCGGGGTCACCATTTCCATTTTCACGCTGTTTAAAACAAGAAGCCGCCGTACAACGAGCACACATATGTGGGGAAAATTTCCGGAATGCTCATTTCAATTTTTACCGTGGTTTATAGTAAAATTAGTCTGACGATTAGCTGGACGGGGTCAGGAAATTTCCGGGGTTAGCATTTCGACTTTTACGCAGTTTGTAGTAAAAAACGGTCTTACAAGTAGCTGGATAGGGTGGGGGAAATTTCCGTGTTAGTATTTCGACTGCGACCACGGTTTTTAGTTAAAAAAGGTCTTTGAGGGAAATTTCCGTGGTCGGCATTTCGATTTTCACCGCAGTTTAAAATAAGATGAAGCGGAAGTAGCACCAATATGTGGGGCAAATTTTCGGGGTCGGCATTTTTTATTCCATCCTGCTTATGTTCAAAACGTTTAAGTAACATTTCAAATTATTATTATTGCGATACTACTCAGGCAGAAAATATTTGGTCTAACATCTAGGCCTTTTTAAAAACTTTCATTCCGTCATTCGCATATTTCTAAAATTTACATAGCAAGTAATGTCAGTAATATTGCGCATCAACTTATGCACCATACATTAATTAATAGTCCATAGGCCTAGGCTTTTTTAACAATTTTTTTCGCCTGTGCGATATTCGTAAAGTTTACAAAAAAAAGTAAAGTTAATAGCTTTGTGCGTTTACTTTGGCATTCGATATTAATTATTAGGCCCTTTTGAGAGTTTTTATTCTACCGATGTCATATTAATAACGTTTATATAACAAGTCAAGGTAATAATCTTTTGCTTTTACTTAGGCACTAAATATTAGTTCATAGGCCCTTGGCATAGCCCTTTTTGACAGTTTTTATTCTAACAATGTCATGCACTGAAGAGCAATTGAATTACAGATACCTGTCTAGTAACGTGTAGCACCACCTTTAGCCCTGATGAGGGTGGCGATTCGTCTCGGTATGGACTCTACAAGACACCGTAAGCGTTGGGAAGCCATACGAATCCACGACCCCTCAACAAGCTCCCACAGTTCACGAAGATTTGATGGAGGGGTCAGAGCCTCGAACATCTCTCTCGATGGCATCCCGGATGTGCTCGATGGGATTGAGATCAGATGACCTAGCTGGCCAAGGAAGCGTGGTCACGTTGGTGGAGTGTTCATCCAACCATCCGGATACAATTCAGGGGCGATGACACGGTGCATTTTATTGTTGCAGGATGAGGTTCCCAGTGGGATGTTGAAGACGCACAAACGGGAGCAAATGGTCGTCCAGGATATTCCGGTAACGTTGACCTGTGAGGGACGATGTCACACGTACCATGGGTGCCCTTACAGTTCACGTAAACAGTCCCCAGACGAGAAAACCACCCCCACCAGCTTGAAGAGTACCCTGCTAGCAAGAAGGATCCATCGCTTCATGTGGTTTGCGCCGTACTCGTATCCTGCCATCCGCATGTACCAACGTGAATCTCGACTCATCGGTCCAGGCAACATTTTTCCACATGTCTAGGGTCCAGTGGCGATGTTCCCGCGCCCATGCTAATCTTTGCCCCTGTGATGTGCGGTCAGCAGCGGGGTACTCTCGTGGAACGTAGGCTTCTGTACCCCATAGCGAGGAGATGGTTCTGGATGGAGTGGCTGCTTACACGTTTTTGTGCACCAGCGTTAAATTGCCGAGTGATTTCTTGCACTGTGGCCCGTCTATCCGCTGTTACAATGCAAGCTAGCCGACAATGACCCCGCTCATCCACACGCTGTTGTCCACGGCAGATGGCCCTTGCAGGAATATTTTTACCGGATTCGATGTACTCACGGTGCACGCGTGACACAGTAGTTCGTGAATATCCCAGTGCCTGCAGGACTTCCGAGATGGAGTGATCCGCTCGTCGGGCCCCGACAATTTGCCCACGATCAAATGCGCTTAGATCCTTCGTCTTACCCATACTGCGTCCGACTCTTACTGATTCCCGTCGCATCACTATTTATATTGTCGGATCGCTGCATACGTCATGTCGTTTCCGTTTACAGGGCCGCCCACAGCGCCACATTTGCATAACGCCAGCTGTCTCTAATTCAATTGCTCTTCAGTGTATACACTATATTGACAAAAGTCATCGGACACCTAGAAAAGAAACACAACATAGCATTTATTGACAAACATTAGTACGGTGTCGGTCCACAGTTGGCCTTAACGAATGCACTGACCCTTCGACACATGCTTTCGACAAGGTTTTGGAACACATCGATAGGTATGCGCTTCCATTCAGTACATAATGCTTCCGCTAACTGTTGCTAAGTAATATGCTTTGGTTCCAAACTTCTTATGCAGCGCTCTAATTCACCCCATAGGTGTTCTATGGGATTAAGATCAGGGCACTGTGCTGGCCAGTCCATACCCGATACGGAATTATCGCCAAACAACGCCGTAACAGTCCTTGCTTTATGGTTTGGTACATTATCCTGCTGTTATCAACAAGGCTCGGTTCCATAGTATTGTCACAGTGTTGGTAGGGCATAATGTAGACGTGCTGGTTAACAGGTTTGTCCACGACAGCCAATGGGCCGAGACCATACCACGCAAAACACCTCTACATGAGTACACTGCCAGCTCCAAACTTGATCGTAGGAACAGTACAATGTAGTAAATAGCGTTCCCCGGCTGCCGCTGCACCTACACACGGCCATCAGACTGATGGATCGTTTATCTGGATTCATCAGTTCATAGCACTCGTTTCCATTGATCTACGGTCCACGATGTTCTTTAAACCATGGTAAACGACGAGTAGTATCCCGAGGGTAAATGAAAGGCATATGGACAGCCGCACGACCTCGGTAACTCATGGAATAAAGTTCTTTGCGAATGGTACGTGTACATACCGAGATTACAGCATTGTTACTAACCTGTACACTGAGGTCCTGTGCAGTACTCCGTCGATTAGCTGTAACGACTCTCCTGATGCTTCTACGTCCTTTATAACTGATTTTCTTTGGTCTGCCAGTGCGCTTTTCTGCTTCAGGCACGCCATGTGTCTTCAACTTATTCAGTACATCCGAAACAGTTGACTTGGGTATGTTTAAACACCTCTCGGTTTCTCTTATGGACAACCCACTAATATAACACCCAACAATTATTTCTCTCTCAAAGTCAGTTCACTCCCGCCGCTACATTTTCACTCAATCTCACAGTGCGATATGATCGCGGTCAGCTTCAGGCTTGTCCTCCTACTCTTTGCAGCTGTACCGCGCATCTTAACAACGCAGCTGATCCGTTCATTTGCTTTTGAATGGATGTCCGGTGACCTTTGTCAATACAGTGTATATAACGAGCGCGGACAGCAGCTAGACGGGCTGAGAGTGACTCAATAAGGCGCTGGTGATGGAAGGCGTTCACAGGTATGTGGAGCAATGCTGACTGCAGTGCATCTGACAGCTGCTGGAGGGTGCGTGGTGGAGGATCCATAGTGCGAACAACGCGATCGAGGTGGTCTTACCGATGCTCAATTGGGTTTAAGGCTGGGGAATTAGGAGGCCGGATAAGTACTTTGAAGTCTTCATCGTGCACCTCTAACCGCTCTCGGACATATCTATCTGTGTGACATGTCGCATTGTCGTGCTGGAAAATCCCATCCGCCCCAGGGAAGGCAATCAGCATATATGGGTGTACGTGGTCTGCAATGATGGATTCATAACGAATTCGGTCCATAGTGCGTTTCACAGGTATGAGTGGACCCAGAGAATGATACGAAAACATTCCCCAGACCATAACGCTGCCCCCACTAGCTTGTGTTCTTCTACCAATGGTTGAAGAGTGTTTGTTCTCCGATATTTCTCGCTTTATACGCCAACGTCCATCCGTTCGATGAAGCAGAAAACGTTACTCATCGGAGAAGGCAATCCTTTGCCAATCAGCGGAGGTATTATTCCGATACTGTCGTGCAAATGTAAGACTTTTCTGCCGATGCACCTTCGTTAGCATAGGTGCAGTGACCATCCGTCTGCATAGGAGCCCTATACACAGCAGGGTTCTCTGAACTGTCGTTTTAGACACACTTCCGGTAGCCCTCTGGTTCATTTGGTCAGTGAGTTGCTCTACTGTAGCGTATCGATTGGCCCTCACGCACCTCCGAAGCCGATGTTCACCTCTCACATTAACTTCACGTGGTACTCTGCAGTTTTCACATCGCTTATTCGGAATGATGCCATTTCTCCAATCAAGATACACTTTAACCACAGCAGCATGCGAACAGTTCACAAACTGCGATGTTTCAGAAATACTGCCACCCTTGTTCCGAATACCGATAATCATCCCTCTTTGGAAATCTGATAAATCGCTCCTTTTATCTATGACAGCAAGGAGTGATATGTTTTCAGAATGCCTACAGCATACCTTATACAGTATATCCTCCACGCCAGCTCACGACACGTACCTTCTTTCATTGTCTACGCGCTGTTGACGCCAAAAGTATGAGGTGGTCACAATAATGTGATTCGACTGTGTATATTTAAATATATGGTACGTTTGTAGAACTGCACTGGATCTGTCTCATCGTTGGAACCAGTAGCCGCCCCCAAATTTGGAAAGAGTTGTTCGTGGTGGTCCTTATACTCCAAACAAAACAGCACAAATAAAACTTGCGTCCAGGCATCTGCTATTTGTTAAGGAATTAAATGACATCTACATGAAGAAGTCTTGATTTTGCAAATTGACACATGAACATATCGGATTAAATAATCTTGCATTGACGAAACGCATTGACGTGACTTGGACTGTTATGCACACACACACCCCTATATGATTAGATGTCCAACAGGTGTTAAAAAATAGCTCCTGAGACCATGTCCCTGTGTATGGCATTTCCGTTTTGATTTTCCTTAACCTCAAATTAGGAATGGGTTACCTCTCCTAGATTTGGTCTTATTTGGATGCAATACATGCACACTAACAGACATACATTAGTACCACGAAATAGCTGCATGCTGCGAAATGTTTTTGCCGATCGCTTTGCACTTCCGTACTTATAACAGAACGCATTAAAAGCTATGAAGTAATAACTTATATGAATAAACCGTTTTGAAGCCTGCTCGGAAAAGAAAGTATGTAGGTAAGTTCTATCGCACTTTGAAAACAAAACAGTTTTATGTAGTGGAAGTTGCTGATCTTTCTAAAATAACATGGAATATCTTTAAAATACCAGTGAAGTTCATTCTTTTCCCTTCCAAAGATTAGAAAGATGTGGGACTTAATGCGTAGGACGAGTGGTACTGTTACTCTTTCACTCACAAGTATCTTTGCTTATCGATTTGTTTTCCTAAAGCTGATCATTAAAGATATATAATCTCTCACTTCGTTGCGCTTTTTCTCCCTCTTTTGATTCCCATTAACTTCTCTCCAGCTGAGTTTCCGTTACTTTGATCAAATAAAATTTTGTGTTCCCAACAGTACAGCGTGCCTGAAAGATTTACTGTTGTTCCTGTAGAAAATTCAACTCAAGCAATTTGTAGAACGTATAAAAATACAACGGATCGTTTACTATAAAATACCATGGACTGCATCACTTCGACTTAAATCTATTTGATGAACTTTTACGTATTAAGTGTTGCTCACAGTAGCTGCAAATTTAACTATAAGCATTGCGAAGTCTCTAACTAAACCCTCTAAAGTAAAACGATCTGACAGGCTGCTAACTAATTCAGTGTCCAAGTTTATTCTGTAAATAGGCAAGTCAAGGATAAATAACATTGTAAATCATTCCACTTGGCAATATCCCGATGAAGATATAAATCGCGTACTTCAAACTGTTAACTCGCTACTTTGACAAGACAATACCTTTATTAACAGACTTTAGCTCGCTATAAAAAGACGTAATCAACGTACAGGGTGATTCAGAACTCATGGGGCAAACTTTAAGGGGTGGTAGAGCACACTGCAACAAACATTTTTTGTATAGGAATGTATGGGCGCAAGTGACGCGTTGAGGCACAAACACAAGAAATTCCCAGCACATGTGCAACTTCACAGATGAGGCGATTTTTACACACGAAGGTGTTTTAAATGTGCACAATTGTCATGTGTGGGCAACCTCTAATCCATCTCCACATGCGTACCAAGAACGATTCTCTGTGAATGTGTGGGCGGGTATTGTGAACGACTTCCTGCTTGGCCCATATCTACTACCAACGCGACTCGATGGCAGATGTTATCGAATTTTTCTGGAGAAGGTTTTAACAGAATTGCTTCAAGATGTACCAATGGCCGTCCGACAAGGACTGTGGTTTCAGCATGATGGGGCGCCAGCCCATTTCAGTATTAATGTGCGCAATTACCTGGATGCCACGTTTGGGGCGCTGTGGATTGGCCGTGGTGGACCAGTCCGTTGGCCACCACAATCGTCCGATTTATCGATCCCCGATTACTTCTTATGGGGACATCTGAAGGCCCTCGTTTACAAAACTCCAGTTGACTCTGTTGAGGACCTCGTCGCTCGAATATCCGTTGCGGCTGCACGTGTGCGCGAAATACCTGGCATCTTTGAAACTGTACGCCAATCACTCCGTCGACGCTGCCACGCATGTATTACTGTTGGTGGACGCAATTTTGAGCAATTCTTGTAAACATTGCTGTAAAGAAGCACTTGTCAACAACGTTGTAAGTAAACAATTTATGTTTCCTTTCATGTCTATTTCTTGCGTTTGTGCCTCAACGCGTCACTTGCGCCTATACATTCCTATACAAAAAATGTTTGTTGCAGTGTGCTCTACCACCCCTTAAAGTTTGTCCCGTAAGTTCTGAATCACCCTGTATTTCTATCTGCTCATAGAATATTATCGTTCGCTCATATCTCGTTCGTACATTTCTTATAGCTCTTCTCTATCTCAGCACATAGCACATGAAGCACATTTTAAAACTACCTTTACTCATCTTTTTATTTATATATGACCCAATGCCAGTGATTGCCAACTTTGAAAATACGTCAGGAAAAATTATGTGTCATTAAGGCAGAAAAACATTTAATGAGAAGAAACCAAATTTGCATGACAATACAAAAACTTAAGGTTAAATTAAAGATGTACGTGACAAATGGTTAGAGACGTTTCATTTGCCGCTATGAAGTAATGATACGTTGTTAAAAGGCTATGCGATCGAGGATGATTTTTTATTGCGAAATGATCAGAAGAAGCAAAGCCTACTGGACTCAAATATTTATCTGCTATTACCACCTGAAACTTTATAGAAATATCTCAACCTTTCGGAAATTTCGCAAGTGCAAAAATTATTTTAATGTTTTAATGATATAAACAGTTAATGATTACCTTTCTCCATTACCTGTTCAAAGAAGATTCAAATCAAACGTCTGCAGAAAGAACTGTTTTGTTGAAAGGTGTAAAACTTCTTTTCTAAAAAGAATGTCGAAAAATGTCATTAAAAGCATTCTTGCACCTTCCTTTTCGACACATACCTCCATTTAACCTTTCTTTTCAGTTTATGTTTTCTTATGTAAATTAATTTACTTCTTGGCAAACGGCACATTACCTACCCGAACAGCTCCTATAATTTGGCGAAGATGACGTAGGCCTAAGAAAGGTAAAATGACAACATTTAGTGGGTTGGTGGCGGGACCGATACTAGGGTGATTGGCGCGATAGGCAAGCTATCAGCTTTGCGCCCCCAAAATGTATGTTATTCTTTTGTATGGCTGATTAACATATTGCATTTATCCAATAATTTCAAGATGCAAATATACAATAGAAACTACGTAAATAGAAAGAAACTAATGGCAACTACCGTGAAGTGCCTGCGTCGTAAGACGCACATGAGATAAAGGCAGTAGCAATGAGAGCACATATCCGCGTAGCTCAGTTGGGAGAGCGACTTACTCCGGAGTGAGGGAACACGGATTCGATGCCTGGCGTGGACAAATCTGTGTTTTCACATTGAAGCCCGAACTTCAAGGTTGACCTGACCGTTAAGTTTCGCGCAATGATGTGATGTTCTTTCCACACGGCGAGACAGGAAAAAATGAGAATCCCTTCTTCAGTGCTTCGAAAAAATAAATGTGTGTGATGTTCCGTTCCACACACCAAATGGTCTGGAATTTCTCAAATGCACGTTCTTCAGCGAAACATGGTCCCGCCTGACCCGTGGGCCATGCCCCCGGCCCTCTTTAGGGGGGAGATGTGGTGTGCCTGCGCCGCAGGACGCACATGAGATAAAGGCAGATAGCAATGAGAGCACATGAGATAAAAGCAGAGAGCAATGAGAGCTCATGAGATAAAGGGAGATAGCAATGAGCTCAGTTGGGAGAGCGACTTACTCGGGAGTGAGGGGACCCGGTTCTTATGTCCGGAGTGGATAAACCTGTGTTTTCACAATACATCTATTAACTTACTGGTCCAGTGTAAGGTAAAATTAAAGTAAAATTTCACTTTACGTGCTTTATTATTCGCAAAATTGCCAACAAGTGCCTTCGAATCTATGTCACGCGGCAATTTCCTATTCGATCGAAAACACAGATAACCCAACAAGGTTTTTTCTTGGATCCCTTGATAGAAAAGAAAAGAAAAGACAGGAAAGGATATATGAATTCCAGCGGAATGAATACAGTGGTTGATCTTCTCTAACTGTTGCTTGCGCCTGTTCACATCACAAAAATAGAGTGCGACAGTTGCTAATCTTTAGGCGTTGATCATTGCCACTATTTATGACAGAAGTGGACAGTTTTGATACTTAAAAGCAGATAATACAAAATCCAGTTTTTTTAATTTTGTGCAATCCTCAGGGCGCCACCTGACTTGGTTGCTTCATAAGGACGGCCCTGCTTTATTACAGTTTCTCGGCAGATACACGCCCTCGCGTCGACGTCAGATTCGTTGCAAGTTGATTTACTCAATCTATACAATCTATATAAACGCTGGTCTCCGTTTCTCGCTTACTCAGGAATAGGAATTCGCAAGTTATATGGAATATCGAAAGAACAACAGAAAATTGGTTTTGATTTTATCTTTCTTTTTTTTTCTCATTTATTGACTCATTCGATTTTATCAATTCTCAAGTCTTAGCGCCCTGGTCAGCCGCCTAGTTAACCTAGTGGTTCAACCGGCCCTGGTTTGTGGAGTTGTTCAAGATCTATGTACATGGAGTTGTAGAGGATTGTGAGTAGATTGTTCAAAGCTGATATGGAGCTTGTTGAGATATATATGATCGACTATAGGTGTCATTGGAGTGAATTCTTTTTGTGTGAAGACCCGAGAGTCACGTTGTATCAGTGGATTTGACCTTTCAATGAGTGAAAGAGTGAAATCTCTTTTAGATTTTGCTGATTCTTCTTTCTGGTGTCTGGCCATTAGGAGTGTATTAATGATTCAAAGAGTTTTAATATACGTCCTACAATGAGAAGACGATAAAAAGTGAACTCCGTTTATTAGGCGTATAAACGATGAGAAAACAAAGAGATGCTTGCTTTCGTTACTTCCGGGTAGCTTCATCAGGAGTTTTCTAGTTAAGATCGCAGAAGCAACAGGAAATAAATAAATTATTTTGAATTTACTTATATTCGTAGAAGCGTTTTTTCCAGTTGCTTCTGCGATCTTAACTACAAAATTCCTGATGAAGCTACCCGGAGGTAACGAAAGCAAGCATCTCTTTGTTTTCTCATCGTTTATACGCCTAATAAACGGAGTTCACTTTTTATCGTCTTCTCATTAATTCGGCGTACGGAAACCCGTTCTTCATCTTTTGTATATATTTACTGTATATACGTCCTACAAAGTTCCCTATGGACATTTAGCTATGAGCTGAGTTAAACTACAACTATCAAAAGTTTAAAATGCAGCAGAAAGCTAGATTAAAACTCTATACGGAATAACGTCATGATAAATATTTTTAAGTATTTTAAGACCAGGTGATGTTCAAACGTAGCTTTCTGAATGATGTCCATTTACACTGCTGCCCACGAAAAATGCAACACCAAGAACGAAGCATCCGATTGGCCTAAAATTTGCAGCATTCGTCACGCGCGAGAGGACATGCAAACAATTAGCATTGCAGAGCATATGCAAACCATTTGCGCCCGGCACGCCACAGAGAAGCTCTATAAGAAGGGTGCACAGAAGGCGGGGTGTAAGTAGTGGAAGTGTGTTGAGCTGCCGGACCTGTGCGTGGGAAGCTTCCTGATGCCTCGTCGCAGAATACGGTAGTCATTCCAGCACGTTTCGCAGTTCGACAGAGGACGAATAGTGGCTTATCGCGACAGCGGTTTATCGTACCGAGACATCGGTGCCCGTGTGGGACGACATCCAGCCACAGTGAGGCGAGTATGGATTCGGTGGGTGCAGAAGGGACGGACGGACCAACGTGAGTGATTGCCGCAGCCGCGGTACACCACCAAACGAGAGGACCGGCATGTTGTGTGGCGGGCATTGGCGGCTCGCACCGCCACATCACGAACGTTAGCGCAGGAATTAGGGTGTTCTGCGCAACAACCTGTGTCAGCACGTACCGTTCGACGTCGTCTGCAGGAGCGGGGACTTGTCGCACGGCGCCCATTTGCTCCGATTACCATTGACGTTACACCACCAGCCAGTGCTGCGGCAGTGGGCCGTTGAACGCCGCAACTGGACTACGGAATGGCACGACATTATCTTCTCCGACGAATACCGTTTCTGCCTGCAACACCACGATATTCGGGTCCGCGTGTGGCGGCACCGCGGCGAGAGACAGTATGACGCCTGCATTATGCATCGCCATACCGGTCCGTCGCCTGGCGTTATGGTTTAGGGTGCAATTGGATATGACACCCGCACCCCTCTGGTACGCATCGCCGGTAACTCAACAGCCACCGCTACATCTCCGACGTTTGGGAGCCTGTAGTCCTCCCTTACCTGCAGAACCTGCCAGCGGCCACGTTTCAACAGGACAATGCGCGCCCACACGTGGCACGCATCGTGCAACAATTCTTCACGGCCCATTAGGTGTGCTGCAGTGACCCGCCAGGTCTCTCGATATGCCGCCCATCGAACACGTCTGGTCGCTGATCGGCAACCGAGTGGCCCGGCAAGCTCCGCCAGCGGCTACGCCTGATGAACTGTGGCAACGTGTGGAAGCAGCCTGGACCGACATACACCAAGCTCACATCCAAAGCCTTTTTCGTTCGATGCCGCGGCGTGTAGCGGCCGTTATTGCCAGCCATGGGGTCCACACGAACTATTGATGTCTGCGTGTTCCGCAAGTCGCACGGGCCTGTAAGCTCAATCGTTTCATCTTTGTATCTGTTGTTATGTGTCCAGTAAATCTGGCTTTGCTATGTCGTGTCCTTCTTGGTGTTGAATTTTGGGTGGCCAGCAGTGTAGATCAGAGCAAAGAGAAACAGCCTCATTCTGTTTTTCTCTTGTTTTCCATTTAAATTATGTTACTTTCATTTCATTTAATAACATCGCGAAAAAAGTTCGTTCTATTCAGGAATGACAAAAAAAATGTCAAATGGTTCGAAACACGTACGCGGAAAAATTTCCAATGTGTAACGTACCAGGAGATGTGACGTACCTGCCAGAAGGACGCACACGACATAAAGGCAGATAGCAATTAGAATCAATGTCCGCGTAGCTTAATTGGTAGAGCAACTTGTTCCGGAATAAGTTGCTCTACCAATTAAGCTACGCGGACATTGATTCTAATTGCTATCTGCCTTTATGTCGTGTGCGTCCTTCTGGCAGGTACGTCACATCTCCTGGTACGTTACAAATGAACTCAACTGAATTAGGGGCTGTTGACCTGTGTTGCTTCTGCACGATGAAGAACGGCATAATTGATTGAAATACTGACAGAAGAAAAAATAAGACTATATCTTCAGAAAAATACAGTGGTTATTACACTCTCATAGTCGTTAAGCTACTGAAAGTGATTCACAAGCGAATTTCTGTTCTCCTTGCAGAAGGTTGCGAAATTGCAGAGAACAATATTGCTTTGCTGGGTGTTTTCGTGGTTCAGCCCAATCAGAAGTGTTGAGTAATATGTATATTCAGAATGCAAGTTTTTGGGAAAAGATAGTGCTACTTTGAGATAACTTCTGTTATAAAAGTACTATCCTTTTCTTTTTACAGAAGGAGATATGTATGTATTTAACCAATGTTTTGCTTTCTTCTCCTTTTCGACTAGCCCACTTTGTGTTTTATTTGATAATTAATTAACTCCTGATTTTTTTGCTAGATAAGGACCATCCATTATTACCCAAATCTAGGATTTACCGTTATATCGTTTAAGATTAGTTACTGCATGTGTGGGATAAGAGCGGAGCTGAAGCAAAAATAATATACCATGATTCACTCAAAAACTGAAATTCAAGTTACATCTGTACCAGGACAAACAATAATAGCACCTTTCTTATGTTTAGGAGTTTAATGACCACCGTGAGCAACTCTAACATCTTAAGCAGTCGCTTGTCTCAAAATCAGGAACAGTGGGTTCAGGGTAGGGAGACAGGCAGCGACGTAACGTAAACACACTACTGATGCCAGAATCTAGCCCAGCTGGAATAACTAGTCAGGAAGCAACGTCTCTGTCCACTCGACCCCGGGGGCTGCACTATTTAATCAGAGTTGAAATGCATATATGCCAATACTGCTTTCAATAACTCTCGGCAGTATCAATCGTAAATCTTAGTGCCACCTCGAGGACTGCGTAGTCAGATGCGCGGCCTTCTATCTAGTCGCCCAAGTTGTTGCCTGAATCGACCCCCAGACAATACACGGGTGGAGTGCTTGTCCATTTGTGCCGTTCTCTCAAATTAGGGGGGTCCTATGACCCTCTATAGCCCAAGACGCTCATGCGTGTCGTTTAGCCCCCATTCAAAATAGTGAATGATTTGAATACAAAATTAATGTCTTTAATTTTTTTTATTTCTCCATCTCCTGGCATTCCAGTCAGTGAATGAGTACTTTCGATTTCTTATTTTTTATAAAAGATGTCTCTCTGCACTCGGTTTTCAGCGTGGAAATTCTCGAAGCTTTAAACCTGTCAGGTCACGCAGAGTTCGATCTGCCACCAGGCCTTATTGAATCCGTACCTCTCAAACGGGCCTGACGTAGGTTCCTTTGAGTGCCGTCGAGTTAAACTCGATCGTTGGAAAAAACTGGAACGTGTATCAGCAATTCTTAAGATCTACGATAATGAGGAACTCAAATAACAAGTCCTTGGTTAGACGAAACACAATTTAATAGATGAAAGAATAAATTCGGTTTGAGTGGCTGTCTCCACGTGCCAACAGGTTCCCACATAGCGAACACTCCACTATCTCACGATATACCGGAAGACCCTCCGTTACATTTACTGGAGTTGTTCCGTCTAGAACCCGGCCGATCTCTTATCGCCGAAAAACCCTGACTCTTCTGTCAGTGAAAACGTAAATCCCCGAGAGTTCTAACCGACACTCTCTGCTTAAAAACAACGACGTCTTACTCCGTGGAAGGTAAAACGCGAAAAGCCTCTCTAGCGAACGTGTCTCTTCTTTTTATATCCTTATCCTTCTTTCCCCCCATTTCTGCCTCTGGAAATCCTTTTGGTGTGGAGTTAGCCGTTCACCGGAAGTGGTGACCTTTGACCTATACATCGGACCCCGTCGATTCGGTCGAAGTCAACGGATCTTGCTAGTTACGTGGTTACTTCGGTGTTACACAATCCGTCATACAAAGGAAACGTACCACGTACCAACACGTGCGTTTGAATTTACATTACATTGCCTTTGAAATGAGAAATAATTACAGAAAATATTACAACATGGAAATGATTAGTGGGGCCCGACTCCGTCACCTTACAAACCCTTTGACAACCATAGCGCCCAAAACTCCTGTACATACAAACGACCATAGCCGCCCGAAACGCCTGTCTAGAGTGAATCAGATTACCTGCTTTTCAAATTTGCACGACCTATGAGGGATCAGCAAGTGTCATCCTCCTTCACTATTGTTGTTACTAAACAAAGAAGTGAATTAACAGACAGTTTCGGGTGTTATGGTACTTAGAGTAGTACAAGAGTTTTGCTTAATGGTCGTTAAAGGGTTAAAAAAGATCGCAACGATTTATTCTACCGTTTATGTGTTCCCTTTACTTGAGTGTTTTTGGTTTTTATTTAGAACCAACGTACAATTCTGCAATTAAGTATATTAGTAATCTGAATAGTCACATAAATCTAACAAAATAGCAAACGGCCGGGGTTCATATGAATTAAACAACTTACGTGACAAGTCCAAATGTTATACAATCCACTCGTCGAAGTCTCACATGTAGAAGATTACGTAAACTTGAACAATTATAATTTCCAAAAAATCTGCGAGATTTCATAGTATCAAGTAAACTAAACAAAAATAATAATCGTATAATCACGCTCGTCATATCCCTACCAACACTATAAACTTTGCATTATTGACGTAGTTTTTATTTACTCTTTGACGCACTGTCAGTGTTGCTAAAATGTAAAAGAAAACTTGGGGAAGTAATACGTCGTTCAAAACGAAAATCCCCGCACGGGGATAACTGGTTTTCCAGTTATTTGGGGAGCGGCGTCAAACGGCCCGAGCTGACCTTGTGACGGAACATCTTACTTTTTCGTCTTGCACGATTATGTTACCGAAGGGACAGTGGCCGAGTGGAGCCCAGACCTCTAACGGCTTGTCGTTTCGCACGACAGGGTGAGTCTGGGGATAGGGTGGGCATGCCAAAGGGGTGTTCCTCAGGCATGGGAAAGTCTGGGTGCACCCCGAGTGCATGTCTGCCCTATCAACTTGCTATATCCACTTCCTATCCCTAGAGCCGTGTCCTGCGTCCACTTGGGCTTGCGGACCTCCGGTTCTCCCTTGTTGGGCTCGATTGTGGGTGGGGAAGTCGGCGGATGAATTCTAAATATGTTTCATGGCTCTCAATTCTGTTTCCCACAAACTAACAACCAAGCGAGGTAATGAGGAAGGCTCATCACCTTCCGCAAAAAAACATGTGCCTGATTGTTCGAATGCTCGTTTCTTTTTTGTGCACTCATTGGACCCTTCAAAGCCTTTGAGTGACAGAAGTCCATTTTGGATAAATAAAGCACTTCAGTCCATTGCCAGCTCTCCTAAGAGCGTAAAGAAGCTCCAATCTGGAGATCTTCTGGTAGAAATGTCCACTGTGGCCTACTGTTCCACACTTATTAACACCACCACGCTGCTTGAGACTCCGGTCAAAATAACACCCCATGGATACCTAAATTCATCTCGAAGTGTTGTCTCCTCTCAGGACCTCTTTGAGTGTACTGAGGAAGAACTACTTGAAGAACTGAGGAGTCAACACGTTACGGGTGTGCGGCGTATTCTCTTTAGACGGAATGGGCGGTCCGTCTCATCCCGGAACATCATTCTAACATTTAATAGCCCTTCCCTGCTTACGTCCATCAAGGCAGTATATCTTCACCTTGAGATACGTCCGTACATCCCTAACCCGTTGAGATGTTTTAGGTGTCAGTCTTACGGCCATTCTCAGCAGTCATGCAGGAGCAATCCTAGGTGTGGACGCTGTGGTGCCACAGAACATCTTTTATCAGAATGTGTGGCCGAGGCGTTCAGTGGAACTCTCGAGGTTTTCGGACGAGTTTTGATGAAGTGAAACATCTGCTGTCGTTGTACTCTCCGGTGTGTTTTTGTTTACACGAAACAAAACTTAAACCATCAGACCTGCTTTCAGTTCGAGGCTACAGTACGTATCGGACAGATAATGCAATGGGAGACATCGCCTGTGGGGGAGTCGCTATTCTTGTCCCTCACAGTGTTCCGGTGTCTTCCGCTGCGATGTCAACAAATTTGCAGGACGTGGCGGTTCGAATACCTGTGCCTGTGCCTCTTACTGTCTGCAGTGTCTATCTGCCGCCGAACGAGAACGTGAGCGTCTCTGTTCTGGAGAGCTTGGTTGATCACCTGCATTCTACCTTTCTTCTTTTGGGTGACTTCAATGCCCATCATCATTTGTGGGGTAGTGTCAGCATCAGCACGAGAGGTAGTCGCATAGAGTCTCTTCTGTCCTCGGCCTCTCTGTGCCATTTTAACACCGGTGCTGACACGTACTTCCATGAGCCTACAAGATCCTTCAGTGCGATCGATTTGACCTTGGGTTCACCATCGATTATTGCCGATTGGTCGTGAACGGTGTGTAACGATCTCCACGGGAGCGACCACTTTCCAATTGTCCTCTCGCATCAGGCGAACATGCCATCTTCTGCCTCCCGCCCTCCTCCGTGAAGGATGGAGCGTGCGAGATGGGAGGTCGTCACATCGTCCACAGTGATATCTTCTGCAATGGTGACCCAAGAGTCAATCGACGCAGCTGTTCTTGAAGTCACGAATTGCATTCTTCAGGCAGCTGATCTTTCTATACCAAAAATATCTACGACACTCTCCAGAAGTCCGAAGCCTTGGTGGACCCCTGAATGCGCAGCGGCTAGGAGAGCTCAACATAAGGCTTGGTCTACGTTTCGGCGTTATCCAACCGATTCTAATCTCGTTACATTCAAACGAGCAAAATCCTATGCTCGGTTGGTGCGTCGACGTTGCAAGAGGGAGTCTTGGATCCAGTATGTTTCATCTCTCACTTCACGTGCCAGTTCGAAAAGTGTGTGGGACAAGATTCGTAAGATCCGGGGTAACTACAGCCCTCACCAGATCTCCATTCTCGAGAGTAACGGCTGCAAAAATATGCTGAAGTCGGGGAGATTGCTGATTGTTTAGGGGAGGCGTTTGCCTCCTTGTCGAGTGACCTGACGTATCCTTCCTCCTTTCTAAGGATTAAATCCACTGCGGAACGCCAGAGAATCTCCTTTGCGCCTTTTCACGACTCTGGATATAACTCCTCTTTTGCATGGTTGAACTCAGGGTGGCTCTGCATTGGTCCGGCGCTACATCTGTAGGTCCTGATGGAATCCACTATGACATGCTCCGTCATTTCTCGCAGTCGTCTCTCGAGAATCTCTTAATCCTTTACAATCGTTTTTGGTCGCAACCAGTTTCCGGGAATCTTGGCGAAAAGCAGTTGTTCTACCTTTTCTCAAACCTGGCAAGGATCCCAAGTCTCCCTCTAGTTATCGTCCAATTGCTCTCACTAGCTGTCTGTGTAAAGTTCTTGAACGCATGGTTAATTCCCGGTTACTTCATTTTCTAGAATATCATCAAGTACTTTCAATATCACAAAGCGGCTTTCGCCGTCATCGTTCACCTCACGATCCTCTCCTGCGCCTTGAGACATCTGTGCGCGAGGCGTTCGTGCGTAGGCAGCACCTGGTTTCTGTATTTTTTGACATTGAGAAAGCCTATGATCGAGCGAGGCGGCACGGTATTATTCGTGACCTCCACGCATGCGGGTTACGAGGAAATCTTCCAACCTTCATTGTAAATTTTCTTTCCAATCGGGTGTTCCAGGTGCGCCTGGGTACGACGCTCTTGGCACCGTTCCATCAAGAACAAGGTGTTCTTCAAGGTTGCATTTTATCTGTCACATTGTTCATCCTTCGCATTAATTGTTTGTTCACAAACCTTCCTCCTGAAGTTTCGGCTACTGTTTATGTTGATGACTTACACATTTTCTGCTCGTCATCAAGCATGAATGTTATTGAAAGGCAGTCTGCGATTAACCAGATCTTTAAAGCGGCGAATAGCAATGGTTTTGTTGTTTTTCCCGACAAGACAGCGTGTGTCCATTTCTGCCGGAGGCGCGGCCTCCATCCTGACCCAGAGCTGTTTCTAGACCGTGCAGCCATACCAGTTTTGCCCGAGACCAAGTTCCTTGATTTGACCGTTGACCGTGCGCTTACATTCCGTGCGCACGTTCAGAGGATAAAGACCTCCTGTCTGCTGGCTCTATCCATTCTTAAGATCCTTTCAAGAGTCTCGTGGGATGCATACAGGGTGTCGTTGTTTCGCATTTACCATTCTTTAATACGGTCGAAACTGGATTATGGTTGTATCGTGTATGGCTCTGCTCGTCGTTCCGTTCTCCGGCCTTTGGACACTATTCACCATCAAGCACTGCGTCTTTGTACAGGAGCATTTCGGACACCTCCGATTCCCAGCCTTTACGCTGATGCAAACGAACCATCACTCGAATTTCGCCGTCTGCAGCTGTCTGTTCATTTTTATTTAAAGCGTCGATCTCTTCCAGACCATCCTTTATACGATGCAGTTTTTCATCCCCAGCATGCTCGTTTGTTTGAGAACCGGCCCTCGTGCATTCCAACCTTTGGTCTTCATATGGCGACCGTAGCTCGTGATGCAGGGCTCGACTTGTCTCTTGTTGGGGCAACAAGGGTGGTTTGGGACCCGCCGTGGCAGCCTTTTGAGGTTGTCACTGATCTCAATTTTACTTCTTCTGATAAGTCCTGAACACCTACTTCCGTGTACCAGCAGCTCTTCGCTGAGCACCGTGACCTCAATTCTGACTACACTCCTATTTTTACTGATGGCTCCAAGATACATGGAGTCGTTGGATCCGCGGCTGTATGTGTTGATGACGTTACTGTAGCGCGGATCCCAGCTGAGGCCACGGTGTTTTCGGCGGAGATGCATGCTGTGTATCTCGCTCTTCTCCATATTCAGTCGAGTTCTCATCATTGTGCTATGGTCTATACGGATTCTTTAAGTGTCTTGCAGTCCTTGTCATCTGCAGTTTGCCGTGACCATCTTCTTCTGTTGGATGTGAGACGGTTGCTTCGTTGCTTGCTCGAGGCCGGTTTTCAGGTCCAGTTTTGCTGGATTCCTGGGCATGTTGGAATCTCGGGTAACGAGTGTGCTGATGCGGCTGCTAGATCTGCTTCCTCTTTGGTCGTCACACCCTTGCAACTGTTTCACCGGGATTTCCGCTTTATCGTTCGCGACCATATGAAGCGAACGTGGCAGGGTCTGTGGGACCAAGAGGTGGAAAATAAGCTGCATCGTATTAAACCTAATCTTGAAGTCTGGAAATCCTCATATCGTCGGAATCGTAGGGATGAAGTTGTGCTTGCGCGTCTCCGCATTGGGCATTGTTGTTTCACTCACCGCTTTTTGCTGTGTGGCGACACTGCACCGATGTGTGAGGCGTGCAATTGCCGACTCACTGTCACTCATCTTTTGTGTAGTTGTGTTCGTTTTCGTGATGTGCGTTTTCATTTCTTTCATTCTCATTCGTTGACTGAGGACGCCGCTGCGCTGCAGCGGCTACTAGGTGACCGCTGCGATACTGTCGCTGTCTTTTCATTTTTAAAACACATTGACTTTTTTAAACGTATCTAGATTTTAGCCCTATCATCATTCTCATTCCTTAGTTTTACTTAATCAGCTAGTTTTTAACCATTGTACCATGTTTTAATACTGTTTGTTTCATTGTCATTTTAGCCCTTCTATTCATCTCATTCTTCAGTTTTATTTGATCAGCCAGATTTTAAGTTTTATATCACGCTTTTAGTACTGTTTGTTTGTCTTGTGTCTGGCGCTCTTTAGCCACACATGGCCATTGCGCCATAAAAACTCAATCAACCAACCAACCAATCAAAACGAAAATCAAACGAAGAAGTAACAAAATCTACATAAGAATAAGAACTCAAAAGGAAGGTTGAATAAGAATTATACTTCATAAACTCCCACGCATTTGATTAAATAAAAACGTTAGAAGTAACGTCTAAATAATTCACACAATCTGTACGTAGTAACATTCAGCTTCGAATGTTTATATTCACTTTGTCAAAATTGCTTCACTGGTATACCAATCTATATTTATTTGCCTGGAACTAAGTGCTGAAAGACCTTCACAATTATTAGGGAATTCGCAGACATTTTATTCCTGGATTTGAATCAAATTGGCACTTGACGCTGACTACGGCTTTCCTGGGAGTAATCAAGCTGATAAAAGCAAATAGGAAACAACTGGTTTATTTAAACTCTGTATGAATCATTTCTATCGCTTGTGCACCACTTGAGGTTAGATTTCTGATTCAGCCCAACCTAATTAAATTGTTACTTTGTAGTGATCAAATTTCACGAATATCACATCATTTACCCTACATGGCAGAGTTCTTGATGTAAAGCCTAATGTCGCATAATTTTCTAAATATGCGGAACATACGGAAAGTCTTCTCTAAAGTGGGCAATTCAGAGATCGTTCACAGCTGTCTTTTCAACTGGGTTAACGAACACGCGACCAAAATTTAATTTTACCATAATAGCAAGAGTGTAATTACTCACTGTTTCAAGACCGTACTCAGCAGTTCACTTGCGGTTTCAACAAGGTACTATCACAAAGCCATATGGCAAGTATTCAGTGGGCATCAATAAGCATTTCTCTTCTTTCACCAAGCACTGTATTTTGCTTACAACGTTTAATGCGTTAGCTCTCCGGCTCAGAATGCATTAAAGTAACGACATACCCTATATTGATAAAAGTCACCGGACACCAAGAAGAGAAACACAACATAGCATTTATTGACATACATTAGTACGGTGTCGGTCCACCTTTGGCCTTCATGCATGCACTGACCCTTCGAGACATGCTTTCGACAAGGTTTTGGAACACAGCGATAGGTATGCGCTTCCATTCAGTACATAATGCTGCCACTAACTGTTGCTTAGTAGTAGGCCTTGGTTCTAAACTTCTTATGCGGTGCTCTAATACATCCCATATCAGCCCTATGGGATTAAGATCAGGGCTCTGTGCTGGCCAGTCTACACACGAAACGGAATTATCGTCAAACCACGCCGTATCATTCCTTGCTTTATGGATCGGTGCATTATCCTGCTGGTAACAACAAGGCTCGGTTCCATAGTATTGCCACAGAGGTGGTAGGGCATAATTGTTTAGAATATAAAGGTAGACGTGCTGGTTAACAAGTTTGTCCACGATAACCAATGGGCCGGGACCATGCCAGGAAAAACACCCCCGAACGAGTACACTGCCAGCTCCAAACTTGACTGTAGGAACAGTACACTGTGGTAAATAGCGCTCCCCCGGCTGCCTCCATTCCCACACACTCCCATCAGACTGATGGATTGTGTATCTGGATTCATCAATCCATAAGACCCGTTTCCATTGATCTACGGTCCACGATAAATGTTCTTCATACCATTCTAAACAACGAGTAACATTCCGAGTGGAGATGAAAGGCTTATGAGCAGCCGCACGACCACGGTAACGCACAACATGAAGTTCTCTGCGAATGGTACGTGTACCTACAGAGGTTCCAGCATTGTTACTCACCTGCACACTGAGGTCTTGTGCAGTACTCTGTCGATTAGCTGTAACGACTCTCCTGATGCTTCGATGTCCTATATGACTGATGTTCTTTGGTCTGCCGGTACGTTTTGCTACTTCAGGGATGCCATGTGTCTTCCACTTATTCAGTACATCCAAAACTGTTAACTTGGGTATGTTTAAACGCCTCTCGGTTTCTCTTATGGACAACCCTGTAATATAACACCCAACAATCTTTCCTTTCTCAAAGTCGGTTCTCTCCCGCCGCGACATTTTCACTCAACCTCACAGTGCGATATGATCGCGGTCAACTGCAGGCTTGTTTTTATACCATTTGCAGCTGTACCGAGCATCTTGTTAACCCAGCGGATCCGTTCATTTGCTTTTGAAGGGGTGTCCGGTGAACTTTGTCAATGTAGTGTATAACACAATAACGCATGTATGTTGACAGCGTTTTCCAGTATTGCATCATCCTTTGCCAACACAGAAACGAACAAGGCAGCCACTGGATATCATTTGCAGGATTTCATCAATCTGATTTCTTACATGACCCAGTGATGGCAAGGTAACATTGTGAATGGGAAGTACTTTGGCACTGATTGAATTATTCACGAAAGAATGAATGCAGCCACTCTATCCGCGTGAACTGGGGGCTGGATTCTGACCACTCTCCCGAGATGGGCCTGGGTGCGAGTCCCAGATGAGATATAGGTGGTTTGTCAGTCTGATGGTGCTAGAGTTGTCTCTTCTCTGGAAACAATGGCCCTAAATTAAGGACGAATGACAGCTCATAGACTTTCGCGTTGCTCATGGCGGTTGTTAAACGTCGATACAGAAAATAAAGAAAACGAAAGAACTGCGCCAGACAATGTACACGAGCGCATTGCTAGAGTGTATGAAGACTGTGCACCATCCTACTTCGTCGTCTCTCTCTGGAATACGTTTCAGAGAGAGAGACGACGAAGAAAATGCTTTATTAACAAATGTTAATAAACCAGGAATAAAATTGTGGCGAGTGCTTTAAAGACATTACGTCAAAAAGAAATGGTGTAGTGTTAGGATTCGGACGTGCTGAAAGCCTCTGGTCTGTGGCTGCTTTATCAACTGAATATCTTGTAAGATTGCCCTCTTGTAATATCAAAGAGAGAAATATAAAATCGTTGTGCGGAGTGCACAAATTCCAGGCGCTCTTAACTTTAAAAGACCCCGCACGGGGATAACTGGTTTTCCAGTTATTTTGGGAGCGGCGCCCCCACGACCCGAGCTGACCTTGTGACGGATCAATTTATCATCTCGTCTTGAACGATTATGTAACCGAAGGGACAGCTGTTCATCCAGCTGCTGGGGGATGGCGTCCCCACGGCCCGAGCCGACATGTGCTACATGTGAATTTTCACATTTCTTATGTTTTTTGTTTTTTTTACCTTACACGCTCCCGCCTCAGTTGTAGGTTGCTGAGGTTGTGATTATGCGCCAGCTCTGGATTTTAGGTTCTCGTTTTCTATCCTATCTTCTCCATTTCATGTTCCTTTCTTTGTTCTTCGGAGCTGGTTAGCTAGACCTACCTGCACGTTTGCCGTGTGCGGTGACCCGTGAGGTGGAAAAGGGGATGCTGGAGGCTGAGGCTTCTGGAGGCCTGGGTGGTGTTGTCGCCAGTGGCCAACACTCCTCTTTGCCCCCTGCTTCACCCTAAACGTGCGGCTAGGAACTAACCCACTCCTAGTCAATGAGGTCTGTGGCAGAGTGGAGCCCAGACCTCTAACAGCTTGTCGTTTCGCACGACAGGGTGAGTCTGGGGATAGGGTGGGCATGCCAAAGGGGTCTTCCCCAGGCATGGGAAAGCGTGGGTGCACGCCGAGCGCATGTCTGCCCTATCAACTTGCTATATCCGCTTCCTATCCCTAGAGCCGTGTCCTGCGTCCATTTCGGCTTGCGGACCTCCGGCTCTCCCTCGCTTGGCTCGATTGTGGGTGGGGAAGTCGGCGGACGAATTATTAATTTATTCCATGGATGAAAATGAAGTTTCCCACGAACCAAAAAGCAAAAGAGGTAATGAGGAAGGCTCGTCCCCTTCAGCCAAAAAGCATGTGCCTGATTCTTGTAATGCTCGTTTCTTTTTTTGCACTCATTGGACACTTCAAAGCCTTTGAGTGCCAAAAGTCCATTTTGGATAAATAAAGCACTTCCACCCATTGCAAGCTCTCCTAAGAGCGTAAAGAAGCTCCAGTCTGGAGATCTTCTGGTAGAGATGTCCACTGTGGCCTACAGTTCCACACTTCTTAACACCAACACGCTGCCTGAGACTCCGGTCAAAATAACACCTCATGGATACCTAAATTCATCTCGAGGTGTTGTCTCCTCTCAGGACCTCGTTGAATGCTCTGAGGAAGAATTACTTGAAGAACTGAGGAGTCAACACGTTACGGGTGTGCGGCGTATTTTATTCAGGCGGAATGGACAGTCCGTCCCATCCCGGAACATAATTTTAACTTTTGATAGCACTTCCCTGCCTACGTCCATTAAGGCAGGATATCTTCACCTAGAAGTATGCCCGTACATCCTTCACCCTTTGAGATGTTTCAGGTGTCAGTCGTACGGCCATTCTCAGCAGTCGTGCAGGAGCAATCCTAGGTGTGGACGCTATGGTGCCACAGAGCATCTTTAATCAGAATGCGTGGCCGAGGCCGAGTTTTGTGTGAACTGTAAGGGTTCACACGCAGCATCAGCCAAAGATTGTCACAAGTGGAAGGAGGAGAAAGAAATCCAAAGGCTAAAGACGGTGGAGAATATTTCCTATCCTGAGGCCAGAAGGAGAGTAGTTCCTGCTTCTTCTGATCGGCGCTCATATGCAACAGTGGTGGTTGCAAAATCTACAATCGGCATTCAAACCGACATTCAGATCACTACTAAATTTCCCTATAAGCTGGACGATATCATCGCAGCCGGACTGGAGGCACTCCAGTCTCGAGCTAGGGGTCTGAAAGCGCCACCCACCACTTCGCCGAAGCAGACTCAACCCACCACCAGCAAGGGAACTCAGGCCACTTCTTCTTCCAAGAAAACCAAAGCTCAGGATAAGAAAAGAATTTCTTCACCTCCAAAATCTCAGCAAACGACTCCACGTCATGCGCCTCCCGTTAAGACACTTGGGACAAAGCATGCTCCCATCTTGGTCCCCGGTCACACGCCTCCAGATCTGGGGGAACCCCCATCAGAGGTGATGGAGCCTGACTTCGTTTGATCATTTTCATTTTACTTTTAACCATGGCTTCAATCATTCGGTGGAACTGTCGAGGTTTTTGGACGAGTTTTGATGAAGTGAAACATCTGCTTTCATTTTACTCTCCGGTGTGCCTTTGTCTACAGGAGACGAAGCTTAAACCATCAGACCTGCTTTCAGTTCGAGGCTACAGTGCGTATGGGACAGATAATGCATCGGGAGACATCGCCTGTGGGGGAGTCGCTATTCTTGTCAATCACAGTGTTCCTGTATCTTTCGTTGCGATATCCACAACTTTGCAGGTCGTGGCGGTGCGAATATCTGTGCCTGGTCCTCTTTCTGTCTGCAGCTTCTATCTGCCGCCGGACGAGAACGTAAGCGTCTCTGTTCTGGAGAGATTGGTTGATCAGCTGCCTTCACCCTTTCTTTTACTGGGTGACTTCAATGCTCATCATCATTTGTGGGGTAGTGTCAGCATTAGCGCAAGAGGTTGTCGTATAGAGTCTCTTCTGTCCTCGGCCTCTTTGTGCCTTTTTAACACCGGTGCTGACACGTACTTCCATGAGCCGACAAGATCCTTCAGTGAGATCGATTTGACCTTGGGTTCACCATCAATTATTGCTGACTGGTCGTGGACGGTGTGTAAAGATCTCCACGGGAGCGACCACTTCCCCATCATCCTCTGGCACCATGCAAACGTGCCATCTTCTGCCTCTCGCCCACCTCGATGGAGGATGGATCATGCCAGATGGGAGGTCTTCACATCGTCCGCGGTGATATCTTCTGACATGGTGACCCAAGAGTCAATCGACGCAGCTGTTCTTGAAGTCACAAATTGCATTCTTCAGGCAGCTGATCTTTCTATACCCAGAACATCTACGACACTCTCCAGAAGTCCGAAGCCATGGTGGACTCTTGAATGCGCAGCGGCTAGGAGAGCTCAACATAAGGCCTGGTCTACGTTTCGGCGTTATCCAACCGATGCTAATCCCGTTACATTCAAACGAGCAAAATCTTATGCTCGGTTGGTACGTCGACGTAGCAAGAGGGAGTCTTGGATCCAGTATGTTTCATCTCTCACTTCACGTGCCAGTGCTAAAAGTGTGTGGGACAAGATTCGTAAGATCCGGGGTAACTACAGCTCTCACCAGATCTCCATTCTCGAGAGTAACGGCTGCACGTATGCTGAAGTCGGGGAGATTGCTGAATGTTTGGGGGAAGAGTTTGCCTGAGTGTCGAGTGATCTGGCGTATCCTTCTTCTTTTCAAAGATAAAATCCACTGCTGAACGCCAGAGAATCTCCTGTGCGCCTTTTCACGACACTGGTTATAACTCCCCCTTCAGCATGGTTGAACTCAGGGTGGCTCTGCATCGGTCCGGTGCTACAACTGTCGGTCCAGATGGCATCCACTATGACATGCTCAGTCATCTCTCGCAGTCTTCTCTCGAGAATCTCTTAATCTTGTATAATCGTATTTGGTCGGAGCACAGTTTCCCGGAATCTTGGCGAAAAGCTTTTGCTCTGCCTTTTCCCAAACCCGGCAAGGATCCCAAGTCTCCCTCTAGTTATCGTCCAATTTCTCTCACTAGCTGTCTGTGTAAAGTTCTTGAACGCATGGGTAATTCCTGGTTAGTCCATTTTTTAGAGTATCATAAAATACTTTCACCATCACAAAGCGGCTTTCGCCGTCATCGTTCACCTCACGGTCCTCTCCTGCACCTTGAGACATCTGTGCGCAAGGCATTTTTGCGTAGGCAGCACCTGGTTTCTGTATTATTTGACATTGAGAAAGCCTATGATCGAGCGTGGCGGCACGGTATTATTCGTGACCTCCACGCATGCGGGTTGCGAGGAAATCTTCCAACCTTCATTGTAAATTTTCTTCGCAATCGGGTTTTCCAGGTGCGCCTGGGTACGACACTCTCGGTACCGTGCCATCAAGAACAAGGTGTACCTCAAGGTTGCATTTTATCTGTCACATTGTTCATCCTTCGCATTAATTGTCTCTTCACAAATCTACCTCCTGCGGTTTCGGCTACTGGTTATGTTGATGACTTGCACATTTTCTGCTCGTCATCAAGCATGAATTTTATTGAAAGGCAGTTGTAGTCTGCGATTAACCAGATCTTTAAAGCGGCGAATAGCAATGGTTTCGTTGTTTTTCCCGACAAGACAGCGTGTGTTCATTTCTGCCGGAGGCGCGGCTTCCATCCTGACCCAGAGCTGTTTCGAGACCGTGCAGCCATACCAGTTTTGCCCGAGACCAAGTTCCGTGATTTGACCGTTGACCGTGCGCTTACATTCCGTGCGCACGTTCAGCGGCTAAAGACCTTCTGTCTGCTGGCTCTATCCATTCTTAAGATCCTTTCAATAGTCTCGTGGGATGCATACAGGGTGTCGTTGTTTCGCATTTACCATTCTTTAATACGGTCGAAACTGGATTATGGTTGTATCGTGTATGGCTCTGCTCGTCGTTCCGTTCTCCGGCCTTTGGACACTATTCACCATCAAGCACTGCGTCTTTGTACAGGACCATTTCGGACATCTCCGATTCCCAGCCTTAACGCTGATACAAACGAACCATCCCTCGAATTACGCCGTCTGCAGCTGTCTGTTCATTTTTATCTAAAACGTCGATCTCTTCCAGACCATCCTTTATACGATGCAGTTTTTCATCCCCAGCATGCTCGTTTGTTTGAGAACCGGCCCTCGTGCATTCCAACCTTTGGTCTTCGTATGGCGGCCGTCGCTCGTGATGCAGGGCTCGACTTGTCACTTGTTGCAGCGACCAGGGGCTTTGGGGATCCGTCATGGCACCCACTTGGTGTCATGGTTGAAACCACCTATACGTCTTTCGACAAATCCTCAACCCCTGCGTCAGTGTACCGGCAGCTCTTCGCTGAGCACCGTGCCCTTAATACTGAATACACTCCTATTTTTACTGATGGCTCCAAAATGCATGGAGTCGTTGGATCTGCGGCTGTATGTGTTGATGACGTTACTGTAGCGCGGATCCCAGACGAGGCCACGGTGTTTTCGGCGGGGATGCATGCTGTGTATCTCGCTTTTCTCCATGTTCAGTCGATTTCTCATCATCGTGCTATGGTCTATACGGATTCTTTATGTGTCTTGCAGTCTTTGTCATCTTCAGATTGCGGTGACCATCCTGTTCTCTTGGATGTAAGACAGTTGCTTCGTCATTTGCTCGGGGCCGGTTTTCATGTTCACTTTTGCTGGATTCCTGGGCATGTTGGAATCTCCGGTAACGAGTGTGCTGATACGGCTGCTAGATCTGCTTCCTCTTGTGTCGTCCCACCCTTGCCACTGTTTCACCGGGTTCGCGACCATATGAAGCGAACGCGGCAAGGTCTGTGGGACCAAGAGGTGGAAAATAAACTGCATCGTATTAAATCTAATCTTGAAGTCTGGAAATCCTCATATCGTCGGAACCGTAGGGAGGAAGGGGTGCTTGCGCGTCTCCGCATTGGGCATTGTCTTTTCACTCACCGCTTTTTGCTGTGTGGCGACACTGCGCCGATGTGTGATTCGTGCAGTTGCCGACTCACTGTAACTCATCTTTTGTGTTGTTGTGTTTGTTTTCGTGATGTGCGTTTTCATTTCTTTCATTCTCATTTGTTGACCAAGGACGCCGCTACATTGCAGCGGCTCCTCAATGCCCACTGCGATACTGTTGCTGTCTTTTCATTTTTTAGACAAATTGACTATTTTAAACGTATCTAGATTTTAGCCCTATCATCATACTCATTTCTCAGCTTTACTGAATCAGCTAGATTTTAATCATTGTATCATGTTTTTAATACTATTTGTTTAATTATCTTTTTTAGCCCTTCCATCGTTCTCATTCTTCAGTTTTATTTGATCAGCCATATTTTAAGCTTCATAGCACGTTTTTAATACTGTTTGTTTGTCTGTCTTATGTCTGGCGCTCTTTGGCCAAACATGGACTTTGCGCCATAAAAATCAAACAACCAACCAACCAACTAACTTTAAAAGAAAAATGAAATTCTTTGTCAAAATTTTATCAATAATACCACTGAAAGTTTCTGGTGCCAAAGTGGTTAAAATTGTTTCATTCTGTGACTGACGTACGTTTTATTATAACGAAATTCCTTCATATTAGTCAGCTCTTTTACCTCTCCACATAAACATAACACTGCAAGTTACGTATCATATCTACAGCAGAGGATATCACGTCCTAGATTTTCTGACTGTCGACGCCAAGTGAAAGGATAGACAGAAACGGCTGGATTACCGTTTCATTGCGTTACTGGAGTGCTAGAAATCTTGTGCATTTCAGTTTAGTTAGCAGTATTTCCTTTAAACAGCCTCTAATTTTATTTTTAAGCATTGTACGTTTTCATAAAAACGATATTAAAGCATGGTTTTATATACTGATTTGAATATACAGGGAAATACAGAAGAACCCGCGTATAACGAGCCCGTATCTAGCAAGATTACAGATTTAACGAGCAAAACAGGAACTCTTGTTTCTTATAATGTTAATTCAAAGCTAATTTGATCGGTTTTAACGAAAAAAAAATTGAATAAAATCTCTGGATATAACGACGGAGAGAAAAGCTAAGACAATAAGTTTTATCACTTTTAACTAGCAAAGTAGACAAATATTTAATGAAATTGCCTATGTAACGAGGTAGAGAAAATCTGCTAAAAATCTGGAATAGATAAATAAAAATGGTGGCATACAGGACGAAATTGCAACGGCCTAAGGGGATTTATTATTACTAGTGGAAGCATTTTGATAGGAAAAAGCAATGCGGAAGGAGTACATCAAATGCTCAACAAGTGAGTTGTGGAACAGACTCTCTTTGTCCAACTCAAGGGAGTCAGAGCTGAGATCAGGTTCCATTTTAAGCGCCCGAGCTCGTCCAAGTCCGAAGTATGTCAGTCCGAGCCCGCCCGAGCCCAAATTTTATATTGCAAGATAGAGCCCGGGACCCAACGAGCTCGAAAACTATGATTAACCTGTTTAGACATTAAAAAAATATCCTCTCCCAGACTTCCACTCTTTCCTCCCCGTGCTATAAACCGATGTCTTTCTCAACTGCGGAGTGGGGAATAAATATCTATCGATGGTATAGCTTCTATTCATTTCTATAGTTTTCCCATTGTCTATAGTTTTTTTATTTCTATAGTTTGACAATTAATTTCTTCCTGAAATGTTTCTGACGACCGGCATCAAGAAAAATCAGGAGGCACAACAATCTACGTCGTACATTATTCAATAGAATTAGCAGGGAGCTGCCCCTTTGAGCTACGGAGTAAAATTTCGTCAGCCTGCTATCTACTATCTATAGTTCTTAAAGAAACTTTTCGCCGCACCGTTGGCGCAGTGGTCTAAGCGCTGGCTTGTGACCATTCGTCCGAGAAGGGTCGGGGTTCGAATCCCGTTAAGCATGGACTTTGTGTTTGCCTTACGGCACTGGTTCTCTCCCTTCCCCGGAAACAGTGGCCTTAAATTAGGGACGGGCGACTGCTTATAGCCCATTGAGTTGCTAACATCAGTCGTTACACCTTCAATCAAAAAAAAAAAAGAAACTTTTCCTTCGCAGTAATCCATGGCCTATGGTATTTGCTACACAAGCACGGAATGAATAGCACTGCCGAATTCCTACTCCCCATCTAGACCCAGTTACCGAAGAATTCTCTTTCACAGTTAGAAGTGTAAAAAAATATCGGATGCTAAATCATACAAAATCACATTAAAAGGAAGAAAATTATCTCAGAGCTCGAACTCCAGTAAGTATTATGCAGCTTGAGCCCGATTCGGGCTCGATTTCGGGCTTTCGGGGTCGGCCCGTCTCAGCACTGTTGAGAGTATCTCGTCAGCATAGTTGAAAACAGGAGACCTACTCCCAGGCAAAAGGGCCAGCGAAAAAAGAGGAGAGGAGAACACTTGGCCACCGTCGTATACAACCACTGATTGAACGGAAAATCCCCAACTTTTCTTTTTGAAGCAACAGTCTACGACAATGACGAGGTATTTAATGGGATAAGTTTTATTACGCGAAATAATTAAGGGGATGCAAAACAAAACAAACATCATTATTTTTTTTTATAAAGTTTCCACATGTCTGTTTCAAGATTTGCTGCTACTATGTATTCATGTAAATGCTTATTTTATTTTAACGTGTGTTACAGTAGTTAATTTATTACACCTTTCAACTATATAAAATTTTCATGTGTATACAGCATATAAGTGCATGCACACGGGTATTTTTATGTAGAGGGATTTTTCACCGCAAAACGGATTTAGTGAGCGCCCGGATTTATCAAGGATCTCCATCGGTTCCGAGCTTCTCGTTAGCAGCGGGTGATGCTGTAGTCTCAAATATTTTCTTGTTCTATTTTTTTCTCAGTGTGTATGAATCCGTGTTTCATGTAATGATAATCATAACATTTTATAATTAAACCTAGCTCCATATGAGGGGCATAATCACTTCTTATTGACACAAATTAAACGTGTGTATGTCGAGGACAAATCAGATGCGTTTCTACTCTGTGAAAACATAAGTTTGTCCGCGCCGGATATCGAAACCGGGTCCCTTTACTGCGGAGTAAGTCACTCTCCCAACTGAACTACGCTGACATGTGCTCTCACTGCTATCTGCCTTTATCTCAAGTACGTCCTGCGGTGCAGGCACGTCACCTCTCCACCCCTACCCCCGAAAGAGGGCCGGGAGCATAGCCTACGGGTCAGCCGGAACCATGTGTGACTGTAGGCAGTCATCCCATGAAGAACATAGATTTGAAAAATCCCAGACAATTTGGTGTGTGAAACGTAACCTACATCACACTTATTTATTTTTTTCGAAGCACTGAAGAAGGGATTTTCATTTTTCCTGTCTCGCCGTGTGGAAAGAACATCACGTCATTGCGAGAAACTTAACAGCCGGGTCATCCTGGAAGTTCGGGCGCCAATACAACGTACAAGTTTTGTCCGCGCCGGGAATCGAATCCGGGTTCCCCCGCTCCGGAGTAAGTCACTCTCCCAACTGAGCTACGCGGGCATGTGTTCTCACTGCTTTTATCTCATGTGCGTCCTGCGCTGCAGGCACGGCACAACTCTTATTTACGAATCAGACGGAGCCGCCCCGGTGGCGCAGTGGTCTAAGGCGCTGGCCTCTGATCATTCGTCCGTAAGGGGTCCGGGTTCGAATCCCGGTCAGGCATGGATGTTGTGTTTGTCTTACGGCACTGGCTCTCTCCCTTCCCTGGAACCAGTGACCCTAAATTAGGGACGGGCGACTGCTTATAGCCCATTGAGTTGCTCACGGTGGTCCAATCAAAAAAAAAAAAAAAAAAGAATCAGACGGACAGAAGTTTTCTCTGCGTTGTCTACGAAAATGACATCCCGCTTCAAAATGTCAGATCAAAAATTCCTTCTTCGTGAAGTAGAAGAAAGCATAAGTTTCGATGTAGTAATTGTTCTTCTGTCGGTTAGTTGTCTATGATAATTTCACCGTTTCTAAAGGTCCGAGTGAAAATATCGTTTTATATCTTCAAAAGCTTTTTTTTCTTTTAATATGTGCCGGAGTTTGTGTCACGAAGGCGCACATGTTAACTAACAATCTACCGGTTCATTAGCGTGTTAAGCAATTGTTGAACGCAGCTAGCAGTTTGGTGCATGCTAATGAACAAACAAATCATTCAGTGATGCAGGAGAAATAACATTTTAAGCACATGTTCCCGCTATTCAAGAAAGTAACTGTTTTGTGAGATATTACAGTTTACCCAACTCATAAAGGCATTGATTTTATGTTTCGCATAGAAAAAAGGGAGGAGCCCTTTCCTATATCATTTCCTTTTTGTTTCGGGGTTTAAGGACCACTATGAATAAATCTAAGGGATATAAGCAGTCACCCCCGTCCTTAATTAAGGGCCACCGATTCCAGGGAAGGGATAAAGACCGTGTGTGAAGGAAAGAAACTGTCGGTGACGAAGATCGAATTCCCGTCTTCTCGCTCCGGAGTGAGTTGCTTTAACCGACTAAGCTACACCGACGGATTTTTTTTTTTTTTTGAGGTTTAACGACCACCGTGAGCAACTCAATGGGCTATAAGCAGTCGCCCGTCCCTAATTTAGGGTCACTGGTTCCAGGGAAGGGAGAGAGCCAGTGCCGTAAGACAAACACAACATCCATGCCTCACCGGGATTCGAACCCGGACCCCTTCGGACGAATGATCAGAGGCCAACGCCTTAGACCACTGCGCCACCGGGGCGGCACACCGACGGAATGTATCGCTACAGATGTATCGTCTTGACAAATGCTTCACCTCTGTAGTACGTCACAAGTGCCATAAGACAAACACACCATCCATACCTCATCGAGGACTCGAACTCGGTCCCCCTTGGAAGAACGGCCATGGGCCGCCGCTTAGAACACTGCGCCCACCGGTGCTCAGGAGTCATTCATGCCACTGATAAGATACGTACCTCAATCTGAAAACAGCTGTTTTGGAATATGTAAATTGTACATTTTGATACTAAATTCAGATATACTCATGGGCCAGATCACTATGGACACTCCTCTCTCTATACGAGAAAATGCGTCCCACAGCACTTAGCAGTGGCATCAGCAACAGGTGTGGAATATGTATAGATGGCATGAGCAGGTCACGTCAGTTCACCAGTACGAAGGGAAAGGAAGAGACTATCGGAGTTTGGGGGAAAAGGAAGGGTTTATAGGAGTTCAAACGGAGAATGATCATCAGCTCGTGGAATGTGGGGGCCATTGATTACAGACTCATCTATCGACATCTAAGAAACCGGAGGAATTGTTTGTTCGGCGGCCAACATAATGGAGTTGTGGCGGGAATGCTTCCAAGAGAGATCAAAGTGTTGGAAACGGTGATCACCACTGGTTGACAGTCGTGGTGAAGACTGGTTATCACGCGATATCTGGGCCAGCAGATTGCTTACGATCCTTCAATTAACGGCAGACTACAGATGAGGCGAACAGAAAAAACATTCCGGTGCACACAATCCAGCGGACGCTGTTGCGGATGGGCCTAACTAGTCAGCGTTTCGTTTATTTGCTTATATTGACCGAACGTCATCATGAGCGCCGCTTACAGTGGACCCGGGAGCACCGTGGCTGTACTTCGGAAGAATGGAAAAGAGTCTCATGATCCGATAAACCCAGGTTCCAGTTCTAACATGTCGATAGAGGGTCTGTAATCAACGCCGTGTTTATCAACGGCTTCAACTAGATTGCCCTGCTAGACGGAAACAGGTGGGTGGCATTAATGCCATTACGTTCTCGTAGATAATAATGGGACCTCCATCCCCATTAAACACACCCTCAGCTCCAGGTCATACCTAGATACTGTTTCATACTAAGTGTTGCCCAATATGTTGTCCGTGTATCCGGATGTCAATGGTCTCTTTTGTTAAGAACCGTGTCACAAAGCTACAATGCGCAGAAATTGTTTGACGATCATGTCCATGCATTTTATGTGCCCCCTTAGTCGCCAAATCCGCTGGCTTGAATATCTTCAAACATTTGTCGGATGCAGTGGAACGCCGGTCGAAGCCAGAGGCTTACTCCGTCCCTGAACTCCTGCTCTTACGTTCATCTGGTAAGAATCCCTTAGTACACCTTCTCGATTTCCTAACGTCGACGGCACGCCAGCTAGAACAAGCTATTACCATGAAAGGATGTCCAGTAAGCTGTCAGTTTGACAGTGATAGTGTTGTTGTTCATATGTAAATAATCGGGAGTAAATTACATGCCGTCTGGATAAATTTGCTCAAACTATATGATTGCAGAAATAAAATTTACTCGTGTTACAGCTGAATTCCGAAGCACGTATTGTTTTTCTGTCTATGTGCTGTCCAATGATCTGGTTGATAATTGACGTAAACGTTTTGGGCCGTTCGTTTAATGTCGTTGTTTTCAACGTTATTTTTTGTGAAGATATGACAACAAAAACTTCAAAATACTGCGGAATCACAAATGTGAAAAATAGTATTAGATATCAAGATAATTTGTCATTTGATCATATATAGGCATTTTCAAATTTATGGCAGTCAGATCACTGTTACATAAAGTAGGAAATCAAAATCATTTTTAAATCTTGCTCTTCCATGAAAATGTACTTGAACGATTAATATTTTCGGGTAATATTTTTAAACCGATTTCTAATATCTCAGTGCATACCTCACTACGTATTACCTCACTATTTGCTTCTTTTTCTAAAGCGGTGCTTGTCCGTAATGTATTCCACATGTTTGGCATTCACCACTTCTTTCTTTATGCTACCCTTTTTGGTAAAAGTGTGAAAAAGTATTCCTGTAAAATTAAGTATCTCAGTGATTTTAACTCTAAGTGGGTTTTCGCGCTTTAAAGGTAGGTGTCACTTCCTATTTGATTAGCTTCAAGTTTCGTTTTGTTAAACACACTGGCGTGCAAAAATTAAGGACGAGACAGTTTTTCGAATGTAACGTCGTGCAGAAGTGCTCCACATCGACTCAAATCATATCATAAGATCCCAAGAGGTAAGAATATGGGACAAGTGAACAAAACCATCCAAACAAGGAATCCAAAAGATACAAAGGCACCTTATTGAAAAGGTAGCTTCGAGCACAACTGGACAACAGACAGAAACGTCCATGTGACAGGCGGATGCCAAGAAAAATCAAGTCTTTAGTAGGGGATATGACCACCCCTGACTGCGTTGCAGGATTTACAACGTCTGTCCATGCTGAGGACGAGGTTGTCAAGGAGCTGTTGAGGCATCACGGCCCATTCCTCTTGTAGCGCCAATCGTCTCCGAGAAGGTCCCACACGTGTTCGATTGGATTTAGGTCCGGGGACCTTACGGGCCAATCCATGCGTTGAATATCTTCAGTCTCCAACAGCTCTGCGACAGCCACTGTACGATGAGGTGTAGCGTTGTCGTCCATGAAGAGGAACTCGGGACCCACAGCACCTCTAAATAGACGCACGTGAGGCAGGAGAACCTCGGTACAATAGCTGACACCAGTGACTGAACCTCATTGGAAGATGTGGAGGTCAGTACGGCTACCAAGCATGATACTGCCCCAAAGGAGAACTCCGCCACCTCCAAACCGGTCCCTTTCGATGATGTTGGAGGTGTGATTGCGTGTTCCCTGATCTCTCCAGATGTGTATACGTCCAGAATCGCTCGTCAGACTAAATCGGCCCTCATCCGTAAAGCGAACTCGACCCCATTGCTGATGTGTCCAGTTCTTGTGTTCCCGGCACCACAGAAACCGCCGTCTCCAATGAGCTGGCGTTAATGGCACACACCGTACTGGTCGTCGTGCAAATAGACCACCTTTGTGCAGCCTCCTGGCCACGGTAAAACGCGATAACGGACGTCCAGTTGTCTGTGCCTTGCGATTTCTTCTCGCCTGTAGGATAATGTACCGGTCGTCCGCCGCCGTGGTGGCTCGTGGACGAGCGCTGCTAAACTCTCGGACAGCTGTTCCGGTTATTTGAAATGCTCTCCAAGCTCGTGAAACGATGCGGTGAGCGATCCAAAACTCCTCGGCCACACTTCGACCTTCTTCTCAATGACGCGATCTCTGGTAAAGTCATCCAGATGTCGTCTACTGGATTGCCTGTTGGCCATATCACACTGTGGCAGCAACTCGACGTCGTTCAAACCGATGTAAGCCGTGCAATAGCTTTCACAGAATTGCTGAGCGACTTCCGACTTCCTGAATTTGTCATTTTCATGTAGGACTTCCGTCCACAGGGAGTAGAGTTTAGGTCCCAGCCACCTACAGCGAGATCGCCTTTTGGACAGGACACAGAAACGGAAGGAATGAGAGCAAGTCAAGCGACTTTTGACAGAACAGTTTGTAGTGAGATTAGAGTACAGTAGATGGCGCCACCGTACAAGTACGATATTGCACATAGATGGGTGAGAGAATTTCAAGGAGGACATAGGAAAGGACACCCATTTAACCAGTGGGTCCAGCCTGGGGGCCGTCACTTTACGTGCTCGTCCGATGCACGGCGGATATTCAGCGATTGTTAGTAAATCACACCATCTCTGAAAGATCAGCATAGGCTAGAACCTGGGGACCCAGCATCGATAGTCTGAAACGCTAACCACTAAGCCATCCGCGGCTGAATTGCTGAGCGCACACCGCCCGTGTGCTTTATACCCTTCCGACACTCCCTACGTCATGCTGCATATATGCGCATGCCCTACCGTACCGGACCCTAGTCTATCTCCTGAGGGGTCTTTCGGTCCGTTCTGCCTGCTTGTTCCGCTGTTATGCTAATTTCTCCTCTTCGTTCTTAATTTTTGCACACCAGTATACGATGGATGGATAAAAATGAGCAAAACCCTTCTGGTTTTTAAAACTATTCAGAAGTTAAGTGCATTTGATGATTGGGGGTAACGCAGGCAACGAAGCGAACTGAAGATAAAAGCGATAACGTGAAAGGTCTATCGAACATGAAGTTAGCACAGCTCACTAAAAAAAATGAGGGAAAACTACGGCATAATCTTAAACCTGCGTTTGTCTAATTTTTGTACATAAAATGTTCTTTGATCACCTCGAAATTAATATTACAGATTAAAGAACGTAATGAAAAGGTTCAAAAATCAAATTCGTATTAGCGTATTCCAAGTGTAACATGAAATGAGATTTTCCCATAGCCTAACGCACATCCGGAATTATATTTCTTCACCGAGATACCCGTTGAATATCCTGGAAATGTGTGTCGTTAAAATTATTTAATTTTAGGTGTCTTCAGATTTCACAGATATGAAAATCGTATGGTACGAACTGGATAAACTTTTGAAGGAGGATTATACCTTTAAGCATGATCTATAAAATGATGCTTTGCAAAGTTAAATGTTATTGAGATGTTCCAGTAAAGCCTCATAGTGTTTACCGAGCGACGAAACTAATGTAAGCTGCACAACTCTTAAATAAATATGATTATATCTATCAGATGGTTTAATGGAACTGCGTTCCTGTCTAGCCAGCTGATTGTTCCATGCGTGCAGATTGAAGATTAAAAGGAACAGTAGAGATGGTTTGTATACATCAAATTTCCTCATTCATCGGTTTACATCATTTGATGCAGCTTGTATTTTTTCTTAATGCTTTTACGGTTTAAGGCCTTAAACGCTGAGATTGTGTGATCAGCTTATTAGTATAGTTGCCCAAATGACTAAGGAGGAAGACTTAGTCATGTACGAATTGAGAAAGAGACTGAAACAGTGCAACACCTTGAGGGAACTCGTATTACGAGCGGCTTTCCAGTTATTTTCCGGAAAGCTGACTTCTATAAATCAAGTGATAGAGCTGATGAGTATTTAAATTTGTAGATTAAACAGCTCGTAATGACAAAAATTTTCCGAAACCTTACCCAGTGTTCAAAGTAAATTTAAGGATGTTTCCATTGCAGGTGTTCAAAATATCTTCCATTAGCTGAAAATAGAATAAATATTGATAATTATATTCGGACTGCTCAGAATATTCAGAGTTCCCATTGTTTTACTATTGCATTTTCGATATCTCCTTAACAGTAGAAAATACACTATCTACCAACAAATAATGGGACACCCCTGCAATCGACGATATCGGCGGTCTTGATACACGTCACGGCCGCCGCAGTTAAATATCGTGTGGGAAACAACAACGCAACCAGTCGCATGCAAGATGCCGCGCAGTTTGAGCTCTCTGATTTCGAGAAAGGTGTAATCGTCGGGTATCACAGAAATGGCCGATCCATATGTTACATATCCAGCGAGTTGAAGTATACAAAATCGACAGTGGCCTAAGTGATTGGCAAGTGGAAGATGAGAGGTGACTGTCGGAATGTGCCCCGACCCGGCAGACCCACAAAACTGGGAGTTAGAGACCGACGGGTGCTGGCCCGAGAAATTCGGAAGAACCGCACCAAATCGATGGGCCACATCCGCGAGGAGTTTCAACAGGCATCCGGGAGTGTTCTTTCGATGAATACCATCCGTAAGGAAGCCCATATGCTCGGTTATCATGGACGTGCTGCCGCCCACAAGCCTTTGATCACCAAGTCCAAAAGCGTTGTTCGGCTAACGTGGTGCAAAGAACGTCGACAGTGGACCGTTGAACAGTGGAAACAGGATCTCTGGAGCGACGAATCAAGGTTCACCCTCTACCGTTCGGATGGTAGGGTCTGGGTTTGGCGTCTGCCTGGAGAACGCCTCCTGCCGGAATGTATTGTTCCAACTGTGAAGTTCGGCGGCGGTGGAATTATGCTATAGGGGTGTTTCTCCTGGTATGGCACGGACCCTTGGTCGCCATTCCTGGTAGACTCAATGCCGAGACCTACTGTACCATTTTGGATGACCATACGCTTCCTACGTTGTGGCAGTTTTACGGGGTGGACCCATGTTACTTTCAGGATGACAATGGCACCTGTCATGTTGCGAGGTTCACCATGGCTTGGTATGGTAACAATGGGGTTAATCGAATGGACTGGCCTGCGCAGAGCCCGGACCTTAACCCTATCGAGCACCTCTGGGACGAGTTGGTGCGTTGACGTAAGGGGTGCCCCCACCGTCCGAAATCGGTGAAGGAACGGACCTGTCTTCTCCGAGCCGAGTGGAAGAAAATACCGCTAGCCGTCGTACAACGTCTGGTTTAGAGTATGCCCCGGAGGGACGCAGCTGTAATGGCAGCTCGTGTGGACTCCACCAACTATTGAAGGTGAATAAACTTCGTTTTCCTTTGCTATCACAGGTGTCCAATTACTTGTTGGTAGATAGCGTATAAAGGATGATTATAAATAAGCTATCCCTTTTCAGTGTGATCTGCGAAAACAACCATTGATAAAACTCAATCAAAACTTGTTAAGAAATAGCCACCAGAAGAATATTTGGCGCTGCTAACAGAGAGTGACATTCACATGCTGCATACTTCCCACATGCGGATAATGGGTATTCAAAGACAGGTGCGAGGTTTTTTGTAATGCGTCAAAGGAAGTGATAGTCCTCACATTGCTTGAAACGTGCATTACTCGTGAAGTGGTACTACCAGCATGGTTAAAATGATGCTTCTTCAGCCCTTCGCGAATAAAGACACCGCGAGCAAGGGGGTCCGTCAATTTAAGTAGACCGTTTGCTTGGAAGTTAGACCTGGAAGAGGTAACAAACTTATCGGTCCGCAGGGTATTGAGCACTTTGCTCGTGTAGCCATAGGGAAATCGCTTGGTAATGCTGTAGCCTCATGCCATACATGTGCAATATCGAAGCAATTGGATTTTCCCTACACAAACAACTGTGCAGAAAATTTTGCGCAGTGGTGTACTTCTATCCCTATAAACTTACCCACAACCAACAGTTGAGAACTAGTGACACTGAAATCCGACTAACGTTTACTCTGTCTTTGTTGGGATGCATGAAGGTAACGAAGTTTGGTCGGGTAAAATCTGTGGAATGACGAAGTTCATTTTGATCTCAGTGGAACCGTGAGAATTTGAAAGTGCCGTATCCGGACAACAGTGAATCCGCATGGGTGGCAGGACATTCCGATACATTTTACCCGAGATTACCACGTGAATAGGTTTTATGAAAATCTTTATCAGCTCGCTTGAACTCGAAGAAAATCATCGACCTTTACTTGTGACCTGCACAGTAACCGCACAGCGTAATCCGGACACATTAAATTTTTTTATTCCTGAAATAGAGCAAACATTGACATTTTTAGGAACCTGTTTTTGTGTAAGTTTGAGGAATTCTTCGCATTGAACGGCCTGTGAAAAACTTGCTGAGGTATGCCGAAGAGCCAAAATATATGAAAAACTGCCTAATGTGATGTTGGTCCACCATGTGCCGCCAAAAAAGCTCCTACCCGGCGGGACATGGGTGCTACAAGATTTCGAAAGGTGTGTTGTTGTAGGATCTGGTACCCTCACATTACCAGAAGATCTTTTAACTCTTGTACGTTACGTAGTTGAGACGCCACATATTGGATTTGATGTTCCAGCTTGTACCACAGATGCTCGACTGGACTGGCGTCTGTGGAATTTGATGGCTAGGGCTATACTTGGATGTCTTCCTCATGTTCCTCAAACCATTGTTGAACAACAGGGGCAGTGCAGCATGGTGCATTATCCCGCTGAAAGAGAGCACCACTGGACGGGAATAACTTTGCCATGAAAGGATATGTCCAGTCTGCAAAGACGTTTTGGCAAGTGGTAGATGTCATAGTTTCCTGCACATGAATCACTGGGCCCAGGGTTTCCCAGAAGAAAATTTCTCAAAGCATTGCACTTCCTCCACGGGCTTGTTTTCGTTCCACGGTGCATCCTGGTGTGAACACTTCTCCAGATAAACGACGCACACGTACCCGGCCGTCCACAAGGTGCAACAGAAAACGAGATTCATCGGACCAGACGGTCTGCTTTAAGGTCCAATCTTTTTTATCACGTGACCATTGTAGGTGCTTTCGACGGTGAACCTAGGTTAGCATGGGCACTCGAGTTGCGCCATAGTATATCTTCTGTTGACTCGTACCATACGCCTTTGCTCACCTCTAACGTCGATGAGTCGTGGTCGGTTCACACCTCGCAGGCATTTCGCGGTTTTACCCTCCTCGGACCACTTTTTGAAGATAACAATATTATCACGGCTGACCGTGAGCACTCCACAAGCCTTACCGTATCAAAAATGTTCTGCTCAATCGGTTCAATATTACAATTTGGCCTTTGTCAAGCTTGCTTAAGCACTTTCTCATCCATAGAACAAGAGTAACAGTGATTAATTATCAGGTGCTATTTATACCGTTTCATGAACTTCTCACGCGCCATCGTTTAACTGGAGTTGCTTCGATTTGCATAAAGACGTGCAGGTCGTAATGTTTTTGCCCTTTTGTGTATATTTTCAGAGAGTATATTAACCAATCGCTCATTCCCAATACACTGGCGACGTCATTCATCAGACATTAACCCTTATGAACTTTAGAACTGAAAAGTCTGGTATATACCGTGCCAATATTCTTCAACAGACTTGAAAGACAGAATCGCAAGGTATGTGAGAATAACATTCTAGTTGCACTCGGCTGTTGAGAACACTGGTTGGCGGATTCAGCTCTTTGTCCATCAGAACGGCGGATACATTAAACAATGCCTATGGTGGCAGCTGCATCCTGCAGCTGCCACCAGTTCTTGTGGTAATGTAGACTCCTGTAGCTATTTATGTTAAACAAACATCTTTAGCTATTTATGTTAAACAACCATCTTTATGTGCTACGCATTCATATTTGGGAAGTAAGAAAGTAAACCTAATGTTAAACGTTATGTCGTAACTACCTCAGAGGTGACGCACATGTAAAGAAGGCAAAGCTGCAGTGTCATACTTCGTCTGTGTAGCTTAATTGGACTCTGGAGCAGAAGGATGCGGAATCGAGGTCGCCGCTGGGAAATTTGTGTTACGCTGTAACGTCATATAACGTTGGTCATGGTTAATTTACGAATCACATACCTATTAAGACCACAAAACTGACGCTTGTCTTGTTCGCAGTACCACATTTTCCCCTCATCGTGGGTTATGGATTTTTTTTTAAATTTCCAAAATCTCACCCACATGATCTGGAAAATAGTCAGGATTGGTGGAGCTTTCCTAACTGGTATTCTCTCAGGTTGGCTCTGAATAGGGATAGAAAAATTATAATCACTTTGTATGAAACAATAAGATTGACCTACAGCTTTTTAAATACGCTTGATCATTTGGTTTCGTGGGGTCTATAGAACGTTTTTACGGACTCGAAAGGGGTACTCTGCCACCTCGGTGGCGCAGTGGTCTAAATGCTGGCTTCTGACCATTCGTCCTTGATGGGTCCAGGGTCGAATTCCAGTGAGGCATGGATGCTGTGTTTGTCTTACGGTACTTGCTCTCTCCCTTCCCGGTAGTCAGTGGTTCTAAAGTAATGACGGGTGACTGCTTATATAGCCCATAGTGTTGCTGACGAACTTATTTGCTAAAATCTGTTTTACATGTCTTAGTTGGTGAATCAAAGCGATAAAATAAATGTTTAACTATGACAGTTGTTTTTTCTATCCGATGTGGTCATTTTTTACGTGCTGCATTTCTGAACGTTTTTGGCATATATTAAAAAGCTGAAGTTCTCGTGAAACTGGGAAAAACAATAGGTCCGGTGTTTTTAAAATGCATTTATTGGCATCCATTTACAAATGTAAGGTAATCCTACAAATGACGAATAGACAGTTGATTTTCTACTGAGGTAATAAAGACTCAGAATTCACATTTCCGTCATAAATGCAGTAATCATCGTTACTTTTTAATGAAAGAACGGCGGTTGCAGATATCCCCTTTATTTTTCTTATTGTGTCTGAAGCAATCGTCAGTATTTGAGAGAAGCAACAATTAGCTGTTCCTAAAGTCATTTAATTAATTAACTAAATTCCAAAGATTTTCTCTAATTAAGGAGTTTTTATGAATTTTCTTATTCAATCGTACCTTCTGTAAATGATCTCGTTAACCCTTTTTACAATTTTTTGATTGCATTCTTTGTTGTAGTAAGCCCTTTGATGTTCATCGGAAATTTAAAAGCATTAACTTCATCACTTTAACTTCAGTGGTACTCTTTCTGAAAGTGCGAATGATTTCCCTGCAAAAATAATAAGCATTATTACGAAAACTTGAACCATTGTTTAAGTCATATGACTTGAGAATTAGTTCCACTTATTTTTAAAAGTTTTTGTACTTGATTGCTTTTACAATGACATAAAAATTCTGCACATTTAGCTGCCTTATGTTCAGACTTACTGGGTCATAGTCGGATAATAACTGATACAATACATAGACATCATGAAGGTAACAATACTTTAAATACACTGATATTCTAGGATTCATTTATCCGCTCCGAGGTTTTCGAATTGTCTGTTAGGAATTCAAGGCGGTGTAAATGCTGCCGATGCTATTGAATTCAAAATATGTTTTGTTCCATATAAAGGTTTCTAAAAATCTGATTGAAAAATAATTTTCACGTTTGAATTCCTTTTACCAAAAACCTATTTTGCATACAGTTTCTCTTTCAATTAGCGTACAGTTGTTTTTCAGTATTTGTCCGAAAAATGGGCACAACTGTGATATTTAAAAATATATTATTTTTTAAAATACAAGTACATTGCACTTTTCTGCTTTTAAATGTCCAATTTGAAGATTCCTTTTACGTCGTATAGCGATCATTGTAAGAAGTATTTTGCATATACAGTATTATAAGTTTTCACATACCGCACAAATTTGCCACCAAAGGGAAATGTGCATATTCCTGTTTCCGACAGATTTCAATCGTACTGACGCTTCAGAAAACACGATCGAAAAAATTATTTTTTTGGGAAGAATGTAGTTTCTCCGCCGTCACCGGGGCATAGATAATCTTATATTTTGTTGTTCTCCATATCTCTGCTCCTAAGTGTCTGATTAAAAAAACAAAAACATTGTCCCTGATAGCGTTTATCATGTATTTTCCTACATCTTATGATTTACAGTTTTGTCATTACAACTTTGGGGCGTCAGTGTGCATGCACCTGTTTGCACTGTATTTAGAACTACATCGCCTCTTCTAAAAACGCGATTGGAAAATATTTTCGGACTAATACCGCTCATCAAGGAATTCCTTTTATCGTACGTTTTCTGTTCAAATATTTCACCTCGGGAGCATAAATGCATACTTCATTTTTCTCGACATCTCTTCGTCTAAAATATATTCAGGATAATACTATTATCCATTTTATTTAATTTATATATTATCCATTTTATTTAATTAATATATTATATTTTTTATTTAATTAATAAAGACTATGGAAAATGGAAATAATTTAGGGAGGTTCAACATTAGTATATCTACTTTATCTTTGAAAAACGGCGAAAGAGTTATTGGTATCTGGGTTACCATCAGTGCAGGTATCATACAATACTAGTTCAAGCACATGGGGGAGAATTCCGAACTATAGACATCGGAAACATCTTATAACAACTGACTGCATGTATGGTTATGACGTTAGGCGACACAATTTTTTTTTTCTCAAAACCCAGAGCACAGACATTATAAAATCTCTGTACAATTGCCTACAAACCGGTGCAGGGGCGTAACTAGGGCAAGCAGACGGGGCGGTTGCCCCGGGTGCTGTTCAATAGAGGGCGCAAAAGACACTGTTTACAATCTGATTAAAATTGGAAATGAAACTTTTGCTGGAGCTTCTGGATACATATTTTTTGCGCCATACTTTGTCGTTCATTTATTTACAGAATTTGCTTATAATGTGTTTCACTAGTATTGGTAACCTTAGAAAATTAAAATTCCCATTTCGTCCTCAAAATGTTCAATGAAGGTTCGTAGCTCACATTCAAAAATGAAAACGCTGTATGGTGCAAGATCACGAAGATGTTCGTATGTACTGTGATGTGCCAGCCCAGCAGGACGCACACGATATAAAGGCAGATAGCAGCGATAAGAAACGTCCGCGTAGCTCAATTGGTACAGCGACTTATTCCGGAATGAGGGGACCCGGGTTCGAGCCCGGCGTGGACTAACAATGACGGAGAAATTTACTTCGTTATAATGGCGCCCAAACTTTCCGGATGACCCGGCCGTTCAAGATCTCGCAATGGTGTGATGTTCTTTCCACACCGCGAGATAGGAAAAATCAGAGAATCCCTTCTCCAGTGCTTCGAAAAAATGGATCAGTGTGATGTTACGTTCCACACACCAAATTATCTGGGAGTTCTCAAATGCACGTTTTTCATGGGATGACTGCCTACAGCGACACATGGCCCTGGCTGACCCGTAGGCCATGCCCCCGGCCCTCTTTCTGGGGGAAGGGGTGGAGATGTGATGTGCCTGCGCCGCAGGACGCACATGAGATAAAGGCAGGCAGTAATGAGAGCACATGTCCGCGTAGCTCAGTTGGGAGAGCGACTTACTCCGGAGTGAGGGGACTAGGTTCGATGCCCGGCGTGGACAAGCCTGTGTTTTCACAGCTGCTAGTTTTATAGCCAGGGATATAAAAAGCTAGGAAGGTCAATCCCTGTGTACGAGAAGGAGATAGGACAAATGCACTACACATATTTTATCCGGTACTCGAACCCAGACCCAGCAGATTCGAGTAGTAATAAACCGTACCTTTAAAAATTCGAGTACATAAACCACGATAATGCGAACTTTAATCATTATTGATATTACAAGGAATTTTAATGTTTTGCAGAAGAACAAATAAATTGAATCCGTAGAAGAAACACTTCGCATATTCTGTTTAATGTTAAAAGAAGATCCAGGAAGCTGAAATGACTAAACATGTTTCAGTCGCGTTTATCGTGAAACCAAAAGCGCCAGTGGAAAAATATTACACAATATTTTCCATGTATTTCTCCATAGAAAAGGGCCATATAAGCAATTTGTAGGACGTGTTTTACTTCAGCTATATGCATGTGCACGAACAGTAACTCTTGATTCAGCACTATGCAACACCAACACGGCAGAGGTGAAACACAATTCCTCACTGATGTTCCTTTGTATCAGATTTCCTGCCTTGTGAAACGTTGACAACATCTAACTGCAAACAAGTAATTATTCCATACGAAATAGGAAAAAATTCCGTTGGGAAAGGAATCCACAGCTGCTTTTACTACACACTTCAGGTAACAGTGTAATTTAAAATTCAAGTGAGCCCGCAGAAATGCAGTGAAAACAAGAGTGTGCTTTAGAATTACGTTAGAACTCAGGACGTTATATATGCTCGCAATCACGTTAATGTTCACTAAATATCTTGGAAAGAACTGGACAAAGCATCTGTGTTAAAAATTACTAACTTTCACGGTAGGAACGACTTTTGTTGAACTCCTACTAATCTGCCACGACTCTCATGCAGTATAGTTAAATTAAAAAAAAAATGGAAGGAAACACCACAGCAGTGGGGTCAAATAAAACAACAGTTATTTCAAATGCTATTGAATATTAGGGAATGATTTAAATGTTACAAGCAGGAAAAAGATTCATAGTTTATACGTCATTTAATACCATAAAAGGTAAAAAAAAAGTTATGTGTGTCGGAACCGTGTCTATTTCCCAGATTTGAAGTAGATGACAAAAAGACGGTGAAAGTTAAGTAACTCAATATGTAAAACTGATGCGTGCTTAAACCGTGATACGTAAGAAAGAGGGGGGAGTAAAAATAAACATTGGTTCAAAATTGAAATCTGTATCTGCATATTTTCATTTCATTTATGTCACTTCTCCACCCAATCTGTTATATTATTTAATCCCCGTGATTTTCTTCAGCACTTTCATGATGGTCCTCTTCTTTATAAGTGTGACATGGCCAAAAATAATTTAGTTCCCATCACAAATAATATTATTTTTAAGGGAAACAGCCCAACAAAAACAGAAAAGCGCCAAATATTTTTGTCGACAAAAAAAGAGGACATTCCTGTGTGCAACAGATTCGGTCACGTATTCACCATTGAACGCCATTCCTTCAGTAGTCCTGCGACTAAAAACCGTGTCTTTCTCTCCATTGGAGGGATTCTGTGCCAAGTATCCGATATTTAAGTGTCCATCTTGCGGCATACCCCTCCGCTAGTGGTAGCCTCAGCTGGTGGGTTACCTGCCAGGCTGTTTGGACCCAACTGCAGCTTCTCCACATCACAATCGATCCGCAACCAGGAATAACTCCTCGATCTCATGCTCCTGACATCGTTCTTCTGTACGAGAGCGAAGGTCGAGAATTTCGCGCCGAAAGACTCAAAATCACTTGGAATTCTAAGCCGAAAGAGAGAAATCCGAATTTCGTCGTGTTTCTTGTCCGCTGGTGCGTTAGTCGACGAAAACTGCATGTTGGGAAATTCCCTGGACTTCTAAGGCGGTAGACGGCTTTTGCAGACGATCCCCCCTCACCCACGTTGCGCTGTTCCCCCACCCCTCAGCGGAGTGCTTCGCTGGGTCCTGGCCTGTTTAGCGTCTTAGCAGTGTGAGTTCTCCAGCGGATGGTTCCTTTGCCTGTAGTTGACGTTTCCCTGTAAAGCTCGCTCGTGAAAAGACAACAGCTGCTTTGCGGTGATTTGGTAGGAACTTGGAGGTCCGTCGCTCAGGCGGAAGATATCAACAGAAGAGACAAGGTCGGGAGTTTGCTGAAAACTCGCTCAATTGCCGAAACTGTTTTTCGTCTACTTCAACAGATTTGTTATTAGCACAGCTGCTTTTTTTCCTCTTAAAACTCCCGGTTTAAAAGCCATCTTTTTTTCACCATCATCGCTGTACATATTCATCATGAAAGCCGCCAAAAACTGCACAAAGGTAAAAATTATTTTTATGTAATTCTAAGAGAAATATTGACTCTCAACTTTTTTTATTAGCGTAGAATACCTACAACTTTGGTAGGCGCATATATAGTGCATGCTTTGGTATTTTAGAACATCGATATTAACGTACTAAACAGTGCAAATATCTGAATAAATTGATTCCTCTGAAGGAAAAACACACTATACATATATTTAATTTTTCCATGAAACCGTCATCTCAAATCTAAACATTAGAAACCCCATCTTTTTCACGTATTCGTTCTGAATGAAAACATTAAGACACATTTTTATTCGGAAATAAGTAAAACATTATATCGCATATGATCTTGCTCCAGTTTTAAGTAAATATGATTCAAAAAGTGTAAAAACAACGATTAGAAAAAAACTGGTACTTGTTATTTTGTAAAAGCCTTCAATTTCAAATTTAAGTTTTAATGTTCATCATAATGAATGCGCGCTTACTGAATAAATTAAAATAAAATGTAGTACTTTCTTGCTTAATAAAAAACACGCAAGCCACCGGAAATGATGGCTTTCTCACAGCATTTTCATTTAGAAGTATTTTTACATTCGATGCTTTTGATACACAAAAATGTTCTTTGCTCGTACGTTAAATTTTACAGCCTACGTCTTCCCCATCTGAATTTAAATTGTTTTACAGATTTATATTTTGAGTAGTTTGTAAATCATATATGAGGCTTATACTGAAATTAAACATTACCCATTCTTCTGATTTTGTTTTAACTTGAAGAAAGATAATATTCATAAAAACCGTTCTGAGACCAAGTCGTAAAGACTGAACACCTAATGTACACAGTTTTGAGCGAAATTCTGTAGGTGAATCTCATATCATATAATTTCTTGTACGCTATTTAGCAATATTATTCAATAACTATGGTTTTTCCAACTTTGTGGAAACAAAAATAGCCAAAATGTATTTTGGTACCGCGTACAGGTTAACTGTTATTTTTAATTTTTCATGAAAAGAAAAATGTTCATTTATGTATCAATTGTCAATATATTTTGAAAACATTTTTTTTCCTAAATTTTGAGTCCTTTTTAGACCTAAGATTTATTTTGTTATTTATTTTAATCCATGCGCTGAGCCGAATATATTTATATATATATTTATCATATATGAGCTTTACAGTGAAATTAAAAGTTACCAGGTTTCGGATAAATTCTTCTTTATCTTGCAGCAAGTAACTGGTTCTTAAAAACTAGTCAGTCCAGAGCTGGTGCTTTAAAAACTGAGTAAAAAAATTCGTTAAATAATCTATGTACAAATTTGTACACATATTTTGTTTTACGTTTTCAAGGTATTTTGGTCCATTACTTAGGAAAAGTGGTTTTCCATAAACGGGCGAAATCGAAAAATTACGGAATACCTTCATATATACAGAGAAACCTAATTAACTAACTAGTCTTCACATCTTTCATCATCCTCTTTTCTAACTTTTACTAAGCCCGTCTGCTCTTAATCATTCTCCACGCTTTTAAAAATCTTTAGCTGATAGTTCTGTGTCTGGCGCTCTTTGGCCAAACCTGGCCCTTGCGCCACTAAAATCAATTAACTAACTAACTAACTACTCTATACAGAGGCTAATCTATTGTTTTAATATTTCATAATTTGTATAACTGTCCATTTAGGTATCATTTCGCAAGTGATTTTTTTTAGTATTTTGTTAAGTATTTAGAAGATGTGATTTAAAATATACATACATTAAATTTTAAGTATTATCTACTTCTCTGAAATGATTTTTTCTTGTTTTTGTTCTGTGTCTTGAGCTAGTTGTAAACGATACATACGGTCTACATTGAAATTAAAATTTATCTCTTGTCTGATAAACTATGCCTTATCGTAAACAAATCCAGTGGCTCCTAAAATCCAGCCTGAGTTCAATGTTGCTCATTTACAAATTGAATACCTGCTGTACGTAGATTTTAACACACATTCCTTACGTAGACCTATTTTACGTAAATCATTTTACCTTTGCAAAAGATTTTGGAAACTTTGTTGAAAACACCACTCGCTAGCACAATGAGAAAGCAAAACATATTAGGAATACCTTCTGCTGTTGTATCGAAACATATCTATGTTTTTACTTTATATAACTGGTACAAATGTGAACCTACATATCAGTAAAAATTATGATTTCAAAGTATTTCGTTAATTCTGTCTCCTTTCATTTGGGACTGTATGTATTGAATACACATTAACAGTTATTTACATCGTTTACCTGAAATATTGAATTTAATGAATTTTGTTATTACCTCTTTAGTTTGATAAATACATTTTAAAATTGAAAAACAGGTGGGTGTTTAATCTCTCCTGAATTATCTTCTTGAATATCAGTATGATAGCTCTTTTAAGCACTTCAGGTTAGTGTGTTCTTGTTCTTCGCACTTCGATTCTGAACACTGCTGGCACTCCGTAGCTGCATAACGAAACACAGTTATAAACAACCTGAAGTCTTTTGTGAAGTAAAAAAATTATGTTAAGACCACACGCATACTTGCCAACTTTAGAAAAATGCGCATCAGTAAAACTTTTGCGCGAACGCCATTTACCACAAAACAAACCATAATTATATTAATAAATATGCAGTAAAAATATCTGCATATGCCACAGTAACTAAACTAGTATTATCTGTGTTTAAAATAATAATTTAAAAAACCATAAGGTAAAATCTTAATTTTGTTCAATGTTAGCCTGCGAACCTGTGGTGTTTCAAAACTAAACTAAAATTTTCATTACCTCATATCTTTGTTTCCCTTCCCATATCTTTATTATGGTTTTTTTAATGTCCTTGGAAGACAATTTTATCCATCATGAATGCATGATGGGTTTCACTATTTTAGATAAAAGATGAATAGCGTAACTCTGAAAATATAAATACTTTTGAACACCATGCATCAATTTTTACAAATTTTTCTGCTTCGTCACTTTCGTTTTCGGACCTCCCCCCTGTTTATCAAACTGAAATGCAAAACTTTTTATCGGGGGGGGGGGGGGGGAGTATTTAAGAATACAGGATACATGTTCTGATCATCGTTGGGAAAAAATTACAGTTACGTTGGAAATCTTTGCTACGCCCGATATCAGTTTTCTCCAGAATCGTCAAGTTGAAATACAAATATTTATGAAATAAAATGATATTTAACAACAATACTAGGGAGAGGAGACATCGCGTGAAAAATAAAATTACGATTCAGGGAGAAATCTTCACTGCGTCTAACTTTCATTTTCGAAAGTTTTGAAAGACGAAACTTCCTCTTTCGAAAGTTAAGAAAGTTTCAGGCGGAAAACATCCTCCACCTCTACTAATTGCCTCAAAATTTCTGTTCAGTTATGCATCGATCTCAAACAAAACCCAAATTATGACGGAAAAGTAGAAATTCCTCGAAACCGTCGCACTCTCATGCCTAAAGATTACAGCGAAATTTTTTCGCCGTCGAATTCCGAAATTTTCCTCCATTTTCAAATTTTTCCTCCATTTTCAAACTGAAATACAAATATTTATGGAATAAAATGATATATAACAATAATAGACAGAGGCAAAATCACAGGAAAAAGAAATAATGATTACGGAAAAAATCTTTATTTCGTTTACTTCCGTCTCTGAAAGACGAAATCCCGTCCCGATTCGTGTTTTTACGAATTGGTAAAATTCTGCGATGCGCAGTTTAACGCGCCGAGCAAAATTCAAGATGCGTAATTTTACACGCCGACAAAAATTCTCGATGCGTATTTTTTAACGCGTCGAGAAAAATTTCGATGAGTATTTTTACGCGTTGGTAAAATTTCGACGCGTAAATACACTCTTCCATGCGTACTAGACGCGGAATTATGCATTTTGGAAAACTCTGGTCGGCACGTCACTTAAAACCTCCCACACGACGTCCGAAGCGGGGCCATCGTTATACTTGATGGCTCCACAGGAAGCCGAAGAGTCAAAGATGACATCATCGCGTAACACCGCGATCGTAAAGTCCGGTAGAAAATCTAAGAGGATGGTTGCAGAAGATTGAAATGTTTCGATTTTGAAATATTAAAAAATTCGTAAAAAAAGACTTCTATCCGTAAAACAGTAAAATTAAGCAGAAATCCGCAAATTTTACGGATAATCCGTAAAAGTTGGCAAGTATGCACATATGTCGTAAAAACAGAAACTGGCATCAGCGCCAGATGAAGTGGTTTATTTAAATGCAACAGGAATTATCACGAAGAAAAAATCCTGAAGTCGACTTCTTTGGTTCTGAAATGCTGCAATGTTGCGGAACGAACTACACAATTAAAAAAAGTTCTAAACCGGAAAAAAATAACTAAAGAATTTGAAATAAATTTTAAAAAATCGATTAAATGCTGTGAAAGATGGTTTTGAAAATAAGGCTGAAATAAAGGTAGTAACGAAGGGTTTTTTTGTTTGTTTTTTATTTTTCAACAATGGAATACTTTTAAGAAAAGTAGTTACTAAAAAGCAATTTTAAACCAAAGAATCGACTGGGTGGATTTTTATATCTCGAAAGGTCTCCCTTCCCAGTGTAATTACCCATTCTTTAATCTCACATGGAAATGTTATAATTAATTTTTTAAGCGGTTTGTTATTCACTTTGAGAAAAGCTTTGTTATTTTTAAGTTTTTTTATTCAAAATATGTAAACAATTAATTATATTTTTGAGCATTTCTTTTTTTCAGTTTTTATTTGCTTCTCTTGACCCTTTACGACCATGACCCAAAAATATTTTATCACTCTAAATACCATAACGCCCGAAACTGTCTGTCGGTTCACTTCTTTGTTTAATAACAACAATATCGACTGAGGGTAACTCCTGCTTATTCCTCATAGGTCGAGAAAATTTGATGAACAGGCAAGGATAGGAAATCTGACTCACTCTATACAGGGGTTTCGGGCGGCAATGGCCATTTATATGCAGGGGCGTTTTGGGCGTTATGGTCGTTAAGAGGTTAAAGTAACTTTTCGTAGTTTAAGATAAAATGTTGTTCGGAAGGGAGATGAGCAACCCATATCAGCACATTTTTTTCCGTTGAGAAATCTGAAATGTTGTATAATATGTTATAAAAATTAATGAAGCAAGTATTCAACAAATTATTGGAATTGTAATTGTAACGATCAATGTTGAAAATAACGGTTAGAACGTATTTATGCTTAAAAATAGGCGAAACCAGGACCACACAAAACTGATTATACATACGAAATACATTTTTACGAAACCTCTTTATTATTTTATTATTTCCGTTTTACGTTATATTGTAAGAAAAATTTGACATATTTCTGTAAAATATGGAAAAATATATTCTGTATTTTTACAATGTCAAGTTGTTTATGCTACATGGTTACTAATATTATATATACACTGCTGGCCACCCAAAATGCAACACCAAGAAGGACACGAGATAGCAAAGCCAGATTTACTGGACACATAAAAACAGATACAAAGATGAAACGATTGAGCTTACAGGCCCGTGCGACTTGCGGAACACGCAGGCATCAATAGTTCGTGTGGCCCCCATGGCTGGCAATAACGGCCAGTACCCGACGCGGCATCAAACGAAAGAGGCTTTGGATGTAGGCTTGGGGTATGTCGGTCCAGGCTGCTTCAACACGTTGTCACAGTTCATCAGGCGTTGCCGCGGGTGGTGTTTGCCGGGCCACTAGATTGCCGATCAGCGACCAGACGTGTTCGATGGGCGACATATCGTGAGATGAGGCGAGACACGGCAGCAGTGACACCTGGTGGGCCATGAAGAATTGTTGCACGATGCGTGCCACGTGCGGGCGCGCATTGTCCTATTGAAACGTGGCCGCTGGCAGGTCCTGCAGGTAAGGGAGGACTACAGGCTCCAAAACGTCGGAGATGTAGTGGTGGCTATTGAGTGTATCGGCGATGCGTACCAGAGGGGCACGGGTGTCATATCCAAGTGCGCCCCAAACCATAACGCCAGGCGACGGACCGGTATGGCGATGCATAATGCAGGCGTCATACAGTCTCTCGCCGCGGTGCCACCAAACGCGGATTCGACCATCGTGGTGTTGCAGGCAGAAGCGGGAATCGTCGGAGAAGACAATGTCGTGACATTCCATAGTTCAGTTGCGGCGTTCAACGGCCCACTGCCGCCGCACTCTCCGGTGGTGTAACGTCAATGGTAATCGGAGCAATGGGCGCCGTGCGACAAGTCCCAGCTCCTGCAGACGACGTCGAACGGTACGTGCTGACACAGCTTGTTGCGCAACACACCCTAATTCCTGCGCTAACGTTCGTGATGTGGCGGTGCAAGCCGTCAATTCCCGCCGCACAACATGCCGGTCCGCTCGTTCGGTGGTGTGCCGCGGCTGCTGCAATCGCTCACGTCGGTCCGTCCGTCCCTTCTGCACCCACCGAATCCATACTTTCCTCACTGTGGCTTGATATCGCCCCACTCGAGCGCCGATGTTTCGGTACGATAAACCGCTGTCGCAGTAAGCCACAATTCGTCCTCTGTCGAACTCCGAAACGTGCTGGAATGACTGCCGTATTCTGCGGCGAGGCATCAGAGCTTTTCACACACAGGTCCGGCAGCACAACACACTTTCACTACTTACACCCCGCCTTCTGTGCACCCTTCTTATAGTGCTTCTCGGTGGCGTGCCGGGCGCACATGATTTGCATATGCCGTGCAATGCCAATTGTTTGCATGTCCTCTCGCGGGCGACGTATGCTGCGAATTTCAGGCCAATCGGATGCTTCCTTCTTGGTGTTGCATTTTGGGTGGACAGCAGTTTATAAACGCAAAGAAAAAGCACTAATGAGTACAAATGTAAATACACTGAACATGAAAAATCCAAATTAATTTGCTTACATGAAATATTGTGATCGTTCTTTCCTGTGAAAAATGACATTGCACAACTTTGGAATAATTTTGGCCTGCTATTGTAGTGAAAACTTCCTCTCTTTGGAAGCTGTTTTCTCGTTAAAAAACTGTGTGATGTACTACAGAGACGGAAACATGTGTCTAGACAACAAATCTGCAGCCAGACATTCTGTCCGCGTAGCTCAGTTCTGAGAACGACTTACTCCGGAGTGGGGAGACAGGAATTCGATATACATCGCGGACAAATATGTGTTTTAACATAGGCGCCCAGTTGTGGAAAATGGATCCACTGGCCGTTGGGTTCTTCGAAAAATGTGTGATGTTTGTTCCACATGTCACCACGCCAAGTCCCGGTGGGAACTTGAGGGGCATAGATTTTGTTAGCGATTTCCGATCATCTAGATTGGCAACAATGTCATTGGGTTTCCTAGTATAGTAGACCCAGTCTCATCGTTGGGACTTAAAAGCGTTGTGTTTCATATGAACTCGTACGAGGTTGTCGCAAGAACTCATATGCCGCAAAAGAAATTAAATTTAAAAAAGAACTAACATTTCAGTTATATGCTTTAATAGGTGTATCTGTAAAGGAAGAAAACTATGGCTTATTTTAAACTAATACACAGACACTCGTACCCATTTGCAGAGCAGCGTGAAGAAAAACATGTTGATTTAAGAAAACAAATATAAAATTTATTTGCAGTATAATGCTTAATTTTAGAACAATTTAAATGGTGGGACCGGTTTAAAATATAACACATCTCTACGAAAGGAAGTTATGGTTTACTTGAGAAAATGTAAAAACTACCAATATCCCTAACAATCCAACCAGTACGGGGTGAGCAATAAGGGTTCATTTCTAAAACTTAACTGAATACTCAGCATGCAAGGGATTGAAATGATTGGATGATGTCTTACCCTATATGGAACTTCTGCTGGGCTCATCGATCCGGTGGTTGAGGAAAACGCTGGTGGTCTGGTGGCCGTGGGTGGTTTTCTTGGCTGGTATCCTCCGTGGATAAAAACACAGCCGATGGTTTCTCGGAACTTTACTGTTCTACGGTTCTTGATTTCAAGTCGACGGACATCTGGAACGCCGCATAGTTTGGCATTTCTTTGCCTACCGCTGGCTCTTCCGACCAAAATTACTGTCTGCCCATGTTCCAAAAACATCTTCTCACTCCGTCTCGCTCTCTCTCTCTCTCTCTCTCTCTCTCTCTCTCTCTCTCTCTCTCTCTCTCTCTGTCCGTTTTTTGCTCCTATATTTTTCTCTCCTCTTTCACTTTTTCCGTCTTTTTTCGTCCCCCTTGAAATTTTAAGTTTCTGCTTTTATTCTAGTTTTCGCTTTCCCTTCTCGCCCTGCGGCTAGGCGTGTCCTTACCTCGAGAAAACGTCCCTCGCACCACCACTGGTTCTGGATTTGTTCCCCTCGTACGCAAGTGGACCGCTTGTCCAGTGGCGGCTGACCAGTGGCTACATTGGGGCAGATGTTCCCTGGGCCTGCTGACCATCTGCTGAGCTAATCCCTTTAAAAATTTATTTGGCTTTAACTGTCACCCCGTTGTTGGCTTCTATTATAGTAGACTCCGAGCAAACCCTTTTTAAAACTTGAAAACTGCTCGAAGTCACGTATGCCCGACTGCAATATGTTCTCCGACAACGCTCATGGGTAACATTTACTGCCTGGCCTTAGCTTCTTACCGCTTTAAGATTTCTTTATTAAATTTTCGTCGTGTAGCCACCGCAACGCCATTGTTGTTTCGGAAGAAATTGTGCAATTCGCAATGCTGTTGCTTCTCACATGCCGGGAATGGAAGAAAATGCATTTCGCTTAGTTTACGAAATTTTGCACCTGGCCTGGCGCTTGCAATTTAGATCTCTTTTCCCCCGTGGAAGGGAAAATGGAGAAAAGAAAAGAAAAGAACCCAGCGACTACCTATGCGGCCTGGGTTGGGATGATAGTTCGTGCACCTAATTAAAAATTTCTCTAATTAAGCAACCACGTAATTAATTATGTTAATTAATTACCATAATTAAAAACAATTAATTTGGGAAGTCGAATCCCGAATTTGAGAATTTCTATACTGAAAGCAATGTGCCCGAAATTAGAATAATTGCCGCGGCAACACACACATTGTTTGGAATTAATGAAAAATGCATACTTCGCTTCAAAGACAAAAAAATTACGAGGGAGATGATGTGACGTACTACATAGATAAAAATATGTGTCAAGACGACAAATCTGCAGCGAGACGTTCCGTCCGCGTAGCTCAGTTGGGAGAGCGACTCTCCGGAGTGGGAGGGGGACATGGATTCAATGTCTGTCGCGGACAAACTTGTGTTTTCACAACTGTCTTTGGTAAAATCTAACGCTATTTCAAATGCATAAACTGTCTACCAGGGCTGGAAGAATTTGTTTATATGGTAATGCTAATTGTTCAGCAAAAGAATACAACTCTAAGGAGAAATCCAGTCGTTTTCGAACTAAATTTTGACAAGAAAATTTGGAGTAAATATTCTGAGAAAGAAGAGATGTAAATTTCTCCTTGTTGAAGGATTGACCGACATGGAAACAAGAGAAAAAAATTGTCACATTGTTTGTTGTTAACAACAAGGGACTGCGTTTAACAACCAAAACAACCACAGATGTCATCCTCACTTCAACAACAAAGGGTCTCAATATTGATATTCGAGCGGGGAGCAATATCCTAACGCAATGCATCATTATCAAAACTCTGAACTGGATTAGCTGTAGTGGACAGGAGGTCATATGTCAAAGAAGAGAGTAAGTCATAGAACTGATCTCGGATGAAACTTTCATTAAAAGAAAATGCATCAGAGCTTGTGCCTACAACAATACCACGAAGCCTACGGCAAGAAGAGAAGCTACAGAGCAAGTGACACCATTCAGAGTCAAAACCCTATGTCTGGAGTACATTTCACATGTTTCTATTCCAGATTTCATCCAAACCCTATGTAAGATCAAGTTGTGATGAACTACATAGGTGAAAACACGTGTCAACACGGCAAATCTGCAGCCAGACATTCTGTCCACGTAGCTCAGTCGGGAGAGCGACTTACTTCAGAGTGAGGGGCGCGCTTCGATGTCTGTCCCGAACAAACTTGTGTTTTCACATTGGCGCCCGATTGTGGAAAATGGATCCACTGGCCGTTGGGTTCTTCGATAAATGTGTGATGTTTGTTCCACACATTGTTTGGGAATAATAAAAAAATTATATTTTGCTTCAAAGACCAAAAAAAAAAAAAATTAAGAGGGAGAAGATTTGACGTACTACAGAGGTGAAAACATGTTTCAAAACGACTAATCCGCATCGAGACATTCTCTCCGCATAGCTCAGTTGGGTGACCGACTTACTCAGGATTGAGGGGACACGAGTTTGATGCCCGTCGCGGACAAACTTGTGTTCTCACAAACTGTATTCAATACCTTTGTAATACCAACTTGAATTTCATCAAGCTTAATCACAGTCGTATTCCGCCGCCCGCTGGCACAGCGGTCTAAGCGATGGCTTCTGATCATTCGTTCGAGATGGTATAATGAAGTAAATTTCTCCGTCATTTTTGTCCACGCCGGAGCTCTAACCCGGGTCCCCTCACTCCGGAATAAATCGCTCTACCAGTTGAGCTACGCGGAAGTTCGTTCTGACAGCTATCTGCCTTTATGTCGTGTGCGTCCTGCTGGGCAGGTACGTCGCATCTCCCCCCCGGAAGAGGGCCGGGGCATGGCCCACGGGTCAGCCGTGACCATGAACCGTTACAGGCAGCCATCCGCTGTAGAACGTGCACCTGAGAACTCCCAGTCAATCTGGTGTGTGGAATGCAACGTCACACACATTTATTTTTTGAAGCGCTGGAGAAGGGATTCTCTGATTTTTCCTCTCTCGCGGTGTGGGAAGAACATCACACCATTGCGAGATTTTGAACGGCCGGGTCATCCGGAAAGTTCAGGCGCCATTATAACGAAGTAAATTTCTCCGTCATTTTTGTCCACGCTGGGGCTCGAACCCGGGTTCCCTCATTCCGGAATAAATCGCTCTACCAATTGAGCTACGCGGACGTTCGTTCTGACTGCTATCTGCCTTTATGTTGTGTGCGTCCTGCTGGGCAGGTACTTCACAATGGGTCCGATTTCGAATCCCAGTGAGGCATGGATGTTGTATGTATGTTTGTCGTACGGCACTGGCTCTCTCCCTTCCCTGGAGTCAGTGGCCCTAAATTAGGGACAGGACACTTATTATAGCCCATTGAGTTGCTCACGGTGGTCGTTAAACCCCCAATCAAAAAATAGTCGTGCTCTGAGCATGTTTAAGGCAAATTGAAGAGTTAACAAAAACTGGCAAAATCCACGCTGACAGGGATTATTGATCTGTGAGATGCGACAAAGTGTGTATCGTAGCTCATGAATATTTATTTTTCTATTTCTTTGGGAGAAACAAATATCAGAGCTACTAAAGGTTAGCTTGACGAGAATAATGGGTTCCCTTTTTCATTTTCTGTACTCGGTTGTACGTAAACAAATTTCTGGTATGTTTGTACTTAACCTTTCGGAACGTTTCCTGATAAAAACGCCAAATAGAACAGAATAATGGGTTCCCTTTTTCATTTTCTGTACTCGGTTGTACGTAAACAAATTTCTGGTATGTTTGTACTTAACCTTTCGGAACGTTTCCTGATAAAAACGCCAAATAGAACAGAATAAATGGATTTCAATCGAGAAAATGGAAAAGGGGAACCACATGAATAATTTCTTTTCATTTCTTTTCAAGGCACAAATATCCGAGCTACTGGTGGATAGTTTGACGAGAATAATATGCCTCATTTCTCATTTTCTGGATTAGGTTGTGTATAAACAAATTTCTGGTGTGTCTGTAATTTAACCTTTCGGTATCTTTTCTGATGAAAACAACAAATGGAATAGACAAAATAAATTGATCTTACTTCTTGCTTACAAAAACTTGGAAGAGAGTTGAGTAAGCCATGTGGAACACGATCAACACACACACACACACACACACACACACACACACACACACAATGATAACAGTGCAGTTCTGTTTTTATTTATTACAAAGTACCACCAGGTTTTATCAGTGCTTTTCTCCTTATGGAAACTTTCATGCCCGAATATCTTACAACATGAAAAACTCTTGAAAGGCGTATCATACATATTGAAAATATGTGATTTCACTAAACGCATGTAACAGGAATAGCAATGAAGCAAATAACAGCAACAAAACATACCACTAAAGTTACACCAAAAATGTACAACAAGCTAATCATATTGGACATAATTATAAAAAATAAAAACAAAACGTGATACTGATTACAGTCGCTTACCATCTACATACAGAAAATACGTGTGTATGTGAAATTAATGAAATAATGAGCAAAATTATCAACCATTTCCTTCCTTTTTCAAATGTACTGATATAGTCAAATCGGACAATACGGAAAATTCTACATACTCCTTGTCATTTCTCTGCCTCCCAGTGTTACAGGGGAACGAAATTATTTTCAGGTAGATGATATTATTTGCGATACCATTAGCACGAACGGGCGTCCATAACGTTCTTTTCAGGGCCAATAGCAAAAATTACCTAATTGAAATGTAAGAGACACTTCGCTGAAATCTTTCGCAACGGCCAGGGGGCTTATTTCTAGGAGAGACGTCTTTGGCAACTTCGTTAAACACCTTATTAACGACGACGTTGTGTGTTAGTCAGTCTTCACCACTGCCTGTGATAATCACCGCGGCTAATTAAATTGGTTATACTCCATTAATAAAACAATTTTCTCATCCTTTATCAGTTGCCATTAATTTGTGTTATTGGAATAAATGAAAACAGGCAAATACGAATAAACGTCTTTTGTACCTTTTTGCTCACATTACATAAATGGCGATTTCAGTATTTTAGATTGCATAAATTCCAGTACATTGTGGATGATTTTTACGGTTTTTACCAAAACTGAAACAGGATTTCGAAGGAAATAAAATATTTTGAAAAAGAAAATAAAAAACGATGCAACACAGCAGGTTCTAACAAAATGGATCCAGATTCTCTTAATAGAATAGAATATGTACGAGAAAAGTGCAAATAGCCGCGTTTTTAACAGCATAAGCAAATATCTTATTTTTGTTTGCAAAGACATTCGACGCAACCCCTTCGATAAGTTTAAAGCCCGACTATAAATGTCAACAGAGCTTCGATCCTGATATAGCTTGTCAGTACTGTATTATTCACCAGCTGTGTGACAACTTCGAAGTAGCCACTGAATAAGTTGTTGGCGTTCACCAATCAGTATTGAACATTGTATATGTGATGTCTCTTCGGCAGTGACAAAATTTTTAACGAAAGGAAGAATCGAATTGCGCCGGCTCATGTTCACCAGTGCATGATTGTGATACACGGTGATCATATGCCATCCTAGGAATCTTCATTTGAATCCGTGGGAAACGTTTCACAAACAAACGACGAAAAATGACTTCCATGAAGCTACCGACGGATGCATGGACATGATAGAGACTTTTGTTACCAATATTCATGAGCGGATGGTTAGAGTGTATGGAGATTGTGCATCGTCCCAGAAATCTTCATTTGAAAACGTAGAACACGATTCACAGACAGAAGATGAAGATGAACTCCAGGAAGTCACATAAACCAGTCCGAAGGTGCATAGGTCTACGCGCTGGCTTCTGACCATTGGTGTGAGATGGGTCCGGGTTCGAATCTCGTGCGGCATGGATGTTGTATTTTTTTCTTACGGTACTGGCTCTCTCTTTTCCCTGGAACCAGTGGCCCTAAATTTAGAACGGACGACTGTTCATAGCCCATCGATGTGCTCACGGTGGTCGTTAAACCTACGAGCAAACAAGCAACAGACGGAAGCGTGGACATGATAAAGACTTTTATTACCAATATTCACTAGCGCATAGACAGAGTATACGGATATGGGGCAACATACTATGCCATCCTCAAGATCTTCAAACGAAACTGTGGAAAATGTTTCCGAAACAAACGGTGAAAAGCCACTAAAGAGTAACAGATGGATTCGCGATGGAGCATTTTATTACCGACGACTAACACAACTGGAACACTAATGGAAGTTACGACGGTGAAAACTAATGGTGCTATGTTGTCAGATTATATTTTACATTAATCGTATGACAAATTAACATTTATATTTAACTGTGAAAATACTTGTACTGGGGAGATGACTGACACCTTGACGAACTAGAACTCAATCCATGTTTAGCTGTCGTTTTTTCTTTGTTTCAGGAAAAATAAATAAAAGAACAATGTAATGTTTTCTTTACTGGAAAGCTAGAACACCAGTTATTGCTATTTGCTTTCGCAATACAATGCTAGAAAATCGTAATCGAATAATGAATTACACTATATGAAAATTTTAACTCAGGTTACTGGCTCGGACCCTAAAACGCGCCGTAGATTCCAGGAATTATCAAATATTTGCATTCAGCTTTGGTGAAAGCTAGTGACTTATTTTCCATATTGGTTTCTGTCGAAAATGAGACCACCGAATTTCACATCCGCATTGACTGCAGCAAAGTAACAAAAATTAATTTAAGGGAAGACATAATTTTAAACAAAATTTTACCATGAAAATTCAAATTTATTGCTACTTATGAAATGCTAAGGGTATTGGGTGGATGTATGTCGTGTTATTTCTTTTCGGCCACATACACTTTACTTTTTCTTACTTCTAAATTCCGAAAAATAAGAAAAAATAAAATGAACAAATCGGAATTCGAGAGAAATGCATATCGGTTCGTGAAGTTACCAGCTAACCACAGGCAAAATATGTAAGAATCAGAAAATGCCTATGGGCACATGATGTTTCTATTACCAACATAATTTTGATACATTAGTGCGTGTGTTTTCGATCCATTATCCGCTGCCAACACGTAGTCCAGGTACACCAAAGATATTAGGAGAGAATAAATTGGCAAAGGGGATGGATGCTACTTCATGCATGCATTGAAAATCTCCATTCCAGTGTGTTGACGTATTTGCGCACAATTATTTGAATTCTAAGTTTTTAAGACTTTAATATACCTTTAAGATTTTGATGTATGGGTCCCAGACTTTACCTACATACACTGCTGGCCACCCAAAATGCAACACCAAGAAGGAAGCATCCGATTGGCCTGAAATTCGCAGCATGCGTCGCCCGCGAGAGGACATGCAAACGATTAGCATTGCAGGGCATATCAAATCATGTGCGACCGGCACGCCACCGAGAAGCACTAAAAGATGAGTGCACAGAAGGCGGGGTGTAAGTAGTGGAAGTGTGTTGTGCTGCCGGACCTGTGCGTGGGAAGCTTCCTGATGCCTCGTCGCAGAATACGGCAGTCATTCCAGCACGTTTCGGAGTTCGACAGAGGACGAATAGTGGCTTATCGCGACAGCGGTTTATCTTACCGAGACATCGGCGTCAGTGTGGGACGACATCCAGCCACAGTGAGGCGAGTATGGATTCGGTGGGTGCAGGAGGGACGGACGGATCGACGTGAGCGATTGCCGCAGCCGCGGCACACCACCGAACGAGAGGACCAGCATGTTGTGCGGCGGGCATTGACGGCTCGCAACGCCACATCACGAACGTTAGCGCAGGAATTAGGGTGTGTTGCGCAACAACCTGTGTCAGCACGTACCGTTCGACGTCGTCTCCAGGAGCGGGGACTTGTTGCACGGCGCCATTGCTCCGATTACCATTGACGTTACACCACCGGCGAGTGCGGCGGCAGTGGGCCGTTGAACGCCGCACCTGGACTACGGAACGGCACGACATTGTCTTCTCCGACGAATCCCGCTTCTGCATGCAACACCACGATGGTCGGATCCGCGTGTGGCGACACCGCGGCGAGAGACTGTATGACGCCTGCATTATGCATCGCCATACCGGTCCGTCGCCTGCCGTTGTGGTTTGGGGCGCAATTGGATATGACACCCGCATCCCTCTGGTACGCATCGCCGGTACACTCAATAGCCACTGCTACATCTCCGACGTTTTGGAGCCTGTAGTCCTCCCTTACCTGCAGGACTTGCCAGCGGCCATGTTTCAACAGGACAATGCGCGCCCGCACGTGGCGCGCACCGTGAAACAATTCTTCACGGCCCACCAGATGTCACTGCTGCCGTGGCCCGCCGGTTCTCCCGATATGTCGCCCATCGAACACGTCTGGTCGCTGATCGGCAACTGAGTGGCCCGGCAAGCACCACCCGCGGCTACGCCTGATGAACTGTGGCAACGTGTGGAAGCATCCTTGACCTACATACCCCAAGCCCACATCCAAAGCCTCTTTCGTTCGATGCCGCGGCGTGTACCGGCCGTTATTGCGAGCCATGGGGGCCACACGAACTATTGATGTCTGCGTGTTCCCCAAGTCGCACGGGCCAGTAAGCTCAATTGTTTCATCTTTGTATCTGTTGTTATGTGTCCAGTAAATCTGGCTTTGCTATCTCGTGTCCTTCTTGGTGTTGCATTTTGGGTGGCCAGCAGTGAAGTTGTTTTCTTTTTTTTTTTTTTTTCTTCTTCTCTGAGTATATGGCAAATATATTATTTCCCGTTTACTAGGATTTTTTTTCTTGGATGTAAGAACTTGCTAATTATAATTTGATCTAGAAAGTTATCGGATCGTACGCGAATATTCTTTCTCCATAATCTTTGCAGTACACTATGAACTGAAATAAACACTATTGCTTTCCAATAGACATCTGTTAACTTCCAGTTCCCCCTTTTCCCAGATGGCGCTGTATGTTCAATTGATTCCCGTCATTTCAGAATCGCCAGAATTACGTTTTCTTTTTGTGCTCTTCTAATGACTTTGAGGTATGTGACGTACCTGCCAGCAGGACGCACACGACATAAAGGCAGATAGCAGCGACAACGAACGTCTGCGTAGCTCAGTTGGTAGAGCGACTTGTTCCGGAATAAGCGGACTCGGGTTCAAATCCCGGCGTAGACCAAAAATGACGGAGAAATTTACTTCGTTATAATGGCGCCCGAACTATCCGGATGACCCGGCCGTTCAAAATCTCGCAATGGTGTGATGTTATTTCCACACCGCGATATAGAAAAAATCAGAGAATCCCTTCTCCAGCGCTTCGAAAAATAAATGTGTGTGACGTTGCATTCTACACACCAGATTGACTGGGAGTTCTCAGGTGCACGTTCTACAGCGAATGGCTGCCTGCAACGATTCATGGTCACGGCTGACCCGTGGGCCATGCCCCCGGCCCTCTTTCGGGGGAAGGAGATGTGACGTACCTGCCAGCAGGACGCACACGACATAAAGGCAGATAGCAGTCAGAATGAACGTCTGCGTAGCTCAGTTGGTAGAGCAACTTTTTCCGGAATAAGCGGACTCGGGTTCGATTCCCGGCGTAGACCAAAGATGACGGAGAAATTTACTTCGTTATAGGTACATATCTTGATGTCCGTAATCGGTTATATGAAGCTTTCTGGACATGTACCTTTGCTTGGATGAAATACCCAGAAGGCTTTATTACAAAATCATTTTAACGAAACGAATTCGAAGAGATGATAGCATTTACTATGATTTCGGAAATCTGCAAAGATGGCCTTTGGATACTACCATGAAGACAAACTGCTGGTGTAAAAATTTGATTCTCTTTCTTTTAGTGCAGCTTATTAACTACTGCATGCATGCGAACTTTGATTATGTGGATGACCAATTTTAGAAGTATTTCATTTACTTCTAGCTCTACTAAAACACAAGTAATTATTTTCACTAAAATAACACGTAAAATACATCTAAAAATAAAATAAAAATTTGCAATCAAGCAATATTTTGGTTAATTAAATAAAATATTTAGGGCTGACTTTGGACAAGGGTCTAAGATCGGAAGCACACATAAATCAAGTGTTAGAAAAAACGAGAACGCTTAGAACCTCGGGTTTCCCTCTTATAAAACACAAAAATACCATCTCTTTCCTGGACCGAGTTTTTTAGCCCTTTTCTAACTTACAGAAGTGATACATATATGGTGTCTGTTCGGATTTTTATATGGAAAAATCATCTTACTCCAAGAATGACATTCTCAGACGAATGGTAGGAATAAGAGAAAAGAACAGAAATCTAGAAATAAGAAAAACATTAAATAATAAATTCAATGAATTTGCTGTGTATGAACTGGCAAAAAAAGTGTTGTAGAAAGAGCTGAAAATCATCCAAATCCACCTGTGTGTAAACCAATATAAATTGTGATCTAGATTTTTAACAAAAGTGTGAAAGACCCAAGGATATGCTTCAGAAAAGTTTTAAGGAAAATCCAAAATACAGGTAAAGGGGAAAATCTGTAGAAAGCAAAAACGAAGCTAATAAAAATAGCAAAAAGAAAAGAGAGAGAGAGAGTAGTTAGTACCCCTGTCAAGACTTGAAATATTTGTCCTTAACCGCAACGAACGGAATTTTTATCCGCAATTTTAACATAAACACATTAAAACGAAACAAATGCAGCAGCAATATCTGCTCTTTTATTTTCTGACCACTTCCCTTTCTTCTCCTCCATTTTTTTCCCTATTGGAGACCTGACTACTAAATTTTCGACCTTCTTTTCCTGGTTAGTCATCCAAATAGTGTTTTATTAAGCAAGCAATTTAATTTAATATTTCGAAATTCTGAACTAAATAACAGTTCCCTCTCTCAATGCACGAAGCTTACTTGATTCTAAGCAACCAATAAAAATTTGAGTTAAGTACGTGTGTAGTGCGAATCACGTGGAAAACTCTGCTGCAAAAACAATGAACGAATATCATTTCGTAAGAGAATTCAGAAGAAAACACAGATTATGTTTCGGATGTGTAGCGTTGTTTTTGTCAGTGGCGTCTGCTCTGCAATTTTCTTTGGCTGCAGGTGAAGTGCGGTGTGTACGTACTGTGGTTCGCCGTACAGGTAAGCATGTAGTTAGCTTATAACTTCAAATCTGAAAGTGCACCTAACGCTCGTTTCTCTAACACTTTTGTTCAAACCCTGTTCAATCAGGGCACTCTGTCTCGCATCTTACTGTCTCGTTCTTCTGTTGCTCACAATCTCATTGAGTAAAAGGAAAGAAATATTCTAAACCTTTACAGTAACTCCGTCGCTGCTCTAAAGAAGCGTTGATGTAATGGCTTCTACACCGGATATTTGAGATTAAACCTTGTGATAATGATCCCCATAGGAGTCACGGGATATCTAACTTTATTTCTCGTCGTAACGTAAATACTGTTGTTGAAAAGGCACATTTCGATCCATTTTTTAAAACTAACACAGCAGTACAGAAGGGTTCGATATACGACCCCACTGGTTTATTGGATTGGAAAGAAAGTAATGTTTGCAAATGCAAGGCAACAGAAAAATGTTAATTACCATATATAAATGCAAATCTGTCCAAAATGTAGTCACCATCGTTTTTCACGACCTGCTACCATTGTCTGGGCAGCTGTTGGATACCGTCCCTGTAGAATTGTGGCGGTTTGGACCCAAAGAAGTAAGTGCGCGTTCGACATCGTCCCGGTTGGTGAACCGCTGTCTGTTCAGGAAATGCTTCAACGACCGGAAAAGGTGGTAGTCGCTTGGAGCTATGTCTGGGGAATTGGCTGGGCGCTGCAGCAGCTCGCAGCCCATGTCCCTGATCTTATGACAGGTCACCTGTGCTGTGTGAGGTCTTGTTCAATCCTGCTGTACGCCTTGTGGTTCAGTAGTTGTAAAAACAGGAATTTGAACGTGTCTCCTCCTCCGGGGGGAGTTGCCCTTTCTTTCTTTTTATGTTTTGGCGTTTAACGACCACCGTGAGCAATTCAGTGGGCTACAAGCAGTCATCCGTTCCTAATTTAGGGTCATTGGTTCCAGGGCAGGGAGAGAGCCAGTACCGTAAGACAAACACAACATTCATGCCTCACCGAGATTCGAACCCGGTCCCATCACGGACGAATGATCAAAAGCCATCGCTTAGACCACTGCGTCACCGAGGCGGCGTGAGTTGCTCTAACCGAGTGAGCTACACCGACGGAACGCATCTCTGCAGATTAGTCGTCTCGACACGTGCCTCACCTCCGTAGCACGTCACACCATTTCCCTTCCAATTTGTTCCTTTTTTTTTTCTTTTTGAAGCAAAGAAGGAATCTTTTGTTAATTCTAGACGATGTGTGGAACGAACATCACACATTTTTCGAAGAGTCCAACTGCCAGTAGATTCATTTTTACGTTCGGGTTCCAATGTGAAAACAGGAATGTGTCGGTGAAGGAGATCGAATTCGTGTCATCTCGCTCAGGAGTGAGTTCCTCTAACCGACTAAGGCACACCTACGGAACGCATCTCTGTAGATTTGTCGTCTCGACAAGTGCCTCACCTGCGTAGCACGTCACACAATGGTAATTCTAGCTGATGACTTTACCTGCACCGTCAAAGTGTTGACTTCGCAGGGAAATGTTGAACTCTCTCGAAAGTTTTGGAAATCATAGGATCCCTGACGGCGCTGCGATATCTAGCCCGTCAGTCACCGGAAACCACAGTCTTTCACTCGGACAGATTCGGCCTAGAGACCTGTGGGGTTCTGCCTCCCCACGGGACCGTTACCTTACACCCTTCTGTCACAACCCGTGTGTGCGACGTGCTATGGGCAGTTGGGGCAAGCAACTTTTTTCGAAATTATCTCATCTCGTGGCCGGGAGATCGCCCGCCAACGCGAGTTTTTGGGACAAATGTCCTTTATTTGGAAACTCAGCAAAGTACATGCACATACACTGTGAGGGTCTCATGCACCCCTCTCACAATATTCAGACACTAAAAAATCACACAAATTGAAAATATTTACATTGTCCACAGCGCTAGGGCCAGTGCTGTGGTGATGACCCCGGGCCAGGGTCATCTCAAACACCTTGGTCAATAGACCGAAAAACTCAATGTTGAGAGCTGCGTACCTCCAAGGGTACTACCATCCGTCAACCATAGTTGACTCGACTCTTCCTTAGCTCAAGTTCCCTAATAAGACTAGGGCATGTCTTACTGAAGCTGGAGTGTCAGACGTCCAGTTTCAGGCGGAACTTGGCATTCGCAGCAGTGCAGTTGCTGCATTTCGGTGCGGCTGCGCACTGGTGGTGCTGGTGCCCAACTTCACCACAATTGCCGCACCTTGCTTCTGTCTCGGGGCAGTTGCTTCGGAAATGACCGAAGCCATTACACCGAAAGCCCCTGACCTCCCTCAAAAATTCCTTTAGACGGAGCACTGACCAACCCAAGTTCAGTGTCTTCCGTCTCACCAAGTGCTTGAAGGCCTTGGGCTCCACGTCTGCCACCCAGTGGACCCTACCTCCCTTGGCCTTGATGGGGAAACAGGCTTTGAACCCGTTCTCGAGCTCTGGGTTCTGCCCGCAAACCGCCTGCTCGAACTCTTTCCCTGAGAGATCCCCGTCGACCCCATAAACTATCAACCGGGGGTGTCTCTTTCGTGGGGCCGTGGGGAGTGTGCAATCCTTGGTCAGCGGATTGCTTCTCAACTCCTGGGCAAGGCGGTCGAGCTCCCCGGGATGGGAACACTCCACCGCGACCCCTCCTTTCCTTATACTCCGAAAGCTCTTGACCCCTATCTGCAGTTTAGTTGGGTTGACTGCAGTTTTCAGAATCTTCTTCGTGTCCTCTGAGGACGCACTCTCAACTGTCGGATAGACCAGAAGCACTTGTCTCCTGTCTCCCGGTTTTACCTTCTTCTTCTTCTTTTTAATCTCAATCGGGGCGGGCAAAGACCCTTTCGCCGTGCTAGCCCCTTTCCTAGCCACTTCGGCGTAGGAAACCACTTTCTCGTCGGCTTCGCAACCCGACTCATACCAAACGGACAGCCTGCCTTCGACATAGGCTACCCGTTCAGCTTGCTCGTAACAAGCCTTCTTAATACTGCTCAGGGCCGCTTTCACCTTTTCTCTCCCTGAGGAAGTGACCCGCGAGTCCAAGAGAACGGACTCAACTTCCCAAGTGAGGGTGAAAATGTGGCTCATGAACGCCTCAGGTGTAAGCACCGGGGGTGTCCTGGGATGCGTACTTCCCACCAAAGATACCTCTGGGCAACCCGCGGACGACCCCTCAGGAGCCGGAGAGGGTTCGGGCTGGGGTGGTGTTTTACCCTTCCTTGCCATGGGCGGAATTGGCAAGGGGTGCTTACACCGCTAGCTGACTGAGACTGCTCAGTCGAGGCTCCCTTCGTGGGTGTAGCGGCTTTAGAGCCCTTCGCTGGGGGAAGCGTCTTTGACGGTTTCCCCCTGGCATTGGGCTCTACCTTCCGGCTGTTCTCAGAAGAGGGGCTAACCCCTTTAGCACTGCCGACAGGGATTGGTAGTGCTTCTGCCGCTACCTTCTGCGTCCGGGTTGACCCGGACGATTTGGGGGCTGACCCCTTAGTTTTCACTTTACCCTTCTGGGTAGATGACATCTCTGTGGGAGAGATGAAAAAACAAAAAAACAAAAAAAAATTCTAAGTACTCAATGGGCACCCTGGGGTACTCCCACTCGAGTCAAACCTTAGAAGCCGGGCGCTCGGGCTTTGGGCGGACGAGGGATCAAAGGGCCCCTTCGTCCGCGGGACCGGAACGGCGACGACGTACCCGAAACTGATACCAGAGTCTCTATGCGGGCTGAACGGAACTTCGCCCTCACAAGGGCGTTTTCACTAAGTTCCGTCACTGCTCTAATTGAGAGGCAACATGAAGTTCACCGTTTCAAAAGGAAAATCGCTAGATCGGGATGAAACCCCGTCTCGCGGTTGAAATCGTCAGTTCTGCTTGACAGTGCAGTATTGCTCAACCAAGTCACACACTGAGAACTCTCACCCGGTCGGTATCAGAGTGACCGGTCTCACACAATGGTAGTCGTTTCGACGTGAGCGATGCGAGAAGATCGTCGAGCACGTATCGGAGGTGATAGTGGTGTCCGGCAGCATCTCAAAAACACCGCACCCAACATATCCCACCAAATAGACAGCAGGACCCTACGTGGGTATAAGCCGGCTTTGCGGGTCAACATGGGCTTCCATTTTAGACCCAACTACTGTTTCTGGGCGCTGACATTGTCATACAGGACCCATTTCTCGAAAATACGATATATGCATCTATAACATTTATAGTAATGCGTATATTCATTTCACACATCATATGCTAATTTTAAATTAGCTGCCCAAAATGGTTTCGGCACATTTAATTTCTATGTGAAACTCCAAAAACTAATTTGGCTCTTACACATTATTGGTGTGAATTTTACACATGGTTCATCGATTCATCACTCCCCGGGCCCGTATTATTCAAGCACATTAAATTACTATTTTATTTACAATTTAGTAATAATACACAGCAAAAAGTACAGTTAATGTTTTTTTATATGTTAATTCAGTTTTAAAATGAGCCTCATAACCCTATTATATCTTCTAAATCTTAGTAACAAATTAAATCTTTCACAAAAATGTCATTAAATCTTCTTTATACCAATGACTCTATATTTTACACTCACACTTATTTGGTTCTTAACAGTCTAAAAACTTTCACAAAATCAAACATTTATCAAACCCATTTCTCGTCACCTTTCACAAAGCGGTCCAAGAACGGTTTGACTTGGTCACGTGTAAGCAGAGAAACGCATGCTGCACTCATGCGATTTGCTTTCTGCTCAACTGTGAGTTAATGGGGTACCCAAAATCCCGTCTTTTGCACCTTCTGAATTTGACATAGGTACGTGATAATGCTCGTGTGGATAGTTCCCAGCTATTCGGCCAACTTCCTCGTCGTCACACGTGGGTAGGTCTCTTCTAAGATCTTCGGAATGTCCATATCCACTGTTGCGTGTCCTTCGGCTTTGGGACGGTCCGACGGAACAAAATTTCCCTCTGAAAACCGTTCGAACCAACGACAGCACTGACGATGTGATATGGCATTGGGGTACACACTGGAAATGTTCCTTAAAGCATTTGCGGGGTGCTACCGCGACAAAACTCATACAACATGCAATGGCGGACGTGTTCCTTGTCCACTTCCATTTTGGCTGGCGCTTACACTTTTCGCCTTCTGACGGCTAACTGCCACTGAATTTAACCACCTACCAGCTGATGTCGTGCCGGGGTGCTACGTAATCTCAGTAGCCAACGTGCGACGTGGCCGGGGCTTCGACTTCGGGTACCACGTCATCGGACATTACTTTCTTTCCAACCCAATATTTGTGGTCAGCATGTCTATTCTTAGTCGGCGACCATGTGCATAGCGATGTGACTACTCCTGACTATGTTTGCTGTAATTACAGCTTCGTATATTATCATGCGTATCTCTTGTCTTTTTCGTCTGCAACAGCTTGGCGTGAGGGTTCTTATTCCGGTGATGTTATACACAGCGTTTTTTTTTGTGTTTGTTTTTTTATTTTTTGTTACTAACATCGTACTTTGTACATATCTTTTGCAAATAGATGTATTTTCTGTTCTCGCTTTGAAACCCATTTTTAAAACGCTCTGAACCCCATTTTTAAACGATTTGATACCCACTGAAATGGACACATTTGTTGACACGCTTGCGTAGTCTTAGCACACCTACACTGCACTAACACACAGCGTAAAATTAGTTTGCCTCACGGCAGCATGATTGGGGTATTTTAAATAGGACTGTCACTGACGACAGCGCCACTTATATCTACCATGCCAGTGACATCAGTGGACTGTTTGTATCATGCAGATAGGAACACATTTGTCGCTGCGGTGGTTGACTGGTCAAAGGCATGGTCTTCCGATGTGTCTTGCGAGCGGAGTTCAAGTGCCGGATGAGGTTTGTTTGCGCGTGCGCTTGTCTTACAACGTAGGCTTTGTTCCCTCTCTGGAACCGGTGGTTCCAAAATAAAGGCAGGCTGTTATTGCTTATAGCCCTCAGTTGTTCATAGGGGTCGTCAAACCTCGAAACAAAAAAGAAGATAAATATGCAGTTCATGCTACTAATATGATTTCACAAAGCTCATTCGCAATGGCTGATACAATATTTGTGTCCATGAGTGTGCTCCAGTAAAGCGATTTTTGAACTATTTCCCGATTTCCAATTTTTTCCATGGCGCTACGACTAACACTCTTTAATTTTCAAAAGGAATTATGTATGTATAAAAGGTGTAACTTCATGTCGCGTCAGATTTTTTGGTGATAATAGCGTTGTTATCTGAATGTCGTTTATGGAAATTAGCCCATTTTTGCAGGTGGTGGAATTCAGGTTCTCCTCGCTCCGGAGTCACCTATTCTCCCGATGAAATACAACAACTTTGGCTTATCGCTGAAACTCACCGTTTTGAATCTTGCGTCACCTCAGTGGTACGTGACATACGTCCCCCTTCCCGCCTTGAGAAAGGGCTGGGACGCAATCGTTGATTTGCGGGTCAGCCGGCATACCATGCTTGAAGAAGTTCATCATAGAAGAAGGATTCTGATTAATTCCAGACGATGTGTGGAAGAAACATCACATATTTTCCGAAGCGTAGAAGAAATAATTCTCATAAATTCCGGACGATGTGTGTGGAAGACGCGTCACACATTATTTTCCTCCAACCACACCGCCATTTGTCGCTCCGACACCAATATGAAAATAAGCCCTTTTTTGCCGATGGTGGCATTCGAAACCACGTCTTCTCGCTCCGGAGCCAGTTATTCTCCCGACTCAACTTTATCGACCGTGGGTTATCATTGCAACTTGCTGTTTTGAGTCTTGCGTCACTTCAGTGGAACGTCACACGTTTCTAAAGTATTTTTTTTTATTGGAGGTTTAACGACTTCCGTGAGCAACTCAATGGGCTATAAGCAGTTGCCCGTCCCTAATTTAGGGTCACTGGTTCCAGAGAAGGGAGAGAGCCAGTGCCGTAATACAAACACAAAATCCATGCCTCACGGGATTCGAATCCGGACCCCTTCTGGACGCTAAAGTAACGGGATTTGTACACTAGAAAACCCATAAATGTGGCGTAAATTCTTAAGTGAGGGTGTTCATGTAAACTAATGGTAGACACCAACATCTGAAAGTTTTTACTTTGTTGAATTATTGTCCATACATAACCCTTTTGAAAAATTCCTCAAGCGTGTTTTAAATGCTGTGTTTTACCAATACAAATATTATTTGGATTTTGTTTTAAATTGCTGCTTTAAAAGCACAAACGTATTGGCGTCTGTGTGCCAGAGGCATTCTATAACAAATCCACATTTATGCTCTTCTGCGCAAATGTAACTGGTAAAGTAATTGACGCGCTGATAAAAAGAATCATCTAGGTTCATTCTTTTATCACTTTCAGTTTTAGGTAAACCAGAAAAAGTAAGTAGAAAGAAAAATCTTCCACATCAATTATCTCTTTATTCACTTTCCCAAACGAACCCACACAATCCATGTCACATTTTGAAATCATCGTCCACAATCACTTAGTCTTTCGATACACTATCTTGCTACTATAAGTTTTCCCTTTTATTTTTCTAATTTATCTTTTGTGTTTGAAAAAAAAAATCAGAGCAGAGAAAATTTGGATATGCTGACAAGAGGTGAAATGGGTGGATAAATAATTTCCTTGAGACCCATGTAAAGGACAAAGTTGGACACATTAGGAAGCAAGATTATCTTCTAGTTTATAGGAAATGGAGCGGAAAAGCGCAGCTCTCCGTGTTCCGAAAAGACATCTGCTTGCAATTCTTACAGTTTTTTTTCTTCTGTGTGCCTTTGCGTTCTCAAGTCGTTGCGTGCTCTCTGGGAAAATTTCTCTGGAACCAGAGCTAGAGGAAATCCGGTGAAGAAATAAAATTTCTGCATCAGTTGCTCTCTTCAGATACATTACAGCAGTCTGAAAATTCATTTGCAGAGAATGTCCGGGATTTTTGCATCTTTTAAAAATATGCGTTTTTCTAATTGAGCATGCATGTTTTTTTACTGCTGCGTTAAGGATGACGACGAGGAGCACGGTGCTGTGAAACTCCTACCATTTCCATTATTTTTGTTTCCAGGAATCAAAACCTAAATGAAATACGTGATGAACATACAGTAAATTTCGGATCGGAAATATTTCATAAAGACTTCCAGTATATTGTAACGTACCAGGAGATGTGACGTACCTGCCAGAAGGACGCACACGACATAAAAGCAGATAGGAATGAGAATAAAACGTCCGCGTAGCTCAATTGGTAGAGCAAATTATTCCGGAATGAGGGGATACGGGTTCGAATCCTGGCGTGGACAGAAATGACGGAGAAATTTACTTCGTTATAATGGCGCCCGAACTATCCGGATGACCCGACCGTTCAAAATCTCGCATTGGTGTGATGTTATTTCCACACCGCGAGATAGGACAAATAAGAGAATCCCTTCTCCAGCACTTCGAAAAGAAAAAAAAAAAATAAGGGGGAGATGATGTAACGTACCAGGAGATGTGACGTACCTGCCAGAAGGACGCACACGACATAAAGGCAGATAGGAATCAGAACAAAACGTCCGCGTAGCTCAATTGGTAGAGCAACTTATTCCGGAATGAGGGGACCCGGGTTCGAATCCTGGCGTGGACAGAAATGACGGAGAAATTTACTTCGTTATAATATATACAGGGTGCATAGGAAAGTCCTTTTTAGCCTGGAATATCTTGCGAATGGAGAGAGGTACAGTTATGCAAGTGAGATAACGGTATTGTACAGCGACTACGCCCGATAGAATGCAACCAATAGCAGCGTCTCTAGTGGCGAAATGCGGAGGTTAGCCATTGCAAATCGAAAACGAAAAGAGATACAGAAAAATTTCCAAATACAATGTTGTAGAGCATCAATTAATTAGTACAAAACGGCATTTGTTTCACACGGATAAGATAAATTGTCGCCTGAATACCCTACAATGTCCGAAATCGATGCACGACGATTCGAATCTGCATATTCATATTTCGCAAATGTAGCCGTATGCAAATGCAGATTGTGACGTTGTACCGTACATACAATATAAAAACCAGGAGCAGGATGTACCCTGATCAGAAGTTTAGGTCTACGTACGCTGTGTGAGAATGGCGAGCTTGGATTTCTGGGGTTACGTAAAAAATCAGGTGTATGCAACAGTGCCTACAAGTCTGCTGGATCTACGTCGTCGTGTTACAGATGCTTCTAATAGTGTGACACCTTCCATGCTGAGGAATGTGCATGCAGAGTTATTTTCACGAATACAAATGTGTATCGTGGGCAATGGCGAACTCTTCGAACATACTCGACATTAACTTTTTATCACTGGGCGCCAGTTTGCCATTTTTGTTTTTGTTTTGTCTGACGTCATCAAACTGTATTGACATAAGTACGCATTTATGCAATGAATTGTGTGTATTTCCTCATACCTATGCCTGTTCTCTTCAAACATTCACACAAAAGGTCGCGCATCGATTTCGGACATTGTAGGGCATTCAGGCGACAATTTATCTTATCCGTGTCAAAACAAATGTCGTTTTGTACTAATTAATTGATGCTCTACAACTTTGGGATTGGAAATGTTGCTCTATCTTTTTTCGTTTTCGATTTGCAATGGCTAACTTCCGCATTTCGCCACTAGGGGCGCTGCTATTGCTTGCATTCGATCGGGCGTAGTCGCGTTACTATACCGTTATCTCACTTGCATAACTGTACCTCTCTCCGTTCGCAAGTTATTCCAGGCTAAAGGGACTTTCCTATGCACCCTGTATATACTAGAAGTCTTTATGAAATATTATTTATATCATCATCATCATCATCATTGTCAACCATTATCAATCCACTGCTGGACGAAGGTCTCCCCAAGTTTCCTCCACAACGGTCTGTCTTGTGCCAGTCTCCTCCATGTCACCCCTGCATACTTTCGAATTTCATCCACCCATCTCCCATGTGGTCTTCTTCTGGGTCTTTTCCTGTCCCTTGGAATCCAATCTAAAATTTCGGCTGTCCATCGATGATCTGTCCTTCTGGCAGTATGTCCAGCCCATTGCCATTTCAGGGATTTAACTCTGATCATGATGTCTTCCACTCTTGTCATTTTTCGGATCCACGAGTTCCTCTTCTTATCTCTCCTGGTTACACCAAGTATGCACCTCTCCATGCCTCTTTGAGTTGTCTGCAGCCTTTGTATGTCTCTTTTAGTTAAGGTCCACGTCTCTGCACCATACGTAAGCACTGGAAGGATGCATTGATCAAACACTTTTCTTTTAAGACATAATGGCATATTGCTCTTGAAAATTATGCTGTTTCTTCCAAAAGCTATCCAGGCAAGTTTTGTACGCCGATTAATTTCTTCATCAATGTGACCCTCACTTGATATCTGCTGTCCAAGATAAACGTACGTGTCCGTTATCTCCAGCTTTTCTCCATCAATCGATAAATCTTCATTTCTTGTAAAAGCATTGAACATCACTTTTGTCTTCTGAAAGTTCATTTTTAATCCCACTTCTTTACTCTTGTCAGCAAGTTCCTGGATCATACTCTACAGCTCTGATGGGGTAGTTGCAAAAATGACTACGTCATCAGCAAAACGAAGGTGGGTTAGATAATCTCCATTAATCTTTATCCCCTTGTTTTCCCAGCTCAGCGACTGAAAAACACCCTCCAATGTGGCATTAAAGAGCTTCGGAGATATGGTGTCACCTTGTCTCACTCCCTTTCCAATTTTTACGTGTGTTGTATTTTCAAACAGCCTAATCTTTGCACTTGCATTTTCATAGATGTTATTAATAATATTAATGTATGCATCTTCAATACCGCAGGTTTTCAGAGGCATTGTAACTGCTGATGGTTTCACCGAATCAAAGGCTTTTTCATAATCAATAAAAGCCATGCACAATGGTAGTTCATATTCCCTCGCTCTTTCAATTAGTTCTCTCAGCACGTGGATATGATCTATTGTGCTGTAGCCACTCCTGAATCCAGCCTGTTCTCTCGGTTGAGCCATGTCCAGTGTTACCTTCAAGCGGTGTGAAAGAACTTTAGTGAAGATTTTATAAACTACTGATAGGAGGCTGATAGGTCTGTACTTTCCAAGATCCTCAATGTCACCTTTCTTATGTAGCAGGATCATTGTAGCGGTGTTCCAATCCTCAGGAATCTTTCCTTCATTAAGGCATCGAGTGAAAATTTGGGCGAGTACTGTTCCGATTTCTCCACTTGCTTCTTGTATGATGTCTACAGTAATTCCATCTTCTCCTGGAGCTTTTCCCCGCTTCATGTTCTTGATTGCATGTGCAACTTCTGCTGGAAGGACTGGAGGAACTCTGGTACTGGTATCTTTGATGTCTGGAGTGCATGTATCATCCCTTTCATATAATTTGGAGTAGAAATCTTTCACTCTTGTCAAAATTTCGCCTCTATTTCTTGTTACAGAACCATCTTCTTTTCTCAGTGCCATAATCTGTTTTCTTCCCTTACTGAGATGTCCCTTTGCTATCTTTAGGCTTTGGTTGTTTTCAATTGCTTTCCTCACTAGTTCACAGTTGAATTTTCTTACGTCTTCAGTGATACTTTTTCTTACTGTCTTGCATAGCTCTATATATTCCACTTTGGAAGTCACATCTTCTTTAGTTGTCCTCATCTCTCTTCTTTTTTGCATCAACATTTTCGTTTTTCCTGATAATTTATTTACATGCAACTTGTTCTTAGACCCAGCTAATTTTGTTGCTGTTTCCATAAGAGCTTTGGTTACTTTTCTGTTAACTTCAGAGATGTCCACTTCTTCTGATGTTAGGCCTTCTAAAGCAGCGAACCTGTTCTTCAGTTCCAACTTGAAGGTATTATGGTGTTTTTTAAGGTTGGTTATGTCAATAGATTTTGTTTGTCTTATGAGCTTGCCACGTTCAAGTTTAGTGTTGAGGTGCATCTTACATCTCACCAATCTATGGTCACTACCTGTGTTGAACTTGTTTAGCACACTGCAGTCTTCTATGACGAATTTTTTGTTACACATAATAAAATCAATTTCACTTGTCGTCCCATTTGGATGTCTCCATGTCCATTTCCTGTGTGGCTTTTTCTTGAAGAAGGAGTTCAAGATGAAAAACCCTTCTGCCTCTGCAAACTCAACGAGAGTATTTCCACGCTGGTTTCTGTTGCCGTGACCGAATTTACCTACTGAAGTTTCATTCTGTTGCCGTTGCCCTATTTTTGCATTGAAATCTCCCATAATTATTTTCAAGTGCTGCTTACCTTTATTATTTAGATGGCAAATTTCCTCATAAAATTCTTCAATTTCTTCTTCAGGATGACTTGTGGTGGGTGCATAAGTTTGAATAATCTGAGCCTGGTATCTTTTCGAGAGTTGGATAACAAGTCGTGCAGCTCTGTCAGTGGAACTTTCAACTTCTACAACTTTATCCTTCAGTTTCTTGTTTATTATAAATCCAACACCACTAGTTCTGCCAGTATCTGTCCCACGATAGTAGAAGAGATGTCCACTTTTCAGTTCGATGAGATCTTCCCCTTTTCTCCTTACCTCACTTAGCCCCACGATGTCCCACTTGATCCTTTGTAGTTCCTCTTCCAATTCAAGAAGCCTTGAATCAGAAGATAGGGAGCGTCCATTGTACGTAGCCAAGGTCAGCATCAGATGGCAGCCTAGTCCGGTCCTCCGGGGATTCTTAGCACCCTCTGCCTTCATGTCGCACTGGCCGCTGCCTTGGCCAGGTACATTCCAGCTGCCGGAGACTGAGGGCCAAGATTTAAGTTGTGGAATCATTTTGGAGGGGTTTGGCCATAACTCACCACGCTGGCCAAGCGGGTTGGTGAGTGTGGGATAGAATTTCCTCTAATCCCGATGGTATAGTTATACCGCTATTGGCGGTCGTCAGAGCCCCTTTAGTGGGAACAGGATGCACCACGAGGAGGCGGGGTTGATATTTGTCAAGGAGAGGCTGTGATGTTACGCATCACCTGACCTTACATCCCTATTTATATATACTATCATTTATTTATTTATATTTATTTATTTATATTTATTTATTTATTTATTTATTATTATTTATTTATTTATTTATTCGAACTCACCGCCTTATAAAATTGAATTAACAAAACATAGGTAACTTGCGGTATCGTCTGAAACTCAGAGAAAGGTGCGTAAAATTTTTATCATGATTTTGACGCACAATATATGTTTAAATTTGTGTTATTAGTATCAACATGTCCATCTGCTTGTGGACACCATACCGTCATCTAAGATTTAATTTTTTTTCCACTATATGCAGCGTGATCTACCTTTACACAGATTTTTGTTCGCTTATCAGTGAAAAATTTGACTTCCGAAGAGCGAAAATACACTTGGCTATTTAGCTCGATATTTATTTTGTTTCAATCACTGCCGCCAAAATTTTAATTAAAACATTACTTACTTTCTGGATCCTCTTCGCCATTAAGATCATTCTGTGTACATTTTCTTTACCGAATAGTGCTTTTGTTCAGGGGTTTAAAAACCATCGTGAGCAACTCGATGTGTTACAAGCAGTCTCCCGTCCCTAATTTAGGGCCAATGGCTCCACGGAAGGGAGAGAGAGACAGTACTGTAAGAAAAAGACAACCTCCATGCCTCACCGGGATTCAAACCCGGATCCATCTCGCACGAATGGTCAGAAGCCATCGCTTAGGCCACTGCGCCACCCGGTGCGGCACCAAAGCGTGCCAAGCATTCCCTTTAGTGGTCGCAGATGCATATTGTGCTTTTCCCGTTATCACTGCTTCTAAAGGTCCGATGCAAAATTATTTCTGCTTCAAATAACTCCGACCATGACGCACCTTTTGTATACATTTTCTTATTCTTCATATTTGAATTTTAGTAATAGGAAAAAAGCATGAGGCAAATGAAAGTAGAAATGTAAAATAGAAGTCTATTAAAGAAAGATACTTGCAAGAGAAGTAAACAACTACATGAAAATGCCTCAAAATGATAATCATCAAGTAACATACGATACAAACTCTTTCACGATGAAATCTTTAAATGATTCAAAATACCTAGTCCAGTATTGTCAGTAATGCACACATTTAGTTTTGCACGTCATAGTTATTGGAGCTCGCAGGAGTGTTTCTGCTTATTCCACGAGATATTATGAAGCATTTCACGCCTTATTTTTGTACCGGTATTTCTGAAGTACAAAAAACAACGTTTACAAAATAGCATCCGAGAATAAAAATCACATGCAGTCAGTTCCGGGTCCCAGCTTGGACGGCTTCACACGGGACAATATCATTGAATCCACTTATTTGGAAGCACAGCCACCATCTATCACAATATAGCAAATAGGATGCTGTGTCGCCTCACATGAAGCCTCTCTCCAAGTCTATGTTGGAATGAAGGCCTGTTAAGGACTATGTTAAGCTAACGCTTCGTTTTGTAACTGATTCCTACAGAACAGTTTTTCAAGTCTTTCATAAAATTCGCTCTATAAATACATATTTCCAGATGTTACACCGAACATTTAGTTTCTACAAATAAATGGAGTAGTTCTCTGCAGTTAAATGCATTTTCATAGATGACCACAGTAACTCCCGTGTCGATAGACTTGTCTTTTTCTGATGGCAGTAGCTTCGTCCGTTGAAATGATACTCCTCAAAAAACGTGAATTATTTTCATACTAAGGGGCAAAAGTGAAGCGGCTTGTCATACCTGTTCGGCGCACGTGCTTCGTCTTCTAAGAACGTTTCCCATATTACTTTATTATTTGCAGAATTCGCTGGTGAAGAATGCCAGCTTTTCTTGATTGAGCCCGTAACGACACTTTTGAGGTCGCTAAAAATTAGATATATCACCAATCGTTCATTCCATTCAGGTAGTCTATTTCGGTCTTCCGGTTAGCATGGTCTCAGCAACATTTGCAGATTTCGTAGAACAAATTTCTAAACTTCAGGCTGTTTGTTTTGACTGAAGGTCTGTTAACGTTGCGGGACAATCTGGCAGATTGATTCGGATGCACTTCTACCACTCTGAAATCGAGAGCCAAAAACTGAAACGAATCCTTTGTAGAATAAGTGCGGCTATCTCCAGATTTCAGGAATTAAACCTTGACGTTGAATCGCCAGAACGGACGTAGAGATATTTCTGGCAAACTACAAGCTAACCTTAGTAACTTTGTTTACTGATCAAAAACCAAAAGCTGTTTGTTGTTATATTACTATCATTAACAATATTATCAGACGAAAAGTGTTGGGTGAAGGGAGATAAAACTCTTCTACTAAAATACAGCGAAAACGTTTTTCCATGTGACTTAAGTTTCGTAATTTGAATATTCTTTTTTCTCTGTTTAAGACAGAGTTTTAAAACTGATTAAGACGATGAGAATTTTTTCGTTACTTACTTATTAAAGTGGAAAGAACGATGACTTCTGTTTAGTGTTCCTGATCCACGTCGAGTGTTTGAAATAATTACTTATTCACATCCTAATTGCTTGTTCAGTTACTGCTTTCCATCTTTGGTGAATCCTAGTCATTGTGCTGGGCTCCATGAAGCAACCTGCCATGTGGTTTGGCAGTTAATCACATGTGAGTGTGGAGAATTCGAGGCCGCTGTGGTGTAGTGGTAGCATGCGCGGCGCGTAACTGGAGGACCCTGGAGTCGATTCCCGGTGGAGGACGACGAGAATTTTTTCATGACTCACTTATTAACCTGGAAAGAGCGATGACTTCTGTTTCGAGTAAAGATTATAGGGCCGCCCCAGTGGCGCAGTGGTCTAAGCGATGGCTTCTGATCATTCGTTCGGAAGGGGTCCGGGTTCGAATCCCGGTGAGGCATGGATGTTGTGTTTGTCTTACGGCACTGGCTCTCTCCCTTCCCTGGAACCAGTGACCCTAAATTAGGGACGGGCGACTGCTTATAGCCCATTGAGTTGCGCACGGTGGTCGTTAAACCTCCAATCAAAATAAAAAAAAAAGATTATAGGAATGCAATATTACAGCAAGTACAAAAGAATCATTTTTACAAACGTATTGGAATTTTTGCTGACTTTCTGCCATTACGGAAGAGCACCCTATTTACAAGGATTTGGGCTGTAACTTTCAACTAGAAATGCAGTTATGGAAATACATTTCTGAAACAGTTGCTTCAAATTATGGGATATTTCCAATGGCGTACTATTTTGATCTGTGTTTCCTTTTAAAAGTTTTATGTTGCGCTCACTCTCTCAGTTTTAGATGTACACGATTTTCCCCAGCTACAAATCAAAGTGCCCGTCTTAGTGTTCCCACAAATACATCGCATGCTGAGAAAAATAAACTATTTTTCTGGTCATCAAGACCATACTTCGTTATCATTCCATACGTTTCTTGATAAATAATATTATTCAGAATCTCATTTATAACCCTACAATGTCGGTTGAGAAGATGCATTAGTTTTATGATATCCTCTCTTCAAAACCCTGATTTTTTGCACTCTTCGTATTCTAGTTTTCACTGATTTTTCGATGAGATCGTGCGGATTGATACCTGCACACAGTCCAACAGGAAGACAATACACAATTCTACCTTGCCATTTCAAGTTATTCGCTCTATAATTTGCCGCCAAAAATCAAATCGCTGCCGCTATGACCAAGTAAAAAGATGCATGGACCTCTAGAAAACTGTCCTTTATAGCTCAGGCTCGCTCCCCGTATGGGCTATGGATAATGCATTAGTCCTACGGAGCAGGTTTAATCTCGTCCCTGGAATCATCTGAGTAAATAAGAGAACGACAACTTCTTGAAGTTTTAAATGCTCACGAGGGTCATTAAGCCCCTCAGAGAAAGGAGAGAAAGAAAAAAAAAGCTATTTAAGTGGCTCTAAAAATATTCTTGCACAGAAATTCCACTTATCATTATATATAAACATCCTTATACTCAATTTGACCTCTGATTCCACTGCTAAGCTTTGCAAACAGTCGAACAATCCTGTTTTCTGTACCTCGCTAAACTGAAGCCACCTTGTTTTAAAAAATAAAATGCTTACATCCACACATAGCATTTAGACATATTTAGAATTTGGAGGAGAGCAAAAATATTTGATTTTATGGCATATGTCCTCACGAAAGAGCAAGTTCTTGTTCACCTATAGGTAATCTCTAACCTGTGACAGAAGCAGTCTCTTATCTCGGCTGCTGTTTCCTTACAGTATCCTGTAAAACATGGCTCCGTATCTTTTTTTTTAAGGACTGCTTCATGTGTCACGATGTGTGTTTTATAATTTAGGAACGGCCCGTCACAATACGATCTACCACTAATCTCTCTCACCACAGACAAAAACTCTTTCAGGATAATAAAAGAAAAACAATTAATTTCATGAGACGGAAGATTTGTAGCTAAACAGTGTTCCGAAAAATATGTCCCATCAAAGTTTTTTTAGAGTCAGTCAAATCTTCCACATACCTTAATAACTGCAGATCTCTGAAATTAAACCTTGCATACTGGAAGCATTTCACTAGAACATAGACGCCTATATACACGGTCGAGTCACATTACTGTAACCACCAGTTAATATCCAGGGTAACCGCCGTGGGCAGCGCGGACAGCAGCCCGACGGGCTGGGAGTGACTCAATAAGGCGAAGGAAGGTGTTCACAGGTATCTGAAGCCATGCTGACTGCACTGCATCTGATAGCTGCTGGAGGGTGCGTGGTGGCGGATCAATACAGCGAACAACACGATCGAGGTGGTCCCACATATCCTCAATTGGGTTTAAGTCAGGGGAATTAGTTGGCCAGGGAAGAACTTTGAAGTCCTCATCGTGCTCTTCCAACACCCTCGGACATTTCTAGCTGTGTGCCACGTCACATTGTCGTACGGATGGGATCTTCCAGCTCCCATCCGCTCCAGGAAAGACAATCAGCATGTATGGGTGTACGTGGTCTGCAAGGATAGATTCATAACGAATTCGGTCCATAGTGCCTTCCACAGGTATGAGTAAACCCACAGAATGCCACGAAAACATTCCCCAGACCGTAACACTGCTCCCACCAGCTTGTGTTCTTCCACCAATGGTTGAAGAGTGTTTGTTCTCCGATATTTCTCGCTTTATACGCCAACGTCCATCCGTTCGATGAAGCAGAAAACGTGACTCATCGGAGACGGCAGTCTTTTGCCAATCAGCGGAGTTCCAATTCCAATACTGCCGTGCAAATGTAAGCATTTTCTACCGATGCACTTTCGTTAGCATAGGTGCAGTGACCATTCGTCTGCATCGGCGCCCCATACGCAGCAGGGTTCACTGAACTGTCGTTTTAGACACATTTCCGGTAGACAACAAAAACGATTTTTCGGCTGCTATGTGATTCTGGAACGTAGAAAGAGCGATGTATTTATTTATTTACTGACGCCACGTATTTGGTGGATTTTCACCTTGGATCTCACCCTTTGTATTTAACTGGTATAATATATATAAAGCCAGTGCCGTTAATGCCCACCAGATGGAGATGTTTCAGTAGCTGAGCCCATCTTACGGATTTATGATGTCAGAAGTTGACTTAAAAAATATACATAGCACCGTGGATTGTTGGCCACCGTGGTGTAAACTAACGCGCTCGGCTAGAAATCGAGAGATTCGTGGTTTCAATTCCCCGGCGGCGGCCGAAAACAATTTTTTGGTGGTTATGTGTTTCTGGAACGTGGAAAGAGCGATGTATTTATTCATTTAGCCCCCTGGTTCATTCGGTCAGTGAGCAGCTCCACTGTAGTTGTTGATCGGCCTTCACACACCTTCGAAACCGACGTTCACTTTTCACATCAGTGGCACGTGGTGCTCTGCAGCTTTTACGTCGCTTATTCGCAAAGGTGCCATTTCTCCAATCACGATACACTTTAACCACAGTAGCACGAGAACAGTTTATAAACTGCCGCTGTTTCAGAAATAGTGCCACCCTTGGTCCGACAGTCGATAATCATCCCTTTTTGCAAATCTGATAAATCGCTTCTTTTATCCATGACAGAAACGAGCGATATGTTTTGAGATTGCCTACAGCACACCTTATATACCCTCCAAGCCAGCTCACGACACGTGCCTTCTTTCATTGGTTACACGCGGTTGACTTCAAATTAAGGAGATGGTCACAATAATGTGATTCGACTGCGTACATGGTATTCGAAGAATGATATTTTCCAGAATCATGTTTGTGTCGCAAATGTGTTCGTTTAGCTTTATACCTCCACTAAATCCCTTTATAATGGGCACAATGATTTCAAGTAGCTTTTCGAATTATTGTCGTATTGGAGAAAATTTACATTTTCATAAAAAAATCGTATGTGATTATAATATTTACTGATGTCATTATGAATTTCCGAAGTAAAATACTTCAGTTTCCGTTTTACAACCAGAGTTCACTCCCGGAAAAAAATAACATAGTAAAAATTGAAAGCTATGGAATCAAATCATACACTGGTGTGCAAAAATTAAGGAAGAAAAGGAGAAATTAGAATAACAGCGGAACGAGCAGACAGAACGGACCGAAAGCCCACTCAGAAGATAGACTATGGTCCGTTACGGTAGGGCATGTGCACATATGAAGCATGACGTATGGGGAGGTGTTGTCGGAAGGGTATAAAGCACATGGGCCGTGTGCCCGCACGGGGATAACTGGTTTTCCAGTTATTTGGGGAGCGGCGCCCCCACGGCCCGAGCTGACCTTGTGACTGGTCAACATCTGATGTCATGCCACCGCTTGATTTTTATTTTGGTGCTGATGGTGTATGCAGGGACGGCTGTTCATCCAGCTGTTGGGGAGTCGCGGCCCCACGATCCCGAGCTGGTCTTGTGTCTCGCTTTTTCGTTTTTATTTATTTTCTCCACTGGCTAGCTGCCCGTGTTGTATTCTCTACCTAATCGCTACCACGTTATGTACTAACACCCCGGTCTTGTGGTTTTGTTACCCTCCACCACTAACTGATTTATATTAACCGCTCAGTTCGTAGGTTGCTGAGATTCCGTTTAGGTTCCCTGCCAGGATTTGTCTTCTTTGGATTTCTTTTTTTTCCTTTTAGCTGGTTTGGGTGCTAGACCTACCTGCATGTTTGCCGCGTGCGGAGACCCGTGAGGCGGAAATGGGATGTCTGGCGGCTGAGGTCGCAGGAGACCGGTTAAGTGCCTCCTGTGTACCAACACTCCTCTTCGACCCCGGCTTCGCTGTAAACGGGAGGCTAGAGACTAACCCACCTCTAGTCAGAAGTCTTGTACCAAGTTGTGTACAGGGCTTTAGCGGCTTTTTTGTCATATGGCACGGCAGGGTGAGCCCGGGGGCTGTGGGATCATGCCAAAGGCGTTGGCATGACGGTACCAGGAGGCCGAAGTGTCCGCCGAGTGCGTGTGATCACAGCCAACGGACTATATCTGCAACGTATAAGCTCCAGAACTGTGTCTAGCGTAATTTTCTTGGCTTGCGGACCTCCAGTTCTCCCTTGTAGGGCTCGGTGGTGGGTGGAGTAGTCTGCAGACGAATCTTCTTTCTTTTTTCCATGGGTAAACCTAAAAACAAACGCTCCAAATTTAAGTCGCCTGAGACAATGATAGTTGCAAACGACTCTCCTTCGTCTTCTCACCTTACCAAGTCTCATAACCTTAAACGGTCTTTAGACCATGACCTGGACCCAGAATGTGGAACTTCTTCTTCGGCAGCTGTACCAGTCGCTCCGAAGCGTCGTCTTCCATCGATTGCTGTGACTACGCATGCTACACACTTACTTGTAGAATCCATCGATCCGAATGAGAGACTGTCCACCAGATCTCCATTTTTCATTTCTAAAGCTTTGGACGCTGCGGTTGGCCCCTTGAAGTCTGTGAGGAAGCTTCGCTCTGGGGACCTGCTTGTTCAAACTTGCAGTGTTTCTCAGAGTAACACTTTTCTGCGCCTTTCTAGTCTTCAAGGCATTCCTGTCAGAGTGACACCTCACCCGTTTCTTAACACCTCTCGCGGTGTTATTTCGGAGTTTGATCTCTTGCCATGCAGTGAGGATGAATTGGTGACTGAACTTGCGGATCAGGGTGTTCTTGCTGCACGTCGTATGATGTTCCGGCGTGATGGTTCCATGATTAAGTCAAAAAATGTCATCTTGACTTTTGACTCCCCGAAAGTTCCGACAGAAATCAAAGCAGGCTACTTGGTCTGTGCAGTTCGCCCGTACATTCCCAGTCCTCTGCGCTGTTTCAGGTGCCAGAGGTACGGGCATTCACAACGATTCTGTAAGAGTTCCGCTCGTTGCGCAAATTGTGGCTCCAGTGAACATGACGGGGATGGTTGCACCTCTGCGGCCTGCTGTGTTAACTGCGCTGAGGCCCATGCAGCTTACTCCCGCAACTGTATGAAATGGAAGGAAGAGATGGCGATCCAGCGCCTCAAGACCCTGGAAGGCCTCTCGTACCCTGCTGCCAAAGCCAAGTTGGGTATTCCCAACACCCGACAGCGTAGTTTTGCCGCAGTTGTTAAGTCTCTGCCACAACCCGTGCAGCCCTTTGTTCCGCGCCCTGTAGCTCTCGCCGCACTTGCCAAGCGATCTACAGTTGAACAGGCGACACAGGTGGATTTCACCGAGCTCCAGCTTATTCGACCAGCTGAGTCTGCGCCTTCTCTTTTGAAGACGACCGACTCTTCCGGTTCCCGGCAGACAGCCTGCACGTGCGGAAGACCCGGCCCTCAATCCGCGAAGGTGTGCAGTGTCCATCCAACTGTCGCGGTCCGCCTGACCAACATTGCACCTGTCTCGGACTCAGCGAGGTCCCCACCCTCAACCAACATTGTGGAGGAACATAGGGGGGAGGAGAGTGACAGTTCGGACCCAGCCTCCACCAACATTGCTGAGGACCATGGGGGGAGGAGAGTGACAGTTCGGACCCAGCCTCCACCAACATTGCAGAGGAACATGGGGGGAGGAGAGTGACGGTTCGTCCCCGCCCTCGGCCTCGGCCAGCATTGCAGAGGAGTGTGGGGGGAGGAGAGTGACGGTTCGTCCCCCTCCTGGTGACTCATCCTTTGTGTTGTTGTGTATAAAAAAAAAAAAAAAAAAGCAAATAATATTAATTATAATAGTGAATTGATCATTTTTTTATACACCTGGTTGCCTAACTTTTCTTCACAGCTTTCATCGTTCTCTTTTCCGGCTTTTGCCCAGCTTGTCTGCTCTTGGTGATTTTCAACGCTTTTACAAATCTGTGGCTGATAGTTCTTTGTCTGGCGCTCTTTGGCCAAACCTGGCCCTTGCGCCAATAAAATCCACCAACCAACCAACCAACATGGGCCGTGTACGCTCAGCAATTCGGTGAAAGCTATTGCACGGTGTACATCGGTTTCAACGACGTCGAGTTGCTGCCACCGTGTGATATGGCCAACAGGCAATCTAGTAGACGACATCTGGATGACTTTATCCGAGGTCGCGTCATTGGGAAGTTGGAAGAAGGTCGAAGTGTGACTAGTGTGGCCGAGGAGTTCGGGATCGATCACAGCATCGTTTCACGAGCTTGGAGAGTATTTCATACGACAGGAACAGCTGTCCGAGAGTTTAGCAGTGGTCGTCCACGAGCAACCACGGCGGTGGACGACCGGTATATTGTCCTACAGGCGAGAAAAGACAGACGGCAGACAGCGGGAGAAATCGCAAGGCTGCACAAAGGTGGTCTATTTGCACGACGACCAGTACAGTGTGTGCCATTACCGCCTTCTCATCGGAGACGGCGGTTTTTGTGGTGCCAGGAACACAAGAACTGGACACACCAGCAATGGGGTCGAGTTCTCTTTACGGATGAGGGCCGAGTTAGTCTGACGAGCGATTCTGGACGTATACACATCTGGAGAGAGCAAGGAATACGCAATCACACCTCCAACATCATCAAAAAGGACCGGTTAGGAGGTGGCGGAGTTCTCGTTTGTGGCGGTATCATGCTTGGTTGCCGTACTGACCTCCGCATCTTCCAAGGAGGTTCAGTCACTGGTGTCCACTATTGTACCGAGGTCCTCCTGCCTCACGTGCGTCTGTTTAGAGGTGATGTGGGTCCTGAATTCCTCTTCATGGACGACAACGCTACACCTCATAGTACAGTGGCTGCCTCAGAGCTGTTGGAGAGTGAAGATATTCAACGCATTTATTGGCCCGCAAGGTCCCCGGACCTAAATCCAATCGAACACGTGTGGGACCTTCTCGGGAGACGCTTGGCAGCACGTCAGCCGCCGCCAACAACGATTCCGCAGCTGCGATTAGCGCTACGAGAGGAATGGGCCGCGATGCTTCAACAGCTCCTTGACAACCTCGTCCTCATCATGGACAGGCGTTGTAAATCTTGCAACGCAGTCAGGGGTGATCATAACTAAAGACTCGATTTTTCCTGGCAGCCGCCTGTCACATAGTCGTTTCTGTCTTCTGTCCAGTTGTGCTCGAAGCAACCTTTTTAATAAAGTGCCTTTGTATCCTTTGGATTCCTTGTTTGGACGGTTTTGCTCACTTGTCCCATATTCTTACATCTTGGGGATCTTATGGTATGATTTGAGTCGATGTGTAGCACTTCTGCACGACGTTACATTCGAAAAACCGTCTCGTCCTTAATTTTTGCACGCCAGTGTATATATTATTTAATTGGTTTGTTAACTGTGGTTTAAAATATTCCGTATCTTGTACAAATAAAGAGAAAAAAAATGCGTTTTATGGTTTACAGTAAGCTTCATGTTGTTCATTTAAAGCGAAAGATAAATCCTCATAGTACCTTTAAATATCGGTTATGGCAATGCAGATTATCAGTACTACACTGCTGGCCACCCGAAATGCAGCACCAAGAAGGACACGAGATAGCAAAGCCAGATTTACTGGACACATAACACCAGATACAAAGATGAAACGATTGAGCTTACAGGCCCGTGCGACTTGCGGAACACGCAGGCGTCAATAGTTCGTGTGCCCCCCCCCATGGCTGGCAATAACGGCCGCTACACGCCGCGGCATCGAATGAAAGGGGCTTTGGATGTGGTCTTGGGGTATGTCGGCCCAGGCTGATTCCACACGTTGCCACAGTTCATCAGGCGTAACCGCGTGTGGTACATGCCGGGCCACTCGGTTGCCGATCAGCGACCAGACGTGTTTGATGGGCGACATATCGGGAGAACCGGAGGGCTACGGCAGCAGTAACACCTGGTGGGCCGTAAAAAATTGTTGCACGATGCGAGCCACGTGCGGGCGCGCATTGTCCTGTTGATGCGTGGCCACAGGCAGGTCCTGCAGGTAAGGGAGGACTACAGGCTCCAAAACGTCGGAAATGTAGCGGTGGCTTTTGAATGAACCGGCGATGCGTTACAGAGGGATGCGGGTGTCATATCGAATTGCGCCCCAAACCATAACGCCAGGCGACGGACCGGTAAGGCGATGCATAATGCAGGTTTCATACAGTCTCTCGCCGCCGTGCCGCCACACGCGGATCCGACCATCGTGGTGTTGCAGGCAGAAGCGGGATTCGTCGGAGAAGACAATGTCGTGCCATTCCGTAGTCCAGGTGCGGCGTTCAACGGCCCACTTCCACCGCACTCGCCGGGCCCCGCTCCTGCATACGACGTCGAACGGTACGTGCTGACACAGGTTGTTGCGCAACACACCCTAATTCCTGCGCTAACGTTCGTGATGTGGCGGTGCGAGCCGTCAATGTCCGCCGCACAACATGCTGGTCCTCTCGTTAGATGGTGTGCCGCGGCTACGGCAATCTCTCACGTCGGTCCGTCCGTATCTCCTGCACCCACCGATTCCATACTCGCCTCACTGTGGCTGGATGTTGTCCCACATGGGCACCGATGTCTCGGTACGATAAACCGCTTTCGCGATAAGCCACTATTCGTCCTCTGTCGAACTCCGAAACGTGCTGGAATGACTGCCGTATTCTGCAACGAGGCATTAAAAAGCTTCCCACGCACAGATCCGGCAGCACAACACACGTCCACTACTTACACCCCGCCTTCTGTGCATCCTTCTTATAGGGCTTCTTGGCGGCATGCCGGGCGCATATGATTTGCACATGCCTTGCAATGCTAATCGTTTACATGTCCTCTCGCGGGCGACGCATGCTGCGAATTTCAGGCCAATCGAATGCTTCCTTCTTGGTGTTGCATTTTGGTTGGCCAGCAGTATATGGCGATATATTTCAAGCATGGTGGTGAGAAACAACTGGTTTTCAATCACATAAAGTATCTTCGGTTATTTGTAGTTCAAGAGAGGCTTGTATTATATTAAAACATGCGTGACATCATGAAAGAATTTAGCCAAAATTTTGGGAACAAAAGTGCATTTAAAATTTCCTTTTATGGTAAGAAAATCGTGTTTTTGAAAAATATGTATTGAAGCTAAGAGAGTTTGGGGAGATGTGCTACACAAAGTGTGACACCTGTGATATTGGCGGGACGACAAATGAAAAATCACCAAACAAGCCAACGAGGAAAAGATAGGAGTAATATACTGATCAGTATTACAAGTAATTACTTGAAAAATGATAAAGTGGGATATAAACCTCTTAATGAAAAAGAATAGCATGGAAAAGTAGCACAAGTTGTGGGAATTATGTGAACTCATGCAATAAACATTTCATCCTAACCAATGCCGCTAAACAGTTAGGTTTATAATATTGTTGGCTTTTTCTCCACACTGTACATCTGTTTGTTTCTTAAAAATTTGTTTGTACGTCTTTCGTTCATTCCATCGCATCAAGAAATTTCTTTGTTACATCGGGAGTACAGAGTCATAAACCTCTACGAAACAGATTATTGTCAGATATGTCTGACTTGTTATAACAAGAAAAATCCCAAAACTATTTTTTACAAAACGCCGGAAAGTAACAAAAGGAACTATCTGAGCAGAAGCAAACTTTCAGATTTATTCAATAGATTTGAGACAACATGGGGTATTGTAGGGAAAAAATTCCAGTAAGTGTGGGTCACGTCTGCCGTTCTTTCGCGAAACCTTGGGAACACGCACCAAGAGAGCTGTCCCACTAAATCACGTTTCCAGGAAGATTTGATTTGTACAAGTGAAACTAGAGCATTTTGAAGAAGATATATTTCTTTGTAGTTTAGTTTCTTGTTCTCTTATAGGCATTTTAAGCAGGGATGACTCGGAACTCTGTAGAGACTTCAAGAAATCGATTTGCGCCAAATTCGGTAAATTAAAAATTCAGATAAACTGCCTCTATTTTAATGCATGTTAAAACCAAAATGGGTAAAGTTTTGAATGATGTTTCGATTACTTTTTGCGAAAGAAAATTTGAGATTGCAAGAAATTCCTTTCTGAAATTTCTTTGCCTTTTCGAATAATACTTAGAAGGTTTATGGTTCCTCGAGTCACTGCACAATTTTTGGAAAAACTCAAAATATTGTCAGGGTTATAGGTTTAAAAGGATCGTTTTCTTCAAAGCCTGCGATAAAAAACATTTATCCCTTCAACCAAGCTAGAATTTGAGCATAATAAATAATGGGCAGAAAATTCCTTGACACGGCATCCATTTGACAGTGTTTATCTACCTGACAGTCTCTGTCAATCAGCGCTGAGAGACAGATCGGTGTTTCACTAAAGACGATTTTTTGTGTGTGTGTGAAACTTGAAAAGAACTGAAATGTCTAACTGATTTCATGAAAAAACTGATTTACACGCTTAGCACACTTATTAGATATATTTTCATTTCTGTTTTAATCAAAAATAAATTTCCGCAACATTCTTCTCACTGTCCTAAATTTATGCCATACATAATGTTATCGAAGTTTTCAGGAATAAATTGTGATTTTACTTGAGGTCGCGACACACACACACAAGCAAGCAAATGTCTTCAAGAATTTTTTTTACTTCATAAACTTAACAGATTTGAATTTGGCATACATCATACTTATTAGTGAACAATAAAAACTTTCTCGAATATTTGACCGCCACGTTAGTGAAAAAAATAAAGACTAGAAACGTGTGCGTTACAAGAACACTTCTTGTGTGGCGCTAAATACAAATGCATAAGACATTTATGACTAGAAATCGTCGGTCGTGCCGATTTTAGGACCGCTATAGTGCCATAACGACAAATATTCGACATCTGTTTTTTATTATTGGTTAGAACCCAGGCACCAACAGCAATACCAGCAGCCCACGCCTTTGGCATCTGACCATATTACCTTTTTCAAGTACACGTTAAGGTGGAGCATCATTTTCGCTTTTAACAACAATAAAAGGGAAGCAAAGAAGTCAATTAGTGGATTTTCAAGGTCTCAACGGAGACACAGACGGAAGCATGGACATAATAAAAACATTACCAATATTCACGAGCGCATGGTTCGAGTATATGGAGATTGTACACCATCCTATGCCCTCCTATGGATTTTCATCTAAAACTCTGGAACACGTTTCAAAGACAGACATTGAAGAAAGTGTTACAAGGCTTGGTGCTGACTTATATTGCAGCGCCCTGTGTGGAGGGTTCGTTTGATGCTTGCTCTGTTTATGGGTTTAACCCGTATAATTTCTCCTGGCAGACGCAGATAACTCAAATACAGTTAAGCTTTGCTCTTGCAGTGAAGAAGACTTTTATTCAGATGTTGCGGGAATGTCACCAAGATTTTGTTCGTCATTTTCGTGCTTTCATTGTTTTATTAACTCCTCGGATCACCTTCTGTCTCTCTAATCATCGGCCTCATTGCTTCCTACTTATATTCGTCCCACGAACTCGCGAGCCCTTCGCACCTTGCTAAAATCCTTCTTCTTCCTCTATTTCCTGCCAGCGTGTCCCTTCTTCTCTTGTACGGAGAAAAAAACCCTAAAAACTATTCCTTCGCCGAAGAGTGAAGACCAACGCCTTCCTAGAAAGCGCGGCCAGACCCTATAATACGTCCTCTCTGACAACGCAAAGATCTATTGCCTTCGCTGCCCCCTCTTCCATTACTCCCTCGCCTGGAACGGCTGAAAAGCAATAATGTCCTGTCCACCTTTTCTCTTTTACTCAATCGCAAGAAAATGTCCACGTAACCATAAATCTAACATACCCTCTAAGAGATGCGTGAAAAGAGAGTACTTTAACCGTTCGTTGTTCAGCTCATCAAAATGGCGGGAATTGAAGGAAAATGACTTCAAGTCTTTGTTTCGAAAATGGCTACTGAACCTCACTTCTGATAAATATGGAAGCCCCGGTAACAAAAGATATCCAGGATGCTACAGAGGGAGGCGTGGACATGATAAAGACTTATATTACCAATATTAACGAAGTTAGAGTTCATGGAGATTGTGTACCATCCTACGCCATCCTAGGGAGCTTCATCTAAAACTCTGGAACACGTTTCAGAGACTAAGCCGAAAATCATTTGGTTGGAATGTGCCTTGAGATAATGGAGAATCTCTACAAACTTGAACAACATGCTCCCAAATACTGAACGGCACAATTCCTTCGTTCGTTAAACATTTCATTTGTATCCTAGGAGCATCAGAGGTTCACCCTACAGTAATAGAATTTTTAATAAAATATTATATATTTTACAGATCACTTCGCGCTATGGGATGGTCTAAGTCCGAAGGGAAGATGTAAGGTGGTATGTAAGATGACGTTATGGAACTGTGAGCTAAGAGTCTCAAGAAGTGGAAAACACAAATATATCATTACTGAGACTTTAGCTGTAAGTGGCCATATATATACCATCTCTCTCGTCATCCATTATTTATCCACTGCTGGAGGAATGTCTCCGTAAGAGTCTTCTTCAGCTTTCTGTCTTGAGCCTGTCTCCTCCATGTCACCCCAGCATGCTTCTGAATTTCATTCACCCACCTCCTACTTGGTCTTCTGCTGTTATTATTGTGTACGTATCTGTATATCCAAACCACGCAACTTTTTATCCAAAGTTTATCGAAGGTTGCGTGACAAAGGCAAACACACCATATTGAAGTTCATAGGAGCGATGCGTGTCACCGAAATTTTCCTGTCCCCATCTACACGTTAAAACTAGTGGGGAACAAGCAGGAATAAACACACACTCGCACACATACATGCACCGAATCATCAACTCCTCTCTCTACTGTATTTGATTTTCCCAACAGTCTTCAGATGAATAAGTTTTGCAAAGAAGATTTGTTTTTTTTTTCAAGATTCTGAATTTTGGTTGTAGACCAAGTTCCAGGAAACCAAATTCATCATGAGTGCTTTGGAAAACATTTTACCGTATCGTCACTCCTTTGGGTTTTCTGAATACTTCAGTTCATCTAGGACTACTTGATACAAGTTTTGGACTGCAAGAAAATTCTGCGAGTTCCCATAAAAATCTGTAACCATCTGCATTGAGGAAGTGAAGGGAACTGATCCTCTGTTGGAATGGTGTCTGGTTTGACCTGGCTATACTGTCCCAGTAATTTTATTCTGCTAATACCATGAGAATCAAGGCATGTCTTATGATACAAGGAATTACCACACTGAAAATGGAGGAACTTTTCCCACAATAACTGTCAAAGCAAGCACAGTGAATTGATGTCTAGAATACCGAAAGTCCCAGGCATAACAGCCCATGACCAAGTAGCCAGCAAGAAAAACCACTCAAGCACAATAACACTCCATACTTCATTGTTAGGGTAACGGTAAAAGATAGGTGACAGCTGCAGGTCCACACCACCTGTTAGACTGCAATAAATGACTCAATAAAACCTATTTTCCATTGTTTCTCTGCTAACGTGTGGTGTAATGTGCAACACTTCAATCATAATGCAGTTTTATGAAATGCCCACGAGCTGGCATTAGTACAGGAGAGACACGCGATTTAAGTAATTATTATGTTCAGAAAATTTCCGAGCAACTTGGAAATCGTTTAAGTCCAACAATATTTAAATTCGACATATATATTAATCTCAATGGATAGTTCAAATCAAAACTTACAAAATTATCTTGTTAGGAAAATGATGCTCTCCCCATGTTTACCTCCTAAGTCTTTAGAAGGACTCAACGTCTTTTGTCGTGTAAGAAAAAGGCTTATTGACATCCGTTATTGATGCAGACCTTCAATTCAAACGCTACAAAATGTATCAATGTTTCCTATTAAACTGGCTCTGTTCTTGGAAATAATTGAGAACAGTATTGTTATTGGCCATTTTACAAGGTGGAGCTCATAGTGCTTAAAAGATCGTCAGCTTTAAAAGCGTCATGAGCGTCGAAAAAGTCATTAGCTTCGAGAAGCTCGAAAGGCTGCCCCGGTGACGCGGTGGTATAAGCTCTGGCTTCTGATCATTCGTCCCAGATGGGTCGGATTCGAATCCCGGTATCGCATTGATGTTGTGTTTGTCTTACGGCACTGGCTCTCTACGTATCTTGGAACCAGTGGCCCTAAATTAGGGACGGGCGACTGCTTATAGCCCATCGAGTTGCTCACGGTGGTCATTAAACCCCAATAATGAAAATACGTTCGGAAGAACCGAAACAGACATACGAGTAGGGTTTGAAAGTGTCGTTAACCTGGGAAGTGTACGGATCGAAAGTTCGTAAATTTTGAAATGATAGTAAGGCAGTCAGAGGAAGGTCATAAGAGCTTAAAGAGTCATAAGCTTTGAAAAGTAATCAGCTTAGAAAGTATCTTAGGAGTTGACGGATTCGTTAAGATTGAAATAGTCGCAACACTGAAAAAAGTCGTAATTCCTAAGCGGGTTGTGTCAAGAGTCTATATTATTATATTTCTATTCATCAGTTTACCGTGAAATTCTTATCCCAAAATTAAAAAAAGAACATATTTCGCAGAAAAAAAATATTTGAGAAAAATCAGAAAGATATCAATGTTTTTCAATAATGTTAGAGAAAACTTACAGAAACATGAGTGGCTCCTATTGAAATACTTCTAAATCTATCCAATAATATTCAATGAACTACAGATGTTTTTAAAAATATAGTTATAACACTTTGACCAGTTGGAACGAATCAATTCGGGTTTAGCAAAATGGGCTGAAATTCGCTCGAACGAATATATTTGCTGCCTAAGAAGTGAAACAAACGCAGCTGGAACGAGTCAACCTCCGCATCTAATCAGAAGACGTTTCTTACCCCTTTGCTTTGTTTATAAACCCGTCATTTGGGAGGGATGACTGACCCTAATCCTTTCTGACTGATTATTACACTATAACGAAGTAAATTTCTCCGTCATTTCTGTCCACGCCAGGATTCGAACCCGGATCCCCTCATTCCGGAATAAGTCACTCTACCAATTGAGCTACGCGGACGTTTTATTCTGATTCCTATCTGCCTTTATGTCGTGTGCGTCCTTCGGGCAGGTAAGTCACATCTCCTGGTACGTTACATCATCTCCCCCTTATGTTTTTTTTTTTTTTTTTTTTTTTTCGAAGTGCTGGAGAAGTGATTCTCTTATTTTTCCTATCTCGCGGTGTGGAAATAACATCACAGCAATGCGAGATTTTGAACAGTCGGGTCATCCGGATAGTTCGGGCGCCATTATAACGAAGTAAATTTCTCCGTCATTTCTGTCCACGCCAGGATTCGAACCCGGATCCCCTCATTCCGGAATAAGTCACTCTACCAATTGAGCTACGCGGACGTTTTATTCTGATTCCTATCTGCCTTTATGTCGTGTGCGTCCTTCTGGCAGGTACGTCACATCTCCTGGTACGTTACAACACTACCCAACATGATTCTTGGGTTTGCAAAATTTCAAGTGTTTTACAGTAATTCAGGTATGCTGATCACGAATATCACATATGTTTTTCTCTGTCACCCACAGATTGCTCACAATTTCCCATATTATTTTTGTTTATATATATGGCAAAAATGAAAAATATTATGAAGTAATCTGTTATTTATTTACTCTAAAAATTTAAATTTACAAGCTAAATCAGATTGCGGCAGTTGGAAAATGATACAATAAATGGATAAATTTTCATTGGAAAGTGTTGCAATTGATGTCGCCTCTATATCAATGAATGAAACATTGTGTGTTTTTTGCCATTTTGAACACTCTTTCAAGCGATAAGACCGAAGTGTATTTCGCTCATTTTGACTGTTGCGTTAGTCGTTATTACTGAGTTATGGCGTTAAGAGGTTGTGCTAATAGTCCTGCTTCATTTTGTTAGTATATGTGGTAGTTTTGTAGAGAAAAAAACCCAACGCAAAATATACAGCATATTCATGATTTTGTTTTCACGATTGTGAAAACTCCCTACGTGACAGAGAAAAATAAATGTTATTTTTAAAATCAGCATAGCAAAATCAATCTAAATCACTTGAAGTAATGTAAACCCCAGGCGAAAAGTTAAATTTTGTAGGGCAGTGCTACATATTAAAAGGGCTGTAACAGTGTCGAGGAACCTAAGAGAAAGGAGATGTCTCAGTCAAGTGTATCTGCCCAGTGACATGACGTTGGTGAAGGGAAACAACCCATTTCCTATCATGCGTTGAATCATGGAGCAGGAAATCGGGGAGCAGAAGCCAGGTGTTATCACCAGTGGCTAGTTTAGGGGTGGTAATGCTGAGATGAGAAGGGAAAAGGAATTGTTTTGACGTAGCTTTTGTAAAACCCTGCCGCTATGTGAACGTTTCTGTTTGGAGAAAGAAAATTTTGGGCAGCATTTGGTTCAGGTACAAAGGCCACTAAAGGGCTAATTATTCCAAAATATTGTTTTTAAATTGAGCTGAACAAAGCTAACACATTGTATAAAAGTTGAGAGAAACATTCACAGAGGTATGTACCTTCGAAGCAGCTGCTCTTACTGAGTTTGGAAATCTATGCCTTAATTTACAACCTACGTCTACCAAAGCTTTGCAGAATCATATTAGACACGTTTTCATTAAAAATATATGCTGTGAATATATTAATAATAATCTACTAATTAAATTATTTTGTGCATTTAAAACCAGGAGAAATATTCTACAAGGCACCGTGAATCAGTTTTGAGAAATAATAAACTACAAAATCTTTATAAAAAACTTTTTGAGAGAACTAACACGACGAGTAAACTTCTATCTCACTTCAATTTAATATTTAGCTTACTTGAAGTAAATTTATCTTATATGTATTTTACAACGAGAAATACAAGCGTAAAAAGTGTCGTAACAGAACGTATGTGACCTTTTTTCTTTTCACAGGATTTATCTCAATATGTTGGGCAACAAGAGCTTCTGTAAATCGCAGAAATGACATGTTTTCATGTGCCTAAAAATGTTTATAAATACCTTAAACGGCTGAAGACTTCTCTGAAGTTAAAAAAATCCATTTTAATGATATACTTTTGCATCATTAAATCTTTTCAAAATGTATTTGAATAAAATATTCCAACAAAACCACATCAATGCACGCTTTTTCCATAGGGTAAACATTACAAAAGCGTATTTTTTGCCGAGTACCCTTATTTAGAAAATTTCATTTCTAATTGAGTGATGTTTTACTTATTTTGTGGACTTTTTTCAAGTGCTCTTGATATGAATCACTGAGGAAAATAGGCAACGGCTGCTGTTATTAAGAAGTCCTAATTAAAGGGATTTCCAAATTAAAAAAATGAGATACTTCTACTTGTTGACTTTGCTTATCGTTCGAATTTGGGAACGGAATTCAATGAATATATGTGAAATGAACAACTTTTTATGACAGTTAAAAACTGACGAAAAAACATCGTCCGGAGAAAAAGCAGTAAACATGTGCTGGGATTTCTTTCCTGAATATTCTTAACAATTGCAGCTAAAGATTCTATTTTATTTGTTTGGGTGTTTAACGACCACCATGAGCAAATACGTGAGCTACCAGTATTCGAACACCCCTAATTTGGAGACACTGGTTCCAGGAAAGGGCGAGAGCTAGTGCCGTTAGACCAGCATACCATCGGGGCCTCACTCGAGATTTGAACTCAAACCCATCTCGGACGAAGAAGATTCCCTTTACAGATAAAAAATACACTTACTGTTTTTGAAAATTGTAACACCAAAAAAGAACCGTGCTATTCAAATGAAATTTATATAACAGATTTCTGATGTTATAGGAGATAACTGATTACATTTGTAGACTTGTACAAGATTTTTTCGCTTCAATACTCAGTGTCGTGTGAAGCCACCTCGAGCAAGAACAACAGCCTCTATACGGCGTGGCATTGAATGGAAGAGGTTTTCGAAATCGGCGTGTGGAATAGCCTGCCAAGTGGTTTCTTTGCGAAACCAGAGTTCGTTAGTGATGACTGGCGGAAGCGCTTGACTTGACGGGCCAGTTGCTTAGCTACCATGTCCACGACATGTTCGATCGGGGACATATCCGGAGAACGTGCAGCCAAGGGAAGATGCGGTATCTGCCGTGCATAGAAGATGACTTGGACATTCTGGGCCACATGTGGACGAGCATTGTCCTGCTAAAATATTGCTCCCGAACATTTCTGAAGGAAGGGTATCACCTTTGCCTCTAAAACATACCTGATGTATCTCTGGCTGTTGGTGGTTCCTTCAATTAGCATCCAGCTAGATCGCGAATTCAACCCAATGGTTCCCCAAATCATGGCGCTCTGCGTTGGGAGAGTTCAACGTGGCAAAATGCCGTTCACCATGATATCTTCGAACACGATATGCGAGCATCATGGTGCATTAAGTTGAATTGTGACTCATCAGAAAACACGACCTGTTGCCAATCTGCGCCAATATCTGTGTTTGAGTCCCAATTGCAGCCTGAGGCGTCTGTGATTCAAAGCCAAAGGAATGCACAGCAATGGGCTGCTAGCGGCTTGTCCTCTGTTAAGCAGACGACGTCGAACTGTGCTGGACGACAAAACCTGACCTAAGACAGTGCTTTGTCGTCCAGCTGCGCTAACACCGTGATGTCGCTGTTCGATCGGTCACGGCCATGCGGCAAAAGTACCTGTCATCCCATATAGTCGTGCGATTTTGAGGTGAATTTCCCGTATTTTCGTACGTCCGGGCCTCATCTGTCCACTGACACTACGTTCCCATCTCAGTACTTGCGTTTTCGTCCCGTACGCGTATGAATTTTGCGGTAGGAAAATTCAGCTTCTCTCATCCCAACAGTCCTTCCGCGCTCAAAGTCCATCTGATGTTCATAACGCGACCTTCTTAGGTGACGGAACATAGAGAGACACAAGAAACACCCTTTCGACTCAATGTCGGCTCTTTACTGATTGCTCCATCTCGTTTGAGTCATCTCTTTATACTGAAGACCGCGCATTTTCATTGACATTTTAGCCATTTGCATAGCCCAACTTGTTGTACACATCCTGTAATATTCAAGCTATTGCTAGCAGCCCCCATGGTGTTGCAATTTTCACAAACAGTAGTGTATTTCTTTACCTCGCAAGTGTTGAAAAACAAGCTATTTCTGTTTAAACTGCAGGAAAAACTTAGTGTTCAATTGCTTAAAAATATTCTGCCGAGATTGTGATCATGCAATGAGTTAAAGTGAGTTCTGAGAGAATATGAACTGAAATTCTACTGAGATCGTGATACTCGTTTAGGGTAGATACAAGAACGTCCGGTTAAATGCGTTTGATTAAACACTGAGTAAGTGCTGATTTTTAGAACGTGTTTAATGTGAACTTTGACATTAGGAATATGTTTCCTAAACATTGCTACCAGACTACAACTTACATTTGAGAGCACATTTAAGTTGGTAGGGACCTCTCATCTTGAGATATTTTTAAATATAGTATATGCCGCAAACTAACAAATCTCAAATCTCTCGGAACAGAAAAATATTCTTTACAAGCAATCATAATATTAATTTAATTTCTATATTTCTTCTTTTCGAAATTCTCAACAAAAGCCTTATTCGTATTTTAGATATTTTTTTTAATATGATTATTTTGGTACACTAGACCCTTATCAACTGCGAATCTGAGCATATAAGGAAAATCTTCTGCATACCGTATTATCTAACATTACTCCAACGCCTGGAATATGTGCAGATCGACGCCCATGTATTAACCAACGCATAAATCTTTTAAATTTGAAATTCACTTTTGAAATGCTGAAATTTATCGTGCTTTCCAACATAACATACCATGTGTTTTCTGATTTTATAGAGATAGAGCGTTCGAATATAAATCGTTTTGTAGTCGTTTATTTTATTTCTGTAGTCATATTGGAAGCTTTCTACTGCAGCTCTTGGCTTGGCGTTATTTGAAAAATGTAATTAATTTCATAAGATTACTGTCATCTCTTTAAATTCGTCCACAGAAGGTCACTATGGTTACTATTTTGGCACGGATTTTACAGTAAACTGGTTTCTTCACCTTAAGGTAAATCATTTATATTTTCAACTTCTGTGGAAAATCAAGCATGCTTGTAAAAATTTCAGATGGACATTTGCTGGAACATTACACCAGGCATTGTTCAAAAGCTCTGACGTGGTGTTTCACGATGTTTTTCCCTGCTGAAGCTTCAAAGATTCTATAACTTCTTTAAATGTTGCATTTATTCGTTAGTATCGTTGCAGAGGGTTTGGTGAGATTCCGAAATCTTTTCATTCACAATTCCATCATTCGTCACATTAGTTACTTATATATTAATTTTTAGTGTAACATTTATTTATACAAGCTATGAATAACTTAAATACAGGGTGCTTCACGAAGAGTGTCCGAAAGGAATGGGGAAGTAACGGTTGGTTGTAGCAGTAAAGTGTAAAATACTCAGCAATTAGAGGACAATTCAGCGAAGATAGTTGAACCCCTACGGAATGGATAGTTTCTGAAAAATACGAAAATTAAAGATTTGTATGGCCCTCAATGGAAACCAAAGTCAATTAGTAAAAAACGCGCCGCGCTGAATTAACGGGGGGGGGAGGATTTACCCAGATGCGTTAGAGCAGTGGTCTCAAACTCGCTGCTCGGTGCCAACTGTTTTGCGGCCAGCATGAATGATTACAAAATAAAAAGAAATCACCCTTTTTTCAAATATATTATAATATATTAAATATAATTTCAGCACAGTAATACTTGGCAAAGCCATCCTCTTTATAAGTACCAAGTTTATTTACGAAGAATACAACTGTATTGAGCATGTGTATTGTTACGTCGAAAGGAACGCGAAAACGGTATAGATGTTTTCCCCCGACGTACTGTCTACGAATCCAAGACCGCTGGACGCCGCATCACTGTACGGAAGGGACTTCGTCTCAAAAGAGAATATTATTTGCGCAGAATTGAAATGAAGCGCTAGCAACACTGATCGAACTTGAAAAGCTCCCTCCCATTCAGCTGGTGGCTAGTTTCGTCCGGCTGCATCGGTTGCTTCACACGGAAGAAGAAATCAGCTTTGGTGAATTTTCTACGAAGATAACTATGTTAAAAGAGGACTTCAACAGGCAGTTTGAATGTTTCAAAGACATGGAAAATATCTTCTAAATATATTCAAGTCTCCATTTTAGTATAATGCTGAAAACGCGCTTGAATATCTTCAGCTTTAATTAATAGACTTTCAGTGTGATTCTTTCCTAGAAGAAAAATTCAACAGCTGCAATTCAACAGCTGCAATCTAACAGAGTTTTACTAGTTAGTTTCAAAGAACAAGTACGTAAACATTCATAACCTAGCTACACGGGTTCTATCTATGTTTGGAACAACATACTCATGTGAACAGTTGTTTTCAAGAATTAAACCAAGTAAAACGTCTTGAAAGAAATAGGTTAAGTGACAGTCACTTATGCTCACTTTTAAAAGTAGCATGTTCAAAGGATATTATTCCAAATATCAATAAGTTAGTGACAGAAAAGCGAGCCCAAGTTTCTGGTCAGAACACGTAATATTTTCTGTACCGAGTACCGTGGTCAGTAGATAAAATGTGATTGTTTTGAGTGAAAATAATTGTTACGAAAAGTGATTGTTCTCAGTGATTGATAAAGCATTTGTTTTTATTATTTACCGGTAATTAGAAATAATATTCCACTATAGTGCCAAGCCATTGGTGTAGTTTTGTAAAGTTGATATTTAGTCATAAGAAATTTATTAATATTCATGCGGCCCCCTAAAGTCCTTCAAACTGCAAAGTGGCCCTTCCAAGGGTGTGAGTTTGAGACCACTAAGTTAGAGGAATATTTCGCTGAGATACTGATAGTTAAAATTATGTGCGTATGCCAGCTTACCGGCAGTGAAGATGTGCAACGCTAACGTCCACGAATAGTACAAATGGGATTTAAAAAGGATAACCGAAATCCATTTAAAAAGGATAACTGAAATGTTGTCTGTTTAGACATTAGGAGCGTTCGATGTGATTCTGAGACAGACACACAATGCACATTTTATGAGTTCATTTACTGTATCACAAACAGCACACAGCATTTGTACAATGAAAAATCACAAAACATTCCGAACGTACTCGTTGACTTCGACTGTTCACATTCGTCGACATTAACAACGTACAGTATAACATGGAAATCAACGTAGACGATCATACACGACAGGTTTAAAGTGGCCTCCGTTGGCCCCCATGAAGAGTTACAACCTTGTGATGATAGCCTTCTGAACTCGGTCAAGCTCAGCTACAGTAATTTGTCGACATGCTATTTCTATTCGCCTGCAGAAGTCTGTGATGTTGGTGGGTTGTGTAGCATACACTACACAATGCTAGTTTTCCCAGAGGTAGATGTTAAGAGATATTAAGTTGGGTGATCTGGGAGGCCAATCTGCCGGACCCCGTGGACGATCCACCTATTCAGGAACTCTGCATGTAACCACCTTATACTTCTTAACAAACGCCGTCTCTGCACGATCGTAAAAAGATAGGAGCTAAAACTATGATATTTAAAATACCGTTTAATTTAAAATCACAGATTAAAGACACATACCATCTTTCAAACCCGCTTCGGGTTCATCTTCAGATGTGCATACACTAATGGAACAATACTAATAGGAGGAAGTACATATATTATGTGTAAGCAATTACCGCACAGGTCATGGCACATGCGTAGAGGTTGCGTTGTAGTTCATAGTTCTCTTTGTCGTACTATAAAATTCGTCTAGATTTTCTAATATATTTACAGAAAGCATATTTATATACCCCACCTTTATAAGTCCATCTTCTATATTTTTTACTACAATTTACAGAAAGCATGTTTATATACTGCAACGCATCACAATGCTACAACGATGACTTCCCATGTAATATCCCAACACCTTGGAAAATGCTGCTCTCTAGGACTAACCAGGTGGACACTAACTATTTTACGGGACTTGGAGTATGACAACAAAATCTACGAACTTCAACGCAAACTCTACGCATGCGTCATGATATGCGCGGTAATTGCTTACACATAATATATACACCGAAGAGCAATTGAATTAGAGACAGCTGGCGTTATGCAAATGTGGCGCTGTGGGCGGCCCTGTAAACGGAAACGACATGACGTAGGCAGCGATACGAAAATATAAGGAGTGATGCTACGGGAATCAGTAAGAGTCGGACGCAGTGTGGGTAAGACGAAGGATCTAAGCGCATTTGATCGTGGGCAAATTGTCGGGGCCCGACGAATGGGTCACTCCATCTCGAAAGTCGTGCAGACTGGTATTTTCACGAGCCACTGTGCCACAGGTGTACCGTGAGTACATCGAATCCTGTAAAACCATCCCTGTAAGGGCCAACTGCCTTGGACAACAGCGTGTGGATGAGCGGGGTGATCGTCGGCTAGCTCGCATTGTAACAGCGGATAGACGGGCCACAGTGCAAGAAATCACTCGGTAATTTAACGCTGGTGCACAAAAACGTGTAAGCAGCCACAACATCCAGAACCATCTCCTCGCTATGGGGTACAGAAGCCATCGTCCCACGAGGGTACCCCTGCTGGCCGCACATCACAGGGTGCAAAGGTCAGCATGGGCGCGGGAACATCGCCACTGGACCCTAGACATGTGGAAAAATGTTGCCTGGACTGATGAGTCGAGATTCACGTTGGTACATGCGGATATACCAACGTGAATCTCGGGATCGCATTGTTAGCCTTCAGGCTGTCTTGCCCTTTTACACTTCTTCAGAACTTTCGCATATTTTACCCAGGGTCCCAGGTAATAGGAAAGAATAACTGTAGCTTTGAGACTTCTCAACTGACGCTACAGAAGTCTAAGACATGCATCATTTGCGTTGTTCCGGCTGGCGAGCAATTGACAAAATTTTGCAGCGTAGAATCAGTTTCTTAAAAGGTAATTTCACATTGGATAGTCGCATCTTGGAAAACTGGCGGGATACACCGAAGAGCCAAGGCATTATGACGAGCGCGTCTTTATGCAAATCGAATAACTGACGGCGCTTGTGAAGGTCATGAAACGATCTATATAAGACATGACACTGAGCTCTGTTAATCAGTGTTATTCTTGTTCTTCATATGAGAAAGGCAGCTGATTTAAGAAAGTTTGACGAAGGCCAAATTGTAATGTCCAGAAGAACTGGGTCAGAGCATTTCCTAGACGGAAATGCTTCTGGGGTGCTGACGGTCACCCGTGGTTAGCACTTTCAAAAACTGGTCCGAGGAGGAAAGAACACGAACCACCGGCAAGGTGTGGGCCAAACATGGCTAATCGATGCCACAGGTAAGCGAAAGCTATCCCGTATAGTACAAAGCCATACTGTGGCGCAACTTGCCGGTAATTTGAATGTTGGTGACGTGAGTAATGTGTCTCAAAACACAGTATATGGAAACCAGTTGAAAATGGGGCTGCCCAGCTGCAGGCCGTTCCGAGTGCCCATGCTAACATCGGTTCACCGTCGAATATACCTACAATGGGAATGCGAGCACCGAAACTGAACTTTGCACTATTGGAAGAAGGTCCTCTAGTCCAATGAATCTGGTTTCCTATTGCACCATGTAGACGTGTGCGTCTATTATCAGAGGAAGTGTTGACACCAGGTGCACCGGGGGACGAAAACAATCGGGCGGAGGAAGTGTAATGCGTTGGGGAATGTTCTGCTGGGAAATCCTCGATACGGTTATTCATGTGCAGAAACTATGACTCCTACCTTCTACTTAAACATCATTGCAGACCAGGTACATTCTTTCATGGTAACGGTATTACCTACTAGTAATACCTTCTGTCAGCAGAATACCGCGTCATGCCACACTGCCCGGATTGTTAGACAATGGTTCGCGGAACATGAGGAAGCCCTTTCCTTCAAAGCTTTAACGGCGTATGCCGTGCAATAACACTGTTACTCACGTTGATTCATGCCTGTGTCGATAATGATGATCAGCCGACTAAGTGTCATATTATTTCATTATTTATTCGTGATATTCCAACGTATAATATCATTTACATCGATTCTATTTACTATACACCCTAATTCATAAAAACGCATACAGTTTCCAGATGCTGTAAAACAGTAACAGTTGAAGACACTGACCACAACTGCGAACCGTTAGGTAAATGTTCTCATAAAGTTTGTGTCCCGCTACTGAGGGAAGTGACGTAGGCGATAGCGCGCGTGTCACAAAACTAGTCAGTCAAAATGGCAGCGTCTGCAGTGGAGAAGACGTTTTGTGTTCTTAAATTGAGCAAAACGGAATCTGTAACTGTTGTGCAACGGCATTTTCGATCACGATTCGGAAAAGAACCTCCAAACAGAAAATCTATCTACGATTGGAATAAAAAAATTTAAACTACTGAATCAAACCTTGTCTCCCAGTCGCCATCCCCCACAGTCTTCCGTACTTGTTTTGGAGCACTAATCTGTGTCCATTTTCAACAGATAACTCACTTCTCTATTGTGAAGCTCCCGACTGTAACTGTAATGAACAAGCCCTTGTGGAACTACCCTATGCGTGGCGTTTCTTAATCTCTCTATTCTAAAAAGACGTAACTGCCGCCGCTGCTGCTGCCGCTGTTTTAGAAAATTCGCGACACTCTCGCTTTCCTAGCTCGCAGCGCAAAACGTATTGAACACAAAAATACGAAATTTACATCGTTTGTAGAGAATTGTTTGAAGAACACGCTAAAAAAAGTGTTATCAGGTCGCGTTCCGGACACACTAACAGCAACAGAACCACGAAACTTTGTAGGCGTGTACTACCATGACCGAATGTTTGCACCCCGTCGCCCTTTTTTTGAATTTCGATTTAGTTTACGAGAAATTAAATTTTAAAATTTCGCAAAATTATCTATTTCGCGATGGGATACATTTAAAAAAACGTATATATGACAAACTATATGTCATAATTGAACTGAAAAGTGGACATCTCTTCTACTATCGTGGGACAGATACTGGCAGAACTAGTGGTGTTGGATTTATAATAAACAAGAAACTGAAGGATAAAGTTGTGGAAGTTGAAAGTTCCTCTGACAGAGCTGCACGACTCGTTATCCAACTCTCGAGAAGATACCAGGCTCAGATTATTCAAACTTATGCACCCACCACAAGTCATGCTGAAGAAGAAATTGAAGAATTTTATGAGGAAATTCGTGATCTAAATAATAAAGGTAAGCAGCACTTAAAGATAATTATGGGAGATTTCAATGCAAAAATAGGGCAACGGCAACAGAATGAAACTTCAGTAGGTAAATTCGGTCACGGCAACAGAAACCAGCGTGGAAATACTCTCGTAGAGTTTGCAGAGGCAGAAGGGTTTTTCATCTTGAACTCCTTTTTCAAGAAAAAGCCACACAGGAAATGGACATGGAGACATCCAAATGGGACGACAAGTAAAATTGATTTTATTATGTGTAACAAAAAATTCGTCATAGAAGACTGCAGTGTGCTAAACAAGTTCAACACAGGCAGTGACCATAGATTGGTGAGATGTAAGATCCACCTCAACACTAAACTCGAACGTAGCAAGCTCATAAGACAAACAAAATGTATTGACATAATCAACCTTAAAAAACACCATAATACCTTCAAATTGGAACTGAAGAACAGGTTCTCTGCTTTAGAAGGCCTAACATCGGAAGAAGTGGATATTTCTGAAGTTAACAGAAAAGTAACCAAAGCTCTTATGGAAACAGCAACAAAATTAGCTGGGTCTAAGAACAAGTTGCATGTCAACAAATTATCAGGGAAAACCAAAATGTTGATGCAAAAAAGAAGAGAGATAAGGACAACTAAAGATGATGTGACTTCCAATGTGGAATATATAGAGCTATGCAAGACAGTACGAAAAAGTATCACTGAAGACGTAAAGAAATTCAACTGTGAACTAGTAAGGAAAGCAATTGAAAACAACCAAAGCCTAAAGATAGCAAAGGGACATCTAAGTAAGGGAAAAAACAGATTATGGCACTGAGAAAAGAAGATGGTTCTGTAACAAGAAATAGAGGCGAAATTTTGACAAGAGTGAAAGATTTCTACTCCAAATTATATGAAAGGGATGATACATGTACTCCAGACATCATGAAAGGTACCAGTACCAGAGTTCTTCCAATCCTTCCAGCAGAAATTGCACATGCAATCAAGAACATGAAGCGGGGAAAAGCTCCAGGAGAAGATGGAATTACTGTAGACATCATTCAAGAAGCAAGTGGAGAAATCGAAACAGTACTCGCCCAAATTTTCACTCGATGCCTTAATGAAGGGAAAATTCCTGAGAATTGGAACAACACTACAATGATCTTGCTACATAAAAAAGGTGACATTGAGGATCTCAGGAACTACAGACCTATCAGCCTCCTATCAGTGGTTTATAAAATCTTCACTAAAGTTCTTTCACACCGCTTGAAGGTGACACTGGACATGGCTCAACCGAGAGAACAAGCTGGATTCAGGAGTGGCTACAGCACAATAGATCATATCCACGTACTGAGAGAACTAATTGAAAGAGCGAGGGAATATGAACTTCCATTGTGCATGGCTTTTATCGATTATGAAAAAGCCTTTGATTCGGTGAAACCATCAGCAGTTGCAATGGCTCTGAAATCCTGCGGTATTGAAGATGCATACATTAATATTATTAATAACATCTATGAAAATGCAAGTGCAAATATTCGGCTGTTTAAAAATACAACACACATAAAAATTGGAAAAGGAGTGAGACAAGGTGACACCATATCTCCGAAGCTCTTTAATGCCACATTGGAAAATGTCTTTCAATCACTGAACTGGGAAAACAAAGGGATAAAGATTAATGGAGATTATCTAACCCACCTTCGTTTTGCTGATGACATAGTCATTTTTGCAACTACCCCATCAGAGCTACAGAGTATGATCCAGGAACGTGCTGACAAGAGTAAAGAAGTGGGATTAAAAATGAACTTTCAGAAGACAAAAGTGATGTACAATGCTTTTACAAGAAATGAAGATTTATCGATTGATGGAGAAAAGCTGGAGATAACAGACACGTACGTTTATCTTGGACAGCAGATATCAAGTGAGGGTCACATTGATGAAGAAATTAATCGGCGTACAAAACTTACCTGGAGAGCTTTTGGAAGAAACAGCATAATTTTCAAGAGCAATATGCCATTATGTCTTAAAAGAAAAGTGTTTGATCAATGCATCCTTCCAGTGCTTACGTATGGTGCAGAGACGTGGACCTTAGCTAAAAGAGACATACAAAGGCTGCAGACAACTCAAAGTAGCATGGAGAGGTGCATGCTTGGTGTAACCAGGAGAGATAAGAAGAGGAACACGTGGATCCGAAAAATGACAAGAGTGGAACACATCATGATCAGAGTTAAATCCCTGAAATGGCAATGGGCTGGACATACTGCCAGAAGGACAGACCATCGATGGACAGCCGAAATTTTAGATTGGATTCCAAGGGACAGGAAAAGACCCAGAAGAAGACCACATGGAAGATGGGTGGATGAAATTCGAAAGTATGCGGGAGTGACATGGAGGAGACTGGCACAAGACAGACCGTTGTGGAGGAAACTTGGGGAGACCTTCGTCCAGCAGTGGATTGATAATGGTTGACAATGATGATGATGATGATGATATGTCATAACGCGTTGCAATTTTTACAGCATAAACTTACAACTATCATCCCTTTTTTGCATAAAAAAATTTCAGAAAAAGTCATTTTCTGATATTTAAGCATTTTTAAAGACACAAAGGAAAGAAACGAACGGCTTCTCCGTCTTCACGATAACAACAGAGGAACGTTCTGGTCCCGTGACCTGCCGCCATGGTGACGAAGCTATTTTTAACACTCTCTTCTCACTGGGTGAAAGAACCGGCATCAATATCAAACTGGTAATGACGCAATGTTTAATGACGTAGGGACGCTTTTATTAAAGTTCGGCGTTTTCTGCTTGCATACGTGAATACCTATGTAAATATCGGCTCTTGCCTCGTATATGAAAAGCAAGAGGGAAAATGCAAGTGTGTTCGTCCGCCAATTTTTCGACCACTTCTAAATGACCTAGAGATCTGAAAATTGGCATGCTGACAGGTCTTAAGTTTCGTATACCTAGAAAAGTACGAAACCAAAAAAAAAATATCAAAATGGTGACTTTGGAACATTGTCTGCTTGAACTTTTCGCGAATTGTTAGACCACTTTGAAATAACCTAGAGATCTAAAAATTGTCATGCTGGTAGGTCTTAAAGTCCGCAATGCTTTTTGGACCGCTTTTGTTTTCCTTGGTGGTAAATTTAGTAAGTGATATAAGTTCAAATGACAAAAGTTCGTCCTTCCAAAAAATTACGACATTAAAAAAACTCGGAAACTTCGGAATGGCGGCGGAACAAAGTCCTTCAATAAAAACATAAGGACATTGAAAAAAGTTCTGCTAAAATCTAACAGGGAGTTCACCGGGAGCGAAACAAAAACTGTAAACAAGCCGCCATCTTGGATTCGATGCAGCGCAAAAACTATTGAACAATTGGGAGAACATTTTCATTTCGTCGGATCGCATTACCGGAAAGAGAAAGTCGAACACATTTGTCGAAAATTCTGACGTATAAGTTCAAACGACAAAAGTCCGCCCTTCCAAAAAATAGCGACAGTAAAAAAACTCGGAAACTTTGGAATGGAGGCGGAGCAAAGTCCTTCAATAAAAATAGAAGGAAATTGAAAAAAGTTCTGCACTGCAGGGCCCGAGCGCTACTCTGAAAACGAGCGTAGGAGCCTAGAGGCGCAGCCCATAGCAGCTAAAGAAAAAAAAGTTTACTGTGATTTAGCTGTTTTAATGTTTGGAATCAGTTTTTGGTCAAATACTATTTGCATTGTGTCTACATCTCAACTTATTATCGGGAAGTGAAATTGTGAATGCAAACTAAGGTTGAACTCAATTGATAATGAACAATTAATGACTATATATGCAGTATAATAACTTTGAAACATTGATTTAGTCAGACTTTGATACAATAGTATGACCGTCTTTAGAGGTATTGTGTCTTAGTGTTGTCATACACTATGTTTGCTGCGGACAATTTTTAATATCAATGCAGAACTGTTGTAACGGATTATAGGGACTTTTAGTACAGCATTTTCATTATATACAATAGTAAATAGAATCGATACAAATGATATTATACATTGGCATATCAGGAATAAATAATGAAATAATATGATACTTAATCGGCTGTTCATTATCGACACAGGCATGAATCAACGTGAGTAGCAGTGTTATTGCACGGCGTACGCCGTTGAAACTTTGAATAAGTCACCACATATAGGCTACAGGGTGCATGGGAAAGTCCCTTTAGCCTGAAATAACTTGCGAACGGAGAGTGGTACAGTTATGCAAGTGAGATAACAGTATGGTAAAGTGACTACGCTCGATCGAATGCAACAGATAGCAGCGCCCCTAATGGCGAAATGTGGAAATTAGCCATTGGAAATCGAAAACGAAAAGGGATAGAGCAATATTTCCAATTACAAAGTTATAGAGTATCAATTAATTAGTACAGAACGACATTTGTTTCACACGGATAAGATAAATTGTCGCCTGAATACCTTGAAATTTCCGAAATCGACGCGCGACTTTTTGTGTGAACGTTTGAAGGGAACAGGCATAGGTATGAGCAAATACACACAATTTATTGCATAAATGCGTACTTATGTCAATACAGTTTGATGACGTTAGACAAAATAAAAACAAAAAAGGGAAACTGGCGCCCAGTGACAAAAAGTTAATGTCGAGTATGTTCAAAGAGTTCGCCATTGCCCGCGATTCACATTTGTACTCGTGAAAGTAACTATGCATGCACATTCCTCAGCATGGAAGGTGTACCACTATTGCAAGCATCTGTAACACGACGACGTAGATCCAGCAGACTTGTAGGCACTGTTGCATACACCTGATTTTTTACGTAACCCCAGAGGAAGAAACCCAACGGAGTGAGGTCCGGCGATCGTGGAGGACATTCAACAGTACCACCATACCAGATGATTCGTTGCCCAAAACAATCCGTGAGACAGCGTCGCACTGCTGCTGGCTGGTGTGCATGTTGGAACCACAAGGAACGTAATGCGGACAGGGGAATGTCATATAAAAAGCCAGGTATGATATTCTGTAATAGTTGGAGGTATCTCTGTCCATTTAATGTGCCTTCGTAAAGCACAGGTCCAACTAAGCGGTTCTTCCAAATACCGCACCACACGTTAACGGACCAACGCACTTGATGTCTAGTGGATCGTCCCCACGAGGGATTTTCCATCGCCCAGTAGTGGGCGTTGTGTCGGTTTAGTAATCCGGTATGGTAGAACACCGCCTCGTCCGACCAAAGAATTGTGGATGAAAAGTCTGAGTCACCTTCAACATTAATCAACGCCCAGTTGCGCCAATCAAATCGATGCTCATTGGCCCGTGGTAACAGTTCTTGTTGCTGAGTGACACGATAGGGATAAGCACCTTGAGCTTGCCGTCTTTGTCATACACGGTCCCGTGTTAAGTCATTCGCCCTGCTGATATCTCTTGTACTGCTTTAGTAATCCGGTATGGTAGAACACCGCCTCGTCCGACCAAAGAATTGTGGATGAAAAGTCTGAGTCACCTTCAACATTAATCAACGCCCAGTTGCACCAATCAAATCGATGCTCATTGGCCCGTGGTAACAGTTCTTGTTGCTGAGTGACACGATAGGGATAAGCACCTTGAGCATGCCGTATTTGTCATACACGGTCCCGTGTTAAGTCATTCGCCCTGCTGATATCTCTTGTACTGCTTTGTGGATGGACTAGTGCATATGCCAAAATATCCTCTGCCATTATACGCATAACTGCACCCACTGGTCTGCTAGAACGAGAAAGACTTTTAGTGCTTCCTGTCTCCCTGAGCCGTCTCACTACACTTGCGATGGTAACCGCACTTGGATGGGGCCCAGCTGGGAAACGAACAGCATATTCCCGTGCAGCTGGTGCCGCGTTTCGTTGGCAGCTAGTGCCGCGTTTTGAAGCTCGCCATTCTCACACAGCGTACGTAGACCTAAACTTCTGATCAGGGTACATCCTGCTACTGGTTTTTATATCGTAGGTACGGTACAACGTCACAATCTGCATTTCATACGGCTACATTTGCGAAATGTGAATTTGCAGATTCGAATTGTCGCGCATCGATTTCGGACATTTTTTGGGTATTCGGGCGACAATTGATCTTATCCGTGTGAAACAAATGTCGTTTTGTACTAATTAATTGATGCTCTACAACTTTGTAGTAGGGAAGTTTGCTCTATCTCTTTTTGTTTTCCGTTTTGCAATGGCTAACTTCCGCATTACGCCACTAGGGACGCTGTTATCGGTTGCATTCGATCGGGCGTAGTCACTTTACTATACCGTTATCTCACTTGCATAACTGTACCTCTCTCCTTCTCAAGTTATTTCAGGCTAAAGGGACTTTCCTATGCTCCCTGTATATCTACTTTCATTTGTTGATCTTATTGTGAGATAAATTTTATTAAATGTAAATGATAGACCTTTCCTTCAAATTACCTGGACATTTATTCAATCAAGCATCTGCGGTTTGTGTTGGAACAGCAAATCCGACCTGCGGAGACTCAACCACGTATCTCACAAGAGTTGAAGGATTTGATGGTAACGTTTTGGTAGCATATCCCACACAACACCTTTAGAAATCTTGTAGCGTCGATGCCTCTCCGGGTAAGTGCTGTTTTGGTGGCACGTGGAGGACCATCATATTAGACAGGGGATCATAATGTTTTGACTCTTCCGTGTATGTCTTTAGTTCCAGTTATGCCGCATACTCACGTGGTGTTGACTGAAAATGTGCCCGAAAGAAGTATATGACTCCAAAATATGCACATGATAGGACGCAAGGACACTTTCATAGAAGATCACTAAAAACAATTGATGACACCAGAGTATTAGCATGCTAGGCAGCGATGATACTTAGAGGAAAACGTTACCAAAAATTTGACACTTGGGTATGCACATCATGGGGCACGATGCCATTTTTTATTGCGCTATATTTGCTGTCAATTTCTAACGAATATTTGTTGTCTAGTGCCTATGTTTTCAACTAACATTTACCCCAAACTGTTCCAGCATCTTCCGGAACTGAAGACGAATTAAATAAGTGGTGTCAAAATCAATATTTTTCAGTGTTTAGATACCCAGACTGAACATTGGGTTTCTGTGTTAGTGAAATATGTTGTTTGGATACGAGGAGGATTTAATAATGGGGCATTGATAAACTGGAACAATTAGTATTTCTCTAAACAATTTTTACCCGATCATCTATTTTAGGACGCAACAGCGTCTTTCATTTTCCAATATTTCAATATGCAAAGGCCGGTCCATAAACACTGAGAGTAATTTTTTTTTTGAGTGGGCAGCAGTGCAAAGGGGAAAAATAACCACTCAGACGACTAACTAAATTAAGGAAGTATCTATGGTAACATTTATTAGCCATGGCAGACGATTCTAGTTTTGTTATTGCGCAGTCGTTTAAGGTACTTCTGCATTTCACCATGCAACTATGAAGGTGAGTGACTCAGAGTTAAGAAGTGAAATGCATTGTGCGATAAAATTTTGCAATCGTTTGGGTAAAAGGGCTCCAGAAACAGTTGATTTAATGAAAAAAGCTTATAAAGATAAATGTTTGGGTGAGTCAATAATTTCTAGATGGCACCATGATTTCAAAAAAGGACGTTTGTCGGCAGAACTCGCTGCTAGGCCTGGTCGACCTGAAAGTTTTGTTACAAAGCGTATTGTTAACACTGTTTCGTCAATACTGCATGATGATCGAAGAATGAATTGTAAAGACATAGCGGAGGTAACTCATATTTCAAAAACTTTGGCATTCCGCATTCTACGCGAAAAATTACTGCTGCATCGTGTGTGTTCCAGATAGGTACTTCATCACCTGACGAGAGAACAATTGTTAGCCAGAGTTCAGGTGTGTCATGAGTAGAAACACATGATTGAAAAGGATCCAAACTTTCTAAACACAGTAATAACTGCCGATGAATCATGGGTCAACTATTTCGACCCCCTCACGAAGCGCGCAACGAGTGTCTGGAAATACACAAGCTCGCATCCTCCGAAAAAAGTCCGCCGAACGAAATCAGCTGGAAAGGTGATGATGGCAATTTTCTTTTATCATAAAAGTGTAGTCTACCAGCATGCCGTTCCTCCGCAATTCAGTCTTGAAGCGTCAGCGACGACAGATATCGATTAAGCGACTGGAACTGTTGGGAAAGTGTACCCGACACCATGATAACGCCCGCCCACATGTGGCTGCTTGTGTTCAACAGTTTCTTACGAAATGCAGTATTGAAATCATGCCATAGCCTGCCTACAGTCCTGACCCCGCCCCGTACGATTTCTATTATAGTTGTTTCGAATAATGAAGGAGAAGTTCAGTGGCGCAACATTCAACACCGATGCTGACGTTATTCAAGCTGTACAGGGGTCGCTAAAGCGGCTTCCATAAAATGCCACATGCTTTGAAAAGTAGACTGAACAATGGTACCGTTGCATATCATCCGAGGGAAAATACTTTGAGAAAGAATAACGTATATTTTGTTGTACCTACATTTCTTCATTTTGTGTGGTTTTACTCTCAGGTTTTATGGAACGGCTCTTGTACCTGTATATCCCGATTTTTAAAATTGCGAGTCACCCTTACGACTTCGTACAAAACCGAAAGAAACATAAAAGACTCTCAAAACGATCTGGTACGTGGAGAACAGTGATTAATTCTTTTGCTACAGCAGTGGTCTTGGCTTTCTATTATCTTCATTAAGAAATTTAAAACATAATGAGGTAGGAAATTCATTTTTCGTTCACCATGAGTCAGCAGTGTTACAGAATAATTAAATGCACGAAAGAATATGTAGAAGATGGAAGACTTTAAAGCTGTATAGAATGAGAATTTGCACAGATAGCAGATTAGCTTTAACTTTTCTCAACAGAGAAGCGGAACTTTTGGAAGATTATTTTCTGAAAAACATTGCAAACTTTAGTTTTTGTACATTTTACTTTGGCAGTAGGTCCTGACTAATTAAAGAGACGCGAGTGCGGGAAATAATGATTCATTTAGACCTTGGGGCGGAAACGCAGGGAGGATGCCAGGTTTTAGCGCTGAAATAAGCAAGTTGGAAGAGGAATGCTATATCAGCGCCCTCTTTATTGAGATCCTATCTTGTTATCGATTCATGCCTGGAAATAACACAGCTTCTTTCAGTCAACTTTCTTCATTTTCGCTTAGCGTAGCGACCACGCGTTCTTACAAATTCTATTATCGGATCTCGGTTCGGAAAAAGAAATCTGAAATTACAAGATGAGTACGATTTTTAAAATAAGGCATAAATTTGGCATCTTTTTTGCAGCGACACTAAAGTTTGCAATGAATCGCCGTGTAGGTAACTTTGCATTGTTTGCAATTCAACACTAAAAATTTAGTTTACCCTCTCCCTATCATTGATACACGGTCGACTCACATCATTGTGACCACCAGCTAATAACCAGAGTAACCGCCGTGTGCAGCGCGGACAGCAGCTAGACGGGCTGGAAGTGACTCAATAAAGTGCTGGAAGGTGTTCAGAGATATGTGGAGCCATGCTGACTGCAGTGCATCTGACAGCTGCTGGAGGGTGGTGGTGGAGGATCCATAGAGTGAACAACACGTTCGAGGTGGTCCCACGGATGCTCAATTGGGTTTAAGTCTGGGGGAATTAGGGGACCAGGGAAGTACTTTGAAGTCTTCATCGTGCTCTTCCAACTATTCTCGGACATTTCTAGCTGTGTGACACGTGGAACTGTCGTGCTGGAAGATCCCATCCGCCCCAGGGAAGACGATCAGCATGTATGGGTGTACGTGGTCTGCAAGGATGGATTCATAACTAATTCGGTTCATAGTGCTTTCCACAGGTATGAGTGAACTCGGGGAGTGCCACGAAAACATTCCCAGACCATAAAGCCGCCTCCACCAGCTTGTGTTCTTCCAGCAATGGTTAAAGAGTGTTTGTTCTCCGATGTTTCTCGCCTTATACGCCAACGTCCATCCGTTTGATGAAGCAGAAAAGGTGACTCATCGGTGAAGGCAATCCTTTGCCAATCAGCAGAAGCCCGATTCCGATACTGCTATGCAAATATAAGCCTTTTTTTGCCGATGCACCATTGTTAGCATAGGTACAGTGACCTTCCGTCTGCATCAAAGCCCCATATGCAGCAGGGTTCGCTGAACTGGCGTTTTAGACACATATCCGGTAGCGCCCTGGTTCATTTATCCAGTGAGTTGCTCCACTGTAGAGTGTCGATATGCTCTCACGCGCCTAGTCATGACGAATGGGCTCACAGATCTATACATCTTTCAGAGATTACATTCTGAACCCAAATGTCAGGCGAAACATGGAAGCCAAACGGTCCAGATTTTATTCCTATAGACGGTAATGTCCAATTTCATTGAGCTCATTTGGTCGACGATTTTCTCGAAGAGGAAAAACTTTGCTGAATGGAGTGGTCATACAGATCCCTTGGCCTAAATCCCATTGAACAAGATCGCAATGCTGAACGGAGATGCAATGGAGCTCACTAGTTCCCTTCTAGAATGCTTTCAGAACTCAGAAAAGCTCTTTTTGATGAGTGGTTATTAATCCCTCAAAACCTCAATAATATCCTCAAAACATCATGTGGAATCGTTGCTTTAGCTTTAAGGCTGTCAGAGGTGATTATACTCCCTATTAAAATGCCACATATCCTGAGCAAACGACTTTAAATATTATTCTGTGGATTGTTCTTTCATATACATTACACGATTATGAAATTTACACATCCATATTATAAGACTACGATTTTCTTCTACATGAGTTACATAACTAATATAAAAATAAACCTCTTCATCAAATTTCATTGGATTTCCTCGTAAATACTTCGACTTATGTATGAATTTATAAACTATCCTTTAGTTTTGAGCACCAGTGTAGACTCCACTAGAAGAATGCTCATTTAAAGTGGAAATGTAAACATTTTTAGTCGCAGTGATATGCCTTTGACTGTGTTGTCGTATGTCTCGGTAGAATCCGAAGTTACCTGTAGCTTGATTCTGTTTGTTTCAAATGTAAGGTCTTCTTCATGTCCATGGTGCGTAGTGATAGTGATTTTAAAGAAATTAAGCGCATAAAAAGTTTAGAGCAAGAGATAGGAAGGTAAATCTTCATACAATGGAATACCATATTGCCCCTGGAGAGATTAATAAAAAGGGAGCGCATTCAAAACCATTTACAAAGGTTATTTTTCTTATAGTGGTAACACTGTTTTATTTAATTTATAACGAAAGGAAACATAACATTGACGGCTACAGTCGACAAAAATATTTTCCAACGTCATGAACAACCCGTTGGGAAGCAATCTGGAAAGTGTCGAATGCTATCGGCAGCTTCGTTTTTGCGGGAATGTCCGCAGTATCCGTAAGCGCTTGCCTTTAAGGGATTCTTTCATTTAATAGAACAAGTATAAAACACTCATGATGTCTGGTGAAAATGGTGGGTGTTTCAAAATATCCCACCGTCATTTGCTCCGCAATGTCTTTACTGTGGACGCAGCAAGAAACCGGGCATCGTCGTGCAAGACTATCGGTTGCGACTACATCAACTGGGGCCTCTTTCGACAAATTTCTAGACGAAGATGATGATAATAGAAATGGTAGTAGTAGGAAGCGTTTACTTTATATCCCTGTGGTACGGCTTGGGGCAAAAGAACACCTTCTACATCATATGCAATTGTCTTTAACATCTTCACTTCCCCAAAGCTCTTGGGTTCGTTTCTTGGGGCGTGGTGACGATGAGCATTGGATAGATTGCCGTTTAAGCTCCGTTTTAAGCCCCATGTTTCCTCGAATGCAATAATCCGGCGAAAAAAGTGTTCTCCCTCTTGCTCGCAACGTTCCAGATAAATTTTTCTATGTTTTCATCTGTTGCCTTTGGGCCGCGGATGGCCGAGTGGTCAACGTTTGTGACTGCCACGGAGAACACCTCAGGTTCGATCCCTGGCAGGTACGAACGCTCGAACTACTGAATATCCGCCGTGCGTCGGATGGGCACGTTAAGCCGTTGGACCCGGGTACTGGCACCCCGGTAATAAATAAGGGTGTCTTTCTCCCCCTTTCTACCTCGCTTCCGTGTCCCTTTCCTATCGGGCGCTCTAACCCAAATCTCCTAGCTTCCTATTTCTAAGGGTTGTTTAAGATCTGGGGTCAGAGATTCCCTTCCTAAAATCCTCTACATATGATCTGATCTGTTGCCTTTTTTGCAAATCAGGGAGGGCTTGTGGCACTAATTTTGCTGCAATTTTACGCACTTCCATCTTCTCCATCAAAAAAGCGTCCACATTTGAATGGGCAATATTGACCTCTGCACGGAATTCTTCACATGTCCATCGACGATTTTGCTCCAGTAAATCAATCACGGCTTCCAAATTTTTATCGTCCCTGCCACGGGTTGTCAATCACTGTTCACAAGTTCGGTGTTCTCTGTTCTCTGTACCACGACGAAAATAATCGACTCATCTGGGGACAGTACTATATGGCAATGCATCATTGCCACTTCCATCCCGTAGTACTTTCTGGTACTGACCAGAGATGGAAACGGGTTAACGGGTCGACAAGTTCTTGCGGGTCCAAAGGGTCGGGTCAAGGTGTTCCTGACCCGAATTTGACCCGGTTTTACTCCCGTTTTATTTTTGAAAAGAGAATAATATATTCCAAAGAAAAATGCGCGTTGTGGAATTCTGTAGTCGATATTGGTGCCCACGGAGTGAATAAGGATTTGTCATGCAAAAATATTGTCGTCTTTTTCTTAAAGCAGCGAAGATTTCTACCGACCAACGCGACGTCAGACGCACCGACACCATATCGTAAATATATACTTCCTTTGCGTTCTTTTACAGTGCGATTGTCCAGGGCAAGGTACAGGCAAACGCCATTCGTCTGCTTCTCAGCTGATTCACTTTCTCCGTGCGAAGTTTACTGTATGACGAAGAGTTACTTTTCACATCGCATCATTTACATTTAGCATTCAGAATAAGGAGTTAATTTCGGCATGTCGAAATTAGCTCCTTAATTTTTAATATGGATGGATTTAATATTACGGAGTTTGAGAAAGGCGTCGAGGCCAACAAATACGTGCTTGTTGAAAACCACAAGGGGAAGAGTGAATGCTGGAAATTGTTTCGTATCATTAAGGAACCGGTAAATAATTCTGTGTTTTTTGGTCTTGCTTTTCGTTCAAAATGTGGAAAGTGTATAATTACAAAGAAAGATGTCGACGGTGTAATAAAAGATTATGGAACCAAAACTCTAACGGACCATATGAAAGCATGCGCACCTCCACCAAAGCGTGGAAAGAATAAACAATCTAAATACATTAAAAAACACATTTGTCTAATCCTAAATAACGATTCCCATTTGTAATATACTCCATGGTCACGGTCATAGTCCGCCATTACTTCTGGATCACGCAAAATAGTGTCACTAAAAATGGCACTAAAATTTAGCAAGTAACGAAATTTTATTAATAAAAAAGGATTTCAGTTATTAAATATCAAACAGTTATTGGGATGAATATATATATATTACGTTTATATGTATATATATATATATATATAAATTTAGTTTCGAATTTATAGTTCAAAGCAGATTTGTTCGGGTCCGGGTCCGAAATTTCTGACCCGTTTCCAACTCTGCTACTGACGAGCATTTTGTCTTAGTGTGACTTGAATTTTGATAAAAAGTCTTTGCTCTTGTCGAGTGATCATCACTAAATAGGGTCACACAAACCCTTGAGTGTTTTGATCCTTGTCAATGCTCAACCAGTAACAGCAACAACACATACCTTTACCATGACTACGTGGAAAGCCGACAATACACTTGCCCAGGTTTGAACGCTGGCGTCCAAATCCCGGATTTCTAGCAGTGTTGCCACTGCATGAAAAATGACCTCCGTAATAAACAAAAGTTACCACAATTTTTTAATAATTTTTCTATTTCAAATATTACTTGACAAAACTTTGTACTGCACTACTATAAAGTACGTTCTAGAACTCTATGTAACTAGCATATATGTTTGAGCTTTCTGAGAATAAAACCTTTAACAGTTACTAGATCAACACCACAAACACCATATTCCTCAATGTAATACTAGATTGAAAGGAAGGCTTACCGGAAGACAAGTTTTCAAGAATCAAATCTCAGACGTCACCCACATGAAAGCAATGCCCTTTTCTTTAAGCTAGCATGTTAAACATGAAAGAATTGTTTTGTAACTTTCAATGCTCTGATAGCTTTTCGTCTCCTTCATGTGTTATTCGTTAAAATTTCATGACACACTACTCTCAGGGCATTTAATAGAATCTTATTTAATCCATTTCCCCCTTTATATCAGTCTGAAGTAAAGGTTTACAAAACTTCTTGATGCCTTCAAGTACATTTATCCTATTGAAAATAAGTTTCCAAATCTAGGTTCTCAAAGGCATCTGATTAAATAGATTGTGTGGTTGGTTACCAGAATCCGCAAAGTATCAGTCATTTTTTACGCCATTTCCGTGATCGATTCTGAGAAACGAGTGGTGGAGAAATAGAGCTAAAGTGATAGCTTTCCAAAACTGGAAGCGGATTAAATAAAAATCTGCAAGGAAGTCAGGAAGTCAAGAGATGAAAAATGAAAAGAGTAGTTTAGAAAAAAAAGCTGAGAAGGCAAAATCAAGAAAACTTCAAAACCGAATGAAAGAATTACAAAGTAAATAACACCTTTTCAATGAAAGAAATGAAAGAAGTTTCAAGAGCTTTGATAATTTTTTATGTTGAAACGCTTTTATAAGAATCTACTCCCATTTCTGTATTTAGTTTCCAAAGATTTTTTTTTCGAAACCTGGAAGCCTGTGATCGTTTTTCGTAGATCACCGAAAGGCATATTTCTAATAGCAGTTGTAGAACATATTTTCCTTTCATCAGAGCATATCTCAGCAAAAAAAAAAAACTATCCTAGATACCTTGCAGCGACAGGTAAAGGCCATATACACTTTCAGTTTACTTATTTCGAAAACAACCTTCAAAATACAGGAAATTTCTCGCTGGATACTAAGAGCCGCTAACTTCAGGCTGCTTTTGAGTAACAACATATTCTACACTATGTCGCAAAATTCTAATATAAACATTCTCAATAAAACAAAAGTGATTTTGTAAATAATATGTAACAAAAATGTATGATTTTGCTGTTTTTTGCAAGAATAACGGCTCTACATATAATATTTGTAAATTTAACTACGAGTTTTGAACGCGGAAACATGTTTAAGATACCATTATTATAAATATTATTATCAATATGGGTATAACGTTAAATTCAACGTGTATGTTAGTTACGAGAAAATTAAAATACACTTAAATTAACTTACATAATGTGTGATGTGATTGGGTGTTTAACGACCACCCTGAGCAACTCAATGGACTATAAACAGTCGCCCGTCACTAATTTAGGATCACTGGTTCCAGGGAAGGGAGAGAACCAGTGCCGTAAGACAAACACAACATCCATGCCTCACCGGGATTTGAACCCGGACCATCTTTGATGAATGGTCAGAAGCCAGCGTTTTGACCACGGCGCCACCGGTGCGGCAAACTTACATAATGTGATAAAACAGATGTTAAACTGGATGTGTAGTAGAAACAAATAAGTATAAAGATAATCCGGGTGTTATGGATCTTCCAAGTTTTCACTCGCCAACGGCCGGCTATTTAAACCGGCGACATTTTCTAGGCACCAGAACAACATAGACTAAGCACTGGACTTTAGTCTATGTCGTTCAGTGTACATTATGACCACCCCCAGCCTAGAGAAATGAGCGCGCCTGGATATCGAACGGTGGCGCAGCTGAAGTTCACAGAGCAGTACATATACAACCCGAGGACCGGCTTTCTGTTAGTAGAGTGTTCGGAGTCAGAATGTGAAAATCTGCCGACTCATCGGAGTTTGATAAAGGACAAATTGTGATGGCACGGCGCCTCGGGACTACGATGTCGGAAACAGCGCGGCTTGTGGGTTGTTCACGTGCCGCTGTAGTGAGTACGTATCAAAAGTGGTGCACAGCGGGCCAAATGACGAACAGTCGTCCAGCCGAGTGTTGTCCGCAGCTCATTGATGCCAGTGGGGAGCGGAGACTGTCGCGCATTGTTCATAGCGACTGCAATGCCATAGTGCGACAAATCACCCACAACTACAACAGTGGTGATCAGGGCAATGTGTCACAGCACACAGTTAATCGCAGCCTTCTGGGCATGGGCGTGCGTTGCCGAAGACCCAGCCGGGTCCCCATGCTCACTGCACCTCATCGCCAACAACGGATGAAATGGGCCCAAGATCATTGAGATTGGACCGTGGATTATTTAAAGAAATTGGCTTGGTCTGACGAATCAACCTTCCTGATGCATCCCGTAGACAGCCGAGAGCGGATACGCCGATTATCAATAGAGGCTATGTCATCTGAATGCACTGTTGGGCGGAAACAGACCGGCGGTGGCGGTGTTATGCTGTGGGTGATGTGTTCTTGGGACACTTCAGGCCCCATTATCCCAATAGGACAACCTCTGACAGCTTTCAGGTATCTGAACATCGATATGCACCAAGTTCACCCATTCATGGCAACTGTGTTCCCTGCTGGTGATGGCCATTACCAACAGGATAATGCGTCATGCCACACTGGCAGAATCGTCAAGCAGTGGTTCGAGGAACATGCTGGTGACTTTCTGTTAATGTCCTGACGTCCGAATTCACCTGACATGAACCCAATCGAACGTTTGTGGTTAGACTTTGAAAAGCGGGTTAGCGCTAAATCACTACCACCCCGAAATGTACGGGAACTGGAGGACCTGCTGTTGACATTACGGTACCACATATACCAAGATATCTACCGCCACCTCATCGAATCGATGCCTCGCCGAGTGGCCGCTGTTTTGTATATTAAATGGGGTCCTATAGCTTGTTAGGTAGGTGGTCATAATGAAATGGCTCGTCGGTGTATATTTGAGGAGATGACAGCTGCAGCCTGCAGCTACCTTCTTTTGAGATATGTTAATTGTGGTAATTGGTTCTGTCAAAAGAAAAGGGAAAACAAGCTAATAGCTGCACAAGATTGAAAATTTGAGATGACCTTTGCGATACTAAAGATACTTCTTTGTAAGCATATTTTTCAAACATCTGGTTGCACTTATATGCAATAAATAGCGCAAGATACGGCGAAAATTTCACAAAAAGTTGTACAGAAGGCTCCACGTTTTTAATTTTGAGTTGATTAAAGGGTCTCGTACACCCCAAAGCGAAATCCAGGAAGTCGGGATTTCGGGGGATTTCGCTTGGTGTCAATATCCTGCGGCTCCTGGGAGAATCGCAGGATATTGACTCACGTGACAGATTGTTTTACACGTTGTTAGGATTACCTAATGCATTTGTTTCACTAGGGAGACGCAACTTTCGTAAAAAAGATTTTTTCTGTCACCTCTACTCTACAGCGATCTGAAAGAATATTCTTAAATTATCTGTACGTTACGATTACAATCAGAGTTTTCTACACTTTTAGGAAGAATAATTGTCAATGTAGTTTATATTGGCAAAACCAAATTTTTAAAGTGGAAATCTGTAACAAAATTGTACTTGTATGCTGATCTGCTCCCTTTTGAAATACAGGGAGCGGCAAATATTAATTCATTCTACCACAGGGTGTCTACTGATTTCCAATGAACCACATTCATGACTTTTTCATGACCTTTTCATGACCTTCAGTTAAATTCATGACTTCTCGACAATGCGTGGCACAATGACAGCCATTGTAGACTCATAAGACCCTTGGCTTGAGATCCCAGGTAATTTTTTATTTTTACAAACACTGAAATTAATTCCATGCGACAATAGTTTAGGCAAGACTGATGTGCCTATAATATTGCTGCTAAAATGGCTATACGGGAGGGGGGGCGCTTTTTAATGAACCCCTACCCGAAAGCTAGTTGAGATGAAAGCTGAATGTAATTCTTATGTCACTAAAATTGCTTAACATGAATAATGTAATTATGTACTGTATGGCTTGCACTATGCCATTCTCCAAATTCTATGTGCTTAAAGAAATAAAAACATTCAACTCTCATCTAGGATGGGGTATGGCTGTTTTCAGAAATATTTATGATTACATCTATTAGTACACAAATTCTTTTAACATGGTAATGCTGTAAAATCTTACAAGTTTTTATTAAGGCAATATAAAAACTGTGAATGTACAAAATTTATGGAGACTGAAATTTCACAGTGAAAGACTCAGTGTTTAAGTATCTTAGCTAAACTTGCTATCTCAGAATCTAGAACTTCAGCTTCTTCTTTTGCCTTTTCTATAAACTTTCTTTTCTTATCTTTGAGTTTTTTTAGTTCTTGGGCTGCTCTCCTTTAACAATTGGCCACTTCATCTTCATCAGATTTTTTCTTCTTTAAGGCTTCTACTCTTTTTGATGAAGCATTTTTGACAGCCAATATCATTGATTTTGTGATGTCCACATTCAGTTCTTTCTCACTATTAGCTAAACCACCTAACGATAGTATTGCACTGTAAACATTTCTTTCTGCAACAACTGCACCTTCTTCTAAGTTTTCAATTAAAAGTTCTTTGTTAACAGAAAAGCCTTTTTCAACAGCAGCATTGCCATGAAACATGCATAGCAGCTTCTGTAAGAACTTGATAGTCATGGTTCGCACTTTGTAGTAAATTCATCAAGAAGTGTTCCAGTTTGTCCTCCTTAGGATTGAACTGTTTCAGTTGTTATTTAGAAGATTCAGAAAATTGCAACGATTCCCTCTTCACAACATCAGCTTTTGATGAAGCCATATGCTATTTTTTATACATACACTGACGAAAAAAGAAATTCCAACACTAAGAAGGGGTTGTGTTAGATAAACGACAGTTAGTAGGCGGTGAGAGTACATCTGTAAGATGACGTCTATGCAAATTTCGCGCTCGGCGCATACGTGTGGCGCTAGTAGCGGCCCTCGGAACATGCAAAGCAGGTTTGCTGTAAATACGCGCTGTAACGTTCGTGAGCGTTAGTTATCGTTGAGATTCGACGTAGGGTGTTGATGTTAGTCAAGAATGCCTTTAAGAAGACGAAGAAGCCATTATCAACAGCTCACGGAGTTTGAACGAGGTCGTGTAATAGGGCTACGAGAAGGTGGACTTCCTTTCCGCAATATTGCCGAACGACTTGGCAGGAATGTAGCCACTGTGCATGATTGTTGGTAGCGGTGGTCAAGGGAAAGTACTGCCTCAAGAAGACCGGGTTCCGGCCGGCCACGTGGCACTACAGGGAGGGAAGACCGCCGTGTACGGCGAATGGCCGTGGCGCATCGTACCGCGTCTGCGACAGCAATTCGAGCTGCAGTTGCCACCACAGTGACACAACGAACTGTTACAAATCGGTTACTTGAAGGACAGCTCCGAGCCAGACGCCCTGTAGCGTGCATTCCACTTACTCCAAACCACTGCCGTTTGCGACGTCAGTGGTGTCAAGCTAGAGCTCATTGGAGGACGGAGTGGAGATCTGTTGTGTTTTCTGATGAAAGCCGGTTCTGCCTGGGTGCCAGTGATGGCCGTGTGCTGGTTAGAAGGAGGCCAGGTGAGCGCCTGCAACCAACCTGTCTGCGGCCGAGACACACTGGACCTACACCTGGAGTTATGGTCTGGGGAGCAATTTCCTATGACAGCAGGAGCACTCTCGTGGTTATCCCACGCACCCTGACGGCACAGTTGTACGTCGGTCTGGTGATTCAACCTGTTGTGCTGCCATTCATGAACAGCATTCCAGGGGGTGTTTTCCAACAGGATAACGCTCGCCCGCATACAGCTGTTGTAACCCAACATGCTCTACAGAGTGTCGACATGTTGCTGTGGCCTGCTAGATCACCAGATCTTTCACCAATCGAGCACGTATGGGACATCATTGGACAACTCCAGCGTCACCCCCAACCAGCATTAACTGTCCCTGTATTGACCGACCAAGTGCAACAGGCATGGAACTCCATCCCACAAACTGACATCCAGCACCTGTACGACCCAATGCATGATCGTTTGCGTGCTTGCATTTAAAATTCTGGCGGTTACACCAGTTATTAATGTACCAGCATTTCACATTTAAAATAGCTCTTCTCGCGCTTACAATAAGCTGTGATCTTGAAACCTTAATCGATTAAATATGTTACCTATACAAATGTTTTGCCGCCATTTCATTCCTCTACAACTATTTTTTCGTGGTGTTGGGATTTTTTTCCGTCAGTGTAATCTTATGGGGCATCTACTTCATATCGGTTTATAAGGGTGCCGGTTCGTGTTTTCTTCTAGGTGTACAAACTTGTTTTCATTCAGGTGCTGATACAAAAAAAAAAAAAATTCATGACCACCCACTCAATTTCATTACGTTTTCATTATTTTCATCACCACCTGCTCAATTTCATGACTTTTTCATGACTTTCATGACCAGTAGATACCCTGTACCAACAGCCAGTTTAAATTTTTACCCGAAATACATTTTGGGATATAAAATTTTTAAAATTGCAATAATATTCTACGAAAGGTATCATGGTTGAGACTATTCTATAAAAACAATTCAGTGAATTAAAATTCTCACAGATTTTGTTTGTTTCATGATGGAAATTGCTACTTATTCATATCATAGCCGGTGGGAAAATTCATGGCTATTGAACATGTGCCATATATTAATCAGTTTATGGCGATTCTTGATTAACATCTGTACTCCCATGCCATTTCATTAGTACAACCTCACAGGTAGTGTAACTGTTGGAAGTTGACAAATTCTACGTTAATTGTCATTTGAAGATTACGGTCATTAAATATACTAAAATAGTTCTCTAACTCACAGACTTTTTCCGCAATCCGATTAAAATGAGGGAGGGAAAGACAAAATTCCGGAAACCAAAGCCTATCTTCACGTTAACTACTGTGAGGCGCCCATTGAGAGACAATTCTGCCATTATTCCATTTTCCGGTGACATTGCTTTCAAAATTTCAAAAATTCTCACAACCTTTAATTTTAAAGTAATTTTTAAACCCATAAACAAAATGAACTTTTTAAGAGCAAAGGACTTTGTTGAAGATAAAGACTCCTGGGGAATTTATCAAATTCCATGTGAATGTGGCGCTTCGTATATATGACAGACCCATAGAGCCTTGCGTTTTCGATTGAAGGAGCACAAGACCAACATTCGGAACTGTGACCTAAAGGAGTCATCGATGGCTAAACACTGTTACGAAAAGGACCATAAATTTCTCTTTGAAGAAGCAAAACTAATTGACAAGCCAGATTCAACCACCAAACGTGATATTTTGGAAGGTGTCCATACATATCTTCGCAACTTGTTAATGACATGGCATCCACCCCATTTCTATCATTTACGTGCCATCCGTCCTAATGAAGTTGGTCAATACCCAGCAAAACCATGGTCGACCGACTTGAAAAAATAAATATTTTTGACAAACCACGTTGTATTCTATTATTACGTATGATCGTCACAAGACTGTAGTCTTTGAGATCAAGAAAGAAGTAATTGTTTGCGTGAACTCAGCACATGCACTAGCATCGGCGGATAATATTTTGTTTTAATTTTATCGAATATTAGAGAAAAATGGCTAGCCTGTTGTTAGTGCTATCAAAATTTTGATTTCTTTCAGTTTAAAAAATAACTGATACCACATTTCTGCGCAATACGTAAATTGCATCAAATTCATTTTGTGTCCAACACATGCATAACTGTTATTTACAACGTTTCATCAAACCCATAAACCTAATTTCTGGCAGTACAATATTCATTGAATATCCTACGTATTTCATTATTTCGAAAAGGAGCTTTCAACATCGCAGTTCAACGACGGAATAGTCTTTTTCAATAAATGGCATGTAGTTTATGTGACTTTAAAGTACAGCAATAATGTAAAAGTGACCATATAAGAACAGTCGAATGTCGAAAATGTTTTGGTTACCTCGGCGTTGCACGACGCTATTATTCGTTGAAAATATTTCCATACAAAAAATCGACAGAGAAAACTATGAAGGCACAAAATGCGTACTCCCGCGGTGATGTTTCTCATAGTTTCTAACATTTCTTATTTTCGTCATTCCCATGGCTCTTTTCTTGTGCTTGCAAAATGTTCTAAGAACTGCAAGTATTGATCGCCGGTGAAATTACGAGGGAAACAACAGGTAATATTACGGAAAACCGTGATGTCAAAAACCAATCTTATCTGCAGCATGACTTGATGTTATGGCATTTCATCATGTGCTGTTATTTTCGCTGCAACAGTCCTGTCGAAATATCAAACAAAACCTAAATGCGATTATTTAACATTTCGAAAACTTTTTACGGAAAGATATGACCTCCTAACACCATACTTATGAAAAAGAAAACTGTTTTATATTTCAAGATAAAATAAATCAAAAATATTTCTCGATAAACGATATTAAAAAAAGATTTTTTTAAACGGAGAAGCGATTAAAAATGTGTCTTAGACAAGGTTTTGTTTGTAAGCAATATCATCATCATCATCATTGTCAACCATGATCAACCCACTGCTGTACGAAGGTCGCCCCAAGTCTTCCACAACGGTCTGTCTTGTGCTAGTCTCCTCCATGTTACTCCCGCATACTTTCGAATTTCATCCACCCATCTCCCATGCGGTCTTCTTCTGGGTCTTTTCTTGTCCCTTGGAATCCAAACTAAAATTTCGGCTGTCCATCGATGGTCTGTCCTACTGGCAGTATGTCCGGCCCATTGCCATTTCAGGGATTTAACTCTGGTCATGATGTCTTCCACTCTTGTCATTTTTCTGATCCACGAGTTCCTGTTCTTATCTCTCCTGGTTACACCAAGCATGCGCCTCTCCATGCTTCTTTGAGTTGTCTGCAGCCTTTGTATGTCTCTTTTAGTTAAGGTCCACGTCTCTGCACCATACGTAAGCACTGGAAGGATGCATTGATCAAACACTTTTCTTTTAAGACATAATGGCATATTGCTCTTGAAAATTACGCTGTTTCTTCCAAAAGCTCTCCAGGCAAGTTTTTTACGCCGATTAATTTCTTCATCAATGTGACCCTCACTTGATATCTGCTGTCCAAGATAAACGTACGTGTCTGTTATCTCCAGCTTTTCTCCATCAATCGATAAATCTTCATTTCTTGTAAAAGCATTGTACATCACTTTTGTCTTCTGAAAGTTAATTTTTAATCCCACTTCTTTACTCTTGTCAGCAAGTTCCTGAATCATACTCTGCAGCTATGATGGGGTAGTTGCAAAAATGACTACATCATCAGCAAAACGAAGATGGGTTAGATAATCTCCATTAATCTTTATCCCTTTGTTTTCCCAGTTCAGTGACTGAAAGACATTTTCCAATGCGGCAGTAAAGAGCTTCGGAGATGTGGTGTCATTTTGTCTCACTTCCGTTCCAATTTTTATGTGTGTTGTATTTTCAAACAGCCGAATCTTTGCACTTTCATTTTCATAGATGTTATTAATAATACTAATGTATGCATCTTCAATACAGCAGGATGTCCGAGCCATTGTAACTGCTGATGGTTTCACCGAATCAAAGGCTTTTCCATAATCGATAAAAGCCATGCACAATGGAAGTTCATATTCCCTCGCCCTTTCAATTAGTTCTCTCAGTACGTAGATATGATCTATTGTGATGTAGCCACTCCCGAATCCATCTTGTTCTCTCGGTTGAGCCATGTCCAGTGTTACCTTCAAGCGGTGTGAAAGAACTTTAGTGAAGACTTTATGAACCACTGATAGCAGGCTGATAGGTTTGTAGTTCCTGAAATCCTCAACGTCACCTTTTTTATGTAGCAGGATCATTGTAGCGTTGTTCCAATCCTCAGGAATCTTCTCTTAGTTAAGGCATCGAGTGAAAATTTGGGCGAGTACTGTTTCGATTTCTCCACTTGCTTCTTGTATGATGTCTACAGTAATTCCATTTTCTCCTGGGGTTTTCCCCCTTCGTGTTCTTGATTGCATGTGCAACTTCTGCTGGGAGGACTGGAAGAATTCTGGTACTGGTACCTTTCATGATGTCTGGAGTACACGTATCATCTCTTTCACATAATTTGGACTAGAAATCTTTCACTCTTGTCAAAATTTCGCCTCTATTTCTTGTTACAGAACCATCTTCTTTTCTCAGTGCCATAATCTGTTTTTTTCCCTTACTGAGATGTCCCTTTGCTATCTTTAGGCTTTGGTTGTTTTCAATTGCTTTCCTTACTAGTTCACAGTTGAATTTCCTTACGCCTTCAGTGATACTTTTTCGTACTGTCTTGCATAGCTCTATATATTCCCCTTTGGAAGTCACATCTTCTTTAGTTGTCCTCATCTCTCTTCTTTTTTGCATCAATATTTTGGTTTTTCCTGATAATTTGTTCACATGCAACTTGATCTTAGTCCCAGCTAATTTTGTTGCTGTTTCCATAAGAGCTTTGGTTACTTTTCTGTTAACTTCAGAAATATCCACTTCTTCCGATGTTAGGCCTTCTAAAGCAGTGAATCTGTTCTTCATGTCCAACTTGAAGGTATTATGGTGTTTTTTAAGGTTGTTTATGTCAATACATTTTGTTTGTCTTATGAGTTCGAGTTTAGTGTTGAGGTGCATCTTACATCTCATCAATCTATGGTCACTACCTGTGTTGAACTTGTTTAGCACACTGCAGTCTTCTATGACGAATTTTTTGTTACACATAATAAAATCAATTTCACTTGTCGTCCCATTTGGATGTCTCCATGTCCATTTCCTGTGTGGCTTTATCGTGAAAAAAGAGTTCAAGATGAAAAATCCTTCTGCCTCTGCAAACTCAACGAGAGTATTTCCACGCCGGTTTCTCTTGCCGTGACCGAATTTACCTACTGAAGTTTCATTCTGTTGCCGTTGCCCTATGTTTGCAGTGAAATCTCCTATAATTATCTTTAAGTGCTGCTTACCTTTATTATTTAGATGACGAATTTCCTCGTAAAATTCTTCAATTTCTTCTTCAGGATGACTTGTGGTGGGTGCATAAGTTTGAATAATCTGAGCCTGGTATCTTCTCGAGAGTTGAATAACGAGTCGTGCAGCTCTGTCAGAGGAACTTTCAACTTCTACAACTTTATCCTTCAGTTGCTTGTTTATTATAAATCCAACACCACTAGTTCTGCCAGTATCTGTCCCACGATAGTAGAAGAGATGTCCACTTTTCAGTGCAATGAGATCTTCTCCTTTTCTCCTTACCTCACTTAGCCCGACGATGTCCCACTTGATCCTTTGTAGTTCCTCTTCCAATTCAAGAAGCCTTGAATCAGAAGATAGGGAGCGTCCATTATACGTAGCCAAGGTCAGCATCAGATGGCAGCCTAGTCCGGTCTTCCGGGGATTCTTAGCACCCTCTGCCTTCATGTCGCACTGGCCGCTGCCTTGGCCAGGTACATTCCAGCTGCCGGAGACTGAGCGTCAAGATTTAAGTTGTGGATTCATGTTGGAGGGGTTTGGCCATAACTCACCACCCTGGCCAAGTGGGTTGGTGAGTGTGGGATAGCATTTCCTCTAATCCCGATGGTATAGTTATACCGCTATTGGCGGTAGCCAGAGCCCCTTTAGTGGGAACAGGATGCACCACAAGTACTTTGATTAAATTTAAATTTGGTTTTTGATCGGGAAATTTTAAATAAGATCTAAATTAATGGGACAAAAACCAGGTACATTCTGTTCTTGTTTTTTTTCTTTATGAGGCAATATGCGTTATTCATTATACTCGTGCTAGAGTGAACTGAAATTTCAATACTTTTCATGAATATTTCTTTTTTGAAAATGTACGAAAGTGTAATTGTAATCCTCTAAGTTTTGTAAGATGTCCCTCCTATACTCCAGCCTAACAACAGCAGTACACTAATCTTGAGAATATTTATACCCGAACTACTCACTATTCTGCAAAAACGTGTGATAAACAAACTTTTACTTCGTATGCATCCCCTTCACACTAACCAAAAATTCGCCTTTCAGAACAATTATTGGAACTCCTAGGACACTAACCATTACTAACAATAATGACAAATCTAAAGATCATTAACACTACCACAACGTAAAAGATCAAAACAATTGATCACATAGTGTACTGTTCAATAATGTCATGATACCAAACGCGTATGTTCTCAACACACAAAATAAAAGTTGGAAAAATATCCAGTTACGAGAGGGAACATATGATAAACGTCACACTCAGTGGTCTTCTACACAAATCAGCGTTCTCAGTCATACAAAACATGTTTTTACCTACAGCAGAACACAATCGTACAACTCAAAATAATAAGATAAAAGAAAAAAAGTAACGAAAAATAAAAATAAATGTTGTTCCAGTTCATAATTCAAAGCACGTTGTTTTCGTTTCCTTACAGATTTATCCAATAAGCTATTCAATACTAGCTCATTGCTTTGTCTCACTAAACGGTGTAAAATAATTAAAACTTCGTCTTACCTTTTCAAAGCATGCATAAAAGTGTTCTTCAACATCCTGAATTAGTCTAGTTAACTTGGACTGCTACAGATACTAATAAGTAACCACAGTGGCTGAGTGGTTAAAAGGCGCGTACTTTTGGCTAATATCCACAGTTCTGGTCTTTGATAGGACATTTGCGGTGTGTTTATCCCATGACTCCGTTTATTTGCCTTCTCTGAAGCCAGTGGAACTAAATTTGGGAAGGGAGACTCCTTCCAGCCTTAAATACTCATGGGGATAGTTAAATCACGAAAAAACTAATAATTCTACAATAGTTAACCACGAAAGAAGACAATAATATATCTACGGTATGCATATACACTGCGTGATCACTGAATCATGCCCACCTGAGTGAAAATCCTCCACATACGTGGCGTCAGTGAATAAACAAAGACATCTCTCTTTCCACGTTTTACCAACACACAGCAACCGAAAAATTGTTATTCGGTCACTGCTGGGGAATCGAAACTCAGATCTCTCGATATCTAGCCGAGCGTGTTAGCCTTACACCACGGTGGCCAACAATCTAGGGCGCTGTGTGTGTTTTCTATCAGCTTCTGACATCATAAATCCGTAAAATGGGCTCAGCTACTGAGACGTCTCCATCTGGTGGGCATTAACGGCATTGGCTATATGTTAATTATAGCAGTTAAATCCAAAGAGCGAGATCCAAAGTGAAAATCCTCCAAATGCGTGGCGTCAGTGAATAAACAAAGGCATCGCTCTTTCCACGTTTTACCAACACACAGCAACCGAAAAATTGTCATTCGGCCATTGCGCGCTCGACTAGATATCGAGAGATCTGGGCTTCGATTCCCCAGCAGTGGCCAAATAACAATTTTTCGGTTGCTGTGTGTCGGTAAAACGTGGAAAGAGCGACGATGTCTTTGTTTATTCATGACCACCTACCTAATATTTCGTTGGTCCTCATTTTACTCTCAGCACATCAGCTATACGGCGTAGGTATTGAGGTGATTGGTGTATACAGGTATTGATCAATGCAGGTATGGAGGTGATTGGTGTATCCAAACGCCTGATATATCGTTTCATAGTGTCCCACAAGTTCTCTATGGGATTGATATCCCGGGAGTTTGGAGGCCAGTCGATATGCTGGAAGTCTGAACTGTGTTCCTCAAACCATTCCTGCATAACATTGGATTTGTGGCTCGGCGCATTGTCATCTTGGAAGCCACAGTCGCCATTCGGGAAAAAGTGTAACATTGCTGGCTGTACAGAGTCATCAAGCAATTCTCGTTAGTGGACACCAGTCATACGTTGTTCTACATGCGTCAGGAGTCGTGTTCGTGCCAGGTAAACATGTCCCACACCATACAACCTTCTCCACCGGCTTGCATTGTGGACACCATACAGGGTGGATAGAGTGCCTCATGTTGTTTGCACCTAATACGTACACGACCATCCACGGAGTGGAGTAAAAAGGTAACTCGTTCGACCAGCACTCTTTTTTACAGTCATCTGACGTCCGACTTGCATCATCTTTGCGCCAGTCGAGCTTTTTGTGCCGATGAACCGTGGTTAGGAGAGGATGTTTTCTGCTGTTACAGGACATATGTGCGAGCGTTCAACGCATGGTTATGACAGATGTTGTTCCGGGTTGACCTCTGTTGTATTGGGTAGTCAACTGTTGAGCAGTGCTGCGTCTGTGAATCTGTACAAATCGTCGGACCAGGCTCTCGCCTCAACCTTTCGCTGTTCTGTGCAGTTTTGCCTCCGGGTCGTTCTTTGGCCGATTTCATGCCAGTCCTGATACATTTTAACTACGGCGGCTCGCGAACAACCCACCAGTTCAGCCGTTTGGGAAATCGAAGCACCCGCTCTCCGAGCTCCCACAATCTGTCCTTTCTCAAAATCTGATAAATCCTTCCGTTTACCCATCACGCTTCAAATTTTACCACCTTCTGCTGCACTCAAACTTTATACGTATATGCTACGTCAGTCAACTAATCCCGCCCTGTCGGAAATCATGTGGTCAACGAGCCGCATCCATTTTTGATAGAGGTGGTTATAATTCAATTATTACTCGATGTACATGTGTAAGATACCTATATCGTGTACCGAAATCTTTCGGTAACTTTTACGCCAAGGTGTAATCCAGTGCGCATGGATGTTGACAGTACTTGTGAGAGCTCTACAGAATCCTATGCCATTTCAGGTATCTTCATCTGAAACCGTTGAACACGTTTCGCGGACAGACGACGAAGATACATCTCCAGGACGCCACTGAGAGGTGCATGGACATAATAAATTCTGTTAGTACCAATATTCATGAGTTATGGTTAGAGGGTACGAAATTTTTGTTCTATCCTATGACATCCTAGAGATCGGCATTTATAACATTTAACCTTTTGCCAGTGGTGGCTTCCAAACTCCAGTCTTCCTGCTCAGGAGCGGCTATTCTCCCAACTGAAGTACGCCGGCAGGGTATATCGCTTCTTCATTGTCGATTTGACTCATGCGTCGTCTCAGTAGTACGTCATCTACATCAAGTCACGCAGTTCGTTACACAGCTGAAACAAGTTTCACAGACAGTAGATGAAGAAAGAGCTCAAGGAAACCAAAGAGAGAAACGTGGACATGATAAAGACTGTCAGTACCAACATTCATGAGCGAATGGTTAAAGTGTATGAAGATTACACAGAACCCTATACCACCCTAGAGATCTTCATCGGAAACAAGTTTCACAGACAGAAGATGAGCTACAGGCAGCAACAGTGATAGCGACTTTAATTTCCAAGGACTAAAACAGCCGATACAAGGATGTTCTACCTGTAGATACTTTTTCGAAAAGTTATAACACATTACTGCCACATTAGTAGAACAAATCTACTGAACGCTCCTCGAATATGTATTGTCTCTCAATGTGGCAATTACCTAAGCTAGTTTCTTTTATACATTGAAATTGCCATTCTTTTTGGCCAGTTGATGCCGTAATGAATCACAAAATGTGTGAACGTAAAGAAGAGTAAAAGCAAATGTTACATGGAGATCGCTTCATAAATGGTACACTATATTTGGGAAAGCCTTGTTGCTTTTATCAAAGACAAGAGCGTTTTTGACAGAAGCCTCGAGACTTCCACGACAAAATTTAAAGGTTCTTTTTATTATTATAAACTTTGCAATCAACTGAATTTTACGTGATCTCAAGGAAGAAATTTGAATACGAAAATCCGAAAATAGCATGAAAAGTCACGTTCGTCCTTACAGGAGTCGAATACTAAATTAAGTTTTAAGACAGAACACCACGAACCGGACTTGTAATTACGAATGGAAGAACATTTTAATTATTCCCTACTGCTGAAAATCAAAATCTCTAACTGGGATAATTTTGATTTCAATTGTAATCAGAAAGTGTTATTTTTTTTCCAGTTCGACATATGGAAGCTGATATAAAGACAAACAAAAAATCAAAACTAACGCACAAAGTGGAAAATTGTGCATTAAAATTAAAAAGCTGGCAAATATTTAGAAAATGGTAATGAAAATATGTGTAGTATGAAAAAAGAATTTTCCAAACTGTACGTTTGAAGCTCTGAAAGATTTTGAAATAGTAATATGCTAAAAAGACGCTCTGCATAAAGAAAAGATACTGCATCTGGTAAACTAGAGTTATGTGCAATGTACTGAGCATAAACAAAATTAGTCGATGTTAAAGAAAACTTTCCACTCTAACGGTTAAAGACTTAAATATATCTAAACAAAAAATCTAAATTTATGCCGCCTGGTGGAAATGTGTGCTTTATTTTAAAAGAGACTCGGGGAGAAATGAATGGAATAATTTTCCTAATGAGATGCAAAAAACCGCTTTCTGGAAATGGAGCTTAGATGGAAGCACAGATGAAATGTCAATCAAACATCAAATAGAAGTCATCGCTCTTTTCACGTTTAAAAGTGAGTCACGGAAACATATGTGTATTTATCAGATGAAATGTTGTCAAGTGCAAATATACATGCACGTCATCGTTCAGAAACATTTATTTGCGTCTTCTAAAGGAAGAATTGTGGATCGTACATCTCTTAAAATTTTCAATTTTTGTACGTAAACTCAGCTAGAGCATGGAGAAATGGAACTGTAGATATTATGGGAAACATAAAAGAAACATAATTTTGCTCCCCGGTAAGGGAAAACTCTGAATAAAAGGAAACTTTGCACTATCCGAAGTAAATCGAATTTATTTTTCTGTCTGTCGTACAGTATGTTTACAACGTAAGAACGAATTAACATTGAAACCAGACAGTTATCGCATTTGGGAACCACAATACATCGAAACATTTCACAGAATTTCGATCAGTCATGTCATTAATCATTTTTACTTAATTCTTTGTTACAAAATGCATGCACTATGTTTAATAAACAGGATTCTAATAAATCGCTGCACGTAATATTAAGAATTTATGAGTATTTTTCTTTCGAAAAGAAAAAACAATACAACGTAGGAGACATTAGAAAAATCAAATCAGTATATTTCTATGCCTCATTATTCAAACAGTCGTAGACTTTTCGCAGAAATTTCTTTCGAATACGTTTGAGTTTCCAGTTTGTTACTGCAATAACCTGGCAGATGTAAATGTGCAGTAGATAATTATCGTGCTGTTGCCAAGAAACGGAAATGAGGTACACAAAAACACTCATAAAATTAATCGAAATCGATCACAACTTTGTCCCAAGCTGATTTCATAAACATTTTTCTTTGCCCTTTTCGTTCTCTCTGTGGTTTCGAAAATCTACTCTTGTAAAGAACTTTGAAAAATGTACAGAGTTTTCCAGGAAGTACGGTAAACATGTAATGAAACGTTAATTTAAATTATTTAGATATTCTTTCATTGCACAATAAATTGCAAATTTTCTGAGAATTAAAATGCAACTCAAATGCTTTGCAAATTTAAGTGATGCACTACATTTCTCTCTAAGAAATGAATATCGTTCATTCAAACAATATTTTACTTAGGTATTTGCATCTAGAATGGATATACTGAAAGCATTCATTAGACGCTTGCTGTCGAAAAATCCCATGTGTTGAACACTTCGTGATTTAACTTACCCTCACTAAACTTCGTGACACGATACGACATAGTGTATCAAATTACCGTTTACGTTTTCTACCATCAGACTGTATGTAAAATAATAAGTTATAGTTCCATCCTCTTAACGCAGGGTTTTAACGACATTAGGGAAATTTTCGTCAATCAGCAGTTCTTCCATTGATTAATCAAAATTTTATCAATATCAGAGCAACAAACTTTACGGTCATTTGCTGATTTCCAAGAAAATATTTATCAATGAGCTCATCCTGTAGCTTAGAAAGTCTTTTTATTAGATTTAGGTTCACGCTTTAATGCATTATTTTAACATTCCCATTTACATTTGCCAACTGATTTCGAAATTAACTTACGTTTTTAGATTCAGCGCATTTATATTAACACGATTTTTGTTAAAGTCTGACGAGCCGCACCGCAGTCCCAGTGGTACGAAGCGTTTTCTTCTAATCATTCGTCCAGAGGTAGGTCCGGGTTCGAATCCCTTGCGAGGCATGGATGGTACGTTTGTCTTACGCCGCTGCTCTAGCCATTCCCTGGATTCAGTGGCCCTAAATTAGGGACGAGCGACTGCTTATGGCCCACTGAGTTTCCCTCGGTGGTCGTTAAACCCACAAATTAAAAACAAATTTGACTCAGCAGTTATACTTGCGTTTGTGCGGGGAGTGAATGTATGTACGAGAGAGTATGTGTAAGTACGTAACAGCGAGATCTGATATGTTACACAACATCAAACGATTCACTTTTAGTATAAATGTAGCCTACAAAAATTCTACAATTAAATTTGGATCCATATATCAAAGTTCAGTTACCATAAATATTTAATATTTGTGGAATTCAATTTTGCTGTGCGTTTGGCCCAGAACGAATATTTCGAGATTTAAAAATTTGCGGTCGTTTTGTGAAGACGAATAAAGCGAAAAAATTTAAATCTTGGGACTTCACGAGCGATGCTGACGATCATTGAATTTAGTCATTTGGAAGTCATAAGATAGTCACCTACACGTAAAATTTACACTAAGTGGCCACTTTATTATGACGACCTGACAGTTTTAAGCAAATGAGCTATGGCTGCACGCTGTTGCCGCCAGAGGGCGAGGCTAGTATAAAAAGGAAAAGCTTAGTGTTTGCGACAGTAGTAGAAGGGATTTTTGGGTGACGAAATGGGTATAAAATGCAATTTGACGGACTTTCAACGTGGGATGATTGTAGGAGCTCGGAGCCATGGAGCGAGTATCACCGAAACCGCCGCATTCGTGAAATGTTCCAGAGCAGCTGTTGTTAAAGTGTTTAAAGACTGGATTGTCAGCCAAACAACTGGGTCTCTACGTGCAACGTGTGGTCGTCATCGACTAGTGACTGCTCGGGCGGAACGAAGAGTGTCCAGACTGGTAACAAACAACAGAAGGGCAAGAGTGCAGCAAATTACAGACCATCTTAATCAAGGATCCCCTCAAATGATCTCTGCATGCACTGTTTGCCCTACACTGCATCGGATCGGATATGGCAGCCGAAGGCCTGTTCGAACACCTTTGCTGTCTGCAGTTAACAAGAGAGAACGTCTCCAGTTCGCACAGGAGCCCAAGGATTGGACAATCGATAATGGGAAACAAATTATGTGATCCGATGAATCACATTTTCAGTTGCACCATGCCGATGGCCAAGTGAGAATTTGGCGGAAACAGCACGACAGCATGGACCCCAAATGCATTGCTACAACCCTTCAAACTGGTGGAGGCAACGTTATGGTTTGGGGAATGTTTTCCTGGCATGCTTTGGGCCCTTTAATTCGTGTTGATCAACGTCTGACTGGCACATCATATTTAAACATCGTTGCGGACCAAGTGCATCCTGTCATGGGGATAGTTTATCCCAATGGCGATGGCTACTTTCAACAAGATAATGCGTCCTGCCATAGTGCTCGTATTGTACAGGATTGGTTTCAGGAACATGCCGGTGAGCTTACTTTGCTTAGGTGGCCCCCATAATCTCCAGATCTCAACCCCATTGAGAATTTGTGGGATGAAGTTGAACGAGCCATCAGACAGCTGGATCCACAACCCTGCAATCTCACACTTCTGGAAAGGGCTATTCATCAAGCATGGTCTCAGATTCCACACACAACCTATCAACATCTCGTGGAGTCCATGCCACGAAGAATCGACGCAGTATTAAAGGCAAAAGGTAATCCAACGAAGTACTGAGGGGGTGGTCATAATAAAGTGGCTTCTCAGTGTATATGCGCTATTTGAAGAGGAACTCTTCCGTCTTGTAACATTCGTCCTATAAATACAATATTTAGGAAATACGCTCGTTCTTCGAAAGGGCAAACATTCTAAAATTCCGATATTAGTTAATTCGTTTTTGACTGGCGGTTTAATGACCACCGTTAGCAACTCAATGAGCTATAAGCAGTCTCCCGTCCCATATTTAGGGACGCTTGCTCCAGGAAAGGGAGAGATCCACTGCCGTAAGACAAACACAACGTCCATGCCTCACCCAGGTTTCGTACCTGGACTCATCTCGGACGAATGGCCAGAAGCCATCGCTTAGACAACTGTGCCACCTGGACGGCGTTGATTAATTCACTGACCCTTAGATGCAGTTCCCTTATGAGACTGAAACCAATGTTTGCTTTCCATTCCTTGACGTCCTTGCATGAGGCCCAGGAGAATCTCTCGTTACAACAGTTCATACACCATTTGTTGTTTCCTGAAACGCACATGCTAAGTCAAATCATCACCGGTAAGAAAGAATTTGTGTCTTGTAAACTTCTTTGTATCCCGCAGTACATGTATTCTCAACTGAGAATAGTTAAAAAGAAAGAGACTGCATTTCTTAGAAGTATTACAGCAAGAAGGTACTGCCATTCCGCCGAACATAGTGCTCAATTGAAGGCAGCTCGCTCCTGTGATTCGTCTACTGCGAGATAATATTTGCGTTTTCCCTTTTACTCGTGCCATTTGTTTCAAAATTTCAAGAATTCTACAGACATAATTTTAAGGTGATTTTCAAACCCATAAACAAAATGGATTTTTTTTATTGAAGGTTTAACGACTATCGTGAACAACTCAATGGGCTGTAAGTAGTCGCCCGTTCATAGTTTAGGGCCACTGGTTCCATGGAAGGGAGAGAGCCAGTGCCATAAGACAAACACAACATTCATGCCTCATGGGATTCTAACCCGGGGCTTTTCTCTGACTAATGGTCATAAGCCAGCGCTTATAGACTACTGCGCCGGCGGAGAGGCACAAAATTGATTTCTTGGGATCTTCAAAGACTCTGTCGAACATACAAATTCGTGGAGAATTTATTAAATTTTGAGTGCATGTTGTCCTTCATGTATATGCCAGACTCGCAGGGCCTTACGTTTTTGCTTGAAAAAGCACAAAATGTATTATGCAACTGTGAACTAAAGTCGTCCATAACTAAACACCATCATGAGCGCAACTGTAACATTTTATTTGAAGAAACTAGAGTTCTTGACAAAACAAATTCAATCATCAAGCTTGATATTTTGAAAGCTTTCCAAAGAGATTATTATTCTTAGCGACTTATCAACAGCATGGAATCCAACCCATTTCTCTCAGGCTAGGAAAAAAACCTGACTAAAATCCGTGACCATCACTAACTCTGATAATTTCACAATAATTTGAATATTTACGCGCCATTCGTCCTGATGCAATTGGCCCATGCTCACAGCGTAACTGAGGTTGACGAAAAGTAAGAATTTATTGCGACTAAATGCAGACATAATTATTCATCTTTACTTTCAGTCTGCTGATAACATCTGTGAAATGGTTGGCGGGTGAGTTGGGCAGCGCACAAATTGAGATGATAGGAGATCGAAAAATGCACCATTGCTATATCATAGTTTGCATGGTATCAGGTAACCACAAACGTATTTGCCGTTTTTCGCGGGAGAAAAAGAAACACCTTGTAATGATTGAATTTGTGGAGAGATGGTGTTCCGCCCGCGGTATTTCGTCAGCTGAATCCCGAGATGCCTTGCGTTTATGAATTAGAGGAGTAAGTAGTTTGGTAATGGAAAAACGTACGATTACAGTGACGGTATCAGTAGGGATTATTCGTGTGTGTTTCTTGTACGAATTTAAACTCGGTTCATCTGCTGCAGAAACAACTCATGGCATTTGCTTGCATTCAGGGCAAATGCTCTGAAGGAAAGCACAACTCGGAATGGGTTTCGAAAGTTCAGAGACAGAGATGAATCCCTTCAAGACAAGTCCGGAGTGTCCGTCCTGTCAGCCTTGAAACAGAAGCCCTGAAATCTGTTATTGAGCAGGATAGTAAACAAACATGCGAAGAACTATTCCCGTCATTTGATGTTAGTGATGAAACCGTCCGAAGACATCTGCATGCAATATGTAAGGCATACAAATTGTCTAAGTGGGTCCACCACGAATTGTCTGCAGTTAACAAACATCAACGTGTCTCAGCTTGTCTTGCATTGTTGTCTCGCTATGACAAGGAACCATTTTTGGATAAGGTACTCACATGTGATGAGAAGTAGGCCCACTACAGCACCCCAAAATGTTCCAGACATTGTTTGTCCACCAGTGACATAATTTCTCACACATCGAAAACAGCATTGGATCCATGTAAAGTTATGCTGTTCGTATGGTGGACAGCACGTGGTGTTGTTCATTATGAACTCTTGCAGCGCCGCCAAACGATTATCGCTGCAGTGCCCTGTGAACAACTGAAACGTGTGCATGAAGACCTGAAAAATGAAGCAGCACTGGTCAACAGAAAGGGAGTTCTGCTTATTCAAGATAACGCTCGCGCCCACTCCGCTTCTTTGACCAGAAACACTATCAAAGAACTTGGGTGGGAGCTTTTATGTCATCCAGCGTACTCACCAGATATCTCTCTTTCAGACTCTCACTTGTTTCTTTCACTCGACAATCATTTGTGTGGACACGACTTCTCCAACTTTGATGAGTTACACGCTTCCCTCAAATCTTTTTCTCTTCCCACGACGCGGTATTTTATCACAGGGTTATAAATAAGTTGTTAACACGTTGGCAGAACGTTGTTGATGCCCATGGTAATTATTTTGATGAATAAATTGCTTCTCTACTACGAATGTGTTATACTTTGCCTCAGTCTCCGAAAATGGCAAATACTTTTGTGGTCACCTGATATTATTCAGCTGAACACCTGGCCTAGGGAAACTTCATACAAACCTATGTAAGGATAGCTAATTTAAATTAACCGTAAAAATTAAAACTGAACAAATTAAAAAGTCATTAAAGGAGAATTATATTCTGGTGAATGATTGACCCCTAACTTAATATTAGTGACAACTCCGCCGATGAAACACTACTCTAAGAAGGTATAATTTTGAAACGGATCAATATTTAATTAATTTTAACTACGTATTTAGAAAATTTCGACATCTTTTGGGCGATCATAAACTTCCCCTTAACAAACCTAGAAATAATTTACAGCAAAGAATCTTTCTTCTAAATTACTGAGAAAGAATGGCGAAGAGATAGCCGTAGTCAAGCACTGCTAACTAGAACCATTTTAGTGAACTTATGTTGTGGATGTATTCTTTGCTGCCCGTTAACAGGGACCTCTCTCTTACTGTCATCATTAAGGTATTAGGTTTAATGACTTCTCGCTTACATCTATTTGCTTCCAATTTGTGCTTCCGTACACAAGTACACCTGCCTCTCAGGTGAATGCTTTCCCCCTAGAAATAGAATTGAACAGTGCCAACACGGTTGCCCCATGTCCCATCATAAGTTGTGTGAATCAGTAATATCCTTCACGTATCAGTGTAGATTTCATTTTTAGAAACTCGAATAAATCTCAGAAAGACAGATCTGGTGGGTACTGGGGTCAAATCTGAACCAATTGCAGAGCATTTGGTCTAAAATGCAGAAGTTATAACGAAGTAAATTTCTCAGTCATTTTTATCTGCGCCGGGGCTCGAACCCGGATCCCCTCATTCCGGAATAAGTCACTCTACCAATGAGCTACGCGGACGTTTTATTCTGATTCCTATCTGCCTCTATGTCGTGTGCGTCTTTCTGGCAGATACGTCACATCTCCTGGTACGTTACATCATCTCCCCCTTATTTTTTTTTTTTTTTTTTTTGTCGAAGTGCTGGAGAAGGGATTCTCTGATTTTTTCTACCTCGCGGTGTGGAAATAACATCACACCATTACGAGATTTTGAACGGTCGGGTCATCCGGATAGTTCGGGCGCCATTATAACGAAGTAAATTTCTCCGTCATTTTTATCCGCGCCGGGGCTCGAACCCGGATCCTCTCATTCCGGAATAAGTCACTCTACCAATGAGCTACGCGGACGCTTTATTCTGATTCCTGTCTGCCTCTATGTCGTGTGCGTCCTTCTGGCAGGTACGTCACATCTCCTGGTACGTTACAAAGTGCAGAAGTTCCTCTAAAGAAGGAAAGAAAACACTCTCAAGATGATATTACCTTACCAATTAACCACAGCTAATGACCAATAATAGTAACAATACACACATTCTTTTGCCCAATTCTTGGATGTATGCCTTTTCATTTCAACAACTCTTTTGACTAACGAAGTACGTATAACTTTTTTTTTCTTGCTTCGGGATTTAAACACAACTATGAGCAACTCGGAAGGCTATGAGCACTCTCCATGGCTGCGGTGGCCGAGCAGTCTGAGGGGCTGAACTCTGAACATTCGTTCGAAATGGCCGTTGTTCGAATCCGGATGAGACATGGACGCTCTGTTTGTCTGATTGCGTTGGCTCTGTCTTTTTCCTGGAATCAGTGGCCCTAAATTAGGGACAAGTGATTGTTTATAGTCCTACGATTTTTTTCATTTTGGCCGTTAAACCCGGAAACAAAAGACACACAAATAAAAAAATAAGCTGTCGCCCGTCCTTAATTTTGTGGCACGATTTCATAGAAACGGAGAGAACCAAGAGCCGTAGAAACAGTTCTCCACCCATGCAGCATCCAGAACTCCAACCCGGGCACATCTCACACAAGGGATCCATAGTTAAAACAATTTCCTGATATTAGAATCATTATGTGCGTCAGCTGCTTCGTCTGTGGGACAGATACTTCTTCTGTATATGCCAATCGCATTTTAAAACTTAGTTTTACGTAGTTTTTGCCATGAGAACGTGATCCATAATTTTCTCTCGTTTTACAAGGCACTATGTTGCAGCCAAGGTTGCATATGGTTGGTTACTTATCGGGATATCGTTTTTGTTCCATCTCATCGCTTTGCTAAATACGATAAAAAAAATTCATCATTTGCTTTGAAAAGCTTCTTTTTGCTTTAGTTGAAATACATATTTTCGACCTCAGATAGTGCAAAGCAGCTGCGTCAAGGGGAATAGACTTTATTTTTTGACGTAGAACTACGTCTTTCTCCGCGCTGTCTAGGGGGTAACGTCAGAAGCACGGATGCAACGAAAATATGTCACACTTTGAACGCTGATATCTTCGAAACTAATAAAAGTAGAGTAATACATAATACATCACTTGATAGTTTACAGAATCTCATTTATAACAAAATAAGTTTCAACACTCCACTTCTTAACTTTTCGATACAGTAGCGTTAGAAAGTTAAGTTAGATTTCGCGTGTTTTTCTTTCGCCGCACACCTTTTTAAGGTTGATACCTAGTGAATAGATAATGATAGCGATGACCTCAGCCCCGAATTCCGTAGCGGACGGTCAGAGCTAACGGACGTATGTGATAAACCGAAATAAAGTGTACTTAAAATGTTGTTGTTTTTTATAAAAACAATTGGTGACAAAAATTTAGAAATGCCGCGAAAATCCAAGGGAAATTACTATAAGAACCGACGAAAGTTGAAGAAACAGCTAGAGGAGAACTAGAGGAATCCAAAAAGGCCTGCTTCAGTCATCAACCGAAAGGTCACGGAATTGTAAGCAGTGTCAAAAGCACGCGCGCCGGGATACGTTTCGCCCGAATTCGACTCTAGAGCCACAGCCTTCCACTTCAGCGGCACAAATTGAGCCTGAACAGCAAGAACAGATGGAGATCGATCTCATCCATCTAAATTTTTACACCGAGAATGAATACCAACCCACATCGCCAGTCTTCACAACTTTGCTGGATAATGAATGTATTGCGTCTCAAACCTTTACACCTCCGATGCATTCTGAATCTAGACAAGAGCAAGAGCAACAAGAAGAACAGTGCATTAGGCCTGCGAAGTAACGCCAAATTTATAACAAGACATCTAAGAAGTTTGAAAAATTGTTTCTGAAGAACGAATTCTTCAGAAACAATTTGCCGCCTTGGTGGCGCACTGGTCTAAGCGATGGCTTCTGATCATTCGTCCGAAAGAGGTCCGGGTTCGAATCCCGGTGATTCATGGATGTTGTGTCTGTCTTACGGCGCTGGCTCTCTACCTTCTTCCCTGGAACCAGTGACCCTAAATTACGGATGGGCGACTGCTTATAGCCCGTTGAGTTGCTCACGGTGGTCGTTACCTCCAATAAAAAAACACAATTTTAGCAATAACTTCTGACAACGATGATGCTACCGCCTTCTACGTCTACTAACATTAATTTATAAGCAGCGTAAGTATTATGATTGTATATAGTATCAGTTGCTTTTAAGTAAATAAAGTAAAACATTTCTTTCGCTTTATTTCTTAAAAATTTTATATCTGACAAAAAACAAAGGGGCACAGTAGCAACTGTGCCGCAACCTATATACAAAATGGGGCTATGTCAACTGTCCTTCGCTGAATATTTTAAGGTGTGGTCTAAGCCATGGCTTCTGATCATTCGTCCGAAAGGGGTCCGGGTTGGAATCCTGGTGAGGCATGGATGTTGTGTTTGTCTTACGGCACTGGCTCTTTCCCTTCTCAGGAACCAGAGGCCCTAAATTAGGGACGGGTGACTGCTTATAGCCCATTGAGTTGCTCACGGTGGTCGCTAAACCTCCAATAAAAAAAAATAAGGACGTAGAACTAGTGAGATAGTGGTATAAAATAGTGACAGTTGACGTAGTGTAGTTCTACGTTGAGGTTGTTAGATTTTTTCCTGCGTTGATAGCATATTGCACATAGCTGCAGTTTTATCACTCCTCTACTTGAAGCATCCTTTTTCGTTTTAGAGGTTTCACTAAGAGTTAGGCAGGAACGCATTACAAAGTAATGGAAGTACAAATTACAATTAACGTGTAATGCATTACAAGGTAATGCAGTAACAGGTAATGCATTACAAGGTAATACCAAGTATGGTTTGCACAAGGTAATGGAATTAATCTGTAATGCATTACAATGAAGAGGATATAATTCAATTATTTAATAATGCCATTCAAACGCAATGGAATTTTTTGGTGATGAAATTACATAATTTGCAAATAATAATTACATACTAATAGTTTATAGAAATGCACGTGTTCCAAAAGCTATCACTAGAAAAGTCGGCCATGTAGCATAGCAGGCAGAGGCCGAAAAGTCGTTTAGAATGTTCTAGAAGTGGAAAGAATGGGCTAGACGTTTGTACAATGTTCCAGAATGATAGGAAGTTGGAGAGCTTTATGTAAATGAAGAATATTCCAGAAGGTTCAGGTCCTGTCGTGAAGTATATATAAAAGAGTCAGTCGCTCGCTAGTCCAGTGTTCGTGTCGGACAAGTAATGGACAACAACATTTAAGAAGTACGGCAAAAATGTCAAGAGTTCGCAAATTACTGTAATATTCGGCAGTGCACCCTGAGTTGCTGAACTGTGAGTGTAGTACTAATATGTGATTGTGGCTATAGTGGGGCAATTATTTGGACAGTGAAACGTACGTAATGGACGAGAATACTGTACTGGAGATGGACGAAATGAGTATTTCGGCAACGGATTGTAGCAATCTGTCAACCAGTGGCAGCCTCACGGGATCAATAGCTGATATCACAGAAGCTGTAAGTAAGTAACCTAGTTGTATATTAGATGGTCGTTTTTTTTAAACAGTGGAGAATAAATGTAGTGGAGACAAAGTTGTAGCAAAGTGTACCAAATGTAACATCGAAGTAAAAGAATCAAGAAGGTGTACTTAAAAGTTTACAAAGCATTTGAAGAGGAAACCCATAACCAACACAACGTGTAAGGGAGTACTGTTGCTGGTTTATTCACGTTGTATTGTTACCCGTAAGTTATTGGTTAATTACCAACATATAGTTAACCATTACGATTATAATGGGCAACTGCTACATGTCATTACAATTACCATGTAATTCTAATGACCAGTTCACTATTACCATGTAATGGTAACGCTAAGTTCTTGTTCCCATTACCATAACGCTGTATTGCTTTACCGATTAATTCAATTACGAATTTGCCCAACTCTGGTTTCACTACACTAAACATTACATTTTGCTTGTAATTTTCTACTTATGCACAGTTCTGTCTCTGGAGAGAGTAAATTTAAATCCATTTACCACAGTATCTCTGCTTCTGAAACACGGAATAGTAAAAGCTGTTTTCGCACCGATTTTCATTTAACATGACGATTATTTTGAACACATTTTCTACCTTAAATAACACACTGTTTTTCCACAAGGGAACCCAACTGCTCACTCTAACCCTCTGATTATCTCCTCTTCTAAAGGTGCCGATTTGAGGGATACTTGTTGTGTCAAACAGCGGTCACTATGGAAAGCATACTATTTACTCTTTCTGCTTTCCCACAATTCAGAGTTCTAAGATGGGGCAGAAATGCACATTTTCGCCTATCTCTAAAAGCATTCTAAAGCTGTAAATATTTCTTCGAAAAGATTCTGTTTTATCTGATACCTCACACCATAGGCAGTATTTTTGGCGCACATTTTATATTGTCGATAACGCAAAATTTTCCCGCTATGGTACAAAAAGTATATTTCAACTTGCAACCTTATCAGTTCTCGAAATGAATAAAATTCCCCCGTTCTTTCACGACACAAATTTTCCTTCTGGTATTACGTAGCTGTTTTTTTCAAGCGGATGCAAATGCATTATTCGATGTCTTCCCTCAACCACAGAAGCCTCAGGCTGCAATGGTGCCACGAACACAGACACTGGCTCGCTGATTGGGAACAGGTTGTGTTTTCTGACGAGTCACGATTCAATTTGATGCACCCTGAAGATCTCATACGAGTTTGAAGACATCGTGGTGAAAGGCATCCTGCAGCGTCATACCGCCAACGCCAAGCGTCATGGGCTGGGACGCCTTTGGGTTCAATTTGCGATCTCGCCTGATACGAATTAAGGGAACCCTCAACAGCCAGAGATACACCAGGGATGTTTAAGATGCAAAGGTGATACCCTCCCTTCAGAGTTGTCCTGGCGCTATATGCCAGTTGGACAATGCTTTGCCAGATGTGGTCTGGAATGTCCAAGACCTCTTTCATTTCCCTGGCCCGCACGTTCGCTGATTATGTCCCCGATTGAACATGTCTGGGGCATGGTAGCTAAGCGAATGGTCCGCCAAGCGCCTCTGCCAGCCAGCGCAGATGAACTCTGGTCTCGCATAGAAGCAGCCTGGCAGGATGTTTCCCAGGACGATATCAAAAACCTCGCTGTGTAGAGGCTGTTATTGTTGGTCGAAGTAACTTCACATGATACTCAGTTTCGAAGCGAAAAAATCTTGTATAGCTCTACAGATGTAATCAGTAATCTCCTGTAACATGAGCAATCTGTGATATAAAGTCTATTTGAATAGCGCGATTCTTTATTGGTGTTGCAATTTTCACAAAAAGTAGGGTGTCATGAATTTTCTTCGCAAAGAGTACTTTTCACAGGGACTGAAGTGGTGTTCACAAAAAATAATTTTTACATTGAACAATAACGTCCTTTTTCGTTTGTAATTTCTTATCACAAAAGAAAGTTATGGTAAAACGGCCTTCAGATGTGAATAACGACATTTCAGGCAATAATCGTTAAAGTAACCTTTGCTAATTTTTAAGAAATTTGTAAAGATCGTTCTAATAGAGGATGACACATGTACAAGAAATTAATAATACGCGAAATGTTAGTATAAAATATTTTTCTTCTTTGGCTAAAATATGTGAAGAAAAAATGGGTCTCCATTATTGATAACGAATTTTTCCCTACGTTTTAAATTTATTTGCCGTTCTATTTTTGTAACTACGACCACAATTTTTGGTGAGTTTTTCAGTTCTTTGATCCAAAAAAATATGTTCTCCTTTGTTTGAAAACTGCGAAAGATGTGATACTTATTGCTGAGAATTGAATATCACTTTAATTGTTTTAAAGTGCAGTTTAAACGAAATTTGTTTGTTAAGAAGTGTTAGAGATGTTGTGGCTTTAAGGTCATACTTAAGTTTGAGCACAGCTGTCACATTGATTCATTTCTTTTTACTGCATTAAAAGTTTTGCTCGCAGTTCTTCTTACCCTGTCATGCGTTTCCGTTTAATCTCCTGATTATCTGATGCGCATTATGATGGGCACATCCCTTTTTATCGACATATTCGTGCTCCTGAAGCATAATTAAAAGAACATTTTTGGAATTCTGTTTTATTTAAGACAAAATAAGGCCCCGAAAAAAGATTTTTCAGGATGCGTTGACTGGTATTAAAGATTATTAATTTTCCAATTCATGTTCTGCTAATACATGATGACGCTTCAGTTTTCTTCCACTTGAGGTTTGTGCGATGTTTGAACGGAGAACTGGTAAATGATTTGGAACCGCGAAATACTATTATACATGCTTTTTCTTGGAATAAGACTTCTGTACGTTCGACGTTCATTATATATAAAAAAAACGTTTCACGATATTAAAAATTAATCGCTGGAATGCAGGGATTCTTAAGCAATAAAATATAAAATTTGCCTCAGAAGGTGACTTCTTTTCCTTCTGAGAAAAATGTTTTACTCGAAGAACTGTTTTTCTTACTTGTCGACTTCCTTTATCTTACGTTAAATCCAAGATTGGTTCTCAGATACAGCTGAATGGTGTTTATGTAATAAATTGTCGGTGAAGTTGTCAAAGCCGCCCCGGTGGCGCAGTGGTCTAAGGCGCTGGCCTCTGATCATTCGTCCGTAAGGGGTCCGGGTTCGAATCCCGGTCAGGCATGGATGTTGTGTTTGTCTTATGGCACTGGCTCTCTCCCTTCCCTGGAACCAGTGACCCTAAATTAGGGACGGGCGACTGCTTATAGCCCATTGAGTTGCTCACGGTGGTCGTTAAACCTCCAATCAAAAAAAAAAAAAAAAAAAAGTTGTCAAATACATTTTGATTTAAGGCCGAGGCTAATTCAGTACCATTTTTGAAAGATTGCTACATTTTATCCATTGTGCTTGAAATCATAAGATTGCCGCAGGCAAGAGAAACAAAAACTTAACATCCGAACTTACGCCTTCGAAATCAATAATACAATGCATTTTTGGAAGTTAAAAAAGTGCACCATCGAAACATCTTATTGTATTGATGTAAACAGTTTAACTTGAACACGTTAGCACATCGGTTCCTTTGTTTATGTGTACAAGCATACACGTAAGAATAGCAAGGCAATACCATTATGTTTTGCAATTCTCTCCGCTTTAGTTTACTTTTCTTCCACTTTGGCAAAGAAATTTATGTCCTAGCTACTAAAATTCTTTGTTAAGGATGCGAAGCAAGTTTTTGAAAAAAAAAATTCTAAATGGAGCGATGCCCGTTTTAAAATTATTTAGCAGAAATGCAAAAGATTTTATTTGCATGAAATAAACTTTTCTATCCAATGCTAAACTACAATATTATATTATTTACAGTCCAATATGCAGTATAATTTAATCTGCGTATAGAACTTGCCTGGAGAGCTTTTGGAAGAAACAGTATAATTTTCAAGAGCAATATTCCATTATGTCTTAAAAGAAAAGTGTTTGATCAATGCATCCTTCCAGTGCTTACATATGGTGCAGAGACGTGGACCTTAACTAAAAGAGATATACAACGACTGCCGACAACTCAAAGCAGCATGGAGAGATACATGCTTGGTGTAACCAGGAGAGATAAGAAGAGGAACTCGTGGATCAGAAAAACGACAAGAGTGGAAGACATCATGATCAGAGTAAAATCCCTGAAATGGCAATGGGCTGGAGATACTGCCAGAAGGACAGACCATCGATGGACAGCCGAAATTTTAGATTGGATTCCAAGGGACAGGAAAAGACCCAGAAGAAGACCACATGGAAGATGGGTGGATGAAATTCGAAAGTATGCGGGAGTGACACGGAGGAGACTGGCACAAGAAGACGGTTGTGGAAGAAACTTGGGGAGGCCTTCGTCCAGCAGTGAATTGACAATGATTGACAATGGTGATGATGATGATGCAGTGCACTACACCATCGAGATTAGAGCAAATGCTATCTGACATTCACCAACCCGCTTCAGCAGGATGATGAGATATGCCCCCCCCTCAATGGCCTCACAATTTTAATCATCTGCCCTCAGTCAAGGTTCGACTGTTCGAAGAAACAACACGCATAAAAGTTGGAAAGGGAACGGGGACACAGTGGCACCATATCTCCCACGTTCTTCAGTGCCTCATAGCAGAATGCCTTTCAATCATTTAACTGTGAAGACGAAGGGATAAACATTTATAGACAATATTTAATGCAGATATTTATTTATTTATTTGTAAGCATATCCCTACAGATGGTATATCTAGCTACAGGAATTGCTATAGTTATATTTACAGTGATAATTACCAAGTGATATTTACAGTCTTGCAAAACATGCTTTATGAAAAAAATTACTTACATTAAAAATATCCGGACATTCTTCAAGTGAGTTGTGAAGCCTGTGCATTTTACATAACGGATAATTTTTTCCAGCATCATGTCTGCAAAATGGCACTGCAAATAGTTCACTTTTTGTCCTCGGTAAACGTGGGACACGGAAACTTAATTGGTTTACAATATGAGTATTATCAATCTTTCCATTGATGATGCCGTACAGGAACTTGAGTTAGAGAGCCTTCCTCCGCGATTGCAGAAAGGTCAACTTGAAAAATGTCAGAAGGTCATCCGTCGGGATGTCCACTATATTTACACCAGAGGATTTGTAAAAAAACTGTACATTGATGACGTCAGTAGACAAACAAATGTTGGATTGCTTAATTATGGTTATATTTTAGCAAGTATTCCATGCTATTACTTAAAGTTAGTTTTATCGATGTGCAAATTTTCATCCTTAGGAATACATTTATAGCGAAAAAAATATGTAAAGAAGTTTTACCATTGGAAAAATAAGGCAGAGAGTTTAGGTGGAACCACCTTAAGTCAATGGGGTATCTGATCATTTTAGAGAAAAGATCCGAGAGTTCGGGGATAACATATCCCGTGACAGATTGAATGTGGTATCCCTAAAGCATGGCCTCTTCGCTCCCTACACCTAAATCCCATTGCCTTTTTGTCTGGAGTCAGTCGAAACAACTCCTGTCGGACACAACCCAGAAGTCTGGGAGATCTGGTGGATGCCGCTGTCGGGGGAATATGGTTAGATATACAATGAAGAATGTTTATCGAGGCAATGCAGAGTGGAAATATTTAGAATGTCTGTTTACAATGCAGGGTGGATATATTCAGATTTTAATAGCCATCTGCTTATTGTTATCCAAATGGAAGAATATACGGATGATGTAAAAGATAAATCTTTGTCGGCTTACTGGTCTTTTTATGGAACTTATATGTTTCCGCGCAGTGATGGCTAGCAAAAATCTCAGCACTTTCGGAAGTACCAAAACTACTGAAAGACACAGCGTCTAAATTAAACGTGCTTCATGCTTTGTAAACTATTCTGTGTTTATGGAAGCACAATTCGTTTGCAGCAATCAGTAATTCGTCAAGAGCTTTCTTGCATGGCGCTTGATATCCCCCTGAAAGCCTAAAAAGCGTCAAAAAAGAAAATGGCGTCAAAAGGCCTTTGCGGTTCATATCCCGAAAAACATGGGCTGAAACATAAAAACATCTGAAAAATTTGTTTTGCTTGAATTTACACAAGGAATCCTTTCGAGTATTTTTAATTTTATCTTGTGATCACCCTGAAGGTTGGTAGTTAGATAGATAACTTTCTAATTGATCACACATCTGTTTTCGTACTAGAATTCAAGTTAAAAAAATGTGTTGTCCTTTTGCCTGTTTTTTTGCCAATTTTTGTCATTGACCTGAAAAATCACAACACTGGATTTTATTAGTTATCCGGTAATGATCGTGTTCAGTTTCAAGTGGGGAGCAGACGCCGCGACGAGGCGCAAAGCCAGTCGCCGCTCCTGCTGTGTCACGTACATTAACGCGACACTTGTCCGTGATTAGTAGTTCATTACGTGGAATGATCGTCTCGGTTAGCGAAGGTAGCTGCTCAAGTGAGCTTAAGTGAGCAGCTAACTGCGCTTAGTTGCTCGTGTGAGAAGGATTTCAGAAATGGTCGTGGATCACGTACCGATCTACTAGAGTTTCTGAAATCGTTCCATCAGTTAAACAGTTTTCTGTAACAAATCTTGCTCCCTCCCCCCATTGTGTTGAACTGATCATTGGGGAATTTGCGATATTTATTTTAGTTCTCGTGTTATCAAAATATTTCGAAATAGTTTTTTTTTTATCAAAATGTAGGTTGACATAACAATCTGTATCGCCCTGAACTTGTTAGTAGTTTTGACGGTTCTTCCAAGTGACCACTCGTGTTGATACATCTTCAGCAGAGACGTTGCGAGGATTTCAGTTTGGTAGGAAGGGGTGCAGCGAGATAATCACCATGATATACATACACGGACGAGTCACATTATCGTAACCACCAGCTAATATCCAGAGTACCTCTGCCGCTATCTCACGACACGTTTTTCGGGGGTCCGGTTCAACCACACATAACAGAACATCGTCAGAAACAGCAACAGGTCGGTGACCACGTGCTTCGTTTTGCAGGTCCGTATCTCCGCTTCAACCACACGTAACAGAACATCGTCAGAAACAGCAACAGGTCGGTGACCACGTGCTTCGTTTTGCAGGTCCGTATCTCCGCTTCAACCACACGTAACAGAACATCGTCAGAAACAGCAACAGGTCGGTGACCACGTGCTTCGTTTTGCAGGTCCGTATCTCCGCTTCAACCACACGTAACAGAACATCGTCAGAAACAGCAACAGGTCGGTGACCACGTTCTTCGTTTTGCAGGTCCGTATCTCCGCTTCAACCACACGTAACAGAACATCGTCAGAAACAGCAACAGGTCGGTGACCACGTGCTTCGTTTTGCAGGTCCGTATCTCCGCTTCAACCACACGTAACAGAGCATCGTCAGAAACAGCAACAGGTCGGTGACCACGTGCTTCGTTTTGCAGGTCCGTATCTCCGCTTCAACCACACGTAACAGAGCATCGTCAGAAACAGCAACAGGTCGGTGACCACGTGCTTCGTTTTGCAGGTCCGTATCTCCGCTTCAACCACACGTAACAGAGCATCGTCAGAAACAGCAACAGGTCGGTGACCACGTGCTTCGTTTTGCAGGTCCGTATCTCCGCTTCAACCACACGTAACAGAACATCGTCAGAAACAGCAACAGGTCGGTGACCACGTTCTTCGTTTTGCAGGTCCGTATCTCCGCTTCAACCACACGTAACAGAACATCGTCAGAAACAGCAACAGGTCGGTGACCACGTGCTTCGTTTTGCAGGTCCGTATCTCCGCTTCAACCACACGTAACAGAGCATCGTCAGAAACAGCAACAGGTCGGTGACCACGTGCTTCGTTTTGCAGGTCCGTATCTCCGCTTCAACCACACGTAACAGAGCATCGTCAGAAACAGCAACAGGTCGGTGACCACGTGCTTCGTTTTGCAGGTCCGTATCTCCGCTTCAACCACACGTAACAGAACATCGTCAGAAACAGCAACAGGTCGGTGACCACGTGCTTCGTTTTGCAGGTCCGTATCTCCGCTTCAACCACACGTAACAGAACATCGTCAGAAACAGCAACAGGTCGGTGACCACGTGCTTCGTTTTGCAGGTCCGTATCTCCGCTTCAACCACACGTAACAGAACATCGTCAGAAACAGCAACAGGTCGGTGACCACGTGCTTCGTTTTGCAGGTCCGTATCTCCGCTTCAACCACACGTAACAGAACATCGTCAGAAACAGCAACAGGTCGGTGACCACGTGCTTCGTTTTGCAGGTCCGTATCTCCGCTTCAACCACACGTAACAGAACATCGTCAGAAACAGCAACAGGTCGGTGACCACGTGCTTCGTTTTGCAGGTCCGTATCTCCGCTTCGAAACTTCACAAACCATCGCCGAATGATTCGTTCGTTGGCTGTATTCTCCCCAAACGTTTTGTTAACGTTTCGACCGGCAATTCCTGCAGAATGGCCCAGTTTAAATTCATACAGGAAGATGACTCCCAAATCCGGCGTCTGCATGTTTCCTTTGCAAGCCACTCTACATCCAAACAAACCACGCCTGAACCTTGTTCTTCACACACGTGCTGGCTATTTATAGAAACTCTGTGACGTAAAACCAACAACACCTGTGGGTGGTTCCATTCCGCTGTGGTGGGGGCCTTTCTCCACTGCTCGTTCGCGCCGGACATTTCATTCGCACCAACCCAATATTTATTACTCTACGATTGTTAGTTTAGAAGCTATAAGCGTTCAAAGTGCGACGTGTTTTCGTTGCATCCGTGCTCCTGATGTTTCTCCCTACCCAGCGCGGGGAAATACGTAGTTCTACGTCAAAATAGATATGGTTATAGTCGCTTTATGTCACTCGCCACCCTCACGGTTGCCGAGTTGCCGGAGGTTTCTGACTAGTTGTCCTAGCTAGGTCCTGGTTCGAGTCCCTCCTTCCCCTGGAATCAGTGAACCTAAGTTAGGGACGGGAGAATGCCTAGAGTCGCCAGAGTTGCTCGTCGTGATCATAAAACAAAGATAATAAAGAGGCACTCTCCGAATGACTCGCTATTTTCCCTCCGGTATGTTTGAGCAAATTCCTAATTGCTGGCGCTTGCTCTTTAAAAATGGGCTGTCACTGGAATAATTAATCAGACGATCTAATATCTAGGCATCCCGAGGGTGAGAGACGTTCATTCAAAGAGCACCGCCGAGCGGAAGCGGGATATAGATAAAGAAGTTTGTAAATGTTTCCCAATGGGAGTGGCAGCTGCGCGATGACGAAAATGGCAAACAATGAAGGACGAGGACAATACATCGAAGTACAGCCTCCAAAATTTAACAAGAAAGCGGTAGCAGAGATACAGTGAAACTTGTTCTCTAACATATGAAAGTATTTGCCGTACATTTCGAGCTCATTCTGTTTTGTAAAGGAAAATCCATCTTGCGTTCAGTTTCAACAAGAGTACCAAATGAAAAAATAAATTTTGATTACGGTAGTTTTCAATATTACATTTTGATTATGACTGCGATATTTCATTCAAATTCTCAAGCCTTTGCCTTATTTGACGCAGTTGTTTTTTCCGGATACGAAGAACTGGCCACACGGAGAACTGGACACATTGGAATTTCAGTGCCATAAAACTGTTCTGCATAAATAAATTTCGTGTGGCTATATTCGCCACTGCTTGAGTAACTATTGTTCATAATTTTTTTTATATTTCATTTTCAGTAAGAATTTTAGACATTTCCATGACTTTCGGGCAGAAGACAAAGTGGAGAACTGGCCACAAACATTTTAAGGGGCCGTATAAAAATTGCGTTCTTAACTGCTCCGTGGCTAAGTCTCCCGAGATTGGTTATCTGACACACATAAAATTTCCGTAATTTCGTGTTTTCTTAATTAGGATATTTTTCAATGTTTGTAAACTACATCTAAACAAATTCTCTGCGGGTATGTGCAAACCCAGGAAATTTGTCGGAGGAGGGGGAGTGCTTAAAATCTAAAATAGGAAATATAAAGAATTTCTGATCCGATCGGGAGATTTTCAGCACTTACAAGCTAAATACAACTCAAAAAATTATCTGAGGGCATGTGCTTACCCAGGAAACCTGTCGAGGGGGGGATACCAGAAGTGTAAAATATGAAGGATTTCTCGTCCGATCGGGATATTTTCAGTATTTACAACCTACAAGTCAACAAATTATCTGAGGGCATGTGCTGCCTCAGGAAACCTGTCCGGGGGGGGATACCAAAAGTGTAAAATGTAAAGAATTTCTGGTCAGATCTCGGATCAGGAGACTTTGAGCGTTCACAAACTACATCTAAACAAACTCTCTGCAGACATGTGCTAACGCAGAAAACCTGTCTCGGGCGGATTTTCTGTACAATTTTGGTAACCCCCCCCCCCCACCTCCCGATAAATTTCCCGAGTAGGCACATGCCCTCAGATAATTTGTTTTGTAGCTTGTAAAAGCTGAAAATCTCCCAAATGGACCAGAAATGCTTTATATTTTATACTTTTGAGGTTACCCCTCCCCCGACAGGTTTCCTAAGGCAGCAGATGCCCTCAGATAACTTGTTGACTTGTAGGTTGTAAATGCTGAAAATCTCCCGATCGGACGAGGAGAAATTCTTTATATGTTACACTTTTGGTATTAATCCCCTCCCCCTCCCGAGAGGTTTCAACATGCCCTCAGATAATGTTTCGAGGTGTAGTTTGTAAACCCTGAAATCTTTTGTTGAGTTGTAGAACATGAAATTTATTTATAAAGAATTACGTTAACTATCGCAATTAAGAAAAGACGAAATTACGGAAACTTTATATGATTCAGACATACAACCTCGGGGATTGTGGCCACGAAGCGGTCAAAAACGCAATTTTTTTACGGCCCCTTAAAATGTTTGTGGCCAGTTCTCCGGCCACTTCTCCGCGTAGCCAGTTCTCCAGGTGGCTAGTTCTCCGGTGGCCAGTTTTCCTACACCCGTTTATTCTCGACTGCCACCCAATCCGTGGCTAAAATTAGCCATCTACTTCTGTGCTATATTTGACCAGCAGAACGATAGCAAATATTTTAGCCAATTAATATTTATCGGTTGTCGGTGTTGGAATTTTAATCAGAATTCAATAAACTGATATCCACCTAAAATTTCATTTAGGTTTTATCACCGGAATTTGTAATGTATGTTACTCTGTTTAAATCACTGAATTATTAGCAACAGTTAGCACATAATATTATTGGAAATACTTCCGAAAAGCCTGAAACTTTGCCATTAAATTCAAGTTATATATTTTAATATAGGTTTTGGCCCTAAAATTAATAATGTATGCGTTCCTTGAGCTTACTCTGAAAAATTTGACAAAGTAACGTACCATCAGTACACGGTGTTCAATACTTCTAATTATTTTTGTGTTGAATGAGCATTACTGGTCTCAAATGAAGATGAGTTTCAAAAGCATTAAAGTCAATATCCAACGCAAGAAAATAATTAAGAGAAACATGTTTAAAATGTTTTGTTTAACTTCATCAATCCTTCATAAAAGGAAACCAAAGATAATGTGTTTTCAATGATATGAAAAGAAAACACGAAGACGAGCTTATTCAAATTTCTAACTACATTTTCCACCTCCTGGAATTCTTTTTTCATAATATTCTTGTTAAAAATGATTTACTTTTCGATTTTTAAAACGTCCTGCTGCAAGGAAAACCCCAATACACGGCAATCTTAAATTTTTCCCAGAGAGGATTTATATTCATAAAACTTAACTATCGGAAGTCTGGGAAAAGTGTCCTGAAAGTACATGCTAAAATACGATCTGACTGAAAAATATATTAATTTGTATTTGCATATGCATACCCATATTTGTGTTAAAAACTGCAAGAAAGCGAATTTATTTGCTGTTGTCAGTACTTTTTTGGCATCAATAATAGCATCATTATAATTTAAGGCACAAACACAAAGTGACCCTTTTGTTGTGTAGCAGTTTTGAAAAAAAAAACTGTCTTCACACCAACCCCGTTCCTTTATTTCAACGCAGGCAAATGTATTGAAATAAAAGTGACATTTTTGGGGAAAAATATTCTGAAGAGTGACAAGAAAGACATTAGAGATAAAAAAATTACGGACATTATTCATGGCAGCGTGTCTGAGGAATTAAGTCATCAAGCCCTAGTTTCCACTTTAGAATTTATATTTCAGGGTTTTACGACCATCATGAGCAATTCTTAGGACTATAAGCATTCGACCGTCCCCAATTTAGGGATGGCGCAGTGGTCTAAGCGATGGCTTCTGATCATTCCTCCGAGATGGGTCTGGTTTCAAATACCGGTGAGGCATGGCTGTTGTGTTTGTCTTAAGGCATTGACTCTCTCCCTTCCCTGGAACTAGTGGCCATAAATTACGGACGGGTGACTATTCATAGCCCACTGAGGTGCTCACGGTGGTCGTTGAAAGGAACGCTGGTTCCGGGAAAGGAAAAGACACAGCACCATCGACAAACACACCTCCCACGCTTCATCCAGAACTTGAACCGTCCCACCTGGGACGAATGGTCAGAAGTAGCATCGTACACCGCTCAGCCACTGTGGCGGCATTTTAGAAAATCACAAATATTTCTGCATATAACCCGGACGCCAATTGTTTTACTCAATTATCTTGCATCAGAACCTAAATTTTTATAGTGGCGTTTCATATTACCACTTGTAGTGTGTCTAGTATTTTAATGTTGTCTTACTTTAACCAAAACAATTGTTGAACATGTAAAATAAGCACTTAAGTCTGGTTAAAGAAATAACGCGACCAGAAGTTATAAAAATAAGATTAACTTACGTAAGAAATCGTAAACTGTTAATTCCTGTTGAAAGTAGCACATGAAGTAACAATCTCAAATACGCTTTATGCTTGCGTACCTTCTAGTTGACGATAATTAATCCTCTAGTAGAACAAGTTCTTGCGATCTTAATAGTCTCTACTCTCTTCCATGTTCAATTCAATTCATTTATTTTTCTGAGCAAAAAAAAAACAAACAAACAGTGTTACAGAAATAGTTGAAAAAATGCACAGCAAGGAAGCAGGGGACAAAGGCCAGCCAGGCCTGACAGGGTCCCATGCTCCTTAGGCTAGTTTTACACTGAGGTGAGTAGTTGTAATTACAAACAAGAATATCATAGTAACAAAAAAATGGTAATGATATATGAGCAGATAATAAACATTACAGATAATACCATTGAAAAAGCAATTTACATCACGATATACAAGTCATAATATTAGTCATAGTTTTCATCCACTGTAATAATTAATTTGAGAAGCTGCAATTAATTATAAAGTTTTTTAGTTTTTTTTTAAAAAGGTTAAAATTATTTAAAGAAAATCAATTCCATAGGTAATGAGTTCCAGTAGTGTGGGCCAATGTAATTTAAACTTTGCTTCATGGTCTCCGTTTTCGGATGAATAGGCCGAATATGTGATTTAGTGCGTGTGTCATGTGTGTGTATCTGGAGCATAATTTGTATGATGTCGGCGTGTAAATTATTCTTAATGCGTTTGAACATAATTTTCCCGATATTGAAATAATACAATTGGTTTATCGTAAGAATGTTATAATTGTTTGGGAAAACTCTTGTGGTTATTATATAGTGTTAGTTGTGCATTTCTATTAAATTTTAGGTCAGTTAATTTTATATATTTGTTTCAAAGAATTTGAAGTTTTTTGAAATTATATTTAGTTGTTTGTCCCCACGATAAGATAGCATAATTAATATGAGTCTGAAACATGGTGTAATATAAATGAATTAGTGTTTTATAGGTAAGATTTGTAAATACCAAGCTGATAACTAATGTTTTTCGACAGTTTGAGAAGAAGAGAGTCCACATGCTGGTTCCGTCTAAGGTCCCTATATAAGGTAATCCCCAAATAAAGTACGGAGTTAACCTCTTCTATGTTTGTACCATTAATAGACAATGTGATAGAAGGAGGTTGGGAAATATTTTGTTTTGAGAAAATTAAAGGTTTTGTTTTGGTAGTATTTATTATTAATTCATTGGAATTTAGCCAATCTGAGATGTTATTAAGTTGAGTATTAACATTCATAGTAGTGTCAGTCGTTAAATTAAATGAGGTGAAGATGGTTATGTCGTCTGCATAGAGGAGTAGGTCTATATCATTTATTGAAATAAAGATATCGTTAAAGTATATACTGAAAAGTACAGGTCGCAAAATTGAACCGTGTGGAACACCAGTTGATATGAGTTGAGTGGATTGATGTTGGTTAATTTGTGTATATCGTTGCCTATTTAATAAATAACTTTTAAAAAGAGAATGTTCATTGTTCCTATCGTGTGTAATTTGTGTAGTAAGATTATAACGAAGTAAATTTCTCCGTCATTTTTGGTCTACGCCGGGATTCGAACCCGAGGCCGCTTATTCCGGAATAAGTCGCTCTACCAACTGAGCTACGCAGACATGTATTCTGATTCCTATCTGCCTTTATGTCATGTGCGTCCTGCTGGCAGGTACGTCACATCTCCCCCCCCGAAAGAGGGCCGGGGGCATGACTCACGGATCAGCCGTGACCATGAATCGTTGCAGGCAGCCATCCACTGTAGAACGTGCACTTGAGAACTCCCAGTCAATCTGCTGTGTGGAATGCAACATCACACATTTTTATTTTTCGAAGCGCTGGAGAAGGAATTCTCTGCTCTGATTTTTCCTGTCTCGCGGTGTGGAAATAACATCACACCAATGCGAGATTTTGAACGGCCGGGTCATCCGGATAGTTCGGGCGCCATTATAACGAAGTAAATTTCTCCGTCATTTTTGGTCTACGCCGGGATTCGAACCCGAGGCCGCTTATTCCGGAACAAGTCGCTCTACCAACTGAGCTACGCAGACATGTATTCTGATTCCTATCTGCCTTTATGTCATGTGCGTCCTGCTGGCAGGTACGTCACAAGATATTATGATTTATGGTATCAAAAGCTTTGGATAGACCTAAAAATAATGCTGTGGTATATAAGTTGAGTTCAAAATTATGTTGGACTGTTTGTTGTAGGTATAATAAGGCTGATTCTGTTGACTTTCCAGATTGAAAACCATGTTGATTTGGATGGATAATTTTTAGATCATGAATGTACGAGATCAGTCTATTGTAAATCAATCTCTCCAAATATTTTAGCAAAAATTGATAAATGGGCTATAGGGCGGTAGTTGTTAGCATCGTTTATTGATCCAGATTTGTATTTTGGAATTATTTTTGTGATTTTAAGTAGATCAGGAAATTCACCAGATTGGGATATATCATTAAATATAAATAATAGAGGATCAAGAATAAGATTAGCGAAATTTTTAATAATGAATGGTTGAAGATCATCATATCCACCAGGGCCAGACCTGGAATTTATATTGTTAAATTCTTCTAATAGTTCTGTTTCGGTAATTTCAGTAAGATAAAAATTATTAGACCTGTGTGTGCTCTCTAGGTAGTTAGTGAATGGAATTTTTGGGGTAGTTAGACTATTTTTTAGTGTTTCTGGAAATAAGGTAAAATATTCATTTAATCCATTTGTAATATCTTGTTTGTCTGTAAGCTGAAAGTTATTAGAACCTGTTAAGTATTGATTAGCCGTTAAATCTGTATTTTTACCCATTAGCAAGTTTAATCTCCATGTTAGTTTTGAAGAGTTATGTGAAAAAATGCCGAGATAGTAGTTACGCTTAGTGTACCGAATATCGCTGTTTAGTTTATTACGAATTTTTTTAAAATTTTGGACGTCCTGGGGTAGTTTACTTTTTATGAATTTCGAAAAGAGGTTTTTTTTTATTCTCTTTAATAGAGCATTGGTAATCCATGGCTTACGAAATGTTTTTTTTTCAGTTTATTTTGTTTTACAATTTTTGGAAGAGATTGATTATATAGTTGCGTAATAGTTGTGATGAACCACTCATAATTTTTGTTTGCAGATCCATGAACCAAAATAATGCGCCCGTTAATGTTTTCTAATTGAATTTTAAAACTTTCCATATTTGTATTATTAATTTGTCTGAAAGTGTAGCAGTCTTCAGGTACACAGGTATAGTAGTTTGTTGTTTAAGAGGATAAATTGCAAATATAGGGGCCGCCCCGGTGGCGCAGTGGTCTAAGGCGTTGGCCTATGATCATTCGTCCGAAGGGGTCCGGGTTCGAATCCCGGTCAGGCATGGATGTTGTGTTTGTCTTACGGCACTGGCTCTCTCCCTTCCCTGGAACCAGTGACCCTAAATTAGGGACGGGCGACTGCTTATAGCCCATTGAGTTGCTCACGGTGGTCGTTAAACCTCCAATCAAAAAAAAAAAAAAAAAAAAAATGGGGAGGTGATCACTAAAATCATACTGTAAAGCCCCTGAAATTGTAATCTCAGTTAATACATTTGTTATAGAGAGATCAATTAATGTCTGTGAGTGGAGGTTATACGAGTTGGGCCTGAAATCATGTTTTTGTGTCCAGAAGCTTTAAGTGATTGTAAAAGTTGAAAAGAGTGATTGGTGTTTTGTAATAAGTCATTGGTGTTTTGTAATAAGTCGACATTCATATCCCCCATAAGAAACGTTTTTTTCTTTGAAAGGTTAGAGTAGTTAAGTAATTCAGTAAGTAATGATAAGAAAGCCGTAAGGTCTGAGTTGTGTGGCCTATAGCAAACAATAATTATATAAAATTGATTATGAATAGTTAGAATTTCGGCATTTTGATTCGTTACTGTGAAACTTGGAATAATTGAAAAATCGTTATAAATATCTTTTACAAAAATTACAACCCATCCACCAGTTCTGTAAGTTCTGTTTAAGTGGAAACTTTTGAAGTTAGCAATTTGCAATGAGTAACAATATGAAGCAAACCAAGTCTCAGAGATTCCAGTCACACTACAGAGTTTGCATTCCATGTTGATATTTATTTACTATTTTCAAAGGTGAATTCACTCGCTTACTCATTGCATCATCTAATATTTTTCTCTGTCAAGAATGCTTCCTAAATATCCAAATTCATTCTTGTAAATGAAATGACATTTGCAATTTAAAAAAAAAAAAGGCAGCAATGTAGGACAAAGGTAAATAAATTGAGAATATTGCCATACAGTGCGCAAAAATATAACTCCCTATTAAAAAGAAACATTTTACGAACGTACAAGGAATACCACGAAATCTCTTTTAGTGAAAGGAAAGCATAACGTTACTTAGAAATTCTTAGATATTCTTTTAAATATTGAATTGAAAAGGTTAATTTTATTTAATTGTTTTGTTCCAGACTAAATATCAGAAAGGCATTGTTAATTGTACTGAAAACTAAATGAAATAAGAATTGGTAAATTTAATTTTTAAACAAATATTTTAACTTCTTTTTCTCCACATGGTAATAATCAGTAAGTGCAAGAATGTTTCTTGTTGAAAGTTTCAAATTAGGAGAGTTTGACAGAGATAGAAGACCACTTCGATGTGCATATGTCTGAACGTTGGAACATTTGTCCCACTTTGGTGGCACAGTGGAAAGAGCGGTTGCTTGTTTTAATTGTCGAATCCCTGCCTCAACCAATATACTCGTAATTTTCTTTTGTTGTAATGTTCATGAAACCTTCTTTCACATTTGGACATCACAAACAAAGGAAAACCTAGTTATTAAACTGTTACTCTACATGTCTTATTTCCCCCGTCATTATTAACGGGCTTTCACCAAGAGCATTTTATATTTTGTTACCTAAATAACTTCCTTTTAAATGTAGCTACCGGAATGAAATGATGAATATGTGTTTGATTACTGAATTAAGCGCCTACTGGAGTGCATTTCGTATTGATATTAGGCTTATCTGTGGTAGTCTGCTGTAAACTTCAGCGAACATTTCGGCAATTCGAAACGAAAAAGAATCAACAATGAAAGAAGTGAAAATACGTCAACGTGTTTTCAGTGTCTTGATCTGAAAGACTACAGTCTTATGACGATTATACGTATTAAGAGAACACAACGTGGTTTGTCACAAATATTTATTTTTTTCAAGTCGACCATGGTTTCGCTGGGTATTGACCTAGCTTCACCAGGTCCTATGGCACGTAAATATTCAAATTGTATATAAACGGCGTTTTCAGTCACGGGTTTTGGTTAGTTGCTTCCACGTGCTTGATAGAAATGGGGTAGATGACATGTCATTAACAAGTTGCGAAGACTTCTGATATATATGGAAAGCTTCCAAAATATCAAGCAAAACTAATTGACAAGCCAGATTCAAATACCAAACTTGATATTTTGGAAGCTTCCCACATATATCAGAAGCCTTCGCAACTTGTTAATGACATAGCATCCACCCCATTTCTATCATTTACGTGCCATCCGGCCTGATGAACCCAGCAAAACCATGGTCGACTTGAAAAAATAAATATTTGTGACAAACCACGTTGTGTTCTCTTAATACGTCTTTTCAGTGTGTTAAAGCTGCTGATCCATCGTTATCTCCTGCATGAACACAAATTACTGATGTCGTGTAGTAGAGCAAATCTAGCTGATCTGCAACATTTACAATTTAGCTGACCTGCAACACTACAATCTGGCTGATCTGCAGCATGCATAACATGTTAGTGTGAGTAGAAAAACTAACTAAAAATCATTTTGCGTGCTTTCAAATGAAGAGCAAATATGGAATATCATAAAAAAGTGGATATAGTGTGTCCGGAAATACTAAATTATATAATTCAGAAGAAAGTGAAAAACAAAATATCTGTATGATCTGTTATGTTCACATGAGGATTCACATCTGACATTCAGAATATGTTGAGTACAAAAAGAAAGGTCTCCTAAGTTGACAAGTGCTATTTAACGACCACAGTGAGCAACTCGATGGGCTATAAGCAGTCGCCCGTCCCTAATTTAGGTCCTTTGCTTTAAGAAAGGAGAGAGCCAGTGCTGTAAGACAAATACACGATCCACGCCTCACGCAACATGCGAACCTGTGACGTGCCTGCACCGCAGGACGCACATAAGATAAAGGCAGATAGCAGCTAGAGCATACGTCCGCGTATCTCAGTTGGGAGAGCGACTTACTTCGGAGTCAGGGGACTCGGATTCGACAAAATTGTGTTTTCACATTGGCGCCCGAACTTCAAGTTTCTCGCAATGGTGTGATGTTCTTTCCACACCGCGAGACCGGAAAAATGAGAATCCCTTCTTCAGTGCTTCGAAAAAAAAATGTGTGTGATGTTACGTTCCACACACCAAATTGACTGGGATTTCTCCAGTGCACGTTCTTCATGGGATGACTGCCTACAGCGACACATGGTCCCGGCTGACCCGTGGGCCATGCCCCAGGCCCTCTTTCGGGGGAGGGAGAAGATGTGACGTACCTGCACCGCAAGACGCACTTGAGATTAAGGCAGATAGCAGCGAGAGCATACGTCTGCGTAGCTCAGTTGGGAGAGCGCCTTACTCCGGAGTGAGGGGATCCGATTCGATGCCCGGCGTGGACAAAACTGTGTTTATACAAACCCATCTCGAACGAGTGATGAGACGCCAGCGCTTAAACCACCGCTCCACCACCGGGGCAGCTAAATTGCATGCTCCAACCTATATAACGTAGAAGTCTTGTATTACTTCTACGTTAATTTAAAACATCAATATACTAAGAAATAGTTCCTAAATGAAAGAAACCCTAACGGCCAGACGAAACATGTAAACAACAGAAGTCAAACTTACGGAAAAGATGCTTTATTCAAGGTTGTAGAACGTCCATAACAGAACGATAGCAATATTTAAACACACCACACAGCTTCACAGCTCTTAACACAACGCTCTCTTTACAACGCACTCTTTCAACGCTCTCAATACTCGCTCTCTTACAAAAGTTTAGTCGTCGCTTTTATCTTTCGTTCTTATCAAAACAGGCATACATCATGTTCATTCAACCTCAATTGTGTTGCCAACAGTATTCGTTTGAGAGAAAGATATCACGTTAAGAGTGAAGTATAACAGAATAAACTCAAGATTTACATAGGGAAAGAAACTAAAAAGGAAAGTTAATTTAGAATATACGTCACACCTGCTTCTAGTGAAAATGAATATGCAGGTTTATTCTTGCACACAAAGCATGTTTTGTATATGTCACTCTACGAATTTTAGTATTACAGATACATTCTTTTTTTTATTTTATTTCTTTGTCCTATGAGTTTGTAGACTAAACGATAAGGATTTAGAAAAATGAGGAAAAAGGTATGTTTTCACTACCCATAATTCTATCTTTAGAATGCATATCTCCACATGACGTTCATAATGAAATGGCGCAAACATTGAGGGAGGGGGGCTAAGATTCCTGTACATTCCACAGAATTTAAGTTGCACAGATAATTTCGTTGTGGCAGGGGGATCGTGTGATGGTGCACATAGCCTTCCACATACACCTGCAAAGAAAACATCAACCGCGTGCATAACAGCTTGATGCTAAACAGATAAATGTCTATTAGTTGTATGCCTGAGACTATAAGCTCTTCAATCGGCAATGTCTATTCAATCTTGAAGAATTTTTTGAAGACGAAAAAGGTTAGTGCGCGTAGGCTCACACGAGTGTTGACAGATGAGGAAAATGCATGCCGCAAACGCATGTGGGAAAAAAGACATGTTTGCTAACGCATCCGGGATCTGAGCTTTAAAGCAACGGCTGAAAAATGGTTTCGTTACTTTGACCCAGAGACTAAAAAGCGAAGTCTAATATCGAAGCGTGCATCTTCTCCTCCTCTCAAGTAATTCCGAGTTGTTTCTTCAGTTGTTAAGGTGATCGCTTCAATTTTTTTATGATTGCGAAATCATTATTATGTTTAACTGTTTGATAAAGGGAAGCCCTGTCACTGGCACATTCTATGACACTTTCAACCTGTAACGTATACTCTAGATTCACTTTCCTTTTGATTTTACTATCTCTGGTTATTTTATTTTCCTATGTAAATTATCTTCTGACTTAACGAGATGTTATTTCTCCCGCTGAATGAGATCTGACAATGAGTGTAAGTCATGACGTGGTGGTAGCCAGTATAAATAGGCGCGCGCGTTCAACGATACCTAGGAGAGCTGTTGTTTATGTGCGAGAGAGCTTTTGTTTGTGTTACGTGAGAGAGCTGTTGTTTATGTGCGAGGAGAGCTTTTTGTTGATGTGCGTAGGAAGAGCTTTGGTTATATGCGTAAGGAGAGCTTCGTTTATGTGAGTAGAGCTTCGTTTATGTGAGCAGAGCTTCGTTCATGTGCAAGGAGAGCTTTTTGTTGATGTGCGTAGGGAGAGCTTTGGTTATATGCGTAAGGAGAGCTTTGTTTATGTGAGTAGAGCTTCGTTTATGTGAGTAGAGCTTCGTTTATGTGAGTAGAGCTTCGTTCATGTGCAAGGAGCTACGTTTTATTGAGTAGCTGTGTGTCCGGTGAAGTGTATGTTGGATCATATCAAGAGTTTCTCTAATAAAAAGTTGTTCTAGTAAGTACGTTTTTCTCAGTTCATAGTTTTGTCAGATCTCTGTCTGGCTGTTAGGTTTATTTCATTAGTTGTTATTATTAACAGCCAGCATTAAGACTTTATTCATCTTAATTACTACTACAACATTACTAGCAGTTAAAAGCTTGTTCATTATTATTACTACACTACTAGCAGGAAAGTTTATTCATGATATAATTAACAACACAAGAACCATTAGAAGAAGCTTGGAAAGCATATTCATTATAAACCTTATACACCATATCTATGAAGTCATCAAGTAATAAAGGCGTGGAAAACTACGAGGAGCTGTCTTTCTCTTTAACAATGCAATAATTCTTACCTCCCAGATTGCAAAGACGGCAATAGAGACTGCAGAAATTTAGGTGCTTCAGCACACTATTCTCAAAACGTAGTGACTAACTTTTTGAAGGAAAACAACCGTGGGAAGAGATATGCCCCACACTGTAAGGTCTCCCATCGGCATCGGTTCATTTGAAAAGGCGATTCTCCTGACCACGTGACCTTTTTTTTCAATCATTTAGGTCTTACTTCCGGTATTCCGGAGCTTACTGAAGAGGATTTGCCTTGTCCACTGCAGCTTGCAATGATGTACGAGCAGGTCACAGTGCAACTATACATGTACAGCGTGAACTGAAATACCTTTTGGCCTTGTCCCAGACTCAAGGTCTCTGTTATTTTATTTTACCACTGTTGCGGGTTTTCTTGACCTGCACATATTTTGCTATCCTCCAATCACCTCGAGCATGGACCAGTTTTTTCCGACCATATGCGATGCGCTCATTTCCGAATTTTTTCTGTGTTAATCACTCTCTTTATGCACTTACTGCTCTTGCTCTTCCATACAACACAAGTTCAACACTTTTACTGATACCAGCACCAGTCCAGTAAGCATCCATTACCATTCCCCGGTCAGACTGCTTTAGATCAGGTCGCTTTCCCCATTAGACATTCAAAACTCCTATTGACAGTATTTACGTTCGCTTGATTATATAGCCATTATGCCGTGACCACAACGGGTAGTATCAACCGATTTGTATAAAATGGTCCAGCGGTCCTAACAAATTGGCTAGTCCCTGTAATTTTCTGAATTCCTGCCCTCATTCAGCCTTGACCAAGCTATCATTTGTGAGACAAATGCCGGTATTTGAGTGACGGGTTACTGACTCCGTTACTGAAAACTGTCATCGTTATGATCAGTGACTAAAAGTAACAGTAACAGTTTAAAAACCACCTTGGAAACTGTAACAGTTTCCAAAACCACTGTTAAGGTGTCACAATCAGGGAAATACTTAGGAATAAACAGGTCGAAAATTCCTGTTTCCATTTTGGTAACTTCAGCACATTCTGAGATACATCTCCCAGTATAGTGGAGCTTTATCTACGGCTTGTTGTCCCCTCAAGACGAGTTCACAGAGATAGTTACCAACTTAATCTCGTCGGGGTAAATGGTGAAGCCGTGGGTAGATGAAAGAGCTGGAAGAGGAATAAGGAAAAAAATCTCCTCTTTCGGTAACCTGATGTGCTAAGAAAAAGTGTAAACAAACCAGGAAAACAAGAGAGTTACGCGTGGGGGCGATTCCCCACTCTGTTCCTGCTGTATATCGCATAAATTCCAAATCGTGATTTTGTCACTGCGGCAAGTAAGACGCTGACTCGAGGTTCCGTAGTCACTCCGACAGGAAAGCCTCTGTTGAGCTCAACTCTATTATTGACTCAGTAAATGGATTTTGTGACTTGATATGTACTTCTGTTATTGTCATAATTTGTTCGATTTGGTTACTCAGTTTCGGTACAATGATACTTATTTTCTGTTTAATGGTCCAAATGAAATATGAACAAAACTATGATTCCTCAATCGCCTAATTGTTTTTCAGCTGACAAATAAAACACACTAGAAGTTTGGATATTTAGTTATACTATATGAATGGAGGTATTGTAGTCGTAATATGCTTACTACAGGAGTAACTTGAGTAAGGTTGGAATATGCTCTTCTCATCCATTTAGGTTAAAAGCCACACTCTAAGCTCACGTGGATAAAAGTATGGCTTCTGAGCAACACATCTTCGGAAATAAATAAAAACAGGATGATGGCACACTCTGCACAGGAGAGAATTCTATGTAGTACTAGCATGGGAAGCAGCAGAAGTGCTAGAAACCATGTTACATTATCCATGAACTAAAATTCTAACGAAATAGCAATGTAATTAGCAACTTGCAGATTGTAATGTAATAGGAAAAAAGAAATGTTTCTTCACGTAAGAAACGTTGCTATACTGTTTTTGATAAAGTAAAAAGTACTGAGTTATTTTTGTAAGCTGCAAAAATTAACAACTGTACCTGAATTTTATTGTGTTGATAAAAACATCATGAAATCAACATGCCACAAGCTTTCATTATAAAAAGATGCTTAAGAATGCGTTACAAACACTAAACTTTTTTTATGTCGTGAGATGAACGGCATAAATTTTATTTTATCGAAGGCACTTGCGATAAATGTTTTTAAATGAATGTTTTCAACCTGCGAGACGTTTTATTGGCGGGACTAAAGAACGATGGCAGTTTAGTAGAAGAAACATTCACAAGGGACAAATTCGCAAAAATATCCGTTAGCGGGACTCCATAAAACATTTGATGTTCCCTGCGGGAATTTCGTCTTTTTGCCATCCAAATCAATTAACGCTTTATATTTGGGTTGATGAAGAAAAATACATATAAAAAAAATTCGACTTGTGTAGAAACGAATGCATTTCGTTTCGGTGATTTCTCTAATAAGAACTGAAAAGATTTTGACGAACCGGTTATGCTAATATACCGTTAAGAATATTTCATTCACTAATGTCTCAAATCTATTCCTTGCCGCGGAAGTTTGTTCATGATTACAGAAAGCAAAGCTGTGCCTGCTTGTTTTTCAATTTACAACAGATTTCAGAATCATTCTTTCTCCAACTCTGAAAGAGATGTGAAATTAAAACTCCGGCATCCTCTGTTTTTCTTTTTAGAAATTAATGCTTTTCTAATAAATGTCTTATTGTGGCTGTCTAATTCGTGTATCTGATATCTGGTGCAAGCGGGCTGTCCTGTAAAATGCCTTTCGTATTCTACATACTTCTGAACAGAACAAGAAACGGGACTACATGTGTGATACACATTGCCTTTTTAGTATTCCGTTTTTGTTGGCTTTTCGCTTTTGTAAATTCTGCCTCCTTTTCTTTATGTTTTTTATACTGAACGTCACGTCTAAACTCCTGTGAGTTTTCCTTGTCTGGGTTATGACTGGCAATTTGACAAGTCATAATAATTGGTAAAAATGCAGGGACCACGCAGCTTGAGAGATTGTACTCATTAGCAGCTTGCCTTACGCTAGTGCTTAATCGGTCTATGAATGTATGCCATATGTTAGATGTTCTACAATACTACGAATTCGTAGAAGTATGATATATACTCTAACTTTAATTTCTGTTTTTGGTTACTGTTATCTTCTGTAAATTTTGGTTCATTCTCCTTAAGCATTTTCTAACCTTACGCAACATTTCCCCCTCTCGCTGAATTCTGATTTGGTAATCCGACGCTGGGTCAAAGGGTGAGTGACGTATGCTAACCCTTTAACCGGCTGGAACAAATTAACTCGGGGTTAGCAAAATGGGCTGAAATCATCTCCAAAGAATATATTCGCTGTCTAAGAAGTCGGCCAAACGCAGATTGAACAAACGAACTTGCTCATCAGAAGGCATTGCTTTCCTCCTTAGTTTTGTTATTCAAAGTGGTGATTTAGAGAGATGACAATGGTCCGTTCCGATTCATTATCTGCGAAAAAGGCTATGGCGACGAACTGAAGAAAGTAGAGAGAAGATGTTTAAGCCGCCCTGGTCGCGCAGTGGACTAAGGCGCAGGCCTCTGATCATTCGTCCGTAAGGGGTCCGGGTTCGAATCCCGGTCAGGCATGGATGTTGTGTTTGTCTTACGGCACTGGCTCTCTCCCTTCCCTGGAACCAGTGACCCTAAATTAGGGACGGGCGACTGCTTATAGCCCATTGAGTTGCTCACGGTGGTCGTAAAACCTCCAATCAAAAAAAGAAAAAAAGAAGATGTTTAAGCCACTTGTTTCTGTCCAGTGGTATGATGTCAGTGTCAAGGAGATTAGCCCCTCGCCATCATGTCTCCAGTCGTGGAAGAAAGAATAAACCACAGCGGTGGCACAGTGGTCTAAGTGCTGGATTCTGACTAATCGGCCGGGATGGGTTCGGTTCCCGGAGAGGCATGAATGTTGTGTTTGTTTTATGGCACTGGCTCTCTCCCTGCCCTACAAGCAGTGTCCCTAAATTAGGGACATGCGACTGCTTATAGGCCATCGAGCTGCTCACGGTTGTTGATAAACTTTTTTTTTATTGGAAGTTTAACGACCACCGTGAGCAACACAATGGGCTATAAGCAGTTGCCCGTCCCTAATTTAGGGTCACTGGTTCCAGGGAAGGGAAAGAGCCAGTGCCGTAAGACAAACACAACATCCATGGCTCACCGGGATTCGAACCCGGAGCCCTTTCGGACGAATGTCAGAGGCCATCGCTTAGATCCCTGTGCCACTGGGGCGGCAGGTTGATAAACTCCTAACAACAAAAGCAACAAAATCATCGGCCGCTTAAAGGGTTACGAGACTGATAAAGAGTGATTATTACGATTGCTCCAGGGCACTCGTTTGAAGTCAGCTGGAGCATGAGATCGTTGTAATTGCTTTGGAGAAAGATGTTGAAAGAGCTCAGACTACTATGATGTTTTGCGATTAGCGTTTAATCTTATATAATTGGACTAATTCTTTCGCATTGAATGTTACGCTTCGCTAATATTGAAGTCGAATTGTTATCGAGGTAATGTGATTTGGATATTATTTGGTATTTCGCTTATTGGATTATTCAGCTACTGAAGCAGCCATTAATTAAATACGATTGATGTGATTTCAGCAATTGATGTTGTGCTTACAATTCAAAGTGCCTAGAGTGGATCTAATAAACGTATTGATTGACCTTTAAGTAGAAGGCTTGTTATTTTACCTTGCCGTCAGAGCCATCAAGGGTTACATATTTTAAGCTATATGGAGTAGGACTTAAACTTTACCGAACGCTTCAATCAGAAGAGTGTTTGCTTTGAAGTAAAGCTCGTATTTTGGTGTAAAATAGACATTTCACTGATATCTTCAATCAATTACACTAAAAGTCTTACAGTAGTGTTAAATCTACTTTACTCAGGTGTGTTGTTACTCAAGAAATATACCAATGACTACGAAGACGTGGTTGTAACTTATCTTATTGATTGCTTCCGCAGAGTAGCTTCGAACCCTAAATCGTCACACATGTTCGAAACAATAAAATGACATCCGCGCCAGATAACATTATAACAGCCAGAAATCTTGCAAATTTAAAATAAAACTCTTTATTTTGTTTGATAACGCAAAGTGGTTTCGCTAAAGCTACGTTTTCAAAACATTTGATTGGGTTCTAGTTACGAAATCAGAGATGATCGATAAAACAACTCTATAAAAATATTTAGCTTCTAAACTATTCAATTTTAATTTACATTGAATGCAATGAAATATGAAAAGCATTTCTACAGTTATAACATGAATATATGTATACACTATATTGACAAAAGTCACCGCACACCCCTTCAAAAGCAAATGAACGGATCCGCTGCGTTGTTAAAATGCGAGGTATAGCTGCAAACGGTATAAAATCAACAAGCCTGCAGCTGACCGCGATCATATCGCACTGTGAGGTAAGGTTAAAATGTCGCTGAACTGACTTTGAGAAAGGAAAGATTGTTGGGTGTTATATTAGTGGGTTGTCCATAAGAGAAACCGAGAGGCGTTTAAACATACCCAAGTCAACTGTTTTGGATGTACTGAATAAGTGGAAGACACATGATGTGCCTGAAGCAGCAAAACGTACCAGCAGACCACAGAAAATCAGTGATAGAGGACATCGAAGCCTCAGGAAAGTCGTTACAGCTAATCCACGGAGTACTGCACAAGACCTCAGTGTACAGGTGAGTAACAATGCTGGAACCTTGGTATGTACACGTACCACTCGCAGAGAACTTCATTCATTGGGTTACCGTGGTCGTGCGGCTGCTCATAAGCCTTTCATCTCCACTCGGAATGCTACTCGTCCTTTAGCATAGTGTACAGAACATTTATCGTGGACCGTAGATCAATGGAAACGGGTCGTATGGACTGATGAATCCAGATACACGATCCATCAGTCTGATGGCCGTGTTTGGGTATGGCGGCAGCTGGGGGAACGCTATTTACCACAGTGTACTGTTCCTACGGTCAGGTTTGGCGCTGGCAGTGTAGTTATGTGGGGGTGTTTTTCGTGGTATGTTCCCGGCCCATTGGTTATCGTGGACGAACCTGGTAACCAGCACGTGTAACTCGATATTCTGGACAATTATGTCCTACCAACTCTGTGGCAACACTATGGAACCGAACCTTGTTGATACCAGCAGGATAATGCACCGCGCCATAAAGCAAAGACTGTTACGGCGTTGTTTGATTATAATTCCGTATCGAGTGTCGAATGGCCAGCCTACAGCCCTGATCTTCATCCCCATAGAGCACCCATGGGATGAATTAGAGCGCCGCATAAGAAGTTTGGAACCAAGGCTTACTACTAAGCAATAGTTAGGGGCAGCATTATGTACTGAATGGAAGCGCATACCTATCACTGTGTTCCAAAACCTTGTCGAAAGCATGTCTCGAAGGGTCAGTGCATGCATTAAGGCCAAAGGTGGACCGACACCGTACTAATGTATGTCAATAAATGCTGTGTTTCTTTTCTAGGAGTCCGGTGACTTTTTTCAATATATATATATATATATATATTCTTCCTGTCCTCCCAGCAGAAGTTGCACATGCAATCAAGAACACGAAGCGGGGAAAAGCTCCAGGAGAAGATGGCATTATTGTAGACATCATACAAGAAGCAAGTGGAGAAATTGAAACAGTACTCTCCCAAGTTTTCACTCGATGTATTAATGAAGGGAAGATTCCTTAGGATTGGAACAACGCTACAATGATCCTACTACATAAAAAAGGTGACATTGAGGATCTCAGGAACTACAGACCTATCAGCCTCCTATTAGTGGTTTATAAAATCTTCACTAAAGTTCTTTCACACCGCTTGAAGGTAACATTGGACATGGCTCAACCGAGAGAACAAGCTGAATTCAGGAGTGGCAACAGCATTATAAATCATATCCACGTACTGAGAGAACTAATTGAAAGAGCGAGGGAATATGAACTTCCATTGTGCATGGCTTTTATCGATCATGAAAAGGCCTTTGATTCAGTGAAACCATCAGCAGTTAAAATGGCTATGAAATCCTGCGGTGTTGAAGATGCATACATTAATATTATTACTAACATCTATGAAAATACAAGTGCAAAGATTTGGCTGTTTCAGAATACAGTACACATAAAAATTGGAAAGGGAGTGAGACAAGGTGACACCATATCTCCCAAGCTGTTTAATGCCACATTCGAAAATGTCTTTCAATCACTGAACTGGGAAAACAAAGGGATAAAGATTAATGGAGATTATCTAACTCACCTTCGTTTTGCTGATGACGTAGTCATTTTTGCAGCTACCCTATCAGAGCTGCAGAGTATGATCCAGGAACTTCTTGACAAGAGTAAAGAAGTTGGATTAAAAATGAACTTTCAAAAAACAAAAGTGATGGACAATGCTTTTACAAGGAATGAAGATTTATTGATTGATGGAGAAAAATGCGTACGTTTATCTTGGACAGCAGATATCAAGTGAGGGTCACATTGATGAAGAAATTATTCGGCGTATAAAACTTGCCTGGAGAGCTTTTGGAAGAAACAGCATAATTTTCAAGAGCAATATGCCATTATGTCTTAAAAGAAAAGTGTTTGATCAATGCATTCTTCCAGTGCTTACGTATGGTGCAGAGACGTGGCCCTTAACTAAAAGACACATACTAAGGCTGCAGACAACTCAAAGCAGCATGGAGAGGTGCATGCTTGGTGTAACCAGGAGAGATTAGAAGAGGAACTCGTGGATCAGAAAAATGACAAGAGTAGAAGACATCATGATCAGAGTAAAATCCCTGAAATGGCAATTGGCTGGACATACTGCCAGAAGGACAGACCATCGATGGACAGTCGAAATTTTAGATTGGATTCCAAGGGACAGGAAAAGACCCAGAAGAAGACCACATGGAATATGAGTGGATAAAATTCGAAAGCATGCTGGAGTGACATGGAGGAGACTGGCACAAGACAGACCGTTGTGGAAGAGGCTTGGAGAGACCTTCGTCCAGCAGTGGATTGATAATGGTTGACAATGATGGTATATATATATATATATATGTCAGGAAATGCTACTTCCAAGAAAGATAAGATTGGAACCCTGATTGTCACGGCCTCGATCCTTAACAGCCTCTTTTAACAAGGTAGAGCTTGGAAAGAAATGAATAAAGAGGACAGTCAGAATAGGAAAACAGATCAGCACGACCTATGTAAGGAAATGCTACTGTCAGTATGGAGGGGTTTAGGAAGAACTTGAAAGGACAAACAATGCATGAAAACAAATCTACACGACTCAGGTCAGGAAATGCTACTTTCAAAAAAAGTGCGGCTTGGGAAGAAATGGAAAAAAAGTTTTTTAATAGAATATAAGCTGATCGGGGAATTCTGGATGGATAAAACAGTCTGGGCACCGTGGGGCAAATGAACTAACCCAAGGACTCGAAAGTTCATGATGGAAACGAAGACCTGTTTGCCAGTGATAAAAAACGTACAATATCGATCAATAATATGTGTTCGAAAAATGGCGAAACCGAAGCTCAAGCTCAATCTTTCCCCCATTCATGTTTCCTTCATCACGTGTGCCACAAGGTACATTTAATCTCGTTGAGTTTTTCTTTTCATTGGCTAACAACCTTCAGTAGTTTTCCTTAATCCATCTCAGAGGCCGGGAGTTTTAATCCACTGTTCCAACTTTTTCTTAAAGAGAAATGAATGTTAATTGGTCTCTTTCTATGAGATTTTAAATCATAACGCCTATACTACTTCCGGACTGCAGCTCTGCCAATTATTGTCTGACTAACTTTTTCTAAATATACACAAATTCTTAGTTCTTAAGGGTAAACAGCGGCAATTGATGCACTTTAGCTTTCATTGCGCTGTGTGAAGATGATGTTCATGTCATTTGAAAGGACGACACAACTTTTTGGACAGAATTCAATGAATACTAATTGTCATTATAGAAGTAAACTTTTCACCTTAGAAACGTAAATGAACTATTCTTTGTCATGCTTACTTATTTAAATAACTAAAACATATTCCGAAAAGTTAAGCAGTCCGGTTTACACACAAAAAATCTGTTTCTGTTGCAATGCAGCCGCAATATGTACGCGCTTTTGTTAGAAAATCTCTGCAATTTATAGGAATGGTAACTTAACTATGAAAGTTGTTCCAACTATATTTTCAGATCAGAACAGCTTTACTGACAAAATCGCCATTCATATTTTTCTTTGACACTGCAATCCTGAAATTTGCCGCCAATGCATAAACGACAAAATCACAGGTTCTCTTATTTTTCACACATTTTTCAACTGTTCCCATAAATGAGGCGGCTTGTAATATGAATCTAATACCGTCCTTTTGTGTTCAACATGTATCGCGTAAAATTCCGAATGTCCGGTGGTAGGATTCGAACACACGTCTCCTGGCTCAGGAGCCATTTATTCTCCCGACTGAACTACAGTGATGAAGCTTATCGCTGCAACTTGCCGTTTTGACTTTTGAGTCCCTTCAGTGGTAAGTCACATATATCACCCCCCCTCCCTCCTCCACACACACACACTTGAGAAAGGGGCTGGGACGGAAACTAAGGTTTACGGGTCAGCAATTAAACGCCTCCCCGGTGGTGCAGTTGTCTAAGCGATGGCTTCTGATCATTCGCCCGAGATGTGTCCGGGTTCGAATCCCGGTGAGACATGGATGTTGTGTTTGTCTTACGGCGCTGGCTCTCTCCCTTCCCTGGAACCAGTGGATCTAAATTAGGGACAGGCGACTGCTTATAGCCAACTGAGTTGCTCACGGTGGTCGTTAAACTTTAAAAAAAAAACATGCTTGATGGACCTCACTGTAGAAGAAGGAATTCTCATTCATTCCAGACGATGTATGGAGAGCATAACACATTTTTTTAAACGTAGAGGAAGGAATTCTCATTAATTTCAGACGATGTCCGGAAGAAGCAGCACACATTATTTTCGACCTCATGGCCAGGAGTTTCATTTATCGTTTGGGCGCCCAAACACCGTAAAACCTCAAATAGACTGTAGTGGAATTGAAACGCACGTCTCCTCGCTCCGAAGCTAGTTATTTTCCCGACTGAACTACACCGACCTTGGCTAATAGGTACAACTTGCCGTTTTGACTGCTGTGTCACCTCAGTGATACGTCACACATGTTATGATTGCCTTCGGAAAAATTACGAAACTGTGGTTGCAGAGCTATATATTTCAGGTATTTCTAATACATAGCACTGCAATCAGAATTTAATTTCTTTTTTTCCAAAGGGAATTAAAATAATCGAAACGAAAGCCTCCATAAAAATTTGCAATCCTGCCAAACTAATTTTCCTTTTTTTTTTTTTTTTTATTAGAGATTTAGCGACCACCGTGAGCAACTCAATTGGCAATCGCCCGTCATTTAGGGTCACTGGTTCCAGGGAAGGGAGAGAGCCAGTGGCGTAAGACATACACAACATCCATGCCTCACCGGGATTCGAACCCGGACCCATTTCGGACGAATGATCAGAGGCCATCACTTAGACCACTGCACCACTGGGGCGGCAATTTTCCTTTTACCAAAATCGATTTAGGAGGTAATTTGCAAACAACATGGAAAGTTGCAGCACATTAATTTTATGTCACAGAAACACTATGATTATCTGCAATCGAACGTAATAACACCTCAGAAAATTTCTTAGACGTTGCATAAGCTGGGAGCTGGAATCGAACCTGCATCTACCCTTCACCTCAGTTGGCGAAATCTGAAGTGTTATTAACATCCATCAGAGCGTTCATATGCTTCAAGTGTTTTCAACTACTAGCACATCCGAACGGAAATAGAGCGATTTTGGTTCGATTCCCGCTCCGAAACGCTGCAAGTTGGTTATTGAAGAATTGAAGAATCGCTACATGGATATCAGTTCACATTGGCGTCTCTATGTTAATGTGCTTTAATATTTTTTAAAGTTCATATACATCCATAAGCATCCTTAAGCATCATTTCCAGTGATTTCGTATAACGTGATATTTAAGAATAACTGAAGCAGGCTTTGCTTCAAATAACTGTTCTGAACGATACAGAATTCATCGAAATTTTCCAAATGCATCTTAATTTTTTTACCTCTCACTTATGGATTGCCAGAATGTGAAAACTTAAAGGTAAGAAAATTGATCTCCATGGAAAAGCAAATAGAAAAAAATGTTCCAGTACTTTCTTAATTTGATAAAATAAAACAATTAATTTAAATTATTGCAACAAAGAAAAGTTACCAGCAGAAAATATGTGCACATATACACTTGCGAATTATGATGACTATTATTACGTCTTCGGAAAGGAACGTACACAGGTGGTGTAACTACTGACGTAGCAGTTACATATAACAATTCTAATTCTGGAAATTCGGATCAGAAAATATCCACGGAAAAACGCTGAAATTGTATATACACTCACGGACAACGAAATTTGCGTACCTAAAAGAAAAAATGCTACAACTGCGAAATTTTGCAAATCGCTAGAGTGCGTGCTTGTAAGTAAATGATCCACGTTTGGTGCGATCGCGCATGAATGCACACTCTGGGGTGGCGCTGCAAGCACGAACCGGCAGCCTTATAAGCCGGCGTGTAGTCGATGCCCCATGAAAGCTAAAAGCACCGGCCAACGCAAGCAAGAGTACAGAGTGACACGAATGCCGGGTAGACGTCAGAGACGTCGATTTACGCAACTTACGGACTTTGAGAGGGGCCTGATCATCGCGCTGAATGTGGTGCAGTGGTTTAAGCGCTGGCTTATGGTTGAAAACCGCAAAGTGGTCGACGCGCCGTTTAGCCCGCCACGTGGATCGTTCTGACCATACCGTCCGACTGTGTTGGGAGCAGTGGACATTCGTGACGGCACTGCCACACGACGGAGCGGCTCCGGATGGACCAGGTGCACCACCGGTAGAGAGGATCGACGGATCGTACTCCAGGCACGAACGGATCCCACGGGGACCCGGTCCTATATACAGTCAGGTGTAGCTGCTCCTGTGTGCCCACGAACTATTTCTCGACGCCTCGCGAAAGCGAATCTGTGATCCCAGCGCTCCCTACGTGTGCTGCCATTAACACCGTTACATCGCCGGCTCCGTGTGCAGTGGTGCCAGGCCAGAGCGACGTGGAACGCCACAGATTGGAGACGTGGGGTGTTCAGCGAGGAGTGCCGCTTCAGTTTGGGGACAGATGATCATCGTGTCCGGGTGGGGAGGTCACCGGGTCAACGGCACAATCCCCACCTCTCAACTGACCGCCACACCTTCCCCACTGCAGGCATTATGGTCTGGAGAGCCGTAGCCTACGATAGCCGATCAGCTCTAGTAGTGGTACGTGGATCATTGGCGGGCCAGCGGTATGTGGATGAGATCCTACGGCCCCATATGCTCCCATTTCTGGGTGGGATTCCTGGTGCGCTATGTCAGCAGGATAACGCCCGCCCGCACACAGCTCAGTTTGACCAGGACTGCCTACGTCATGTCCAGACACTTCCATAGCATGCCCGCTCCCCAGACATATCCCCTATCAAGCATGTGTGGGGCCAGTTGAAAAGCCAGCAGCCGCCGTGCCGCACTATCCGGGATTTGGAGCACACCGTCCAACACGCTTGGGCCAGTCTACCGCAGGATAACATCAGGCGTCTGTTCGCCTCCATGCCGGACCGTATTGCAGCATGCATCACCGCACGAGGCGGTGCGACGCGCTATTCAAGATGACCGGACTGCGTGCCACAGATCCCTCTGTAATTCTCCTGAAGCTCTGTTTTTGCCCTCATGTGTATCATTCAACTGTATCATTACGGCTATAAAATTTCACTTCAATCCGATGCTTCCTTCTTGGTGCGCAAATTTTATTGTCCGTGAGTGTATATATGTAAATTGGTAGGTAGATGCAAAAAACGAACATGCACGTGCGTGAATTAGTATACACGTGTATCATATTATTCCTTTAGGTGGTGTATATTGCTTATATATTTTACTGATATCATCCGCCCTCGGTTGTGGCATAGATTCTGCCGAAAATTATAGATTTTGGCAGCATACTGCGAAAAACATTAAATCATTTTTTATTAAGTAAATGTTTATATCAGAGTGGTGCGTTTCTTCGTTTCTTTTCTTTGGAACATTTCTAGGAATATATTGCTTTTAAAATATAACGCATATTTTCGCTTTACCAGAAATTTGTAGATGTATTCTAGTATCCATGGAAACGAATTTATTCACATACTTTTATTTGTCTTGGTAAATATTCGCGAACTTCCCACAATCCAGTATATCGCTTTATTTCAGATTCGTCACTAGTATGCGCTATATAATACGTATTAAGCTGTATTTTTTATTCTGACGATTTTTTTCTCTTTATTACATAGTTTTTGAGAAGGAATGCCGATTTTCGTACACTTATAGAAATTCGCACATGAAAACCGTTGGTCGTAGTCATTTCAACATGGGATTAATATGTACTATTGCTTTGAAAATATGTTATTACTGAGGATATGGGAACATGTGATGTAATGACATCGCATTCTTGAAAATCATACGAAGCAAAACGATATTTTTGCTTTGTAAGAATTTCAGGATATTAAATTGCGAAAGAATATTTACAATAAATCGATCATGAAAGACAAGTAAAGAGACTTACCTCCCGATCATTTTTCAAATCATCGTTTTAATTGATTGCGGTATAAGAAAGCAATTCAAAATGACTGTGACTTTTACAAGGACACTTATTTATTTTTTATTTGTTGCTGAACAATTCCCATGAACTTCAAATGCCAGTGGGAATAGTGATTTAGAGCAACCACAGCAGGTGAGAGCGAGAGAACTAACAAAGAACTAACTATAACAAGTTAGTAAAATCATGTAATGCATTGATTATGATACGCTTTTCAACATACCAGAAATCATTATTCAAGTTAGGAGGATGATGTCTGTGGAATAAATCTCACTCCTGTTCCCTGACCGTTGATCCCATTTCGATGATATTAAACAGAATTGGTTCAGTACATCTCCGGAACAACATGATGAAGTTTTGTTGCAATCGAAGTATTTTTACGTACGTTATGACGCATAAGGGCGACGGAATGGATCCCCTTCTATGTCCTGAGCTTTGACCCCATTTCGCTCATTTTCAACAGGGTTCCTTCCTAGGTTGTCCCCTACCACATACTGAAATTTCATCGAAATCGAACCATCTTTACGTGAGTTATCGTGCGGACGAGCAGACAGACGGAAAAAGCTAGAGCATATACGCTTCTTCAACCTACGGTTGGAAAGCATAAAAAACCGTATTAATTCCGGGATTCCGTTTGAGGCTCTTGGCCCAAGATGATTGAGAATAAACCTTGAATGTTCTTGTTTCTTCAGGTTACTTCACGAGGCAGATTACCGTTTGGAACGCTTGTAGAAATCCACTTGATGTAATTTCAAAACTTCTGTGGGGAAAAAACAGGTCCATTTTTGCAGGAGAATTTAGCCTGATTAATGACACTAGATGTCAATTCAAAGTTCACTCAGAGAAAAGAAATGTACGATCTTTATTAGTGAAATCAGTATGGTCAATAACCACTAGATGTGATTTCGAAATATATGATGAGAAGGGAATGCCCGAATTCCTAGTAGTGAACTCAATTTGATTAATGTCCACTATGTATATTTCCGAATGACTGATTGAAGGAAAAGATGCAATTTTCATCAGTTAATTCAATCTGATCAATGCCCACCCGGAGTAAATTTGAAATTAATCGTGGGGAGAGAAAGATGAAATATTCACCACCCAACTCAGCTTCATCTAATGATGCATTATATGAGTGTGCATGTGTATGTGCGTATGTATGTGTTGTGTGTGGCCATCTAATACAACATTCGGGTGTCACTAAATTTGCACTACTATCATTCAAGAGACACATTCAGGTTTGTAGCACGGAAATAGAAGAATAACTGCACTCAACTTTTTATTTTATTCAGCGCTTAGTCATCACATATGAGGACCAAGATCTAGGTAAAAGTTTTTCCTGCTTGATTTAGAATTACTAGCTTCGCGGAAAAAGAGAACCAGAGAAACGAACATAGTTAGTACTAATTTTTCAGCAGGGATGCTAACGATGGGAGTAAAGTCTTCATCTGGTGGTCTTTCTTTCGGCTCTGGTGTAGCGATCCTCGGTATTAAAACACTGTCGACGTCCTTTAGAGTGACGATAAAGCGCTAATGTCTCGTCACCAGTAACAATGGCAAAAATGGTGCTTGAAGTTCACGAGAATGCATTGAAAGTAAAAAAACCGACCCTTCGAAAACTGTCTTGAGGCAATCTACGTGGAATTCATTTTACAGGTTTTTTTATCTTCCCTAAACATTTTTGTAACGTTTAGTGATGGAGTCGTTGGTACTCAGTTACTGAGTTCTAATAGCAGCATTGGCTTTTACTGTGACTTGTATGTAATGTACTGTTGAAATCAATCCATCGGCGAGACTTGTACAGTAGACTTCCATTTTCCCCCTTTTGTTTTCGGAATTAAAACACTCCCCATGACACTCTAAGGCTTTGATGAGTGTCTCATCCCTAATGTAAAGCTACTGGTTTCATGGAAAAGGAAGAACAAGAGCCATAGCGAAAAAGCAGAACCTCCATGTCTTTTAGATTTGAATCTAAACGCAGTAGTACAAGAAGTTGCGCACTATAATAGCACTCAACCGTAAGTAGCCATCATCATCGAATACGCTGGCTAGAGCTGAAATTCCAAAAGCATAGAGCGGCACTTCGTTTCATAGAAAGTCCCCTACCGCCACGCACAACTTGAATGCAGCATTTCCGTTGCGAAGAAAGCGTACAAGATGCATTTGCACATCATTCCTTTCCTAGGAAAATACAGCATAATATACTGTACATGTTGTGTTCTGTTTCAAAATCTTCACGTTGTTTTGAAAGCAAAACTCTTCACTTTCAAGAGCAGCACGAAGACCGATGATTCACTGCTACAGAAACCAATACTGCCTACTTTCCCACACATGCGCAATGAAAGGCGAATTTGCATAAGGATATCTTGCATATTTCACAAGCGGGCATTTCTCATGAAATAGGCAGCTGTAATTATTAATGGCAAAAGAAAAGTTTTTTTTGTTCAGAGGTTTAACGACCACCGTGAGCAACTCAACAGGTTATAAGCAGTCACCCGTCCCTAATTTGGCGCCACCGGTTCCAGAAAAGAGAGAGTGCCGTAAGATAAACACACCGTTCATGCCACGCCCGAGATTCGAACCCAGATGCATTGTGACGTATATTCTAATTTAACTGCCATTTTTATTTCCTTTTCCTATGTAAATTTGAGTTTGTTTTATTTTGCACTTTCCAAACTTAACGTCATATCTTCTCTCTCACATGAATGAGGTTGGCAACACTTTTGAGGTCAGAGAGAGTGACGTATGAATGTGATAAGAACGTTACATAAAAAGGACGATGCAGCAGTTGCTTAATGTGTGCGTGTGTGTGTGTGTGGGGGGGGGGGAGATGTTTGATCGTTGTTAAGCTAGATTATACGCCAAATAATTGTAAAACTCTCAGTGTTATATTTTGGATTTTATCTACTGTGCTGGACCAATAAAAGGTTATAGTAAGTTTGATTTCTGTATGTTTCGTCTGGTTGTAAAAGCTTAATTGGAACTATCCAATGCAACTACTGCGTCGTATTCTCATTTAGTTCAACATTTTCTTAGTCATGGTTTTAGACATAGCGTAACACCAATCTCGCACACGAAAAAAGCTTACGTTATAGCATTTTAAACGAATTATTGGAAGCCAGAGCTTCGTACTAATTCGCCAACGGGACCGTAAAGTCAGTTTCGTACCAGCTTTTCCGTTTCAACAACAATTTTTTTCGTTTTTATGGTCTTCACATTTGCAACTAAAAAACTGTTGGAGTGTGCCGAATCAAATTCGATAATTAAGGATAGTTCCAATAATACGTATGTCTACTCTTTATCGTTGCAATCCAACCTACGTTAATTACTTCTTATAATTAAATAGTATAAAAATGGCTAGAGAATTGAGACATACTTTCTTTCCGTTACTATGATACTGTATAATATAGCAATAAATCGTAAGGAACTAAATGCAATCCTTTTATTTTAATGTACATTTGATCACTGACTAACCTCGATTAATTAATAAACCTACAAGGGGTAAATGATTGCTTGCCAAAAATTTCCCTTGAGGGCAAAACGCACAGCGAAATTCCAGAATGTAATGTTTAGAATTATTTTCCTTTGAAAGAACCGAAAACTTATAAGTCGTACTTTCCTGCAGAAATATTCATTTAACATATAAAACTCGGTTATTTATTCAAAAGAATAACCTCCATAATTAACTTGCTGTCTTCTTCGTGATCACATAAGGCACGTTTAGTTGTCGTGATTACGTTACTAACATGAACATGCAGTGTTTTAAGTACTATATAAGTCACATGGACACCTAAATATTTTGATCTAACAATTTTTAAATATTGTAACCCAACAGTCCACAAGTCAGAAGTACAAGAACAATAAAAATAAACTTGCGATTTTATCACAGATAATCTCCATTTATTTCCTTTGCTTCACTTATCATACAATATGAAAAAATCGCTGACGTGCACGCATAATAATTAGCAAGACGTTTAAAATGTTGACTACCGTTAGTACAACTCAAGGCATTTAATACACTAAAAACATTAGAAACTCTTGGCGTAATATATAAAAAGTACCAGAGGTTTAACTTTGAGAATATCTCTTCACCTCTCACACTTCATACACAGAGCTTTACCATTTTATCTCTGATGTTTATCATAGATATGCTGCGAGTGTTGTCACATAGGGATAAACTTTTGGGGAACTCAGAAATGTCGTTAGGAGTAGAAGATATACTCGAGAAATAAATAACATTTCCATTTTTGTTCCTCTTTCTTAAGTAAAGTTAAAATAGGTTTATACGTCACAAACAGTGAAACGTAATTTTCTGAGTGATCCTTCCACTGAGCACAGTGAAAATATAAATATGAAGTAGTGGCTCAAATGTCTAAGATTATAGTGAAAACTCAAGACTTTTTCCAAGCAAATCAAACGCCAGTCAACTGAAGATATTAGAAGACTCAAAGCACCAAGATCTGTGCGCCCTAACAGGAGGCGTTTTTTATAAGACTCCCGTGCTAAACGAGTAATGTTAATTCAATTATTTCGCATATTGTACAGTGAGCATGTATATCTGTAAAATGTGTAATTCCGAGAACCTGTATGCATATCCAGAGATTTAGGAAAAGTATTTATTTTAAAGCCCTTTAAAGTTTCGCTAAGTTTGTAAATTTCTTCGTGAAAGCTTCGCGATTCTCTTTATAAAATCAAAACACCATATACTGTCTAATTTCCGCGTCCAAGTTGTTCAAAGCTTACATACTCAAATTACGGTTATCCTTTAATTACGTATTCCCACATCTATCTTTATAACGCTGTTCTTTATTAACTCGCTTTCTAAATAAAAACGTTAAAGACAGCGTCTTACTATAATCACTTTTCCTTTCTATTTCATATCAACACGCCTGTTTTAAAAGTCTTTTCGAATATACCTTTTTTCCTAATAGATCTCGAAGAAATATATTTTGACATCTTTAAATACCTTGTTGGAATTGATTTCCTGCGATAAGAGAGTTGCAGATAAAATTATTTGTGACGTATATCTCTGATTTAACCTCTTCTTTGAATTTCTGTTTCTTAAATAAATTTGTTAATTCTCGATTAGACATTTTCCTACTAAACGGCACATTACTCCCCAAACCACAACTCTACGTTCTGAACAAGCTGAAAGTAAATCAAATGAAAATAAAAAGCTACGTCGAGAGTGTTGAAATCTGGAAAAGTGAAAAGTGCGAAAGAGCGAATATTTTAATTATGTTGTGGAGATTTCTATGATTGTTTAAAATTGCCAGATGATTTACGATTGATGATTGTCAACTAGAGGCTACATAAAGATGAAGCGTATTCGCGAATATTATGCCATTTTCGTGACTACTATGCATACCGTTTCGAGAATAAACAAATGGATTTGTTACGTACGTTTCTTGAACTTTTTACTCCTGGTCGTTAATTCTATTAGTCGGAATTAGTTACTCTGTATGTTATGTGTTCAATAAATGTCTAGCTAAGGATATTATTCAACAACTTCAAAACATTGAAAACATTATAAACTGTGAAAATTTCAATTATATATCCCTCAGAAGTTTGTATTGCTTAGATTAAAACTTATTTCACAATCGGGTTACAGTATCAGTTACTTGATAACAGTCCCTTAACATAAAAGCCTGTTTCGTCTGAAAAATTTTATTCACCTGCACAACTTTTTATTTCGTTTAAGGATTTGCCGTTGAAAGTTTTCAAATAACAAACTATTTAGTATTTCGAACGTAGTTATTAAGCGAAGCTCTCTATACGAGACTCGAGACAATTCGTTGTCCGGGTATAGGTACGAGATGACACATCCGATCACCGTGATTTTTTGCATGCGATTGGACATATTCCATGGTCAGGTTTTGACGCATTCCGATTCCCGAAATTCCGTGTCATTGAGGAATAATCGTCCCAAATCATGCTTTGGAGGGGGGGTGTCAGGGTTTTGAGAAGGGGTCGGGTCGTTTGTTACCTATATCCTCCGCAGATCTTCAGAAGATCGCGGTGACACTTGCCACGGAGAAAGGGAAGGACATGGTGAGTGACATGTGGTTAGTAACATGGTGATTCGTCGTGTCGTATAAAAATAATGACCATTAGAAAACGACCAATTTTAATAAAAATTGAAAAAATCCGCAATGTTGCGAGTGACGTCATTGTATTTTTAACTCAAGTGAACTGAACTGTATATGTGAACTCAACCTAAGTAAACTGCATAGCAGAGAATCAGAAACATCGTAACGGTTTCCCGAATCATATAGCGTTTTGGTTCTGTTTGGATTGTGTGTGGCGAGCAATATGACGTCAATGACGTCATTTGTCGGTTCGTTGAGTCTTGATCATTACATTTGTTTACATTCGATAGTCACAATTTTTCACGACGCAATTTTTCTCAAGTTTTTTTAGTTCTTTTGCCGTCAATTTTAAATTATTTTGGTTCAAACTGTGTAGCGTAAAAGTTTTTTCGACTTCTACGCTGTTTTAACACATCAATATACTAAGAAATAGTTCCTAAATGAAAGAAAACCTTAACGGCCAGACGAAACAACAGAAGTCAACTTACGGAAAAGCTTTACTCAGGCTGTAGAAAACACATCGTAATAGGGCATACTGCAGCAAACGCTCCACACACCACACATTATCACAACACTCCTATCAATAATCAGTTTACAACCCAACGCTCGTAATAATCGCTCTCTCACAACGCTCTCTTACAACGCTCTCAAGCAATAGATCAGTCGTCGTTTTTATCTCTTGCTCTTATCAAGATCAGGCACACGTCACATGCATTCAACCTCAATAGTGTTGCCAAACGTATTCGTTTGAGGGAAAAGATATTTCGTTAAGCGTGAAGAATACTGAGAATAAACTCAAGATTCACATAGGGAAAGAAATTAAAAAGGAAAGTTAATCTAGAATATAGGTCACAACTGATCAAAAAGGAAACCGAGCACATTGTGGACACAAGAAAAACGTTAGAATTGGCCCCGTTAAGTCTTTTTTGTTAGTTTTTTTGTTTTGCCTTTGTTGTTGTTTTTTCTAACTGTAACTGCTGAAGTCACGATCAAGGCGGGCAATATGGCGTCAATGACGTCATTTGTCGGTTCGTTGAGTCTTCATCATTACATTTGCTTACACTCGATAGTCGCAATTAAAATCTCGTTGTTTTTTCTTCTTTGATAATCATAAATGCCACGTCGAGCTCTTGGATCAAATTTAAGTCGACGAAATGTTCGTGCGAGAGGTATGCAAGAGACTCGACACAACGATAATTTCACAATTGCTACAACCGTTCCAACAGAGATAGAGGCTGAACAAGTGGAAAGTGTTGCTGATGTTCATTATTTTCAACCTCCTACTCGGCCTAATCTCGGCCGACAAAGTAGAGAGACTGCTCGCAAGGCATTGACACGCATTCAGCAACCTCATTGTCTTCGTACGCGGCAACGTTTAGAAACTGATAAAGATTTTGCTGACGAATTTGTTAATGTTTTAGATAGAAATAATTTTCTTGAATGCGCATCGTGTCATGGCTTATACCTCACAGACACTCTTCAAAATAGCAAATGCCAAAAATGCCCTACAAAATATACACGTGAAAACAATATGATGCCGGCTGAAGTGCCACCTGATCTTTGTGCACTCACTGTGTTAGAAGAAATGCTAATCGCACGCGTTCAACCTGTTCTAAAAGTATACCAATTGCGTGCCTGTGGTTCAAACGGCCAGTATCGGTATCGAGACAACGCAGTTAACATAGAACAAAATGTTCAGGACATAGCTGATTCTCTCCCGCGAATTCCGTCAAATATGAGTGTTGTACTTGTGCGTAAGCAAAGGGCTCAGGGTTAGAAGGATTTCCGGGTACGTCGTCAAAAAGTACTAAAAGCTTTACAGTGGCTTCAGCAACAAATTTTGTTTTACCGTGATGTACGCATTGACAATGATGCGCTGCAGTCATTGCCTGAGGACGGAGACATTTCTGAATCGCTGTATCATGTTCACAGGGGTGGATTCGTTAACGAAGAGTTTGACAGGGACTGTGTAACTGAAACACTTTTACCTTTGCATGAGCGCCAACGACAGGAACAAATTGTTCGCAACATTGTTAGTTGGCCAACATCAGGCAACACCCCAGTCAGTGAATTTACGTTTCATGGATATATTCCGATGGCCTTCCCACATCTGTTTCCTGACGGCAAACCTAATCGCATCGATAGAACTCGAGCACCAGAAAACATGCCAACATTTCGACAGTGTGCTGATCATTTAATGCGTTACCGAAAACCAGCGATTTGCTCAAGATCCTAGATTCAGATATCTTATTCTTAACACAATTCAACGCCATGAAGCGACTCAACAAGAATCAATTTTTGCGAATAAAATGGATTTCAGCGGAACTGTAGAGGAGCTCAGAAATGAAGTTGTAACTAATCCCAGTTTAATAAGAAGCCTTTTGTTCTGGGGCTCTAAAATACGTGGATCAAATCCATATTGGTACCAACGACAACAGGAACTTAAAGCAATGGTTAATCAACTTAGTGTTCCTACGCTCTTTATAACTTTTAACGCGGCAGACCTCCATTGGAAATGTTTACAACGCCATTTCCAGATATCTGCTCAAGATATTGAGAACATGTCTGAATCGCAACGAAGTAATGTAATGCAAAAATATCTCACTCTAAATCCAATGGTTGCAGATGATTATTTTAGTTTTCGAGTTAAATCTTTTATGGAGATTATAAAAAAGAAGTTCAAAGTTACAGACTTTTGGTACCGATTTGAATACCAACATGGCGGAAGTCCTCATGTTCACGGAGTATTCTGGCTTGAAGGCGCGCCGGACGTCCGTAATTTTGATAACTATACAGCAATTGAAATAGACACTGCAAAACAATTCTACGAGAGACTTATGTCAACAGTTAATCCAGTTATTAACGCGCAGCCTGCTGTAGTGCACCCATGTCGGCTAAACGCAACTGAAATAGATTTAGGCAACGCAGAGCAAATTTCTGAGATTCTAAATAGAGTTCAGCGCCATACAAACTGCCCATCAAAATACTGCAAAATAGGCCCACGAAAAAGAGTGCCGATTTGGGTTTCCTAAACCACTGCAGGAACAGTTTACACTTTGTAAAAACGATGTAGGTCAATGGTCCATTGACCTTTATCACACCGTCACGCAATGATCCAATACTGAATAACTACAACCCGTTTATTACTCAAATTTGGCGAGCAAACACCGATTGCCAAGTCATCACTTCAGAAAACGTCATTCTGAACTACATTGCAAAATATGCCTCGAAAGCTGAACCTATTTCAGACGACCTAAGGAATGTCTTCCAAGATATATTTTCCACAGCTGAAAATGATTCTCCAGGTGTTAAATTTTTCACAAAGTTGCTCATAAAAATAGTTGGCCAACGAGACATATCAGCCTGCGAAGTAACTCATCTTCTGCGAAGTGATGCCTTATTTCATTGTTCTGGACAATTCATACCGCTTTACATAACACTTGATTATGTGCGTATTACTCAAAGCAGCTTGAGTGACGAACACGTTCATAAATCCATCATAGACGAATACAAGAGCCGTAGTGAAAATTTTGAGAGCCTTACGTTGCACGAGTACGGCAGGCAATATACCATGAGAAGTGTACACTTGAGTAAGAACAGAAAACAGCGTATTGTTCAACTTGTACCTCTGGTTGAATTCGGAAAACGCGACATTGCTGATGAATTTTTTTGCAAACAGCGGCTAATGCTGCTCACTCCTTGGCGGGATGAAGCGACGCTAAAAACACATTCCACATATGAACTCTCCTACGATCAAATGCGTTTGAATATGTGGGAATTACCCGAAGATCCAGAGGATGAGGACGACACATTTCTAATTCCACAAGAAGAATGAGAGCGCACCGATTGGCAAGCAGTGTAGGAATGTCACCCAGTTAATTTACGTTTTGACGTGGAGCTCGGCTTCAGAGACTTTGATCTCAGCAATGACTGGTACGGTACCATCAAATAATACCCAAACATCATTGAAAATCTCAAGTTTATTCACCTAAATAGTCAACTCAGCGATGATCGTATTTCAAGGCTTTCTATTATTATGGGATCAGCTGGAACCAAAAAATCTTGTGTCATAAGAGAAATTGTACGACTAATGCACAACTGATATGACACTAAGAGTATCATGCTACTAGCACCAACTAGAGTCGCCGTGAATAACATTGGAGGTCAAATTATTCATTCGGCACTCAGAATTAAAGCAAAGAGCGTGCAATCGGAACTAAGCGGAGAAACGGAAACGTTATTTCCAGGAAGAGATGACTGAGATCAAAGTAATTGTAATAGACGAATTCAGTATGATGGGCCAGAAAATGTTAGGCAACATTGATCACCGTCTTCGGCAAGCAAACCCTGATAATCAAGACAAATTTCTTGGTGGATACATTGTGTATTTGTTCGGTGACTTACATCAGTTACCTTCTGTCCGCGATGTTGTTTTGTATATTACGCCAAAAGCGACGTTTGTCAACGTGGGTCATTAGCGTACAAACAATTCGACGTTGTTTTTGAATTAAAGCAAGTCATGAGACAAAGTGGCGAGTATCAAATACCTTTCAAACAAACACTTCAACGCATAGCTAAGGGTTCCATAACCACTGCAGATTACGATTTACTTCGTAGTCGTTTCACCACAGAGAATACCCATATTAAGTTACTGTTTGAAGAAGCTATTCATCTTATGGCAAAAACAGTGCCATTGAAGTACACAATGAAAATAGACTTCGCAATATTAATAGCCCTGTTACTCGACTTAGTGCTGTTAACAATAACCGTACAGCTCTTTCCTCTAAAGCTGACGAAGCAAACGGTCTACAGCAAAAACTGTACCTGGCTCCTGGATGTAAATTTATTCTACGTCAAAATCCTGGACTGCTCAAGGACTGTGCAATGGGTCGATTTGTATAGTTCGTGACATTATATACGTGAGACGAGATGGAACTTTAAATCATCTTGATCACCTAGCTGACTGTGTATTGATACATTTTCCGGGTTACACAGGTCCGACATTGTACGATGATAGATTGGTGCCTATTACTCCCTACAAAATAAGTTTCAAAAAGTCTAATGTTACATGTAAGCGAACACAGTTTCCGCTGCAAGTTGCATACGGTATCAGCAGCATCCACCGATCTCAAGGTATTACAGTGAACCAAGCAGTAGTTGATCTTGGTGAAAATGAATTCGCTGTCGGCTTGACATAAGTTGGGTTGTCGAAAGTAAATAAAACTAGATGGCCTTTTACTTGAACCGTTTCACGAAAGTCCGCTCACTAATATTAATTTAAAAAAATCGTTTGAATTGAAAAACGAAGAAATGGAAAGACTCCGTCTCTTAGCTCAAAACTTGCTTGATCTATAATAATAAAAGGAGGTTTGTGTGTGTGTGTGTGTGTGTGTGTGTGTCTGTGTGTCTGTCTTTCGCGTTACAAAATGAAAAACGTTCCCGATCTGAGTGTGTCATTCCGCTTTGTTTACATTCAACCTGATCACAACCAACGTGAAGTCGTAAAGGAAAGTAGTTCATGATAAATTTTCGGCATTTCTTATTTAGAATGTTTCGTACTTTTGTTCTGGAAGTCATAAATTTTACGCGTTCGTTTTTTAGAATTTGTTATAATAGACGCCTTAATGAGCTTACATTTTGTAATAGCTTCGCTCAAAATTTGCTAACGGTACCGAATTATCGGTTACTGTTGGCGGCTTGTCCTAGTCAGTAAACCTTAATTATGACAATTTGAAAACTCATAGATTCTCTGTTAATATCACATCAAATGCATTTGATGCCTCGGAAACTTATGGCTGGCAAGTCCAACGTCAGTTCAAGTTCCACAAAATTTCTCGTTGCTTCTAATAGCAAATTTTCTTCTTCTTCAGGAGGATCCACTCAAATGTGGGTTTTCTCGACCCTTATTTCAGCCAGGGCCATTCTCCATTCCGTCTGATTCAGGGATAACAGTTCACTTAGTTCATGGTGTGCCAAGCTCTCATTCACATCATCCATCCATTTTTGTCTTTGCCTTCCATCTCTTCTTCCGCTGCCTCCCAGTCCATCAATATTTTAGACAGCCATACCGGTGTCATTCTGTTCACAAGAGCAAACGATTTCACTATCCTCACTTCAATGGCTTGGAGAATATTTCTCTTCACAGACATAATTTCACGGATCACTGAATTGCGTACTTTCCTCTATCAGATTTTCTAGCTGAGAGTCTCCGAATATCCATTTTGGCCTATCATGATGCAGTTTATCAATTGTCCAAGTTTCTGCATCATATAAAAGGATGCTTTAGAACAATTGTTTCAAAAACCAGTTTCGTAATCCTAAGAAGGATATTACTGCTCTAAAAAACTGGGTTTAGCGTTGAAATTGCTTTCTTGCCTTCTGCATCATACAAAAGCATACTTTGTAGACAACTGTTTCAAAAACTAGTTTCTTAATCCAAAGAAGGATATTACTGCTCTAAAAAACTGGATTCAGCATCGAGATTGCTTTCCACTCTTCTTCTTTGTTTGTCTCAATGCCAAGCAGATATATTGTATTCCTTTAAATTATGATACACACGAACTGTTATCGATCCATGGTATTTGTTTTTGGGCCAAGGTATTTGTTATCTATCCAAGATATTTAAATTCTTTCACCGTTCTTTCGGTTTCGCTCCGTTCTCCATTTCAATATTTTATCTGTGATCGATTGTCAGGTGTTCTGTTTTATTGATATTAATTTTAGGTTCCAGCGTTCGTATTCTACGGCGTGCATTCGAAACATATAATCAACATCCTCTTCGTCTTCCATAATGATGACTTGATCATCCGCGAACAGCAAATGATCAAACGATGTGTAAATATGTTGCCATCTACCTGTATCCCCATGTTTCTGCATTTTCTTAACCATTCCATAAGGCTTACATCAATAAACATTTTAAGTACGGTAGGAAACATGCATCTTTGCATCAGTCACTTACTCTTCACAAATTCCTTCAATAATCGGTTTCCAATTCCGATCATGCATGCATTTATTTTCGGGCAGCCCCGGTGGCGCAGTGGTCTAAGCGATGGCCTCTGATCACTCGTCCGAACGGGGTCCGGGTTCGAATCCCGTGAGGCATGGATGTTGTGTTTGTCTTACGGCACTGGCTCTCTCTCTTCCCTGGAACCAGTGACCCTAAATTAGGGACGGGCGACTGCTTATAGCCCACTGAGTTGCTCACGGTGTTCGTTAAACCTCCAATAAAAAAAAATTATTTTCGGAATAAATTTCTCGAATGGTGTTAATTATCTGGTAAATAATTTTAGCCTTCTGCAGAGCCTTTCAAAATAGCTTCCTTGGAACAGCTGGTAAAATACAGAGATCATACGCTTTCTCTAGGTCAACAATGATCTCCACTTCTTTCGGTTTATCTCGCTGATTCCCAAGGACTTGTCGGACTGTAAAAATGTTATGCACACAGGAACTACCTCACTCTCTGGACCTGTGCAGAAAAACCACATTGTTCTTCAAATTCAAGGTATCACTTTCCCACATATTAATATTTTTTCCTATTGTTTGCATTAATGGTTCTGTAACACATATTCCTCTGTAATTACAGTACTGTTTCTTACTCCTATCTTTAAACTTCGGATTATACACTGCTGGACAATTGCTAAGGACGGATCATAAACGGCTATATAGCGCATAAAATAGTAAGTCTGGTTCGATACCAAGTGAAATAAAATAATGTCAGAATGCCAGGTTATTACAAGAAAGACAATTTATTGTGCTCTGAAATCCAGAAGGCTTTGGAACGACGTGTTCAAGGGACAAACAGGCCATTTTGTGCAGAATACGTAAACGTAAAAAAATGCAATTACCGTCCGCAGGCGTTCCGGCGTAAGATGCCAATATGGGATATGGCCACCATGGAGGGCGATGCAAGATTCCACACGTCGTGTCATGCTTTGCACAACATTATCAAGCAGCTGTTGGGGTAATTTATCCCATTCCTCTGTCAGTGCACGGATGAGGGTGTCCTTGTTTGTTGGAGGGCATGGGCGACCAGCAAGACTCCTCTCCAAAGCATCCCAGACATTTTCAATGGGATTTAGATCTGGAGAACGTGCTGGCCATACGAGGCGTTGAATATCCTCGCTCTCAAGACACTCCTGGACAGCGACTGTTCGATGACATGTTGCGTTGTCGTCCATGAAAATGAATCTATCACCGACAGCACCACGGAACATGCAAACATGAGGTAGCAGAACATCATTAATGTATCGTTGGCCAGTCATAGTCCCAGTTGGAAGCACATAGAGGGACGTACGGCCATTGATCATGATGCCTACCATGACACTACATGTCGGATATCGGTCCCTTTCCTGTATGTTTGCTGGACAATATGCAGTACCACTATCACGCCAGACCAGTTGTCGTCGACAATCAGACGATAGACTGTATCTACTCTCATCTGAGAAGAGGACAGCATACCAGTCGTTATCAGTCCGATTGCGATGTTGATGGCACCCTTGCAAACGGGCGGTACGGTGACGTCTGGACAATGGGATGCACGCAACAGCACGGCGGGCGTATAGTCCTCCTTCATGCAAACGTCTGGCGACAGTTTTTTGGGAGATCTGCTTGCCAGTAGCAGCCATAAACTGATTTGCTACCTCACTAGCTGTGCTGCGCCGGTGTCTTTTTGTTGATAGCACTATGTACCGATCTTCTGCAGGTGTCGTACTGCAAACACGACCTCCCCCGTGACGTTTGCTACACTCTCCATTTGTTTGAAATGATTTCCAAAGCCTTGAAACAACACTGTGGCTGACGTCGAACTCCCTGGCAACATCTGTTATTTTTCGCCCTTCTTCAATCTTGCCAATAATACGGCCGCGCGTAAAATCATCTAGGTGACGTTGGGAAGACATTCTGAAACTTGCAAGTTCGTCAATTGATTTTTTCCCTTTCAACTTTGCGTTTGAACAACAACGGTCAATACGCGTCAAATCCTTTATATCTCTTATCAGCGCTATGACGTCACGAACAAGTTCGGCAATCCAAAATTTGCATACACACAACACGTCTTACTGTATCCCGCACTTATGCTAATTTCCACATTTCCCTGCCTTCCATTTTATGGTTGCTATCGTTGCTATTGTCATCCGTCCTTAGCAATTGTCCGGCAGTGTAATACCCAATTTCATTCTATAGGTGTCCTGTTTCTCTCCAGAATCCTATCACATAGACGAGCAAGTAGGGTAACCACTTCTATCTCTGTATTTCAGCAACTCGAGGCCAATTCCTCCAGCTACAGAGGCCTTGCCAATTTTTCTTTCTTTACGTATTTTCGCCACTTCTCCTGTGATATATGGAATCCAACATTACAGTTGGGGGGGGGTAATGCTCTTCATCTCCTGTAAATATCTCCCAATCCCCTATTTATCAAACAATCAGGGTAAGACTTCCATTCCTTCAGCAGTACGATTTAGGCTGCACCTTATATTCATTCTGTATATTCTCAACCCTTTCAATACGCCGAGGCTGTCTTAAATCTTAGATGACTGTTTACAGTAACACATGCTCTTTCCTTTCCTCGGTTTTCACTGTTCGTATTTCCTTATTTATCTTCTTCTCCACATTTTTATATGTATCTTTGCTTCTATCATCTTTTTTTAGTTAGCCACACCATATATGATTTCTTCTCTATACCACCACCCAACAATTCATCCATTATTCACTTTTCTCTTTATATACATCTAGACACGAACTCCCAATACCTCATACGCAGTAGTGCTATTTTCCTTACATACACTGATGTTCAAAATTAAAGTGTGGAAGGCAATAGCAGGCAAATAATCCAAAGCGTTCAATGAAATGTTACGATATACACAGATCATATGCAAATGGCTACGGGAAACAAAAGCCCTCAGTGAAATTTGCGTATCAGTGAACAAACTGTTGTCTAATATGTAAAGTGAGTTACAGACGTAAAGCCAGCGGGAAGCAGTAGTGGCATTTCACGTTGACAGCGCGTATAAAAAGCTTTCCAGTGGTTGAAAATGCTTTCCTTACGTTTCGTACACGTGTATCCGACGCCGTATGGTTGCGAGCGATAGGACGACTAGAAGCAGGCCAGTCTCAGGACCAGATCGTAAGGGAGTCGAGTGTCAACCCCAGAGCGGTTTCACGTTTATGGCAGCAGTTCAACAACATCGGTGGCGTGTCACGAAGGCCTGGCCCAGGTCGTCCAAGGCGTACGACATCTCGTGAGGATCGTTATGCCGCTTTAACCGCACGGCGTCATAGGTCCAATATAGCCTGTTTCTGAAGCTCTCCGTTGCCACTGGGACTACGCTATCAAGGCAAACGATATACAGAAAACATAATGCAATTGGTCTTTATACAAAGAGCCGTACGATTTGTGTCCCGTTAACTACATCTCACAGGACAGCTCAGTTGAACTGGTGCAGGCAACATCGTTCCTGGAGCCCAGACGAGTGGGATCCAGTCTATGAACAGATTATCGTCGGCATTTCATCTGGAGGGAACAGGGAACCCGTAATTATCCTGCAAACGTTCGGGAACGAAACTGATTCGGAGGCGGCGGTCTGCCCGTTTGGGGTGGCATTATGTTCAACGGCCGCACGCTACTCCATGTGTTTGCAGGAGTCAATGTGAATGCTGAGTGCTATAAGAACGAGATTCTAAAGCCCTGTAGTCAGACTTATTCGGAGAGGTGTTGGCCCTCAGTTCCTTTTATTGGATAATAACTCTCGCCAGTACAGGGTTCAGCTTGTCGATAATTTCCTGCAGAGTCAGGATATACGGCGCACGGACTTGATAGCCACGTCTCCGGAACTGAACTCTATACTGCATGTCTGAGATGCTCTGGAACAACACGTAGCAGCTTGTGAACCCTCTCTTTGAACCCTTACAGAGCTAAGCACCGCCCTCATCGAAGAATGGAATTCTTTGGCTCTAGAGTTTATCAACAACCTGGTGATGAGTATGTATCGTCGTTGTTAGAGTTGTCTGTCCGTACCAGGTGATCAGTTTCCCTATAAACACGCTTTTAGGTTACATCATTACATCTCACCTTGATGACATTTGCGGGTGTGATCCTGTACATGCAAAATGTGTACATATTTGTCTGTTGTTATGAAATATTTATTACCCTTACGAATGTGTCTCTTTACGTGCCAAACGTCTCTACCTGCTGTTACGTGTATTCCTTTTTATCTCTGCGAATGTCTTCCGGACTTTAGTTTTGGACACTAGTGTAGCTGTGTACGTATTTCTTTGGATGTCGCTTCACATCCGAGATCAATTCTTGCATTTGGTGTGTGCAAAAGCACTTCCCGTTTTTGTAGGCTACAAAGAAAGGAAGAGAGCACAACAAATAACGTACCTAAGATTTCACATAATTGCCATCATTTTGTATGGCCTGTTGCCATCTGTCTATGAGTAGGTGAATCCCACGCCGGAAAAACTCCTGTGTTTTAGAGAAAAAAAGTCATGTAATGCCGTTTTCACATCGTCCACATCGTCGAAGGTTTGGAGAGTGAAGGCTTTCTGTAATGATCGAAAAAGGTGGTAGTCCGTAGGTGCCAGGTCAGGGGAATACGCTGGGTGAGGTTACACTTCCCAACCAACGTCCATTAATTTTTGCCGAGTGCTTAAAACAGCATGAGGTCTGGCGTTACCATGATGAAGGATAATGCCTTTGCGACTGACGAGTGCTGGCCACTTCGATGTCAGTTGTTCTCGCAATCTATCCAACTGTTGCCAGTAGAGGTCAGCATTTATCATTCGGTTAGGTACCAACACCTCACAGTGGATTATTCCCTGGACATCCCACCAAACATTCAGCAAAACCTTTTTGGGATGCAGTCCTCCTTTTGAGGTCGATGGAGCAGGCTCCACACATTGGCACACAGTCCGTCGACGCTTTACTTTACGGTACAGTACCCATTTCTCATCACACGTTACAATTCGTCCCAAAAACGGTTTATTTCTGTGACGAGAAAGCAAAGAAACACAGGTACGGATTCTCTCCTCTCGTTGCTTTGCAGAAAACTGGTGGGGAACTCAGTTATCGAAATTGGTGATGGACCCAAGCGCATGCATCCGTCTTTCGACTGTTGTTCCATGTACCGACAACGTTTCCGCTAATTCCTGAACGGTTGGATCTGAGTCATTTGTTATGGCTTGGTCCACATCCTCCTGAGAAACCACGGATGGACGTCCAGGACTTAGTTGATCTTTACAGCTTCTGTCTCCGTCCCGGAATTTCCGAAACCAACGGCGACATGTTCTATCATCAACTGCATCCGCTCCACACACTTGACAGATGTTGCGGCAAGCCGCGGCTGCAGTACTTCCTTTATCGAACTCGTACAGTAAACCATGTTTAATGTGCTCCTTATCGCATGCCATGTTATACCGTCCGTGATTTCCGTTACGAATGACTTACTCGGACAAACCTAGTGCCTCTATATGTTTTACTGCTCCACATTTTATTGGCTGAAAATTCGGCATCGCAGCGTCATCTATGACGTGACTACTCCGATCGCAATTTGCATCTATTACAAAAACGGGTAGAACTTTTGCACATACCCAATATTTGATCAACTCACGAACAGTCCTTCACTATCATCTTGGAGTAGCTCCACATTATAATTTGTCTCTTGGTTTTATTGACTATTCTGTTCTTTGAAACCGTATTTACCTTATCCTATATTAGGCCACTATCTTTGCTTTAACAAGGCAATGGTCAGTGCCACATTCCGCTCCTCGATACACTCTGACAATCCTCATTCTTATACATACTTTTTTCTTAGTTTGTTATAACTAGGTCAATAATAAATCTGAAGTGCCTTGTATTTTGTTGCCAAGTGTAGCAGTTGATGCCTTTACGGTGAAAAGAAGCAGTTTGCATAGTCAGGTCAAATTGTTTAGAGATTTCTGTTAGTCGAATACCATTGCCATTTCTTTCAACGATATCTTATCCTTTAGCCCAACTCCCTACTCAAGCATTCAGATCTCTCACACGAAAATTTCTTTCTTTCCCGGAATGTTTTCTTTGTTTCCCGTAGTATGTTTCAGAAGTCATCCTTTTCTTCTTCAAAAGAACCATTAGTAGAGGAATGGACTGCCACTATTGCAGTCTCTCTTCCATAAGGCGTCATGTCGATAGTTAAAATTCTATCATTAATAAAATTTCAATTTACTATTTTTCTTCTGAGGGTGTCTCCTAAACTATCGATACAACCGGCTTTGCATGTTTACTTTCCTCAACTCCACTCCAAAAGTAAACATAGTCAAAACATTTTCCTCTCTATCTATTTCCTTTCCTCTTGGTTCCCGAGAGCACCAGTACATCTGCGTGATTTTAAACCCTTAATTTTGGGAACAATGAATTTCATAGGGGATTTGCAAGAATGCTTTCGGGTTGAATGAAATTCGTGTAACCAAAAATTCACCGAGGGACAATTTCTAAAGATTAAATTCTTTTCTTTGACAATTAACAGAAACTCCAGATTTTTATGTCCTTTTACTCTACAGAAACTTAACAATTAAAAGAAGCAAAACGTTTGGACCACTATGGTAAAACTTACAATTTTATAGGTTCTATAATATTAATCATTCTAATTAACATCTGAAATACGGTACAGAAAATATTTTGTATAAGTTGGTACTGCAATCAAACTACATATTCGCTTCCAAGTGTTTCAATTTACTCTTCTTACTTTTCGATTTACTGGAGTATATTTACATTCTTGGCTAAGAACGTTTATCAATGAAATAACTATAACGACTTATTAGCAGCTGCCCTCACTGTAATTCATTAAGCGGATTTAGTTTTTTGCATTAAATTAGCCCTTAGATAATGTTTTAAGTTTTACGAGTTTTGCGTGAGAACAATTTCTAAGCGAATAACTTTAGTGGATGTCCTTCCTAGTTTTGCAATTAATAAGAGCTAGATAATTTTAACTTATGTTGACTTTGGTATAAAAATGTATATCTTTTTAGAGCTATCTTTGATAATTCAAATCAGCACTTGATAATCATGTATTTAAACATTCTGTCAGTAGCAAAATTAAGAATTACATTTGATTCAATTTTGCTTGTATTTAGAACAAAATACTTGCGTCTTTCCTAAAACACAGGAGTGGCACAAAATGAAAAGTGCAATTTTTTTTTGCGTTTCCTTAAAATATGATCTAAGCAGTGCAGTGCATTTCGTGACGTATTAATGCATGAATTTAAACTTGAGAATACTACAGCCTAGGCATCCTGTATCTCTTTACAGTGACGTTAATCTTAACACGATTATATTATAACTCAGTATTAAACTGATTTTAAAAGTTGCATAGTCTGTTTCGTCAACGCATATGGGATTTCATCTGCTTAAAGTAAAATCTCAGATGAGCACGGATTTCTCAAAACACATCCAATCTTCCAATACTTTCAGCTATTTTGACACGACATTGCTGCACGATATGAAAATTGTATACCTTCAGTTAAACATTGATTTTGCTTATAACAGGAAACGATGGCCTTTTGCAAGCAGATGTGGCATTTTGTTTGCTACGAGAGATAGAAAAAGAATAAGATCAAACACCTTCAGAAATGATTTCCAAGAATCCACTAACAAACGTTTCTTTCAATCTGGTCAGAAAAAGCACTGCTTCTTGCATAACTACAATCAATGTCTTTCGGAATCAAAAAGCAACTGAGTTAGCTTTGAAATAAAACATTGTTTTCCAAATTTTGTAAGTGATTTGATTATATGCCAAAAATGTTTCTGGTTTGCTTGTTTCGTAAAATAAAGTTTCAAGTGAAAATAATATAGACAATATTTTTATCTTTTCTTTCAGGCTGACGGCATTGAAGGCCAAGACAACCCGCGCGAGTGATAGGCCACGTCTAAGTGACTACGATGGTGGCATAGGAGGTAGACGCGGTTTCGACATGGCCCGTAAGAAAGGTCAGCAGCTCTATGGAGCTGGCAAGGGGCCATCGTCACTATTCATCTTCAATGAGGATAACATCATACGAAGGTACACCAAGTTCATCATCGAGTGGCCATATCCTTTTCTTGGTTGGTTTATTGTTTTCTCAAATATATTTTAGTATATCAGGTCATGCAAAACGTTCCAGCGCTTTGCGCGGTCCAATCGGAATGAAGTTTTATGTGCCGTTAAACCAATCCGCTGGGGTTGGATCACATATGATAAATGGTCAGCTGTCGTTCGATATCGGACTGTTTGAATTGCTCTTCACAGGACGTTAAAGTATTTACTCAATCCTGGTGAGTTTGCTGATCACAATTTGTGACGTATTAATGCATAAATTTAAACTTGGGAATACTACGGCCTAGGCATCCTGTATCAAATGCGAAGCATACGGAAAGAAAAGTGTAGCGGTTGTATGACACAGACACGGTTCAAAATGTTTCGTGAAGGCGATAAGACCCTGGAGAGCAATGTGCAACAACTTAGCATCTGCAGTTCCCTTCTCCTACGCCTCAAGTGTGAGCCTCAGCTCTACATGTTCCTTAAGTGCGAAGAAAAATGGACAGTAGTCGACGGTCGTATCAGGGGTAACCATCGAAAAATGCCACATATTACTGAAGTAACCATCGAAAAATGCCACAAAGCTGAACCTGCACGCCGGAAGGTCCTGTTGACTGTGTGTGGTTTAGACAGCAGCAAGTATTTGGTATTACAAGCCGCTGCATCAGACGAAACCCAATACTGCTGGCATATACTCTGAGATGCTAAGATGTGCGAATATTAATTAGACTCAAGGCGTTATAGCCTGCTCTGGTGATTTATCGTGTGACATTGCTCTAATAAGGTAACGCAAGAGCGCAGACACCTGCGGTGACCCGTAACACAACAGCTGAACTCGGATAGAAGGTTCTACCATATCCGCCATATTCTCCCGATATCTAACCAACGGACTACCACATATTCCCTGCTTTGAGTAATCATATGCGGCAAACATAGTTTTTCTAACCGGAATTATTTAGAGAGGGAGCAGGAAGATGTTTTCACTCTAACGAAGACCAAATCCAACAGAAGGGTATTTTCGAGCTTGTGAACATTTGGGGTAAGTCGCTGAACGTTCTGGTCATTATTTCGGCGAATACTTTTTTCCCCTGAACTGGAAGTGTAATTACTTATCACGGTGAGAAAGCGCTGAAAAGTTTTATATGGCCTAATACGTCTTAGATATTTTCAGTTGTTGAGAGGCTGTTACAATTTCACATATAAATTAAAGTATTTGATGTTTGGTTAAAGTGGTAAACCAACTACATAACCTCTTCCTCTGTAGCATTATTAGTCTCATAAGCATGTGGGTTGCCACTTACGATCCTCTTTCTCCACTCTTTCCGTCTTACGTCAACTCGCTCTACAATTTTTCTCCTTCATCTCATTGCTGACCCAGTTCTCTCATTCCAGCTTAGGTCTTCCTCTAGTGTGCTCTCCGGGTAGCTCCACACATATCACGTCCTCCGCATTCCTTGTCACTTTTGAGAATACGGCAACACCAGCGGTATTCCTCCCTGGCCTTCTTTGATACCTATGGTGCTTTAAATATCGCCGTTATCCTTTCATTTTAATCCTCCCTTATCCTTCCATATTAACCAGATCCCTTTTGTTGCCACTCCACATTTTCATTTCAACAACATTTACCTTTTCATCCAAACAACTTGTCACTGACCAAGCCTAAGCCCTGCATGCCATTGCTTGTCTTGCTACAGCATTAAAAACGTAACTATTCAGCCGCAGTGTCATCCTGTTTTCACCAGATGTATTTCTCCGGTTATTCCAATTTGCGTCCACTCTGCTTTTTGCCTCTTCCTTCAACTACAGGACCTATCCAACTAAAATTCAAGCGAATTCTCCTTACTGCTCTAACATTGGCAAAGTTATCAACACATAACATAGAATGAGGAGAGTTCTCAACCAGGAATCTCTCTTAAAGGAGAATGCCGGAAAGCTAACAATTTCACAAAATAACTTCCCACAACAGGGAGGCATTCTTTCGTTTCAGGGGGTATAAATCAGGTGAAAGAAGTTTTGTACACTCATGACCCAGATTTTCCTAATTGTCCATGGACTCAACTGATCCTTGCACCAATAAACACTAAAGTTTTATACACTCCTGACACTGCTTTCCCTAACTGTCCATGGACTCAACTAATCCTTGCACCAATAAACACTGAAGTATTTCACTCACACAAATATTCTATGGGAACTCAGTGAGCACACTAAAAACATCTGCTTTCCTTCTCGGGGTTTAATAACCGCCTGGAGTATTTAGAGTTACAAAGTGTCGCCTGCCCCTAATTTAGGAACACTGGTTCCAGGAAGAGCATAGAACGAGCGCCGCAGGACGAGCACACTTCACATTCCACATCCGGCCCCAGCTCGGGCGATTGTACAGAAGCCTATGCCTCTGATCATTCTGTCACAGGAGCAGCCGATCTATGGTATCAAAAAAGTTTTTCTTTTTCGAAAATGCGGTACATACTTTGTTAAATAAGCGAAAGGGAAAGTAATTATCTCAAAATTTCAATTTCGCACAACGCTTTTAGAGCAGAATTTTGGTGATAGGCAGAAAAAGTTTTTTTTTCAATAAACAAAAACGTAGACCGATGTAATTTATTTTGTTCTATTTTTCTGTTTTGTCTGTTTTAATTTTTGGATCTTATCACAAAGATTGAAATGTGCCTGCAAAAGTGGATGATGAAGATTTTAAACATCATTAATTAGAGTAAGTGCCCTCAAGTTTTTAATATCTTTCTGAAATTATTTTGAGAATTTTGATATCAATACAAGAAAGTCAAGCCTACTGAATATTAAAATTTCCTTTCTTTTATAAAATGTGTCAAATTATACTGTTTCTAAATAATAAATGTCCAGTGCTTTATAAATAACGGTGCAGGTGCCTTATCAGAACGCAAAGATCATGGAGCAAATTTATATATCTAGTATGCACATCTTAAACTTTATGGGCATTATATTCATAGAAAAGCACACGTAGTATTTTTAACTTTTAAGAAACATATTTATGCACTAAATGAAAGTTTATGATTCTGTTAATAATTCATTAGTTACATAATTATGTAATTTCCACCATACGAAAGCATTTCCTCCTTGGTAAGTATCCTCACTCTGAACGTCAGAAAAGCACAAAAATTGCCATGAACATACTAACGAATATTGAACTGATATGTTCAGACTGTTCTGGTTTAACGCAATTTAGATATACTGTACGTATTGCATAAAACTGAAACCTTACTTTAAAGTTCTTACAGTTTCAGAATTCTATAAGATACTGATATTTGATTTTCATTACATAGATTTTTAAATTTTCTGTTAGCATTGTTACACGTGGAAATCTTGCTTTGGAACTTACATTCTGCAAGCGTTTGTCTATTTGTTCATATTGAGCAAATGTGTTCTAAAGCATATTTAGAGCTCACATAATTATACGATGGACAGCTCTCAAAGCGGATAATTTGAATTTTGCTTTCTAGGTATTCTTGTGGAATCCATGAATGACAAACTGTAAGACAAACGCATTCAAGCGTGTTGATTGTTAAAGGTTACCTTCCTACGTACGGAATTTTGTTCCCGGATTCCCTAGACCAACGATGTTCTTTGATCTCCTGTGGGCATTTTAAGAATTTCAGCAACAGATTTCAATGGCAATGACGGCTTATAAGTAACTCATCCCAACTGTATGAATTGCACTTTACCGTTGCCCTTCAGTTAAGACTATTTTAAGAGTTCCTAATATAATATTAAGAAAGTCTGTAGCATGAGTATATAATAATATCTTTTGCCTTATATTCTTTGTCTTCTGAGACCAAAGAACCAAGCACCCCGAGAAACTCGTGCGTTACTGATACAAGTCCGCGTATAAGAAGCACCTCAGGGGCGAATGTGCAAATGATTAACAAATAACGCCCAATGACGAAATAGTGGCCCTTCACAGCTCATGGGAATCGCGCATCGAAGAGGGTATATGAGGAGCAAAGCTCGCACGCAGGGGCAATTTTAACAGAGGATTGCGATTGCATTAACCTCTACGGACTGTGAGGAAGCCTCGACGTCTGATCCATGCACAATACGAGCAGTTGAGCGAATTGTTAGTGAAGACGTATAATTGGGCTGAGAGAGAGGCCGGTTGGTCAAGTCGACGTATCGACAGACATTGGTTCAGAGCGACGCCGTAATCGGACGATGTTGGCGCCAATGGGTCGAGGAGGGCACAACCCAGTAGCACGCGGGCAGTGGACGGTCGAGGGTAACGACAGAACGCTGGGTTCGAGCGATTGTGAGAACCGCACGAACAAAGCCGAATTCGTCGCTCGCAACCATCCGTAGCCATGTTGCGTCTCCTACAGGTACGGACCGTTGCCAGACGACTTGCAGCATGAGGACTACATTCGACCAGGCCACTGAGCTGTATACTACTGAGCAGCGAGCATCGCAGGCACCGGTTGCAGTGGTGTCGGGCTCGATTAACGTGGGATAGAATCAAGTAGCATCGTGTTGTCTTCAGTGATGAGTAACGGTTTGCACATGGCGCCGATAACCAGCGCATACGTGTCTGAAGATGAGCCTCCAAGCGCAGGGATCCTGCCTTTACCGTAGAACGGCACACGGCTCACACACGGAGAGTGACTGTTTGGGGACCCATTTCCTACGATAGCCGGACACCTTTGGTAGTCCTCCCTCCATCCTCACATCTCAGCGGATCGTAGACATTCTACGACCTGTTGTCTTGCCCTTCGTGTCGCAGCATCACAGAACAATTTTTTAACAGGTTAATGCCCGGAAACATATGGCACGGCTCTCCCAGGCCTGACTCCGTAATATCGACACCCATCCTTGGCCAACCAGATCACCCGAACTTCTCACCAATCAAACATGTTTGGGACATGATGGGATGCCACCTACGTCTATCCTGGAATGTCGAGTAGCTGGCCCGTAATTTGGACATCATCTGGTATGCAATACCTCAGGACACTATCCGTGAACTTTATGCGTCTATGCAACGCTCGGTAACCGCTTGTGCCCGAGCCAGAGGTGGCGCTACAACGTATGACTTGTTTTACTCGTGTACCTCTTTCATCCGAATAAATAACCCAACGACTCTGGAATTCCAATCATTTCTTTTCCGATACATGTGCACTGCACATGCCAATTTTCTTCTCGATTAAATGATTCCTTCTGGGTGCTTTGTTTTTTGTTTTGTTCGTTTTTATTTGGAGGGGCAAAGAGTGTATACATATCATCATCATCAATGCCAACCATTATCAATCCACTGCTCGACGAAGATCTAATCTCCCCACGTTTCTTCCACAACGGTCTGTCTTGTGCCAGTCTCCTCCATGTTACTCCCGCATGCTTTCGAATTTCATCCACCCATCTCCCACGTGGTCTTCTTCTTGGTCTTTTCCTGTCCCGTGGAATCCAGTCTAAAATTTCGGTTGTCCATCGATGGTCTGTCCTTCTGGTAATATGTCCAGCCCATTGCCATTTAAGGGATTTTACTCTGATCATGATGTCTTCCACTCCTGTCATTTCCTCTTTTTATCTCTCCTGGTTACACCACACATGCACCTCTCCATGCTGCTTTGAGTTGTCTGCAGTTTTTGTATGTCTCTTTTAGTTAAGGTCCACGTCTCTGCACGATACGTAAGCACTGGAAGGATGCATTGATCAAACAATTTTCTTTTAAGACATAACGGCATATTGCTCTTGAAAATTATACTGTTTCTTCCAAAAGCTCTCCATTCAAGTTTTATACGCCGATTACTTTCTTCATCAATGTGATCTTCACTTGATACCTGCTGTCCAAGATAAATGTAGGTATTGGTTATCTCCAGCTTTTCCCCATCAATCGATAAATCTTCATTTCCTGTAAAAGCACTGTACATCACTTTTGTCTTCTAAAAGTTCATTTTTAATTACACTTCTTTACTCTTGTCAAGAAGTTCCTGGATCATACTCTGCAGCTCTGATGGGGTAGTTGCAAAAATGACAACGTCATCAGCAAAACGAAGGTGAGTTAGATAATCTACATTAATCTCTATCCCTCTGTTTCCAAAGTTCAGTGATTGAAAGACATTTTCCAAAGTGGCATATATATATATATAAATGGATATCCTTGTGTTACTAGCAATAATTCCTCTGGATGATGCCCACTGATATTCAAAATATCACTAGGCGTCACCGTACCTAGATGATCTTATATAGGAATCAGGCAGCAAAACATTTTTGGAGAAACTTACACGAAAGGAAGGGCAATTGCTCTAGGTGTCTTTGTGTTACCAAAACCTTTTTCGTTATACGATATAAACAAAGGCGCCGGGGCAAATTAGATAATGTTTTCGAGTTTACATGGACATTTTCCATGGAAAAATAATAAAAGTTTTCCTACCGATGACTTTTAATTCCTGGTCTTTGAAATGTTGAAGGCAGTACTCTCTCCTTGAGCAGCAGTTTCATTCAGCTAACATGAAATTACAAGCCTCCTCGATTCTTGCTACTACGCGGGGGTAGCTAAAGGGTTAACATGAAAATTCATACGGTAGCGGGAGGTTTTGCATTCGACTCTATGCTCAAAGGAATATCTCCACATGTACTTTGAATAGCTTTACTAGGTTAAAAAATAAAACGAATTTCAACATTTTCAAATGGTAATTATGCTTTACAGATATTTGGGACCGAATGGATGATATGTGAAGTTCTGAGCTACTATAAGCAAGAGTTATAATCAGTATAAAAGTAGAATGAGAAGGAAACAAACCTACTGTGCTTCGCACATCATTTAAAGCGAAAACAAACTTGCGATTTTGGGAGGTACATTAAAGCGCAATTGTAATTGCATGAAAATCAATCTCCCTGTAGTTTAACGCTTTTTTTTCGTCACCGTAAAAGGAAACTATGTTATTTATTTGTTTTTGTACATTATAAAATATTACCGGGGTACAATTTATTGGCAGGTCCGAAGGGAAATACACTGACGGAAAAAAAATCCCAACACCAAGAAGGGGTTGTGTTAGATAAACGACAGTTGGTAGGCGGTAAGAGTACATCTGTAAGATGACGTCTATACAAATTTCGCGCTTGGCGCATACCTGTGGCGCAAGTAGCGCTCCTCGGAACATGCAAAGCAGGTTTGCTGTAAATATGCGCTGTAACGCTCGTGAGCGTTAGTTATCGTTGAGATTCGACGTAGGGTGTTGATGTTAGTCAAGAATGCCTTTATAAAGACGAAGAAGCCATTATCAAGAGCTCACGGAGTTTGAACAAGGTCGTGTAATAGGGCTACGAGAAGGTGGATTTTCTTTCCACAATATTGCAGAACGACTTGGCAGGAATGTAGCCACTGTGCATGATTGTTGGCAGCGGTGGTCAAGGGAAGGTACTGCCTCAAGAAGACCGGGTTCCGGCCGGCCACGTGGCACTACTGAGAGGGAAGACCGCCGTGTACGGCGTATGGCCGTGGCGCATCGTACCGCGTCTGCGGCAGCAATTCGAGCTGCAGTTGCCACCACAGTGACACAACGAACTGTTACAAATCGGTTACTTGAAGGACAGCTCCGAGCCAGACGCCCTGTAGCGTGCATTCCACTTACTCCAAACCACTGCCGTTTGCGACGTCAGTGGTGTCAAGCTAGAGCTCATTGGAGGACGGAGTGGAGATCTGTTGTGTTTTCTGATGAAAGCCGGTTCTGCCTGGGTGCCAGTGATGGCCGTGTGCTGGTTAGAAGGAGCCAGGTGAGAGCCTGCAACCAACCTGTCTGCGGCCGTAACACACTGGACCTACACCTGGAGTTATGGTCTGGGGAGCAATTTCCTATGACAGCAGGAGCACTCTCGTGGCTATCCCACGCACCCTGACGGCACAGTTGTACGTCGGTCTGGTGATTCAACCTGTTGTGCTGCCATTCATGAACAGCATTCCAGGGGGTGTTTTCCATCAGGATAACGCTCGCCCGCATACCGCTGTTGTAACCCAACATGCTCTACAGGGTGTCGACATGTTGCCGTGGCCTGCTAGATCACCAGATCTTTCACCAATCGAGCACGTATGGGACATCATTGGACGACAACTCCAGCGTCATTCCCAACCAGCATTAACTGCCCCTGTATTGACCGACCAAATGCAACAGGCGTGGAACTCCATCCCACAAACTGACATCCAGCACCTGTACGACACAATGCATGAACGTTTGCGTGCTTGCATTCAACATTCTGGCGGTTACACCTGTTATTAATGTACCAGCATTTCATATTTAAAATGGCTCTTCTCGCGCTTACATTAAGTTGTGATCTTGAAACCTTAATCGATTAAATATGTTACCTATACAAATGTATTGCCGCCATTTCATTCCTTTACAACTAATTTTTCGTGGTGTTGGGATTTTTTTTCCGTCAGTGTATTTTGTCTGTTTGTCTTTTGAGAAGTTCAAAGATCTCTATGAGCATCAAAGGCTATGGGGAGTCCTTCATTCCTAATTTAAAGCAAATGACAGACTCCAGGAAATAAAGTGAAGCAGAACCGAAGGATGAATGCAACATCGATGTCTTGCACTGGGTTCGAACCTAGAACCAGCAGTACGAGAAGTCAAAAGCCCACGCCGTAAACCAATGAATAGAGAAAGACGATCGTTAAATCCTTCGAAGGATTTCTCCTTCATTTTCTGAACAATTTTTTTCCAAAGTACAATATGTTCAGAGGTGCGATAGTGTAAAGGCCTGAATTGAGATAAGAGTTACGTTATGTTCTTGAATTACGACAAAAAGAAGTCACCCCGCTTCATCAGGTGATTTTGAAAACCATGACAGGCGTCTCTTCTCTCTCGTTCTTACTTTTCACTTCAGCCCTTCCCCAGTCACCTTGGAGGGAGAATCGATCACAAAACGCCTGTGACGTGCTTGCATCTCAGGTCGCACACGAGGTAAAGGCAGATAGCAGCGAGAGCACATGTCCGCATAGCTCAGTTGGGCGAGCAACTTACTCCGGAGTGAGGGGACACGGCTTCGATGCCCGGCGTGGACAAACCTGTGTTTTCACATTGGCGCCCGAACTTCAAGGATGACCTGGCCGTTACGTTCCTCGCAATGGTGTGATCTTGCCACACCGCGAGACAGGAAAAATGAGAATCCCTTCTTCAGTGCTTCAAAAATATAAATGTGTGTTATGTTACATTCCACACATCAAATTGTCTGGGAGTTCTCAAATGCACGTTCTTCAGCGGATGACTGCCCACAGCGACACATGGTCCCGGCTGACCCGTAGGCCATGCCCCCGGCCCTTTTTTGGGGAGGGGGAGGTGACGTGCTTGCCCGGCAGGACGCATACGAGCTAAAGGCAGATAGCAGCGAGAGCACATGTCCGCGTGGCTAAGTTCGGAGAGCGATTTACTCTGGAATGAGGGGACCCGTGTTCGATTCCCAGCGTGGACAAGCCTCTGTTTTCACACTCCCAATTTCAAATTTTCCTGATAACTAAAATACAATGCTACATTTCTTTGACCCTATTGCAGGCATTTTAAAATCTGCAAGACTTCTAAATAAACACATCAGGCAGGCTACTATTAGGCTCACTTTGAAGTCGAAAAACCATTTCGTTCTCTGAGAGTATCGTATTAATACTGCACCAGAACGTTAACTATCACTACACTCCGAGATACACATACGGCCACTGAATCAAAAACTTTTATTCAATACCGGGTTGGATCTCTGTCAGCCCGAGTTACAGCACGTATGCGGGTTGGTACTGGAGTTCACTATGTCTACAACATACAGGAGTTCACCGACAGTCCTTTGACTGGTTCAGATATTTTGGAAGAGAACTTTGCACCCGGATCTCTTTTTCTGACGTGTCCCATATATTCTCAATGGGACTCAGAAGCGGGCTTTGTATTGGCCAGGGAAGATGTTGGCAGTCGCTGTCATGCTTACTGACCCACTGCTGAATACATCTTGTGCGATGGACGGGAGTATTGCCGTCCACGAAACCCCCGTCAACTGCTGGATTAAAGGTCAGCATTGTAGGATGGACTTGATAGGTCACACTGTTCAGCTAATCCTCGTAGGTCACCTGACCTTACAGAAATATCAGGGGACGCGTTCCGTACCAACAGAACGTGCCCCACATCATGGAACCACCTCTAATACGTTAAGTTGTTATTACAAGGAAAGCTGGGTTTATTGCTTCATGGGGATCCCTCCAAACTCTCTACCCTTCTATGTACAGAACGAGGTGTACTATAACCTGTCGGATCACATGACTTTTCCCCAGTCTTCCAATGTCCATTCACGGTGTTTCTGGCACCATTGTAGACGAACTTTCAGTTTCTTCGCAGAAAACAGTGATTTCCGTATAGGTGACTTCTACTACCGATCCTCTTCATGGGTTATAAACAGCCTTCATTGGATGATTCGGTCAATTTCTTCACACAGGAACTCCTGTTTCTCCTTACATGCCTTCTCAGACGACGACGATCTCGTTTTTGACAGTTGTCGCGTCATGCCACTGTTACGCCTCTCACACAAGCAATGTGGTTTATGTTTCCAATGATTAAAGACCCGGGTAATTTCACCTTTTTAGAAACCAGTTAGTTCTAGTGTTTTCAGAATTATCGCTCCATCCAAACATTCACCCACAATAAGCCCTTTATCGAATTCCGAAATATTCCTTGTTTTTCCCATTGTAATCAAAACTACTGAGGATTACTAATGAGAAGCAGTCTTATATATGTAGTTGCCTAGATCACGTAGTGACGCACGTGACCACGCATTTTGCATATACGCTGCTGCGTAAGTGACGTTTACATAAATCTTCAAGAAGGTTTCTAATTCCCTGGCTGGTGTGTGCAGCATCTACATTCTACATGGGTAAAATTTGAGCCACACTGCCGTTGCCATTGGAAAAGTGTTTTCATAAGCACAAGTTCCTACATCAGTAGTTCTAGGGCCATTTTGCCTTAACTATCAGCTCAATTAATTGACACAAAATTGGATCAAATTTATACGAATTAATTACTTGCAAAATATGTTAAAGTAAAACTGTGCAGCACAATATGTCGACATTCACCAATTAGAGGTTTGCAAGATACCTACTAATATATGTTTTCGTTGTGCTCCGTACGCACGTTCCTGATGATTGATGTTGTGGTTCTTCTCCACTACAACGTCTAGAGTTACTCTGCACTTACCCCATTGATAAATTCTCTGCTGAATAGAAATAGAAACAGTCGGAGTTGTTCTCTACGTTCTTCCAACTCACAAAATTGAATTTGGCTTCACCAACAACCTAACCAGTATTGATTTCTATTACCACGTCTCTTCTCCATGTAGCTTTAGCAGCCGGCTGAAGGAAGCTACAGTAAATCATGCAAAATGTTTTCGCACATTAAACATCAAGCTGCTTTAACCATTTTTACATCCCCAATGAACTTTGAAAATTACTTTCAATTAGTCTTCGTCAAAAGGCAATGCCTTGAAGGAATTTTGTGAAAAAGCTGTTAAAATACAAAGCCTCTGTTGTGTAAATCGCATTTTTATTGGGTTGGTGCGAATGAAATGTCCGGCGCGAACGAGCAGTGCAGACAGGCCCCCGCCACAGCGGAATGCAATCACCCACAGGTGTTGCGGGTATTACGTCACAGAGTTACAATAAATAGCCAGCTCGTGTGTGAAGAACACGGTTCAGGCGGGGTTTATTTGGGCGTAACGTGGCTTGCAAAGGAAACATGCAGACGCCGGATTTGAAAGTAATTTTCCTGTATGAATTTAAACTGGGCCATTCTGCAAAAAGTGCCGCTCGAAACGTTAACAAAGCGTTTGGGGAGACTACAGCCAACGAACGAACCATTCGTTGATGGTTTGTGAAGTTTTGAAGCGGAGATACGGACCTGCAAAACGAAGCACGTGGTCACAGACCTGTTGCTGTTTCTCACGATGTTCTGTTACGTGTGGTTGAAGCAGACCCCCGAAAAACGTGTCGTGAGATAGCGGCAGAGGTAGGTGTCCACCACACGACAGTTGTTCGGCATCTGGCTGCGCTGGGTAAGGTCAAAAAGTTGACATGTGGCTGCCGCATGAGTTGACAACTTCTAACAAGACTAGACGTCACGTCGCTGCTTGCGAGGAATAAACAGGAACCTCTACTGCACGGAATCATCACCTGCGACGAAAAGTGGGTTCCTTATGATAAACGCAAACAATCTGCACAATGGTTAGGCAAGGCACAGCCTGCTGGTCGGCATCCTAAGCCACGCCTACACACCAAGAAGATGATGCTCCTTGTATGGTGGTCCACAGCCGGGAAAATTAATCGCAGTTTCTTGGCAACTCCGATGAATTATCCCGGCTGTGGACCACCAATTATCTCGGCTGTGGATCACTGCAGAACTTTATTGTGCTGAATTACACCAGGTGCACCGGAAATTGCTGCAGAAACAACCGGCTTTGGTCAACAGACATGGTGTTCTTCTGCTCCAGGACAACTGCCGCCCTCATGTCGCACAATGAACGATGCTGACACTAAGTGCCTTGGGCTATGAAGCACTGCCTCATCCTGCCAATTCCACGGACTTGTCTCCAACAGATTATCATCTGTTTCGTCGCCTGGATCACTTTCTGTCCGGATAACAGTTCACGACAGACAACGAGGTTCAACGTGCAGTTCATGACTTCTTTGGGTCCGGCCACCAGAATTTTTTCGTTCCGGGATCATGTCCTTGCCGGACAGATAGCAACTATGTGTCGATGCCGACGGGGGTTATTTTGCCTAGGTAAGGTGTCCTTCATTTCCGTTCTCGCCGTCCACGTGTGCTGGTCCTTTGCCGGACATTACATTCGCACGAACCCAATAAAATGGCCACCCCGGTGGCGCAGTGATCTCAGCGATGGCCTCTGATCATTCGTCCGAAAAGGTCCGGGTTCGAATCCCGGTGAGGCATGGATGTTGTGTTTGTCTTACAGCACTGGCACTCTCCCTTCCCTGGAACCAGTGACCCTAAATTAGGGACGGGCTACTGCTTATAGCCCATTGAGTTGCTCACGGTGGTCGTTAAACCTCCAATCAAACAAACAAACAAACACGAACCCAATATTTGCTTCGGGATTTAACAAACAGAATGTGCAACTGAGGTCTATAAGCAGTTGCCTGTCCCTAATTTGGGGACACTGGTTCCAGAGAAAGGGGAAGGTACATCAAACAGTTAAAGCATTATGACCATCTCTTCCTTCTTTATTCAAATAGAAACAACCGCAGATAAATAACGGCGCTCGTGGAGGATATGAAACGGTATAAATGGCACCTGATATTGAGCTCTGTTAATCAGTGTTATTCGTGTTCTTCAGATTGGAAAGACAGCTGGTTTAAGCGAGTTTTACAACTGCCAAATTATAATGGCCAGATGACTGGGTCAGAACATTTCCGACATGGTGAAGTTTGTGAGGTGCTAGCGGTCAACCGTGGTTAGTACCTTCAAAAAAATGGTCCGAAGAGAAAACATCACGCACCGCAAGCAAGGTGTAGCGCAACTCGCTGGTATGATAGTTACAGGATGGGAGTGATGTGCCGCAAAACACAGTACATATAACCCTTCTGAAAACGGAGCTATGTAGCCTCAGGCCTCTCCTAGTCTCCATGCTAACCTCGGTACATCGTCGAAAGCGCCTATAATGGGCACACGATCATCAAAATTGGACCTTGAATGATTAGAAAAAGTCGTCTGGTCAGATGAATTTCGCTTTCTGTTGCATCGTGTGGACTGCAGGCTACGTGTGCGTCGTTTATCTGGGGAAATGTTGGCATCAGAATGCACTGTGGGACGAAAACAAGCCCGTGGAGGAAGTGGGCAATGTTCCACTGAGAAACACTGGGTCCAATTATTCATGTGCAGGAAACTATATCGTCTACCGTCTACCGAAACATCACTGTAGCCAAGGTATATCATATCCTGGCAACGGTATTCCTCTCCGGAAGTGTCTTCTCCCAGGAGGATTATGGGCCACTGCCCGGATTATTCAAGAATAGTTCACGGAACATGAGGAAGACTTCCAGGTATTACCCTGGCCTCCAGATTCTCCCAGACATTAATCCAATCCAGCATCTCTGGTTTGTGTTGGAACAAATAATCCGATCTGTAGCGTCTCATTCACGTAACTTGCAGGAGTTAAAGGATCTGCTGGTAACGTGTTGCCACAATACACCTTTCGAAATCTTGTCACTTCCATGCCTCGTTTGAGCTACTTTGGCTGCACGTGGAGGACCAACATCATATTAGACAGGTGGTCATAACGTTTTGGCTCTTTGCTGTACTTCTCTTCCGTGAGCACGCGAGTATCAAAACCCGACCCTTGATGACTCAAAAGAGGTCGTCTAGATCGATGAATCAGGTTTTCATTTAATACCCGCCGATGGATTAGCCTGGAATCAGGTTTTCATTTAATACACTCCGATGGATTGGCCTGAATATGGAGCATCAACAGGAATCGATGAATCCCAGCTATCCAACGTTAAATTTAAAAGTTGTTGGTTGCGGTGTAATGGTCTGAGAACAGTTTGCATGGTGGACATTTGATTCCTCAGTATCTCTATGGCAGCATTTGGATGAAGTTACGACATCACGGGCGCGGCACATCCGTACATGTGCATGGCGTTTCCTAATGGAGAGGGCTACTTCCAGCAAGATAATGCGCCATGCCACAAGACTCGAATCTTCACACATATTGGTTCCAGGTGCACGACAGCTATTTCAAGTGCTAAGATGGTCCCACTGTCTCCGGATCTTAATACAACTGAACACGTGTGAGATGAGATTCATTCGTAATTCGTAACCCATTTTCGTAACAGAGGTCCTCCTCCAGAGAACATTCAGCAATTGACGGACGCTATCACACTCGCTTGGTTAAATATACCTATAGAAAGAATCCATGTCACATCAAATTGTGCCTGTTTTCAAGGCCCAAAAGGTCATCAGGTAGGTTTTCTTAATAATTTGCTACTCTAGTGTTCTGTGAAAACACAAGTTTATCCGCGACGGGCATTGAACCCAGGTCCCCTCCCTTTGGAGTAAGTTGCTCTCCCAACTGAGCTACGCGGACAGAATGTTTCGCTGCAGATTTGTCGTCTTGACACATGTTTTAACCTCCGTAATACGTCACAGTACATATACCGTACATGCGTTCCTCTTTTCTGACTGAGGAAATTTTACTGTCTCAAAATCCAAAGTTTGGCTGTCCCGTTAAAACATTTTTTTCACAGCATTTTAAAAATGGAAGCCCTTTTTACTGTTCATAACTACCTACTTTCTGGAATATTCCACTGTTTAACGCTCTTCAGCTTCATTGGAAGTGCAAAGGTAAGTAAAAAGAAGTCAAGAAAATGAGTGATAGAACAGTAAGTAAAAAGAAGTCAAGAAAATGAGTGTCTGTCACCAGCTACGCCTTTTATCGGACTGGCTTATTAGTAAGTATAATGTTACAGCTAAAGGTAAGTTTTTCTATGCTTCTTGTGAATTATAGAGAATAGAAAGTGACTGAAGCAATTTATACTTAAGTCATGTGATCGAAACTTGCGCACAGGCACAAGCAATAGGTTAATAACACAGCCCTTACGACGTGTTCTTTTTCTTTTTTTCGTTCTTTTAGTCTGTCAGTTCATTATGCTTGAACAATGATACTAGTCATACGTTTTTGTTTTGCATTAACGTGTATAAACGTTGCTCGATTGATATGGTTGGAAATCGTATCTGGTTTAAACGGTTTTCTTCATAACTCGAGCCTTCCTGCTTTTGTTTAAAAATAAATTTTATGTCATTAGCTTCCGTTGTGTCTAACTTTTTCGGCATGTCATTTATTGCATATTAGGACTGACTGCATGTCAGCTTCCTAGATAAACTGCATTTCAGAGAGTTAAACAGTTTCTCAACAAATGTCACTCGGTTTGATCACTTCTATTCTCAATCAGTAGGTTTAGGACAGTTTCCCAGTTTTTTCTAGAAAGCTCTGTGCGTTGAATATCAGGCATGTATTTTGCAAGGAATACTTAAGGTGGATCCACCTAAAATCTTTGCCTTGTATTTCCGATGGGCAAATTTCTGTAGCCATTGTCTTTACAATTAATGCGTTAACAAGGATGAAAATTTGAACATCGATAAAAATAACTTCATTTTATAGCCTAGTATACTTAATATTTTCTAAACCTTAACCATAATTATATTAAAAATCAATAACTTTTCTTTTGGTGATGTTGAGACCATAAAATAGATGGCGCCACATCTACATGTGGCTTACTAAATGCTATTATCATGTCGCATTTTTTCCAATAATTTCATAAATTTTTAAACTGTAATCAACACTTGTGTCCATCCATGCGATAGTCCGGAGTGTTTAGAATGATTCGAACCAATTAGATTAAATATTCTACCATTACTTTAGCTGAAAATATGGCAGAGTGAGTTTGCTGGTTTATTTCGGAATTAAAAATCAGCAGCAATTCCGTTAACATTTTCAGCTGAATTATTATCGGAACATTTAATCTAAGTGGCTTAAATCATTCTAAATATTCCAGACTGTCGCATGGATACACACAAATTTTGATTCCAATCCGAAAATGAATAATATTATTGAAAAAAATGCTATGTGATAGCATTCAGTAAGTCACATGTATATGTGGCGCCATCTGTTTTCTGGTCTCAACACCACCAAAGGAAAAGTTATTGATTATAATTTTTTTCAGTGTATCAATATATTGTACTACGGAAGTGATATCGAAATATTTCTCTAGTGTAGAAACTCTTCCGTTTTCGTTTTTACAAATAAGATACTTAAGGGAAAATGAGATGTGAAGAATCTTCTATCCTTGCTTCTTAAAGCCGTAGACGCAATTTTAGTCTAGAAAGTGAGTTCTTTTTTACTTCTGATAGTAATGACACTAGTATAATATATGCATAGCAAATCTTGAGATAAACTTTCCTCTGGTATAGAATATCAGAGTTACAGACTGAGCCACATACATCTCAAACCTCAGCCAAACCGCCACGCTCGATGACACAACAGAGCTCATAACTTCATCCAGTTTCCTTCCAGGAAAAAAATAGAGCTCTTCTCCACGAGTTACACTTCAGCGAACATGCTAAATCTCCCATTCATCATTAATACTTAAGGGAAAATGAGAAAAAGCGCCCGCCACCTACAACATGTCCATTCCCTTCTACCAGTAATTTCCCTGGACGAATGGAAGAAATCCACCCGTTAGTAATTCCAGAGGAGATATGGAAGAACTGCTTTCCCCAAATTATGCTCCGAGATATGTGAAGGACTTCCGTTCCACAATTAACTCTCCCGGAGAGATGGAAGAACTTCTCTCTATTACGAACACACTAGGGATCAGGAAGAAGGTGCAACCACTAGCTGCCTACAAGATGACACAGCAAAAATCAGGATTTTGCTACATTCTCAGTCCTGAAGAGACAGGATGCTGGAAACACCCAGTCGTATAAAAACGCAGCAGATCCCGGTCCTGCGTCTTTTACACTACAAGATACAAAAAAGAATCCGTGAGTTTCTGCCAATAATATTTCAAGTTCATGACGTTTCGTCAGTTAAATTCCAAGAGGTTATACATAGAGCTCATAACTTTCCCCCATTGAAGATGTTCGTAAATATCCTCGTACAGGAGTTAAAGTTTTTCAGTTAAAAGATTTCACTCACTCTTCAATGGTCCAAAAATTTGTGGAATGGGAAGAGGTATTTTTAGTAGGGAAAAATGATTCTGTAGAGTGAGCCCGTGTATTCGAATAGTAATGCATATTATACTGGCAATTTGACGGAATAATTGCATATAGTGAAGTGTTTTTCTGTTACACTTTAACACTAGCATTTTGGTTGAAGTCATTTAGTTTGACAATCCTCCATGGCAAATTTCTTCTTATCTCTTGTGGAAAATCACAAAGTTCGGAAATGATATTCCACCTTCCGCAGAAAGGAGGAAGGCCCGAAAGGATGCAGTTCAAGCACGATGGGAAATTGATACAAATGACAACGTCTATCAATTTCATATCGTGCTTGAACTTTCTTTCGATGACGAAAGAATAAAAAAACATGAACTTTGCATCACGTTTCCCCATTCTTTCCTCACCGACTGCACGCAATAATTTATGCAAGAGATAGGCGTACTTATTTTTCTGACAATGTGTCTCCGTGTTTGTGAGTCGAACAAAACCATAACAATTCCCCAAAGCTAAAGCCATTGGCTATCTGTTGCACGCAAAATTTGCATTGTGATGATGAACCATGTTTTTGATATTCTGGTCGCCGATCCTTCCTTTCAAATATAAAATTCTGAACGCATGTTTTATTAGAATCACGCAACAACGGAAAAACCATCTACGGATTTCACCGATACGGTTGTAAATAATGAAAACGTATTGTTTTATTACTTTTCGTCTAAAGTTTTAGCTCCCAACTTGCCAGAACATTTACATTTCTGGAGTACCTAATAAGGAGTTTGATATTCTTCACGCTACGTGAACAGTTGTCACTTTTGTACATGCATTCCGCATTTTTGTAGGCAGCAGGCAAGAATTCCAATGCAGTTAACGTTGCAGAAAGCGTTGGTGGAAAGTCAACACTGATTGTTTCTTGTACACTAAAAATTAATTGAGACGTGTTATCGTTAATGTCTCTTAGAGGGTTTTCTTCCATTTAGCGATTAATATTTATAACTACCTAAAGCTACAAGGAGTCATACCTATCTTATTTAGCGCCGCTGATTCAAGGGAGGAAAGAGAAAAAACGCACCTCCCATGCCTTATGTTGGACTGAATCCGGGTCCAGCTCGAGGGATCACCAAAATATACACGTCTCTGATAATTCTGCCACCCTGGAAGTTTTAAAAAGAGAACGCCCAAGTCCCATACACTTTCTTTAATGTACAGTGCATATAATGTATTTTTCAAAGAATTAATTTATTTCACTTATAACCTATTACTCGGGTCGCAGAAACCCTTTTACCAAATTTGATGTGAAATACAGGGAGCAGAAATGCGACACTTGATAGCAATAAGAAATCTTCCGCTCAAATGAATTCTCACAAAATAGCCCGTGACCATACACACTATGAGCACAAGTAATAGAAGTAGGGATAGAGAGGTCTAGTGCGCCCCACGCTAAGAGGTTCCAGAGTTAACATTCGTTTTTCATCTGCGCGATCATTGCAACTACTACCAAGAATTTCCACTCACTTTCCACTCTTTTGAAGCTAAATTGTTAGAAAAGCAGCGGCGCGAAATTTGTTAGAAAAGCAGCGGCGCGAAATTTGTTGATTTCGATAGACAGCTATCGATTTTGAAAATTTTTAAGAAATCCTTCAAATATCTGAATCACAGAAATTTTAAGACTTGTCAAAGGACGTACACACTGCTCCTAAAAATGCGATGTTTTATCTTTTATCTTTAGTTTAGTGGCCCAGTAAGCATCGAGGCGATATCGTTGTCAGCTGTCCCGGGGTTACAATTGATTAAGCGCTGGATTCTGACCATTCGTCCGAGTGGGTCCAGGTTCCAGTCCCTGGTGAGGCACTGGTTGTGTGTTTTTCTAATGGTCATGGCTATCTCCCTTCCCTGTAACCAATGGTCCCAAATTAAGGACGAGAGAATGCTTATAGCCCTTAGAGTTTATCATATTGGTCGTTAAACCCCCAAACGAGAAGAAAAAGATACTCGTTCCTTATGTAGAGTTACCAGTTCTTGGACAGAAATTAATGAAATCCGTAGATCAAAAATAACTGCAATTCTTACTGGGTACTCGAACGAAGATCTAGAACACCCAACTACTAGGTAATTGCATTTACGTCGAATTATCTCTACTCGTAGGAAAGCAAGGAAATACTGAAAAATACAGCATATGCAGAGTTACTTTTTTCTTTTTGATGCATTTCAACTTCAATGGTAAAATTAGTCCACTTTTATCTAAGTGAAGCCTGTCGATCGCAAAACGTATGCGTGCTCTCTGTATCTCACCATACTTCAATTTCCAATGCCTCGTTCATTTTGTGCAGTTGTTGGCAACAGCTTTCGGAATAAATTGTTCCACCAGGTTTTAGGAGCTCATAATGCGAAAAATCTTGGAAACTATCTTTGTTTGTACTACCTTGTCCTACGGTATATTTTTCATCACCAGTAATAACTGGACTCAAAAGTAGTTCGTTTGCTTAATAAGAAAGAATGAAAAACAAGCAGGACATTTATCAATTAAATTGTTTTCGTCAGTTCATGCGGTTCCCAAACATCCAGGTTTGAAACAATTTAAATTTCTAAAGATGATTCAAAACAATTGCATGATAAACATTGTCTTTCTTGAAGTTCTCTTGATGCCTGCCGTATGGACTTTCAGTAGTCTAAACATAATCATTAAGCAAAGATGTACTTCTAGAACGGGGATTATCGCTTATATCAAAATCACCAGAACAGAACTTTTCGAATCAAAGTCGATATGCACGTTCAGTAGTCGCATTATCATTGAACACATGTCAAATATTTCTTGTACAGTTTGCTGCATTAACATCATTTTTAACTCCATACCCAGTTACAAACAGACAAATACTTTTCCAGTCGTCCCCGTTTCCGTCAACGAAAGATTTTTTAAAATATCCACAGGATTGACACTCGTATAAAACGACGCACACTTGTATGCATGTATACTTAAGAATTACTGATACAATTAGTCATTACAAAGGATTCATATGAACTTTCTAAATCGATAATTTCACAACTGAAATTATTTCCCCATGAACTTAATACAAGTCTCACCAACAAGAGTGACCTTTTCATTATACTGGATAACGTTAAGAAAGTTTGGACATTTTCGCTTCTTTCTTAGTAAAATGTAACTGGACATTTCAAATCGTGTATTTAGTATTCACGACACTCCGTATTTCTTTTTCTTCAACAAATATTTCACCTAGATGTTGTAAGCAGAAATCTCTCATTCAAAAGAAACTTTGGGAAGTACATGTTTCGCAACGCAAAAGAATTTTCCGGCCGTAAATCGCTTTTCAATTTGGGATTACGTTTATGTAATGTAAGAATAGCAGTGTAGGTTACATTTTCATTTCTCTTGTATTGAATTTCGTATTTCAATATTTGGAAATGCATCGTGCAACTCTTTGCTTCCGAGCTACTGAAAGAAAAATGGGAAAATATTTTTGAATCATCTGATGTATTTTTATTTTCTTTGAAATGCTAAATTTTTTTCAGGGAATACATCGAGGATTTTTTCTTCACGGGTCAGCCATTAAAGACCGGAATGCGTACGCAGCGTTTAAAGGTTTTCGCCAGTTGATATTCTAGCAGTTTTAAGGGACATCACATTTTTGAACTTAATACTGAACTGATATTAACTCACGTAGAAACTGTAATTTTGAAGGAACATCCCCATAAATAAGCCACGTCAATTTGGCATATTATTTTGCAGAGTTTATATCCAATGAACATCAGACGTTTTCTAGTCAGAGAAAGAATTGTCTTAAGAGGAATTAGTGCTTTGTTTTAAAGAAAACGCGGATAAATTTTTCGAAGCGGTGACATACGTTATCAGCATATGAAGTGTTAGACAAACAAGCACGTTCAGTTTAAAATGTGCCAGAGTAGGATACTTTGCTTAGACTAATGCCAGCTACTCTCCTTCAAAATGGCAACACATGCTCCATTGCTCCTATTAGTGCTTATAGTAAGAACCTCTCAAATGCAGTTTGTTGATCGTCAGGGTTTTTATTTTGATTTAGGGGTTTAACGACCACCGTGAGCAATTCGATGAGCTATAAGCAGTCGCCCTTTCTTAATTTAGGTCCACTGGCTCCAATGAAGGGACAGAGCCAACGCCACAAGACAAATATACCACCCATGCCTCACCTGATTCGAACCCGGTCCTATCTCCGACGAAAGGTCTCAAGCCAGCGTATAGACTACTGTGCCACTTTGTAAGTCGTCGGGGATTGCTCCATAAAAATTGTTTTCACATTACCGTATCTTTTAGAAGTAAACTCTTTTCACGCATCATTTGAGAAAAAGAAAAAACCGCACTGGCTCATGTATCACTTTGCTCATCCGCCAATCAGTAAGCATAATACATCATATGATCTAAGTCGGGTTCGAGAAATTCATTTGGCATGGATAGCGCTGGCTAAACATGATGATGATGAATCGTATGATTCAGTATTAGATTTAAATCATCCAAAGAAAGTTCATACTTTCGAATTTCGCCAAACAGTTTTCCTGCTAGGTGAAAAAATACTTTGGGGGGGGGGGGGGATTAACAGCCACCATACGCAACTCGAAGGGCTATAAACAATCGCCCATCTCTAATTTGGGGCTGTTGGTTCCAGAAAAAGAGAGGCAGTGATCACCACACGACAAGCACATTTTTCATGCCTCATCCGGGACTCAAACCCGGGCCCAGCATGCAAGCCTAACCACACACCAGAGTTCCTGATCAACCAGCGACCAAATAGGCATTAATTGTTTTCATGTTTTGTTTATACTATAGCTATGCACTTCTGAAAAACGGAATGGCGAAATCTAAGAAAAAAACTCTTTGCATTCTATAGCCAGGAAAATGAGCAAAACCTATTCTTGGCTATCTTTTTAGGGTTTAAAGACCTCTTTCAGCGTCAGCGGCTATAAGGAGACACCCTTCCCACATTTTGGGCCACTGATTTAAAATAAGAGACTGAAACGACGCAAGTGGAAAAACACAATGCTCATCCGGAATCAGGGACTCAGCGCTGGACCCTGACCACAAGGCCAGCATCTTCTGTTTAGCATAATGCACAGTTAGAGAACTAAGTGCCTAAAAATTATGTTTGCTAATATATACACTGAAATACCAGAAAAACTGGTACAGACGAGCTTATGCAAAATACATAGCAACGTCACCTATGCGCGTACTCGGTTGCGTCCGCCAGTGCGTATATAAAGCGATAGACATCCTTGCCAGCTGTCAGAGCTGTTTTTGGCATGAGAATGACAAGTAATAACGATTTAAGCGATTTTAAACGCGGTGTCCTAGTTGGCGCTCGTGAGATGGGCCATAGTTTTTCGGAGGTTGAAACGAAGTTCGGATTTTCATGGGCGACCATTGCAAGGGTGTATCGTGACTACAAGAATTCCGGCAAAACCTCCAGCCTAAGATACCAGTATGGTCGTAAAAAGACATTGAGTGAACGTGACCATCGTCGGCTGTCAACAATCGTTTCACGCGATTGGCGTGCAACACTCTCGCAGGTATCATCGGAATTCAATGCTGGAGCCTCAACAAGCATCAGCGTCCGGACTGTGCAACCTACCCTGCACAATATGGGCTTTGGGAGCCGACGCCCAACTCGAGTCCCCCTTGATGGGTGCACGACGCAGAGCTATGCACCTCGCTTGGGCACGGCAACACCGCCACTGGGCACTTGATGACTGGAAACAAGTAGCCTGGTCTGACGAGTCGCATTTCCAAATGTATCGGGCAGATGGAAGGATTCGTGTGTGGCGCAAACCCCATGAAGCCATGGATCCCGCCTGTCCACAGGGAACTGTACCGGCTTGTGGGGGGTCCGTAATGGTATGGGGCGTGTTTAGCCGTACTTCACTGGGACCCATGGAAAGTCTAAATCTGTGACCGGCCAACGCTATGTGTGCATCCTTTCTGACGAGGTACATCCGTTCATGTCCTGCATTCATGCTGATTGGTTTGGCCTATTCCAAAAGGACATTGCACCTCCACATAAGTGTCGGAACGCCACATTATTGTTAGAGGAACATTCATCTGAGTTTGGGGTGTTGCCATTCCCACCCAAGTCTCCAGAACTGAACGTGATATAACACATTTGGGATGCCATGCAACGCGCTATCGAACACAGGAATCTGAGAATTCGGAATACACCCGAATCGTGGAACGCTCTTCAGGAAGTATGGTGTGCATTGCCTACATCATATTTGCAGAAGATAGTGGAGTCCATGCCCCGTCGTATTTCCGCAGTCCTGCCCTCCCGTTGGGGACCTACCAAGTATTAGACTGATGTACCAGTTTTCTGGCACTTCAGTGTATATATACGCTTCTAAAATCTGGATATCTCTCTGCACCCAGTCTGCCGCAATTACAAATAAACACTTTTATGAACTTATGATTTGGTACATTCTCATACGCGAAATGATTTCCCAAAATGGAGAGAGCCACTTTAAAATTAAAGTTCAACATTATCTTCATTCCTAACTGGTGTACTGTAAAAAATGTTTTAACAACTGGTTTCCTCAGCTACTCGTAGTTTCTGATTTTACAGATGTACTATTTTCCTGCTAGTGGACCCTTTGGTGCGCTTGTGTTAGGAAATACTACCGCGCTTCTGCGAAAATGCATGATATCTAAAACGCATTTAGAAACAGATTTCTGTTGTTATGAGCACAGCTTTATACGATTTTTCCACCTTTTCAGTTAGGTGATGAAAATATTGTTTTTTGGTCGACGATACCTGAGGTTCTACATGTCGGTTTTGGGAAAAGGCTTAACACCGGCTAGTGCTGACCCTGGTCAATTACGCGCGTATCTTCTGGTTCTCCACGTTCATTGTTTCCCCTCACTTGCAAAAATATAACATTTGCCTTTGTCTCTATACATCCATGCTATCTGTATTTCTACTTCTACAATCCAACTGCTATATAAACAATATATACACTATATTCACAAAGTTACCGGACAACTAGAAGAGAAACACAACATAGTATTTATTGACATACATTAGTAAGGTGTCGGTCCACCTTTGGTCCTAATGCATGCACTGACCCTTCGGGACATGCTCTCGACAAGGTTTTGGAACACAACGGTAGGTATGCGCTTCCATTCAGTACATAATGCTGCCGCTAACTGTTGCTTAGTAGTAGGCCTTGATTCCAAACTTCTTATGCGGCGCTCTAATTCATCCCATAGGTGCTCTATGGGATTAAGATGAGGGCTCTGTGCTGGCCAGTCCACACACGATACGGAATTACACGCCGTAACAGTCCTTGCTTTATGGATCGGTGCATTATCCTGCTGGTATTAACAAGGCTCGGTTCCATAGTATTTCCACACAGTTGGTAGGGCATAATTGTCCAGAATATCGAGGTATACGTGCTGGTTAACAGGTTTGTCCACGATAACCAATGGGCAGAAATCATACCACGAAAAACACCCCGCACAACTACCCTGCCAGCTCCAAACTTGACCGTAGGAACAGTACACTGGGGTAAACAGCGTTCCCCGGCTACCGTCATACCCACACACGCCCATCAGACTGATGTATCCTGTATCTGGATTTATCAGTCCATAGGAACCGTTTCAATTGATTGACGTTCCACGATACATTTTCTTTACACCATGTTAAACGACTAGTAGCATTCCGAGTGGAGATGAAAGGTTTATGAGCGCCGCATGACCACGGTAATTTATGGAATGGAGTTCTCTGCGAATGGTACGTATACATACCAAGGTTCCAGCATTGTTACTCACCTTTACACTGAGGTCTTGTGCAGTACTCCGTCGATTCGCTGTAATGACTCTCCTGGGGCTTCCACGTCCTCTATCACTGATTTTCTTTGGTCTGCCGGTACGTTTTGCTGCTTCGGGCACGCCATGTGTCTTCCACTTTTTCAGTACATCCACAACAGTTGACTCGGGTATGTTTAAACGCCTCTCGGTTTCTCTTATGGGCAACCCACTAATATAACACTCAACAATCTTTCCTTTCTCAAAGTCAGTCCTCTCCAGCTCCAACATTTTCACTGAACCTCACAATGCGATATGATCGCGGTCAGCTGTAGGCTTGTTTTCATACTGTTTGCAGCTGTACCGCGCATCTTAACAACGCAGCGGATCCGTTCATTTGCTTTTCAAGGGGTGTCCGGTGACTTTTATCAATATAGTGTACATCATTTTAAAATCCATATTTAAACTCCAACTCAATCTAATCCATATTTTAAACTCCAACTGCTATTTGAACAAACAAAAATGTCCATACATTGCAGTTTTTCTGATATAAAATAAAAAAAACTGCCTTAAATAACATATACCGGAGCGGATGTGAATCAAAAGGAAATGCTCATTTATAAACGCACATATTCCCGACCTGTTCTCCGGTAAACTGGTAAACTGTTCAAAGCAAGATGTCAAACTGAAAGTAATTCATGATGTTAAGACTTTACTAACGGTTGATGTATCAAATGTTTTCATTTACAGCGACCTTGCATCACAACCTGAGTTTCACCGACATCTAGCACACGTCTCACACATGACCTTTTGTACTTCACAATCATTATTTTCTTTTGAAGGCATTTTTTAATCTGATCCTCCCATGGGTTCATCAACATTTCTTTCCTGCCACCTGGTTTGAATAAATTCCCTTAGTTACCACCTAATGTACGTAACATTCAAGGCAGCCAAACCACCTCAAAATACACAGTGGAGTCACATTATTATGACCACCTTCTACTTTTGACGTCAACAGCGCGGAGCCAATGAAAGAAGTCACGTGTCGTGTGCTGGCTTGGAGGGTATATAAGGTGTGCAGTAGGAATTCTGAAAACATATCAGTCGTTGCGGTCATGGATAAAAGCAGCGATTTATCAGATTTGCAAAAAGGGATGATTACCGGCTTTCGGGCCAAGGGTGGCAGTATATCTGAAACAGCGCAGTTTGTGAACTGTTCGCATGCTGCTGTGGTTAAAGTGTATCGTGGTTGGAGATATGGCACCATTGCGAATAAGCGACGTGAAAACTGCGGAGCACCACGTGCCATTGATGTGAGAGGTGAACGTCGGTTGCGAAGGTGCGTGAGAACCGATCGACACGCTACAGTGGAGCAACTCACCGCCCAAATGAACCAGGGGGCTACCGGAAGTGTGTCTAACACGACAGTTCATCTAACCTTGCTGCGTATGGGCCTCCCCTTCCGAGGGATGGTCACTGCAGCTATGCTAACGAAGGTTCATCGGCAGTATCGGAATTGTACCTCCGCTGCTTGGTAAAGGATTGCCTTCTCCGATGAGACACATTTTCTGCTTCATCGAACGGATGGACGTTGGCGTATAAGGCGAGAAACATCGGAGAACAAACACACTTCAACCATTGCTGGAAGAACACAAGCTGGTGGAGGCAGCTTTATGGTCTGGGAATGTTTTCGTTGCTTTTCCTGGGTCCTCTCATACCTGTGGAAGGCACTATGGACCGAATTCGTTATGAATCCATCCTTGCAAACCACGTACACCCATGCATGCTGAGTGTCTTCCCTGAAGCAGATGGGATCTTCCAGAACGGCAATGTGACGTGACACACAGCTAGAAATATCCGAGAGTGGTTGGAAAAGCACGATGCGGACTTCAAAGTACTTCCTTGGCCCCTAACTCTCCAGACGTAAACCCAATTGAGCATCTCTAGGACCATATCAATCGTGTTGTTCGCTCTATGGATCCTCCACCATGCACCCTCGAGGAGCTGTCAGTTGCACTGCAGTCAGCATGGCTCTACATACCTTTGAACACCTTCCAGCACCTTATTGAGTCACTCCCAGCCCCCGTCTATCTGCTGTCCGCGCTGCACACGGCCGTTACTCTAGATATTTAGTTGGCGGTTGCAATAATGTAACTCGACCTTGTAGCTAAGTACAAGGACATTTTCTTGCACATTATACATCTGAAATACATATTTGTTCCGTACATGAACGGAACGCGTCTCGCCACCCACTCTCCCACAAGTAACGCATCTCTCCAGAATACAAATCACTCCTGTCTCTTGTGAAGTTCCCAGATTTCACTGCCGCGCAACAGAGTAGAAATAATTTCACTTTCATACAAAGCCATTCGGGACCTTTTCGTGAACCCATAAGTCTTGTGAAATCCTTCTAAAAAGCTATGACTTCACGGACATTAACTGAGAAGAAATCCTCCTAAATAAATAAGTCTTCATTCTGTATTTAGGGAGATTCGTTTTCCATTAAATTACATGGTAAGACATGTACAAATACCGTTATCAGCACAAAGGTGCCGTATTTTTACTGTTTCCCATTTGCAAAATTCAGAAATATTGAAAACTTCATCGCCATTAAGCGGGAATCAAACCATCATCTACGGATTTCCGGCAGCATGTTTGAACAGATAACAGGATATGCCAATTAGATTTCCGCTCCAGAACGATGTAATTTTCACGTTTTTTTTAATATTCTACGTGATAAACAGTGAAAATAAGGCACCTGTAAGCGCCAATATTGGCATTTGCAGATTCGGCTTTTAAAGACATTTCAAAGTCATAGGTGAAAGAGTAAAAATAAGGCACCTTTGTTTCTATAATGGCATTTTAGCTATGACTCACTCACCAACTAATTTCACCTGTTAATCTCTTTATGTAGGTCTGCACCATTTAGATTGATTTTGCTTTCAGTACTAACAAGGGACACCCCGAGGTCGAACAAACAAAACCGCGCCAAACTTTCGTTATAAGTCATTTACGTACCTCTGAATCCAATGGTGATATTCGTTTTTCTGTAAAACTCCGCAGTTGACCAGTAGGTGCCTCGTCGAAGCTTAAAGAGCGGATCTGCACGAAAATAATTATCACGTACATAGGACTGTTGACCTCCGTAACTTCATAACGAAGGGTCAGAATGTGCAAGTGTCAAAAGATTAATTCATGTGAGGGCTGTCTATAAAATGATCAAAGCACTAACCATTGCCGCAAAATGCACAATTAATAAATGCAAGATCGGTACACCAACAGAATGCACACGTTCAAAGAACCTGAGTATTGAAAGACACGTGGATGACACTTTTGAAATTCTGCACAGGTTCACCACAATGGTAGCCAGCTTTCTGCCATGCGTATAACGAAGCATCGGTCTATAGATCTCCGCTGACAGTTGATTGTAGATCACAGAATTCATCTTCAGAAGGAATATTATGTCACATAATTTTGGCTGCAGCATGTTAGACCGTAGTTTTATGTAGTCTGTAATCCTCTTTGCGTAAATTTTATATTGTCTGAAAAAATGAACATGGAGGGATTGAACATATTTTGCAGTTTTTGAAGGAATGATTTTTAAATGAACTTGTTTTCTCCCGAAGGCCTCCTGAAGTATTCGTTCATCCTTGTGTCCAGACCAGGAATCACAAAGTACGAGTGACTTGTCAGACAGATGTATATTCAAAACTGACGCAAAAAAGGTCGAGCCATTTTGGCGTCTCACTACGTACACAAACAAATAAGGCATATGATACAAGCACCTGCACACTCTCGACTGGCGTAGCAGCCGGCGAGCAACGGGTGACTCAACGGAGCTCTCTAGTGAGCAACTGCGGAGCTTTACAGAAAAACGAATATCACCATTGAATGCAGAGGCTCGTAAATGACTTAAAACGGACGTTTGGTGCGGTTTCATGAAGAGATGCATACTTGGTGTAACCAGGAAAGATAACAGAAGGAACTCGTGGATAAGAAAAATGGCAAGAGTGGAAGACATCATGATCAGAGTAAAATCCCTGAAATGCACGTTGCCAGAAGAACGGACCACCGATGGACAACCGGAATTTTTAGACTGGACTCCAAAGGACAGAATAAAACCCAGCAAAAAATCACATGGGAGACGGATGGAAGAAATTCGAAAGCACGCCGGAGTAACATAGAGTAGACAGATTCAAGGTAGACAGTTGTGGAAGAAACTTAGGAAGAGCTTCATCCAGCAGTGGGTTGATAATGGTTGACAATGATGATGATGATACAGCAAAAGAAATAATTGCAATACAAGCGTATCCCACTGTTTTATATTTGATTATGAACTATTTTATGAGTACATTTTGCTTCATAAGTAATGTTAAAATTCTAGCTGATATTTTAAATATGCATCATTATAGGTATATTACAACCAATTTTAAGGCAAACCCAAAAGTTTTTCTGATCTATCAGGTGCTTAAATGTGCACTGCACAGTATAAGGTATCGAAAGCATATTACCAAAATATGGCATCAGAAGAATACTAGGTAACAAAGGGTTTTTCTTTACTTTGAATTTTTTAAGTCAAACGCAGTTATGTGTTTAACGTCAGAACTACACGGCTAAAAATAAAAGTACTGAGACATTTGTTTTTAGAAATGCCTACTTGGGCAGTATTTAAGCTTCGATGACTTTTTAAACACTGCTGTATAGAAATGGGATTACATGAAGCGCAAAACACAGGATCTTGTACTTCTCTTGTTGAAATGCATTGAAAAAGTTGTAAATGGGAAATCACAGAAAGACATTGCAAAAGTATCCAGTATTGTCTGTGCAAAATTCTGGGTGTATATATAAATACGAATAGAGATTGAAAGCATTATTTTTAATTCAACCATTTTACACCTGTAATGCAGGTATTTTCCCTGAGGCTCTACATAATTCTATAAATTCTGAATTCAGAGAGTGTCGTAATTAATTAACAGATTCACTATCTATTTTTCCTTGCCTTTCCAGAAACTTTGGTAAAACGTCGTTATCCTCGATCGTAAATATAATGAGATGCGCCAAAATTGGAATCAGAATAAGTGAATTACGTAAAACAAAATAATTATTCTCGGACGATTGATGTTTACCATAAGGGGCACTGCTCATTTTTTGTGGTGAAGTGTCCTCGTCAGTTAATACACACAATTGACGTGGATTAGGAACATCAATTGACGTGGATTAGGTGCAGTGGTAGCATGTCCGTGGGGTAACTGGAAGACCCTGGGTTCGATTCCCAGTGGCGGCCGATGGGAATTTTTCCGTGACTCACTTATAAACGTGGAAAGCGCGATGACTTCTGTTTGATGGTCCTCTTTAATTTTTGTTGCTGTTTCTTCGAAACACTGAACTGATCAGTAAGAAACATTTCCCAATTCCTTAATAATTTAAGACATCAAACACAAATCAATTTTTCGTTCTAAATAAGGAAATACAAAATATAAGCACTGCATCGCTCACTTCAATTTGCATTATGTGCAAATGACATTTGCAACGTCATGAATGAGATATACAGGTATGAAATCATACAGCTTATTAAGCTGTGTTTGGTTCCAGTTACTCGGAAAACCCTCTCTGTATGAAGTTTAATAGATGGAAGTGGTTTGATAAATCAAAGACAGGTCAGAACGGCCATGACACCCATCGTGATACAGTTTGTCTACGATATCGAAGCTTTAAACCGTCATGATGCCGTTGAGTTATACCTTACCATAGCTCAAAGCTATAGGGTAGTGGATCATAAAGCTGACCACAAATCTCATTGACAACGATTTCGTGTTAATTGCGTTGCGGAAGTACCACAACAAATCGATGCCAACATTAAGGACCGTAGTTCACCTTAGTGTCTACAACTACCACAAAAAATGGAACCAGTGTGCTGAAATTGTGAATACGCTAGATATTTCGAAGCCTGAATCAGAAATTCATACTATTCGACGATGATTCACGGCAAGTTTAATACGTTTTCGATGTGTGCATGACAAATTAACACAAGAGTTGTCATTCAAATGCTTCTTGGCACAGTCTTTGTCATCACAATGTGCTCTAACGTTCTGTGAGGCAGGCGTAAAATTTTGGTGCTTCTTAACACTGTACGTCTGTTGAAAATTTTACAAGGATTATCTTATTCGCATGTTACAGTTTCAGCAAGGATATACACTGCTGGACAATTGCTAAGGACGGATCAAAAACGGCTATATAGCGCATAAAAAAGTAAGTGTGGTTGGATGCCAAGTGAAATAAAATAATGTCAGAATGCCAGGACATTACAAGAAAGACAATTTATTGTGCTCTGAATTCCAGAAGGCTTTGGAACGTGTTCAAGGGACAAACAGGCCATTTTTTGCAGAATACGTAAACGTGAAAAAAAGTGCAATTACCGTCCGCAGGCGTTCCGGCGTAAGATGTCAATAGGGGATATGACCACCATGGAGGGCGATGCAAGATTCCACACGTCGTGTCATGCTTTGCACAACATTATCAAGCAGCTGTTGGGGTAATTTATCCCATTCCTCTGTCAGTGCACGGATGAGGGACTCCTTGTTTATTGGAGGGCATTGGCGACCAGCAAGACTCCTCCCCAAAGCATCCCACACATTTTCAATGGGATTCAGATCTGGAGAATGTGCTGGCCATACGAGGCGTTGAATATCCTCGCTCTCAAGACACTCCTGGACAGCGACTATTCGATGACATGTTGCGTTGTCGTCCATGAAAATGAATCTATCACCGACAGTACCACGGAACATGCGAACATGAGGTAGCAGAACATCATTAATGTATCGTTGGCCAGTCATAGTCCCAGTTGGAAGCACATAGAGGGACGTACGGCCATTGATCATGATGCCAGCCCATACCATGACACTACATGTCGGATATCGGTCCCTTTCCTGTATGTTTGCTGGACAATATGCAGTACCACTATCACGCCAGATCAGTTGTCGTCGACAATCAGACGATAGACTGTATCTACTCTCATCTGAGAAGAGGACAGCAGACCAGTCGTTATCAGTCCAATTGCGACGTTGATGGCACCATTGCAAATGGGCGGTAAGGTGACGTCTGGACAATGGGATGCACACAACAGGACGGCGGGCGTATAGTCCTCCTTCATGCAAACGTCTGGCGACAGTTTTTCAGGAGATCCGCTTGCCAGTAGCAGCCATAAACTGATTTGCTACCTCACTAGCTGTGCTGCGCCAGTGTCTTTTTGTTGATAGCACTATGTACCGATCTTCTGCAGGTGTCGTACTGCGAACACGACCTCCCCAGTGACGTTTGCTACACTCTCCATTTGTTTGAAATGATTTCCAAAGCCTTGAAACAACACTGTGGCTGACGTCGAACTCCCTGGCGACATCTGTTATTTTTCGCCCTTCTTCAATCTTGCCAATAATACGGCCGCGCGTAAAATCATCTAGGTGATGTCGGGAAGAAATACTGAAACTTGCAAGTTCGTCAATTGATTCTTTCCCTTTCAACTTTGCGTTTGAACAACAACGGTCAATGCGCGTCAAATCCTTTTATATCTCTTATCAGCACTATGACGTCACGAACAAGTTCGGCAATCCAAAATTTGCATACGCACAACACGTCTTAATGTATCCCGCACTTATGCTAATTTCCACATTTTCCTGCCTTCCATTTTATGGTTGCTATCGTTGCTATTGTCATCCGTCCTTAGCAGTTGTCCGGCAGTGTACTAATAGTGTATGGACTGTCAACCCTTGGTTAGATTGGTGATGTGTCAGACAGCGTGAGTAGCCACCTCAGTGCTTGTTCCGCCATTCGATATTTAAATCTTGCTTTGGAGATGGGAAATACTTTTTTCTGTAGATTTCGTCTCAAACTTTTTATTTGCTTGTTTTTTTTATTTTGTTTTTTTTTTTTTATTGGAGGTTTAACGACCACCGTGAGCAACTCATTTGCTTGGTTTCTGTGTTTAACCAAAAAGAGCACCTAGGCGTACAATCAGTAGACCGTCATTAATTTAGGGAAACTGGACCTGGGCCGTAGGACAGGCGCATGACCCCATTCCACATTCAGAGCTAGAGCCCGGGCTCAATTCGGAGCATTAGCCCAAAGTCCGCGCCTCTGACCACTCTGTCACGGAGGCGGCGTGTCCAAATTCAGTAATTTGTATATCACTATATCTCTCATACATGGTGGTTATTTTGCAATGCTGGTCGAATAAACAAATTATAGTAAATTTATGGCTTTTCTTATACAGTTAAATAGCAGATTTGCGTGTGAAAAACAAACCAGTAACTGATTTTTTTTCCGTGAGCACTGCAGTCAGCTTCGTATAGCGTGCATTTCTTTTTGATGTGAAAACAGCAACTATAAATCTGTTACAGACTATTCTTCCAAATTGTAGAAATTCAAAAATTACCGAATGAATTGTAATGTGCCGCCCCGGTAGCGCCGTGGTCTAAGCGATGGCCTCTGATCATTCGTCCGAAAGGGTTCCGGGTTCGAATCCCGTTGAGGCATGGATGTTGTGTTTGTCTTACGGCACTGGCTCCCTCCCTTCCCTGGAACCAGCAACCCTAAATTAGGGACGGACGACGGCTTATAGCCCATTGAGTTGCTCACGGTGGTCGTTAAACCTTCAATAAAAAAAATTGTAATGCAATTGTTTCCAGCTTTATCTGGAGCATATAAATCAATGAAGTTGCAATTTTACGATCGATTTTTTCCACGTTCACCGTATTTCTAAAACGTTCTTTTAATGATTAAAGAGAAAATAAAAAATATGAAATGGAGGACGTCATTCAACAAATATATATATATTGGAGGCGATCTTGTTTGGCATTTAGCTGTGAAATACCTTAAGATGCTTTTATTTCGCCTCACTCTCAGTGAATTTTGCAGAGAACACCACATTCAAGAAGTTCGTGGCCGTTGATTCGAAAAATTGCTTGACATCATCTAGTACCAATGCTATTAAACTCTAGGAATTTTGGGTCTTATTAAAATGGTAATTGCTTTCCTGCTCAAGTGTCGTGACCGTGAAATCCATGATCAACAGCCTTTCAACAGAGTTATGAATGAGCGAACATCGAAGCTAAAAATATCATGATATTGGCTTTTTTTGCTGCACTGTGCAGAATTCATACAACGAGAGTTTATTTTCTTGAGTGTATTATCCATTCACAAGCTTGGCTTTCGTTTCTGAGGGAAAATCTCGTCGTCATTCAACAAATCATTCACACTCTTGGATAAACCTAATAATTAAATCGCGGTTCACAACAGATTTCTAAGTGGCTCATTATGACATCAGAGTGATGATTTCTCGGTCATGCTGCTGTTGTGATGGTTTCGAACTGTTCCGGTTATATAATTCTGTTCATAGATAGATAAGTAGGTAGGGGTGGGTAGATGTGTGTACGCGCGCATCGCATGTTTTTCCTTTTTTCCTCATCCACGCAGTGTTGGACATTAAGGAATAAATCAAAAGAAATGAAAACCAAAATCAAACAGAAGTCATCGCTCATTCCACGTTTATAAGTAAGTCACGGAAAAACTCTCATTGGCCGCCACTGGGAATCGAACTCAGGGTCTTCCAGTTACGCGCCAGACATGTTTAAACTGCACCACAATCTGGTGAATCTTTGGTGAATCCCCAGCATTGTGCGGGGCTCCAAGAAGTACCTGCCAAAGTGCTTGGCAGTTAGTGTATGCCAGTCTGGAGGAATTCGAGGCCGCTGTGGTACAGTGGAAGCATGTCCGGTGCGTAACTGGAAGACCCTGGGTTCGTTTCCCGGTGGCGGCCAATGAGAGTTTTTCAGTGACTCACTTATAAACGTGGAAAGAGCGATGACTTCTGTTTGATGTCCCTGGTCCATGTCAAATGTCTGTATTAATTATTCATTCGCCTTCTATTTATCTGTTCAGTTGCTGCTTACCATCTTTGGTGAATCCCCAGCACTCTGCGGGGCTCCAAGAAGCACCTGCCAACTTGGCAGTTAGTGTATGTGAGTGTGGAGGAATTCGAGGCCGCTGTGGTGCAGTGGAAGCATGTCCGGCGAGTAACTGGAAGACCCTGGGTTCGATTCGCAGAGCTGTTTGAGAGTGAAGTTATTCAACGCATGGATTGGCTAGCAAGGTTCCCGGACCTGAATCCAATCGAACACGTGTGGGACCTTCTCGGGAGACGCTTGGCAGCACGTCACCAGCCGCCAACAACGATTCCGCAGCTGCGATTGGCGCTACAAGAGGAATGCGCCGCGATGCCTCAACAGCTCCTTGACAACCTCGTCCTCAGCATGGACAGACGTTGTAAATCCTGCAACGCAGTCAGGGGTGATCATATCCCCTACTAAAGACTGGATGTTTCTTGGCAGCCTCCTGTCATATGGACGTTTCTGTCTTCTGTCCAGTTGTGCTCGAAGCTACCTTTTCAATAAAGTGCCTTTGTATCTTTTGGATTCCTTGTTTGGACAGTTTTGCTCACTTGTCCCATATTCGTATATCTTGGGGATCTTATGGTATGATTTGAGTAGATGTGGAGCACTTCTGCACGACGTTACATTCTAAAAACCGTCTCGTGCTTAATTTTTGCACGCCAGTGTATATACCCAACTATCGTGTGGACAAACTTTTTGCCCTCACCACAGAACATCATTGTATGGATACTACCGGGTTTTATGAATTTCAGGTGGTATTGTGGTAATGATCCCAGGAGAGCAGTCTGTAATGCACCGAGAGTTGCCCATGATGGGTAGATACTAAATTGTTTCCACTTCGTCCCACAGATGCAAAATTAGCTTTAAATCCGGAGATTTAGAGAGCCATTCGCTGGGTTGCATACTCACTGGAATGCTGCCTCAAAGGTCCTTCGCCAAACGCGAGCGATGAGACAGGTAGTGTCTTGTTAAAAAAATCATTCTGCTTTAGGAAATGGATAAAAATGAACGGATGTATGTAGTCAGTCAGTACATCAACACATCCTTGGGCAGTGATGGTGGTTCTAATACACACAAGGTGCCCCAAGATGGCCCACGTAAACAGGGTACAGAACATCACACCGCCTCCATCGGCTTGGAACACCTTGACTTGATAGTTTGGGTCCTTAGCTTCGTGTGGTCTACACAACACATGCACCCTCTCTCTTCACCTTCACCGTGCTGGAGTTGGAATCTCGATTCGTCGGAATCAGGCTACCCATTTCGAGTTTTTCACTCCCTAATGGAGGTGGTCTTTTACCCACTGCTGCATCATAGCGGCGTGGCGGGCTTTAAACAAGGGTATTCGATGTGGCCATTGACTGCCACAGTCCAGTTCTGCGATTGCATGTCGAATGGTCTTTGCACAAACCTTCGCAAGTATCCCGTCATCAGGCACTGCATTCTTACGTTACGGGAGAGGCAGCACTCACCTCTGACATCCCCGTTGCATTTCTACCCACATATAACCAGGTGGACACTCAGTTATGAACTTATTTTGGTGCACACGAGTGACGAGCGTACGCCAAAATTCCCGATGTTCTGTAGTTGCAAAAATGGAACACTCCACCTATCTTTCACTGCCTATAAACCGATGATCGAACTCTCGCAGATCGACGGCTTTACTCATCATCACAGTCACGGTACGCTATACAGTCGGTAGGTATATATTTGTAGCTCTTATGGGGTTTCGGCGGACCACATTTTTGGGGCAGGGTAGGGCGTATTTGTGGATGGTATAACGAAGTAAATTTCTCCGTAATTTTTGTCCACGCCAGGATTCGAACCCGGATCCCCTCATTCCGAAATAAGTCACTCTACCAATTGAGCTACGCGGACGTTTGTTCTGACTGCTATCTGCCTTTATGTCGTGTGCGTCTTGCTGGCAGATACGTCACATCCCCCTCCCTGAAAGAGGGCCGGGGGCATGGCCCACGGGTCAGCCGTGACCATGAATCGTTGCAGGCAGCCATCCGCTGTAGAACGTGCACTCGAGAACTCCCAGTCAATCTAGTGTGTGGAATGCCACATCACACATTTTTATTTTTCGAAGCGCTGGAGAAGGGATTCTCTGATTTTTCCAATCTCGCGGTGTGGAAAGAACATCACACCAATGCGAGATTTTGAACTGCCGGGTCATCCGGAAAGTTCGGGCGCCATTATAACGAAGTAAATTTCTCCGTCATTTCTGTCCACGCCAGGATTCGAACCCGGATCCCCTCATTCCGGAATAAGTCACTCTACTAATTGAGCTACGCGGACGTTTGTTCTGACTGCTATCTGTCTTTATGTCGTGTGCGTCCTGCTGGCAGGTACGTCACAATGGGTAAGATATGTACTATTCATTATGTTTTCAATCTATATTACCTAGTACAACTTACAAAATTTAAAAATTCTTGCGATAAGGAATTTTAGAAGCTGCGAAAGGTTGGGCCAACGTAAGACTGCTAGCAATGTCACCATATCAAGATCAGAAATTTCAAAACAAACAAGCTGTGAATTTCTTTAGCAGAAGATACGGCGACAACCCCACTGCTATTAAAATGAACATCCTGACAAGCATGGGTGCGATATGTTGGCCTTAACAGTTTTAGTACCATGTTTTTAACGGAAGTAGTAACACGTCTTAGCCTTAAGTGCTATTGTAGGCTGGGAAACTACCAAAGCTTAAAACTAAATTGAAGATAGGAAGTTATTTTTCCAAAATAATTATCCGAAATTCATAATTTAACTCCATAAAGGAAATATATCCGTGAAATTTTAGTAACGCAGCATCACGTTCCTCTTACTTGCAGTGACGTTAACACACCTCGTAAGTTTCACTCGTGATATTTGCGATCTCTCAAGCGTTGCTGAATGTGATATTTATTTTTGAATATTATTTTTTGAAAGACGCTATTCAGAAAAAATATACATCAAATTTTTCAAAGGATAAATTGGAAATAATTTAATTAGTACACTACCTGATAAATGAAGTATATTTCTGGAAATATATCTACTACAACCAGAAATAAAAATTCAGGGTACTGCCATCGATAACCAAATGCAGAATAACGGCATCAGAAACAAGGATTTAATGACACTGCTGAAGAGAAAAGCAATGCGAATGGGCAGGTGTATTTTAACTAAAAAATGGAAAAACAGTTCTCAGATTTTTTTTAGAATTGTTAAAAGCATGAACAAAAAGTAGACAATCGTTTGAAATTGAGTTTTTGTTTATTCCCTCTTACATCTTTTAATAAGTACAGTATGTTAATTTATATATTTATTAGTGTTGAGGAACTTTTTTCACATCGAATTTTAATTTGACATCGCAAAGGTATGGCGTTTCCACGAATTTCCCGAATTTTTTAAAATCCGGATATGCTTGAACAATTTCTCAAGCAAACGGGAAATTCTGGGAACGGTACAATATAATCTGGGCTTTTGGACGGGCAGACAGCTTTAATAAGAAAAACTGAAAAATGTTTTTCATTCTGAAGAATTCTGCAAATTCGCCTTATAGTTTAAGCCAAATTTCTTTCAGAGACATTCCTTTTTAACTTCTCCCGCAGGAAAATCAAGTATTATTTCGTAAATAAGATAAATCATTTGGAAATTCAAATGAAGGATGTATTTCGATAAACAGCGGACGAAAACTCTTTAGAAGAATTGATTGCTTTAAAGCTTCAGATGCTTATGTGTCATTTGTTTGTTCGCTGTCTCTCTTCTTGTTCCTTTTTATCTTTCTCTTTCTTCCTGCAGAAAATGTCTATCTAAAATTCTCCTTTTTGGATACTGAATAGCCAGGAACTTCTAATGTTCTGCAAAGGCTTTAATCTTGAAAATAAAGAAAATGTTTTGACAACTGCCAAAATAATCTGTTTTTTTTTTGTTTTTTTTTGTAATTTTTGGAAGATTTTATTGTGTAGTGATTCTAAACAAATATGTTTAAAAGCATTTATACCAATAGCGCGATTATGTGACAACTGACAAACTTTTTTTAAAAGCATTTATACCAATTGCGCGATTATGTGACAACTGGCAAACTTTTTTTCTTCACAAAGATTTTTAATTATAAAATTAGAATATGTGTCATGGGAGTAAGTGCACGTTTTTCAGTTTGCTTCGTTCAAGATAACATTGCGCACAATGTGAATTTGACTTCGTTTAAGTTATATTTCATGTTTAGATTAAAAGTTATTTAAATTGATTTATTCGTCCTGTTACTATCACCAACTTCTTCTGATGCCTTGGGGAGGGAGTGCAGCTATATATATGTTCTGTTCAGACATCTACTCGGTATTTAGCTACTCAATTTGGAATGTGAATCCCTCAATTATACCTGAAAAACGGATGTGCCTACATTAAGTAAAACATAATTTAAGAACTAGAGACGTATAGCTGTTGTATCCAATATTACATAATATTTTTCAATATTTTCAGTAGAAATTTAACTGTACAATATCGTCTTCGACCATTTGTTAAAAATTATTTGCTTTAAACCTCCAGTCAAAATTGAGACTAAGTATACGATCTGCGACAATGTAATACGATCTGTGACAATGTAATTCCCCGAACGATAGCGCAGTGTCGCACTACGCTATCGTTCGTATATGTATACACCGATATATGTATACAACGATTAGCCATTACATTATGACCACCTACTTAATAAGCTGTAGGCCACCTACCTAATACCTTTAGCCCGCGAAACAGCTGCCACTCGGCGAGGTGGCGGTAGATATCCAGGGGTATCTGGTACCATAATGTCAACAGCAGGTCCTCCAGTTCCCGTTATTTCGGTGTGGGGGTGATTTAGCACGAACCCGCTTTTCCAAGTCGAACCACAAATGTTCGATTGGGTTCATGTCAGGTAAATGTGGAAGCCAGGGCATTAACAGAAAGTCACCAGCATGTTCCTCGAACCACTCCTTGACGATTCTGGCAGTGTGGCATGGCGCATTATGCTGTTGGTAATGCCCGTCACCAGCAGAGGACACAGTTACCGTGAATGGGTGAACTTGGTCCGCAACGATGTTCAGATACCTGACAGCTGTCAGGGATTGCGCTATTTGGATAATGGGGCCTAAAGCGTCGCAAGAAAACATCGCACACAGCATAACACCGCCGCCGCCGGCCTGTTTCCGCCCAACAGTGCATCCGGGTGCCATAGCCTCCGTTGGTAATCGGCGTACCCGCGCTCTGCCGTCTACGTGATGCACCAGAAATCTTGATTCGTCAGACCAGGCCCCTTTCTTCCAATCATCCACGGTCCAATCTCGATGATTTTGGTCCCATTTCATGCGTTGTTCGCGATGACGTGCAGTGAGCATTGAGACCCGGCTGGGTCTTCGGCTACGCACGCCCATGCGCAGAAGACTGCGGTGAACTGTGTGCTGTGACACATTGCCCTGATCACCACTGTTGCAGCTGCTGCTGATTTGTCACACTGTGTCCCTGTGGTCGCTGTAAACAATGCGCGAGATTTAACATTCCCTCTGGCATCAATGAGCTGCGGACGACACACAGCTGGACGACGGGTTCGTCGTTTGGCCATCTGTGCACCACTCGCCGTGCCATCACAATTTGCCCATAATCAAACTCTGAGAAATCGGCAGCTTTTCCCATTCTGACTCTGAACACTCTACTAACTGAAAGCCGGTCCTCGGGTGGTATACACTGCTTTGTGAACTGTGAACTTCACCTGCGCACGGTTCGGTCTCCAGGCGCACTCACTTCTCTAGGTTGGAGTGGTCATAATGGAATGACTCATCGGTGTACAATGTAATGTCAAGACTAACGCACTGTAAGTTGCAATTCACAGAAAAACAGTTTTCTAATATGATTGCACACACTGAAAACACAATTACACACTGTAACACTCCGCAAACGTCCCTGCATCAAAATAATGCGGCAAGCGGCAGGGGTGAGTTGGCCCACCGGGAAATGTCCCGGTGGACCACTCGAGAAATAGTTCACTTTTTCGTTTTATTTTTGTCTGTATTTCTTGGAATGAACGATTAAATATTTTGGTACTTATAAATACTAATCATTAATTTAATTTAAGCTTTATACACTGGCGTGCAAAAATTAAGGACGAGGCGGTTTTTCGAATTTGAGCTTTATACCGTGACTGTGATGATGGGTAAACATTGCGATCTCAACGAGTTCGATCGTGGGAAGACAGTCAGTGCAAGTGAGGTTGGGTGTCCCATATTTGCGACTACAGAACGTCTAGGATTTCCGTGTTCGTCTGTCTTAAGTTTGTGCGCAAGGACTACATCGAAACTGGCATTGATGTTTGAAATGAGAGTTTCTCTCTCGAATCGTAACTTCGAATGGAGAGCCATAGTGGAAAGGATAACGTTGGTCTTCAACGACGGGGTACCTACGAGTTTTTGTGCAAAGACAATTTGACGTACGATGGCTTGACTGGGCAATGGCATACTACGCCCACATCGGGTACCCATGTTAATACACCGGTCTCCATAAATTAAGCAACAAACAGAAAAATCGCGGTAATTGAATGAAATATATTTCGAATTGCACGAAATTTACTTATGTTACAGGCGAAGGCATACGGCATCGATGTACGGAAGGCAAATGAGTGGCGCTGGCAGCGCTTCATGCAAATGCGCAAGAGCTTAAAACCAGCTGTTTCGGAGGGTGTTGCCAATACATGTGCGGCGGTGAATGACAAGATTTCGAGATAGAGATTTTGTTAACATGGCTTCGAGGCGTCTTTTACCAATGGAGTTACGATACGGAGTAATAGGCAGACTCGAAGCAGGGCAACGGCAGACAGACGTCGCTAGATGGCACAACGTTGATCGTTCTGTTGTCTCAGGATGTGGCAGCAATTCCAAGCCACGGGTGTAGCTTCCCGAAAATACAGCGAAGTTAGGCCAATAGCGACGACGTCCGCGGATGACCGGTATTTGCAGCTTTCGGCACGGCGGAACAGAACGGCTACACCGACACATTTCAGATCTGTGCTTACGGTAGCCGCACGACGCACGGTATCAGCTTCGAAAGTACGCAGAAGGTTGCATTCAGTACGACTGTATGCTCGGCGAACGGTATTATGCGTGCCCCTCACCTCCTGCCACAGGGAGGGAACGTTTCAGTTGGGAACGAATGCATGTGAACTGTACTCAAAATCAGTGGAGGTCCGTTCTGTTCACTGATGAGTAGCTATTCTGTTTACAGAGTGATTATCGCTGAGTTTACATCTGGAGAGAGGCCGATACTCGCAGTTGTTATCGAAAAATTATCATTGCAGTTGTTATCGAAAAATGTTTGTTATTAATATATTTTCAATTAACATAAATATATATTTAAATAATATAACTATACTAGATATCCGAAATTTCTTGGTGTAGAATAGAAATCAAAATTTCGAAGCTTTCGCACATCAACCAGATGGCTTTTTCAAGGAAGGTAGATAGCAAACTGCTGTCTATTTCCAAGCTTTCGCACATCAACCAGATGGATTTTTCAAGGAAGGTAGATAGCAAACTGCTGTCTATTTCCAAGCTTTCGCACATCAACCAGATGGATTTTTCAAGGAAGGTAGATAGCAAACTGCTGTCTACCTTCCTTGAAAAAGCCATCTGGTTGATGTGCGTAAAACTTGGAAATTTTTATTTCTATTCTACACAAAAAAAATTTCGGATATCTAGTGCAGTTATACTACTATTTAAATACAGCTGATGTATAGTTCCTTTTTATTTAATAAATATATATGTTAAGAGTCTCCGAGAGAAACACGATCGTTGTGCTTGTTCTTTCCCTTTCCTGGAATCAATGGCTCTGAATTAGGCTTGGTTGAATTTTTATAGTCGTAGATTTCCGCGGAAATCGTTAAACTTCGAAAGCCCCACCCAGTCCCCACAAATCAACGAGTGGTCAGAATCGGGGGCCTCTACCTTTTCGTCCAAGTAGGATCAATGTTCGAGTCCTGAATTTAGTATTAGTGGTTCTGTTCCTAAATTAGAGACCGGCGAATATTTATGGTGCTATATTTTCATTAGGGTCCTTAACACCTCACCCATAAATAGTTTCATACAACATTACAGTTTCTGTGAGAATTATTTTCTTCAGTTATTTAAGTCGAGGGTTAATAAACTTCACAGGTGTCCTAAACAAACGTGGCAAATACAAATTCAAGGATATGTTCGAAAGGAGGTGACCGATTGTAAAGATTTTTCGGAGACATATGCAAACGCAAACGCTAAGTCGACATACCCAAGCAACATTGTGCTAGCTGCTATGGAAATATGTAAATGACGACCGTACGTCATCGAGCTGGCAGGCACGTGACCTTGATAAGCGTTGTTCTGAGCGGAGAGCGGCAATTGAAGCTTTATGTGGAAGAATGGCTCCGCAACAGAGAGATCGGAAGCTGGCAGGCAGGGCAATCGCAAGTTGAGGTACAAAGATAGTTGAATGTGTCAAGGCAAGTTGTCTCCAATCTTTGGAGATAGTTCCAGGAAACCAGAACAATAACCAGAAGGCCGGAACAAAGAGGCCTACTAGCCACAAGTCAAGACGACTGGTATTTGTCATTAACAGCTCGCCGCCGTAGGGAGTCGACAGCCATGCAATCCTCTCAGGAGATTCCCTCTGCTACAGGGATCGCGATTTTGAAAAAACAGTTCAGAGAAAACTCCAAGAGAATGGTCTGTATACAGGAAGGCCAACGGTCGGTATCCACTTGTCGCATCGCACAGAAGGGTCCGTCTGGGTTGGGCTCTACTACATCCCCTGATTAATTGGCCTGTGTTCGCTCCAGTGAAAAGTCGCGGTACATTCTAAAACACGGATTCCCGATGAGTGTACATTTGAAGAGAGGCGAGAAGCCGAAATCTTCCCTCCACATTAGGTAAATTGACAATTACGGTGGTGGAGGACTCCTGGTTGGGGTGGCATCATGTTGGATGGACGCACGTCTTTGCACGTGTTTCCAGGAGGCACACTGACTGCACGATGCTACAGGAATGACATCCTACAGGCCTATGTATGGCTTTTCATTGGATATGTTGCCACCCAGTTCTTTTTCATGGAAGATAACGTCCGTCCCCACAAGGCTCGGCTAGCCGACGAATACCTGGGGAGTTAGAATATTCACAGGTCGTTTGAGTGAGAATATTCCCGCTAGATATCCGGACATGAACCCGATAAAGCATGTCTGAGAATGCCTGGAAAGAGCGACTGCAAACCTGTAGCCTCCTCCCAGAACCCTTGCGAGACTCCGACGCGCCTTTGTGGAGAAGTTACACTAATTGCCCCAAACTTTCATTCACAGCCTTGTAAACAGCATGAGGTTTCGTCGTGCGAGCTGTGCCGCTGTTATCACACTCCCTGTTAGCCCTTCGAAATCCGCGCCTCTTGCTGCACGACCTTTGAACTGACATGCTGTCATACGCATGCTTCCTCCTCATTCGGTGATGACACTTCTTTTCTGATGTGTATTGCTGCGTTATTGATATGTGTATGTCCGTACCAACCGTCATAAAACTCTGTGGTGTGGACTTTACGTTATTCATGATTTTGTGCTTGTCACGTTAATATTGGACATCAGTGTACTTTTGAGTAATTCCATGTTTCATGAGAGTTACAATAATTATGGTGCTGCATGTAACATCCCATTCCCAGTTAAAATTCGTTTTAGAATCAGTATAAATCTTTAAGGTATTCCCAAAGGAAGCAACAAGCTTCTGTCATCATGAAAGAAATACGGGATTACGCCATATAATACAAATTTTGAAGATGACAATCCGTTTTTTGGCGTAAATGAGACAAGGATGGTAAGTCAGATAATATCCGAAAACTTGAAAATTTTCACCGTCCTGGAGCGGGACTCGAACTCGCGTCTCCCAGAAAACGCCCGGGTATGCTAACCATTACACCACCCAGAACGACCAAGTTTCAAGTTTCCGATCAATATGAATATAACCATCACAGGATTCGCTAGTCTAAGCAACCGGCATTCATGTTTAGCGAATCTAGAAATTAAGAATCTTATCCCGTGTTTGCCCGGAGAAGCAAATTAATCATGAAAGAAATACGGGATCACGCCATATAATACAAATTTTGAAGATGACAATCCGATTTTTGGCGTAAATGTGACAAGGATGGTAAGTCAGAGAATATCCGAAAACTTGGAAATTTTCATCGTCCTGGATTGTCATCTTCAAAATTTTTAAGCTTCTGTAAACTTGCATGTTGATGTGGTCACTCATATCCTCTAAACAATACGTTGATTCAATGTTTTAATCTTTCAGCTGAGTACTTTGCAACGAAAGTGCGCCAGATATTCGAACCCGAACAAAATGCGTTTGATGTCAGCAAACACGGAATGAAAGAAATATCTAAACCAGATGTCTTCTTCAGTTATCACGAAAAAGGAAAATATCTTCCACTTCCTTTCCCTGAAAAATTGTCCATTCGTAACTGATCCCCAGTATCATGACCTTCATACACATTATGTGTATAGAGCGTAAAATTATTTGAATTCCAGTATGTGGGCTTATCAGGGCCGTTGAGAGATTTCCCTAGTCAAACCGTAACTTCATAAATCAAGCGATGAAATATGATTCCGACCTTCAGATTAAAGAGGTATTTTCTAGTTTCATGCACAATGTTTCCAAATTCATGCTACCGTAAAATAGCCTATTGATGAGAAATATCTCGAAAAGAATTTAAAGGCATGTAAAGTTCACTGGGTCACCGGAATAGAAACTTTTCTTTCGTAATAATATTAAAGCAGGGTTAACGACATTTCAATCTTACCTTTAGCCCACACAGAATTCAGATCAAACAATTCGGTCTAGTTCTGTGAGTTTGGAAAAGTTTATTTCAAAATTTACTGGCCGCCCCCGGTGGCGCAGTGGACTAAGAGGTGACTTCTGATCATTCGTCAAAGATGGGTCCGGGTTCGAATCCCGGTGAGGCATGGAAGTTGTGTTTGTCTTAAGGCACTGACTCTATCCCTTCTCTGGAACCAGTGACCCTAAATTAGGGACGGGTGACAGCTTATAGCCCATTGAGTTGCTCACGGTGGTCGTTAAACCTCCAATCAAAAACAAAATACTGAAGTGAAGATAGAAACAGACAACGTGATTGATAGTAGTGAGTAATAAACGAACGCATCGATTCTAAGTATTAGACTTATGAGCTAGATATTCAGCATTTCAAATCGAATGGTGCAAATTTCCCATTAACGTGATTTTTTATGAAGTCCTTTTTATGAAATTTCTAATAGAGTATACATATATTAACATTATTTATTATATGCAAGGGACGAAAAGTACTCATCTGAACAGTATTAAAGTCTATTACAGACTGAGACTGATATTTTGTTTTATACGATAAGATTTTATGGTTCATGTAAGGCGTTGTTCATATTAATTTAGAGCCACTAGTTCCAGAAAGGGAGATAATCAGCGGTGAAGAAACAACACGACATCCTTACTTTATCCTGGGCGCTATAGACCACTTAACCAATGTGCGACCATGAAAAGGTACAAAAATCTATTACGGTCGAATTGGAATGGTATTAAAATCCGTCTTGAGGCGAATGATATCTTTTCCTTCGCAGTGAAAGAAAATTATAACAAAGGGAGACGTGAAATCGTCTGCATGGGTAGAAGTGTTAACTTGAACGAAATCCAATCATTTACAAAAGTTTAAGACCACCTAACATTTCTTAAATGTTCACAAGCATACTTAAACATAATTATTTGGAGGATATATTTCAAAAATATACAAAAAAAATATTTACTTAGAGGCTTTTTAAAAAAGACGCTCAAAATTATTCAGATTTAGTACTTCGTATCGCTTCCTTTATTGTACATTACTGCTTGAATATGGTGTGGAATGCTGGAAATGATGGATTCACAGAACAGGATATTTCCTTACACCAAACGTACTTGATGGCTTCATTTCACAGCTTTCGCATTTGTGTGTGTGTGTGTGTGTGTGATGGCTGTTTTTCTGCGACCTTACCTTTTAAATCAACGCAAAGATCCATGGAATTTAATTAACCCAGGCCACTCGAGCGCAGAGGTCTTAATCTTAGCCAGAAAGTATTTCGCTGTCTTGAATAAAGTGGCACAGAGAACCATCATACGTGACTGTGGTGCATCTGTGAATTTTCATGCGAAGTGTAAGCTTGTCCTGTAACATATCTACATCCGTTCATCGTAGTGTTGTGTGGCAGGAAGTTTAGAGCAGCAGTACCAGATTTTTACATAACACCCCATATCGTCTAGCTTGGAAAATGCTTTATAGCAGCAATTGTGTGTTTCACATCAAATTTCTTTTCTTTTTAATGGTAGACGTATCGAGACCACGATGAGAATCGTTGCAAATTCGACGCATCTGGAGAAAGAACCCTACGCCACACTCTTCAGCAGTTCAAGACTGATGTCTCCTAGCAAAGTCTAATCTCTTCTTATCTCATAACGGGAGTCAGTCAGGGTTTGGTTGTGAAAGACTTTAATCCTAATTACACTCATCGTCAAAAGAATAGTTGCACTTGGAAGTACGTGTCGGATTGCAATGCTATTCGGGAGGAAAATAAAGGTTACCAGGAACAATAAATGACAAAACATTGAGACTGATATGGACAATATTCATTGAGCTACACGCCAACAAGTAGCGTCTCTCAGTATGGCTTCAGTCCACCATGTTTGCTCACATAGCATGCCAGATGTCTCGGCATGGAGTTTTACAGGTTCCTAATGGTGTCCTGGTATGAGCCATCCCATGCAGCTTGAATCTTCTAACGCAGTTCCTGCAGATTGTGCGGTACGGGAGGACTGTGAATAGTGCGTCCAATGTCATCCCACATATTTTCAATCGGCGATAGGTCTGGCAATGCGGCTGGCCATGGCAGTGTCAGTGCCTTGAAGGCAAGTTCTCGAGACAGCAGCAGTATGCTAACGAGCGTTTTCCGGTTGGAAAATCGCACCGGAGTGAGTGTTCAGAAAAGGTAGGGCCACTGATTGCAGAACATCATTAACGTAACGTTGGGCTGTCAAAGTGCCTGTAATGAACACCAAGCACCAATCGTAGGCAATTGCACTCCACACCATGACACCAGGCCTTCTGGGCGTGTGACGCTCGACAACAAGCCGTTCATCTTGGCGCTGACCACGGTGCCTCCACACACGGATTCGGTGGTCGTCTACTCCAAGACAATAACGGGACTCGTCACTGAAGATCACCCGCTGCCATTCTGCGAGGCTCCATGACAGTCTGGCACGACACTATTGCAATCTTTGGCGACGATGCAATGGTGTTAAGGACAGTCGTCGTAACGGTCTTCGAACGTGTAGTCCTACGTCATGGAGCCGTCTTCCAATGGTTCTAGCACTAATCGGACGATGCATGGCGGGCACCACTATTTGCTGAATATCCGCAATCGTGGCTGTTGGGTCACTCCGCGCATGTCGGACGACCCGTCGGTCCTCTCTCTCCGTGGTTTGTCTAGGTCTTCCAGACCCTTCCTGTCCCTGCTGTGTGACTTTTTCTATCCACTGCTGCCAACAGCGTGCTATGGTGATATCTGCGCGACCGGTATGGCGCGCAATACGGCGATAAGACAATCCCGCTTCTCGGAGCCCGACGATGCGGCCCCTCTCGAACTCCTCCAACTGCTCTAATTGCTTCCGAACTTTTCTCCGAGGCATACTTCACATACAGAGGATGCAACCAACACAACAGCACGAGTCCGAATCACAAGCACGCCAAACGGGACGCCCTTATATAACCGGTAAGGCACACCGCTACGACTCCTCTTTGCTTACGTCCCATGCGCGGCTTTGCTGGTCTCACGAGGTCAAACCTATCCAATACGTTTCATTTCTGTCGGTTGCTACCTTCGGGGTGCAACTATTTTTTTGACGATGAGTGTATTTGTTCAAAGGTCTTGAAACAATGCTGACATTAACTTCTGTCCCCCTTACAATGCAGAGACGCTTTGATCTTCTTGCAGGAACCCCTCAGGTAGTGCGTGGTAATTAACAGTATGGGATGGTTATCTCGGGAGTTGTTTCTCTTGGACGGCCACTCCTGTTCTGATCGTTACATGTGTCATCATCTTAAAATTTCACAATCACATTACGATTTACAGTCTTGCTTACATGAAACTTTGTGATTATTTCGCGTTGAAGGCATCTTTCTTGGTGTAAAGTCACTGTTTGTGCCCTCAGGACTACGCTCAGGGATGCTTTTTTGCCCATAACGCAAGATTGAGAAAATGCAAAGCATAAACTCCTTGCATGGAAACCAACGGCCAACTGAAGTTGAAATGCTCGGCCAACTGAAGTTGAAATGCTCGGCCGACTCGATAAATCTTTGCTGCACACGTGTGATTGAATCACAAAAGGAAATGATGCAAGCATGAAATGTCAAGTGAGGAATCACTTGACATGTTCGCAGATGAAATATCTAATAAATAATTTCTGAAACTAAAGTAGATGTATACGAAAATGGGAAAAGAATGGACTTCTGATGCCGAGCTAATCAGAACGATTTGCGTCAACAGCCTTGCAAAAGCATTCGAGAAATTTAATACTGTCAGGAACCTGTTTGGCAGAAATTGCTTCCCCCACGAAGGACGTTGTAAAGTAGCAAGGAAACTGAAGATTGCCGTTTCTTGCTCTAACAAATTCAACAAAACTAAAACAAGACTTTCTAATCAGGTATTCTGAGATTAAACGTGTACAAAAGACATCACCTTCGTCACCTTCAATTGCAAACTACCAGCTGTACTACAGTATAATTGCTTCACGTTCGTCAACTTTAATAGGTAGAATATTTACTGTATCGCTTCAATCTGTCAACTTTTATCGGTTTACAAAAGAGTAACTGCTTCAGGAAAGTCAACGTCTGTCTGTTAAAGAGCAATGATTCATAGACGTTAGCTTCAGTTAATAAAAAAACAACTGAGACGCAGGAACCAACTCAATTCGGTAACAGATTAATTTATTCACGTCCGTCACTATTATCTGGCAAAAGTGGGGCTGATTCATAATCATCAGTCTTTTCCGATAAAACAGTAAATTTTTAAAGCCGTCAGCTTTAGTAAGTGAAAGTTATTGCTTACTCATCAACCTCAATCAGAAAATAATTGCTGTAATATAAGCGTATCTGTAGAGCAGTTCAGCTTTCAGAGCCTTTTGTGCAAAATGTAGGGAAGTGTTACTTACTCACTGACACACAGTATAGTCTGATAAATGTATGCTTCGTTAACGATAGTAATGCAGTGTGAAACTAAGGCTAATAGGCACGATCTGGAAAATTTCGAACGCAAATATACACTGCTGGCAACCCAAAATGCAACAACAAGAAGGAAGCATCCGATTGGCCTGAAATTCGCAGTATGCGTCGCCCGCGAGAGGACATACAAACGATTAGCATTGCGGAGCATATGCAAATCATGTGCGACCGGCACGCCACCGAGAACACTATGAGAAGGGTGCACAGAAGGCGGGGTGTAAGTAGTGGAAGTGTCTTGTGCTGCCGGACCTGTACGTGGGAAGCTTCCTGATGCCTCGTCGCAGACTACGGCAGTAATTCCAGCACGTTTCGGAGTTCGACAGAGAACGAAAAGTAGATTATCGCGACAGCGGTTTATCGTACAGAGACACCGGCCCCCGTGTGGGACGACATCCAGCCACAGTGAGGCGAGTATGGATTCGGTGGGTGCAGAAGAGACGGAATGTCGTCCCACATCTGACGTGAGAGATTGCCGCAGCCGCGTCACACCACTGTGCAAGAGGACCTGCATGTTGTGCGGCGCGCATTGACGGCTCGCACCGCCACATCACGATTGTTAACGCAGGAATTAGGGTGTGTTGCGCAACAACCTGTGTCAGCACGTACCGTTCGACGTCGTCTGCAGGAGCGGGGACTTGTCGCACGGCACCCATTGCTCCAATTACCATTGACGTTACACCACCGGCGAGTTCGGCGGCAGTGGGCCGTTGAACGCCGCACCTGGACTACGGAATGGCACGAAATTGTCTTCTCCGACGAATCCCGCTTCTGCCTGCAACACCACGATGGTCGGATCCGCGTGTGGCGGCACCGCGACGAGAGACTGTACGACGCCTGCATTATGCATCGCCATACTGGTCCGTCGCCTGGCGTTATGGTTTGGGGCGCAGTTGGATATGACACCCGCACCCCTCTGGTATGCATCGCCGGTACACTCAACCGCCACCGCTACATCTCCGACGTTTTGGAACCTGTAGTCCTCTTTTACCTGCAGGACCTGCCAGCGGCTACGTTTCAACAGGAAAATGCGCGCCCGCACGTGTCACGCACTGTGCAACAATTCTTTACGGCCCACCAGATGTCACTGCTGCCGTGGCCCACCTGTTTTTCCGATATGTCGCTCATCGAGCAAGTCTGGTCGCTGATCGGCAACCGAGTGGCCCGGCAAGCACCACCCGCGGCTACGCCTGATGAACTGTGGCAACGTGTGGAAGCAGCCTGGACCGACATACCCCAAGCCCATATCCAAGGCCTCTTTCGTTCGATGCCGCGGCGTGTAGCGGCCGTTATTGCCAGCCATGGGGCCACACGAACTATTGATGTCTGCGTGTTCCGCAAGTCGCACGGGCCTGTAAGCTCAATCGTTTCATCTTTGTATCTGTTGTTAAGTGTCCAGTAAATCTGGCTTTGCTATCTCGTGTCCTTGTTGGTGTTGCATTTTAGGTGGCCAGCAGTGTATATATTGAAAGTAACAAGCACCGGTAGAAGCTCGTGCAAAAAGTGTCACTGAATATTGTTTTAATTTTCCGCGGTTAAGGGTATAATATGCCGCACTCCAAATTCGTCAAAGGTACGTACTGCTACGTTAGAAACTGGTAGGGGAGTTTTTCCTTGCAGAGTGAGAATTTGATACCTGTTCACCGTGATGAGGTTGTGTGGTCCATTATTGCTGGTCTCGGTAGGAAGTAAGAACGGGAGCCTAGATGGGTGCTGCAAAGATGATACTTTGTTCTCCAGTCGCAACGAGATTAGAAAACAGCCTGTATTCCCCATAAAACATAATTTAGTTCTGGAGATACAGGAAGGTTGTGTACTTGTTTTTCGTATTTATATTTTTATTTCCTGTATCAATCAACGTAAACTAAGTACAAAGCTTGATTTCAACGATAAAAAAGTAGTTAAATCTTCGAAAACTATCCTACTGATTGCTATGAATTTCGAATGAGGTTTTACTTATTATTATGTCCCCACACTTTTAGTAAATATTTTTGTTATGTTGTTTACGCGATTCGCCTCTTTTTAATCTACGTCAGTGTTCTTTCTGCCAACGTTGAATTTTTGTAGACGTTCCTCTGCAAATCGCGTTATTTGTTTTTAATTATGTTTACTAGTAAAGATCAGTACCGGACTGCTGGGACTATGTTCACACAGCGGCTGAAACACTAATGTGTTTACTTTAACAGCTCTGGTTCTCTCCCTTTCTCGAAGCCTATGATTCTAAACTAAAAGCAGGAGTTCCCTTTGTTCCCACTATTATTAGACGTTTATAGAAGCCGTTAAGCTCTGAAACAAAAGAGAAGAACCACTTTCTCTAATTTTATAAGCCTTTAAGTTTTGGATGTATGTACTAAGGACATGTTTAATTCATTTTAAGTATGTGTCAATTTAAATAAATACCGTATATACTCGTGTATAGGTCGATTCCCCGATTTTTATCTGAATATTTGCAGTTTTTGTATCATCATCATCATCATTGTCAACCATTATCAATCCACTGCTGGACGAAGGTCTCCCCAAGTTTCCTCCACAACGGTCTGTCTTGTGCCAGTCTCCTCCATGTCACTCCCGCATATTTACGAATTTCATCCACCCATCTCCCATGTGGTCTTTTTCTGGGTCTTTTCCTGTCCCTTGGAATCCAATCTAAAATTTCGGCTGTCCATCTATGGTCTGTCCTTCTGGCAGTATGTCCAGCCCATTGCCATTTCAGGAATTTAACTCTGATCATGATGTCTTCCACTCTCGTCATTTTTCGGATCCACGAGTTCCTCTTCTTATCTCTCCTGGTTATACCAAGCATGCACCTCTCCATGCTTCTTTGAGTTGTCTGCAGCCTTTGTATGTCTCTTTTAGTTAAGGTCCACGTCTCTGCACCATACGTAAGCACTGGAAGGATGCATTGATCAAACACTTTTCTTTTAAGACATAATGGCATATTGCTCTTGAAAATTATGCTGTTTCTTCCAAAAGCTCTCCAGGCAAGTTTTGTACGCCGATTAATTTCTTCATCAATGTGACCCTCACTTGATATCTGCTGTCCAAGATAAACATACGTATCTGTTATCTCCAGTTTTTCTCCATCAATCGATAAATCTTCATTTCTTGTAAAAGCATTGAACATCACTTTTGTCTTCTGAAAGTTCATTTTTAATCCCACTTCTTTACTCTTGTCAGCAAGTTCCTGGATCATACTCTGCAGCTCTGATGGGGTAGTTGCAAAAATGACTACGTCATCAGCAAAACGAAGGTGGGTTAGATAATCTCCATTAATCTTTATCCCTTTGTTTTCCCAGTTCAGTGATTGAAAGACATTTTCCAATGTGGCATTAAAGAGCTTCGGAGATATGGTGTCACCTTGTCTCACTCCCTTTCCAATTTTTATGTGTGTTGTATTTTCAAACAGCCGAATCTTTGCACTTGCATTTTCATAGATGTTATTAATAATATTAATGTATGCATCTTCAATACCGCAGGATTTCAGAGCCGTGGTAACTGCTGATGGTTTCACCGAATCAAAGGCTTTTTCATAATCGATAAAAGCCATGCACAATGGAAGTTCATATTCCCTCGCTCTTTCAATTAGTTCTCTCAGCACATGGATATGATCTATTGTGCTGTAGCCACTCCTGAATCCAGCTTGTTCTCTCGGTTGAGCCATGTCCAGTGTTACCTTCAAGCGGTGTGAAAGAACTTTAGTGAAGATTTTATAAACCACTGATAGGAGGCTGATAGGTCTGTAGTTCCTGAGATCCTCAATGTCACCTTTTTTATGTAGCAGGATCATTGTAGCATTGTTCCAATCCTCAGGAATCTTCCCTTCATTAAGGCATCGAGTGAAAATTTGGGCGAGTACTGTTTCAATTTCTCCACTTGCTTCTTGTATGATGTCTATAGTAATTCCATCTTCTCCTGGAGCTTTCCCCCGCTTCATGTTCTTGATTGCATGTGCAACTTCTGCTGGGAGGACTGGAAGAACTCTGGTACCTTTCATGATGTCTGGAGTACATGTATCATCCCTTTCATATAATTTGGAGTAGAAATCTTTCACTCTTGTCAAAATTTCGCCTCTATTTCTTGTTATAGAACCATCTTCTTTTCTCAGAGCCATAATCTGTTTTCTTCCCTTACTGAGATGTCCCTTTGCTATCTTTAGGCTTTGGTTGTTTTCAATTGCTTTCCTCACTAGTTCACAGTTGAATTTTCTTACGTCTTCAGTGATACTTTTTCGTACTGTCTTGCATAGCTCTATATATTCCACTTTGGAAGTCACATCTTCTTTAGTTGTCCTCATCTCTCTTCTTTTTTGCATCAACATTTTGGTTTTTCCTGATAATTTGTTTACATGCAACTTGTTCTTAGACCCAGCTAATTTTGTTGCTGTTTCCATAAGAGCTTTGGTTACTTTTCTGTTAACTTCCGAAATATCCACTTCTTCCGATGTTAGGCCTTCTAAAGCAGAGAATCTGTTCTTCAGTTCCAACTTGAAAGTATTATGGTGTTTTTTAAGGTTGGTTATGTCAATACATTTTGTTTGTCTTATGAGCTTGCCACGTTCCAGTTTAGTGTTGAGGTGCATCTTACATCTCACCAATCTATGGTCACTACCTGTGTTGAACTTGTTTAGCACACTGCAGTCTTCGATGACGAATTTTTTGTTACACATAATAAAATCAATTTCACTTGTCGTCCCAATTGGATGTCTCCATGTCCATTTCCTGTGTGGCTTTTTCTTGAAAAAGGAATTCAAGATGAAAAATCCTTCTGCCTCTGCAAACTCAACGAGAGTATTTCCACGCTGGTTTCTGTTGCCGTGACCGAATTTACCTACTGAAGTTTCATTCTGTTGCCGGTGCCCTATTTTTGCATTGAAATCTCCCATAATTATCTTCAAGTGCTGCTTACCTTTATTATTTAGATGACGAATTTCCTCATAAAATTCTTCAATTTCTTCTTCAGGATGACTTGTGGTGGGTGCATACGTTTGAATAATCTGAGCCTGGTATCTTCTCGATAGTTGGATGACGAGTCGTGCAGCTCTGTCAGAGGAACTTTCAACTTCTACCACTTTATCCTTCAGTTTCTTGTTTATTATAAATCCAACACCACTAGTTCTGCCAGTATCTGTCCCACGATAATAGAAGAGATGTCCACTTTTCAGTTCAATGAGATCTTCTCCTTTTCTCCTTACCTCACTTAGCCCCACGATGTCCCACTTGATCCTTTGTAGTTCCTCTTCCAATTCAAGAAGCCTTGAATCAGAGGATAGGGAGCGTCCGTTGTAGGTAGCCAAGGTCAGCATCAAATGGCAGCCTAGTCCGGTCCTCCGGGGATTCTTAGCACCCTCTGCCTTCATGTCGCACTGGCCGCTGCCTTGGCCAGGTACATTCCAGCTGCCGGAGACTGAGGGCCAAGATTTAAGTTGTAGAGTCATTTTGGAGGTGTTTGGCCATAACTCACCACGCTGGCCAAGCGGGTTGGTGAGTGTGGGATAGCATTTCCTCTGATCCCGATGGTATAGTTATACCGCTATTTGCGGTCGTCAGAGCCCCTTTAGTGGGAACAGGATGCACCACGAGAAGGCGGGGTTGACATTTGTCAAGGAGAGGCTGTGATGTTACGCATCACCTGACCTTACATCCTTTTGTATATCCTGTGTATAAGTCGACTCCCCGATTTTTATGTGAATATCTGCATTTTTTGTATAACTACCTATCTTGTGTATAAATAAAAAAAAGTTTTTTTTTCTTTTCCGAGGATGCGCCCGCATGCGGAAATGTGAACCTACTATTTATTGTTGAACCTACTATACTCTCGCAATGTTGCTTGCGGCAGTTTCCCGCAAAATGTTGGTGGAATTGAGGCACAATTCTGGGAAGATGATAGTGCTCACCACCCTGGTTAGAGAGTTTTCAGGGGAAGGTTACACATTTTAACAATATATGAACCCACTTTTGCACATAGTCCCTCCCCCTCCCTCCCCCGCTCCCCTTCTCCCACTTTTTGCGAGCGAGTTTTCTGCTACTTCATTCATGGAGAGTAAAGCATTTGTTCCCGCAGCAAACGAATCGTGATGCATTTACCAAACGTCGTAAGGCAGGCACATCGTTATTTAAAAAGAAACAAAAATACTTCCTGAAACATGTTTGGAAAGCGTAAATACGTCTTGATATCAACTAGATAGGTTTTTTTTATCCCATAAAAAATATGCATGTCATAAAAAATAAATGTATAACTTTTGAAGTTTTCAATGAATTTCTTCAAAATTTAAAATGAATCTTTAATTTGATTTATTGCAGACACTATAAAATTTGCACGCAACTATTTAAAAAATTTGAGAAAATTTGTTCTATAAAAATTTCTCCCACTACCCTGTGCAGCGTAGCAGCTGTCGGTCAACTGCTGAGTTGTACGAGTGTGCGATGGACAGAGAGGTCGTTTATCTACGCCCGAGTTTCATCCCCCCTCTCCACCGTGTTTGTGACAAACAATCAGCTTTAGTGACAAAACAAAACATCGCGTCATTCAGTAAAGATGCAATCCTTTTTTGCTCGCTCTTAGTCTTCAGAAAAGGTTACTGTTTATTTGATTTTTAAAGCCGGGGCACACTCAATTCAATAACAAACGTAAGTAGGTTGTTAAACTAATGCACTTATTTACTATCAGTGGCAGTGTTATTCTGAGCGATCGGCCAAGTTTAAACACTTGATTGTTTAAACTTGGCCGATTGTTTAAACTTGGCCGATCATTGATCAAGTTACCGCTGTTCTGTAGATTGTCGCACCTCTCTTTGCCGTCGTTAAGCAGGGGCAGCGGTCTCCTTTTGCAATAGTCTGTCCTTTTTCCTCTTCATCCCACTGCACGGTGCAATTTAAACTACTGGCTGATTTTTTCCTCTGGGTGATTTACCAGCGGGGTAGTCAAAGCCATATCGTCCGATTTAAAGCGGACTTTGAGACATCCTTGCGAAATGAGTTTTTCTATTAGTGAATAAAAAACAACCCGTACATATAAAAACAAGAAAGTTCTTAGCAATAATTTTCTTCTGTACCAGTAACATCCGGAAAATGATTAAATATACAACTGCAAATGAACTCATGGTGCAAAGGGTTAAGTATGCGCATTTCCGTAAGGCATCAAAATTTTGGTTTTCAACCTATCAGAAATATTTTCCGTGTATAAGTTCGACGCCCTAACTTCGACCTAAATATTTCATTAAAAAAGGTCGACCTATACACTAGTATATACAGTAGTACTTATGGTAGGGAACACAAGGATATGGCCGACGTTCTTTCTCTAACAGCAAACTTAATACATCTGACTATTTTTCGTGGGCAGCTTGAGAGGAGAGCAAATCTAATTATTTTCGTTCACGTGGGATATCAGTTAGAAGGTATAGCTGTTGTTGATAAGCTCAAAACTAAAAACAGGCCAAACAACAGGGAAAGGCCTGTCATTTTCTGCTGTGAAACAGTTCTGGTCTTACGTAGCCGATAAGTCTGAGCTCCGGCAAACTTGCAGCAGTAAATCAACATCTGTAGGAAACAGCAACAAGGATAACTTTTCAGCTGAATAAACATCGAGCAGATGCAAAAGAAATCCTGAAAATGCAGATGGGATTTAAATCTCTTTTAGTATGATGCGAAATAAGTGCCCTAAGAGCAGATTACAAAAGGAAAAGATTAAAATTAACCGCTACCAACTGTTCCTCCTTAGTAACAAAAACATTCCGAAAACATAAAACAAAAAAAAAAAGATACAGAATTTTTGGTTGCAATGAGCACGTCTTTTTTAAATCCTTTCCGACACGAATAACATACACTGTCTGACAGAGAAATTGCCACACCATGAAGGAATGCTCGAAAACAGACCAAAATGCACACACAGATAGGTCCTGGACAAATGATTTAATTGTCACATACAGACTAGGCTCTAGCGGCCGAATATACAGGATGATCAATAAGGAGTGTGGCCTCCATTTTGGACGATACAGTGTTGAATCCGACGAGGCATCAAGGCAATGAGAGTCTGAATAGTGTCCTGGGGTATCGTGGACCATGTGGTGTTGATCCGAGTCTACAATTCATCTTCATTTTGCGGGGGTGGGAGGTTACTCAACCGATGTCCAGTCGGGTCCCACAGATGCCCGATGGGCGAGAGAGTTTAGGGGATCGTGTTGGCCACGGAAGCATCCGCACACCGTGTAAAGCATTCAGGCTGATCTGAGCAGTATGAGGCCGGGCATTATACGGTTGAAAAACGGCGTTTGGGATGCCCTGCTGATACGGTAGTGCCACGAGCCGCAGCACCTCGTCAACATAGCGGTGTGCCGTCAATGTGCCCTTAATGCGTACCAGCGGTGAGCGGCTGTTGGCGCTGTTAACACCCCCACACCATGATTACACGTTGCCGGGCCGTGTGGCACTGCACAATGACGGAGGAATCCGCCCATTGGCCACGTTGCTTCCAGACGCTCACACGATGATCATCCGTGGTGTGACAGAACCGCGATTCGTCCCTGAACACTACACTGTTCCATTCGGCACCCCACTCAGCTCTGGAGCGACACCACGCCAAGCGGTGACGACGATGGCTCGCTGTTAACGGTAGCCTTCGCAACGGATGGCTGGATAGCAAACCAGACGCAGCCAATCGGCGCGACACTGTCCGCGTCGATATCGGAGCTTCCAAGCCTCTCCGTACACTCCGCAAAATGTCGCCCGTTGAGGCCTATGGGTCCGCTACGGCATGACGTCTGATGCGACGATCAGCGCGCTCGGACGTCCGTCTCCGTGCTCCGGTCCCCCTACGACGTTGCGCAGATCCTTCCTGGGATCACTGTCTCCAAATGGAACGGACGGTTGTGGCATCACGTTGCGTTTCTTCCGCAATACAACGCAAGGACCATCCGGCGGTACAAAGGCCTACGATGACACCTCTCATGAACTCATCCGTTTGACGAAATCGCGTAAGACGGCGTATTAACGGCATTGGCACCACTTGTTCGTTCTCCAAATGCGGTTACAGCAGAACCACTCACTTCTCGCTGCTGTGACGACGTCTCGACTGATGGCTTCACGGGCTGGTTGTCCGCTTATATCCCGCTAGCCGTTCGTGCGATTGGCCTGCAAATGCAATCATTTGCATAACTTGTAAGTGTACATCCACCCTGCAATTTGCATGGCGCTGCGATCAGGTCTTCGTGGTGTGGCATTTTCTCTGTCAAGCAGTGTATTTCCGTCATTCATAGTCAATGAAACCCATATCCGAAAAGTATTCTTTATAGCAAAAGCCAGGGGTGGAGAACCAGCGGCCTTTTGAGTAAATCCCAATTTTGCGGAACAATTCCTTTTATTTTTATTAATGTGTTTTCGCCTTTTATTATATTTTGTTTTAATCTTAAAATGACCAATTTAAAATAACAAAGAGTAAAAGAAGATCCAACGAAATAATGCTCCTTGACTGACAACCACAATTAAAACGTTAGTAAGACATAAGGGCTTTTTTTTTTTACACCTGTTGTTTTGTTCTATGGCTCCTAAAGAATTTTAAAGTCCTTATTGGACGCTAAGAAAGATCCAGTTGAAATATGGAAAAATGCAATTGAATACCAACACCTTGGGCAACATGCACGAAAAATGCTCTCTTGCTTTTCAATCACTTATTGCTGCGAATATACATTCTCTTACCTAATCCAAATCAAGACGCCCTTAAAGTCACAAATGACGGATACCCACCTAAAGGATCAGCTAAAAGTGCGGACCTGCATGTTACAACCAAATATTCACATGCTTACCAACAAAAAGCAGTCACAACAAAGTCATTAAAAGGTTAATTAACTTCAGAATTAACATTTTTTTAATTTTTGAAGTTAGTTACTACATAGTAAGATTTTTACAAAATAATGTACATTTCGAAGTATATCTGATTGAAGTTTCTTGAATGCAGCCCTGTTAGATTACAACGAACTTAATGCCGCCTTCCAACATGAAAAGGTTCCTCACCTCTGGCAAAAGCTATTCTAAGGGAAAGGAATTTTTCAAATACGTCTCTTGAAAGCAGATATAACAAGAAATGTTTTGACATTTCTTTCCCCTAGCGGGTAAGCTGCGCATTATTTTAAAAAGTTAATATTCCCCATCTTTATTGTTGCGCGAGGTATACACTAAAAAAAAATATTTTTCAATAGGACTGTAGAAGCCGGAGTACAGCATCAAACAGAAATACACACTAGCACTACCTAGCACCAGAACTGTGAAGTACAAAACCCACAAGGACAGGCTAAGACTTTCACGAAGTAAATGTTTTGCGGCGTTTAAAAAAATAATTTAAATGGAACTTTTAGAAGCAGAGATATTGACAAAAACCGATAAGACATTTGCGCCGCAAGCGGGAAACTTGTACACTATTTTTGGCAGTAAATGTACACAACATTTTTTGTCAGTTAGTAGTATCTGACTGAAAACAATTTTTTAATCGGGTTCTTAGACACAAAGTTATTGCTTCTAATATGCTGCTAACGGAAAACTGAACTTGAGCTCTCAAATGGCACACTTGTGCGTTAAAAAAAATTTGAAATTATGCGCAAGACATTTCCGCAAGAAACGCTCTCTGACAAGGAAAGGATTTTTCAAATTGGGCTGTTAAAAGCAAAGGTATCGACCAAAATAAAATATATGTCTACGTCTCCTGACGGGAAAACTATGCACTTTTTTAAGCAGAAGATATTCTCAAAAGGTTAGACGTGGTGAATGATATCTGACCGCGCAAGAATTTTTTTTAAAACGAGTTTTCAGAAGCGCACATATTGCTGCAAATACATCTGAAACAAAACTATAGAGGTACCCCCCCCCCCCAGTGACCAAACCATTCTTCACCAAAAATTTAAAATTATACGCGAAACATTTCTCACTAAGAGTTCTATCCGATGCAAAAAGAATTTTTCAAATTGAACTTTTAGAAGCAGAGATATCAGGGTTATCGCAATTTAACGCTACGTCTTCTAAAGGAAAAAGCATGCATCACTTGAAAAAGAAACTGTACCCAAAATAGTCTTCGCTTCAAATGGTTTCGAATGGTACAAAAAATGCTTTCAACGGGATGTTCAGAAGCAATTATAAGAAAAAACATATATTTTGATTTCGATAGCACCTCCATTTACGCCCTCTTGTGGCGAACTTGTGCATCGTAGAAAACCCGGAACGCAAGGATCATCGTTCTCACATTTCAAGCATCCCAATCCAAAAAGAATTTTTTCATATCGGACTAATAGTTTTAGAGATATGGTGTCCACAGACGGACCGAAAGACAAAGTGATAACATAAGCACGTCCTTTTTTACAAAAGACATTCTAAAAATATGTTACGAAACATTTGAATTGCAATATTGATTATTTATGCAGAACAGGATTTTTTTATTTTTTGAGGTTTTACGACCACCGTGAGTAACTCAGTGGACTGTCAGCAGTCGCCCGTCTCTAATTTAAGTCCACTAGTTCCAGGGAAGAAAGAGAGCCAGCGCCGTAAGACAATCACAACATCCATGCCGCACCGGGATTCGAACCCGGGCCCTTCACGGACGATTGATCATAAGCTAGCGCTTAGACCACTGCGCCACCGGGGAGACGAACAGGATTTCTGCAGGTCTGCTTAAATAAAATATTAAAGCCATTTTGCGAAACGGATTTCTACACAATATTAAACGCAAATGACATAATACTTTCAAGAACAGAGAAAATCCATATAACGATACCTCAGAGTACCTCCTCAAAGCATTTTCTAAAGAAAAATTCGCAATACGAAAATACCAGATATTCACACTAAAACTTTTACAACAGCTGATTAACTCTCGTGAATAGTATTACAAAATAATTACATGTTACAAAACTGCAAAACCCGTATTTCATAATTTAAATTATTCTCTGCGCTTATTAAAGACAAAAGGCTTTCAAATTTGTCATAATTTGTGTGTGATTAAACAGAATATTAGTCAAAGTATTTTGTTTACACTGAATATTAGTCAACAATTCTCTGAACATTTCATAAGCAAACAGGCGTTCGAAATCTGGGATGACAGAATATAATTTTCTGCATTAAACCATGCTTTTGTTGAACATGTCCACTCATCTAGAGATTGCGTGAAATTAAGTATGTATTAGATCATTCGTGTATTCTCGAATGTTATCACCAGGCCACACATCTCCTTTGCAGTATGTTAGAGGCAATTAATAGACGTGTACGTTGTGTACTCCTGAGAGTTTGGCACTGTATTTGAACTGAAGGGTAGGCTATATTGTGTATTTTGTGTGAACTCCACGGGTCTTTTTTACTTTTCAGCTGTGTTCACCGTTGTGAGGGCGTTTGTGTGTGTTTCAAAATGACTTTCCTGAGAACGAACTGAGTGGATTTGAGGGTTCTGGATTTTCGTTTTAAGGAAATACATGTGACTTAAGCGTGGAATCTCAAGCAGTAACGTTTCTGAAAAGAAATTTCTTGAGCAAATTGCATGCCCATTTGTAGAATGAAACTTGTTTTCTCACCCGGGGCTGTGAATTGCGACAAGAATATTTCGGATAGCCATACTAGAAAACCGAGTTTTTGTCTCGAAACGTTCGATTGTTTAAAAGAAAAGACTCGTGCAAAAGTGCCCAAAGGCGACAGATTTCTTTTTCTAAGAGCACGAGTGAACACTTGATTCTGATATATACCGTTAGAAGGTTCGCAGGTTTTAGTGACTTTGAATGATTACAGATTCAATTTTGACAACTTATTTATGGTTAAAGAGCTTGTTATACAATGAGCTATCATAAAAAGAATTCTGGGTTTATATTATATTGATATCTCTGTTTTTTAAACAGAATCCTTGTGTTTGTGACACATGACTCGTACACCATTAAATGTTACAGCTTACTCTAATTCACTTATAGACGAGAGCTGCGGTGTCTGTGTAAAGATGTACACTTCTAGTATTCCCGGGATTCATTGCTCAGTATGGTTGCTCTTAGCGACCAAGGTCCGTTCATGTCTGCAACACAGACACACATACTCCACTGAAACCGTGTTGAAAGTTAATGAACCAACGAATGGGTGAAACATTTTGTACTCAGCACAATGCAAAAATAGGAATAACTTTGGCGTGACGTTCATGAATAAGAGGTTTGTCGAACAGTTGCTGAAAAGCTCCTACGTAAGTACTGTGGTACACGGCGAGGGCTAAATGAAGCTTCATAACAAACGGAATGAGCTGGGTTTCTTAGTTATTGGTGGCTGACATACCCACGGTCGGAGCCAGCCTTTATATGCATATACACTATCTGCCAACAAGTAATTGGACACCCCTGTAATCGACGATATTTTAGGTCCTGATACACGTCACGGCCGCCGCCGTTAAATATCGAGTGGGAAACAACAACGCAACCAGTCGCATGCAAGATGCCGCGCAGTTCGGAGCTCTCTGATTTCGAGAAATGTGTAATCGCCGGGTATCACAGAAATGGCCGATCCATACGTGACATATCCAGCGAGTTGAAGTACCCAAAATCGACAGTGGCCTACGTGATTGGCAAGTGGAAGATGAGAGGTGGCTGTCGGAATGTGCCCCGACCCGGTAGACCCACAAAACTGGGAGTTAGAGACCGACCAAAGAAATGGGTGCTGGCCAGAGACATTCGGAAGAACCGCACCGAATCGATGGGCCACATCCGAGAGGAGTTTTAACAAGCATCTGGGAGTGTTCTTTCGATGAATATCATCCGTAAGGAAGACCATCTGCTCGGTTATCATGGACGTGCTGCCGCACACAAGCCTTTGATCACCAAGTCCACTAGCGCTGCTCGGCTAACGTGGTGCAAAGAACGTCGACAATGGACCGTTGAACAGTGGAAACAGGTTATCTGGAGCGACGAATCAACAGTGGCCTACGTGATTGGCAAGTGGAAGATGAGAGGTGACTGTCGGAATGTGCCCCGACCCGGTAGACCCACAAAACTGGGAGTTAGAGACCGACCAGAGAAATGGGTGCTGGCCAGAGACATTCGGAAGAACCGCACCGAATCGATGGGCCACATCCGAGAGGAGTTTCAACAGGCATCTGGGAGTGTTCTTTCGATGAATATCATCCGTAAGGAAGCCCATCTGCTCGGTTATCATGGACGTGCTGCCGCACACAAGCCTTTGATCACCAAGTCCAATAGCGCTGCTCGGCTAACGTGGTGCAAAGAACGTCGACAATGGACCGTTGAACAGTGGAAACAGGTTATCTGGAGCGATGAATCAAGGTTCACCCTTTACCGTTCGGATGGCAGGGTCTGGGTTTGGCGTCTGCCTGGAGAACGCCTCCTGCCGGATGTATTGTGCCAACTGTGAAGTTCGGTGGCGGTGGAATTATGCTATGTGGGTGTTTCTCCTGGTATGGCATGGGACCCTTGGTCGCAATTCATGGTAGACTCAACGCCGAGACCTACTGCACCACTTTGGATGACCATGCGCTTCCTACGTTGTGGCAGTTTTACGGGGTGGACCCATGTTATTTTCAGGATGACAATGCCACCTGTAATGTTGCGAGGTCCACCCTGGCTTGGTATGGTGACAATGGGGTTAATAGAATGGACTGGCCTGCGCAGATCCCGGACCTTAACCCTATTGAGCACCTCTGGGACTAGTTGGAGCGTCGACTTAAGGGGTGCCCCCACCGTCCAAAATCGGTAAAGGAGCTGGCCTGTCTTCTCCAAGCCGAGTGGAAGAAAATACCGCTAGCCGTCGTACAACGCCTGGTTGAGAGTATGCCCCGGAGGGTCGCAGCTGTAATCGCCGCTCGTGGAGGCTCCACCAACTGTTGAAGGTGAATAAACTTCGTTTTCCTTTGCTATCACAGGTGTCTAATTACTTGTTGGTAGATAGTGTATATACATATGTTCTCCTTTGAACAACCGACATTGTATGCGTATATGTGTCCTTGTTTGAGCAATCGACATTGTATGCATATATGTGTTCTTCTTTGGGCTACTATGGCCTTTGCGCGATAAATTAAAAAAAAATTATTAATAACTCAATTCGTGTAGGTTTTCATTATTTCTGCAAGAAAACTACTCCACGGCGTAGTGAACATACGTGTTTCAAGTGTCTGACATAATAGCTTGAAACCACTGTGTTGCTTAACTCAGAAACGTTGTGTGAGCTGGAGGATTGTCTGGAATGATGATAACTCACACACATATTTGCCTGATTCCCAGCCCTTGAACTTTAATTCCTCACGGAAGGGTGTAGGTAGTTTAGAATAACGTTATCATTGATAGTGACACCTCGTTCTTGAAAAGCAACCACGATCCCTCCTTCTGAATTCCAGCTGACATAGATGCCGGGACTTTCCAATCCGACTTCTGCACTCGAAACATTTCAGGAGGGAGAGAAACGGAATGCTTCAGTTGTTCGTTTGTTTCGAGATCGAAGGAATACGCCTATGTTTCACCATCAGTAACATACCTCCCCCAAAACTTAGCTTCACTAGCAATAAAACGTTGCACAAATTCATTACAACATTTTACTCTCTCTCGCTTCTGATCTTCAGTGATTTAGGGACATACTTCGATGAAACTTTCATTCCTAAATTCACCACAATACCGTAAGTTCACACTTGGGAGAGGCTGAATATTTTCATAATGTGATTCAATGTTCTTCTGCAATCTTGCATGCTAAGGTTATCAATGGTGTCTTTTTTTGCAGGAGTCGACACGGTAACAGAAGTTCCACTGCGGAGTGCATCTTCAACACTCTTTCTTTGCCGCCTGATCGCAGAGTCGTCAGATGCGTTGCTTTCTGACTAGTCTTCCGAGCTGGGCTTGGGTTCCAGTCCCGAATGAGGCATGGATAGTGCGCTTGTCTTATGGTGCTGGCTCTCTTCCTTCCCTGGAACTATTAAGCCCAAAATAAGGACGGACGAGTGCATTTAGCCTTCAGAGCTGCACATGGTGTTCTCAAACCCTTTAATGACCACGACCATGAAATCTTGTGTAGCACAGAATCCCATAACTCCCGAAACTGTCTGTTGCTACTTTCGGAATTTCTGTCCCCTTATTTTACAGTTTAATAGCATACGGATTAGTGCTGGTTCACTACACAAAACTTCCGATGTGTAGGCTTGATATGCATTGACCTTCAAACATTTCCCAGTGGCAATCATTGCATTCTTTCACGGAGAAGAGATGCGATGTCATGAGAGTGAGTAACATCACCCCGGGAGAAACCGATTCCTGCTTCATTTACTTGTTTAGTGAGAACAACGGTGACTAAGGGTGACTACTGCTATTCCGCCGAGGCCGTACAAATTCAAAGAACCGGTAGAGGTAAGAAATCCTATTCACTATTGACACGCGGTTCGGGCCGCCGTGGTCGTTTGCATGTAAGGGCGTTATGGGCGTTAAAGGGTTAAACTCAGAAACTCACACATAGTAAAAAAAAACACCGTTTCTTCCACATTTAAATTGTGCAATCCAATTTTGACCTTGGCATATAATCGACAAGATTCTTCTAATATTTATTGCATTGCGTATGCTGATAAAATTATTTCGGTGAAATTCCTTTAAATGGAAGTAATCCATGATCACGAAGTTCTTGATTTTCTCAACAACTGCTATCTCCATTTACCTTCCTCACTTCAAAACCCTTTGCAAAATAAAATAAAATAGTTACAGTCCTGAAATTTTCGGAGAACATACAGAAAAAGTCACAGAAAAGACTGGCTATATTGTCTTTCACGGAAATTTGCGTGATTCTTATTGAGCTAAAAACGTTTCAACCTCCTTCGTATCTTAAATAAAAAAAATGAACAAAATTCATCGATAAATTTCTTCAGAATCGTCTGCGTCTAACATTTAAAAGATTACTAGGCCAGTGCTTTTCCAAAGCAGGCGCAGTTAAAACGTGCATTCCGTGGGAGAGTGAAATTTTTTTTCATTTCCCCCATTCTTTCCGTAGAAGAGTTTTAGAATTCTGTTGCTCGAAGGTCAAAATTTAGCAGTAAAACCTTGAAATGAAAGCACTGCTGCTTAGGAAAAAAATTACAATAACTAAGTCGACAAAATTCGTGTTTGCTGATGTAGAAAGCGAAAGACACAGAATTAATCTTTTGAGCAGGGCTTTCATTCAATGTTCTTTCTCTTTGCATTTTTAAAGAACTTTCACAAAGTACCTTGAATTTAGACTTTTGTTTAATTCTGATGGATCCGTAGACGAAGATCCGTTCAAGCAGCTTTCAGAATTTGATAATCCTATTGTTTTTTTCCTTTTAAGGATGTTTCTAAGACATGATGTTGGATGCTTTTGAGTTCTTAAGAAGAACCAAGCTTTGTTCAGTGCTGCATTCCTTTGAACGCAGGTAAATCCACCCCCATACTGCGGCAAATTTGATTGATGATCTCAAAATGGCGCAAGACGGCTAATCACTGTCTCTTCTCACACTTATCAGTACCGTGCACTGTCGTTCGACTCAAAGGAGTAACTTCGTTCATTTTGCGCAGATACAGATTTAGTCATTTTTCACGTCAAATGTCATGTTTAATTACTCTAACAGTCGTACCGGACTGAATCTGCAATTAAACAATTAAAGAAGAAAATTGAGCGACTTCTCTTTTTGCTTTTCACTAAAATAGTTCATTATATTTTAGAGTTAAATAATCTGAGGCACTTTAAAAGTCGAAATCATTTGGGCGGTAAAGCTGTTGACTTGAAAGAAAAAAAAGTTTAAAGCGATCGTTTGAAAGTAGAAGATAGAACCTAATTCACAAAGATTACAAATGATAGGGGAACCTAATAATTTATGCACATCATCTGTAAAATCCAGCTACATACAGAACTTTATAATATGTCATAATTTTGGATAAGAACAAAATTTTGTGTAAAAGAAAAATAATGTCAACGGATTTATGTTGGAAGATGAGTTAATCTCCTTTGCATTTTAAGATGCATGAGAAATTTATTCATCTTCTGCATAGTAAATCAGCTCGCTCTGCGATCATTGTATTTCCTTTAAGTGTGAAAAATCTTCATACACTGCTGAATAAAATTACGGTAACCGAACAAAATGTAGTATATATATACAACGGCCGTTCCATAAAAACTGAGAGTAAAATCACTCACAATGCAGAAATATAAGTACAGCAAAATATATGTTATTCTTTCTCAAAGTATCTTCCCTCGGATGATATGCAACAGTCCCATCTTTCAGTCCACGTTTCAAAGCATGTGGCTAAGGCATTTTGTGATGGCTGCTTTAGCGACCCCTGAACAGCTTGAATAACGTCAGCATCTCTGTTGGATGTTGCAACACGGAATTTCTCCTTCATTGTTGGAAACAACCAGAAATCGCACGGGGCGAGGTCGGGACTGTAGGCAGGCTGTGTCATGATTTCAATACTGCGTTTCGTAAGAAACTGTTGAACACAAGCAGCCACGTGTGGACGGGCGTTATCATGGTGTAGGGTCCACTTGCCAACCAGTTCCGGTCGCTTAATCGATATGTGTCGTTGCATACCCTTCAAGACTGAAATGAAATACTCAGCATTGACAGTAATTTGTGGAGGAACGGCATGCTGGTAGACTACACCTTTATGATCAAAGAAATTTATCATCACCACCTTCCCAGCTGATTTGGTTTGGTGGACTTTTCTCGGAAGAGGCGAGCCTGTGTGTTTTCCGATACCCGTTGCGCGCTTCGTGAGGGGGTCGAAATGGTAGACCCATGTTTCATCGGCAGTTATTACTGTGTTTAGAAAGTTTGGACCCTTTGCAATCATTTGTTTCCACTCATGACACACCTGAACTCTGGATAACAGTTGTTCTCTCATCAGGTGATGATTTATCCATCTGAAACACACACGATGCAGCAGTAATTTGTCGCGTAGAATGCGGAATGCCGACCACGCCTAGGAGCGAGTTCTGTCGACAAATGCCTTTTTTGGAAATCATGGTGTCCTCTAAAGATCATTGACTCACCCAAACATTTATCTTTGTAAGCTTTTTTCATTAAATCAACTGTTTCTGGAGCCCTTTTACCCCAACGATTGCAAAATTTTATCGCTTAATGCATTTCACTTTTTAACTCTGAATCACTCACCTCCATAGCTGTATGGCGAAATGCTGACGTACCTTAAACAACTGCGCAATAAGAAAACTAGAATCGTCTGCCACGGTTAATAATTGTTGCCATAGATACTTCCTTAATTCAGTTAGTCGTCTGCGTGGTTATTTTCCCCCTTTGCACTGTTGCCAACAAAAAAAAATGTACTCTCAGTTTTTATGGAATGGCCTTTGTATATTTTTAACTTTCGGTGTTAATGAAACCACAAAAGTATACAGCAATATATTGTTGCATAAAAATGAAACGAGTACGCAAAGTTAATCCGCAGACCTGTGTAATGGAGATCTACAGTGATTGCATCAAGATAAATAGACAGTGCAGATCAGAGTGCTCAAGTTGCACACAAGATATTAGTAAGGAGTATAACCCCACAAACGGTCAAAGACTCTTGGCAAATGAGCTGTTCTAGAAATGAGAATGTTAACGAAGGTCAGAGGCGACAATTGCCATTTTGCTACCAGGATTGCTTTTTACTCACCACGTGACAGAACTGACATCCAGCACATGCTCGACGGGATTTAACTTTAGCGATATCTCTCGCCAGGCCATGCCTAGACTTCAGTTTCTAACTGCTCCTTCACCAGGTCAGCTCTGTGAGCGCGCGCGTTGTCATGAACAGAAATTCATCAGAGCCTGCACAGATGAGTTTGTTTTGATGGTTTATGAACTGCACCTCTAAAATTCTTTCATAGCTTTCGAGGATATGGCTTTGCATTTTTGATCAGTTACGACTGCTCCATCAAACGCATGATGCAGAGTGCTGCTGTTCATCATTACGCCACTCCACACAAACACACCACCTCTACGATAGACATCCCTTTTCCTGACGTTGGAGGGCTGATAACGCTTTCTTAGTTTTCTCCAAATTAAGCAACATTAGAGTCAGTTTATAGCCTGAAACGGGGCACACACATCAAAAAACAAAAGTGTATCCTTTTTGTTAGGACATCACTTTACATGCTGACGGTACCAGTTTTGATAAGCTCGAATGTCATTGCATGTATGTGGATACACATATAATTTTTCTCTTAGCATACAGTCCACTCGCATTTAACCGTTTTACTCGTAACAGCACTCTACCGGAAATTTTTCACGTGTGGAAGAAGAAACAACCTCGAAAGACAGTTGTTGCGCAGTCATCGTTCTGTTACGTTTTGCCGTTAGAGCCAGATAACTGATGGATCAGGTTAACATAGCATTAAGGAGAACTTAACCAACGTTTCTTGTAATGGCTCCATTTCTATGATAATGAGATGACCTTTTTTGACACATTTAGTAATCGCACCAGCTTCGCCTAATACTGTCCTGCTTCAAGTCGCTCTACAGCTTGCCAACTTGTGAAGTGCCTGCCCCGTAGGACGCACATAAGATAGAGGCACATAGCAGGAAGAGCACATGCCAGTGTAGTATAGTGGATAACATTCGGAGCTCCGGAGCCGAGAGTAGCAGGTTCGAATCCTTCCCCTGGCATAAAAATGATGGAGAAAGCTACTTCGTCATATTGGCGCCCGAACTTCAAGGATGGTCTGGCTGATAGGTTTCTCGCAAGGGTGTGATGTTCTTTCCACACCGCGATATAGGAAAAATGAGAATCCCTTCTTCAGTGCTTCGAAAAAAAATAAATGTGTGTGATATTACTTTCCACACACCAAATTGTCTGGGATTTCTCAAATGCGACACATGGTCTCAGCTGACCCGTGGACTATGCCCTTGACCCACTTTCGGTAGGGGAAATATGACGCACCTGCCCGCAGGATGCACATGAGATAGAGGCAGATAGCAGTGAGAGCACATGGCAGTGTAGTATAGTGTATAACACTCGGAGCTCCGGAGCCGAGAGTTGCAGGTTCGAATCTTGCCTCTGGCATGAAAATGATGGAGAAATTTACTTCGTCATAAACTCAATGAGTAATCTAAATGATGATAACTCGTCATCTTTAGTACTGACGAAGTTCCTAACCTTCGCGGCATGCAAAGATTAAGAAATGATGCTTCCGCCCCCTGTGGTCGAGTGGTCGGAGGCGATGTCCCTGATACTAGTCCCGGATCTGAACCAGTTGCAGTAAATGAATGACGAGTCCTTTCCCTTGAACCAGTTGCAGTAAATGAATGACGGGAGACTTCTTATAGCCCCATGAGATGCTCATGGTGGTCATTAAATCCCTAAACAAAAAAATTAAGTGACATGATAAATACCGAGTTCTTATATAAATGAGGAACTTGTGATTTTGCAGATCTGCTGTGATTAGATATTCCGAGTGTGCATAGTAATTTGTGAGTTTCAGGAACTTGTGAGGTTGTATATCTGCTGTGATTAGATATTCCGAGTGTGCATAGTAATATTGTTAGGCATGCGTTGTTTTGCCGTCGGGGACGTCATCAAACTGCAAATATTGATTTAACCTTTTAACGACCATAACGCCCAAAACTCCAGTACGTACAAACGGCCATAGCCGCCCGAAACGCCTGTCTAGAGTGAGTCAGATTTCCGACCGTTACTTGTTCTTCAAATTTTCTCGACCTGAGGAAGTCACCCCCACTTACAATTGTTGTTATCAAACAAAAAAGTGAAACAGCAGACAGTTTCAGGCGTTCTTTTATTTAGAATGATACAAGATTTTTGGGTCATGGTCGTTAAAGGGTTAAAACACTCCCTTACCTTATTTTGCCATCCAGTGTAATTTTATTTCCTTCGCGTTTGGCTTCACGAACACTTGTATCTACGTACGTACTTTCACAGTATTGCGTAAGTTGCCAAATGTTTCCCATATATTTCAATTTTATTTCATGCCTTAGCATTTCCTCGTATGAATTCCTTCTCATGCGCAACTAGAGAATAAAAGTTACGAAAAATTTCGATTTCTGTTGGAAATATAAAACCACATTGATGATCAAAACGCATTTTCATAACATTATTGTTCTGTCTATGATTTGATTTCAATATGTGAAAAAATAACATATGTAACGTACCAGGAGATGTGACGTACCTGCCAGAAGGACGCATAAAGGCAGAGAGGAATCAGAATAAAACGTCCGCGTAGCTCAATTGGTAGAGTGACTTATTCCGGAATGAGGGGATCCGGGTTTTTTATCCCGGCGCGGATAAAAATGACGGAGAAATTTACTTCGTTATAATGGCGCCCGAACTATCCGGATGACCCGACCGTTCAAAATCTCGCATTGGTGTGATGTTCTTTCCACACCGCGAGATAGGAAAAATAAAAGAATCCCTTCTCCAGCACTTCGAAAAAAAAAAAAAAAAAATAAGGGGGAGATGATGTAACGTACCAGGAGATGTACGTACCTGCCAGAAGGACGCATAAAGGCAGATAGGAATCAGAATAAAACGTCCGCGTAGCTCAATTGGTAGAGTGACTTATTCCGGAATGAGGGGATCCGGGTTCGAATCCCGGCGCGGATAAAAATGACGGAGAAATTTACTTCGTTATACATACTTCGGGTTATTTTTCACGTTTTGGTTTACTACTAGAGCTTCTGGTCTAGATGGTATACTTCCAAATATTCTATACTCTTGGGTAATGGAAGTAACACCTTTTTTATTTTTTCCATTCCAGTTGCCAATTTTCAACGAGAATATCCGCAACCAAAATATCTTTACTTAGTTGCCTCTCTCCTGAGAATTACCATTATTTATTGTTCTTTTTTTCCCTTTTATCTTTGATTGAAGGTTTACCAACCACCGTGAGCAACTCAATGGTCTGTAAGCAGTCGCCCGTCCCTAATTTAGAGTCACTGGTTCCAGGGAAGGGAGAGAGGCAGTGAGGTGAGAAAAATACAACATCCATGCCTCTCCAAGATTCGACACAGGACCCTTCTCGGACGAATGATCATGAGCCTGCACTTAGGCCACTATTAACTAAACACTATTAACTAAATAGTAAGCGAAACTTGATTTCCTGTGTAAACGTTGTGAATATGACATTGGTAGAATAAAAACTGGTAAAAGAGCCTAAGCGTAGGCCTAGGGACTGTGAATAAATATTTCGTGCCTAAATAAAAGCGCAATATTATGAACTTGATTTGATGTGTAAACGCTGTGAATATGACACTGGTAGAATAAAAACTGTTAAAAAGGCCTATGCCTGTGGCCTATGACTTTAATATTTAGTGCCTAAGTAAAAGTGCAATGCTATTGACTTGATTTGATACGTAAGCGTTATGAATATAAAGTCGGCGGATTAAAATCTGTTAAAATGGCCGAGGTGTAATGCCTATGAATTAATTAAGTAAAAGAAAAATATTACAAATTTGACATGTTCTGTAAATATTAGGTGCTTAAGTAAAAGTGCAGCGTTATTAAAAAATCCCAACTTATTGTCCTTTCCTGAACACTGCAATTTCCGCTTGGCTTACATAGAACGTTTTCTCGAAATTTGTTTCAAGTTCCCAATTCAATTCTCAATATACACCATGCAACGGCAATATTTATACCCCCCACCCCCTTGAACTTGTGTAGCCAGTTGTCCTAAGTATGAACCAACATGAAAATTCAGACAAACAAAAGAGCTCCTTCCCATCGTTAGGCACCTTGGGAAACTGCCACACATAATTCGGAAACTTGGAAAACTGCCACACATTCAAAGTGTTCCTCGGAGGAATAGCAATTTGTACCCTGCTCCTTAAAAAAAGCGTGTGGCGGTTTTCCTGTGTGGCAATCTTCCGGTGTGGCAGTTTTCCTGTGTGGCAATCTCCTGGTGTGGCAGTTTTCTTGTGTGGCAGTTTTCCTGTGTGGCAATCTCCTGGTGTGGCAGTTTTCTTGTGTGGCGGTTTACATTGAACCAGCACTGGTTCATATATCCCCAACTTTTACTACGCTGGCTCTCTACATCCACTCCCAGCAGATCAGAAGCCATCGCTTAGACCACTGCGCCACCGGGGTGGCCCCTGTATTCTGTTCATTAAACATGAACAGATTTTCAAGCAAATCAGCGCTGGTTAATGTACCTGCCACTTGTAACTACGCTGGCTCGGTATATCCACTGCCAGCAGCTCAGAGACAGGTACGTCTCGCTACCACAAGGTTCACCCCTCGTATCCCTTTCGCTAGCGCTTCTGGGAACGACTTCTTTCCACCACCATTTCCGGTTTCTCTTCTTCGCGGCTCCCTGTTCCCTTCGACGAAATCACCGCGCCTTGAAGGAGTTTTCCAACACGTTGTGCTGGGCGTGGTTGCCCATTTTCAAAAATGCGACCAGCGCCCTAAACATTTCATGTTACATTGTTGCAATGCGTCTTGTAAATAAAAACAAGAAATTACGTCTTGTAACATTGTAATAATAAAATTCTTACACATACCTTCCTGTTCCTTTTTTTCTGGCATTGTTTTTCTCTAATGGAGAACAGGTATACGCTTTATTAATTCTCCGTAAAGAAGAAAGACACAACAGTAGGCGGTTATTTTCTTAATAATATACACTACTGGCTAACCAAAACGCAAGCCAGACTTACTAAACACATAACAACAGATACAAAGATGAAACGATTGAGCTTACAGGCCCGTGGGACTTGCGGAAAGGCAGACATCAATAGTTCGTGTGGCCTCCATGGCTGGTCATAACGGCCGCTACACGCCGCGGCATCGAAGGAAAGTGGCTTTGGATGTGGGCTTGGGGTATGTTGGTCCAGGCTGCTTCCACATGTTGCCACAGTTCATCAGGCGTAGCCTTGGGTGGTGCTTGCCAGGCCACTCGGTTGCCGATCAGCGACTAGACGTGTTCGATGGGGACATATCAGGAGAACAGGCGGGCCACGGCTGCAGTGACACCTGGTGGGCTGTGAAGAATTGTTCCACGATGCGTGCCGCGTGCGGGCGCGCATTGTCCTGTTGAAACGTGGCCGCTGTCAGGTCCTGCACGTAAGGGAGGACTACAGGCTCCAAAACGTCGGAGATGTAGCGGTGGCTGTTGAGTATACCGGTGATGCGTACCAGAGGGGTGCGGGTGTCATATCCAACTGCGCCCCAAACCATAACGCCAGGCAACGGACCGGTATGGCGATGCATAATGCAGGAGTCATACGGTCTCTCGCCGCGGTGCCGCCACACGCGGATTCGACCATCGGGGTGTTGCAGGCAGAAGCGGGATTCGTCAGAGAAGACAATGTCATGCCATTCCGTTGTCCAGGTGCGGCGTTCAACGGCCCACTGCCGCCGCACTCGCCGGTGGTGTAACGTCAATGGTAATCGGAGCAATGGGCGCCGTGCGACAAGTCAGCGCTCCTGCAGACGACGTCGAACGGTACGTGCTGACACAGGTTGTTGCGCAACACACCCTAATTCCTGCGCTAACGTTCGTGATGTGGCGGTGTGAGCCGTCAATGCCCGCCGCACAAAATGCCAGTGTCCTCGTTTGGTGGGGTGCCGCGGCTGCGGCAATCGCTCACTTCGGTCCGTCCGTCCCTCCTGCATCCACCGAATCCATACTCGCCTCACTGTGGCTGGATGTCGTACCACACGGGCGCCGATGTCTCGGTACGATAAACCGCTGTCGCGATAAACCACTATTTGTCCTCTGTCGAACTCCGAAACGTGCTAGAATGACTGCCGTATTCTGCGACGAGGCATCTGGAAGCTTCCCACGCGCAGGTCCGGTAGAACAACACACTTCCACTACTTACACTCCGCCTTCTGTGCACCCTTCTTATAGTGTTTCTCGGTGGCGTGCCGGGCGCACATGATTTGCATATGGCCCGCAATGCTAATCGTTTGCATGTCCGCTCGCGTGACGAATGCTGCGAATTTCAGGCCAATCGGATGCTTCCTTCTTGGTGTTGCAATTTGGGTCGCCAGCAGTGTATTTGGGCAAGATTTTTTCTAGGTCCATTGCTTTACAAAACGAGAAGACGACTGATAACTGTAATATGCGTTTTATATTGGGAGCTAAAATAAACTATGTAACTTAATTTAAAAAAAACAAGGCGTGAACTTGGCAACACTCTGGTACAACGAAATAACATTTTTCACTGAATTTTCAGCGTCATGGTGTTACCAAAATTTTGACTTGACGACTAAAATATTTTCGTCTCCAAAAATGATTTAAGATTAGTTTTGACTATTCAAAGTTACCATACTTTTCTGAAGTCATAATCTCTCGTGAAAGCTGAATAAAAGTGCTGAGAATACATTGTCTAAAGTTCTTATAAGGTACTTCGAAACGAATATTCTTTTGTGAAGCTTAAAGTTCATCAGGCAGAAACTATTCATGTTTATTTCAATTTCTTAGGGCGAAACGTTGTCCATTTCACTGACGCGACTTCAAATCACTGCTGGTTACTTACTGGATAAGCAGTTGGAATGCTGCCTTCTAAAGTCGAAGGCTGGGTTTGAATCTCCGGCAGGTGTCATGTTTGTTCTTCCGATAAAAATAACAAAAAATTATCGATGGATAGTTAATTTTCACGTACGGTGCTCATAAAAATCATTTGCTACAAAAAACATTGTCGTTTTTATTTGCTGCATGGCCCACCAAAGCCCGCAATAAGATGTCGTTTTCACAGTTGTAACAGGCAAAGCTAATGATCTGAATCATTTCAGTTTTTAAAGCTTTAATACCTGGGATGACATTTTTTACGGAAGCTCAGTGGTGAACTTTATTGTGAGCAAGTTTCATTGATAGAGCTTATGGATAAATTACTAAGATAAAAAGGGGGAAAAGCTGTTATCTCGTGAGTAACACATCCATTTATTTGAATCCTGTCACAACTAAATAGTAAGCGAAATGTAAAGGCAAATGCGATTTCTCACCAAATTTGTCATGCTCAAAAGGTCAGTGTTTGCGAGATCAATATCAAAAATCTGTGTTCTTGTAGCCATTGTAGCTATGCATTTCGGTATTTCATTTTTACTCCTGTCTCAAAAGGAAACATTATTCATTCTTAAATGTTTAAAGCTTCCTAGTCTAAAATGCCAATTTTCATGAAGCTCCGTTCAGCTGAAGTCAGTGAAGTCGTTACATTGTAGCAAGGATAAAATTTTATTTACTGAAATTTGTTAGAATGAATTGGCTGCCGTCAGAGCTTAGAAAATGCAATTTATAGAGTAACTTCCCCGACCATCACTTTCTTTTTCGACGCCTGCTTACTCTGAACATGAAACTGTAATATCAGCTGCAGACATACTCAATGTGTAACCAGAAAATTTAGATTTATATCAGAAATAGGGGAAGTGTTTTGTGTCAGACTACTTGTTCCCCACAGTTAGAACAGACAACTGCGCTGAGTGACATTGATTGCCTGGTAACATTAAAGTACGATGTTCCACAGCAAAGTTTATGGTTGTTGATCTGAAATATGAGCCAGTGCTGAAAATCAATACCAAGTTCCTTAAGGGTACCATAATGGCTAGAGATTGAGCTCTGCGAACGAGATTAAAAGCGTTTTCAATTCTAATAATTTTGAAAAGTGACGGAAGTTTAACCACATACATTTATTTATTACACATATGAACAGGCTATACATAATCCAGTTACATACGTGGAGTAATTGAAACAAAGAGAAATATAAATAAGAATCAGAAAAAGTTCTATGTAAAACACAATAACCTAACATGTGTATGAACAACGAAAGATGACTGTACAGCAATCAGCCGATATTGAGGCAATGATGACAAGCTAATTCAAAAGCTTTTTCACCCATAATCAAAATGCCGTTGCCCTTTTTGAGTGTCGAATGAATTGCAGGATCTAACAGGAGTATAGTAGAGGATTTCAGCTCTGATTATGCCGTAGGAGCTAAGTGCCATAAGAGGCACTCCGAGGCCATGCAAGGCAACAATTTTTTTTTTTTTTGATTGAAGGTTTAACGACCACTGTGAGCAACTCAATGGGCTATAAACAGTCGCCCGTCCCTAATTTAGGGTTACTGGTTCCAGGGCAGGGAGAGAGCCAGTGCCGTAAGAAAAACACAACATCCATGCCTCACGGGATTCGAACCCGGACCATTCACGGACGAATGATCATAAGCCAGCGTTTAGACCACTGCGCTACCGGGAATGCGCAAACAAGTTTAACAGTGCCTAGATTATTATCATTTTAATGACTTTAATTACGAAAAACGTTGATGAATAGAAATACTAGTACGTTCAAAAAGTTCCGGAACTTTTTATATTAAAAAAGAATGAGTACAGATAATACCTATTTATGCGGTGTTTCCCTCGAAGTAGTTACCCTGTGCAGCTATGCATTTTTGCCAGCGCTCAGACAAAGATTTAAATGCAGATTGCAAGCCTTCTTTTGCCACATCCTCCAGTGCCTCCGTCGCAGTTCGTTGCACTTCTTCGGAACTTGAGAAACGTCGCCCCTTAAGCGAATTCTTCATTCGGAGAAAAAGGAAAAAAGTCACACGGGGTGAGATCAGGGGAATAAACTGGTTGTGGAAAAACGGGAATGTGATGTTTGGACAGGTAATCGGACACCAGGAGGGATCTTTGAGCAGGCGCATTATTGTGATAGAGCACCCAAGAGTTGGTCTTCCAAATATCGGGTCGCTTGCGCCTCACTGGTTCTCGGAGACGTTTCAGGACGTTGACGTACTCTTCTTTAGTGACTGTACGCCCGTGTTGAAAAAATTCCTTGTGTACGACCCCCTTGCAATCGAAGGAAACTGTTAACAAGACCTTTCCTTTGGAGCGGTCAGCCTTGAACTTTTTTGGTCGTGGTTCCACTGCATCGGAATCCACTGCATCGATGTTTTTCCCGCAAACTTGCATGCACTCATCCATTTTTTCTTGTGTCAGGTTTTTGGGAACAATTTGTTGGCACGTGATGCATGCCCAATTTCTCTGTTAAAATGGCATGGCAACTTCCAACTGAGATGCCAGCAACTTCTGCAATCGCTGCAACAGTTTTTCGACGGTCATTCTTCACAATTTCTTTGACAATGGCGATTTGTTCATCCGTTGTCGATGTTGAAGGTCGTCCTGACCTCTCATCATCCTCGATGCTCTGTCGCCCGTTTTCGAATCGTCGATACCACTCATAAACTCTAGTTCGACTCATTGCACTCTGACCGTACGCTAACTTAAACATTTGAAAAGTCTCAGCGAAAGATTTTCCGAGCAGAACACAAAATTTTACTCTTGAACGCGGCTCAAAACTCGACATCGTTGTACTCGCGACGGAAAGCCTGGAATGACTGTAATAACGAACTACGCAGATACGCTGTACGTGTTGGATCTGGATCAAACCGGTTCTAGCTGATCGGTCACATGATGCTCTTCGCTTGCTCAGCGGGGAATGACGTAATTCACTGACATTTGGCAAATATTCAAAAAGTTCCGGAACTTGAATGTAGTAATATATTTCCGTTTTAAGGTAACACATGCCAAATTCTGTTCTTAAAATAGTGGTACAAAATGTCTCTCTTCAGCTAGTCGTCTGTCTTGAAATGTAGGTATCTAAGGAATTTTATTTTTAATTTTTAGTTTTCTTAACCAGCACATCATTTCATGGATTTCAAATAAGAGGATTGCATTCTAAACGACATCTATTTTAAGTAAAGATGCAACCCCCGGTTGCCGAGTGGTTGGGAGAGTGGTCCTCAGATCCCGGAACTAAATCCTAGTGAGGCATGGGTGGCGTGCCTGCAAAACGACGCTGAGTCTGTCACTTCCCTGGAATCAGTGACCCGAAATTGAGGACGAGTGACTGCCTTAGCCGTGGATGCTCAATGTGGTCGTTAAACTTCGAACAAAGGGTGAAAAAGCCTTTCTGCAAAATACTGCTGTTGCACAAACTATCAGTGCTTTCCTTTTTTATTTTTGCCAAATACAAAATGCCAGAGTTCCGTATAATGAAATCGAACTTTTTAAAGGGGCTTAACAAGATAATGGAAACACCTTCTGTTTGTGGAGAACTTTTTATTAATAAGCTGTAGGCCCACCTCGGGCTTTCAGAACAGAAGCGGTTCGACTTCGGATAGACTTATAGAAGTCCTGCACCTATGGTAATGGAATTTGGGTCAATTTTTTCTCCAAAATAAACTGAAGTGGCAACACAATTAGGATACCTCTCTAATACCGCGTTGGTCCTCCTTGCGATCAGATAACGAAAGCGACGCGACGGGGCATAGACTCCACGAGTTCCCTGTAGTTTGTGGAGACAGTGCACACCATGCTTCCTGAGGTGCGTCCCACAATATACGACGGTGGAAGATTCTGGCATTGAGGACACGTTGAACAACGTCCCAAATGTGTTCGATGGCGTTTAAATTCGGCGAGCGAGGGGGGGGCCTAGTCAGGAAGCCAAACCCCGTGGAATGTTCCTCCAGCCATAAGCGGGCGACGGCGGACGTGTGCGGTGGCTCATTGTCGTACTGAAAGAGGTCGCACCTCTTGGAGTGTTTGCATGACATGAACGGGTGCAAATAATCTCCAAGGATGGTTACGGTCAGAAGACGCATGACGAGTCCTAATGCGTGCCAGTTGAAAATACCCCACACTATAACAGAGCCACCGCCGGCCTGCACTGTCGCTTGTAGGCAGACGGGATCCATTGCATCGTGGGGTTGTCGCCACGACCCGGAGTCGGCCATCTACTGAAACCCGTTGATACCGCAATTCTTCGGACCAGGCTACACGTTTTCACCTCAGTCATCTTGCGTCCAGTGGCGGTGTTCACGTGTCCAGGCAAGGCGCACAGCCTTGCGTCGTCGGGTCAGCAATGGCACCTGTGAGGGTCGTCAGCTCCGGAACCCCATAGAACACAGGGAACGTTGCACTGTCACCTGTGAGGGTCGTCAGCTCCGGAACCCCATAGAACACAGGGAACGTTGCACTGTCAGAACGCTAATGCTATCACACTGTTAAAAAGTTTGTGGTAAGTTGCACCAAAAAGTGTTGCTGCACCACTTTGTTTTAGAAAAAATACGCCATTCTGTGGTGCAAAATAAACCCAAAAACATGGTGCAACCTTGTACCATAACGTGGTGAAAAGTTGAACCACGATGCTGGGTTTTGCTTGCGAAACACGATGGTGTATCTTTTCTCAGAAAGTGGTGCAGCTGGAGTAGCACCACGTTTTGGTGCAACCTACCACAAAATGTTTAACAGTGTGCTGGACCCAGAATTGAATTCCGCTGTGATTTGCGGCAATGTTGCACGCCTGGCGGATGTTACGATACGTACCAGACACCGCTGTCCACGATCACCAAGGGCTTTTCTACGGCCGCACCGGTCTCGCACGCTAGATTTCCCCCTGAGTTTGTGTAGTCCAGGTACATACCACGTACCTGGACTACACAAACTCAAATTTTGTGATAATTTCCGAGATAGAGTGACCCATTTGCTGGGCGCCGACTATCATACCACGTACGAAATTGCTTAAATCCTGATAAGCTGCCATCTGAACTGCGAAAGCTACTACTTGAGCTTGCGGAGATTAGCGCCTCTATGTATACCTCGTTTGCGGACGATACCATTTACCGCGGGGTTGTGGTGTCAGGTAATGGAAATAGAAGTGCCCTTCCCAGTTTTTGGCACCTCAGTGTATGTCCCAAGTGTGCCAGTAATGTTGGAGATGGAAAGTGTGATCTGACCTTTCATCTAGATATTCCCATAAATGTTCAATAATACTGAGATGACCAAAGTAGCTGCTGTACCTCATCCTCATGCTCTATAAAGCACAACCTGACACGTTTAGCACAATGCATTGGTGCATTATGTGCTTGAAACCAGAGACGATCATTAGAAAACTATGCCGGCAACATTCGGTGCACGTAGTCCCCAAGGATGGATTTGACATTGCAGATGTGAAACGACCCTGCGGAACAAGCAATGGCCATAAGAAATGGCATAATATGGCACCCTACAGCATCAAGGGTACACCTTCATGCTTCACAGTCGGAGACAAACAGTCGGAATGGCACGCTTCTGTAGCTTTTCGCCAGATGTACACTCTACCAGTGGTGGGAAACAATGTAAAGCAGGATTCTCAGACCAGATAGTACGTCGCTAATCTCTAACATCACAGGTTTTATGTTCTCTGCACCACCTTACACATTTTGCTGCACTGATGTTGGTAATAAGAGTTTTGTGGATTGCAGAACGGCTATAAATACCCGTACGATGGAGTTCCCGATGAGCTGTTATGACGGAAACGGGATCGATCTGACTGGTGTTCAACTATGCTGCTATTTGCGGTGCAGTGGTCTTGTGCCTCCGTTGCTCAATCCGCGACAACGTTCGCCTATCCCCACCTGACATCTTATGGCTTTCACAATTTGCAAGTCTGGAGGCAACGTCGTGTCCTTTCTGATAGGTAGTTATAATCCTTGATACAGTTTCTCGTGTTACACTTGTTTCTGTCGTTCTAGTTATGGAAGCTCCTGCAAGACGCGCTCAAATTATCACGAAATTTTGAGGTCGTGGCCTCGGTGGCGCAATTGTCCAAGCGCTGGCTTCCGTGTATTCGTCCGAGATGGATCCAGGTTCCAATCCCTCTCCCTTCCCTGGAACCAGTAGCCCTACATTAGGGTAGGGTAACTGTTTATCGCTCATCGAGTTGCTCACGGTGGTCGTTGAACTCCAAACGAAAAAAAATTGAGGTCACTGAGATCTGACATTGTCGACAATTATTCCACAAGAGCTATTTCACCTGAGACTGTCACACTCCTACGAGATAACTGATATCGTAATGCACCCCTTTATATACCATACCTCACATCGCTGGTGACGTCGTCTCTGTGATTTGCGTACGGCACATTGCATGTACTCCAGTCGCAGTCGGTGTTTTTTTTTTATTTTTTTTATTTGAGGTTTATCGACCTCCGTGAGCACCTCAATGGGCTATAAGCAGCCGCCCGTCCCTAATTTAGGGTCACTGGTTCCAGGGAAGGGAGAGAGTCAGTGTCGTAAGACAAGCACAACATCCATGCCTTGCCGGGATTCGTACTCGGATCCTTTTCGGACAAATGATCAGAGGCCATCGCTTAGACCACTGCGCCGCCGGGGCGGCCGCAGTTGGTGTTTCCATTATTTTGATAAATCCATATATTGCTATATACACTGCTGGCCACCCAAAGTGCAACACCAAGAACGAAGCATTCGATTGGCCTGAAATTCGCAGCATGCGTCGCCCGCGAGAGGACATGCAAACGATTAGCATTGCAGGGAATATACAAATCATGTGCGCCCGGCACGCCACCGAGAAGCCCTATAAGAAGACTGCACAGAAAGCGGGGGTAAGTAATGGAAGTCTGTTGTGCTGCCGGACCTGTACATGGGAAGCTTCTTGATGCTTCGTCGCAGAATACGGCAGCCATTCCAGCATGTTTCGGAGTTCGACAGAGGACGAATAGTGGCTTATCGCGACAGCGGTTTGTCGTACCGAGACATCGGCGCCCGTGTGGTACGACATCCAGCCACAGTGAGGCGAGTATGGATTCGGTGGATGCAGGAGGGACGGACGGACCGACGTGAGCGATTGCCGCAGCAGCGGCACACCACCGAACGATAAGACTGGCATGTTGTTGGGTGGGCTTTGACGGCTCGCACCGCCACATCGCGAACGTTAGCGCAGGAATTAGGGTGTGATGCGCAACAACCTGCGTCAGCACGTACCGTTCGACGTCGTCTGCAGGAGCGGGGACTTGTCGCATGGTGCTCATTGCTCCGATTACCATTGACGTTACACCACCGGCGAGTGCGGCTGCAGTGGGCCGTTGAGCGCCGCACATGGACTACGGAATGACACGACAATGTCTTCTCCGACGAATTCCGCTTCTGCCTGCATCGCCACATCGGTCCGTCGCCTGGCGTTATGGTTTAGGGCGCAATTGGATATGACACCCGCACGCCTCTGGTACGCATCGCCGGTACACTCAACAGCCACCGCTACATCTCCGACGTTTTGGAGCCTGTAGTCCTCCCTTACCTGAAGAACATGCCAGCGGCCACATTTCAACAGGATAATGCGCGCCCGCACGTGACACGCATCGTGCAACAATCTTCGCGGCCTACCAGGTGTCACTGCTGCCGTGGCCCCCTGTTCTCCCGATATGTCGCCCATCGAACACCTCTGGTCGCTGAGCGGCAACCAAGTGTCCCGGCAAGCACCACCTGCGGCTACGCCTGATGAACTGTGGCAACGTGTGGAAGCAGCCTGGACCGATATACCGCAAGCCCACATCCAAAGCCTCTTTCGTTCGATGCCGCGGCGTGTAGCGGCCATTATTGCCAGCCATGGGGCCACACGAACTGTTGATGTCTGCGTGTTCCGCAAGTCGCACAGGCCTGTAAGCTCAATCGTTTCATCTTTGTATATGTAGTTATCTGTCCAGTAAATCTGGCTTTGCTATCTCGTGCCCTTCTTGGTGTTGCCTTTTGGGTGGCTAGAAGTGTAATTAATTATGCGGTCGTGTTCAGAAAACTGAAGGATGCGTTAAATATAACATATTTGAAGAGGTACTAAAAGTCTTGTTTTTATTTCACATTGTTACTCGTTTTTTTTTTTATTTAAGGTTTAACGACCACCGTGAGCAACTCAATGGGCTACAAGCAGCCGCCCGTCCCTAATTTAGGGTCACTGGTTCCAGGGAAGGGAGAGAGCCAGTGCCGTAAGACAAACGCAACATACATGCCTCGCCACCCCGGTGGCGCAGTGGTCTAAGGCGCTGGCCTCTGATCATTCGTCCGTAAGAGGTCCGGGTTCGAATCCCGGTCAGTCATGGATGTTGTGTTTGTCTTACGGTACTGGTCTCTCCCTTCCCTGGAACCAGTGACCCTAAATTAGGGACGGGCGACTGCTTATAGCCCATTGAGTTGCTCACGGTGGTCGTTAAACCTCCAATCAAAAAATCATACATGCCTCACGAGATTCAAACCCGGACCCTTCACGGATCAACGATCATAAGCCAGAGCTTAGACCACTGTGCCACCGGGGCGGCTATTTGTTTTTCAGTTCAGTCTCAGTGACAAAACGCTAAAGATTATGAACACAGATTTCCGAATCTTAGCATCTTTTTTCACTTCTTCGAGGTTCTATATTGTTACATGCAGTATCTTGAACTGCAACACTCTTAAATACTAAAGACATGAACGTCAATCAGATACCAAAACGTTAAGAACAGTTGCAGTAAATAAAGCAGAATTTACTTGATGATATTGCTGTACTACTGCTATTCCATTCTGGAATTTAAACATCACAATTGTACGTAGCTGCTTTCAGACGTTTGATCGCCGGTCAGCGTTGCAGCAGTATTGATTTTCTGTATTTCCGGAGTAACATACTCACAACCTGTATAAAATATTTAGATTATTTTTTCCTGTTTGAAAGAGCTGGACTTAAAGTAGGTATTCAAAGTTTAATTTAAAACGATAAGGAAAATGGAGAGGACTTATTTATAATACAACAAGGAATCTCTGCTATGAAACCAAGAGTCTTACTTGCCAGCCCTGGTGACAGAGTTCTCAGAGGCATAGGTTTTTGAGTAGTCGTCTGAGCTCTGCCGCCACAAACCATACTTGAAGTGAAGAAGGAATTATCTCTGTAGAAGGAATTCTTACTAATTCCAGACGATGTGTGGAAGAAGCACCACACATTTCTCGAAGCGAAGAAGGAATTCTCATTAATTCTAGACAATGTGGAAACGGAACGTCACACATTTTTCGACGAACCCAATAGCCAGTAGACCCATGTTTACATTCGGACGCCAATGTGAAAACTCAAATCCGCCGGTAGCAAAACTCTTATCCACATCATCCGGTTCCAGAGCCGAATTCTTTCCCAATTAAGCTACCTTGGCTTACCACTGCTACTTGCCGTCTTGACATGTACGTCAGCTCTGAGGTAGGTACGTCACATAAGAAGGAATGGGCTGCCTTCGTAACAAAAAACCGTTTTCCTTAAAGCGATTGCACAGTGCTGTTGAATTGGATACAAATTCCCATCACGTGCTGTTGTGTCTTACGTTTTAAGAGTGTAACTATATGTTAGGATTGTTAGATATTTCTAAACAATTAAAATCTATAATTCCTTTAAGTAACGCAGTAAGCCACTTACCAGCTGCAGGAAGACCTATCCTTAGTAATCACACAGAGAAAAAGGGGATTCCACACATATAAATGCTTCAAAAACAACACACTAATATTTATTGTACATCTCCACAAAAAGGTAATAACTCACTATTCCAACACGCACACCCTCTACATATCACCGACATTGTTGTTGTTCAGTCAAAGATCAACCACTTAGATTACTGACCGACGTGATCAGCAGAAGGGGATCTTCTTCTCAGGCAACGCTCGCTAGAGTAAACAACTAAAAACGTTTCGAGCAGCGCCACCTGCAATTCTGTTAAATGTTCTCTGAGGCGTCTGGTTCGAAGAACTCTGACAGTCATATTTCTAATAATAATTTCTAACAAAAATGTTAGTTCAACCAGAATGTTAACATTACGTGAAGCTTTGTTCTATTTGACTGAAACCCCGGATAGCTTAACAATTAACGTCCTTATTGAATACAGCAATATTACTTCAAGAAATCTTCAAGAGAGAACTATTTACAGATTTAGCCTTATATTTACGTCAGCACATCGGAAGTCACTTCAACTATTACTTCAGTCACAGAACAAACGACAGTTCATACATACAATAAAATCCACGACACGCTAACAACAAATGTCGCTTCATCAATAATGAAGCAGCTTTCAATATACGCCTTTCAATCACGCTAGAATATCAGACTTCGAACATATAACATCAGCTATCGCATAACAACATTTAATTAGAAATTGACTTTAACAAATGTGAGTTAACAAGTACACTATCTACCAACAAGTAATTGGACACCTGTGATAGCAAAGGAAAACGAAGTTTATTCACCTTCAATAGTTGGTTGAGCCTCCACGAGCGGCGATTACAGCTCCGACCCTCCTGGGCATACTCTCAATCAGGCGTTGTACGACGGCTGACGGTATTCTCTTCCACTCGGCTTGGAGAAGACCGGTCAGTTCCTTCACCGATTTCGGACGGTGGGGGCACCCCTTAAGTCGACGCTCCAACTCGTCCCAGAGGTGCTCGACAGGGTTAAGATCCGGGCTCTACACAAGCCAGTCCATTCGATTAACCCCATTGTCACCATACCAAGCCATGGTGGACCTCGCAACATGACAGGTGGAATTGTCCTCCTGAAAGTAACATGGGTCAACCACGTAAACCTGCTACAACGTAGGAAGCGCATGGTCGTCCAAAATGGTGCAGTAGGTCTCGGCGTTGAGTCTACCAGGAATTGCGAGCAAGGGTCCCGTGCCATACCAGGAGAAACACTCCCTAGCATAATTCCACTGCCGCCAAACTTCACAGTTGGCACAATACAATCCGACAGGAGGCGTTCTCCAGGCAGACGCCAAACCTAGACCCTGCCATCCGAACGGTAGAGGGTGAACCTTGATCCGGCGCTCCAGAGAACCTGTTTCCACTGTTCAACGGTCCACTGTCGACGTTCTTTGCACCACGTTAGCCAAGCAGCGCTATTGGACTTGGTGATCAAAGGCTTGTGGGCGGCAACACGTCCATAATAACCAAGCAGATGGGCTTCCTTACGGATGGTATTCATCGAAAGAACACTCCCAGATGCCTGTTGAAACTCCTCTCGGATGTGGCCCATCGATTCGGTGCGGTTCTTCCGAATGTCTCTGGCCAGCACCCATTTCTCTGGTCGGTCTCTAACTCCCAGTTTTGTGGGTCTACCAGGTCGGGGCACATTCCGACAGTCACCTCTCATCGTCCACTTGCCAATCACGTAGGCCACTGTCGATTTTGGGTACTTCAACTCGCTGGATATGTCACGTATGGATCGGCCATTTCTGTGATTCCCGACGATTACTCCTTTCTCGAAATCAGAGAGCTCCGAACTGCGTGGCATCTTGCATGCGACTGGTTGCGTTGTTGCATGCCACACGATATTTAACAGCGGCGGCCGTGACGTGTATCAGGACCGCAAATATCGTCGATTGCAGGGTAGTCCACTTACTTGTTGGTAGATAGTGTATATTAACAATATGAGTTAACAAGTACAATATCTAATGTGAGTTATCAAGTAAATTCAGAGCTCGTAATCCAGCCTCACAGCTTCTAAAACAATCAGTCAGAGAATATTCATCGAAATCAACGGTCTTATCTCATCTTTTTACATATGTCACTCAACCTCCGACGTCATTTGGCGTTGCCAAAAGACATTCAATCGGTAGAGAAAATATAACGTTAAGTTAGAAACTGCTTAAAGAGAATGAACCAAAATTTACATAGATACAGGAACAAAAAAGGTATATACTAGGGTATACCTTAAAGTGTAATCTGAGACTTATGTTGGCGAGGAAATTCTGCGCATCAGGGAGGAGCCTGATAATAGCCATTTTTAAGTTATTCACCAGAGAGTTCTGTCCTGTGCCATGTTTCGACGGTCGGTACCTGAAAACGAAATGGGAGAGATCTGCCTATATTTATTAGCTGAGTACAAAGCATCTCTAGGCTTCTGGACAAAATGACGTTCGACCATGAACCTTCCTATAACGAAGAAGGTGTGGTACATATGGATATTGTTGCAATGAAATAAATGTAACCTCTCTGGGGTTCTGCTCTTTTCCCAGTTGATCCATCTCAAAGTGTACACATATAACATGCGTAGGTCATTTCAAAAGTTTTGCACACTGCGCAGGCGCTTTCCGAAGGATGATGCAATCGCTCCAATCGTTGCACCAGTTGTGAGTCAGACTTCAGTACACAAAGTTGTGTCTACGTTCACTGGTTAATTTCTGTTCCGAAACATTCTGCCTAGAAATGGAGGCAGAAAGTGAGTCAGGTCACATCTCGCATAGCAACCAGCGATCTTACATTAAAATTGAAAATTTGAGAGGAAATCCCCTGCCGAAATTCATAAAGCTTTGTGTGAAGTTTGTGGGGTTAGTGTAGCGCATCATAGCACAGTGCCACGGTGGGATTCTCGTTTCCTCCAAGGTCAAGAAAGCATCGAAGACGACCCAAGAAGCAGCCGGCCATCAGATGCAACGGACGACACTTATGTGGTTATCGTCATCAACAGTTTGGAAGAAGATCGACGAAAACATGCGAAAAGATTGCATATGAAGCAAACATGTCTACCGCTTTGGTTTGAGAATCCTAACTGAAAAATTACAGAAGAGTAAAGTGGCTGCCAAATGGGTTCCTCATAAACTGAGTGAAGAGTAGCAAGCAGTTTTTCAAAGAGATTGCAGAAGAATTGCTTCAGAGGTACGAGACACAAGGCGAGCAGTTTTTGGACAGAATTGTTACTGTAGACGAAACCTGGATACGAGATTGTGAACCAGAACTGAAATATCAGTTCGCTCATTGGCAACATCCAGAATCACCTCACCAGAAAAAATTCCGCCGCCAACAATCGAAGGTTAAGCTGATGATGATTATGGCCCATGCCAAGGTTGAAGTGATAGCAACCGATAGAGTGCCAGAGGGGACCACTGTAACAGCAAAATACTACAAAATACTACAGAAGGTCTCTGCAGAATGTTTTACGCCTAAAGATTCGTCAAAAAAGGTTCGACATGCTCGAAGTTGGTGTCATCATTTTGCAGGACAACGCGAGGCGGCATGTTGCCTGTACAGTAAGAGACATTCTGGAAAATTATGGATGAGAATTGCTTCCCCACGCGCCATACAGTCCTGACATGAGCCCATTAGACTATGACTTATTCCCAAAACTGAAGAAGCCATTCCGTGGGAAACGTTTCAGGATGTTCCCAATGAGGTGACCCGAGTAATCTAACGCCTCAACAATGGAGGGAACCTGACCGGAATACAAGACTTGCCAAAACGTTGGGCCGCTGTCATAAAGAAACATGGAGATTATTACTTCGGAGGCCTGTAAAGGTATGTCGTGAAATAAATTCGGATTCTTTTATAACCCAGAGTGTGCAAAACATTTGAAATGACCTTCGTACAACGGTTTTTCCAGATTTTACATCTCAAAATGTATACATACAAGATCTACCTTTGTGAAATACGAAATACATACATTCAAAACCCCAAGGAGAGCTTATGTATGTGTATATTTTGTTCTGGCACTCTTTGGCAAACTATGACGCTTGCACCACGATACTGAGGCAGGCAAACAAATAAATTGGTCAATGGCGCGGATTTCTGGCTGTTCGACCAAGCTGCCCCTCCCTGGCTCAAGTCCTGGATGAGGGATGCGCGGTGTGTTTGTTCTACGCTGATTCTCTCGTTTTTCTGTAAATTGTTGTCCCAAATCTGGCAAATGCGACTCCCTATAGCCAGAAATGTTCGTTTAGATATTTAAATCCCAGAACCAAAATAGAGAAGGAAAAATAAAAGTACATTTTATGGAGATCCCTTGAGCTCCACGTGAACAGAGTACAGAGGAAGCATTTACGCTATTTTTTTTAATGTTACTGCATTGATTTTTATGTTACTTTTCCAATTTTCTGCTTTCCTCAATATTAATAGTTAGTGTAGTGTTTGTATTTTTTGTTCTCGTTCCGTTTCTTCGAATTAGTGACCTTAAAATGGGCTTGAATGATACCTCTTAACATTCAATACTTATGTGGGGATGTTAAACTCTCAAAAAAACAATAGGATACACCGTCAATCAGAAAAACAAATTCACACAACTTGTCATTACATTTTTCTTCAAGTAAGTGCAATGTATATTATTTCATCCGAACGCCCGTTGGTTAATTCAATTCAGCGGTGAAATAGCACCCAATGATATGATAGATTTTAGGCAATAATTGCATATATTAAGATTCCATAATGTCCAAGTTATGGGTTAATAAACCAATCAAACTGTCTTTCTGATTTGATATTGCTCATAAACACTGATTCAATACTTTGAAATCATAAATGCAAAGACCAAAGTATCACATGCTGAAACATCAATACCAAGGGTGCCCATAACGGGGGGAGGCGGGGGCAAAATTTGTCTATATCCACCCTAACCGTTTGTATAGCCAAATGTTTGAAAATTTTAAAACACTAAAATAGGCGAAACCTATTTTAAAAGCATTTTTAAAAATAATAAGATATTAATGATTGATTGTATTAATTATTTTTGTTGCATTTTAGTATCTTGTACATTTACTAAAGTGTTTGACAGCCTTTAAGGAGGTAATGATTTTTCGTAGCCCCCTCCCTGCCCCCTGAAAGTACTCATATGGGCGCCACTGATCAGTACAGTTGTTTCGTGCGCAATTAGTGTCCCGATTATGCGTATTATTTCACGCGTAATTCCTACTGTAGTAGATAGAATCCACGGATATTGGATTTTATCAGTCACAGTTGAATTGTAATTTGTTATCTATGACTGACAACCGGTGTGGCGCTGTTGGATAATCCCCAGCCTTTTTGGCTGTGTGGCAGGAGAACATCTATTTCGCGGCTTTCCCGTATTTCCGCGAATGTAGCGTATATGGATCAATAAAATCGGCCTAGGACTTACTGTGGTGTTTTTGAAGGTTGGCCCCTTGACACTTGATGAGAATGGCAATGGGAGACAAACTCAATAATTCCCGTCCCCTAGGATATTCCTCATAATGACTGTACGCACCTCACGGTGATAAATCGCCTACTTTTTTGTCTGGTGCGGCACCTAAAGAACTATTACTACAGCGAAAAAGATCTACAGTAATGTTTTAAATAAATTGATTATGTAGTAAAACTGGTTTTACAAATTTGAGTCAAAACCTTTATTTTTTCTTACGATATACATAAAAACTCCCTTGTTCTGTTCGGTAATCTCCATTAACAAGTTATTCCCTCCATCGAAATCGATCTGATAATAAATTATGCCGAGAAATGTCAAAAACAAAATTTCATTGTACTCTATATTGAGACGAAAATATTTCTGTTAATTTCGCAAAAACCCGAACATTCAAAAGTTTCAAGAAGATCAAACCACGATATAAAAACAAATGCGAAGTGTGGAACCCAGTAACACGCACGCACCATATTCTATACCATCAGGATGGCTACCGAACCAACGAGATAAAGTCCAGAGGAAATAATCGGGCAACACGATTGCCATATATGGCTAAAACGTGACTGAAGGAGAAGCGATCGAATAGTTTCGAAACGACGCAAAGCCATGAACTCGATGTTCTTTGCTGAGATGGACGGAAAAACTGATAATACATGCCGAATAAGGACGAAAATAAGGAATAGCCAACCCTTAGATAAGACAACTGGCATCTTACCGTGTGCGTGAACTTTCGGTGAAATGTGTATAACAAGGACAATACAAAGCTGAAGGAAAGATAAAAGAAAATATACGGAACTTCTTTCTGGGTTTCACATTGCACATGGGTTTTCCGATGAAGCCGAGAGCCATTTAAAACAAAAGTAACCAGAGTTAATATCTCTTTGAGTATTCAGGCGCTCGCATTTTTTAACATCTGAAATTCGTAACATCGTGCATCGAATCGAAAAATGTGAAAATAAAATTTCAGACAGAAATCCTGATTGCCAGGTACTCTGGTGATTTCAGGTTCGATACTTCGGCTCCTGCCTAGATTTGAATTAAGGATGAAGTATTAATGTGGGAAAGTTGATAAATCTCTTTCCATACCATCTGCAATTCAAAATTCTAAATTCTAAGCATGTTTTATAAATTCTATGAATTCTAATCATTTAAAATTGACAGAAAGATACGTAACATTTCCCCCTATTTAAGCAAATAATTTCATAATGTGTGCCCTCCACTGTCCCAGAGCCTTTTTTTTCTGCGTTATTTATATGCATGCTTTGTTAGTCTCCACGGCATTGGCACCAAATTCCCTACATAATCGACACTTAGATGCTTATAACGTACATTAATCTCCAAAGCAAAGCGAAAAAACTCAGATTAAGAAAAACGTATTTTCATCCATGATTGCTAGTTTTTCAGAGAAATGCTTTTCATGCAAACTGACAGTCTTCTGCATATCAAAGTGAAAAGTTTCCGATGAGGCATAGGTGGTGTGCTTGCCCGATACCGATGGTTCTCCCTCTTCCTTGAAACCAGCGACTCTAAGTTAGGATAGGGCGACTGCTTATAGCCCTAAGAGTCGCTCATAAAGGTCGTTAAACTCCGAAACAAACAAAAAAGTATTCTGAAAGAACTGGATCCTAGAATCCCTTGTTATCTTGAGCGCATCATGGGTCGGCAAAAACGAAGAGGAAATCATACGAAACGCCCAGCTCTGTCGATAGTTCTTGGATATCCACTTGTTATTCAATATAAAGGATTAATTTTGTATAACATGTAATCGTATCCATTGTTGATGGCGTTGCCAAAAGTAGGGAATCTGCAAAACCCGTAGAGCTGCTAACTTACACTACAATGGCTGATTCCCTGGCACGTCGTTCATTCACGCTGAGCATGGCAGATACGTTTCTAAGTGAAAATTCTTAGGCATACACACAATTTAATTTAATTTAATTTTAATTTTTGCCACATTACACCATTCACCACACAATCAAATCGCACATGCAATTTCTGTACCAAAAAAGAGATTCACCAAATACAAATCGCACCATACGCAAACACAAAAGAAATACAGTACATATATGTAAGAAAAGCATTGATGCAGCACATAAATGCAAAAATGTGAATAATAATACAACTAATGCAAACACATAAACCATCAAACATGCAAATACAAATGTTATACAATAATAATATAAGTATAATACAAAGTACAAATGAAGTAATAGTAATACAAAAACATGTATGATCATATGAATAGTTTAGTTTTTAGTTTTAGTTTAAATAATTTGAAGCACTGCAACAGATCCTTCAAAACAAATCGTTGCGATGCAAGGTGGCAAGGGAACCAGGGAAAAAGGCTAACAGGTAGCCTGACGAGCCCCCAGTCCCTCCCCCCCCAAAAAAAAGAATCTGAATCGCCAAGTCAAGGAACAATTTAACCGTAATACAGTAAATTAAAGTAATAATACATAATATATGACCAACCGTTAATCAACCATTAATTAAGAAAGTATTACGCTCTTTTTTAAATACCAAATAGTTTATCATCGTCTTGATCCGAAGCGGCAACCCATTCCAGGACCACGGGCAGGTCACGTTAATATTATTAAATAATAAATTAGTACGCGCTCTAGGTATTAAAAAAACTAGTATTACCACGAGTGTCATGATAATGGGAACGCAAACGTAAGGTATTTAGATCTGAATATTTATTAGCATATATACGTTCATGCATAAACAGTAATAATCGAAAACTGTATAATTTATCAAATGACATTATCTTATAAATAAGGAACATCAGATAATGTCATTTGATAAATGAAACGCTGTGTAACCTTGGCTCTCTGTCTGCTAATGAGACCATCTGTGAACCGTTAAATGAATTTGACAATTTTTCAGAACCATCAAAAAAGCAAAGGTTTTGTATAGAGACATATAAACGTGAACAGGGAGAGATTGAGGTTAAGATAACAGGCCGGGAATTTTAGTCTTGTGGTGCACTACAGAAAACACACGTATCCACAGGGAAACACGTCATGAATTCCACAATAGCAAATAAATTATGTTAACTCTTTGACGAAATGGAACTGTTGCAATATACAAGGTTTGCCCAAAAAGTAATGATACCACTTTTCCTAGGCAATCAGAAGGGCCGGAGAGAGGAGTCTCCGGGCGTGACGGGTGGCGAGGTATGTTAGATAAACGATCGATGTCTCGTCAGTTGGCTCTGAGCTTTTACAGAGTGAGGATCGCTTGCGAAGTGAACAGCTGTGTGAGCGTCACGTAACGGTCAAAATGCAAAAGAGTGTCGAACAGCGGTACGCAGTAAAGGTTTGTGTTAAACTTGAAAAATCCGCAACCGAGACACTTGCTATGATACAGAAAGCCTACAGGAAGGATGCTTTATCTTGTGATTCGGTGGCACAAAAAGTTTACAGAGTGAAGAGAGAGCGTCGAGGATGAGCCACGCCCAGGGCACCCTTCAACGTCTCACACTTCGGACAATGTGGAAAAGGTGAAAGCAGTTTTGGACTCTGACCGACGTCTGAGTGTTATATTGGTAGCAGAACACGTGGGACTGGCGAAATCCATTGTGTATGAAATCATCACGCAAGAATTGCAGATGCGGAAAGTTTGCGCCCAATTGGTTCCTGAGGTTTTGACCGATGAACAGAGGAACAACCGGGTGTCGATTTCTCGTGAGCTTGTAGACCGTGTGAGGAGTGAACCTGTTTTTTGGAGAAAGTGATAACAGGTGATAAAATGTGGGTCTTTGAGTATAATCCATAGACGAAACGACAGAGAACAGAGTGGCACAATACCGAATCTCCTAGATCAAAGAAGGCTCGAATGTGCAAATCGAAGATGAAATCGATGCTCATTGTCTTCTTTGACTGTAAAGGTGTTGTCCATAAGGAGTTCGTACCACCCGGACAAACTGTCAAAGCTGTATGTTACGTGGAAGTGCTTCAATGGCTGAAGAACAGAGTTGCGTGCGTCCGCCCGGAGATCACCAACACTTGGGTTCTTCACCACAATAATGAGCCATGCGTCGCTAAGAGTGAAAGAATTTCTGGCAAAACACAATGTGGCAACGCTGCCCCAACCTCCCTACAGCCCCGACATGGCCCCGGCTGACTTTTTTGTGTTTCCCCGGCTCATATCCAGCCTGAAAGGACACCATTTTAGGACTGTTACAAACGTGCAAACTGCCGCGACGAGTGCTTTGAAAGCGATCCCTGTTCCCGACTTCCAGGCAAGCTTACGCGGCGTGGCAGAACCGCTGGCAGCGGTGTATTGATGTTCAAGGATGTTATTTCGAGGAATTTTAATGTTATGTAAGTATAACTCTAATTAAACGTCTGTTATTGAATGAGTCTCATTACTTTCCGGACATACCTTGTACATTGTAAAACTAATTCAATCGTGAAACATTTTAGCAGCAATTTAAGGGTGAAAGAATTTTAAAAATCCACTTTAGCAGCAAATTAAGGGTTGTTGAACCAGATAATTTTTATATTTAATTGGTCACTGTTCGTCTACTGCACAACGGTATTGGTACAGTATCTTTGAATAGACACTTTTTTTAAGTCTACCCATCATTTTTATTCATGAACTACCATTTTGATTCATGAACCAGTGCCGGTGGGACACGGATTTCTGCGAATCTCTACCGAAGAATCGCTTTGTTCTCAATGTCTGCACGTGGATAAGGATGTGGGGATGATGGACCATAAAAAGTTTTACTAGTGCCTCCTTCAAGATTACAAAATGAGGGTAAGGCCTAACAATGTCCAATCCAAATCCAATGGCCTACGCTTAACTGTAGTTGACTTCGTTTATTTATAACAGCGTGCTTGGTCCGGTGGCAAATTTTTCACTAAAGTAGAGGGAATTTTGCTTTGTCACTTTAGAGCAAACGCCCAATATATATATAGCTATAAGGAGGTGTCAATTGTTTGAAAAGACAATAACGTTTTAGAAAAATAATACACAGTCGACTCACATAATTGTGACCACCTCCTACTATTGACGTCAACTGCGCGTAGTCAATTAAAGAAGGCAAGTGCCAGCTAGCTTGGAGGGTATATGAGGAGTGCTGTAGGCATTTTCAAAACATATCACTCGCTGCTGTCATGGATAAAAGAATCGATTTATCAGATTTGCAAAAAGGGATGATTATCGGCTTTCGGGCCAAGGGTGGCAGTATTTCTGAAACAGCGCAGTTTGTGAACAGTTTGCGTGCTGCTGTGGTTGAAGCGTATCGTGATTGGAGAAATGGCACCATTGCGAATAAGCGACGTGGAAACTGCGGAACACCACGTGCCATTGATATGAGAGGTGAACGTCGGCTGCGAAGGTGCGTGAGGGCCGATCGACACGGTACAGTGGAGCCACTCACTGGCCGAATGAAACAGGGGGTACCGGAAATGTGTCTAAAACGACATTTCAGCGAGCCCTGCTGAGATTGGGGGTTCCGATGCAGACGGATGGTCACCGCACCTATGCTAACGAGGGTGCATCGACAGAAAAGGCTTACATTTGCACGGCAGTATCGGAAGTGGACTTCAGCTGATTGACAAAGGATTGTCTTCTCCGATGAGTCAGGCTTTCTGCTTCATCGAACGGATGGGAGTTAGCGTATTAGGCGAGAAACATCAAAGTACAAACCCTCTTCAACCATTGCTGGAAGAACACAAGCTGGTGGCACCAGCGTTATGGTCTGGGGAATGTTTTCGTCATATTCTCTGGGTTCACTCGTACCTGTGGAAGGCACTATGGACCGAATTCGTTATGAATCCATCCTTGCAGACCACGTACACCCATATATGTTGATTGTCTTCCCTGGAGCGGATCGGATCTTCCAGAACGACAATGCGACGTGTCACACAGCTAGAAATGTCCAAGAATGGTTGAAAGAGCACGATAAAGACTTCAATGTACTTCCCTGACCCTCTAATTCCCCAGACGTAAACCCAATTGAGCATCTGTAGGACCACCTCGATCATGTTGTTCGCTCTATGGATCCTCCACCACGCACCCTCCAGCAGCTTTCAGATGCACTGCAGTCAGCATGGCTCCACATACCTGTGAACACCTTCCAGCACCTCATTGAGTCACTCCCAGTCCGTCTAGCTGATGTCCGCGCTGCACTCGGCGGTTACTCTGGATATTAGCTGGTGGTCACAATAATGTAACTCGACCGTGTATTAAGCTAAAATGAAGTTAACAATTCCTATTCATAAGTACCAAAATAATTTTTCGTTTTTTCCAAACAATCAATGCAAGGAGGACACGATGACCTGTGAATGACCTGTGTAGTGAGCTATGTCTAGAGTGGTCCATCGAGAAATATCCCGATGTCACGGTAGGCCAATCCCCCCATGAACGTGAAAGAATAATGAACTCAGGACACAATCCATTCGTTTCCGCATAATCGATGAAGCTGATACATTTGTCCCACCGATATGCCATTATCTGGATTCGGCGCAAAAAGAAATCAATGTTGACTCAATACGCAAATAGTTGTCCCGGTAACAGAGCGATCAGCGACACGGGCTTCTAAGGAATCGTTCGCGGCGTGCACTAATCGTCGAGCTTGAGTTTGTACTACGGCAATGATACATGCGTGTGTTATTCCTACAACGATGAATCTGTCATTCCTTGGGACCAAGAGACCTCAATTCGGGACGGACGATTCCTTATATACTTAGCTGCTCCGGATGCTTTTAGACCCAAAAACAAACAAAAATTGAGTACGTTGTTTTTCTCCGAGGTACTTTTCTATCAAACCGAACAGGTGAAAATTTATCTGTTTGCACCAGGGGCTCCACAGGCATCACCCTACTGAATATTGCTGTAGACTAAAGACTATCACTCAAAGCGCCCATGTGGAATTTTATGCAACTTTCTGGCATGTCCATGTATTCGTAATCACACGCTTCTTGAAACTGGCAATAATATCTGCCATTTGTGTTCAACAAGTGTTCCGAAACTCCTTAGTCACAGATAACCTTCAGTCGAGGTCATGATTCCAGAAGGATTAATATTTTAACTTGGTAATGCTCTCAAACATTCCGCCAATTTGTTCAAACCGTAGCTGCAAGTGTTGTTCTACTTTAAAAAATGTAATGTCACTGTAACTGACTGATTTATATATTACTTTGACGCAACACAGGTCATCGGATATTACTTCCGGTTCAGACTTCCATTAATCCGGATCAACAGGATATGTCTCCAATAATTTAATGAATGTACGTTTTCGATTATACCCCGCAGTTTGAATGCATTTCATGAAATCTCAGGATAGGCACATAGTTGTCGATGAAAAGTGAATCGAATTACCGTATTTTTCCGTGTATAAGAAGATACTTTTTTCCAAAATGTTTAGACCAAAAATTGGGGTTGTCTTATACAAGGACGGTAACCGGTTGAGAGAACCCTGCGGTTACCGCGGCGAAACTGCAAGTACCTCTTATCCCCCTCCTCACTACAACTTACAAGCAGTTATTTATGGTGGACCTACAGGTCAGCTACAGCCTCAAGGTTTTACCATCAACAAGCCCTTCAAAGCCCTGATGAAAGAAGAATGGAATAAATGGATGCAAAAAGCAGATAATAACTTGACACCGACAGGAGAGTGAAAAAACTGTCTGCAAGTGGACCCTAAACTCATGGAATGGAATCAAGTAAGAGGTGGTTGTGAAGTCCTTCAAGAAATGTGGTATATAGACAGTGACTCAGATGACCGCAGGGATGCAGTTGAAGTTGAAAAAAAAGTGATATCTGGAACTAATAGTGCTGAAGAAAGTGATGTATAATTTCATAGTTTCTGTCTTAAAAATATTACCTAATTTCTAAATAATATAAATTTCCGAACTTCTTTTTTATATATTTTACCACAGACATTGTCTGTGATATTACCTAATTTCAAAATGTACTTCAATGATATTGAATAATTTTTAAAAAATATCAAATGTGTCTTTTTTTGTAATAAAAATATTGATTTTTTAATTTTCGGTTCGAAAAAGTAGGGGTCGTCTTATACATTGGGGCTTCTTATACACGGGAAAATGCGGAATTTCTAAGATATCGTGTTAAAAAGCATCTATTTCAATTGTAAACACAATTTGCATTCGCTTAGAAACGGATAATGAAGAGAATGTAACTAACAATTGTAAGTGCACAAACAGCAAAGCCTTTAACTTAATTTCAGATGCTGACAAAATTCTCAAAATAACGCTTAATATAACGTTGACAAAACATAAAAAAGAAATATTAGGTGTGTACAAAAGTTCTACCAGTTTTTCATGATGCAGATTCTAAGTGAAGAATTTAAGTAAAAAGTGCAATAGCAGAATGCGAGTGTGATGGCCAAAATGTTTTGAAGAGTAGGATATAAATGGCATCAAGTACGCATCTCATTCGTAAACAAGTCACACAAGGGTTAACATGCAAGCAATAAAGATCACATTAGACATTGTTTGCTTTATAAGTTTGACAAAGGCAACAATGCAGTTGAAGCCGTACGCAACATTTGTGAGGTGTATGGCGAGTATGCTGTAGACGAAAGCACATGTCGCGGCTGGTTTCAGAAATTCCGTGAAGGAGACAAAAGCTGCAGAGATCAATCAAGTTCTGGACGCCCATCAGAGATTTCTGAAGAGGATCCCAATTAAGATATACCAAATGGCCAACATCTAACCGTTGAAGAATTATCAGAAAGGTTTACTATACACAGAACAACAGTAGAAAGAAGGATGCGTGCGCTTGGGTTTATCACAAAGTTCGACCAGTAGATACCACATGACCTATCCACAAGAAATCTTTCAGACAGAATGACCATCTGTCTTTCTTTGCTTGTGCGTTACAAAAATTAACCTTTCTTGGAACGATTAGTTACGGGTGATGAAAACTTTGTCCTTTACAGAAATGTAAAGCGTCAAAGGACTGCATCACGAGTTGGAGAGCCTGCTCCATCGACTTCAAGTTGAAGACTGCATCCGAGAAAGGTCATGTTAAGTGCCTGGTGGGATGTAAAGGGGTAATCAACTAGGGCCTGTTTGTACCTAATCAAACGATAAATGCTGACCTGTACTGCCAACAATTGCAAAGGCTGAAAGAAAAATTGAAGTCTAAGTGCCCAGTACTGGTTAATCGCAAAGGCGTAGTCTTGCAAAATGAAAACGCAAAACCCAATATAGATTTAGCCACTCAAAGAAAATTACTGGACATTGGATGGAAAGTGTTACCTCGCCTCTCGTATTTCCCAGATCTTGCACTTACGGACTGCCACCTTTTCCCATCTCTTCAATGAAATTTAAGATGTCGAAACTGCATTACAAGAGCTTTTCAACTCCAAAACGGACGAGTTCTACAGAAGGGGAATTCAATTACAACCAGAAAGATGGCAAGAGGTCATAGATAATAATGGCAATTATGTAACAGAATAAAGATGTTACTTATTCAAAATAATTTGTTTTCCTTCTCTACTAAAAATTAGGTAGAACGTTTGCACATACTTAATAGTATTTAAAAAATAGTGTACAGATGAAAGGCTATGAGATGAACCTTCCTAGGATGACATAGGATGGTGAACAATCTCCATACACGCTAATCATACGCTCTTGAATATTGATGATAAATGTATTTTTCATGTTCACGCCTACATCTGTGGCTTCCTGGAGTTCCTTTTTCAAGGTCTGTCTGTGAAACGTGTTCCACGGTTTCAGATGAAGATCCCTAGGACGGCATAGGATGGTGCACAATCTTCATACACTTGAACCATACTGTCGTGAATATTGGCAATAAAAGTCTTTATCATGCCCATGCCTCACTCTGTGGCTTCTTGGAGCTCTTCTTCACAGCCTGTCTGTGAAACGTGTTCCAGGGTTTCAGATGAAGATCCCTAGGATGGCATAGTATGGTGCAAAATCTTCATACATTTGAACCATACCTCGCGAATATTGGTAATAAAGACCTTTGTCATATCCACGCGTCCCTCTGTGGCTTCCAGGAGCTCTCTCGTCATAGAGTGTCTCTAATAACGTGTTCCATGGTTTCAGATGAAGATCACTAGGATAGCATTGTATGGTGCACAGTCTCGATACACTCTAACCATATGCTCGTGAATATTCGCTGCCGCCCCGGTGGCGCAGTTCTCTGAGCGATGGTTTATGACCACTCGTCCGAGAAGGGTCTGGGTTCGAATCCCGTGAGGCATGGATGTTGTGTTTGTCTTACGGAAATGGCTCTCTCCCTTCCCTGGAATCAGAGGCCCTAAATTAGGGACGGGCGACTGCTTATAGCCCATTGAGTTGCTCAGGCTGGTCGTTAAACCTTCAATCCAAAAAAATATATATTAGCCAAAAACTTCATCTTTAACGGTAAAAATTCACTCGCAGCCAAACGTACTTCCCCATTGATAATTTTCCCCTTTGTGTTACTGAGTGTAGTAACAAATCAAATTGAAAAAATCCTGCAGCTGATATTTTCCAATGCTCCCTGCGTTGTTTTTATAATGCGAAAAGATGATGCAATGCTGGAAAACACTGAAACACTGCTAACATCCTCGACTTTTGGCAATATACCTGAGGCTCACAACTATTCAAAGTCCTCCGTACTTCACAGTTCAAATTATTTTCTTAAATTTTCTTTTCATGATAAATTAAATGTGAAATGAAAATTATTTCAAAATGGCATTAGTGGGATTTTCGCTAAATTCTGCGATGATGGAATAATTGGGCGTTGGTCATATATCTCTAAGTTTATTTCCCAAACCTAGTAATGACTTCACCACGCGTAACATTGAAGTAGCTAATGTGTTGCATCGGCTCTTCCTCTCGGTATTATGAGCAGCACTGATTTTTTGCTGTTTTGTATGAGCAAATGCAACTTTAATTTGAATGTTCTGCATTAAATTTGTGGCCTTCAAAATTACCGATATTTCATAGAACAATTCAGCAGGTCGATTTTTTCCTTTCTGCTTCAGAAGTTTTGAAAAGGCTGCGAAAGCAGTGTTTCCGTTTCATTCTGTCGCAAAAGAAATTTCAGTCGATATGATCGATATTTTTGCAGAACCACACATCGCTCCGAAATCTCGCAAGCATCCAATTGGCGTGTAGCTGAGAGCCCAGGATGCCATTATGCAAATTGCTTGGGCTGACACCAGTATGCATGTTTCGAACGTGAGTGCATCAAACGTTACACAATCATCTATAAAACTCCCATTTTAAGGTTTCCAAGGATGGCAACACAGGTTTTCGTTTTCCCCTATTATTTGGCATCATTTTAGCTTAATAACTGGTTTATGAAACTATTTTCTGCTCTGTAAACAGCAAAATTTCGAGCTACTTTCAATCTTCGGAAAATGACTAGTCATTTTTGTAAATTTTCGTACGGCTTTGATTAATCACTTGCTTCCAAATGAGATTCCGTAGTTCAGAACTTGAGAGACCGGTTTCCTAGGGTCTGCAAATGTAGGTTAAAATATTGATAGAGATTTATTCGAATTCTTCATAATAATATTTTGCTTTCAGCTAAAGTAACCATTTGTTCAATTTCCGTTTCGGTTTGAAGACAAATCATTGTAATCTAAAGAATGAGCTTCGCAATATTCTATTTTGAAAGTACTGGGCATAAGCTGGCGGTTTCTTCATGTCGTGTAGTTAATTATAAATGACGAGTGTTTTTCTGCAATTAACTTTAAATATACCAAACCAAATTAAATTTTTTTTCGCCTTTTCCTATCAAAGACGAAAATATGATAAGGCTATAAACGTCGTACCCTAACGTCGTACCATGCTGAAGTCAACTGTCTTCTAAGGAAAAAGCCCTCTGTTTTGTTTAATTTCAGGTTCGGCCTTTCTAACTAGTAGCTTCTTTTGATGTTAATGCAAATATATTAATTCTAATGTTTGACTGAAGTCGCAAATGTGCAGGAGATTTTAGTCAAAATTAAAAACAAGAAAGATAACACCGAATTTTCGGGTGTAATGAGCACGTCTGTTGCATCTTCTGACGCAAATTAAATTTATCAAAGCCATTCAAAATCAATGGAACCGGTATGGAAAACAATAGTATCTGATCGAAGAAAGAAGTTTTTCAATCGGGTTTTTAATCCCACAGATATTGCGGTAAACAGAATCGTGAGCTTACGCCCTCTGGTTGCAGACTTGTGCGTTAACAAAAATATGAATTTATCTGAGAAACATTTCGCAGCGGAAACGGTCTCCAACACAGAAAAATAATTTCAAATCGGACTCTTAGAAACAGAGATATCGACAAAAATAAGATGTGACTTTACGCCCCCTGGTGGGAAAACCATGCATTATTTTAGGAAGAAAGTATTCTCAAAGGGTTTTTCAATATGAGAGGTATCGGTCCAAGAAAAAAAAAATTTAATCGACTTTACAAGAGCTCAGAGTTTGCTTCAAATACAGCAGAAGCAGAAATTAACACTTATACCCCCTAGTGGCCAAACTATTCTTTACCAAACATTAGAAATTATATGAAAAATATTTTCAATCAGGTGTTGTATGCGATACAGGAAGAATTTTTCAAATCGGAGTTTTAGAAGCAGAAATAACGCAGATAGCGCAATTTACCTTTGAGCGCCCTAGCGGAAAGTCTATGATTTACTTGAAAATTTTGAATTTATATGAAAAATATTTCGCATCGGAAACACTATCCAACAAAGAAGGAATTTTTCAAATCGGACTCCTAGAAGTAGATACCTTCACAAAAATAAGATATACATCTACGCCCCCTGGCGTAGAAACCATGCATTGTTTTAAGAAGAAAATGTTCCTAAAAGGTTTTTCGACGTGAGTAGTATGGATCCACAAACAAATTTGTTTTCAATCGAGATTTTAGGAGTTCAGATTTTGCTGCAAATATATCAGAAGCGGAAATTAAAATTTACGCCCCCTGGTGGCCAAACCATTTTTTTACAAAGATTAGAAATTATGTGCAAAGGATTTCTCCTCAGGGGCTGTATCCGGTGCAGAAAGAATTTTCCAAAGCGGAGATTTAGAAGCAGAGATATAGGGGGAAACACAATTTACCTTTACGCCCCCTAGCGGAAAGTCTAAGAATTACTTAAAATTTTTGAAATTATGTAAACAACATGTCACACTGAAAACACTATCCAACAAAGAAGGAATTTTTCAAATCTGACTCCTAGGAGCAGAGATACTGACAAAAATAAGATACAAATCTACGCCTCCTGGCGGAAAAACCGTGGAACATTTCAAAAAGAAAATATTCAGAAAAGGGTTATCGACGTGAGTGCCATCGGTCCCCGAAAGAATTTTTTTCAATCGAGATTTTAGAAGCTTAGATTTTATGTCAAATACATCAGAAGCAAAAATTAACACTTACGCCCCCTGGTGGCCAAAGTATTCTTTACCAAAAATTAGAAAAAAAAGCAAACGATTTTCCATTAGAAGCTGTATCTGCTAAAGAAAACATTTTTCAAATCGATTTTTAGAAGAACTGATATCAGGAAAAACGTAATTTACTTTTACGCCCCCTAGCGGAACATCTATGCGTACTTTTAAAAAGTAAGCATATCTAAAATACCATCCAAAAATACTCAATGAGCTTCTTGTTTCTACCCAGTGGCATGATATTCGTGTCAGGGGTACTAGCCCTTTCGCATCATGCCTTGGGTCATGGAGCAGAGAATAAAAGACTAGAAGATGGCGCTTATCCCTTGTGACAGGTTTATTGATAATACTGCTGAAATGAAAGGGGGAAAGGTATTTATTGTAGCTTTGGCCGAACCCGGTCGCTATGTGCTAACGGTTGATAAGCTCTCACTTCTAGTCCTTTATTTTCTGTTTCATGATCCAAGTCATGAAAACCACAGGCGTAAGCGGTTTCAATATGGCCCAAGAACACAGACACCTGCGTGATGAATGGCAGCACATATTGGTTTCCGACGAGACGCGGTTCAATGTAATGGTCTATGACAGAAGTATCCTTGTAGGTCCGTACCGTGGTGAACAGCTTCTGGAGTCATGCATTGTGGGTACAGCGTCATACGGTCCTTACACCGGGCGTTCTGGCGTGAAGTGTTGTTGGGTTCCATTCAGGTTCCCGCCTCCTACGCATTGCAGGAACCATAACCAGCCAGCGGTACATCGCGAAAGTTGTGTAGGCCGAAGTGCTGCCATATCTGCAGACGGTCGCCGATGCCGTCTATCAACAGGACATTACCCGACTACGCGTGGCACGGAATGTCTTAAAACTTCTGGACGCCCGACGTGTACCAGATCTACCTTGGCCAGCACGTTCACCTGATTTGTTGTCCATTGAACAAGTGTGAGATATTCTCGTTCGACGCCTGGCCCGTCAGGATCCGCCTCCAGTTACCCAAGATGAACTTTGGAAATGAATCGACACAGCATGAAATGACCTTCTGCAGTGCGACCACCAGAGCCTCTTCCAGTTAATGCTTTCACAAGGTACTATGGACTGTGTGTTCCACAACAATTATAGGTTTGTACTTCTGATCACTTACGTCTTGTATCGTAAGTAATGTTTCCAATAAATTTCACTTTAATTTCTTGGTGTTGCATTTTCAACAGACAACGGTGTGTAAAGATGCACTGGTTTTTTTGCTCATGAGTACGTTTGTACCGAACTTAAGGGGACCAGTCCCTTTTTAAGCTTCGCATGTTAAACTTATGGGAGATCTCGATGTACTTAGGTACATGTTTCTCACGATAGACTTGGCCTATCAATTGCAAACTTGGCATGCATTTTCCTAAGGATATTATATAACACCTGATTTAGAATTGTCGCAATCGGTTAATTAATTATTTTTTTATTAATTAATCAAAATTCCCCACCCATCCGCGTTAAGTGGACCAGTCCCTGTTTAGGCTTCGCATGTTAACCTCATAGGAGGTCTCGATGTACTTAGGTACATGTTTCTCACGATAGACTTGGCCTATCAATTGCAAACTTGATATGCATTTTCCTAAGGATATTATATAACACCTGATTTAGAATTGTCGCAATCAGTCAATTAATTAATTTTGTATTAATTAATCAAAATTGCTGTCGATTTTGCTGACGTTTTCATTGGCAATTGTATTTATTATTTTAATTGAGTATATTATTTAGTCATGATTCTAGTTCAGGTGGTTGTTGATATATACAGTAAGGTATAAAAAAAAATTCAAGCCATTGTCTTCAGTGGTTTATGAGAAAAATGTTCCTAAATGTACAAAACCACAACTTTTCAGGGGATGCAAAAAAACGAAGGCCTGTGACTAGAAGCCTCCCGTGTCCTGTTTCTTTTCTTCTGCTTTGCTGAACTTCCTGTGCCTTGCTCGAGTGGCGTATACCAATCGATTCAGCAAACTCTGTAGAAAAAAAATTTGAAATAAAAAAATTTACATAATATTTGTGTTTTTGCAGGACTGGTCCCCTTAAAATGCGCCACTTCCCAATTTCATATTCGTTATCCATTGTAGCCTCACAAAACTAAACAGAGGGGTTTCGTTGTAGATCATTATCCGAAGGTACAATTGCAGTAATACAATGGAAGCCTGATATAACGCGGTCGGTTATGCCGCGTAATCGGATATAACGCGGGTCCGATCGTGTGCCCCAAACAGTCGTCTGTGGCTTAGGGTTCAAAGCATTCAGATTCGGATATACCGCGGGTATCTCTATAGCGCGGTTATCGCCTTGTCTCCGCATACCTGCGTTATAACAGGCTTCCACTGTACTTCTTTTCTTTTAAAAGATCATTATCAAACAGACGGGAGTTGAAGGGTGCTCGTTGTTTTCTAGCCTAATTTAATATTGGATAGAATCAGAACAGCTCAAAACCAATGTCCATTGCAGATGACTAACATCTTCAACGTACAACTGTCCACCCACCTCTTTCGAACGTGAGCAAACCTTTTAGTTTAACGTAAATTCGGTTCTCTTAAACACTAGAGACATCAGTCTAATTTATTAGCACAAATCACATGAAGATTACCTGATAAATACCTAGGTGTCATTTCAAAACGGCGTGCTTGAAACCGAATTCAATTGTCTATAAATTTGATTATCTTACATTTGCATTTAAATTTGAAAATGTAAGATTAAATTTCATTAAATTTCATGAACTCGAATTTCTGCCTTATGAGAGTTGTTTATTATTGAAATGGTTATGACTTGATTTCTCTCTCCTGGGGCTTGGATTTGAGTCCCGTTTCATACATGAGTCGTCTGCTTGTCTGCGATTCAGGTTTTGTCCTTTCGTTTTCCATTGATTTGTAAACTTTATATTGAGAATGAATGACTTCGGGGTTTCAATGCTTATCGCGGTCGTAAACAAAAAGAAGTATCAATCTGTGAATGCTGCAGTTCACTATAATGGTAAAATTTCCATTCTATTTTCTTTTAAATTGCATACTGGCCTCTCTTCAGAATTTTCGTTTAAAAAGAAGCCAGACTTAAATTCTATTGGGCACTTTTCACAACAAAACGAAAGTATAGATGTTCCGTTTTTCTGGGAAACGTTTTAGGAAAGTGTGCTGCTTTAATATATTCCACTTTCCATTTCTTTCTTCAGGTGATAAGGCGGTTTATGTTGATCGAAAGAAGTTGCAGCATAAACGCTTTCCAGTCTTCTACAATGAACAAGAAGTTTTCCAAAGAATATTTCACGATGAAAAGTTTACTGTTACAGCACCATTATTGCGAAAAAAGTGATACAATCGAAGAAATTCAGCAATGCTTTGAGACCGAAATTCCTCTCAGATCAGTACCTTCGTAAGTAATACCTCAAAGCATGAATGTACCAAGCTGAAAAACGTTATCGAAATTTGAGAGTAAGCTAGAATATTTTCCTTCTTTGAGAGTGTCAGTTGCCTCCTTCAAATTTTGTTGAATTCCCAGAATGCCAACGAAATATTTGATTTCACTGCAGAAGAAAAAGTGGGTAGTGGTGTGAAATAAAATCCCCACAAAGCGTTGACGGTCGTATAAAATTCTTCGAATGCTAAACGTTAAATTGTGAAAATGCATCTGCGTTCATATTTTGCATAAAGCATATTTTCTTACGGTATTTAGTAGCGTGCCACGCATTTCTAAAATTATTCCTCCTTCTAGTACTGTATCATCTACGGTCGTAGGTGATCATCATATGCTGTGTTATGGGGATGAGTTTCCTGTGGAATGAGGGACTTTGGGGACTATTGTAGGGTGGTTTTCCGTTGCCTTCCTCAGCGCAGGTCAGAGAGCAACTGTCAAAAATTGCTCAATAAGTCTAGAGCTAACGAGAGGAGCCATTCCACGAATTCATGTTACATTTGCAGAAACCCTAGAAAACCGCAAACTGGATAGTCGGCAGCAACGAAATTAAACCTCTAAACAGGGGCCTACCACACAATCGCGAGCCATGTTCTTCAGCCAACTGCTCCATGCCTGTGGTTAAATTTTCCACTCATTCCAGAAATCGCACATCTCGTCTTATAGGTTTAAAAAACACAAGGAGAAGACTAGTGCAGAATATAACGGAGAACAAAACGACAGCTTATGCAGTATGGTGTACACTCTAAAGCCATTTACATTCCTAATGGTGCAACATTGCCGGTAATGTAATTTCGTAAGCATTCTCCCAACTTTGGCGTGCGTCCTCATAGGCGTTGAGTCATTAAGCATGAATTTATAAGTAGTATTACAAGCGCTTGAGTTGCTGCAGATGCAATGTCGGATTTCGCAAACTTGTGCATTTGACAGGTAAATTAGATATTAACAGATCGAATTGTGATATGTAAATTAAAAGTGTCAGTGCTGCTTCCTATAAAGCACTGGTTATTTTGCCAGTTGCATCAGTACCGAGGGAATTGCTCTACAGTGCAAAGGACAATGTATCAGAACGAAATTCGTGTCACTTTTTTATGTAAGTTCAAATTTAGACACCGCGCAGCGGGAAAGCACTGTTAGTGAACGCATGACACAACCTTGATTTGGTAAATTCCTGTCCAGCGATATGAGCCTCGAAAATGAACCAACCACGTGGTAAACAAGAATGAGCTATCAATGAAGCCGGGTTAGAGGCCTTGATTGAATCTGATCATTGCCAAACGGTACTAGAACTCGGTGAGAAACTCGGAGTACAATATCCAACCATTTACCGACGCTTGACGGCCATAAAAAAAATAAAGAATATGGATAAATCAGTCTTATATGAATTGAAGGAATAGCACAAAACACAACGATTTGGTGTGTGCCCTTCTCTGGTTATCTACAACAACACGAACGATATTTTGAGGCGTCTGTTCACGTGTGATGAGGAATGGATGCAGTAAGACAATCGCCGACGTTAGGGGCAATGGCTAGACCGCTTATCATCTCTTGTGAGGTAGAGGGGTCGTTCAGCCAATTTAAAGATATTTTGAGAGAAAATAGGAGTACAACCTGAAGTGCTATGTTGTTTCGACAACATGAAGTGTTAGGCTGTTGCTAGCTGTAGTAGCAGTAAGTTAGTTCAAAACCCTGGTTTTGAGTAAAGTAATTTAAAATTTGTAAAGTATTTTTTATTACTTATGACTGTATAAGTAAAAAACTTATAGAAAGTTATTAAACATATAAAAAGAAGCATATCACATATTTCAGTGATTTTCGTTTCTTTCTTACATATTTCCTCATTTTTAATAAAAAATTTATGTACATATTTTGAAATTTTTATTACATATAAATCCTAGACCTAGTTATTATTATTATTATTTGTTATCGTTATTATATTTACTGCTTTTTTGTTATTATTTTGCTGGAATAATTCTGAAATTCGTCTTTATTCAAGCAGGTCGAATCTACAGCTATGTTTCAACTGAACTCCTTTTCACCTTTCTGAAAGATCACTCAATTTACCTGGGGACATCCTTAAATTGTCAGGCACCGTTGACTTACAGGTTAGAGTACTAATCTCTCATGAGGTGAACTTACAGGTTACAGTACTAGTCTCCTACGAGGAGAACTTACAGGTCAGAGTACTAATCTTCCATGAGGAGAACTTACAGGTTAGAGTACTAATCTCCCATGAGGAGAACTTACAAGTTAGAATACTAATCTTCCATGAGGAGAACTTACGGCTTAGAGTTCTAACCTACCATCAGCAGAACTTTCCCAACTTAATCTGCTACCAGGCGATCACGACTAATGAGTAAACCTATGGGGATTTGGGTTATCAAATCGGGGCAGAGACGCGGAATTTGTATTGATTTGTGAAACCTTGCTTGATTCGATTCATAACTTCTTCTTTAGGTATAAAAATCGAAATGGTCGATTGCGGCCGGTGGCGAAAACGTAGCTTTTGGGCCCGTTGGTACTTTGAGACACATCCTTTTGAGATTAAGAGATTAAACAAGGCTGCCCCTTTGTGTATTTCTAGTATTTCTAACTTAGCGATTTTCTAGGAGTGTCCGTGCTTTTTGTGTTGTTCCACACCACCGATTTCCCTATCTCTGCTTCCATCTGCTTCCAGGAAACGTATTTAAAAAAATCTTTCCTTAGCGTACCTTATGCTACGAAGAATACTTTTCGCATATTTTCCAGCTCTCCATTATTCAAAATTCTTCCGCTAGGTAGCGTAAAGTTATATCATGTTTTCAACTACATCTCTTCTTCTAACTGTTCGACGTGAAAATCCCTTTGTCTCTGATATCTTACTTCATCTACGAGAAACTTTTTGTGTCCAATTTATTAAATTTTCGTGACATGCTTTTCAACCGCTAGTGAGAGAAAGTAACAATTTCTATTTCTAAATGTTTTATCGATTGTAAAAATCTGATTGTTATTTTTAATGGGTTCCATTGACTATATGAATAACTTTAAAATATTTTATTCATGTCGAAAAGAATTCAAAAGACGTGCTGTTAAAGATGCGAAACGATGTACACTCAAAACGAATCGTGATGAAATTACAGATTTTTAAACCATACGATGTCTAGCCTATCTCGTGCAATCGGTGGTGGGGAGACAGCACAAAAAGGTATGGACACTCCTGGGGAAAATGGAGAGTCAAAGTATCAACGGGATGCAAAAGCTACGTTTTCGGCACCGGCCGCAAAATCGACGACACCATAAAAATCAACTCTTGGTGAAATTATGGAATAATGGGCAGCGAGTGGCCCAGTAGTTAGACAATCCGCCCTCTAACCAAATGATCGTGGAATCGGTTCCATGTACGTTGAGTTGTTGTGAACTACTAAACACAAGTCGTGTGTCGGTTTGACACGGAAAAGCATCGGCTCACCCCTTGACCAACACTCCCAACAATGTCGACTCGTTCTTTTAATCTCGCACTCCCTCCGTTCTATCTCAGTTTATCTTCTGTTCTGTCTTAGCCTTTAGGTTCAATCTAATGCAACTTCTTTTCTGATACAGAGTACAAGTTCATGAGACGTACGTAATTGCGCCTAAATCTTTCCCGTGAGTGTGAATCTTAGGAGAAATTGCTGGGTACTGTACCAACTGTGGTGAAAAAAATTGTACGGAAGACTGTTGATGGATCATTCCTTCCTGCACGTTCTTTCGAACCACGTAAGTAAAATTCTGACAAAATTCGGATACAAAATTCGTCGATTTTTGAGACGAAAAATCTCTGAGATGCACCCAGTCAAAAATTGTAATTGAGTTTGCAGATTAGGAAATGCGACGTTCCGTTCCCATGTTGGTAGTTTATCACTGTTTGATTTCCTTGGATGAACTGCCATATGTATATAAGGCACACATCGCTACCTGAATAATAACTCGGATTCCAGCATGTTCCATTCTGATAGTCTTGGTCGTGGTTTACTATGCTTGCGTCTGATGATCAATGGCGAGATCCACCGTGTCTTTATTTTATGTTCACTGACGGGTGTTGAGAAGGATAGAAGAATAACACGAACGATCCTGAAGAAACAACAAATATGTACAAGAAATGGAAGAGAAGGTATGATATGAGCTCTCTTTCTTTGTCAGTAATTGATCTGTCTCACGGACCCTGTCGCTGACTACTTATCTAAGTTGGATAATAATAACATACTGTCAAAGCTGTGTCTATATTGTCTGAGCACAGGAAAAAATTGCCAGTACAGAAATTTGGCTGTAATCTGATCAAATGTATTCAATTACGGAACATTTTTGGCTCAAATTTCAGTTAGTTATTCTTCAAACCTTCGTAGGTGTAGTATTACTGCAGTCTTCGGCAAAAATCTGGAAAGAAGTCTTTTGGGGAAAATTAGTCATGCATTTAGCTTGATATAAAATTATTTGGCCCCACGTATTACCTGACAATAAATAAATTTCTGAAATATTTCAGCTCTCCAGTAACATTTGGTAACATAGAACATATGCTATGGAACTTCCACACTTTGTTTTTTACGCTTTCCAACCGTAGGTTGAAGAAGCGTATATGCTTCAGTTTTGTCCGTCTGTCTGTCTGTCCGCACGATAACTCGCGTAAAAATGGTTCGATTTCGATAAAATTTTAGTATGTGGTAGGGTACAACCTGGGGATGAACTCTATTGAAAATGGGCGAAATGCGGTCAAAGGTTAGGACATAAAAGCGGGTTCCATTCCATCGCGCTTATGCGTCATAACTTTCGAAAAAATGCTTCTATTGCGACAAAACTTTATCATGTAGTTCCGGAGGTATAATGAACCGGTTCTGTTTAATATCATCGAAATGGGGTCAAAGGTCAGAGCACAGGAGCGAGATTTATTCCACAGCCATTATCCTCATAACTTGACTAAAAATGCTTCGATTGCGACAAAACTGTCGTTGGACGTGCCATCTCGAGCTCCTCAATTTTCGCCCTGTTTGCTCGATCAAAGATCCCATTGCTTCAGACTCCTGTGTTCCGTGTGTGTATAAGGGTATGTGCCACCTTTCCTGCTACTTTTCCGAGTCAGAAAGTACGTATTTACTTCGAATTTTATCATAATATTACCTGCCGACTACACCCTACTGCGTTTCTGAAGTGTGCGCCCAAGTACATGTTCCAATGCCTGCATACCCTGTTCAAGTAATATGCTGCCAGCAATCTTCCCAGCTACTTTTCAGCACCAGTAAGTGAATTTTATACCAATATTCCTTCATTTTTCGTCTCGGTGGGTATGTTTACATCTGCCCATCGTGACTTGCTTTGACTTCCTTCTGTCTTCTCACCTGCATTCTATTCAGTTGCCTTCTGTGCTTATCTTCCTGTTATCTACACGCCTTCCCGTTTACGTCACCCTCTGATAGTGGTCCTTGGGTGACGTCATCGTTACGTGCTCCATCTGTCTCTCGCCGTTTTTCCAGTGACGTCATACCTCGCATCTTCCCATCGTCCGCCTTCTTTACGTGCCTTTTGCCATCTCCATCGTCTTACGCTCTCGAGATTGTGCTGCTTTGCTTTACAGTTTCTGATTTGTACTATGTCTACTGCTTTTCTTCGACCACTGACGCCTCCTCCGGATGTACTACTTGACAGTTCAACTCGTCTCTCTACGCCCGCAGTCACTGCCTTCCCCTTGGATCCTCTCTCAACTGCCTTGGGCTTCCGGTTTTCTCGTACCGGCTCCGTTTTAACAGCTCATTTATTAGAGTCCTCGTCACTGGGGAAGTCTTTCTTCGCTTCTTTAGCTCTCGGAGTAAAATATTCCGCGCTTCCACATACTAAACTTACAGCTTACACTTCAGCACTCCATCAGATTGTTCTACCTGATGCCACCACGCACATCGCACGAAAGCCTCGCTCGGTGTTGGTTTATTTTTCTAATCCCGCTCAAGTTGAGTTGGTTCTTTCTTCTCCAATTTCAGTATGCGACCAAAGTTTGTTCGCAATTCTTCTTGCTCATTGCCCTACTCTCGTTAGTTTATCTCCAGTACCTCCTGAACTCTCCAACGATTTACTGCATGCTTTCCGTTCTCAATGTGGTTTAGTTATTGGCCCTATTAAGACTTTGCCTGCTGCTTCAGACGATCAAGGGAATCGTCCCTATTCAAGTTTTCGACGTCAAGCTCTCGTCGTTTTTCTTTTATCTTTTTTTTTTTTTTATTTGAGGTTTAACGACCACCGTGAGCAACTCAATGGGCTATAAGCAGTCCGTCCCTAATTTAGGGTCACTGGTTCCAGGGAAGGGAGTGAGCCAGTGCCGTAAGACAAACACAACATCCATGCCTCACCGGGATTCGAACCCGGACTCCCTTCGGACGAATGATCAGAGGCCATCGCTTAGACCACTGCGCTACCGGGGCGGCGCTCTCGTCGTTTTTCCTGACGAACAGTCCATTGTTTCCTGTCCGACAGCTTTCCACGTTATCTGCGGTCCACACATTCGCACTGTCAATGTTTTTACCGCCTATCATTGTTTTTCTTGTAAATTGCCCGGTCACTAAAGTTCTTCTTGTCCAACTCGGAATTTTTCGACTTCCATTCGCCCTTCTGCCTTGCCAGAATCGTGTGACTTTTCTTTATCATCCACATCTTTGTCAACTTTTCCTTCTACATATTCGCAGCTTCTGGTTTCGAGTGGTTTGTTCCCGGCCCCTGATTCTTGTACTTCACGTGTTTCTCTGGAGAATATTTTTCCTGATCATCTACCACCGACAGCTCTCCTGGATGTTCTCCCTTCTTTTACTATTACAACACTTTGCACGCCTCCATCGAGCCCGTCTTCTGCCCAGATCTCGTTGAAATGCCCTCAGTCACGCTCTCCGCCTTTATCTCCTGCTCCTGTCAGTTCATTGTCTCCATGTTCGACTGCGGTGTCCACTTCTATGGTTCCGCTCTTTGTCTCCACGGAGCCAGCGTCTACCAGCTGCCTTATATCTTCTGCTTCCTCACCGCCCCAGTGCAACTTATCTGTTTCTGTGCCTCCAGATGCTACGTCATCCCATTTTATTTTACCGACGGCTGATGTTGATTCGTCTCCTGCTCGTCACCTCCAGTCCTCACTCCTAGATGTTCCTGTTACAACTTCATATTCACCGCCGTGCTCCCTTCAAGCAAGTCTATTTTCTACAGGGTCCTCCACTGACAGCCCTGTAGTGTCTTCTGGGTTGCACTTGTCCTTCTGTTGATGTCTGCATTCGGCCTTTTTCTCTAGACACTTCTGCTTCGCCAACTCTTGAGTCGCCGGACGAAGATCCTACTCCGCCTCTTATCAGCTGTCTCATGCCGATCGTCTCTGTGAGTTCTTCACTCCCAGCAACTCTTGTCATGTCCATTGAACCTGCATCCTCCGACTCAGTGTGATCATTTGTCTTCTAACGTGTCATCTTCCTCTACAGCCGTTTCTGTCGTCCACCCATCAGCTTCAGCCTTTGTTCCTGCTTCATCATGCTCCATTGTTGCCTTCCTCGACTTCTGCTGATAGTACTTCCCTCATTTGTACATCTTCTACGGCTCGACGTTCCCGACGGCGGCGTAAGCTTCTTGCTCCAGATCCTCCTTCACAACAAGACTTTGCTTCGTATGGTGATTATTGCCGCGCTTATGAGCGTTGGGTGAAACGTGCTATGTATAAATATCCAGACTTCTCCTTCCCTTATCCGCTAACACCAGTTCCTTATTATTCCAGTATCTTCCAGAGTGTGAGCCCTTAGACATCTTCTTGACTTTTGCCATGCTTAATGTCCTGTGTATTTCATGTTCCTTAAAATATCTCTCTGTTTGAGAGAGTGGATTGCGCGCCCATAGTTCTTTTTCTTATGTTTTGTTCTCTTCAATGCCTCACGTGTAAGCCTGTGATTTTGTCCACGTCGTTTTGACCTTTTGCCCATGTTATACGCCCCCGTTTTATTATACACTATTAGTTGTCTAATAAAGCGATATTGAACGACAAAACTTTAGTATGTTGTTCCGGAGTTATACTGAACCAATTCCGTTTAATATAATCAAAATAGGATCGAAGGTCAGGGCACAGGAGCGGGATCCATTCCATTGCCCTTATGCGTCATAACTTGACTAAAAATGCTTCTATTGCGAAAAAACTTTGTCATGTTGTTCCGGAGGTATACTGAACCAGTTCTGTTTACTATCATCGAAATGGGCTTGAAGGTCAGGGCAGAGGACCCAGATTTATTCCACAGCCATTATCGTCATAACTCGAGTAATGATTTATGGTATGTTGGAAAGCGTATCATATAATCAATGCATTGCATGATTTTACTAACTTTTTTTTTTTTTTTTTTTTTTTTAATTGGAGGTTTAACGACCACCGTGAGCAACTCAATGGGCTATAAGCAGTCGCCCGTCCCTAATTTAGGGTCACTGGTTCCAGGGAAGGGAGAGAGCCAGTGCCGTAAGACAAACACAACATCCATGCCTCACCGGGATTCGAACCCGGACCCCGTTCGGACGAATGGTCAGAGGTCATCGCTTAGACCGCTGCGCCACCGGGGCTTATGTCGATGCTTTGGGTGCGAAAAAACGCGTGCGGATTCGCTTCTGTGACTCAGTCTGGCGAGCGAAAACCAATGGCATAACGCAAGCAGCTCTTCCGGAGTCTTCGCAATTCTGATGCGAAAACCTTCGGTACAATCGCCTGCTAGCGTTTCCATGACAACATGAATAAGATGGTAGATGGGAATGGGACCTTATTTTGGGTAACGGTTCGCTCAGAAAAAAAGAACACTTCGACTATTCAGTCACTCGCATACTACCACCCATGAGAGTGTTTCGCGAGAGTTGTTTCAGTTTTTGTGAAGTGTCAGGGGCGGCTTTACTAACTTGTAAAGCTGTAATATGGATCATGAGGTTTATTTGTTTGCTTCGGAGTTTAATGACTACCGTGAGTAACACTAACTGCTATAAATAGTTGTATGTCCCAAGTTTAGAGGCACTGATTCCAGAAAAAGGATAGAGCTAGCGCCATTAGTATGAGTGATGCACTTGCACCACCCATACCTCTTCCGGGAATCGAACCAGGTTTCATCTCGGACGAAAAGTCCGAAGCCAGTACCTCAGACCATTTTGCCACAGAGACTTCCAAGCTTGCAGTATTTCATTTGCTGTGTTATTTATTTATCGCTCTTAGTCAAGGCTTCTTTCTGTTTTGAACGATGTCGGTATTTCTGCTATTCCTCTTTGTGAGAATCCAGGTTTTGCTGAAGTTTAAAATAATATTCCATGTCCGCATTTTAGTTTTTTTTTCACATTTTAAATGGAATTTGTGTCTTTTAAGTATTTTCTGTTTCGTTGATTTGATTTTCGACCTCAATTATTTTCTTCGGTGTAATGTCACACTCTAGTCCGACAAAGGCTAAGCTCCTATAAGAAGAAAGCTCCCACATTTATTTCTTCATGTATATGTAACCTGTAGGAGTCGCAGTGCGTCCAATCTTTTTACGTGCTTTTTTTTCGAAATATCAATGGCCACCTGAGCTCCAGAAAAGGCATTCAGTATATCATATTTCCCCAACTCCGTGATCAGTGATATTGTTTGTTGGTGAACCATCTTATTAAACTAGGGAAAACCAATACCATGCCCACTATCATAAAGGTAAGTGTTAAAGGTACTTATATACGAAGCATTCCCGAGATAACTCCGTAGCTGACATTATTTCAGTGACTAATAGTGGGGAAAGAAGATGTTAGAAAAGGGGGGGGGGAGTCTCAAAGGATAAAAGCCACGAAAAGACATTAGACAACCGTGGTGATAGCCAATCTCGATGTCGCTCTCAGAAACGACAGAGAAAGAGGGACAAGCAGTTTTCTCGGTTAATAAATGACACTGCAGAACCGCAGCTAAGGTCATCACAAAGCCACCGAAGAAAATAACCAAAATCTTCCTAGAGATCGTTAAGCTTTTCTTTTGAAATGCCCTCTACCTTTTTTTCTTTCCTCTTTTCAAATTGAAATGCGCCAAGGGAGGGAGTAGTTTTACGAGTCTATTTTTGTTTTCTAGGTAACAAATGCATTTCTTAAGCCACCTTTTGTATCTAGGAATACATTTCCATACCTCCATGAAAAGAAAAGGAGGTTGTTGCGAAATTTTCTCCAGGCATTCAAGTTCCCTTGCATGCCTATTTGGAATAGATGCACTGTATCTAATTCTCCTTTATGGGGTTGAACGCATTTGATGCTATTCACGGATTTCTGTAAGCTTAATTACAAGTTCGCCGTTGTTAAAGCTTTTACATAATGAGTTTAGGTAACGTCCGTGGATGAAAAAAGGATGCACTTGGATACAGGGAAAACAAACAAAATGTTGAAATATATTAAAATTTTATTCACAGTCACTGTTACACACATTTAATTGAGAGAGATATTTCTCAAAACGTTTGCTTCCTTCGTTATTATATTCCGCATTCTATTTTGTGTGTCATTTTCTAGCGTAAATACATAAAATCGTTTCATCAGAAAGTGTTATATGTAAAAGTTATTTCGTAAAAATCTATATTTTCGGTATCACCGAAAATATACACTCAGAGCATTACAGAAGAGAGATGTACGTTTTTCCAGGTTTGGTAAACTAATATATAAATATGTATATTACGAAGAATGGATATCACGTTATTTTTTTGGAAAATTTTTATTTCTCTAAGATACTCCGAAAAGGGAGCTTGACTTTGAATTTTTGAAAAAGCAGGTTCTATGACATCGACATGTTTCAGCACCTTTACATAGTCAATGAGAAAGATTTCTAAAGATAAACATAAATCATTGTCAGATGGAAAACTGTCAGATGTGTCCCAGTGGAGATTGGTCCAACTGTTAAAAAGTGATCGGATGTTAATTTCCGAAACACTTTTGAAAAGAGCACTTTGTCTGCTACTCCATAGTTTCAAAATGCCACTGTTATCTCGATTATCCGAGCTACTGGATGGAAAGAGATGCAAGGACATCTGAAAGGCAGAGAAAATCCAAAACTAATATTGTTACACCCCGGGCCATGCCAAGTTAATACGTAATTATGTAATAACTGGGTTGTGCCCTCTCCATTCATTGGCCGACGGCCCAGAGGTAACCATTAAATTGTGGTATGAATTTCGTGAATGTTCTTTACTCATATGAACCTCATTGATAGGTAATAGAAAGTATGCCCTGATTCAATCAACAGAAATAAATCTCACTGAAATAGGGTAATCAGAAATGAAAGATTTTTAAAATGGACCTTGGCAGAAGACAACAGATATTTAGCTGAAATAAAAATAAAGATGACGTCGTTTCAAGAAGCACTAAAGAAAGCAGTGCAGCCACAGGCTAAATTTATTGGAGCATAGTTCTATAATGTCAGGCGAAGTACATCTCTTATCAGCACAGTTTCATACAATTTGATTTTAATTCTTCTCTTTAAAATTCTCGCTTATACACTGCTGGCCACCCGAAATGCAACACCAAGAAGGACACGAGATAGGAAAGCCAGATTTACTGGACACATAACAACAGATACAAAGATGAAACGATTGAGCTTAAAGGCCCGTGCGACTTGCGAAACACGAAGACATCAATAGTTCGTGTGGCCCCCATGGCTGGCAATAACGGCCGCTACACGCCGCGGCATCGAACGAAAGAGGCTTTGGATGTGGGCTTGGGGTATGTCGGTCCAGGCTGCTTCCACACGTTGCCACAATTCATCAGGCATAGCCGCGGGTGGTGCTTGCCGGGCCACTCGGTTGCCGATCAGCGACCAGACGTGTTCGATGGGCGACATATCGGGAGAACAGGCGGACCACGGCAGCAGTGACACCTGGTGGGCCGTTAAGAATTGTTGCACGATACGTGCCACGTGCGGGCGCGCATTGTCCTGTTGAAACGTGGCCGGTGGCAGGTCCTGCAGGTAAGGGAGAACTACAGGCTTCAAAACGTCGGAGATGTAGAGGTAGCTGTTAAGTGTACCGGCGAAGCGTACCAGAGGGGTGCGGGTGTCATATCTAATTGCGCCCCAAACCATAACTCCAGGCGACGGACCGGTATTGCGATGCATAATGCAGGCGTCATACAGTCACTCGCCGCGGTGCCGCCACACGGGGTCCGACCATCGTGGTGTTCCAGGCAGAAGCGGGATTCGTTGGAGAAGACAATGTCGTGCTATTCCGTAGTCCAGGTGCGGCGTTCAACGGCCCACTGCCGCCGCACTCGCTGGTGGTGTAACGTCAATGGTAATTGGAGCAATGGGCGCCGTGCGACAAGTCCCCGCTCCTTCAGACGACGTCGAACGGTACGTGCTGACACAGGTTGTTGCGCAACACACCCTAATTCCTGCGGTAACGTTCGTGATGTGGCGGTGCGAGCCGTCAATGCCTGCCGCACAACATGCCGGTCCTCTAGTTCGGTGGTGTGCCGCGGCTGCGGAAATCACTCTTGTCGGTCCGTCCATCTCTCCGGCACCCACCGAATCCATACTCGCCTCACTGTGGCTGGTTATCGTCCCACACGGGCGCCGATGTTTTGGTACGATAAACCGCTGTCGCAATAAGCCCCTATTCGTCCTCTGTCGAACTCCGAAACGTGCTGGAATGACTGCCGTATTCTGCGACGAGGCATCAGGAAGCTTCCCACGCACAGGTCAGGCAGCACAACACACTTCCACTACTTACACCCCGCCTTCTTTGCATCCTTCTTATAGTGCTTCTAGGTGGCGTGCCGAGAGCACATGATTTGCATATGCCCTGCAATGCTGATCGTTTGCATGTCCTCTCACGGGCGACGCATGTTGTAAATTTTAAGCCAATCGGATGCTTCCTTCTTGGTGTGGCATTTTGGGTGGCCAGCAGTGTAAAAATCATCCTATTCCGCTCAGGTAATACAAACATGAGAATAATTAAGGGACGCTTAAAAGTTTTAGTCTTCTTCTGAAACCGTGGTAATCCAGTTTTGAATTGGGGACAAAATACCAGCACATGGCAGGTTTTCACTATTCGTGCACACGGGTTGATTGCCGAATACACACAAACAGATACTCGTACACGCACTTCTTGATGCGTTGCTCTGGCTTCCGTGACTTGCATTCCTGGCTGGTCCTGCTCGTCGTCCTCGGTTCTGTCCTCGGGGACTCTTGCTGGGGAAAATGTCAGCTGACCCAGAACGAGGAGGGGGAAACACGGACTATCAAAACATCGAAGTCGATTAGTCTTCTGCTATGGAGCTGCCTTCCTCGGGAGAACTGCGTGCTCCTTTCCACACAAAAATTGCTGCTGGCTAATGACTACTGCTTCTGGTACATCGCCAGTTAGACTTACGGTCACCACAGTTTATGCATTCGAATGCTTCACCATTCACTACACAACTCCCCACGGGCGGGACTGTTGACGACTTCCTGATATATTGAGATACTTTGGTACGGCTTCTCATTCTCAGGAGGAAACAGGTCGCTTCTTACAATTAGGCGCACGCTGTGTATGCTTTTTGAAGCCTCCGAGAGGATCCTTTTAATCACTCTCTCACAGTCTATTTGAATCACAGCCCAGTCCGTCGGCCCAAATCTGTCACTGAAACCATTGGCTCTGTGCAACCGACTTTTTCTTACATGCGAGACCTCAGCAGGATTGATTTGGTATTCATGGTAGCTTGAATTCTAGCTTTCTGTTTGCTGTAGGCTCTGGTCTACGTCACTTGTCAGCTTTTTTTTTTATTATTATTTTTTATTGGGGGTTTAACAACCACCGTTAGCAGCTCCATGTGCTATAAGCAGCCGCCCATCCCTACTTTAGGGCCACTGGTTCCAGGAAAGGGGGACAGCCAATGCCTTAAGGCAAACATGACATCCATGCCTCACCGAGATTCGAACCTGGACCTATCTCGGACGAATTACCAGAAGCCATCGCTTAGACCACTGCGCACCAGGGCGGAGTTAGCATTTTTAACAGGGCCGCCCCCGTGGCGCAGTGGTCTAAGGCAATGGCCTCTGCTCATTCGTCCGAAAGGGGTCCGGGTTCGAATCCCGGTGAGGCATGGATGTTGTGTTTGTCTTACGGCACTGGCTCTCTCCCTTCTCTGGAACCAGTGACCCTAAATTATGGACGGGCGCCTGCTTATAGCCCATTGAGTTGCTCACGGTGGTCGTTAAACCTCCAATTAAAAAAACAAAACAAAAACATTTTCAACAGGGGGAGTTTAACGACCACCATGAGCAACTCCATGGGCTATAAGCAGTCGTCCATCCCCAATTTAGGGCCACTGGCTCCAGGGAAGGGAGAGAGCCAGTGTCGTAAGACAAACACCACAGCCATGCCCTACCGGGATTCGAACCCGAACCCATCTCGGGTGAATGACCAGAAGCCATTGCTTAGACCACTGCTCCACCGGGGCGGCGTCAGCTTTTTCAGCAGAAAGTTTCAGAAGTCTGGCATGGAAATGTTACACACTTCCGTTCAGAATACTCTGGTAACTCTCTACGTAAATCGCCAAAAAATCTTGTTCAAACCCTTAGCGTTTGACAATTTTATTAGCTTCCCACATCTGCAAGAGTTAGACTCAGGACGACGTTGGTGGACCAACACGGTTTTACTGGTTCTCCATTTCTTGCCCGTTCGAAATACCTTTTCTCAAGGCGACATGTTTACGGCATCAAATCTGTTAATTTAATTAAGATTCCACAAATCCCTAACAATATTTTATTGTGATTATAGCGTAAAAGCCATTTCTGCTGATGGCGATTTAGAATCCGCATCTTTCTTCTCCGGAACCGAATGCTTTCCCAATTAAAATACACCGACAAAGTTTGTTGTTGCAACTTTGCCGTCCTGACATGTGCGTCTCCTCAGAGGTAGGTACATCACATGCTTTACAAATACCAACAGAACTAACTGTTCATTATTTAATATATGATCTGTAATTTTTGATAGGTTGGTGAAACGGCGATATGTTTTGTAATATGATTTCGAGTTATCCGCGCAGCTGCGATATCTTTATGTTCAAAGTTCTACTGACTCATATACTCGAACAATGTGCCACTGAATGCAGCGTAGTGCTTTGATTGATCTGCTTGAGAGTTTCTTCTTAGTAATAAAATGAATAAAAATTTAAAGAAAAGGCTTATTAAGTGCTATATTTGGAGTATAACTTTATATGGGGCAGAAACGTGGACGATCAGAAAGAATTCTGAAGCTAAAATGTTGGAGGCTTTTGAAATGTGCTTATGGAGAAGAATGGAAAAAAATAAAGTGAATTGAAAAAATGACCAATGATGAAGTGTTGCGAAGAGTTGAGGAAGAAAGGAATATTCTAAAGACCATAAGAAAAAGGAAATATAACTGGATAGGAGATATGTTAAGAGGAGACAGCTTATTGAAAAGAATGATAGAAGGGAAAATTGAAGGAAAGCGACCAAGAGGAAGGAGACGACTAATGATGCTTGATGATATCATGGGCACAGGAAGCTATCAAGTATTGAGGGAGGAAACAAGGGACAGAGAAAACTGGAGGAAGAGAACTTGTTGAGTTACCGTTGGACCTGTCAAAAGACAGAACAGTAATGATAATGGTATCTCTTCCACATCGGATTGATTCTCAACAGCAATAAGTTCTTCTGTCTCTTCCACCTCGGGCTGATTCTCAACGGCACAATAAGTTCTTCTTCTTCTATCTGTTCCACTTCGAGATGATTCTTAAAGACAATAAGTTCTTCTTCTATATCTTCCTCTTCGGGCTGATTCTCAACGGCAGTAACTTCGTCTTCTTGTATCTCTTCCACTTCGGGCTGATTCTCATCTTCATGACTCATATAATATGGTAGTCCTGGTTCACGTAAATCACTCGTATTGAGCACGAATCCAACGTCGAGGCATCCTCAGAGTCTGTGGAGGTTAATGCAACCGCAATCTGCTGTCACCATTGTTCCTGCGTGCGAGTTTTGCTCTTGATATACCCTCCTCGATGTGCGGTTCCCATGCGCTGTGGCGGGCCATTGTTTAGTCATTGTTCATTATTTTTAATCATTTGCATATTCGGCCCGGAGGTACTTGCATGAGGAGTTTCATCAGGATCAAAAGTCTTTCTCGATGCTTCCATTTTTTTTTTTTTTTTTGTCAAATAGTGTATGTTAACTAATATTATGTTCATGTGTACGTAAATATGAATATCTTGTTTCTTCCGTCATACATTGGCATCTCTATACGTGAATTTTCGAAGTAAGAATTTCGAGTATGTGTGACTCTTACCGAGTGCGTTTGTTCGAAATGATTGATACATCAAATTTTCTAGACAGAAACAGAATTTCATTACACCATTTTTCTTTCACTGCCTATTCGGAAAAAAGTGCTTCAATCTGAAACACTATCTGATTAAGGGAAAAAAACAAATGGCCCCATAATCCTTTAAGGACGCATCAGACTTTCTAATGGATTGTTAGGGATTTGTGATTCTTTCCAGATATTTCTCATTTAGCCTGCAAGATGATAAGGATAAGAAGCATCAGATTTACCCTCTTACGTCTTAGGAACAGCAAACACCGATAAACCCCACGTCGCAGATCCCTTCTGAACGCAAAAATAGCAGCCGGTCATAAAACAAACATCAGATCTCTTGCGTGGGGGTAGCTATAGCCCTCTGCTGATTACCAGAGTTGGAAACGGGTCGAAATTTTTGACCCCGACACGGATGTCACATTTGGACCTGACCCGAACACATCTGCTTTGAACAATAAATTCGAAACTCAGTTTATAATTATTCATAATCGTATATATACAGGGTGTTCAAAAAGTCTTTCCGCATTGGTTAGAACTCATTGTAATTATATTACGGAAACGTATAATTTACTCACTTATTTACAGAATGTATTGAAACTGTCGTTCTTCATATAACCTGTCTGCTTTATACATGTTTTCAAACACATCTGCGAGAGTCAAAAAGTCCATCCACAATGATGTTAAGGTTGCTCCACTTAATTTTGACGGTGCTACGGTCAACATTTTTGAATTATGTAACTTGTTGTATGTTTATTTAAGTCTTTGCTTTTTTCTTTATAATATATCAAGCTTCAGAATACGTTTCACAGCAACTCCAATTTTCACCAGCTTCTGATGAGTTGAAAGTTTCCAAAATGTGGAATTTGGTTTCATCACTGCCCTTCAGAAGAAAGGAATACTCATGAAATCAGCATTCACATTTTAGAACTTTCAACGCATCACAAGCTTGTGAAAATTGGTGTTGCTGTGAAACATATTCTAGTTTCTTAATGAGAAGAAACAGCTTCCAGCCTTTACCTTTCCCCTTTTTTGTTTTCAACAAGAACGTAATTGTTGGCCTCGACGCTTATTCCAATCTTCTTAATATTAAATTTATCCATATTAACAACTAAGCCGTTAATTACGACACGATATGCAATGGAATGGAAAATTAGCACGACAAACGAAAACTTTTCAATTCTCAATGCAAAAGATGCGATGCGAAAAGTAACTCTCAATCTTACAATGTGACACGCGGGGTGTGAGAGAATGAATCACCAGAGAAGCCGACGATAAGCGTTTGCGTTTATCTTGCTCCGGACAAACGCATTGAAAACAAACGTAAAGGACGTATCGTTTTAAGATATGGTATCGTCGTTCGATGGAAATCTTCTTTGCTTTAAGAAAGAGATGGAAATATTTTTGTATGACAAATCATTTTTCACTCCGCTGGCACAAAATTCCACAGTACCCATTTTTCTTTTCAAAAATAAAATCGGGTCGAAATCGAGCCTGCAACACCTTGAACCGATCCGTTTGGCCCGCAAGAAATTGTCGACCCGTTGACCCGTGACCTGTTTCAATCTCTGCTTATCACTGCCACTGTTCTCCGCCTCGGTTAACAGATCTGTGCTAATTTCGACGAGCCACAAAGTGAGAGAAGAAGTATCAATCACGAGTACTGAGAGTAACTGCCACCCAGATTCTAAATCCTAGAACTAATTCGATAATGATAAAGCTAGAGGTGGATCCTTTTCGTGAAAACTGGGGTTTAAAACTTACCAGGCTTTTTGCCACCCCCACCCCCTCCGACGAACAGCTTAGAAATTCATTTTTCCTTCGATCCAAAACAATCTAACAAAACATTATACACGGTAGAGCCACATTATTGTGGCCACCAGCTAATAACCAGAGTAACCGCCGTGTGCAGCGCGGGCAGCAGCTAGACGGGATGGGAGAAACTCAGTAAGGTGCTGGTAGGTGTTCGCAGGTATGTTGAGCCATGGTGACTACAGTGCGTCGGACAGCTGCTGGAGGGTGCGTGGTGGAGCACCCATAAGTGGAACAACTCGATCGAGGTGGTCCCACAGATACTCAACTGGGTTTCAGTCTGGGAAATTAGGGGGCCAGGGAAGTACTTTGAAGTCTTCATCGCGCTCTTCCAACCACTCTCGCTCGAACATTTCTAGCTGTGTGACACATCGCGTTGTCGTGCTGGAAGATCCCATCCGCCCCACAATCAGCATGTATGGGTCTACGTGGTCTGCAAGGAGGGATTCATAACGAATTCGGTCCACAGTGCCTTCCACAAGTATGCGTGGACCCAGAGAATGCCACGAAAGCACTCCCCAGACCATAACGGTGGCTCCACCAGCTTGTGTTCTTGCAGCAATGGTTGAAGAGTGTTTGTTCTCCGATGTTTCTCGCCTTATACGTCAACATCCATCCGTTCAACGAAGCAGAAAAAGTAACTCATCGGAGAAGGCAATCCTTTTCCAGTCAGCGGAGGTCCAATTCCAATGATGCCGTGCAAATATAAGCCTTTTTTGCCGATTCATCTTCGTTAGCGTAGGTGCAGTAACCATCCGTCTGCATCGGAGGCCCGTACGCGGCAGGGTTCGCTGAACTGTCGTTTTAGACACACTTCCGGTAGCTCCCTGGTTCATTCGGCCAGTGAGTTCCTCCACTTTAGCGTGTCGATAGCTCCTCACGCACCTTAGCAGCCAACGTTCACCTGTCACATCAGTGGTACTTGGTGCTCCGCAGTTTCCACATCGCTTATTCGCAATGGTGCTATTTTTCCAATCACGATACACTTTAACCACAGCAGCACGCGAATAGTTCACAAAATGCGCTGTTTCAGAAATACTGCCACTCTTGGCCCGAAAGCCGATAATCTTCCCTTTTTGCAAATCTGATAAATCGCTCCTTTTATCCATAACAGCAACGAGTGATACGATTTCAGAATGCCTACAGCACATCTTATACTCCCTCCAAGCCAGCTCATGACACGTTCTTTCTTTCATTGGCTACGCGCTGTTGACGTCAAAAGTAGGAGGTGGTCACAATAATGTGACTCGAATGTGTATAAAACAAATGTTAAAAATATTAATTATTAAGACACGATTTAATTTTTCCTTCAAGCCCATAAGCTCATTCATGGAGCGCTCAGCAGGCGTAATCGCGATCTCTCCAGTCTCCACCCCTGGATTAGCCACTGGATTAAAGCCTTATGAATCGTGTTTCCTATCATCACTGTGAAGTGAAACTGACGGAGTCTGGAACATAGCAACAGCTGCGAGCTACTTGTGTAGGAGCGACCGCGGAGCATCGTTGCTGCCCATCTATCACCTCACTGTCTGTGGCTTGATGAACTCAACAGAAACGCTTCAAGTAACCCGACTCCAGAAATTTCATCCTACACCGTAGCTGCAAACTGCTGTCACTTCTATACCATTTCCCTTGTCAAGATGAGGGATTTTGCATAACGGACTTAGTAAGGTACGAGAATATTTAGTCACCGGACTGCTATCAGACTCAAAGCTGTTTAATGAACTTACGATTGCAAGCTTTCACGATTAGTTCTGAATAATCAGATTACCAGCTATTGAATGACTATTACAGTTGGAATGCATTCCCCACGCCTCCTCCCCCACCTCAATGCTATCCTTCGGTGAAAATACCAGGTTGTTCGGAAAATAATGGCCGATTTTGAGGATAAAAGTGAAAGAGACGTACTTTACAGCACAAAACTTTGTTTTACGAAACAGGTGCCTTCAGCAGCTACACATATCTGCTAGGGAGAGGCAAGTGCTTGAATGCCAGTCCGAAAGAAATATGGCTCCCCGGATGCAATAAAGTACAGGAATGCAATTTGGGCCTCCTCTCAGTTTCTGGAAGTGCTGTCCTTGAGATAATTGCTAAAATACATGAACAGGTGGAAATCGGTAGGCACCAATTCAGGCAAGTAGGCTGGAAGTGGGAGGGTTTCGAACCTCAGTTCCTCTAGTTTCTGTTTCGTCATTTGTGACACGTGTTGTCTCACGTTATCATGGAGGATGATAGGACCCCTCCTGTTCACCAACGATGGATGTTTAGAACACATGGTGCATTCGGTTAATTTTTTCACAGTATGTGGCTAAGGTAATGCTGTCACCAGCATTCAAGATCCTGTAGTGTCCCACACAGCACATAATATTTCATATACGTTACAGATACGTAACAATGAAACATAGAGACATTTCAGATACGTTGCGCAATGTAACAGTAACGTTTCAGGAACCTTACGGTTACGGCAAAATGTCCTCTAACGTTACATAACTTCGAAACGTAACCAATACGTTACAGTGAAACGTCTTTGTAACTTCAACATGCCAACTTCACGTTACTGTTACGTATCTGAAAGATATTTGTAACTTTGTTACATTACTGTTACGTATCTGAAAGATATTTGTAACTTTGTTACATTACTGTTACATATCTGAAAGCTATTTGTTACATTACTTTTACTTATCTGAAAGATCTTTGTTACATTACTGTTACGTATCTGAAAGATATTTGTAACTTTGATACATTACTGTTACGTATTTGAAAGATCTTTGTAACTTCGTTACATTACTGTTACGTATTTGTAAAATCATAATAAAAATATTACACTTGACAGCTGCTTCACAAGCAACAAACTTTCTTCTTCAGGAAGAAAAAAGCACGTGTGAACTTTACAATTAAAGCCACAAAAGTGTTGTGTCACTGCTGTTTTGTGGCTTTCGTAATGCACTATATTGAGAAGCTCACAAGCTTTTTTCCCTTTTTTAAGAAAGCTTATTTGTTGCTTTTGAAATAGCTGTCGAGTTAATATTTTTTAGTGTTTTACAAAATTTATCTGTTTATCATATTTTATCACCAGTTAAAGGTCAGTTTTGAAATGATAGTTTTTTTTTTTTTGCCCTTTTTTTTCAAACAACGTGGAGTTATACATATGGCTAATAGCTTTGTTCTGTACTTACTGTCTCTCATGATTCAGGAAGAAACATGGCATCTTTTTTTGCACAAGTCACCGACACTGATTAAACTGACATAAACAATAGTTTCATTTTTGAATTACAAATTTTATTAATAAAATGGCCTGGATTATTGCACTTAAAAATTCACGGAAACATAACTATAATGAAATCAATGAGGGTGCTCTTCTACAAGTGTTTTCTTCCGCATCTTCTGCCTAAAATGAAAAATAAGAAGAATTACTACCAAAAGTAATTCTTCTTATTTTTCATTTTAGGCAGAAGATGCTTCTTTGGCATCAACCTTGATTCCGGATGTTGTTTCTGAGGCTCACCATGGTTCAGCTACTGACCAGATCGCTTACGGTTGTCGTAAAGCACCCGCTTTTCATCACAGGTTATAATGCGATCACGTTGGGGCTCCTTTTCGTTGCGAAGCAGAAGGTTACTGCACATCTTAAACCGTTGTTGTTTCGGATGCTCCGTCAGTTCGTCTGGTGCTCACGTATCGAGCTTCTTGACCTTACCGATTTGGTGGAGATGTTCGGAAATGGTTGACACCGACACAATGTACTGTTTGGCGAGTTCTCTGACTGTGACGCAAGGGTTTGTCTCCACATTGTCCTTCAGACCGTCGTTATCAATGACCGAATGCCGTTCTCGGCCCTCCTCATTTTGTAGGCTCGTGTCACCAGAACGAAGCCTTTCGAACTACCGACGAACAGTAAGTTCCAATATAGCCTCCTCGCCCAATGCTCCGACCACATTACGGTAGATTTATGCCGCATTACGACCCAATTTGAACTCATGAAGAAGAATCCTACCATCACTCTTTCCTAACAAGTTCTACAAGCCACTCTCACACGAGTAGCAAAGACTGCAGCTCAACCCATTATGGTGTGTATGTGGCATCTGAATCTACTCTCAACTCGTACGAATAGCGTTGCGAGCGGGTTGGTCTGAAAGCACTGTGAGCGAGGTTAAATATGGCACCTCAGAAAATCGGCCATTATTTTTCGAATGACTTGATATCTACACTTTAGAAAACAAGTTAGTGAAACCATGCAATGCATTGATTATGATACGCTTTCCAACATTCCAGAAACCATTACTCAAGTTACGAGGATAATGTCTGTAGAATAAATCTCGCTCCTGTGTCCTGACCTTTGACTTCCTTTCGATTATATTAAACAGAATTGGTTCAGTGTACCTCCGGAACAATATACTAAAGTTTTGTCGCAATAGAAGTATTTTTAGTCAAGTTATGAGGATAATGGCTGTGGAATAAGTCTCGCTCCTGTGTGCTGACCTTTGACTCCATTTCGATGATATTAAACAGAAACGGTTCAGTATATCTCCGGAACCACATGATAGCGATTTGTTGAAATCGAAACATTTTTACTTAAGTTATGACGCATAGGAGCAATGGAATTGATCCCGCTGCTATGTCCTGACCTTTGACCCCATTTCGCCCATTTTCAATAGGGTGTGTTCCCAGGTGAGCTCCTACCACATACTAAAATTTCATCGAAATCGAACTATTTTTACGCATGTTATGACGCATAAGGGCAATCGAATGGATCCCGCTCCTATGTACTGACCTATGACCCCAATTCGCCCATGTTCAATAAGGTTCGTCCCCAGGTAGTTCCCTACCACATACTAAAAGTTCATCGAAATCGAACCATTTTTACGTGAATTATCTTGCGGACGGACGGACAGACTGACAGACGGACAAAGCTGGAGCATATACGCTTCTTCAACCTACGGTTAGAAAGCGTAAAAAAGGAAGTGTGTTATTTCTGTGGGTGGCGAATGTTAAGTTCATGGGCCTCATACAACTTTGCATTTTTCGGTCTTCTTAAAACTTTCGTTCTAGTTTTTGAAGAAATGCAGAAACAGCAATTTTTGTGGAAAATGGTATTTTTGAGCGAGTTTCAGCTCCCTCTAAGACCCTCCTTCAGTATTCCCAACAACATGCCGAGGAAGGGAGAGGTTTCTGGGCATGGAGTTGGCGATATGTTTTTACGGGAGTTCTATGGAGTGTGATTGCTTTCCTCTAAAACTCAGAATTTTACTAACTTTTATCAGTACATGAAAGCATATGAAAATTAGTAGCAACGTAACTGATATTATGTCAAACACCCCCACCTACTTCGTTATACGGTTTCCTCCCAGCTGGGATTGCAGGGGTGAGAACTAGATTTTAACAGCGTACATAATGTTAAAATTTTTGTTTTGGAACATTGTGCGATTTAAATTGTAATTGCTTTTTAATGCAGCATTTTAGGAACAATATGTTTATTAATCCTGCATATAGATAGACCCCTGTTACTAGGACACCAGTAGAGTTGGTATTCATTCGTTATGACAACACTGATATTATCATATATGACCTAACACAAATACACGAGTTGTTTTTAGGAAACTGGTCCATATGATGAGACAAATTGTCGTTGATGTATTATAAATATTACCGCCGCAATGGCCGAGTTGTCAGAAGCGCAGGCTTCTGGCTAGTTGGTCTTGCTGAGATCAGGGCTCGAGTCCTGGACGTGGCAAGGGTGGTATGCTTATCCTATGTCACAGGGCCTGTACCTTCTCTGGAATTAGTGCCATAGATTTGTAACAGCGACTTCTTTCTTATAGCTTTATACACTCACGGGAATCGACAAATCCTGTAAAACAGATGATGAAAATAACAAATATTAATGAGCCAGAAAGTTCGGTTTTCTCTTTCTTCTTTAAACACGGTCACTATGTTGCTTCATATCATGTTTTGTCTTATATTCTCATTTTGTGCTGTCGTCAGTTTTATAAAATGGCATTTTATTGATGTTTCCTTCAACATTTTCATTGCTGTGCACCCTCAGCAGTCAGTCACACCTGGACGAAAAATGCTGTGCTGCAGAGGGATGGTTTGTGGCCCACAAATGCTAAAAGCAAAGCTATGGCAAATTTAGATTTGATTTTTTTTTCGACCATAAGAGAAATTTAACAAAAATTATGTAACTATATATTGTGGTGCTTTTTACTCGAAAAACACGAACATTATTTTTTTTAATTCCTTAAATCAATACATGCAAATACCTCAGATGAATATTATAATTCTCCGTAATATTTAGTTGAAATCTGGAATTGTTAAATTTTTTACTTGAAAAAACGATATTCGAGCATGTTTTCAGTAGCAAGATACATCAATCTGGTCAGAAAATCTCCATCTATAAGTTTGCTATTGCACTGAAATTTTGTTTTCATGTTGTATAAATAGTTCCAGCACTTTCTTCAGGAAATCGATGAATAAGAATTTGACTGAGTTAGGAAGCCTCTCATTATTTCTGTGTGCGATGCAGAGATTTCTCAAAAGAGTAATTTACAGATTTTATATCTTGTAATTAATTTCAACAGTGTTCTACTTGGGTTCAGGTCTATCAATATTTTAATTCCTTTCATGACTAAAAATTTGTGTGAAACTGGAATTTCAGCTGTGTTTATTGTTAAGATAAGAATAAGTGATTTTTCATGAGTATTGAATAACAGCTGCAGGTGCATACCTCACAAATGGTACCCAGATATGACTTCCCCATCCCTCAAAAAGTTTAATTTCGCACAGAAATAAAACGTTAAGCCCATGTACATTTAAATCCTTTCGACCAAATAGCATTGTCAGTATTTTTGTTTGCTCTATCCATGAAGATATATAGTTAATATTAGCGGGATTTAATCGAAAAGTTTCTCTAAATTTTGTAAAGTTATAAGTTCATAATCATTCGTAAGCGCATTTTCAGAGTTATTCACTGACAAGTATGAATGTTTTGTTAATTATGTATTTCTATTTTACAGAGAGGAAGGTTGTTCTCTTTAATCGCAGACACTATGCTCAGAAGATTGAAAAGCCCACCCCGCTTTAATGCAAAGGTTATCAAACCGGCTTTAGGAGCTCCAGTAATTCCGTGTTCTGTTTTGTCTTAGAGTTGTTGTCATTAGGTCAGAGCCGCTTAGATATTTAGTCATCATTATCTCCAATTTGCATTTTACGATCATTGATTTCGAATTAAAATTGTAACTACAACCCCAAAGTTAAAATTCATGACGTTTTCAAGACTGGAGTTGTCTAAGAGCCGGAGTCCGTACAGGTTGAAGATTTAAGTCAACATTATCTGGGATATTCTTGTGTCCAAAACTTGCACTTCGCATCCTAAGAGATAGTTTTTCGTTAGCCACGTGAAGTGGCGAAGACTTAGTGATTAATGCGCCATAGATAAGATATGGGGGTCCTCACGTTCATGTACTAAACATCCACAATGTCTCCGAAGTCATGTTAAGCCGTTGGTCTCGGAGTAGAGGCTTTTAATTCTGAACAAGTCGACCCCATTCCCTACGGGATTCAACCCGGGTAATTTAAACCGTCATGGTAGCACACGTAGTTCACGGCGGGAAATTCACAACTACACTTATTGTCATAAAAATCCGCGCACCAAGAAGGAGGCGTTGGGTTCATATGAGACTTTAATAGTGAGATCGTACATACCAAGGACAGAAGTGATTGCAATATCACAGCAGCAGGATGATTTTCCGCGGACGTACGATACATATTCCGGTCAGCGTTAGTACCGCGTCGGACCGCCTTGTGCTCGAATACATGCGATGATACAGTCCGGAATGGGGTGGAAGAGATGCCGTATGTTATTCAGGGACAGATTGGCCCGCACTTCTTGCAACTGACGCTCTACATCACGGACACTAGGACATGGAGAAAGCTGGGGTCCTATCTGGTCCTACACGTGCTCGATGGGCGAGAGATCAGGCGATCTGGCAAGCCACGGTAGCGTCGAAGCATGACGTAGACAGTCATCGGAAACCCGAGCCATGTGCGAACGGGCGTTATCTTGTTGGAAAATGGCTCTGGACCACCACGCCAGGAAAAGCAGCACATGGGGCTGCAGGATCTCCTGTACGAAGCGCTGGGCTGTCAACGTCCCTCGGATCACTGCGAGGGAAGTACGGCTGCCATACGCGATGGCTGTCCAGACCATCACGCCTGCAGTTCGGGACGTGTGCCGCTGTACAGTGAGGTTATGATTGTAGCGCGTCGGTTCCCATACAGAAGCAGGATTCGTCGCTGAACACTATACGTCGCCAGTTCATAGCATTCCACGTTGCTCGCTGCTGACACTACTGCAATCGACGCCGACGATGGTCCGGTGTTAATGGCAGAAACCGTAAGGGCCATCGAGAGTGCAGATTCGCCTCTGCCAGGCGTCTGGAAATGGTTCTAGCGGACACAGGAGTCCCTTGTACAGCCGCCACATTTCTCTGGATGTTGGACAAAGACGTCGTTGCATTTGTGCGTGCCACTATCACGATCCCACGGTCCTCTCTGCTGGTGGTATGTCTGGGACGTCCAGAGCCAGTCCGCCGTGTCTAGGTGCCTTCTCGTGTCCATTGCTCCCAACACGACTGCACCGTACTGTCCGACAGGCCCAGATGTTGGCCGATTCGGCGCGCCGGCCACCCTGCCTCTCTCATCCTGACAACACGGCTTCGTTCAAACTCCTTCAGTTGCCCGTACGCACATCTACGGAAGCTTCTCTGCATGTCTATCGCTCGGGAATCTCACCTGACTCTTACCGGGCACTTCGGCACGAATGTGGAGCCCCAAAAATTGCGATTACATCGCCGGTCTTGGATGCGCGGGTATGCGGAATCGCACGAAACTTTAATCATTCGCATGTCTGCCCTCCCCGTAGCTATTCGCCGAGTTTCGCGTTAATCGCACAGTTTTTTGTTGGTGTGTGGTTTTTTATGACAATGAGTGTAAATCATTATCAATGAGTGTAAATCATGAGTGTAAATCATGAACTAATAAACAGATCTGTCGGCTATCGTAACGTCTCTCCCTGCGACAAAATCCTGCGTTCCTTTATCTAAAATCAGAAGGAAATTTTGTTTAGTGAAGCTTCAGAAATGTCAGTGAACAGACCGCACTGCATCCGATTTAAGTCATTATCTTCAAACTGAACTCAGTTTTTCAAAACCAAATGAAAAATACATTTTCATACAGGGAGTCTGATTGGGAAGCATTTGTGGTGTTTTCCGATAAAAACTAAAAACCATGTTTCTTTGGATATTTGCATCCGTGGACACAATGGCTGTAAACAAATTTAAATATATTTCTGACATTAATATTGCAATTTAAAGAGTTGATTTAAATCGATCATACTGTGGCGTTTATTAGCTCTGAGTATTTGCGATGCTAACTTTCGAAAAGAACAAAGATGCTTGCTGAAGAAATGCTGGTACCTGTTTTGCTCATTGATTCTGGTTTTCATCCTTTTTATGAGCGAATACCCCTAAACTAGGGATGGCTCTCCCTTTCTAACCTTCATTAGTGACTGGTGTTTTTAAAGTTCCGAAGAAAAAGATTTCGAATTAGCTATGAACTCTTCTGTTGATTTTTTTACTAACGGTCTTGCGAATTTTCTTAAAAAATGTAGACACACAAGACAAAAACTGTTTAACCAAATAACTATAATCGCAGAACTGAGCTTGAATTCATACAGAGACAAGAAGCACGAGGAATCGCATCCGTCGCTAAACCCTAAGGAGAAAGAATACGCATCAGATTCTCTAGTTTAACAGGAGAACCGAAATGCAGGGAAAATAAATAAAACTGATGCTTACCGCTAAATAAAAACCGAAAAGCAATTTCTTCAAAAGCTTCATCAACTGGCAGACTCTAAGCCGCTTATCTGGAAATGAGAAAAAATAAAGGTACGAATGTAATTGCTTTCTCGGTAAGAAGGCTTATTGGACATTTTTATTTTAAAAGATCTATCCGCAGTCTTTGGTGGATCTGAAATCTGAATTTTTGTCTTTAGAACTTAGTTTAATTTCAATTCTGCGGTGCTGAAAACGTAATACTTGTGCGAGTTCATAAGCTCAGGTTGTAAAACAAAACCTTCTCTGGCATTGCCATCCCTTTCTGTTTAACATCTTTTCTAAATCTTTTGATCTTGATATTCATAAATTTCCTAGTTACATCCAATAGTTTACATTAAACTTTCTTAAAATCATCGGAATCTACATCTGTAATTTAGAAAATAAAGCGGCACATTGTTGATCATGATTTGTTTCTAACTTTTACTGTGGAAATGCCAATTCATGTGAAGTTATGGAAATTTTGAGCCGATATTGTACATTACTTCAGTGGCGAGAAAGTTTTGCCACATTTGCAAACTTCTGTGCACTGCCTTATAATTTACCTCAAAACTGAAAGGTGTTTATCATGATAGAATAGTTTAAGAGACAAAGGAGCGTTCACTGGTTAAATTAGTTGAGTGGTTGAATTAATGTTTTAAGTAGTTTCGTCATTAATCTTTCAATTAGTTGTTTTTTATTCTTGAAGAAGGCTGAGCGACAAAATCTAAAGCATAGTTGACAATATCTATTTTCTGAAAGCTCTGTTGAACTTGTGTCTTACTTCTGGACTGTTAACCTTCGGATATCTCATCTTCTCTTAGGATAGTTTTATAGCACAGTCTTCCACGTAGATCGATTGAGTCGTAGTAGATTTCTCTGCAGTCCGCTTTTGCCCGCAGCGGGCGATTGGATTTTTCGATCCGCTGCAGTCTCGTTACACTGGATGCGTTTCTCGAGTTGAGAATGCATGAACAACGAATAATGAAAAGCAGCGTTAACGGCTAAGCACTTTCACATGTTAATTTCAGTACCCGGGTCCTTTCAAAACGCATGATATTTGCCCCAACAGCACTTACTTTTAAACAGATTTGAACAGCGTTTCCTAAAATCGGTAACTGGATCGCGATACGGAAAACGAAATGAAGAAGGCAGCTTGACATCAAAATATAATTAGGAAAGCTTCGAAAGGATCCGTAGTAAAATAGTTTCGAAATTAGAAAAGTTATCTGTAAAAATGTATACACTTTAATATAAAAAAAATAACATTTACGATTTTGATTCTTTTTCCAGCAAATAAAGTTATTTTAAATAATATTATACTACAGGAAAACGTTCCGCTTGTGATATCACAGCGACTGTGAAGTTAACTTCTATCTCCTACCGTGAACTTGAGTTTGAATCTTAGAACATGTACCATTAAATTTGAAAACACTTTTGTGAAAATTTCCCACTCAGTAGCTCCATGCAATTATTCAAGTGTTACATTTGTTCTTTGTTTCAGTAACGCGCATTTTGATATTAGTTATAAAACAAAAAGAAATACAGTGATATTTCTATAGAACGCACCTCGGAGGAACGTGAATTTTGGTAGTTACAGCCTGTTTTGTTGTTGTTGTTTCTCGAGCCTTCGGATTTCTGAGCATTAGTATGCGCTTGCGGATCTTGATCAAATATATATCACAATAAATTAATAATACCATGTATCATCTCTATATAAAAATCTGGAGATACATACTAAAAAAACTGAATTTAAATTACTGTATCGACAGTTTTTCATACAGGAAAGAAAAATGAGCTTGATTATAATTATACCTGCACATTGTGAAAGTACCGTACTTATAAACGGAGAACATATTGATATCGCACCTTCTCACCATAAAAGCAGTAGTAGTCGTTCTATTTATTTTTAGCGTATTTTTTGAAGGAACAGTTTTTTAATTCATTTGTCTACAATGACACCACAGTTCATTACGGTTTTATCAACATTATTTTCTCATACGAAACGGTATACTGTCTTGACAGCTTTCTTGCGTCACTGACACAAAGAGCAGCTTCGGAGAGACAGATCATATTCACCGCGTCAGGGATGTCGTCATCAGTAATTACTTCGTGTTTCAGGATAAACTAACGAGGTACTGTTGAAAACCACTGACATTCTAATCACAGTTACGACAGTACTGAGCTTTAATCTTATTCACTCCCCTGACTGGACACAACCAACCAAAGATAGAACTATTAAGACATGCTCTTTCTCTCTCTTCCTTTTTTTTTTTTTTTTTTTTTTTTTTTTTTGTGCTGCCCCAGCCCCCTATTCCACAAAACTTTTCTGCCGGTGGTGAGAATCAAACAGACGTCTCCTCACTTCGGAGACGGTTATTCACCCGACTGAACTACACCGACATTGGCTTATCCCCGCAACTACCCGTTTTGACGCTTGCGTCACCTCAGTTGTACGTCACATATACGGTCGAATCACATTATTGTGAAACACTAGCTAATATCCAGAGTAACCGCCGTGTGCAGCGCTGACAGCAGTTAGACGTGTTGGGAGTGACTCAATAAGGTGCTGGAATGTGTTCACAGGTATGTGGGGAGCCCTGCTGACTGCAGGGCATCTGAGAGCTACTGGAGGGTGCGTCGTGGAGGATCCATGGAGCAAACCACACGATCGACGTGGTCCCACAAATGCTCGATTGGGTTTCAGTCTGGGGAATTAGGGGGCCAGGGAAATACTTTGAAGCTGTCATCGTGCTCTTCCAACCACTCTCGCTCGGATATTTCTAGCTGTGTGACACGTCACATTGTCGTGCTGGAAGGCCCCATCTGCCCCAGGGAAGACAATCAGCATGTATGGGTGTATGTGGTCTGCAAGGGGGATTCATAACGAATTCGGTTCATAGTGCCTTCCACAGGTATGAGTGGACCCAGGGAATGCCATGAAAACATTCCCCAGACCATAATGCCGCCCCCACCAGCTTGTGTTCTTCCAGCAATGGTTGAAGAGTGTTTGTTCTCCAATGTTTCTCGCTTTATACGCCAACGTCCATCCGTTCGATAAAACAGAAAACGTGACTCATCGGAGAAGGCAATCCTTTTCCAGTCAGCGGAGGTCCAATTCCGATGATGCCATGCAAATGTAAGCCTTTTCTGCCGATGTACCTTCGTTACCATAGGTACAGTGACCATCCGTCAGCATCGGAGCCCCATACGCAGCGAAATTCGCTGAACTGTCGTTTTAGACACACTTCCGGTAGCTCCCTGTTTCATTCGGCCAATGAGTTGCTCCACTGTAGCGTGTCGATCGACCCTCACGAACCTTCGAAACCGACGTTCACCTCTCACATCAATGGCACGTGGTGCTCCGCAGTTTTGCACGTCTCTTATTCGCAATGGTGCCATTTCTCCAATCGCGATACACTTTAACCACCGCAGCACCCGAACAGTTCACAAACTGCGCTGTTTTAGAAATACTGCCACCTTTGGCCCAAAAGCCGATAATAATCCCTTTTTGCAAATCTGATAAATCGCTCCTTTTATTGATGACAGCAACGAGTGATATTTTTAGGATGCCTACGGCACACCTTATACTCCATCCAAGCCAGCTCACGACATGTGCCTTCTTTCATTGGCTATGCACCGTTTACATCAAAAGTAGGAGATGGTCACAATAATGTGACTCGACTATAAAGGTGGGGCGCGAAATCGTAGGTTTCGGGTCCGCCGCAAACCATGCTTAATGGAGTTCACGGTAGAAGAAGGAATTGTGGTTAATTCCAGGCGATGTGTGGGGAAAAGAATTGCACGTTTTTCAAAGCACTGAAGAAGGAATTCTCATTAATTCCGGACGATGTGAGGAAGAAGCATTATATATTTTTCTCGAACCTCACGGACAAGAAATTCATATCCCTGTTTCGGGCGCCAATACAGCGTAAAACCTTTTTGCCGCTGGTGGATTTCGAACACACGTCTTCCTGCTCCGGAGCCGCTTACTCATCCGACTGAACTATACCGACTTTGGCTCATCGCTGCTACTTGTCATTCTCATTCTTGCTTCACCACCTTGGTACGTCACACTCCTGCTGCTGCCTTTACCCTTGAACACCCAGTTTGTACTGCTTCATTGTCCAGTACAATCTTCCCCATATGCCCGTTAAGGACGATAGAAGGCTTTCCAACCAGCGTTAGTGGGATGACGCGGCCCTCTCTCACCTTGCGCCAGTATTTTGGCACATTTTCAATAAACGTTCGACAGAAAATGAATACGACCGAGATTTCTATAAACAGGATAAAACTCCATTGCGTTCATTGAGAAAGCAATCGCCATAACCAGGTATTCCTGTAGAAATGTTTGTTACAAAGGGACGAATGTAACATCAATTCGGTGAGTTTGTTTCTTCTGGGGCAGTGAAAAAGACCCTAATAGCCGTTATAAACATTGTTCGCTACACAGAGGTTTGACTGTACTACAGAAGGATGAGTTTCAGTATTTCGACGCAGAAGAACAGAAAGCTACTGTAAAACGGTCGCTTTGAAGCTTTGTCATATGCACACGAATGACAGTTCGGTCGATGTAATCTTCGTAGTGCAACAACTAAAGTGGGGAAGATCTCCAAAGCTGGGCTTATTTACTTGCTCGTTTGAGTATGCTCCGTAACCCAATTACAGAGCTGGAATAATTGAAAAAATGAGAAAAAATATACACCTAGTGATCAATTAATACACACAATTGACGTGGACTAGGAACATCAAACAGAAGTCATCGCTCTTTCCACGTTTATAAGTGAGTCACGGAAAATTTCTCGTCTGCCGCCACCGGGAAACGAACCCAGGGTCTTCCAGTTAAGCGCCGGACATGCTATCATTGCACTTGGTGAATCCCCAGCATTGTGCGGGGCTCCAAGAACCAACCTGCTATGTGGCTTGGCAGTTAGTCGCATGTGAGTCTGGAGAATTCGAGGCTCTTGTGCAGTGGTAGCATGTCCGGCGCGTAACTGAAAGACCCTGAGCTCGATTCCCGGTGGCGGCCGACGATGATTTTACCATGACTCACTTATAAACGAGGAAAGAGTGATGATTTCTGTTTGATGCACCTAGGGATCATTGAATTATGACCACCCCTATCAAAAGCGGATGCGGCCCGTTGAACACGTGATTTCCTAGAGGGTGCGAATAGACTACCGATATATAAGGTGTGAGTGAAACATTACGTAGTTAAATTCGGAGCGTGATGAGTAAAGGGAAGGATTTATCGAATTTTGCGAAAAGACAGATTGTGGGAGCTCGGATAACGGGGAGTTTCGATTTCCCAAACGAACAGGTGGGATGGTCGCGAGCAGCAGTAGTTAAAGTGTATCAGGACTGGCGTTAAAATGGTCAAACAACGACCCGGGGGCAAAACTGCACATGGCAGCGAAAGGTTGATGTGATAGATGAGGGCAGGGTCCGATGAAACATACAGGCCAACAGACGCAGCACTTTCAACACTTGACTACGCAATACAACAGATGTCAACACAGAACATTATCTGTGATGACCGTGCGTTACATGCTCGCACGTATAAGCTATAACAGCAGACGAGTCCGACGACACCCTCTCCTAACCACGGTGAATCGGCGTAAAAGCCTTGCCTGGTGCAAATATCACGCACGTTTGGCGTCCGATGACTCGAAATAGTGTGCTGCTCTGACAAGCCACGTTTGTTACTCCATTCCATGGATAGTCGTGTACGTATTAGGCGCAAACAACATGAGGCATTCGATCCATCCTGCATGGTCTCCACAGTGCGAGCCAGTTGAGGTGGTTGTATGGTGTGGGCATGTTTACCTGGCAGGAACTTGAATCTCTGGTGAATGTAGAACAACGTATGACTGGTGCCTACTCTCGTGAATTGTTTGCTGACTTTGTACACTCAGCAATGTTGGACTTTCTCTCGAATGGCGGCCGTGTCTTCCAAGATGACTGTGCACCGAGCCACAGGTTCAAAGTTGTGCAGGAATTGTTTGAGGAACAGATTTCAGACTAACAGAATATCGATTGGCCTCCGACCTCCCTCGATATCAATCCAATAGAGCACTTGTGAGACACTATGAAACGGCATATCAGGCGTCTGGGTACACCAATCACCTCCATACCCGCATTACACATTACACACAGCTTGGTTGATCGTACCTTTCAACTGCTTCTGACATCTTATTGAATCGATACCACGACGGATAGCTGCTGGGCCGAGGGCGAAAAGAGGACCTACGAAGTATTAGGTAGGAGGTCATAATTCAGTGATCACTCAGTGTATGTTAAATGGATGCCACGTCGGATAGCTGCTGTACTGAGGGCGAAATGCGGACCTACGAAGTATTAGGGAGGTGGTCATAGTTCAGCCATCGCTCAGTGTATATGTACATATACAGCAAAAAGAAAATATATGAACTATACGGCAATCAACTACTGCAGAGTCCATCATAAAAATTAACTTCTCATTTATCAAAAAAACTGTCTATGCCTTCGGGTGTACAAAACACGCAATAACATCTCGCATCACAATGACAGAAAGTCTCAATTTTGTACACTGACACGTTGAAAATGGCGGGTAAATTGAGAGTGGTAGGATGGATTCTGAAGTGCAAGATAGAAAATTGACAGCGTCCGTATCATTATAAACAAATTTAAAGAAAAGTTCTGCGTAACAGGCGTTCCTCGCTTCAAATTCTTTTCTTTGAAAATGGGCAAATATTTTCCTCGTGTATTTATCTTGAAATGCAGATATTTACGTAAGTTTTCCTGAACGATTTTAAATTGCTTAATATGCGCTGCGTGCAAAGGATTCCGTATAAGGAAAACGTATTTTATATATAAATAAAGTCTCACTTAAGTAAAAAAGCGTTTCTTCATATTTTTGAGAATGTTGTTGTTGAACAAACTGTCAGTGTTTCACATAATCGAATCCAAATTTCGCATTGCTATAGAGCTAAAATACCTTGGCATATTCCGAAAAGTTGAAGGATGAATTAAATATGGCACTTAAATCTCTAATGTGATCCGATTTTAACAGAACATAGTCTTCAATTCACGAGAAAGTCTTCTGAATGCACACAGTATTGCAGCTGCCCACTTGTGCAAGAGCCTGTGGACAGAGTCGAGTTTTTAGATTGACTTTTCGCTGCTTTGTGAACAGCGTGTGCAAAATATGGGTCAAATTTCAGTGCACTACTGCAAATTAAAAAAACGAGACGGCATGATTAAGTATATGTGTTTCGTGTTCCAGTTATCTCTCTAATCTAGAATGAACAACCTCACGTAATGTACGTATGAGCCAGTTGATAAACTTTAATGTCTGTAGGTCTCATTATAAAAAATTGAAAAATATTCCGACTAACCAGGAGAATGTTGTAAACCGCTACACGGTAGTAGACTGACCATTCTTCTGTTTCACCTTTCTGAGGTAAAAATGTACTTTTCCTTATAACTGAGCATTTTTTTAAATATTTCTTTTGTTGTTTCAGACTCTGCCGATTTAGCCGTTGAAAACAGCTTTACGTTGTAATCTGCGCAGTTACCTGATCCAAGTATATGACGTACACTATATTAACAAAAGTCACTGGACACCTGGAAGAGAAACACAACATAGCATTTATTGACATACTATATTAGTACGGTGTAGGTACACCTTTGGCCTCAACGCATGCACTGACCCTTTGATATATGCTCTCGACAAGATTTTGGAACACACCGATAGGTATGCTCTTCCATTCAGTACGTAGTGCTGCCGCTAACTGTTGCTTAGTAGTAGGCCTCGGTTCCAAACTTCTTATGCGGCGCTCTAATTCATCCCATAGGTGCTCTATGGGATTAAGGTCAGGGCTGTGTACAGGCCAGTCCACACACGATACCGAATCATCGTCAAACCACGCCGTAGCAGTCCTTGCTTTATGGCTCGGTGCATTATCCTGCTGGTACCAACAAAGATCGGTTCAATAGTATTGCCACGGAGTTGGTAGGGCATAACTGTCCAGAATATCGAGGTAGACGTGCTGATTAACAGGTTTGTCCACGATAACCAATGGGCCGGAACCATACTACGAAAACCACCCCCACACGAGTACACTGCCAGCTCCAAACTTGACCGTAGGAACAGTACACTGGGATAAATAGCATTCCGCCGGCTGCCGCCATACCCACATACGGCCATCAGACTCATGGATCGTGTATATGGATTCATTAGTCCATAGGACCTGTTTCCATTGACCTACGGTCACGATAAATGTTCTTCACACGATGCCAAACGACGAGTAGCATTCCGAGTGCAGATGAAAGGCTTACGAACAGCCGCACGACCACGGTAACCCATGGAATGAAATTATCTGCGAATGGTACGCGTAGAAACCGAGGTTCCAGCATTTTTACTCACCTGTACACTGAGGTCTTGTGCAGTACTCCGTCGATTAGCTGTAACGACTCTCCGTGAGGCTTCAACGTCCTCTATCACTTATTTTCTTTCGTCTGCCAGTACGTTTTGCTGCTTCAGGCATGCCATGTGTCTTCCACTTATTCAGTACATCCAAAACAGTTGACTTGGGTATGCTTAAACGCCTCTCGGTTTCTCTTGTAGACAACCCACTAATATAACACCCAACAATCTTTCCTTTCTCAAAGTCAGTTCTGTCCCGCCGCGAAGTTTTTACTCAACCTCACAGTGTGATATGATCGCGGTAATCTGCAGGCATTTTTTATGCCGTTTACAGCTGTACCGCGCATCTTAACAACACAGCAATGCGTTCATTTGCATTTGAAAGGGTGTCCGGTGACTTTTGTCAATATAGTGTATATTCTAATTTAACTTTCATTTTTAGTTTCTTTCGATATGTAAGTTTTGAGTTCGTTCTCTTTAAGCGTTTCAATCTTAACCTTATATTTTTCTCACTTACTTAACGTTATGTAGTTTGAATGACGTGTGTATGTTTCGGCAAGACAAGAACGATGTTCAATATGTAATGTGTGGAGCGAGCAGTGTTAAGTGTGGATAGATTAGCGCAGCTTTGCATTGCACCTTCAAGAGTATAGACACTTTTTGCAAGAAGAAAGAAAACGAAATACACAGAAGAAATCATCCCATCGACATGAAAATTGGTATATGCAATGTAGACAGTCGAGTCACATTATTGTGACCACTTCCTACTTTTGATGTCAACAGCGCATAGTCAATGAATGAAGGCACGTGTCGTGAGCTGGCTAGGAGGGTATATAAGGTATGCTGTAGGCATCCTGAAAACATATCACTCGTTGCTATCCTGAATAAAACGAGCGATTTATCAGATTTGCAAAAACTCATGATTATCGGCTTTCGGGCCAAGGGTGGCAGTATTTCTGAAACAGCGCAATTTGTAAACTGTTAGCGTGCTGCTGTGGTTAAAGTGTATCGTAATTGGAGAAATGGCATTATTAAGAATAAGCGATGTGGAAACTGCAGAGCATCACGTGCCACTGATGTGAGAGGTGAACGTCGGCTTCGAAGGTGCGTGACGGCCAATCGACACGCTACAGCGGCGTAACGCACTGCCCGAATGAACCAGGGGGCTACCGGAAGTGTGTCTAATTACATTGTCTGCACGTTTTTGATATATATTCACCATTTCTTTCGCCCTTTGGATTTTTTTTTGTTTGGAGGTTTAACGACCACCGTGAGCAACTCAATGGGCTATAAGCAGTCGCCCGTCCCTAATTTAGGGTCACTGGTTCCAGGGAAGAGAGAGAGCCAGTGCCGTAAGACAAACACAACATCCATTCCTCACCGGGATTCGAACCCAGACCACTTTCGGACGAACGATCAGAGGCCATCGCTTAGACCACTGCGCCACAGGGGCGGCCCCTTTGGATTGATCAGCTTCAATTAAATAGCTGTTGTGTCAAATGCCACCAAATGACAACATCTGAGTTGCTGAGATCATCAATACGGATTTGTTTAGTCAGATGCTGACTGATAAACCACGCATGGCACTGTAGCGTAAATGCGAACGCACTCGACTAGTTATTGGGATGTCTGGGGTTCGATCCCAGCGGTGTTGGAATGCAATTTTTCAGTTGCTATGCGTTGTTTATTAAATAACGTGGGCAGAGCGATGACATCGTCCATTTACATTATCTCCACATATCTGATACATATTCACCATTATTTTTACATTTATGATCAAGTTTGATTTTAAACCGCATAACGACCATATTCTTAAGCATATGGGACAGGGACAAACCACACCTTTTCTAAGTAACACATGAGCTTTACTCCGAGGACGATGAACACGCATTATCCATGACGAAAATTATATATTGAGTATTTGTAATTCGATTCTTTCAAGTAAATCGTTCGCTCAATCTGCAACGGTGAAACTCTTTTGAAATGGCATGCCTATTGTGATGAAAACTGCATTAAAATGGAATATTCAAAGTGAGCTATGAATGATGCATGGCTACTGAAGCACAAACAACCAATAAAAGTCCTGCAGACGCGAACCTGACAAAAGAGAAATAAAGAGGATTAGGGAGAACTGGCTGATGAATTCTATAAATAGCTTAATTTCTGTTATTGAAATAGAGCGGTTAGCGCCAATGCATTTGTCAGCTGTCAGTAATAGATGTTTCTACTAATTAAATTTCACCGCGAAACGTGGTTCTGGCAAAACATGAAACCAAAAATAAAGTCAGTTCCATAACATACTCCTGCTTTCCCTTTGTGGTAACACATTTAATTCAGACTGAAAATGTGTTGAGAAAAGTAGGCGCATGAAAAAACCAAAATCGATATAAAACTATGCGACTTCTTTTAACATCCCTAAACTGAACTAAAAAAATCAAAGCACTCTCCATAAACCCATTAATCAGTTTGCTAATAACCACGTGTCTAAATTTTTGAAAAACGTAATAAAACGGATTTTTTGCAGATGAAAATTCTTAGCATTATCTTGAAAAGCAATGAATTGCAATGTCTGTTCTTTACCAAACCTAGCGATATAAGAAGGAAAATCATGGCATCAGCTTTTCATAAAGAAATTCCCAACCCTTTCTCTATGAAAAATTAGGCAAAAAAATATTTACAATAAGTCGGTTTCTTCATATCAAAAAATTATATCCGTGTTAAAAGTTAGGCAAAGACCGGGATATGATGACGTATGTTCCTTGTAACAAGTTCCTTTCCGAAAGTCAATAATATTGTTTGGGGAGGGTTCATCAATGGAGGACCCTGGGTTCGCTAGCTCCCAACACTGCCACCAATATTAAAGCAGGCCCCAATGCTGCCACCAAATGTAATAGGATCGGACAAGACGATGGCCGCAACTCTCTGCATGGGCATTATTGCGAGCCTGCGGCTCTTCTGGGTCCCCAAATGTAGCACGTAAGAAATTGGTAATAGAGCGGTCGCACTGAATATAATTTTTGGAATAAAACGTCAGGTTGGCACCACCTGAAACTCTACTCCAGCGCAAATTAAGAAATACTAACGTACTTCCCTTTAAGTCAGGATAACGTGTTTAACTGGACATAGGAATCCACATCACTGGATCAAGAGCATTAAGACACTAACAAGACATTATTACAATAGCGTTTCTCAAATCATTCCAAATGCACTCAGGATGAACAGTTTTAACAAGCACAAAGCACTTTAATGGTTAAATGCGATTAAATGAGATTAAATTAATTAATGATATGCAGTACATGCGGTTACTTAAGCGTAGTACACCGCCCAGTAGTCATTGCTGCATTACTCGATGCGTAGTGCCTCAGGCACTTTGTTGAAGAGAATATCGTCTTTTCATTCCGCGTCGTATCTGAGAACAGAAGAAATACAACAAGAGTACTTATAGTTTAATGCAGCAAACTTAAACCATTGCACTGCACGCTCACCAACGCTATCGGTAGAAAAGGCAGGTTACATACAATGAAAACTGAGAAGGTGATGTACTGCACACCTAACGGGAACCACGCACAGAATATAGGGATGCAAGCAGTTGACACGAACTGCAAAATCACTTAATAGTTGTACACACATCACTGAAATGCGTCTTTCCTTTTTAAAGCCCAATGACGATTCAAAACTCTACGTTCATAACTAGGCCCATTGGAATGGCACGTCTGTCACCGTTTCTTCTCCACAGTATCTTAAGTCTTTCCAGACATCCATACATACACTGAAGTGCCAGGAAAACTTGTACACTAGTCTAATACTTGGTAGCTCCCCCATGGGAGTGCAGGACTGCATAAATACGACAGGGCATGGACTCCACTAGCTTCCGGAAATATGCTGTAGGCAAGGCACACCGTACTTCCTGCAGAGCGTTCAACAATTCGGGTGTATTCCGAGGTATCGGATTCCAGTGTTCGATAGCGCGTTGCGTGGCATCCCAAATGTGTTCTATCACGTTCAGATCTGAGGATTTGGGTGGATGGCAACACCCCAAACTCAGATGAATGCTCCTCTAACCATAATATGGCGTCCCGACACTTGTGTAGAGGTGCATTGTCCTGTTGGAACGGGCCCAACCCATCGGCATGAATGCAGGACATGAACGCGTGTACCTCGTCAGAAAGGATGCGCACATAGCGTTGGCCGGTCACAGACGTTTGTATACGTAGCAGGAATCCCAGTGAAGTCCAGCTAAACACACTCCATACCATTACGGACCCCCCACCAGCCGGTACAGTTCCCTGTTGACAGGCGGGATCCATGGCTTTGTGAGGTTTGCGCCACACACGAATCCTTCTATTTGCCCTGAACAGTTGGAAACGCGACTCGTCAGACCATGATACTTGTTTCCAGTCATCAAGTGTCCAGTGGCGGTGTTGCTTTGCCCAAGCGAGGTGCATAGCTCTGTGTCGTGCACCCATCAAGGAGACTCGAGTCGGGCGTCGGTTCCCAAAGCCCATATCGTGCAGGGTACGCAGCACAGTCCGGACGCTGATGCTTGTTGAGGCTCCAGCATTAAATTCCTATGATACCTGCGAGAGTGTTGCACGCCTATCACGTGAAACGATTCTTGACAGCCGACGATGGTCACGTTTACCCAATGTCTTTTTACGGCCTCACTGGTATCGTAGGTTGGAGGTTTTGCCGGAATTCTTGTAGTCACGGTACATCCTTGCAATGGTCGTCCCTGAAAACCTGAACTTCGTTTCTTCGTTTCTACCTCGAACTTTGTCTCTTCGTTCCTAACTCCGAAATACTATGACACCGCGTTGAAAATCGCTTAAATCGTTATTACTTGTCATTCTTATGCCGAAACCAGCTCTGACAGCTGGCAAGGATGGCTATTGCTTTATATACGCACTGGCGGACGCAACCGAGTACGCGCATAGGTGACGTCGCTATGTATTTTCCATAACCTCGTCTGTACCGGTTTTTCTGGCACTTCAGTGTACGTTTAGTGTAACTCTCCTGCTCAAGAGATTTGTTGATGACAGCGGCTACTGCATCGCCTGGCCTTCGTCTCCAGGAGACATCACTTGCCTCCATGGTCTACGATGCCGCTCCCCGATACCTACGGCTTCCGCGGATAGGAGAGAATTTCCAGAGTGCTTCTCTTTGTGTCTTCTCTGTTTGAATACTTTTCTCTCTCGCTTTGTCTAGAGAATTCCTTCCACAAGTGAAGTTTTCTTCATCTAAACGTTTCGAAATGGGTTACCCAACGTAATCACCATTTTAAACGAGAGCGTTAACTTCGTCATCTTTTTAGTGCTTTACCTTCTAAAAGACTATTTCTACAAACAAGTAGGAGACAAAAATTCTCCATAATTTGTTATAATGGCCTAAAGCGTTTTCATTCGCCGCGGCACAGATGTCCATCCGCTACAGGTGTATCTGTATTTCAATCCTTTCGTTCTCGCGAGGGTAGTTGTTTGTAGGTATTTTGCACAGAACTAATTATTTCAAGCAAATGGTCTCTGTGGCCACATATGCTGTTCCGGCGAAACAACAACTTCCCTACTTTCCATTTGAGAATAAACTCTGAAATAAAAAGGAAAACGAAAACCTGACCAGCTCCCCTAAAATACTTATTTTGAGAGTGGAAATTATTCTTCAGGACTACTGTCCACGCACAAGCGTTATATAAACTAAGCTTAAATTTTGGTAAAGCCATAGAATTTCTTAAAGTTTGAGGCCTAATAATTTTTTTCCATAAAGTTAAATCAGTTTTGCTATGAAGTTATCCCTCGCATCTAGGTTAAGTTCTAGCTAAAACATTCCTCTCAGAATTATTATTTATATTCCAAACTTTTACATCAGAAAAAGAAAACGTTAGTGGCATCGCTTTTTGTAAAATTATCACGCGTTACTCTTCGAATGTGTTAAAGCACTTGAAGTATTATATGCGTAATTTTTGTTCCTTCCATCTCTAGTAGTCTCAGTTTTGTTTCCAATTAAAGTCGAGGAGAAGATGCGAAACAAAAACACATTTATACATGTTCTTATCGCTGCCATGAGTAACCGTTGAATTTATTCCAGAATGTTCAATAAGCAGATTATCTTACAACTTTTTTAAACAACTAATTTTGCCAAACGAACTTAGTTATTTAAAAGTTATAGTGGTTGATATTATTTAAAGTTACTGTGGTTGATATTATTTAAAGTTACTATGGTTTATCATATTTAAAGTTACTGTTGTTGATTATATTTAAAGTTATTGTGGCTGATAATATTTAAAGTTATTGTGGCTGATAATATTTAAAGTTATTGTGGCTGATAATATTTAAAGTTATTGTGGCTGATCGTATCAAAATGCAGACGCTTATCATATTCTAGATCCTTCATTCAAATGAGCTGTGGAGTACTTTCGTAGCATATAAACAGAATTTACCTAAAAAATTCACATTAGTGCCTCCTAATTCACATAAATAGGTAGTTACATATTGAAACCACCACCCTACTACAACTATTCAACAGAGGATGAAATTTGAAAGTCATTTTTCTAAAAATGGCTGTTCCCAAAGTGTACCACCACCCTTGAGGGGTTAACTTTGGTGCTAAAATGTTCCTGAACCAACCAAAATGAGTTACTGAGTATATACGAATGATAAATTCTTCTGCTCAGCTTTTACTTAACATTCTGTTCTGTTAGGAAATTCATTAAATCTTTAGAACGCACGATGGTGGAGTATTTTTTATTTTTTTCCGTCGGTTTTCAATTTTTTCAAGTAATCCAGGGTTAAATAGATCCCTGACTTGCTCCAAGATATTTTGAATCGCATGATTCTTATTTTAATCGAAAAACAGAGCACACACGCTCATTAAAGTTTTTCCTTTTCTTTTTTACGTTTTCCAACCGTAGGTTGAAGAAGCTTATATGCTCCAGTTTGTCCGTCCGTCTGTCTGTCGGCACGATAACTCGCTTAAAAATGGTTCGATTTCAATGAAATTTCAGTATGTGGTAGGGGACCACCTGGGCACAAACCCTGTTGAAAATGGACGAAATGGGGTCAAATATCACGACAGAGGAGCGGGATCCATTCCATTGACCTTTCAGAGGAGCGGGATCCATTCCATTCCTTTGCCTTTATGCGTCATAACGTGCGTAAATATGGTTCGATTTCGATGAAATTGTAGTATGTCGTAGGGGACCACCTGGAGACGAATATTATTGAAAATAGACGTAATGAGATCAAAGGTCAGCACATAGGATCGGGATCCATTCCATCGCCCTTATCCCATAATATTAAAGGAGCACTTCTTGTACGTATGTAAATTCTATTTTGAAAACGGCTGTAAGGATTTTGATGAAAGTTGTTAACCTACCGTTTTCTGGTACTAGAGATCGATTTAGCTTGATCTCGACTTTAGGAAAATTCGTTTAATGGGTTATATAACCACCCCGAATTATCACGTTTTTAGTGTCATTGCGTCGTCCCATTAATGTTGCCCATGCTTAGTAATCTTATGACGTCACAATCTGGTGTTTTAGATGTTGGCGCGTGGTCACGCCATCTGTCTCATTACGTCACGCGTTGTGTGTGGATCATATTAAAGTTTTATGACGTCACACTCTTGCGAGCAGATGGTCGCGATTCCCATTTGCCTCATTACGTCACGCGTTGTGTGCGTATGTCCGTCCGCACGATAACTCGCGTAAAAGTCGTTCGATTTCGATTAAATTTTAGTATGTGGTAAGGGAATACCTGGGAAGAAACCCTAATAAAAGTGAACGAAATGGGGTTAAAGGTCAAGACATAGGAGCGGAATCACTTCCATCGCCATTATGCCTCATAACTTACGTAAAAATGCTTCGATTTGGATGAAATGTTAGTATGTTGTAGGGGCCTGCCTGGGGACGAATCCTATTGAAAATGGGCAAAATGGGGTCAAAGGTTAGGACACAGGAGCGGGATCTAATCCATAGCCCTTATGCATCATAACTTACGTAAAAATGCTTCGATTGCGACAAAACTGTATCATGTTATTTCTGAGGTATACTGAACCGGTTCTGTTGAATATAATCGAAATGGGATCAAAGGTCAGGACACAGGACAGAGATTTATTCCACAGCCATTATCCTCATAACTTGAGTAATGATTTCTGGTATGTTGGAAAGCGTATTATAATCAATGCATTGCATGATTTTACTAACTTGTTTCTTCATGGTGTTTGTTTTCCTTTAAGCAAAAGTTTTACATTTGCGAACCGTTGATGAGTTTTTTTAGAGTTATCATGTGAATAAGAAATGCATTCCGAAAAGATCATAAATTACTCAAGCTTGGTATTATTCGAACCGTACAATCAGTGATAAAGAGGGAAAATCTTTGAACTAATGATGTTGTGTTTAATCATTTCTTAAAGAGAACATTTGAAGAAAACCTAACTTTTGATGAGACGCCGCTATCAAGAATGGATGGCCGCCACGGTGGCGCAGTGGTCTAAGCGATGGCCTCTGATCATTCGTCGGAATGGGGTCCGGGTTCAAATTCTGGTGAGGCATGGATGTTGTGTTTTTCTTACGGCACTAGCTCTCTCCCTTCCCTGGAACCAGTGACCCTGAATTAGGGACGGGCGACTGCTTATAGCCCATTGAGTTGCTCACGGTGGTCGTTAAACCTCCAATAAAAAAAAAAAAAAAAAGAATGGATGTGAGCAGCGTCGTCTGGAACCATGTTTCTGAAGTGATTGTTGTCTAGCAGGTTTCCGTGCAAAAGGTTTGGAATGTGAATCTTTTTACCCATTGATTATAATCAAAAGAAAATGTAATTTAAAAGCAAAGTTATTTAAATGTTATTTTAAAACAAATCCTACAATACTTATTGTCGGATTTGTTTTAAAATAACTTTTACTAAGGGACTGCTATCAGCTGATTAATTTTTCAACATCGTCTAACAGGTCTTCAAATCATTCATTACTTTCTGTAGGCACATCGTCTACCAAATTCGTGAAGATTCTAAACGGCTGTTTTGTTGGAATATTTCATATAAGAAAAGAATAACAATTGTTTGACTTGAAGAACAGCTTCTGCTGCTTCTGTTAATTAGTACTCCTATTAGGGTGAATCGTTGTCACAGATATATTGCTTTTCATCCCATTTCTGTCCTGTGTAGTCCCACTCCTTCATAAAATTATTTAAACATTTGATCTTTCTCTGCTTCACATTCCTCCAAGTTTCATTACCATGACTCCCTAATCATGGTAATGTACCATTCATTCTTCACAATCAACGCAGTCTTGCTTCTTGGACCGCCTCTTTAATCTCTCTCATCCATTTTTGTTTGTTTGTTTGTTATTATTTTTGTTTCGGAGTTTAACGTCTACGATGAGCAGGTCTAGGGGCAATACACAGTCACCCGTTCCTAATCTGAGTACCACTGGTTCAAGGGCATGGAGAGATTCATCGACATAAGAAAAGTACGCTACTCATGCCTAACCAGAAACCTACGTTTATAAGCACTCGAACACCGGGACAGCTCTCTCACTTTAATGATTGCTCTTATTTTCTCATTTCCATTATTTCTAGTGACACTGCAAACTATCTCAGCAGCGTCATTTCTACAACATGTTTTCAACGCACCTTTCCGCTGGTTAACTCTCGGCACTGTAAAACGTTTACCGATAATAATACGATCGTTTAAACATTGTTTATTAGATTCACTGGGAGTTTTCTATCACCAGTTCACCCAGTGTTGCATTCAGAGAATTTTTCCAGGGGGGGCAACTACAAATTTCGAGGGGGCTAAAACTTGTTGACTGATTATACACACATAATCATAATTTTGTTACTTATATTTATATTATATATATTAAAAATTTAAATAGAGTACAAAAATTTTCTTATGCTCTTATATTGCAAATGCAAGTACCAAAAAATCTACACATACAAGTGATTAAAAATTTAAAAATGTTATACCTTTGCTTTAATTCAGTAACGCACCAAGGAGTTCACGATGGGGTAGTGTAAAATTGTGAGGATCCTAGTAAGGTAAGGCTGTGCGGGAGAAATTCCCCTCAAGACATTAGGAGTGGTAAAAATGTCCTCGTCTAACTACAAGCGTGTTTGTGATTATTAAGAAATCATTACAGTGTTACCTGAAAACGTATGGTGTGTTTCAGCCCCTTTAGATTATTTAGATTAGCAAATAGTAGTGAAAAACTAAAAACTAACTAGTTTGAGGTGCCTCGATAATTTTTTTCTTTTTGTCACAGAGTGTAAACCACCACCGCCAGAAAAAACACACCTTATTATGGGAACAATTTCTAATAATTTGCTATTGTTGAAAATAGGTAGCAAATACTTTGTTGTATTGGAAGCACTAAAGTCACGTTAGCTACACTGGGGCTTAACCGTATACATGGAAAGTGGGCATCTAGAAAACATATAAAATTGAATGCCAGCTTCCAAAATATGATGATGTATTGCAATGCAAACATCTCTACTGTGTGGAATTAGGTTTTTATTGCGGAAGTAGTCCGAGTTGTCAGTGCCTGAAGAACTGTCCCTTCAGCGAGGACTTTTTAATGTTTTATTAAAGGATGCTAGAAATTTCAGCCTGAAGTCTACATGTGGATGTTGTTGTTTTTTATTATTATAATATTTTCCCTCGTATTCTTAATCTTTTTTAATTAATTTATCCAAATATTCAGCTATAAACGAACACAATTAGACTAAATATAAGGGTAGATCGCCCAAAAACCTACGGGGGTGTGTTCATGGATATTTGGGGGCTTAGAACCCCCGAGAAGATGCCTGAATACATCACTGAGTTCACCAGGCGTTTTCCACCAGTTATTTCGTGTCCCCCTGTTTTCTTCTCATTTCATATCTCCATCGTATCCTGCAGCAGTAACGTATATTCTACGATGTTATACGTAGAGGTATAATAAAAATGGAAAAGAGGTAGATGTTAGATCAAAAGCCTTCGTAAAGCGATGAGTATATTAGAGAATAACGAAACGAAACCCTAGCGAATCTTGCATCAGCATTAAATAATTAATTAAAACTATGCGATTTAAACCATCTTCTCACGAATATGTATTTTATGTATAACCCTAAATTAAAGGACGGTACCATGAAAGCATCAAAAATTCGTCCCTCATGAAGAGCAATCTGAGTACAGAAACGTGACGGAAGTGTAAAGCAGGTAAAAGGGAAATGAGGGGTGGACTACAACAACAAAAGAAAAATGAGTTTTAAGTCAGAAGGTCAGCGTGAGACAGGAAAAGGGAAGGCCAATAACAACGGAACGTGCTGCAACTCACTTCTGACTTGTAGCCGCTTTCCGTGTCTTCGAATGACAAACGGCTTTGATGTTATTTAACTTTCATTTGTTTTTTAGACAAAAAACCTCGTGAAACATTAAGGAAAGTGGTTTATTTACCAAAAGTTTTCAAACCACATGAAAACAACGTGCTTGTATTGTTCTTCTATTTAGATAGAGAACAATGCCCAATGCCTAGTCTTTGCTGAGTGGAATGTTATTGGCAAAGTCGCGTGATGACTACTTGCACGCGAATCTGTTTTTCGAAGCATATAATGAGAGAGCGACCGTAGTTTTTGACGTACTTGCATTGCGGTTTATGTGACTTAAGAAATAGGATTTAGCTTTTCATAATTACCATTTCTGGCGAATTTAAATCGCGCGTTCAAATTTCCGTGCCTTGAATTTGTCAGTACAGTATATAGTCCATTATCCTGTCTAAACGGGACCGATAGATGACTGTAGTGTCGAATAAGGTGGATAGGGCAGGAACGGGTGCGGCGGGAGGTGAAATAAATCTCACATTAAAAGGAAGTGTACTGTATGAAATCAGTTTTGTCATTAATTCGGAGTCAATTGATCAAGAAGTGTAAAAAAGAAGTATGTGTGTGCGAGAGAAAGCGAGAGAAATGGACAAACCTGGTGAAATGTTAAAGGAAAAGTATGGCTTCGATAAATTCACTGTTCCTATTCTGACAATAATCTCCCTAGACTGCATGACCCTTACAGAAAAAGTTTCGCGTCATAGTTTTGAAACTTAATGACTCGTATAGCTATGTCGAATAACCGAAGGTCGGATAATCGGGACTGAACTGTATATTAATAATTTTGGAAAAGATAGTTGTATAAAACTTCGATAAAATTGTATAATATTGTAGCATTCCTCAAAACAGCTTAGCTACAACTCATTACAATCCTCTAAAGCAGTGGCGATCAAAGAATAACCTTGGTTATAACTAACTGCAAGCGTCTAAACAGTGGTAGCCAACTGATGAGCTTGGCTACAACTCATTGCGGTGGCCTGAAGTAGTGGTGACCATCGAGTTCATCGGGAGCCACAGGTAAGGAAATTGAGTCGTCGGGACTTGGGAATTTTCGGATTACGTTTCCTGGTTTTGAACTGTCACGTGTTTGCAACTGAGCAATGTTTTCAGCGCGAATTTTATTCAGGTATAGCAACCGATCAAGCAGTTTCTTACAGAAAGACGCAAACTTTTCTACCGACTAGAAGAAGTTAAAGGGTTGTGACCTATGGCAGTTTTCATGTATGTTGTAGAACAGCTATAGAACATTTTCAAAAGTAAAATATACACAGCAGTCTGTCAAAAATGCAGCACCAAGAATGGCCTGCGATACTGAAGTGAGATTCATGACGTACATTAATTCTGATACAAGACGTAAGTTATCAGAAGTACAGAGCTGTAAGTGATATGGAACATACAATACTTAGTACCTTGTGTAACCACGACGAGCGATGAAAATGGCTCGTACACGGTTTTTATTCTATGCTATCTCAACTCGTACTGAAAGTTCATCTTTAGTAAATGGCTGCGGATTCTGACGGGCCAGGCGTCAAGCGACCATATCCAACACTTGTTCAATAGGCAACAAATCAGGCGAAGGCGCTGCCCAAGGAAGACGTGGAACATGTTGGACGTCCAGATGCTGTCTGACTTTCTGGACCACATGTCGTCGGGCATTGCCATGTTGACAGATGGCACCGGGGGCCGTCTGCATATATGGCAACACTTTAGCCACCACAAATTCTGCGATGTACCGTTGGTTGGTCATGATTCCTGCAATGCGTAGGAGACATGAATGTGAAAGGAACCCAACAGTACCCCACACTAGAACGGCCTGTGTCGGACTCGTATGATGCTGCATAGTGTATACCTCCAGAAGCCGTTTACCTCGCTGCCACCATTCAAGGATACACCCATCATGGATCATTAGACTGAACCACGATTTGTCGAAAAAGACTATGAGCTACCATTCACCACGCCATTTTCTGCGTTCTTGGCCCTATTGCAGACACTGGTCATGCTTCTGTGAAGAAAACCACATTGAACAGCACTTGTAGATAACCCTTGATGTGATACAGAAATCAACAGTTGCACTAATCCTCGGGAAGTGGTTGTGTGGTCCGCAAACGCCATACGGTAGAGACGATGGTCTTTCCGTGCCTTTGCTCATTGCTGGGCACCAAACCCGTCACTTTGATGCTTCAGATTTCCCTCTTTCCATTGACACCATCTTCGCATCACTGTCCTTCCGTTTCGTCCAACACCTCGGCTTTGTTCAAAGTCCGTCAGCTGTACATACGGTTCTAGTCTGCTGCAGCGACGTTACTAGTACTACCTTAGTGCCACAATTACAGCGATTCGACTATGGCAACTTGCTCTGTGCTTCCTGCTCTTATACCTCCTGAGGGAGAACTGCGAGAGAGTGGATGGCACAATTGATTTGAATGTTCCCTGGGGTTGTAATCTTTTGCACCTCCTCACGGGAACTATCCATCATGCGAGTTTTAGTCCGATCGCACACATTTTCCTTGGTGTTGCATTTTCAACAAACAACATTGTACTAACGCAAAAACTGTATTCAGAGACTGATTTCCATTTTCCGTAAAACATATTCTTGTGAGTACCTATACTCAACGCAAAAAATCCTTAAATTGCTGTCCCGTTCTGTTTTTACCACTCGACACCTGAAACTTTTAAGAACAGCTTTAACTACTTCTCAGCGCAAAAAAAGGAGTGAAATATAAGAAACATTCTCGCTTTTTTGATTGGTATACCAACACTTTAAGGAATATGGGAATTTATTTTCTTCATAGAAACGCACAGAAAATGCCTTGTCATGTTACATACAAAACTTTGAGGTGTTACTGTTGCAAAGACCCTAACTACATAACAACGATGACTAATTTTAATCATTGGTGTTCAGTATGTCTGTATAAGTTATTTTGTTCCGTGTTTATACAACGGTAGCAATCCTAAAAAGTTCATAAGCTCATGAAGTAGTGGTTCATGCATATTATAAGAGTTCTCATCCTGATACCGGTTTCACGATTGTAGTGTGGAAAATATATTTTAAGATTGTAATAATAATGGGAAAAATATGGATGGGTTGCAGTAAAAACATATTTTATAGTCCACAACGGTAACGCAAAGTATTAACATAGCATGAGAAAATGGAGTTCCAAGTAAGACACTCGACTTGAGACTGTAGTAACTTAAAGAGAAGATAAAATTGTAATTTTTCTGGTAAATATGTTTTGAAAGTACACGTGAAAAGGAATTTAACGGTCCAAAAATTATATTAAAGGTTAAGCAATGAACAGGCAAGGATCACAAAAGAAATTTACAATATTACTATAACGCTAAAAAACGAAACACCAGGAAGTATTTGTCAAAGCGCCATGCAGCGGTGAGTATGTGTCGACAATTGGGTTATGTAAATTATTGCAGTTGCGAGCTAATCACGTGATACGTGAGAAAGATAGAAGGACACAGCTCCGGTAGCCGAGTTTTTACACGCCCGGGCTTCTGGTAAACCTTCCGAGTTCCGCGGTGGTTCGAGTACCGGACGAGGTATGTATGCCCTACCTCGCTATCCCATCCCTGTCCAGGAACTAGTGACTCTGAATTAGGAATGGACAGCTTTAGATGCGTACAGGTGTTCTTGAACTCCGAAATAGAAAGCACTGAGTATGACATCATTGGACGTGACATCTGAGTCATTCGTCAGATTTCCTGCGGTAGTTCCAATTACACGTTTCACGTAATTGGAAATAGCTCGTGTGTATGTATTGAAGGTCCACCGTGAGCATCTAAGGCTATAAACAGTCATCAGTCCCTAATTTAGGGCCACTGGTTTCAGGAAAGTGAGAGAGGGATCCAGCGCAGTACGACAAGCCCACTGCTCGTGGTGACTTGTATAGAACTGGATCCCAGGCCGAACTCCGACAATTTGTTAGGAGCCCGCACCTCTTACAACTCCAACAATATGGCAGCTAACAGCTCAGTTGCACAAGATCTCACAGGATCATGAATGGAATACGGGATTACACCATACAATACAAATTTTTTTTTTTAAGATGACAGTCTGTTTTTTGGTGTAAATATGACAAGGAAGGTAAGTCAGATAATATCCGAAAACTTGAAAATTTCGTCGTCCTGGAGCGGGAATCGAACCCGCGTTTCCCCGATAGCGCTCGGGTATGCTATCGGGGAGACGTGGGTTCGATTCCCGCTCCAGGACGACGAAATTTTCAAGGTTTCGGATATTATCTGACTTACCATCCTTGTCACATTTACACCAAAAATCGGATTGTCATCTTCAAAACTTGTGTTGTATGGAGTAATCCCGTAATCGATTCATGATTTATCTGCTCCTCTGGGCAATCACGGGATAGGATTCTGAACCTCCAGATTCGCTAAACATGAATGCCGGTTGATTCGACTAGCAAAAAATCCAGTTTCTCTCATCCCAACAATCTTTTGTCGCTGAAGTCCGACAGGTCATAATGCGACCTTCTTTGGTGACGGGGCATAGTGAGACACACGAAACAACCTTTTCGACTCAAAGTCGGCTTTTCACTGATTTCAACAACTCGTTTGAACCAGCTCTTTATATCCAAGGCCGGACAGTTTTCAGAGGGCGCTTATCCGAAACCGCATGCGCATTTTCACTGACATTTTAATCATTTGCATGTCCCAACCTGTTGATATATTCTCTAAATTTCAAGCTGATATCAGCCGTTTTTCATGGTGTTTTGCAATTTTCCCAAACAGCAGTGTACTAAAAATTGAGAAAGAAAGCCAGACAAAAGTATAATAATAAATATTGAGATGAATGTTAAAGATAATCAAGAGATATGTCTAGAAAGTAAGCAAGCTACTATAAAACATTAAATTAGTTAATGTACATTTCGAGAAGAAAAACATCGGAACAGTGAACTTAACAAATCAAATGAATGTGCAAAATGCTTTTATAGTTCAAAAGTGTGTATGAAGTCTTTAAAGGAAATGCGAACTGTTAAAAAAGCTATTAACTGCTGGTGCGTCAAAAGCTCGAAGTTGCAGGAACTGTATTACAGAATATAAGTATGCTGTATTACTCTCATCAACTGCAGGCGAGATGGACTTTACTGTTTCAGGATGCACGGTGAAATTTATCATACGCAAAAATGACTCAAATCAAGATATGGAGAGGCGTCGCTCAGACGATTCAAAGCATTAGACTCATTTTGAGCAGTGTACGATAAAAAAATGTTCACAGAAATGTTTGATTAACAGATCTCAGCTTTAAAAGCCATTGATTGATATTTAGTTAAGAAATTTTAACTAGTGCTAAGTATGTAAATGTCATGCTTGCTGCTGCTACTATAATAAAAAGTGTTAAGAGTTCCCTCAGAGAAATAATCCCTTTCGGATGCGTAATCTTAACTATGTTCAGCTTACTATTTCTTCAGTGATATGGTTTGTCCAAAATACTAAAATTTGTTGATTTACGTTACCAAATCTGAGACAGGAGTTGTGCGTTGCCGTTACGCATAGGTCTACGTTGTTTACCTTTCCAAAACTCTTGGAGTTTTAGTAGTTTTGATCGTCTCCCGCAAACCTCGCTCAAATATGATAGCGCCTTTGCGGAGGAATGAGCCTTGCCTACAGCGCATGAATCAGATCGATATCACAAGACTGCTGCAAACGTGGCTTATCATGTGCTGCCAACTCCTGCCTGTATTCTGTTGTGGCTGCGGGGATTCTAGGAGATTACCGAATAGTTTCTCCTCTGCGCAACGTACAAACACTGAATCAACCAGATGAATACAGCTCTCTACAAAGTGCGACATACTTTTTTTACATGTTATCCGCGATGCCGCGAGAGCAGGTCTGTTTACCAACGGCTGCATTTCGCAAAGAAACCTTTTACCAAGTTACTGTTAGCACTATCTCGTGATCTCAGTCGCATGAAACATAAAAATACTTTTAAGCAAAAAATTACTCCTAATGGAACAGCTGGACTAACTTAAATCTGTTCTCGTTTGGAATCAATACTGGCTTTTCAGGAAAGAACTCAATTGAAGTAGCTGGAAGTTAACCAATTTGAAAAGTGACGTATTTAGGATGTAAAGTGCTTTGTTCGGAAGAATAGTTAACTACTCATGTTAAAACTCAAGGATTGAAAGTTAAATTTTAAAAAAATGGTAGTATCTCTTGTCTTTCATTTTACTAAAATTTGTTGATTTCCGGCAATAACCTTTCTTCTAGTTAACACTAAACAGCAAATTAAAACAGTTAGCCATAAAACTGAATTTAAAATTCGTCAAAACGTTTCGTTACTATTCGAATATCGAAAGACCTGCTGTCCTGCAAATGTGAAATAATCTTCTTAAAAGAAATCGCAAGATATAATATCATTTGGGGGATTTAAAATCCAAGAAATCTGAATGATTTTCGAATAGAATAAATTAATTTTCTGGGAGCCCCAAAACACAAATATTTGAAGTTAAAATGCGAAAACCTTTTGTTGTACTCTTTCACAACGCTCAGTCCATAGGAAAGAAAAACCACCATGTACTTTATGAATGAACATGCAAAGAGACAAATATATTTTCAAATTTGTGAAGAATGTCTTCATTCTTTATCACACTCACCTAACTATTTATAATTTTGGCTCTAATTTGGAAGGGGGAAAATTGACATGGCTTTAGTGCTGGAAAACGTCATTATCAATTACACCGACTGCCCACCGTGTTAAATACACTCTGGCATTATGACAGTAGAAAGGAACAGCTGAAATGACATTTACATTCAGTACTAAGTATCGCCATTACAGCTGCATTCAATAAGTGCGTTACGAAACGTTGAACGAGACCGCATCTACTCTCAAATTAGCAATCATTTATTGAGCATATTTGCATTTGTAGTTCACGCAAACTTAAATATTTAATAAACTAATTCTTGCATCAGAAGTTTTCTTCCAAAATCTATTAAAAACCGGGAAAAGAGGGTGAAGTCACCCATCCCCGATGAACAGTCCAATACAGATTGGTTCAGTGCCGATTCATCCAATGGTGAGTTGGTCCACTGCCAGTTTGTCCAATGGTGTCATCCGAACAACGGCAATTTTTTCTGTGTTTAAGAAATGAATAGTAAAGTTACGCTCCTCTTTAGAGTTTTTCCAGGAAGGATTTCTATCCCCAGAATTTATATATTAATCAGATTTTGCAGTTTACTGTACATAAATTAACTAGGTTAATATTCAAGGTTTGATGTCCAACGCCTTGTACTTAATTCAATAATTAAACAGTTGGACTATCAATGCTTGAAAGATATTACGAATTTCTTAAAATATTAAAAACTTATTCATACAAAAATTTCTAGCAAATGCGAAAGTACATAAAATTACCAATAATTTCTCCACTTGAGATACCCTTAGCGGTTTCTTTAACAGTAAGGTTCTATAATAAAAAAGTGTGTTTTCGCTGCTATTAGGAGCTTTTCCGCATTTGCTAATCTCATCTACTGTTTTATAACTCGCTATTTTTCATTTGTTTCTCTTGGTAGTCTTTTTAGTAGGTGTAAGGCTTTCCGTATACAATGTCAAAAATAAAAAAGGGCAGGTGATGAAAATGGACTTAAAATAACTGTAACCCGAAGTATTTCTGTGGCCCGGTTGCCATATTTTCTAATATCATTGTGAAATCACAAGGGATGTAGCTCGTAAATGATGGAAAGGGAAGTTAGAATGAAAGCTAAATAAAAATATATACACTTTTAAACAACGATACATTGCTGTTGTTCATTTTCCTTATTTTTCTTTTCTTTTTTTTTATCTCACTAGTCTACTTCGAAAACGTTTGTTAATTTAGAAAATCAAATCTTTCAAGTCAAAGCAAAATTGCACATAAACAAGAGCGATAGAATGGAATTTTCGAGTAGAATGTATACGTCTTTTTGACCAAATAAAGTGTGATAGTGTAAAACGTGGTAATAATCAAATATTTATTGACATGTGCAATCTTATAGTAAAGAGTTTATATCTCCCAATGGTTTTGTGACAACAATGACTTCCGCTACAGAGGAAAATGTGTGCAAATGTTTCGTTGTAGTTCATTGAATGTGATAGAAAACATAATTGTTTCAATAGATTAAAAAATATCAGACCTATTTTCTGTAAATAATAGAAAAAGCATAGAAACGCAAGCAAATGGCACAGATTGTTTTGCAGTGAAAGTGTTGCTACTGTTTCCAACAAAAGTACGTTAACGAAAGTGGTATTTTTATTTCTAGTTAGCTGCCAAACAAAATGGATTCTGCTTCTGTATACCCCCCCCCAAAAAAAAAAAAAGAATTACAAATAAACGTTAATATCCATAAATACATTCGATAAACCATACTGATATAAAACCATACCACACATAACATACTCTGGTTTTCTTGTCGACACAGTAAACCCTGACATCTTGTAGCCCCTGAATAAATACTACGTGGGTTTTTTGTTTGTTTGAAAGCTTCTATTTCACAGCGTGCATTTTTAATTCATTCGTTTCCCATACTTGCACTGCAGCGAATATTCAAAAGTTTTTTTATTTGCACTATATCATAATATTTCCATTGCGATGCAGTTTGAGTTGACCTAATGAGGAAACGGAAAACAAAATCTTAACAAGGTAGGGGGCAGGAAGAGAGAAAGAGAAATAATTTCTGCCTTCCAGAGCGAATGAAAAAGACCATTTTTGTTTTGAAGAATTTTAGTACACATTATCCTAACTGAATTTTTCCATGTGGATCCTGCACCCCCCTCCCCCGATTGCCAAATCTCAAGAATTCAAGATATGAATATGCAGAAGCCAGACCCCTTTCCTTCATTCTGTTCAAAACAAACATTTTCGTTAGTTCCAAAGATACTGAAAGCACAGACAAAGGGAAATGAAAAATTGTCTTTTCCATTATTTAAAGAAATAAAGAAACATTGAAGTCGATTGAACTGTTTGTACATAATTACTTTCATACGATAGCGGAAACAGCATGATAATATTTTCTTTTCTGAACAAAACAAGAAGAAAACAAATCGAAAAAAAAATAATAATAATAATCGCAATATTGCGTATGAAATGTAACGTTATATTACATTCTTTGGGCTACTGACACTTACATATGACAGAGAAGACCGCGTCAGAAAGGCTGAGTTTAGTTTCACAAGAGCAGTCCTTCGGATAAATCGGTATTGATCTAATCATACCATTGGGTATATCGAGATTGGAGCCGTCCTAGCACTGGACCAATCGTACCTTTGGACATGTAACGTATACTCTAACATAACTTTCCCTTCTACTTTCTGTATCTATGTAAATATTTTGGTTTGTTCTCCTTAAGCAGTTTCTAACTTTACGCTATATTTTCTCTCCCGACTGAATGTCTTTTGGCAACGGGAATTGAAATCAGAGGTTGAGTAACGAACGTGAGAAGCAGAGTTAAGAAGGTTGTTTACAACGTAAGTTTGCTGACTCACGAGCTGTGTGGCGTTCTAGCTAGCTGTGGTCCAGTGATTTCTAGTTGATTTACGTAAAATTGCTGTTTCACGTTAACAATTTGAGTTGTTGGTTTGATGTTCTGAGGCTCGAATTTATTAGAAGTCGATTAATATTGTTTCAAGCTTAATCTGCTGATTGTTCTATTGTTTCAAGCTTTAATCTGTTACCAAGGTTGTTATAATTGAAGAATTTTACACGTTACGAGTAATATGGTGACATGTGTTAACTTCTTAAAGTGCGTAAAAGACTGAATAAACGTTGAAGTTTGTGTAAGTACATTTATTGTCTTCACTGAATTTCTAGACATATTCCTGAAGTGAGATTTCTGTGCTTAATTAAAGCCATTAAATCAAAAAATATCCAAGAGTCAGCTAAAACGAATCAAGTACGATACTTAATCAAGCTTCACGTAATGTTGATGTTCTAGGTAAACTGACATTTTCACAAATATTTACATTTTTGAAAGTCACCCCGGGGGCGCAGTGCTGGTTTCTGACAATTCGTCCGATTGGGTCTGGGTTCGAATTCCGATGAGGCGTGGATATTGTATTTGTCTTAAGGCACTGCCTTTCTCCATTCCCTGGAACCAGTGGCCCTAATTTATGGACAGGCGACTGCTTATAGCCCATCGAATTGCTCATGGTGATCATTAAACCCCCAAACAAACAAACAAAAAACAAAACATTATAAAAACGTAAGAACATGACAGACCAACTGTCCACTGGACGAATTGGACGAATCGGCATTGGACGAATCGACACGGGGCTTGTCGTTGTTAGACGAATCGTAACAGTCCCAAAGTCACTACTGTATTGATTAAATTCATGTGCGGGGAACATTTCTGTAGAGATTTCTTCAAATTCAGATGGGAGTCATTTCTGTCTTGGAGGAAACGGATTCCAAAGTTTGTGTTCTCACATTACGGCAACTGAATGTAGAATCGGTGCCATACTTTTATGCTTTTGATATGTCATTAACAAGTATTACACAACAGTCTTGAACTCGTATTACACAACAGTTTTGAACTCCCGTATAGGGTGAGTTGGATTAAACGGCTCCAGCTTGCATTCTTTATATTGGAAAACCAACTGATCACATATATCGATTCTTTCGATGTATCATTGATCTTTCATTGCTTTAAGAGAAAGTTAATAGTCTGTCACTCCGAGAGAAGCTCTTGAATTTTCTGCTGTTGCACAAATGCCATATAATTTAATTGATACCTCTATATTCTGAGTTGCATTTGAACAGAAATAGAATTTTTGGCGGCTTAAACGTTTCAGGTCATGGAAATTCTGATTTCCTTCGACATATTTCTTCCACCATTTAAACACCGTACTGTGTGCTAAACAAGCTGCTCCATATGCTGCCAGTCTGCACTGAAAATTTTCAGCTGGTCCTTCCTTTGTCAGAAATCATATCACATCGAGTTTCACATGCTTCGAATTATCCACGTCGTAGCGAGCCCGAGGTAGCGTCGTATTGTACTTCTCAAGCTGTGTTACGACATCTGACCACCTGCCATACCGCACTGTTCTTACCGGCCTGTGCAAAATGGCACCGCTACCGGCGAAGGTGTGTCGACTCCAACGGCACCATCTGCCTAGCCTACGTTTAACTTGAACGACCTTTATACATATCATTTTCAAAAGAACTAATTTTAGAGAAGTCCTAGAAGGAGAGACCCGTTGAGTCTGGGCATAAAAATTTGAAACAGATAGCATTATTTATATTAGGATCTCTCGTTACAATCTTTTCTTAACGTCATAGGGTTCCTTTTATATCGAGCCAAAAAGTAAGTAAAAGTCTATGCTGTATGTGAAGCGAGGGAGAGGTTACGAGATGACCTGTGAGTTTAATCCTACCTGCTATTATACGTAATTACGTTTAGAGTGTTGTTCGTTCAGCTAATATTTTTCAAGTTCCATGCGTTCAAGTTTGGAATTTTATTAACAAGAAGTAATTTATCTAGATGTGTTCTCTCTCTCTCTCTCTCTACCAACTAACAATGAGTTGTACTTCAACAAGAACCCAGAATAAAGCTGTGGTTCACCTGTTAAGCTGTAGGTACCTCGTTTCCTTAGTATCTAGGATCTTGGGACATGGTATTTATTGAAGTGCTAGACTATTATTTAATCACAAGTGACAAAATAACTATTAAAACTTTATAAACTAAGTTTCACTGAAGAATCTAAGCATAGACAAAACATGTGCTTTAAGGTCCATTTTAGTTTGAATATACTGATCTAGAGAGCAGTTCACCTCTGAAACAGATATGAACAGTATTACCTCTCTTTCCTTAGTATTTTCATTATATTACCTTTCGTAAATTTGCTTAATGCCGTAAAGAGATTTAACTACTTTTGATATGTGTCTACAACTTAAACAAAACTTTTTTTCTGAACAACCAGCTAATGGTCATTAATCGTGACAAATGAATGAATCACAGGATTCGTTCCTTTTTCATTTGTTTTCGAATATCTAACATCTCCGCTTTTGAAGAAAACTTCCAAACAAATTTCTGCGTAGGTATCGCATTTATTCTGAATCCTTCGTAATGTTAAATAACGTCTACATGAATTCCTTGAAGATATAAATTTGCTTCTTAAAGGGAATTCCACTTCATCAACGTGGATTGCTTCTAGATTATAAATATTTTGAAACATTGTTTCGTAACTGCCTTTCGTGGAAACAAACGGCGTCTGTCACGCATGTAATACGGAAGCTCTGCAGCCCAAGTGTTTTCATAAATTGGAACACACGCGTCTTGCTGCCTGTGTTTACATTTCGTCCGGAAGTACTAGTCTGAGGGCTTTGAGCATAAGTTCGCTAACTCAATATCACGCAAGGGCTTCGTACTAATAAAATTTAATTTTCCGTTTTGAACGTCTAAGTTTCGGCGAAAGCGGTCATGCAAATAATACAATGTCTTGCTGCTAATTTGCATATCTGCTTATTGGTTGTCTTTAATCCAATGAAATTATGGAAGCGTAGTCTTGTAAACCTCGAGCCTCTTTGCTTTAATAAACGTACCAGATGACTGATGAGTTTGTTGTCTGCTACTACGTTGAAGACCCACACGGTTCGGCATAAAAATGATCTTCATGCGTTTTCAGAAAATCTTCGGTAAATAAAAAAATATGTACGTGCTTATAATATCACAGTACTGCACATCTATCCATCTGTAGACACAATATGAATGCAAGACGGATTCGAAAAATTATTTCTTGCTCCTTATAGTTCTCACTGCGCTATTAATAATTCATGCGCTTTCCAGTGGGACACAGTTTTCTCCCTATGTAGCGCAAACTTATTTTTAAATTTCGCATCATATCTTCACTTCTTAAAGTCTCATGCAAGAACTTCTTTTTGCGTTCAGCATCTGGAGCTGCAAGAAATTCTACCCACGCATTTCTCTCTTTGCAAAGATTTTGCCGCGACGTGCATATTAATTTGAGTGACATAAATGCATACTGGTACGTCACCTTATCTGCTAAAATTCAGATCTGAAAAATTCTTCTCGCATCCAACATCAGTTATTACGACATAAACATTTCGTTCATTTTCCATTTTTTCTGGGGGAAAATTTTTCCGCCAGCTGGCTAAAAAATAGATTTCAAGCCCACAGATAAACTCGTGAGCCATAACGTTAGGAACACGGATCTAAAAGTGTGTTAGGCCGGCTTTTACTGCAATGACCGATTGCACCAGGCATTGCATTGGCTACAATGGACCGCAGAATTGTGTCCTCAGATACCAGCTGATAGAGTTCGCACGGTAATACAGTATGTGTGCCTCTCTCTCAGGGCCGGGTGAACAATGGGAGCAACCAACCAACCACCCCGGGCCCCGCGTCTTTGCAAGACCCCGCAGGTTAGAAAATAAAAACAAGATAATTTGTTCTAGAATTATTTATGTTTATTGCTATTTTTCCTTAAAGTTTAGGGGCGCGAGGTCCTTAAAAAGATATTTGATAACGTTTTTCTTAGTTTACAATCCCCTCCACTTTCAAATAGGTTACCGCCCTTCGTCGTAAAGACACTGAGATTTGCAGATTTCAAATTATTATTAATATAACTATCTTAAACTTTTCCATATTTATGAAATAGCAAATTAAATTTCATCCTTTTGTGATCCCTACTATATGTTCAACAATTCGTGTGTAAACCAGATGCTTAAATTTAAAAAATAAAAACAACAATAACGAAGTTGTTCTTTGTGCGACATATGGAGGCTAGTTTTTCAGTACTTTAAAATAAAAACAGTGTTAGAAATTTTAAAAACAATTCGTACATGAACGCGTATAAATGGCAAAAAAAATCACCAATTTGTCAGTTATTCCAATTTGCCTCAAAAATCAATCACTAGAACATGTACCAGGAAAAAATAAATGTAAACGAATTTAAGAGGGATCCTTATTATTCTCTACGCAAAAATATTCGCTATGCAAATGCGTTACAGTTTTCGTTTTTATCATTTTGTGAGAAAGCTTATAAAAAAATCACAATGCTACCTAAACTTCTTTCTCCCCGGAAAGAAACTCGTAGTTTTTAGAACTTCTTGCTCTCTCTCTCTCTTTCTCACTCACTCACTTTTTCTTTATCTCTCACTTTCTCTTTCTCACTCTCTCTCTCTGTCTTTCTTTCTGATTCTCTTTCTCTCTGTCTTTTTTTCTGATTCTCTTTCTCTCTGTATCTCTCTCACTCTCTCTGTATCTCTCTCACTCTTTCTGCATCTCTCTCACTCTCTCTCTCTGTATATCTCTCTCACTCTTTCTGTATCTCTCTCTCTCTCTCCCTCTCTCTGTATCTCTCTCACTCTCTCTCTGTATATCTCTCTCACTCTTTCTGTATCTCTCTCTCTCTCTCCCTCTGTCTGTCTGTCTCTCTCTCTCTTAATCTCACGTCAATTTGGGATCATTCTTTTTATGATAGTTTTCATGTGTTTTCATTTTTCACGTATCGTCTTCACTAAACTATCAGATTCATTTCCTAGGGCACGCAATGAAATATCGCCCTGGGCCCCGTAAAAGTTCCATCCGGCCCTGCTCTCTCTCCTTCAGTCCAGTAGTGGTTTCGGCCATGAGGCGCGTACCTGGTGCATTGTGAGAAGTATGGAGTCGGTACAGGTGTCAGTCATTGTGAATAACATTTTATTATTAAATTTTCTATGACGGAGAAGGTTAAAATCGCTCATATTTAGCGAAGATTGCAATCAAAGTATGGGGATAAACCCCGTTCAAAGACAAATGTCTACGATTGGTTCAACGACTTTTCTTAGGGCCGAGAGGGATTAGCAAATGAACCGGATGGACATGTGTCTTCTACTGCTATGACTGAAGCAAACATCGATCGTGTGCGACAGATTATTTTTGAAAACAGGGAGGTTACCTTAACACATATAACGAAGTAAATTTCTTCGTCATTTTGGTCCACGCCGAGGATTGAACCCGAGTCCCCTTATTACGGAACAAGTCGCTTTACCAACTCAGCTACGCAGACGTTCGTTCTCGCTGTTATCTGCCTTTATGTCGTGTGCGTCCTGTGGGGCAGGCACGTCACCCACCCCCCAACGGCCGGGGGCATGGTCCACTGGTCAGCCGGGGCCATGTATCGTTGTAGGCAGCGATCCGCTGAAGAACGTGCACTTGAGAACTCCCAGTCAATCTGGTGTGTGGAATGCAACATCACACACATTTATTTTTCGAAGCGCTGAAGAAGGGATTCACTTATTTTTCTTATCTCGCTGTGTGGAAAGAACATTACACCATTGCGAGATCTTTAACGGCCGAGTCATCCGGGAAGTCCGGGCGCCATCATAACGAAGTAAATTTCTCCGTCATTTTTGTTCCACGCCGGGGATCGAACCCGAGTCCTCTTATTCCGGAACAAGTCGCTCTGCCAACTGAGCTACGCAGACGTTCGTTCTCGCTGCTATCTGCCTTTATGTCGTGTGCGTCCTGCGGGTCAGGCACGTCACACACATTATTACAGCATTCTCGTAAGAGAGAAGCTTCGACCAGCCATACTGAAGAGCAAGCAAAGAAAATTATCGAAACAAAAAATCCTTTTGCACGACAACGCTACGCCACACACAGCACACGCGATAACATCCACTGTGGCTTCCAGAAACTGTGAAATACACAGCCATACCATCTACACTGCTGAATTGGTTCCGAGTGATTACCACCGGTTCGTCCTGTTTGAGGAGCATTTAGGGGGGACGAAATTCGCTGCAGATGAACAACTACAGCAGTGTGTCCTACAGTGCCTACAACACAAACTCAAATCTTTCTACATGGCTTGAATACAGTCTTCCACGAATGTGAGACAGGTGTGTTAATGTTAAGGGAGTATGCCTAAAGAGGGCACCATAGTTTGGTCAAACTTGAACCACCAACGCATAAGCTGACGTGGTTTCTTGTTCCGCCATGAATGAATGCTGCCCTAGTCTTTGAAGTTCGTCATACATTTTCTTAATGCGGTTTACGTGCACAAAATGGCTGTATTAACGTTATTTTCATCTTCAGTGTTGTCATCACGATTGCCTCTCAGAGACATTTTTTTCACCATGGCAATCAGTGTTGAATTTTCCATTCGTGGCGTCGTGTCAGGTCTCAAAAAAAAAATAAGATTTCAGAGCTTTTCCGATCTCACCACTTCGGATAAGATCTGCTTAACTTGTGCAAGTAAATGAGATCATCACCTTGTCTTCTCATTTTAAGGCGAACCACATATGCCAGACGACATTGAAAATCGATATAGCTCATATTTATTTGAAGTTCTAAATACAAATTATATAAGATTTCATTGCTCCCTATCAGCTGTTTTAATTTAAATCTAAACTTAGTTGTTTGGTTGAGTATAAGAACAAGGGCCTCCGACGACTGAAAGGCACTTAATTTTAGCTTACTAGCTTTCTGTTTCAGCTTTACACTAAAACGGTTATTGCGTCTTTACGGTGGATTTGAAAAATCGAATTTGAGGATTATAAATCATCCAACGTTGCCTATTTCAGTAATTTGTTCGGCAGATTCTGTTTAAAAAAAAAAGAAAAGAAAAAAAGAGAAAAAAGAAAAAAGGGCACAGTTCAGCTAGTCACTTAAAAAATTAAATCATTTGTGACGAAGTAAATATCTCCATCATTTTTATGTCAGGGATGCGATACGAACCCACGATTCCGGAGCTCCGAGTGCTATCCACTATACTACACAGGCATGTGCTCTCACTGCTATCTGCCTTTATCTCATGTGCGTCCTGCTGGGCAGGCACGTCATATCTCCCCCCCCCCAGAAAGAGGGCCGGGGACATGGTCCACGGGACAGCCGGGACCATGTGTCAATGTAGGCAGTCATCCGATGAAGAACGTGCATTTGAAAAATCCCAGACAATATGGTGTGTAGAACATCACACTGATTTTTTCCTTTTTTCGTAATGTAACATCACATTGATTTCTTCCTTTTTTCGTAATGTAACATCACGCTGATTTATTCCTTTTTTCGAAGCACTGAAGAAGGGATTCCCATTTTTCCTGTCGCGCTGTGTGGAAAGAATATCACCCCATGGTGAGAAACCTAACAGACAGACCATCCTGGAAGTTCGGGCGCCAATATGACGAAGTGGATTTCTCTATCCTTTTTATGCCAGCGACGGCATCCGAACCCGAAACTCTCGGCTCCGAGTGCTATCCACTATACTACACTGGCATGAGCTCTCACTGCTATCTGCTTTTATCTCATGTGCGTCCTGCGGGGAAGGCACGTCTCACATTTCTTATTGTTTCACGATAGACACGAAATTCGGAGTTTAAAATTTCAACATTCTAGAGTTGTAATGTCTGTTTGACGATTTCAATCTAATTAATCCGCATTCCCTTGTTAAATTTAGTAACATTCCTCTTCGTGGGAAGCGTTTTGCTGTATTTTTACGGCAACGTACCTTTCCAGAAGATGAAAGGCTTAAGTTGGGGTAAACAAGTTTTCTTACGCTTAAATGCAAATGGGGTTGAAAAATCAGCTAACCCCCAAAAGCAAAGCCTCCTTGTTCTGATACTGTTGAAAATAAAATAAAAACATTCAGTCCATGTTCTAAATACAAGTTTTGCAGTTTCAAACTGAACTTTTAGGTTTTAACGAAATCCAACTCATCCGATTTCATTTTAAATCAAGCCCGAGATTAATTCGAATTTTTACTTCTTCGTAACAAAATGCCATATCAGTGTTTACCTTTCAAAATTACAGCTTTCACGTATTTTGGGACATTTGAGAGATTTGGGTTTTATCAAGGTAGTATGATTGGGCATGATAATATTATTTTATGTATCCTTTTGTTACAAAGAACACAATAATTGATGTGCTGCATAGACATTAAGTCAACAAGTAGCAAAATTCTCTGGCTTCTTTGTGTTCTTTCTGTTGTTCAAGCACTCATTCCTTCTTTCCCTGGGGCCGATTTAGGTAAGCCAACTCCACCTTAAACTACATTGCGAATCGGAGTTGTCAAACAAACATTTACTTATGTCAGTATCTAATTTGACATGAATGCGGTTGGATCACTTTCATAGAAATGTATTCCAATTCAATTTAAATTACCTTCTCCAAGCGTATTTCATCAGTTTCAAAGGAAACACAATTTCACGGATACAAGGGAGCCCTAAACGTTATCGGTACATTAATTACATTAGTCAGCTATAACGCAATTTCTCCGAAATACTATCAAGTTTGTCATAAAATGTTACATTTCTAATGTAGCTTGAACTTCTGCAAAGCCTTAGAAATGTTATTTCAACAACAAAAAAACAAACACAATGCTAAACCTCAAGGGAATCTGAGGATGTAAATTGCGACAGCAAAATCTTATGATAAATTCCTGGAATAATGAGGAGGTTCCTCCGAACTTCGGAATTCCTGGAAGGAATTGCATAGGCTTAGATGGTGTTCAACACATTTCCACATACTCGCTGAAGGATTTAACGTATGCATTTACAGTATGTATTCGCAAGTTTTCGAAAGCAATGGTTAGAATGCGAAAGCTATTATTCGTAAAATCTTTGATAAATACATTCGTTTCTCTTTTCGTTGAAGAAACGACGATAGAGAGAAATAAAGGTTGCTCTCTTTGTGACTATAAATACCAATTACCTTGCATTTTCAGGAAGCACCGGTAGTGCATGGCGTCTAAAAAGTTCTCTAATGCGTAAGATGTGTCACATAATGGCAAAAATTTCACATCTACGTCACAAAAATTTGGAAATTTCAGATAATCAGTAAAAGTCAAAAGCAACTTATAAGATTGTATTTATCACTGTAGTGGCTGAGTGGTCAGAAGAGCGGGCTCCTGGCTAATCAACCGAGCACTACCTGGGAGAGACATGAATGGTGCGTTTGTTCTTCGGTGCTGGTTCTGTCCCTTTCCTACAGCAAGTCGCCCTAAATGAGGAGCGTACCACTACTAATAGCAATGATTCTCGTGGGGATAGCTAACTCGTGCAACCAAAATAAAATGATTATTGCCAATATAGAGCCGTCAGAATTATTAGACAATCAAAGGTGGACTCTAAATTCTTGATTTCTTAGAAGTCTTTGTTCTTTTAAGTTGCCTAGAGGCCTGCTTATTAAAACTAACTTCTCGCAAAAAAGCTAGTGGATCTACGTTGGGTTTGAGCTTACGTTTCTGTCTTCCTAAGAGTTAACCTCCTCAAATCATGTACAAATAAACGACTCCTAGTCTCCAATAGTAACAAGAACTGTTAACGTTTCAAAGAAATACATTATTTGTACAACAAATGACGCAGTTTTGAAATCCATATAAAGCCCCTGATGTGAAAGGAGTTCTTTCTTTGGAAAGCAACTGCACGATTTCGAAAAAATTTACTTACCCATGTAGCCTCTACTCTAGAATTTATAGATCCAGGGCAAATCAGTTTTACGGAGCTGATACATCGTGCTGTTCTCTTTTCTGCCAACAATTTAGAAAACTGAAAAACTGCATCGTCCTCGAGATGGAATCGTATTTTTGCTCTTCATTTCCGTTAGAATTTGCATCCCTTCTAAGTCAAAGTGTTTCTAAGGAGATAAGTTATTGGAACCTGAACAAATATCAGACTGAGTAAGTCTGTCTGGTCATAGCAGCAACGCCCACCCCATCGGGACAAACGGATCCAGTTCAGCGTTCAGTAGTTCTGCATGAGATGTGATAGAAATTAATAACTTCTCGCTAAAAGGGCAGAAAATTATTCGACAAGTATTTTGAACACCATCTACTTTATTGGATGAATACATATTTCCTTGGAGGATGGATCATTTTTGTCATTCTAGAAGGAAACGTTACATCAAATCTTGTTTTGATATCTTCTTTAGTATGTATATCTCAGGCGCAACTATTTCTTGTACGCAAGGCATCCAAAAGAGAGGTTTTAATTTTTCTTCGATAGAAGTCAGGCTGAACAATTAGATATTTTGGCTTGAATAGATTGATTAATATCCCATGTGGATGCCTGACTTTTAAGAAAAACATTTTGCTGCAATCGATGCAAAATGTCATCAATAGGTTTACTTTGGCGAATTACACTGATCAAAATCGAACGTTTCCAGTGCTTCTTAAACTAGTTGACTGGTAATTCTGTTTTACAGTGCACCAAAGACGGTTGGCTCACGGACCGGCACCTTCCTGTAGACCGCCACTTTGTGAAGCAGTGCACTCGGCCATGTCATACACCGAACTAGTGGTGCCGTCTGCATGATGTCTTGTGCAAAAGTAACACCTCTAGAAATTGTAATGCTCTAAATGCAACGCCTCCACAATAGACGCGCGTTTTAACCGCTTAATACATAATGTCTTGGGAGTTTTCCAAGTGCCATCCCACCACAGTTCGTGTGATGTTATGGCGTACTGCATAACAACTTTGCAGTTTCCCATATGATTACTACATTACGTCTTGGCAATTTTCTAAATGTTGCGTGATATAACGGCCTGCTACATGATGTCCTTGCAGTTCTCTAAATGTTAGCCCTCTATAGTTTGTGTGATGTAATGATTTGATACATAATGTCTTGGTAGTTCTGCAAGGATTAATTAACACTCCACAATATGTGAAAAATAGCTATCACTACAAGGCATCTCGGTGATCGTTTAAGTGTAACTGCTTACGATACAGTGATTTATTACACAAATGTTTTTGTAGCTCTCTAGGTACAAATCGTCCGCAACGTATATGGCATGAAGTTAATTAACATCCGTTCTAACAAATTCATGTGATTTTCAGAGCGTATCCATGAACAAAAGTCTGCTTATATGTTTACCGATTCACTACGCACCACTTCTCATATTACAAGCAGGTGTCAATTTGAAGCTTCCTGAATTAGTATTGTAACTCTAAGATCGAGGTTTCAGTGGTTATATATTATACTCGAACACTGTGAAGCGGAAGATATAAACGTCTGATTACTTCATGCTCAAAAATGAAAAAAACTTGGAACTGAGCTCTCAAAGCCGTAAAAACGTGACCGCAATAAATCGAGGAAAAAACGCTTTGGAGAGGATACATTTTTCACAAGTACTGGGAAATGGCTTATTCCAGGCTTATTAATTTTCACCACTTCCTGACACTAATAAAAGGAGAAACAAAAAAGTAACTCTCGCTTTTAGTTTTCACGTTGACTGATGGACTAAAAATCGTTCTCCGTCGGAATTAATGCTTCACGAAATCATTTCGGAGAGTTCACCCGGTGTCTCCATGGTAACGGGTCACGACGGGCATCGTTCTTTGAAGATGGGAAACTTTATTTTGTAATAGTTTGTTGATGGAAAGTCATTCATAGCTCTCTTCTTATTTCCCACACTGCAAGCACACTTTTATCTTTTGATGTTTACCTAGTAAAATGTTTGTAAGAAAAATTAATGAAGATAGGAGAATTTTGATATGAAGGTACTAAATTTTGTAGTTAAGATCACTAACTTTTTAGAGAATGAAACTATTTCTCATTTTTTTCTGTAAATATTTTTAGTCCGAAATAAAAATATTTATCTGTTGCATTTGCAAATAAAAGCGGGCCTTTTGTTGACATAATTTCATTCTTAAGTGCGCTTTGATTTATTCCTCAGAACTACATCAAAGCGACAGCATAAGAAAAATATTACAAAATTTGGGGTGGAGTCATATATCTGAGCAACCCGGTTTTCAATGTCGTACGGCATTTTTCCACTCATCATATCCATAATTATTTTTCTTGAGTGTGTGTGCTTTGGGGTTCAACACCACAACGAGCAACTCTATGAGCTATAAGCAGACGTTTTGAGCCACTGGTTCCAGGAAAGGGACCAGTAAAAAGATGCAGCACCTTAAGACAAATTCATCACCCGTGTCTCATCTGGGACTAGAATTCGGGCTCAACTCCGACGGCTAGCCAAAATTCTACGCGTCTGTCTAATCCGGCATTGGAGCAGCTGTTTATAAATGAACTAACTGGCTATGTGACCGAAATATTGCACGCAAGAGAACAGTTGAAACCTTTTTTACAACTATGTACTGGAATCCATTAAATCCCCTAATCTGACTGAATGGACATGTAGTGGAGGACTCCTAAACACATACGCAGCGTGGTCTAGTTTAGTAGGATAAAAATGACTGTATCTGTCAAGTTAAAAGAAATTGTTTCCCTATTTTTCAGTGAAAACTTTACAATTATATTTTAGAAGTTCATTTATGTTGCAAAATTTCGGCGATGCAAAAGTATATATGGAAATACAGTACTTACATAATAGGAAATAGTATACTGACATAAACGGAAATAGTATACTTACATAATAGGAAACAGTATGTACAGATTAATAAAACAAAATCGCAAAAGTTAATTAATGAAATAGGAATACCAAAGGGCTCAATTCTGGGACCATTACTTTTTTACATTTATATTAATGACGTTTTTAAATATTGAACCTAATGAGGATTTAATTTTATTTGCGGATAATGCCACAGTTATGATTACAGGTACAGATATAAATGATGCAAAAATAAAATGTAATAAATTTATTGAAAAAGTGATGGAATGGCTAGATAGAAATTTCTGTGTCTAGATATTAAAAAAGCCCTAAAATTATAATTTTTAAAAAGGAAGATAGACAGATTGTTGAGCCACCACCTATTTTTGTGGAAAATTGGACCCTTGATATAGTCAATAATATTAAATATTTGGGAATAATATTTGAGGTAATTTAAAATGCAATATTAATATTCAAAATACTGTAAATAAAATTTTAGGGGTATTGGGTTTAATTACGAGAATTTCAAATAATTTAACAATTAAAACATTAATAATGCTATATTACAGTCTCATTTATCCTTGTTTGACTTATTGTTTATTAGTGTGGGGTCAAACTACTAAGACTAATTTATATAAATTAAAATCGTTACAAAATAAGATGGTTAAAGTTTTAAATAATTTAATGGGAATTAATTTGAATATGGGGTTACGGATTAATATCTATGGATTTTTAGATATTGAGAAATTGTGGCAATATAGATTATTAGGATTTATGTATAAAAGTATAAAGTAGAATAGGTATCAACATTTAATTCAGCTGAACACCGTGGGTCATGACTGTCGAACTAGAAACAGAAATGCATTTCTGTTACCAATGCCTAACACTTTAATCCAACAAAGATTTATTAATTACCAGGGATGGTGTTATGGGATAATCTACTTTGTCAACTAACACATATCAATAATTATAATTATTTTTGACAGCAACTAAAAAATATTTGCTAAGTAAAATATAAAATTTGATAGTAGAAAGTTATTAATTAAACCATATATGCGCAAATTTCATATGTGCAGGGCGTTTGGCTTGACTACGCACTTTAGGGGAATTGGGATTCACTCAGGCTACATATATATAGCCTTTTACTCAATTTCCTGTTCTGTGGTTACCCTGTACATAAGTATAAATATTATATACGTTTTCTTCTTCATATTATATGTTATAATATTAATACTGAAATGTGATATGGTCAAATGTAAGCTCATAACGAAAAATAAATGGAATGAATGAAATGAAATAGAGAAAAATAAATTAGCGAGAGAATTAATTGGACCAGCAGACGCGGTGAAAATAAATTCATCCCTTGAAACTCGTGGACTTTTCAACGTACATGCTTGGCCTTGTTAACAGAATATCGCACTGTGGTCAGGAAAAGCACTGGTAAACTTCAAAAAGTGATGATAATTGATGCACTTAACTGCTATCCTCATAAACTACAGCACCGCCTTCATACATTTCCTTTTGCGAGAGGTGTTCCGGAGTTTTTAAATGTCTTTTGCGAGAGGTTGTCCGGAGTTTTTAAATGTCTCTCTAGTTAAGAATCCACGTTATTCGAGCATTATAAGAAGAAGTTATTTATGTTTGGTCACTTTCACACGTTTTCAAATTGTTACGAAAAAGCCTTGCCGTCAACATTCCTGTTTAGCATTTAAAATGTACGAAAAGTCTTATTTTTGTGGTAGTCCAATTTGCATTTGAATAAGAATTTTTTCTAATAATTTTAAAAATTACGTTGCTTCATCCAGATGTACTTTATCTACGTTTTGCATGTAAGATGATTTCTTTCAAAATGGTACATAAACTTTTTTGCGAAAGATTGACATAAACATCAAAAGGCCTTCCAGTATCACTCAAAGGACACCAAAATCTTGCTCCCCTGGTAAAACCCTGAATAAGACTGCAGAGTTTTGGAGTACATTTTATTCGAAACACCTGTTACTTATTTACCAAATAGCAAGAATTCGGAGGTTTTGTAATAGGAATCCCATTATTTACATTTCATCTTATGAGTACAAAGTTCAATAAATCATAAAATCAAACCAAATTTTTATCGACGTGAATGGCTTTGATATTGATACCCATGACCATATAATATTCTCTTCAATATTCAAAATATATCGGGCGTTACATTTGTTCTCTAAAACATTTATATCACTTCCGATCCATTACGGAAACGTAATATGATAATTTAATTATAAAACTATCTGTTCTGTAACTTTATATCGCTATTCAGCAAATTTTTAACTCTTTAACGATCATTACCCCCGAAACGCCCTTACATCCAAATTACCACGACCGCACGAAAACGTCCGCCTAGGGTGAGTAGGATTTCATACCCCCACCTATTCCTTAAATTTAAATGACCGCTACGGGATTAGCAGAAGCCACCCTCAGTCACCATTGTTGTCGCTGAACAAATAAGTGAACCAGACATTGGTACCTCCTGGGGTGATATCACACTCACGGACAATGAAATTGGCGCATCAAGAAGGAAGCATCGGATTGAACTGACATTTTTTGGACGTAATGATGCAGATGAATGATACATATGATGGCAAAAACAGAGCTGCAGAACAATTACAGAGGGATCTGTGGCACGCAATCTGGTCATTTTCAATATTGCGGCGATACATGCTGCAATACGGTCCGGCATGGAGGCGAACAGACTGACCCACACGTGTTAGACGCTGTGCTCCAAATCCCGGGTAGTGCGGCACGGTAGGAGCCGACGTTTCAACTAATCCCACACATGCTCGATAGGGAACATGTTCGGGGCACGGAAGTGTCTGAACATGACGTAGGCAGTCCTGGGCAACCCGAGCCGTGTGCGGGCGGGCATTATCCTGCTGCTATAGGACACCTAGTATACCGGCCAGGAATGGGAGCACATGGGGCCGTAGGATCTCATCCATATACCGCTGACCCGTCAATGATTCACGTACCGCTACTAGAGAGAGCTGATCGGCTATCGTAGGCAATGACTCCCCAGACCCTAATGCCTGCAGTGGGCGAAGTTGGGATTGTGCAGTTGACCCGGGCACCTCCACGCCCGGACACGATGATCATATGTCCCCAGACCAAAGCGGCACTCATCGCTAAACACCAAACGTCGCCTGTCTGTGGCGTTCCACGTCGCCCTGGCTTGGCACCACTGCACAGGGAGCCGGCAATGTTCCGGTGTTAATGGAAGCACACGTAACGGGCGCCGGGATCGCAGATTCGTTTCCGCGAGGCGTGGGGAAATGGTTTGTGGGCACACAGGAGCCGCTACATCTGCTTGTATAGTCGACCGGATCCCCATGGGATCCATTGGTGCCTAGCGCATGATCCGTCGATCCACTCTACCGGTGGTCCTCCTGGTCCGTCCGGAGCCACTCCGCCGTGTGGCAGTGCCGTCACGTGTCCACTACTCCCAACACAGTCGGACGGTATGGTCAGAACGATCGACGTGGCGTGCTATACGGCGCACCGAATACCCTGCGGTTTTCAGCCCGGTGATCAGACCTCTCTCAAAGACCGTAAGTTGCATAAATCAACGTCTCTGGCGTCTACCTAGCATTCTTGTCACTCTGTACTCTTGCCTGCGTCTGCCGGCGCTTTTCGTTTTCATGGGGTATCGAAGTTTCGCGGTTGTAGCATGTTTTCTACTAGGTGCTCATTCATTGTCCGTGAGTGTATTTACTCTGATGACATCGAATTATTTATCTGTGGAAGAATGCATTGATCGTCCCAGGAGAACGTCTGAAGGTCAATTTACGTCAATACTGCAGATCGGAATTTGCATGTGGTGACCACGCACTAATCCTTCTTTTGATAACTTGTAATGGGGAAGGGAGAAATTCTGAAAGGAGCTACAGAGAGTTTCGGGCGTTAAGTATTCCGAGCGACACAAGATTTCAGGACCCTGGTCGTTAAAGGGTTAAAGAATATTGGAATTTTAATTACTATTCCTGTAAACAAAATATGCTGCTTTACAATAATTTTGGTTCTGAGCAGGACCAAAATCATTTGAAAACTACCTGCAGCAATAGTATTTGAACACTTTGTTCCACTGGTTAATTACTGACGTGCACTTTTTCGTCTCGTCCGTTCCTGCTACCTTTTCCATTCTTGGAAAAGCAAACTGGTGAAGCACTTTGCCTATCCATATTACAGAAAGTTTGAGGGACAAAATAAGTGGATAGTTCCTTATTCTCTGAAGCACAGAAATTTGAAACACTTTGTTTTCAGAGTCTTATTATCCGATGTTGAGTTATATCTGAAGCATTAATTGTTAACATGTAATATACCTTTTGAACGTATTTCAATACTGAATCAAGGAATGGAAGAGGTGAAAACAGCACCCATTTCGGTGTCAAGTTTTTTGCGCTGAAAAGTTTCCTTTAAATTCTAAACCTCTAAACTGTTGCTGTACAGGGAAAACTTTCTCCTTCGTTATGTTTAATTTTCAAGATTTTAAAAGAAGATACACGGCATACGGTTCCCAAGATACAACAATTGCATATAGCAAATGATTTATTGAGGAAAATCCTGCAATCCCAGGATAATGCAAATTTTCGCAGAGATGGCTCAGTGGCCTGAGGCGCCGGCTTTTAACTTATTGCCAGAGTTGTTTTCGGTTGCACATCCTGGATGAAGCATAGATGTGTGTGTGTGTGTGTGTGTGTGTGTGCGCGCCCTACGACTGTGGCTCTCTCCTTTTCCTGGAACCAGTGGCCTCTATGAGCGACTCCTTGAAGCCTCAGGTGCGGGTGAAGGTCGTTAAACCCCGAAACTATAAAACGAATCTCGTAATCTCAATGATCTACTTGTCCTCGTGTGTCATTTTATCAGAAAACTGGCTATAAACAGTAGTTGGGTCCATTTCAAAGTGGGCCGTCGATGCTCCCAAGTACCTACTGAAGTTCCTTCCTAGCAGTTACATCATTCATTCCTTGAAACCAATTGACGTTGATTTAAGGCTTCAACGCGTTATCTAATATTATCAAAAATGCACATAGTTTAACTTTAAGCAACCCAACATAAAATTATTTTTTACTTTTATTTCCATAAACTTGACCTACACGCACTTAAAGTCTTTCACAGAAGATTCTATGTAACTACTCGCTAATAAAGAACCAATTTTTTTGCTGAAACAGAAAACAGAAATCCATTCGCAACTCTGAAAAAATAACGCCTAGTTGATATCCTGCGATCAGAAAAATGACACATTACTTTCATTCGGAAGACTGAAGCTTGATCAGATTACTTTGTGTGATTCCCTGAAAATTTATAAACAATAGAAATTCATGACACTGTTCCTTATTCTGTTAGCAAAAGGTTGCTGCCACTGAGCAAGGGAGTAACTTTATCGTATTTACAGAATTAGCTAACGGAAAAACATCCCTGCGGCGTTCTTGTTGTCATTGGCCTCTTCTTCAACCATCAGTCTTAAGTTAGATTGTGTGTCATTTTTGTTTGGCGGACATTACCTCCTTTACCGAAAGCACTGTAAATCATAATTTCTTTAATCACTGGCAGCGGGAAAGCACTAAAGGAAATACAGTAACAGTGGGAGAGGAGGGGGGGGTTCTTTTTTTATGTGGTAGGAAAGCAAATATATTTTTTCTATATAGATGTTCCATAACTCATTAATCAGTGGTTTAGTTAAACGCCGATTTAAATCACGTAGGCTTTTAAACAACGCAAATTTCTTTGCACCTTTTCCTTTCCAAAATGACTTGACTCATTTCCCCTTGGTTTCTTTCATTGAATGCTGCCTGTAGCGTAATCTTTGCACGATTTTCTTTCATTTGCATAATTTATTTGGATAAATACACTGCTTTCCATAAATTAAGAAACAAATGAAAAACTCGCGATAACTCAAAAAGTATGCAACCGATTCGGATGAAGTTTGGTGGTAAGCTTTATCAGACCAAACGCAACAAAAAAACGTAAGAACACGTGATACAAAGCATTTACATTTTGTATGAGTGACGCAAATATGAAAATAAAAAATTCTAGGTATCAAGATGAAATAGCAAACGGTACTTCAATACGGAGTGTGGTTACCCCGAGCAGCATTATAGGCCCGACAGCGATGTTCCATGCTGTTAATTATGGCGTCGAGTAGTTCCGTGGGTAGCTGCGTCCATTGTTCGAGCAAGGCAGTGCGGAGCCCCAACAGGATTCGGGGAGGGGGCTGGAGGCTAGCAACACGCCTCCCGACAGCATCCCAGACATGCTCAATGGTATTCAGCTCGGGAGAGTGTGCTGGCCACTCCATACGAACTATAGTATCCTGTTCCAGGTACTGGTGCACGAGGAGAGCTGTGGGAGGGCGGGCGTTATCCACCTGCAGTACAAATGTAACGCCAATTGCAGGTGCATACGGACGAACAATAGGGTCCAGGATGTCGTCTCTATACCTCTGACCATTGAGGTTTCCATGTGGCAGCACATAGTGTTCGGTTCGGCAGCCTAACGATATGCATGCCCACATCAGAACAGTAACCACCACCATACGTGTCCCTTTCCTGGATATTAGAGCAAAGATAGCTAGTACCGGCCTCTCTCTAGATGTAAACTCGGCGCGAATCACTCTGTTAACAGAATCGCAACTCATCAGTGAACAGAACGGACTTCCACTGATTTTGAGTACAGTTCAGGGGCACGAATAATACCGGTCCCCGAGCATACAGTCCTCCTGCATGTAACTTTCTGCGTACCGTCGAAGCTGATACCTTTTTAGAAGCTGATACCGTCAGCTTCTAAAAATATACCGTTCATCCGGTGGCTGCCCAAGCACAGATCTCAGATGAGTCGGTATAGCCGTCCTATTCCGCCGTGCCGAAAGCCGCAAATACCGGTCGTCGCCCTTGGCCTACCTTCGCTGTACTTTCGGGAAGCTGCACCCGTGGCTTGGAATTGCTGCCTCATCTTGATGACCACAGAACGATCGACGTTAATCCATCTTGTGACGTCCGCCTGCCGTTGCCGTGCTTCAAGTTGGCCTATCGCTCTGTAGCGTAACTCCGCTGATAAATGACGCCTAGAAGCCATATTAACAAAATCGCTATCTCGAAATCTTGTCATTCACCGCCGCACATGTATTGGCGTCTCCCTCCGAAACAGCTGGTTTTAAGCTCTTATGCATTTGAATAAAGCGCTGCCAGCGCCACTCATTTGCCTTCCGTACATAGATGCTGTGTGCCTTTGCTCGTACCATATGCAAATTGCGTTCAATTTGAATATTATATTTCGCCCAATTATCGCGATTTTTCGGTTTGTTGCTTATGTGTGTGATTTCCACTTGGCCAGAAACAGAGGCTCAAAGACGATCCGATTTCAAGGCAGTGACTCACCAACGGTAAAGGTTTCATGTCGCTTTGTACAGCGGAGTCGGCGAGACAGTTTCAGGTTTTTCACTACCATCCACATACACCTCCCAGTTTGCACTTGGAGCCGCTAATGGACGAAGTACCCTGTGGCTTCACATTGCATAACAAAAGCGATGCACTAAGAAAAGTATAAAATGCTAAATCATTAGAAAATCCGAGACAAAATCTAGGTATCTTAACCTTTTAACTCATGTTCTTGTGAGAACAATGAAAAATACAGTGACTTATGAAAACTCGGCAGATAATTTAGTAGTTACAGTTTCGTGTTTTAACGGACTTCATAATTATTTCCCGTCATAAGTTGTTTGGGGGCCCACTCAGATATCTTAGCCTTGGGGTCCACTCAAATGTCTTAGCCTAGGGGCTCACTAAGGTCTTATGGTAATCATGGTTTACTAGCTTATATTTTATTCTCAAAACCAGAAAAACATTTTATTATCCAGAGAAATCTTAAAATTTATGGTGAGCTTCGAAATGTGAAATTAACAGTAGATTCTGGGAATCCCGCTGGCGTTTGTTCTGAATCATACACGCTACACAATTCAGACTTTTTTTCGTTGAAGCCAAAGTGTTTCCGCTTCGACGCCCAGGTTAAATTGAAAGATTAATCGCGATTTGAAAACAATTATAGTTATACCGTAATAAGAAAGCCTAGTAAGTCCGAATCACCCAAATCACCTTGCAAAAGTACTATTTAGATGCGGTTTTCCATACTCCTAATTCAGTTGAGAAAGACGCCACTGAATTCTTGGGTGTCATGAACACGTGTTTTGGAAAAGTTGCATATGGAAAGCTGAAAAGTGCACATAAGATGCTGCTTGCAATTGCAGGAAACAGAAGCTAAGAATTTTCGGATTATACCTTTACAAGAACAGATGTAGTGATAGTGTAATGCAAATACACATAATAGTGTATCGGTAAACCTGAAAAAATCAGCTAGCTGATGTTAAAAATTGCGGGCGTCTCTGTCGTTGCTCATTTTTAAGTTTCCACTTCAACAAATTTCACCGTTGATCAAAATCTGGGGTTGATCCATATCACTGATATTTTTAACTTCGCGTTTGTGTTTTGAAGAAAAGGCGCAAACACTTAATATCATGTCAAGTTAGGCCGTTTGCATATGGAAGAACGTCATGACGATAGTCATCTCTAAGCGCATCGCTCTGTTGGTCCGTACAAGATTAGAAAAGAAACTGACGGGGAAATTTCTCTCACACAAATGCCTACCCAAAATTCTTCCATTCCACTGCAGTACTGCTAAACTAAGCCTTACGTCTAAGCTAGGGGTCCTTCCATGGTGGAGCTGCAACATGAGAAAATAGTTCAAGATGTACGTCACCAAACTGAGCACTACACAGAAAGGCGTCGCATGCTCTTACAACAGATGCAAAAGTCCTCATTTTAGACGATTCTGTATGAACTGGCGCCTGAGGTTTCCAATTTCCTTGAAAGGTGCATAGATGTGTCAAATTTGGGGCAGGTACCCTCCTAGCATATCAAAATCGTGTACGTTGCGTCCAAAATTTCGGTCTTCGTTTGGTTCCTTCCTAAATCCCTTACGTGAATCAAATAGAGCATTTTCAATATGAAATACGAAGAGAATGTTTTTTTGTTTTTGAGAAGTTTGAAGACAATAGTAGCATTACTAAAATACCCGCTCATATTTAATTTTCTTGTACTTTCTTTACAAAAGAGAGCGAGTCGGAACCGTAAAACGAACACGGCTAAGTTTAAGCCAAGGTCTGTGCAGAAGCAGTGTTATGCAATATCTGAGGCACCTGAAAACTCTAGGCCAACTTCTTCCCAAAGAAGGAAATATTGGAAAACGTGACCCAAGAAATTCTGGCAGCCGTGCTGTGGAAAGATTGGAGAAGGAAAACTTATTGTTTATATAGTTTTATTTAATGACATTTGTTCTTATTGAATGCTTCCCTTTGACTTTGATGACCGTATGCTTCAGACTTCCTTATCCTTGTTTTAAGAAACAATTTAAAAGTGGTATCTCGTTAAGTTTGCATAAAGCTCAGGGTGACATAGCTTTACAAAAACCTCATTCCTACGTTTGCAGAATCGAGCGGAAAATTCCCTTCATTAGTTGGCCAATTGATTCGATTGAAGCATGCGCATTTCGTTTGTGGCGTCTCCGGAACGTCGATTTCCCTTCGCGTCACTTCCCCATTGTATTTCACTTCCGTCGATGACAAATTGAGAGCGTACAGCTTCAGATTCTGTTGTTCGTTCGATGAGTCGTCACCCACAGACAAAGAAGAATGCAACTTAGCCAATCATCTTCCGAGGCTCAGTCGGTCCCCCACTCTGCTCAGAAGTGAAAGGTTCAGGTCGAGGATTGCCCGACGACTTCCTGAAATTTTGATGTTCTTTCATCCTTTAATTGTCCATCACCCCCGTATAAGACCTTAATTTGTATTACACAGAGGCTCTACTTCTGGATCACCCTTTTGTTGTTTTCTTTCTTTATTTTTTCCCTTTTTTCCCCTTTCTGTTCCTCGATCCTATGGATAAAATGTTCCATCAAGCATTTAAATGAACCTTAAATGTATTGAATGATAACTATAGTAAGACTTTCACATGGGGAAATATATTTCAGTTTATCTATCTCGAAAAAAATTTTACATATTTTACATCCGGTCTTCAGAAGAGATATAACAATTTAATAGTTTGCATAACTTTTATTTGAACAAGTTGGTTGCCAACAAACGAATACTATATTCAGTTACATAAAATCTCGGAGTGTTTTATACTCAGTGCTTAATATTAATATGTTCACGCGTAAGCCATGCGCTCAATATGTGCACCATCCAACTGCAGACCGCCGCCCCGGTGGCGCAGTGGTCTAAGCGATGGCCTCTGATCATTCGTCCGAAAGGAGTCCGGGTTCGAATCCCGGTGAGGCATGGATGTTGTGTTTGTCTTACGGTCCTGGCTCTCTCCCTTCCCTGGAACCAGTGACCCTAAATTAGGGACGGGCGACTGCTTATAGCCCATTGAGTTGCTCACGGTGGTCGTTAAACCTCCAATAAAAAAAAAAAAAACTGCAGACCACCACGTAGACGCATCACAAATTGTTCTACATTTCGCAACGAAATATCGGGACCAATACTTTGTACAACGTTGCATATTGCATTTTTGAAATCGCCATTATTTCGTGGACAATTTCTGTATATATTGCCATTCAGAAATCCCCACAAAAATTAAGGACATGGATTTCTGTATCGTCAATGTACAACAAATCATCCATTTCAAAACACCTAGTCATGGAAATGAGTGTTCAAAGTTTCAATGGCGATGTGTGGTAGTGTTGCATCTTCACGAAAAAACACTGTATCGTGGCAATCAGCTGTTTTCCATTAGCGCGTGATAACGTTCAAAGGCCGCATCACCCTTTGCAAATTTCCGGCTCACAGTAACAACAGTCAAAAAAGCATAACAAAATATGCATTCTCGGGAATAACATGGAGCATCTTCGTAGAAGTTGAGATTTCCTGTTCCCCGTATTCGACTCTAGTGTTTCTTAACAGCTTTCAAAGTATGTTGCCATTACTCCCAGGTTTCACCCGTATGTAACTTACATTTATGTTCGTGAACTTCCACTGAGCTAAGAAAACAACAGCCTTTTATGTAAATCAAATGTCGTTCAGAACAACAGCTTTGCCTTGAAGAAATTCAATGAATGGATGACGGGCGTCCATTCAACGATCTTTTTGATGATGTAGTTTCAGTACATCATTTTTTGAAGAAGCTATGACAAAGTAAATTTCTCCATCATCTGTGTCCACGCCGGCATCGAACCCGGGTCCCCTGACTCCTGAGTAAGTCACTCTCCCAAATGAGCTACGCGGACGTATGCTCCCGCTGCTACCTGCCTTTATCTCATGTGCGTCCTGCAGTGGAGGCAAGTCACCCCCCCCCCCGAAAGGAGGCCGGGGGCATGGTCCACGGGTCAGCCGCGACCATGTGTCGCTGTAGGCAGTCATCCCATGAAGAACGTGCATTTGAGAAATCCCTGTCAATTTGGTGTGTGGAACGTAACATCACACATTTATTTTTCAAAGCGCTGAAGAAGGGATTCTCATTTTTCCTATCTCGCGGTGTGGAAAGAACATCACACCATTGCGAGAAATCTAACAGCCGGGTCATCCGGGAAGTTCGGGCGCCAATATAACGTGATGTCTTTTTCGTGAGCGATATTGGTTTTACGTTATGTCTAAACCATGACTATGAAATGTTGAAATAAATAAGAATACGATGCAATAGTTCCTAATTAAGCTTTTACGGCCAGACGAAACATAAACAGAAGTCAACATACGGTAATTCTCTTTTTATCCCAGCACTAATTCAATAGAACTCCACAACATGGCACTAAAATTGTTAATTTCACATTTAACTTCACAATCGAACGTCTACACACACACACATCCACCCGAGCAACTGTCGTATCGTCCTTTTTATCTAGAGTTCTTATCACAGTCATACGTCACTTTCTCACTGATCTCAAATGTGTTGCCAACAGTATTCTCGTGAGAGATGATGTCACGTTCAGTTTGGAAGTATAACGGAGAACAAACTCAAATTTACATACGAAAAGGAACTAAAAATTAAAAGTTAATTTAGAATATACGTCACAATGCTTTACGAACTTTAAAATAGTTCCAAAAATGTCACTGTTCCTGCATTGTGCTTTTACATTCTAGAACGTCTTTACAACAAAAACACTCCACTCTGTACTGTATGTAGCACTCCGTTCTGAAAAGGAAAAAAAGGTCCTGACACTCCTAAACGCAGGAGCAACACCAGAACAATTTTTTCAACTGCAAAAAAAAACAAAAAAAAAAACTAAAGTAGTCACTCCTTTTGTGAGACCATATACATCACAGCACGGTGTATATACCAGAATCGGTCACAATGGACTGAGTCCACAAAACCGAAGGAAGCATAGCAAAAGAGTAGCAGGTTATTTTTTTTAATATCTAACCGTAGTTATCGATATTTTGGCATTACACAGCTCCAGGATGCCAATCAGTAATTAGGGTTGCTTTATAATCATATTTGCCAAAATGATGATTTTCGTACTTTTACCAATTTCACGTGTTTTCTACTTATTAACGAAAAACAGCGTGATCTATATTTGAGTTCTTCGCGTTCAACGTTTGAAATACTCGTATCTCAAAGGTCGCCGCAGTTCGGTCCCCGAATTTATGCCGCTTATTCATTGCTGAGGGATACATCTCAAAGCGAAACGTCAAAACGTTAACAGCCACTAAAACAAACTGCAGGAGCTTTAAATTGGTGTGTCGAGATTTAAAAAAAAGTTTCGTTTGCCAGAATTGTACGGCATGAGACATTTACTCTTCACTTATTTTGAATAAGACGAAATAAAACTTTCTCAATAATACTTCTGTAACATTTTCACAAACGTATCTGAGAAAAATTGAATAATAATAATAATAGTAAATAATACTTTATATTTTAAAGAAAAGGTACCAGTTCCAGAGTTCTTCCAGTCCTCCCAGCAGAAGTTGCACATGCAATCAAGAACATGAAACGGGGAAAAGCTCCAGGAGAAGATGGAATTACTGTAGACATCATACAAGAAGCAAGTGGAGAAATCGAAACAGTACTCACCCAAATTTTCACTCGATGCCTTAATGAAGCAAAGATTCCTGAGGATTGGAACAACGCTACAATGATCTTGCTACATAAAAAAGGTGACATTGAGGATCTCAGGAACTACAGACCTATCAGCCTCCTATCAGTGGTTTATAAAATCTTCACTAAAGTTCTTTCCCACCGCTTAAAGGTGACATTGGACATGGCTCAACCGAGAGAACAAGCTGGATTAAGGAGTGGATACAGCACAATAGATCATATCCACGTACTGAGAGAACTAATTGAAAGAGCGAGGGAATATGAACTTCCATTGTGCATGGCTTTTATCGATAATGAAAAAGCCTTTGATTCGGTGAAACCATCAGCAGTTACAATGGCTCTGAAATCCTGCGGTATTGAAGATGCGTACATTAATATCATTAATAACATCTATGAAAATGCAAGTACAAAGATTCGGCTGTTTGAAAATACAACACACATAAAAATTGGAAACGGAGTGAGACAAGGTGACACCATATCTCCGAAGCTCTTTAATGCTACATTGGAAAATGTCTTTCAATCACTAAACTGGGAAAACAAAGGGATAAAGATTAATGGATATTATCTAACCCACCTTCGTTTTGCTGATGACATAGTCATTTTTGCAACTACCCCATCAGAGCTGCAGAGTATGATCCAGGAACTTGCTGACAAGAGTAAAGAAGTTGGATTAAAAATGAACTTTCGAACAAAAGTGATGTTCAATGCTTTTACAAGAAATGAAGATTTATCGATTGATGGAGAAAAGCTGGAGATAACAGACACGTACGTTTATCTTCGACAGCAGATATCAAGTGAGGGTCACATTGATGAAGAAATTAATCGGCGTAAAAAACTTGCCTGGAGAGGTTTTGGAAGAAACAGCATAATTTTCGAGAGCAATATGCCATTATGTCTTAAAAGAAAAGTGTTTGATCAATGCATCCTTCCAGTGCTTACGTATGGTGCCGAGACGTGGACCTTAACTAAAAGAGACATACAAAGGCTGCAGACAACTCAAAGTAGCATGGAGAGGTGCATGCTTGGTGTAACAAGGAGAGATAAGAAGAGGAACTCGTGGATCCGAAAAATGACAAGAGTGGAAGACATCATGATCAGAGTTAAATCCCTGAAATGGCAATGGGCTGGACATACTGCCAGAAGGACAGACCATCGATGGACAGCCGAAATTTTAGATTGGATTCCAAGGGACAGGAAAAGACCCAGAAGAAGACCACATGGAAGATGGGCGGATGAAATTCGAAAGTATGCGGGAGTGACATGGAGGAGACTGACACAAGACAGACCGTTGTGGAGGAAACTTGGGGAGACCTTCGTCCAGCAGTGGATTGATAATGGTTGACAATGATGATGATGATTTTAAAGAAATTTCTAAGCTGAGACTGGCCTATTGGCTAGGCCCCTTGGCTGTAGAATATTCGTTCCTCGGCTTGCGGTTCTCCTTAGCACAATCCCCGTGATTCGCAGGTTACTCTAAGCGGACGTTCCCAAGCAACGAACTATTGGGTTCCATAAGTTTCAGGTTATCGTGATGCTCACGTTTTCTACAAGAGGGCGTAAATGCACATTTTTGTGTACAAAATGTTTGCACACGTATCTGTAGGTCTGAAAATCTGATTCGAGAAGCATTTTTTGGTCAGATACCGCTCACTACTGAAAATATTTGGTTTATATTTTCTGCCCAAAAATGATGTGCAATTTTTATGCTAGGGGCCTACAAGTACACTTCATTGTTCACGACTTCTCTGCTTCTGAAAATTCAGTTGGAAAACTTCTTTTCGCATGACATACCAATCATCTCGGGGAAAATTCTGCATCTACTTTTGAATTTTTCGTAAGGCACAGTTCTCCCGCTAAGTTGTGTACGTCCGCGGCATTTATGATTGCAACTGTTTCTCCGCTTCTAAAACCTGATTGAAAGAAATTATTCTTGTACTGAATGTCATTCGCTGCGGTAGAGAAAGCGAACATTGTCCACTTTGAATATAATATGCTACGTCTGTCCTTAACGCTCTGACATCATTCAGTACTTGCAGAGTCATCTGCTTTTATCCGGTGGCCGAAATCGGAACTAAGCTCACCTCTATCGCACGATACGTAACATCAAGGAGAAATACCGGAAAATAAAATAAAGTTAGTAAGATAAACAATTCATCTGTGACAACATGCAAGTGCCCAAACAACTGTCTGAGACGTTTGTCCTGTTACGTAGGTGTTATGTCGTGTTTTATTTAATTTTTCTCGCATTGCAGAGTAATTTAATAAAAAGGAATCAGCGTTATTTATTTCATAAAATGAATTCCTTTTTATTTCATAAAAGGAATTCCTTTTTATTTCATAAAAAGGAATTCATGAAAAAGAATCAGCGTTATTTTTTTTCATAAAAAGGAACAAGTAAAATTGTAAGAAAGTAACTGCAAGCGTAGTTTTGATTCACTGTGATGGAAATTTAAGGAAATATTGGTCCCGTAGAATTTTTTCTTTGTAGTACAAGACGGAAGAAGATAAAGCTGAAAGACAACTTTGCTTAAATAGAGAACAGCAACGGCAATGGCGTGCAAACCAATCTTCATAAAACCTATGAAACTTTTGAAGAAACACAAGCCAGACGTAGCCTATCATATAGGATTTACGTATATGTATGTATATGTTCACGTATTTTACAATTCGTGTTATAAAAATTTCAGTCACATCTTTTTCACACGTGCGTGGTACGAGCTATGAACTAGTACTGCAACGTTTTTCCTCTAGGGGCGTATGCACTGAAGTGCCAAAAATCACGGTATACGTACCTAATATCGTGTAAAACCTCCTCTGCCCCAGCGAAAAGCAGCAACTCGACGTGGCATCGATTCCACAACTGGCCGGAGGACTTCTGGAGAGATGTTGAGCCATCCCGTCTGAACAGCCGCCCACAGTTCCCTGGTATATGTAGATGCAGGATCTTGAGTGCGAATGGAGCTTTCCACTACGTCCCATAAGTGCTCTATTGGGTTTATGTCGGGCGAACATGGTGGCCACACAATCCATCAGAACTGTTCAGAATGCTGCTCGAACCAATTTTGGAGAACTTGGACCCGATGGTATGGGGCATTTTCCTCCTGGAAAATCCCATCGTTGTTGGGGTATATGAAATCCAGGAAGGGCTGCGAATCGTCCACCAGCAGAGCAACAAAGCGATTATCAGTTAATGACGTGTTTACGAGGACCAGAGGACCCAAACCGTGCCACGTAAAAACACCCCACACATGTAACCACTGCCAGCTTGCACAGTGCCTTGTTGACAGCTTGGGTCCATGGCCTCATGGGGTCTGCGCCACACCCGAACCCTACCATCCGCTCGTAACAACTGGCAGCGTGACTCATGGGACCACGCCACATGTTGCCAGTCTTCTAGGGTCAAATTATCGTGTTCACGCTAATTTGTGTACGTGGGTGGCATTTATGATTGCAACTGCCTAAAATTGCGCACGTGTACTTTCCATTTTCTGAACCACAAAGTCTCGCCAGGAAAAGTAGGTGTGTAGTTTATTTACGTTTGAAAGATTATATCGCCCAAAAGCGAGGTGAAACGAGAAATTCAGGTGTCTGAATTTCTGAACGTGGAGACTTCTTTTAACAGAAGAATTGATCGTTACATCTGAAAAAGCAGTGGCATCATCCTTTTGGCTTCAAATGTTTATTGCTTTTCCAAATATTTCTTCCGATAGCCTTCAGAAAACAAAGCAATGAAACATTCGGAGCCGTAATTGCCACTTTTATTGGTCCTTAGACAGTTAATCCTTTGAGATGGAGCTATTTCTTTAGTTGCTTAATCGGATTACATAAATCTTCTGTGAGGCTAATTCCGAGTATTACTCTGCCAGATAGTCGGACTAGAATACTGTATTACTTGTATTTATATGGTACAGTACATTTAAATATGATATATACACTGAAATACTCACGAAATATAAAAAAAGAAACCGCGTTTGGGAATACTTGTTGTCAAATCAATGGAGGTCGTACTTCCCAAACTCTGGGTAAAGTTAGAAGGATACAGATATTGCTTTCGCTTCTCTGATACCTGTATTTCAACATCTCACTGTTAATCGATTACCTGATGCATTTTTCCCTAATACAGCAGAAAGATGGGACACTAGACTACTGCAGCTGCGCCCAAATTGTTTTTAGCATAATTCAAAATTGCATTCAAGCGAATTGTATGGGTATCAGAACCAAATTTTTGTAATGTCGTCGTCATCAAATTTTGTGTGGATGATTTAAGGGAGAATTCTCATTTTTACGCTAAAATTACCGCTTTTTTTGGAGTGTTTATTTACGAAACTATGTAATCAATTGATTTTAAAGTAGGTACATCTATTTATCATCGTTTCAGATATTTACAAAACAATTTTTAATAAGTTTCAGGAAGAATCACGCCCGCAAATCCCCCTCGACCATGACACTGCGCGAAAATCCGCGGTCGCTGGTTGGCCTGATTTCTCCACTCCAGGTGGTCTGAAACAAAAAACTCGAATGACGTTTTACTCTATACACCAGTAGTTATCGTTTGATGAACCAGAAAAAAATATATATATATTTGAGGAAATTGTGACTTGTCAAACTCAAATTATCAATTTATCTCAAAAAATTGACAATGTTTTTTGCTACTAAATAAAATATACATAACGTATCGCGTTTCTGGTTCATTAAACGATAAAAGGATGTTCGCTGAACACGCAGTTTTACATTTGAAGTCGATCGGTCCAATAGTTTTTAAAATATCATGTCAACCATTCGCGGAAAAGCTGTTTCGAGAAAAACGCATTTAAAGTTTCAAGTACAGTTTACGGAGGTATATCGAGTATTTACAGTATTTTTCTACTAATCTGCTATACCAGAGCCATACAGTGTTCTTTCCTCTGATTCGTAAAACTCGTTTAGAGACATTTGCTCGCTTCTACGCTTTGTACGAGCCTCTTTTGTAGCCTCGAGACTGCGTCTCGACGATCTCTGCAGACGCTGTTGGTCCCGCGCTTTGGCAAACATCTTTGTTTGTTGGCCAATAACAATTCTTATCATTGTCATCATTTTCAGGACAGCAGAAAAACATTCATTAAGAATGCCTGCTTCTACATAAGCTGCCATTTCGATGGTTTTTGAGCCGAAGTGAAGATGTTTGGGCGCGGACCCCCAAGCAGTAGAATTGAAACTTTCGTTGTTGTTTTGAGTGTCACCACCCAAACACCTTTCCAGCAACTCCCTTGATGACAAATCGTTGTAAATCGGCTTTATAGCATTTTCGACATCTTTATGAAGTGGATGTTCGTGATCGAATTCGTACAAAGTTTTCTCAGCTTCGGCTTTGCGACAGTTGCATCAACTCTGTGACCCACCTCACTGGACAATAATATATTATAACTTGGCCAATTTTGCGAATTTCGACTTTAAATTTGGTACACATATTCTTAAGACCTGAAATAATAACATAACCTAAAAAAATGAGAATCCTCCTTAACGTCCCCCATGAGCACCTAAGTTGAGAAGGAGAAACCCCTCTTCTAAAGTTTGCGCCAACGGTTGCAAGGGAAAGAAATAATCAGTGTGAACCTTGTTGAAAATCTAATTCTAGATTTTCATGAACGAGTCACAGGATCTTAATTTTCGGTGAGTTCGACAAAATAAGAAAGAGAGAGAACCAGGGATATCGTAAGAATGTACACACTATCTGTGCCTTATCGGCGTTTGAACCTCGCTCCCTGTACCGCTCAACCCCAGTACGATTATTATCAAATACCGTCTATAAAAGCAGTATTGTTTAATCTTGACATTGTTTGTTTTTACGGCGATTTTTGCAAGAAAGAATGGTCTTCGCTTCCGTTGTCGTGGACTTATCTGTTACAGATATCGACTTCGTACAGGAACCTAAAATCATAGTTCCCAATCTGGATTATGACGAACTCACACTGTTTGCGACAATCAAACGTTTTTCCAAGCTGAGGATAAAGAAGTTCAGATTACTGAACCACTTAAACGTCTTGCTTCGATGCAAGAGATACCAGATACTACCAAATTTTATCCGTGTGAAATGCAACTCCCATAACTACAACAAAGCTATATCTAATGCTTCCTTTGCACTATTAAGAGCAATTATTAAAGATACGAGAAAGAATATTGCAGACGTTGAGGTCGAACTTTATGACTTGCACCTTTTGCTGCTAAAATGTTACCAGATTTTTCTTACCTGGACGGCAAAACTTTTAGATGTTTCTTTCTCCGTAATCTTAATCCGTTTTTCTCCGACCTGGACGGCAAAACGTTTAAATGTTTCTTTCTCCGTAATCTTATATCCCGTTGCATTATACTCGAATCTACTTCGACAGCAGTCCTAGGAGCTCTCTTCATAACGTCATAATGAGCAGACTACATCACTTACACCATTCTTTGCTTCAGCTCAGAGAAATTGGAGCCAACAAATGATATAACATATTTCAGTCGCTTATTACAGTATTACTTCACGAAATGAGTATCAAAATATTTTGTACATCTAGATTGCCTTGCTGTTTCCACTTGATTAAAACATGTCACTGAAACTGTTCAAGAAATTCTGAAATACAGCTTATCACATCCTATGAAGCATTACACAGTTGCACTGTTGAATTTACGTGAAACTTGTGTCTCAAATTGTTGCAAAAAACAGATATTCTTAGCGTGCTGTGTGTGTGTGTGTGTGTGTGTGTGTGTCGGTGTGTTCCGTTCCACTAAATAAAAAATGAGAAGCTTTCAGCCACTTACTTAAGAGCTGAAAGATTTTTTACTTGCAAGTACCCGTATTTTTGTAAAACGCTTTACCTGTCATTCATACAATTAAAAAAAATTGCTGTAGAAAATCTAGGCTTTATACAACAAAAGGAAAAGAAACAAAAAAACTTTGGTCCATCGGGATATCCGTGGTAATTTGGATGATTCACTTACGATATGGTCCAAATAAAGTTATTTGACGTGCTCAGACACTTTGTGAACGCAAGACCGTTCATCGTAGTCGTAAAAGATGTAATGTCAAATGGCAGTAACTTAAATCATGGGAAACACGCTTTTGTGCTTAGAAACAACCGCCACAAGGGACAATCTGCGATCACAACACTTTTATCCAAAGTAAAGCGGCTGTCTCCGAAACATTGTCGACACGTTAACTCGCTTGTCGTCATTCATTACAGCATTAAAGATGCAAAGGAGTTTAACTGACCGAAGGAAAATGGACATCCGGGCTTCGCAGTAATTAAACAGCCAGTCCAACAGGATAAACCTCTTCTTTTGTTTAAGTAATGCACATATTATTTGGTATCAAGTGAAGAATTTATTTTTTGTTAATTTTATCTAAATACTGCCTACATCATTTGAAACCAATAAAACGGGAAACTGATTATTCTTCATTTTGCGTAAAAAATTCATATATTATTTTCGGAATGAAATTAATTTTTGCTTCTTTCATTGAAAGAATGTTTATAACGCTGTTTCAGGACATAGGAACAGACTTTTTCATTTTTTGTTAATCTGACTTTGACTCAAGAAAAGTCATATTAACTTAATTAAAAGACTTAAGTAACTTGATTTAAGCCAGGACAGTCTTTCTTAGCCCGCCCCTCCCCGTCCCGGTGGAGCAGTGGCCGAAGCGATGGCTTCTAGTCACTCGTCTGAGGTGGGTCCGAGTTCGAATCCCGTGAGGCATGGATGTTGTGTTTGTCTTACGGAGTTGGCTCTGTCCCTTCCCTGGAAACAGTGGCCTGAAATTAGGGACGGCCGATTGTTTATAGCCCATTGAGTTGCTCACGGAGGTCGTTAAACCTCTGATCAAAGAAAAAAGATCAGTGTTAAGTAAATACATCGTTTCGAAACGATGCAAATTAATTTCCGGAATGTTTGTATAGAAAATGTGTAGTGTGTAGATCATTTCAAACTGAATACAGGAATAAGTTTATTATTATTATTATGATGATCAGTTCACGAGAAAATAAATTGGAAAAATAAAACAGCACTTTTACGGATAAGACTGATTAACTTTCCCGTATTGTACGATTATTTTGCTTAACACGTTCGCTGGCTTCTACATTTTCCAGAGGAAAAAATAGTTTATATACATAATACTGTAGTGGATATCATTCACTTTATGCGTATATTTTTAAACGACCCACCAGTGTGTCGTACAGCACTGTATTGAAACAGTTACGACCCCGCCGGTGGGTCGTAACTCTTACGGGAACTGTTACGACCCCAACGGTGGGTCGTATAACGTACTACAAAAAAATCGCCGAAAAACGTCGCCGCAGCGAAAGTGTTAACTTACAGTGGTGCTCAAAATTAAAAGATAATGCATAGAAACGTATATAGCTGCTATATATGAAAAATAATGCACTGAAAGTCGGCGAACAGGCAAATTTCAATATGTGGAATGCTATCCTGCATTTACTTTTGCAGTAGGTAAACCAAAACATGAAAATTTAGACTGCTTGAAAAGACGTTCTAAGGAACTCTTGCTTTCATTTTTGTATCATGTCGAGCTGATTATGTCTCGAAGACATCGTATGGATGATTTTGACGTAAAACTACATTTTTCTTCGTTCTGGGTAGTGGGTAGCATGGGGAGCACGGATGCAACGAAAGCATGTCACACTTTGAACGCTTATATCTTCAAAACTAACAATCGTAGAGTAATAAATAATACCTCATTAGGTAGTTTATAGAGTCCCATTTATGACAAAATAAGTTTTAACCCTTCACTACTTAGCCATTCGATACAGTAGCGTTAGAAAGTAAAGCTAAATTTCGCGTGATTTTGTTTCACCGCACGCCGTTTTTAGGTTGATAACTAATTAATAGATGATATTAGCGATGACCTTAGCCACAGATTCCGTAACTGACGGTCAGAGCTAACCTAACGGACGTATGTGATAAACCGAAATAAAATGAATTTAAAATGTATTTATTTTTTAGATAAAAAAAGTTTGGTGACGAAAATTTAGAAATGTCGCGAAAATCCAGGGAAAATTACTATAAGAACCGACAAAAGTAGACGAAACAGCTACAGGGGAACGAGAGAAATCCGAAAAGGCCCACTAAGTCATCAACCGAAAGGTCACTGGGATGTAGAGAGCGTCAAAAGTCCGCGCGGTAGGATGCGTTTCACCCAAGTTCGATTCTGGAGCCACAACCTTCCACTTCAACTGCACAAATTGAGGCTGAACAGCAAGAACAAATGGAGATTGATGTCATCGATCCAAATTTTCACACCGAGCATGGAATACCAATGTACATCACCAGTCTTCACAATTTCGCTGGATAATGAATGCATTACGTCTGAAACTTTTACACCGCCGATGCATTCTGAATCTAGACAAGAACAGGAGCAACAACAAGAAGAGTAAGTACTCAAAATAGTATAACTCTACTAAAAATCCGAAACTTCTTGGTGTAGAATAAAGATAAAATTTTCCAAGCTTTCGCACATCAACCAGATGGCTTTCTCAAGGAAGGTAGACAGCTAACTGAAAACTGGATAATAGAACGTTTCAACACTTTGAACGCGGTGACTTGACTAGACAATAAATTATTAGGAGCAAACGTGATATTTCGAAGAAACGAGGTCACGTTGGTTGGGAACGCGGTACAATGGTAGAGAACTCCGCATTATTTGAAGAATTGGTTCCAAATACGTGGCAACTCCAGAGAAACGCTATGATTGCAAGCCTCGCAGCTGGTCAAGATTTCCAAGGTTTCGCGAATGGCAGTAGATTTGGGTGTGGAGTATGAAGCTAATTTCTTTACATCACTCCGTATAAGATCGGCGGACTTAAACTTGACTTCTCTTGATAGAGCAGTGGTCATTTTTCCGTCTCTTGTATCCCTTTTATGTTCGCTGATTCTAATTCCAAACGAACGTTTGGTCATTCCGATGTAGTATGGCCTGGAGCCGTCCAGATATTTTAGTGGGATCGCATAAACACCTGCCTTATTGAGAAGAGGAGGCTTGTCAATATTTCTCTTAAGCATCGTGTATAAAGATGCCGGAGACCTTATGCCGACACCGAAGTTCATCCTCCTGAGCGCGTTTTAGAGTTGATAGGAAACATTTGGTATGTAGGGCATAGAGCCCAGGTAGCGAAGTTGCGGCATAGAAATATTATTAGCACTGCTGGTTCTGGCTTTCTCGATAAAGTTATGCATCTGGTTTGCCAAGAATTTTCGGATTTTTAGTATAGTTATACTATTTTGAGTATAATTTGGTGTATAGTTCCTACTTTTTGAAAGAGTAACTACATTAGGCCATAGACGTATCGCCAAATCTATAACACGGCAACTAAGGAGTTTGAAAAATTGTTTCTGAAGAACGATTTCTTTAGAAACAATTTTAGCAATAACTACTTACAACAATGATACTATGCCTTCTACTAACATTAATTTATAATCACCATAAGTTACTATGAATTCTATATATGTAGTATAAGTTGCTTTTAGATAAATAAAGTAAAACATTTCTTTCGTTTTATTTCTTAGAAATTTTGTATCTGAAAAACATCAAAGCGGCACAGTAGCAACTGTGCCGCAACCTACAACGTTGGGCTACGTCAACTGTCCTTCGCTGAATACTTTAAAGTCGTAGAACTAGTGTGATAATGCTTTGAAATAGTGAAAGTTGACGTAGTTCCAGTTGTAGGTTGCTGCGCAGTTGCTACTATGTCCCTTTGATTTTTTAGCAAAAGAGAATGATTGGTAGGATGGAAGCAGTTCATTCCCAGACGGTAATTTCCAGAGCATTGGGCAACGCCATCTCAGAGCCACAACTGCTGCAGAGGATTGCTATATGTGTCTGAACGCCTCTATGGGGCTTGCAGCAGCTAGAGGAACGAGGGTTTCAAGCAACGGCGGATTTACCACTAGGCCAACTAGGTCGCGGCCTAGGAACCCCAGGCTCTAGGGGCCCCAGGTGTAGAATCCAGAAAAACGGAGAGCGTGGAACAGAAAAACTTAGAAAAGGGAGGTACCGTTATTTTAATTTACTTGAATAAAATAAAGTATTGGTAATTTTTTATTTTAACTTGAATGATAACTAAAGAAATAAGAACGTAATAATAGCTATATTGCAAGAACGCCCGTGTTTGTACGAGCGCGACAGAGAGCGCATGCGACGTAAAGTGCTGTTCCTTTACGTCGAATGCGATAGAGAGCGCATTCAAAATGTAAAGTGTTGTTCCTGGATAAGCATGAACCTCTTTGACTCTGTTTACAAATATTTTTTTTATAACCTTTAATTTAATAACAAGTTAAATCAAAATAATTTTTATTTAAATAATACTTATATGACAATACACTTATACTACCTATTATTATGTTCTTAACTTGAAGATAAGTTTATTAGAAAATCTTATAGGAGCAAATTAAAATATGGGTGGCTGGGTGGGGGATCCGCATTGAAAATTTGGCCTAGGGCCCCAAAAGCCATAATTCCGGCACTGGTTTCAAGGCATACTGTTTATAAAATGTACTTTGTGACGAATGCCTTTATGCAAGGAGACCCGTTATTTGTGCAGCTCTGAGTTCCGCCGTCATGATAGCTCGTTTAACGTGGAGTAACCAACACCGCACTTGGTGTCCAGAGCAGGGACGAATGTTTTTTTCACAGATGAATCGCGATTCAGCTTAAGTACTGATTCGCAACCTATACTCAACTGGAGAGAACAAGGGACCACAACAGTCCCTTTAACAGCAGATAAAGGGATTATGTGGTGGCGGTGGCGTGATGGGCTGGGCAGAAATCGTGTCTTACGGGCGCACAGACTTGCACATCTTTCAGAGTCACGCTGTTACTTTTCTGATGTACAGAGACGAGATCCGGAACCCATATGTTAGGCTATTCAGGGAAGCAATCGGTCCAAATTTTATTCTTATAAACTATAATGCCCAAAATCACCGGGCTCATTTGGTTGATGATTTTCTCGAAGAGAAAGATATTCGCCGAATCGAGTGGCCATCCAGATCACTTACCCGAATCCCATTGAGCATGCATGGGATGCTCTAGAGAGAAGCATTGGAGTCAGCTAGCCCCTTTCAAGATCACTTCAAGAACTCAGAAGAGCTCTTCCTGAGTTCCTCAAGCCCTTATCAGTTGTACCCTCATAAATAGTATGAGGAGTCGTTGCTTGAGCTGCATGACTGTCAGACTTGATGATACTCCATATTAAAGTATCACATATCTTAAGCAAAATCCTTTAAATATTGTTCCATTGACTGTTCTATCATGTGAATAAGAAGATTCTAATATTAACACGTGAAATTATGATATTACGATTTTTTCTGCCTATAAGTTACATAATGTAATGTAATAATAAACCTCTTTACCAACTTTCATTGAATTTCTTCATAAATACTTCGTGTTTTGTACGAATTTATAAATTATCCTTTAATTCCGAGCACCATTGTACATGAAAGTGCTTGAATTTAAATCACTAGACGACCGTGCCTATGTCCGCCTTTCATGCTACTCAAAAACATATCAGAGAACCAACTATTTTACCTATACTGAGGTGTTGGGGAATTAGTCTTTTACGCAGACGCATTTTTGTCCATCGCAAAGATGTTCGCTACTGTTAAAGTCATGACTGCACAAATCATACAAAATCGTTTTTCTTTGTTTTCATTCAACGGTGCCATAATACCCATAAATCATTTTCTTAATATCCGCCAACCACAAGTTAATGATTCCTGGGTCTTTGTACATCTCTACGACTGAGAGTTTCAGACATGGTGACGTACAAAGATAACCAACCCCACGTCATAATAAAGATAACCAGCTCCACGTTATCGCACTACCTCCACTAAGATAAGCGTTCAAATAATCTAAGCGCGCAGGTGACGCTTAGTGGACATTATGTGCACTTATATCTGTCAAACAGACCCAACAGTTGTTAATCTGACATATTATATGAAATCACGTTTCATTCGGTCATAGCCCACTAAGCGCCGAGTGTAATTTCGTGATGTAATGCATGACATTTTTTCAGCAGCTCGGTTATGAAAACAATGGCCACGAAAGATTTCTAAGACTAGCGGAAGAAGTTACTCTCACACCTAAAGATATTCGGAAGTATTAGCGCAGTTTTAGGAGATATGACAATCGATTGGCTAACTCCTCAATGATCGAAGGACGTTGTTTAATTTGGTCGGCCCTCAAGAGACTTCAATCCATCAGGGTTGTCAACAGACCATTTAAACGTACATCTCTGAAACCAGAAACACATCATATGTTTCAAAAGATGTATAAGCTGCTGCATCAGTTATTCGCGCCGATCACTGATGCTGCTGCTATCTTATTTCTCCCTATTCTGACTTGTGAAAAAGTAGTTAGGACATGAAACTAGATAAATGCATCTCCCTTGACCGAATGGTCAGAAGCACTGCCTTTTGTCTATAATAGCCCGAGTCAAGCGCTGATTTGAGTCCTAAATTCCGAAAAAAAAACCCCTCCGCAAGGGCTGTTATGTGATATTTAGCAATATTGTGCATTTTATGTATATGATATATTAGTAGTTATTGTGTGAATTCTTTTTAATCATGTTCAGTTCCTAAATCGTTTCGTTACAATCCTTAACATTACCACTCCATTTGAGTATGCTGTTCTGCTGACAATTATAGCCAATTGTGTGGTGTTGGCTTTGGAAGAACACCTGCCAAAGCAAGATAGGACAACATTAGCGCAAAAGTTGGTAAGTGCTTTATTTATTGCTCTCTGTTTTTTTGTTTTTGTTTTGTTTTTTCCGCTGTAGAAAGTGCCGAATTTTTCTCTTAGTAAAATATCGTAAGATTTTCCTTTCATTTCAGTTTGAAGTGTTCATACAGTGGCGCACACGGGGAAGCTCCCGGCTCCAAACCTTCCCACGAAGAACGCTCTTCTCTTTCACATGAAGGAAGCAAATTATTATCTTTTAAATACAGTAACTTATTACGGCTAAATTAAAATAAAATATTTTCTGCACATGTTTTTATAATTTTAGTATTTTTCGAATTAGATGATATCCATTCCTTCTGTATGTTTGCAGAGGATATAGAAAAACGCTAGCCGTCTGATATCAACAAACGAATGTCCTTTCGCCTTCTTGATCCTGTATTGGTTCTTTTGCTGGATGACAATGACAAATTTTCCAGTAAGAACCTCTAGTGGTTCCCCGCAGTGATTAAGATACCCTGAGCCCGACAATCTCATATGCTCCACTAATTCTTATGTTTTTTTCCAGGAAATGAATATCCTCTGCGCACTCCCCGCACGGGGATAACTGGCTTTCCAGTTATTTGGGGAGCGGCGCCCCCACAGCTCGAGCTAACCTTGTGACGGTTTCTCTTGCCTCTGTGGCTTTAACGATTACATAACCGAAGGGACAGCTGTTCATCCAGCTGATGGGGGATGGCGTCCCCACGGCCCGAGCCGATTTTCTCTTATCATTTTGCTTTTTCGTCTTTCGTTAATTTATTGACATGTACCCGCCTCAGTTGTAGGCTGCTGAGGTTGTGATGAGGCGCCAGTTCCGGGTTTTGTTCCTCGTTCCCTTCCCTGTCTTTTCTCTTTTATGTTACATTTTCTGTTTTTCCGGAGCTGGTTAGCTTAGATCTACCTGCATGTTTGCCGTGTGCGGTGACCCGTACAGGTGGAAATGAGGATGCTGGAGGCTGAGGTATTTGGGGGCCGGGTTGTAGTGTCTCCAGATGCCAACACTCCTCTTTGCCCTCTGCTTCACCCTAAACGGGAGGCTGGGAGCTAACACACTCCTGGTCAGGAAGTCTGTGGCCGAGTTGCGTCCAGACTTCTAGCGGCTTGTCGTTCTGTTCGTCTGGGTGAGTTTGGGGGTAGGGTAGGCATGCCAAAGGGATGTTCTCCGGGCACGGGAAAGTCTGGGTGCACGCCGAGCGTGTGTCTGCCCTACCAACTTGCTATATCCGCTGACTATCCCTAGAGCCGTGTCCTGCGTCCTCTTGGGCTTGCGGACCTCCGGCTCTCCCTCGTTGGGCTCGGTAGTGGGTGGGGAGGTTGGCGGACGAATCTATTTTTCTTCTCATGGCTAACCAAAGTGTTTCCCATGCTGTACCTTTGAAGCGCCGTGTGTAGGATGGGTCGCCCTCCTCCACTAAGAAACTACTCAGTTCCAACTGCAATGCTCTGTTTCTTCTAATTCATTCTGTTGATCCAGCACAATCCCTCAGTTCGAAGAGTCCTTTCTGGATTAATAAGGCTCTTCAGGCCGTTGCGGGCTCACCATAGAGTGTTAAGAAGCTCCCGTCAGGGGATCTTCTTGTGGAGACTTCAAATCCTCGCCACAGTGCCACCTTGCTGGAGACGACCGTTCTGCTGGACGTTCCAGTACAAATATCTCCCCATGGTTTCCTCAATTCCTCTCGCGGTGTTATCAACTCCCGCGACCTGCTGGAATGCAGCGATGAGGAATTGCTGGAAGAACTTGGGGAACAACATGTCCCTGGGGTTCGCCGTATTCTTTTCCGGCGGGATGGGAAGTCTATTCCCTCCCGGAACATCGTGCTCACATTTGACTCCCCTACCCTGCCAACTTTCATCAAGGCGGGGTACTTGCGGCTCGATGTTCGACCATACATTCCGAACCCCTTGAGATGTTTCAAGTGCCAGCATTACGGTCACTCCCAGCAGTCTTGCCGTAATGTAGCGAAGTGTGGACGCTGTGGGTCGCCAGAACACTCTTTGGCCGACTGCTCCGCTGACTCGGATCACTCTGTCAATTGCGAGGGATCTCACCCGGCTTCTTCTAAGCAGTGCCCAAAGTGGATCGAGGAGCAGGCTATCCAACGCCTGAAGACAACAGAACATCTGTCTTATCCTGAAGCCAGACGGCGGATAGCTCCTCTACCAACAGGCCGGCGCTCCTATGCATCGGTTGTGGTCCAGAAGGCTACTGTTGCAGTGCAGACTGAGGTGACCATCCCAGCGCGGTGTCCTTATGTTTTTGAGGACATCGTTGCTGCCGGACTGGAGGCCCTGAAGTCTCGCCGCATTGATTCCAAGGCGCCATCAACATCGACGCCTAAACCATCCTCTGTGCAGAAAACATCCTCTGCCAGCACTGGGACCCAAGCCCAGGGCGCAACTAAGAAGAAGCCGGAAAAGGTGAAACCAGGTTCCTCCCCCTCGAAACAGAGCAGGGTAAAACCACCAAAACCCCCGGTAGCGCAGCCCTGTGTGAGTAAGCACAGCCCTGTGTTGCCTCCGGACATTGCAGATGGTCAGGAGCTGATGGACGACTCGGAGACATTCTAGTCGTCTGTCATTTTCGTTTTTCATCCTTTCCTTTTATTTTTCATTATGGCTACGCTCATTCAGTGGAATTGCCGAGGTCTGCGACCACGAATTGATGATCTGAAAGGCTTACTGTCTTCGCACACACCTGTGTGCGTTTGCCTCCAGGAGACAAAGCTTCGATCAACGGACACTTTTCCGCTGCGGAGATATTCTATTTTCCGCAAGGATCATGAGGACGGTGTTATCGCCTGCGGAGGAGTAGCCGTTGTTGTTCCTCATGGTGTTCCTGTCACTGCAGTTGCCCTTCGGACGACTTTGCAGGCAGTGGCAGTGAGACTTTCTGTGAACACCCTGTTCACAGTCTGTTCCATTTACATGCCACCAGCTGAAGCTGTGAGCCTTTCGGATCTGGAGGATTTAGTCGACCAGTTGCCGCCTCTTTTCTTCCTCCTCGGAGATTTTAATGCACACAATCCGTTGTGGGGTTCTACCACTCGAGACTCCAGGGGCCGTGTTGTTGAGTCCCTTCTCTCCAACACGTCCCTCTGTCTCCACAACACCGGGACAGTCTCTTATTTTCATGAACCCACCCGCTCGTACTCAGCCATTGATCTGTCCTTGAGTTTGCCATCGTTATATCCTGACTGGTCCTGGAGCGTGTCTGATGATCCCCTTGGCAGTGATCACTTTCCCATCTTTCTCCGTCTAGGAGGTGACGGGTACCGTCATCCTACTCGCCCTGCTAGATGGGCTATCGATCGAGCCAAGTGGGACTCATTCACGGCTTCAGCGACCATTACTCCAGACATGGTGACCTCGGGTACGATCGATGAAGCTGTTGCGGCGGTAACGGATTGTATTGTGCAAGCGGCAGAACCTACCATCCCCAGGACGTCGACTAAACTTCCACGTTGCCCGCGACCTTAGTGGAATTCCACTTGCAAGGCAGCTCGTCAGGCCCAACATCGGGCTTGGGGTAAGTTTCGTCGGTACCCCACCGACGCGAACCTACTTGCTTTCAAGAGAGCCAAATCTAACTCATGTTTGGTACGTCGTCGTAGCCAACGGGAATCTTGGATACGATACGTATCCGGAATTAACACCACTACCAGCTCTAAGATCATTTGGGACAGGATCCGCAAGATTCGGGGTAAGTACCCTTCTGGGGAAATCTCCATTCTTGAGAGTGGTGGAGGAACGGTTGCTGACGCTCAGGGTATTGCTGAATGTCTGGGTGCCGCATTTTCTTCGGTGTCCAGCAGCCGCAATTACGCTGCTTCGTTCCGGCAGGTACAGCCGCGGCTTGAACGGTCTAAGGTTTCCTTTGGACCGTTTTCCTCTACCGATTATAACAGCCCGCTGACTGCCGTCGAACTGAAGATTTCCCTGAATCGGTCCGGCCGAACATCTGTCGGACCGGATAACATCCATTATGAAATGCTGAAGCACCTTTCTCCGTCCTCTCTTGAATGTCTGCTGGTCCTGTTTAACAGGATCTGGCACAAGCGTGACTTTCCCGAATCTTGGCGCACTGCCATTGTCGTTCCTGTTCTCAAACCTGGTAAAGATCCCGCTAACCCGTTGAACTACCGACCAATTGCTATGACGAGCTGCCTCTGCAAAGTTCTAGAGCGCATCATCAATTTTCGTTTAGTTTTTTATTTGGAATCACGTCACCTTCTTTCACCTCATCAGAGTGGATTTCGGAAATTCCGATCCACCTCAGATCATCATATTCGCCTTGAGACATCTGTCAGGGAGGCGTTTGTCCGGCGTCAGCACATGGTCTCCGTGTTCTTTTACATGGAGAAAGCGTATGACCGCACCTGGAAATACGGCATTCTCCGTCATCTGCACGAGTGCGGATTGCGGGGAAACCTACCATCCTTCATCGCCGGATTCCTCCAGGACCGGAGTTTCCGTGTGCGCGTCGGGTCGACCCTCTCTGCGTTATACCCACAAGAGCAGGGTGTCCCTCAAGGCTCCATTCTTTCTGTGACATTGTTCATCCTTCGTGTTAATCATCTTTTCTCCCTACTTCCTCCGACGGTCCGTGGCACCATGTACGTGTATGATCTGCAGATCTCTTGCGCATCTGTCAACATGCGCACTATTGAGCGGCAGCTGCAGACGGCCATTAATAAGATCTCTTCCTGGGCCTCCCACAATGGATTTGGCTTCTCGACCCAGAAGACCGTTTGCGTGCATTTTTGCCGCAAACGGGGCCTTCACCCAGACCCTAGCCTCCGTCTGGGGTGTTCTACCATCCCTGTGGTGTCAGAAGTCAAGTTCCTTGGGCTACCATTTGACCGAGCACTAACCTTCCGACCTCACATCCAGTCTTTGAAGGTGAAGTGCACGAGGTCATTGAGTATCCTGAAGGTCCTCTCTCGAACATCTTGGGGGCTGACAGGTACTCAATGCTTCGCATTTACTATTCTCTGATTCGGTCAAAGTTAGACTTCGGTTGCATAACGTACGGTTCGGCACGTCCTTCCGTGTTGCGGCCTCTGGATCCTGTCCATCACCAGGCTCTGCGGCTATGCACTGGTGCTTTCCGTACCTCTCCCGTGCATAGCCTGTATGTCGAGGCCCATGAACCGCCGTTGTGCATCCGACGTAAGCAGCTGTCTCTTCAATTCTTCACCAAGTTGAAGTCTCTTCCTGATCGTCCACTGCATGGTTCCATTTTCCAACCGCAATGTGTCCGCCTATTCTCACACCGGCCTTCCTGTGTTCCGACGTTTGGGATTCGGTTGTCGACCTTAGTGCGCGATGCTAGTCTAGACTTGTCAAGGATTGGTTTGACCAGGTTCTACAATGAACCGCCTTGGCAGCCGGTTCAAGCAACGGCTGACCTTTCCCTTTGTGTGTGGCCAAAGTCTTCCACTCCTGCTCTGATGTACCAGCAGCTCTTTGCCGAGAAACAGTCTCTCTTCCCGGATTTCGTGCCTGTATTTACTGACGGGTGGAAATCCGGTGAGGTTGTTGGATCCGCATTCGTGTGTGGCGATGCCTCCCATGCTGAGAGGCTTCCGCCTGAATCCACCGTCTTTTCGGCAGAGATGCGTGCGGTACACCTCGCTTTGTGTCACATACAGTCTAGATCTCATCGTCGCGCTTTGATTTGCTCCGATTCCCAGTCCGTCATCCAAGTTTTATCTTCTCCAGAGGACACGGACTCACCTGTCATCCGTGATGTCCGTCGTCTTCTTGGAAATTTGGAGGGTGATGGCTTCCTGGTCCGATTCTGTTGGGTTCCTGGCCATGTTGGGATCCGGGGTAACGAGCTGGCAGATCTATCTGCCAGGTCTGTTTCCTCCATGTCGCCAGCTCGGCTGCCACTGTCTTTCCGAGATTTTCGCCCTTTGATCCGGAAATTTGTTTTGGATGAGTGGCAGTCCCTGTGGTCTCAGCAGGGCAGCAATAAACTTTATGATATCAAACCACAGATCGAATTATGGAAGTCTAGTTTGCGGAAGAACCGTCGTGAGGAAGTTGTTCTTGCGCGTCTCCGCATTGGGCATTGTCGTTTTACTCACCGCTTTTTGCTGTGTGGCGACAGTGCCCCGATGTGTGAGGCGTGCCACTGTCGTCTCACCGTCCTTCATGTTCTGTGTACTTGTGTTCGTTTTTGTGATCATCGTTTTCGTTATTTTCATTCTCATTTGTTGGACGGATGAGCAGCTACGCTGCAGACTCTCCTTGGTGAGGACTGCGATCTGACCGCAGTGTTCTCATTTTTAAGGAAATTGACTTTTTTACACTCATCTAGTTTTACCGCTTTCATTTCCATCTTTCACTTTTACCGTTTCATCCTGTTTTTACCCTTGTGTACGTGTTTTATTGATTTTGTTCTATTTTGATGTCTTTTGTTTGGCGCTCTTTGGCCACCCATGGCCCTTGCGCCATTAAAATCTACTTACCAACCAACCAACCTCTGCGCACTGTTTCAAACGAAGCTTTAAGTGCAAACTATATATATTCACAACCCATTCGTCGTCCCCGGGCACGTTAACGAGTATTGTATTTCTTATGGCACGAATTCATAGTTCGTACAGTCATAACAGAAATATGTTTTAAATAATTTAATAAAGCATAAGAAAAAATAATATCATAGGAATTTGAAAAAAATATAAGAATATGCAAAAAAATAATATCATAGGAATTTGAAAAAAAAAGTCGTCTGATTTTTATTACTCACTAAAAAGCGAACAGTGAATGACTCATATTTTAAGCGAATAATGAATGACTTTTCCTTTTTGTCAGAAGCATGTCATATCTTTTCTTGCAGAATCATAGATTATTTAGTTTTAGATTAGTTCATTTTGCTCTGAAAAGATAGTTCGCCGACTGTACTATTTTTCAAAGTTCTCTGAGGAATGTTTTGGTGACTTCAATATTGTTGGTTTCTTAACATTCTCTCTCTCTCTCTCTCTCTCTCTCTCTCTCTCTCTCTCTCTCTCTCTCTCTCGTCTCCCATTGACATTACATGTCTGTTTTTAATAGTGCAATAAAAAGGGATGTGAAGAATGCAGATTTCTTAATTATTCCAAGAATAAAAGTTCCATTGCTACACACACACGCACACATACACACACATATGTATGTATATATATATATATATATATACACGGTCGAGTCACATTCTTGTGACCACCAGCTAATATTCAGAGTAACCGCCGTGTGCAGCGCGGACGGCAGCTAGACGGGCTGGGAGTAACTCAATAAGGTACTGGAAGGTGTTCATACGTATGTGGAGCCATGCTGACTGCCGTGCATCTGACAGCTGCTGCAGGGTGCGTGGTGGAGGATCCATAGAGCAAACAACACGATCGAGATGGTCCCACAGATGCTCAATTGGGTTTACGTCTGGGAAATTAGGGGGCCAGGGAAGTACTTGAATTCTTCATCGTGCTCTTGCAACCGCTCTCGGACATTTCTAGCAGTGTGACACGTCGCATTGTCGTTCTGGAAAATCCCATCCGTCCCAGGGAAGACAATCAACATGTATGGGTGTACGTGGCCTGCGAGAATGGATTCATAACGAATTCGGTCCATAGTGCTTTCCACAGGTATGAGAGGACCCCGAGAATGCCACGAAAACATTCCCCAGACCAAAACGCTGCCACCACCAGCTTGTGTTCTTCCAGCAATGGTTGAAGAGTATTTGTTCTCCGATGTTTCTCGCCTTATACGCCAACGTCCATCCGTTCGACGAAGCAGAATACGTGACTCATCGGAGAAAGCAATCCTTTGCCAATCAGCGAAGGTTCAATTCCGATACTGCCGTGCAAATATAAGCCTTTTTTGCCGATGCATCTTCGTTAGCATAGGTGCAGTAACCATCCGTCAGCATCGGAGCCCCGTACGCAGCAGGGTTCGCTGAACTGTCGTTTTAGACACACTTCCGGTGGCCCCCTGGTTCATTCGGCCAGTGAGTGGCACCACTGTAGCGTGTCGATTGGCCGTCACGCACCTTCGAAACCGACGTTCATTTCTCACATTGATGGCTCCGCAGTTTTCACTTCACTTATTTGCAATGGTGCCATTTCTCCAATCACGATACACTTTAGCCACAGCAGCACGCGAACAGTTCGCAAATTGCGCTTTTTCAGAAATATTGCCACCCTTGGCCCGAAGTCAGATAATCATCTGTTTTTGCAAATCTGATAAATCGCTCATTTTATCCATGACAGGAATGAGTGATATGTTTTTAGAATGCCTACAGCACACCTTATATACCCTCCAAGCCAGCTCACGACACGTGCCTTCTTTCATTAGCTACGTGTCAAAAGTAGGAGGTGGTCACAATAATGTGACTCGTCTGTGTATAGCCTGTACACGCCGAGACATCGACTCCACCAGATGCCGGATGGTTTCCGGAGGTAATGCCAGCCATGCCTGTTGCAGCGTTGTCGACATCCCCGCCCGACACGTCGGCGCAAGATCAATGGATCTGATGTTCCGCTCTACGTCGTCCGAGAGAGCTTCCCCACATTTTAAATCAGGGGTCCTTGGGGGCCACGGGATGGTTCCAAACTCAGATGGGTATACATCAAGCTATGCCTGTGTAGCTGTGACCCGGTGGGGCAGCGCATCATCCTGCTGAAACAGACAATCGGCCGCAGGATGCACGAGAGCCATAAAAGCGCTCTGGTAGCGCGCAGAGGTTAAGGAACTCTCCAGACACCCTAAGAGACCTAATGTGTTCCACGAGAAGGCTTCCCAAAGCATCACAGAGCCACCACCGTCTTTAATGGTACCGATCTAGTACGACGGGGCTATGGCCTCATGCTGTTGACGCCACACCCGCATCCTCCCGTCAGCTCAGTGCATCTGAAAATGGGATTCATCTGAACACACGACGCGGTGCCACTCTGCATAGGTCCAGTTGTGATGTTCCCGGCACCGACGAGGCGTAATGTCCGATGACGAGCAGTCAACAGTGACACACGAGTAAGTCGTCGGTTCCCGTAGCCCATGGTATGCATTGTGCGCCATACCGTTCACTCGCTGACGCTGCTTGGGCCTCCGACATTTAACCTGGATTGATTACGGCACAATGTTCGATGACGAGCAGTCAACAGTGGCACCCGAGTAGGGTGTCGGCTCCCGTAGCCCATGGTATGCATTGTGTGCCATACCGTTCCTTCGCTGACGCTGCATGGGCCTCCGACATTTAACCTGGATGGGATTTCGGCACAATGTCCGATGACGAGTTTGTCCAGAGTGGCACACTAGTAGGGTGTCGGCTCCCGTAGCCCAGGGTATGCATTGTACGCCATACCGTTCACTCGCTGACGCTGCTTGGGCCTCCGACGTTTAACCTGGATGGGATTTTGGCACAATGTCAGATGATGAGCAGTCAACAGTGGCACACGAGTAGGGCGTCGGCTCCAGTTGCCCATGGTATGCATTGTGCGCCACACCGTTCACTCGCTGACGCTGCTTGGTCCTCCGACATTTAACCTGAATGTGATTTCGGCACAATGTCCGATGACGAGCAGTCAACAGTGACACACGAGTAGGTCGTCGGCTCCCGTTGCCCATGGTATGCATTGTGCGCCATACCGTTCACTCGCTGACGCTGCTTGGTTCTCCGACATTTAACCTGATTGTGAATTCGGCACATTGTCCGATGACGAGCAATCAACAGTGGCACACGAGTAGGGCGTCGGCTCCCGTAGCCCATGGTATGCATTGTGCGCCATACCGTTCACTCGCTGACGCTGCTTATGCCTCCGACATTCAACCTTGATGTGATTTCGGCACAATGTACGATGACGAGCAGTGAACGGTGGCACACGAGTAGGGCGTCTGCTCCCGTAGCCCATGGTATGCATTGTGCGCCATACCGTTCACTCGGTGACGCTGCTTGGGCCACCGATATTTAACCTGGATGGGATTTCGGCACAATGTCCGATGACAAGCAGTCAACAGTGGCACACGAGTAGGGCGTCGGTTCGCGTAGTCCATGGTATGCATTGTGCGCCATACCGTTCACTGGCTGACGCTGCTTGGGCTTCCGACATTTAACCTGGATGGGATTTCGGCTCAATGTCCGATGACGAGCAGTCAACAGTGGCACACGAGTAGGGCGTCGGCTCCCGTAGCCCATGGTATGCATTGTGCGCCATACCGTTCACTCGCTGACGCTGCTTGGGCCTCCGACATTTAACCTGGATGTGATTTCGGCACAATGTCTGATGACGAGCAGTCAACAGTGGCACTCGAGTAGGGCGGCGGCTCCCGTAGCCCATGGTATGCATTGTGCGCCATACCGTTCACTCGCTGACGCTGCTTATGCCTCCGACATTCAACCTTGATGTGATTTCGGCACAATGTACGATGACGAGCAGTGAACGGTGGCACACGAGTAGGGCGTCTGCTCCCGTAGCCCATGGTATGCATTGTGCGCCATACCGTTCACTCGGTGACGCTGCTTGGGCCACCGATATTTAACCTGGATGGGATTTCGGCACAATGTCCGATGACAAGCAGTCAACAGTGGCACACGAGTAGGGCGTCGGTTCGCGTAGTCCATGGTATGCATTGTGCGCCATACCGTTCACTGGCTGACGCTGCTTGGGCTTCCGACATTTAACCTGGATGGGATTTCGGCTCAATGTCCGATGACGAGCAGTCAACAGTGGCACACGAGTAGGGTGTCGGCTCCCGTAGCCCATGGTATGCATTGTGCGCCATACCGTTCACTCGCTGACGATGCTTGGGTCTCCGACATTTAACCTGGATGTGATTTCGGCACAATGTCTGATGACGAGCAGTCAACAGTGGCACTCGATTAGGGCGGCGGCTCCCGTAGCCCATGGTATGTATTGTGCGCCATACCATTCACTCGCTGACGCCGCTTAGGCCTCCGACATTTAACCTGGATGTGACTTTGATTTACGTAGCCGTTGCCAAGCAGTTGGTTTGTACGAACCTGTATAATCTACGTCAACCCCGGTCATCCATGGCGTGTGGTTGGCCACAGCTTCCTCTCTGGACGCTGGTACGTCCGTCGATGGTATACTCGCGGTACACCCTTGGTAAGATTGCCCGCAGAAACCCTAAGTTTATTACCACTTGGGCGAAGGAATGACCCATCTGTCTTGCGCCGGCAATGCGTCCACTATCAAAGTCGCTTTGATCACCACGTTTATCGATGTTCGTCGATTGCGATACACTGTTGGGAAGCCTTGCTTCCGCCTATTTATCGCCTGCTTTCGATTTGAGTCTGTTACACTCTGCGCGGGAGGTGCCCATAAGAACTGCTTATTGCCCCTATCTCTAGTGTTTTATCTACTGAATTTATATGGCAGGCAAAATATCTTCTCAAATATATGATATTGAAGAAATGGTAGTTCCTCGCCGGTATCCGTTACCGGATTGAAATGGTCGTCGCAAATAGAAGAAGCTCAGGATGCCTCGACTAGAACAAGCTAAAGTCAGATGCCTGTGCTTCAGTTACTTGAAAACGGATTGTCTTTCATGGTGCACTGCTAACATGCTCCGACGGAAGCAGGAAAGAGCAGCCCCGTTGGCCGAGTGGTACGAAGCACTGCCTTGTAAACATTCGTCCGAGGTGAGACATGAATGGTGCGTTTGTTCTACGTGGCACTTTTCTCTGGAACCAGTAGCCCTAAATTAGGGGCGGATGACTTCTTATAGTCCATCGAGCTGATCGCGGTGATCGCTAAACCCCAAAACAAAAATTGGGAGAAGCGTGTTTGATTCCTGTTCCAGGACGGAACAGTTTCCATGAGGAATTCGCTACATGGTAACAGCTGAAAAAGCTTTATATACCAAAACATAATACTTTTAAAGTAAAGATTCTCGTATAGCTATCAAGCTTACATTACTAAATTACGATCGCCTTACAAGCTACCATCATTTTCGTAGAGACACGTCTTTTAAAGAGCTGCGTTTGGCGAAACTTCCGCGAAATTTAACTTAAAGCAAGTCTTGATACTAAGATAATGGGCTGCAAATTATGCAAGCCGTAATAGGAAGGATGCAATATGAAAAAATTAAGGCAGTGAAGAAAAGAAGGCCCACAGATTACAGCCAATAAAAAAGGTGTCAAGTCCCAATCCCCAGAGGCTTCATCATTCTTTCAATAACGCGCACAAAAGAAATCACTCTTTCACTCGCAAAAAGAACAATGCATCGAATGAAGTACCATAAATGTATACTGATGAACTCTTTGGGTTAACCTCCCATATTTCATGATTTAAACGTAAGTAAATTATGAATTATTCTTAAACTTTTTTTTACTATGAATCTCAATCTTTCAGCATAGGGTATTGAACATGATGATAAATAATATTTGGGAAGACTTCACACGATTTTATTTATTTTTCCTGAAAGCTTGTTACTGCACTCCGTAAGTTGAATACTTAGTCAGATATTAAAGGTAGCAGTTAAAAATTCAGTCAAAAATGCTCAGCTTCCGAAAGGTTAAATCTGAAAAAAATATATGATCTTTGCACGTCCAACTCTAATTTTTGTGCCTAATAGATATTATGTTGCAAGAATACTATTAGCAATTTTAGGTAATAAGAGCCGTTTAGTACGCAAAACATTTTCTTTAGAACTAACGAGCTAACCTTTTGTCGAATCAAAACTGAAAGCTCAAGGAAGACGACACTCTCCAGACTAGCAGGGAGATAGATTGGAAAGACATACCAACAACTACAGGAAACTGTGGAATCCACTTTTACTGATGGTAGAGAAAACTTCTGCTAAATTTTTTTCTTTCTTGACTTTCTTAAAATAAGAATGCTCAGTGTATCGGATTTTAAATTGACTTTTGTCCCACAAAAGAAGCTACAGTGTTTTTACCGGATATTGATCATTTGATCGAAAGATTTCATCACCTAATGATCATTTTATCAAAAGGCTCACGTCACCGTAGTGTAATTTCATTAAAAGATTCATCATATAGATAGGTCGTTCCGCCGACAGTTTTATTTTAGTGAACGGCCATTTCATCAAAGAACTAACTCACTTCACAGAAAGTTCATTTTATCGAAATGATAATATAAAATCAGTAAACGCACATTGATTTGACGGCTGATCCTAGTATGGCATGCATTCTGTAACACTGAAATTGCAAAATTCCGAAACGGCGGAAAAATTCAACTGAAATTCATGGATGAACTAGTATGGGAGACAAGAAGGATTTAATGAAATTTTCAAAACTAATGTTCAATTTTATTACATGAAAAATAAGAGACATCACTAAGAGGTACAACCACTTTTGTAGGAAATGCATTCAGGAATGTGTTATGGCATTGAGTCTTAGAGACGTCTGTTGACCTCCTGCGGCATTTCCCAGCACGATTGCTTCATTTTGGCTTGTCGGGCGGCCGTTTTTTTGCTCTGGTTCCCGATGGCTGATGAGATTCTGTCCAGCAATTTATCATACATGTTCTATTGGGAACAGATCCGTATACGTTGGGACAGTGCGTTGACGCTCCATGGAGATGTTTACGGTATGCAAGGAATTCCGTAAACATCTATTCCGAATGAGATGTTTATTTTGCTGAAACATCCTAATCCTAGCAGGTGTTCCCTTTACAAAAGAGATATCATCAGCATCAACAGCTTCCAGGATATTCTTTACGTACCACCGAGATGTCAAACTGACCGCGAGAAAAGCTAGAGCTGTTCGGCTGTCATAGATGATTCTTCCCTAAATGATAACTCCTATCATTCGTTCTGAATGGCGCTGGGCAATGCGTCTTGAAATGGTCCTTTCATCTCGTGGTTTCCATACTTGAACTTAGAAATCATCGGACCCCAACCATAAGCAAGATTGAGGATCAACGATACTATTCTCCTAGACAGTTCACTCGAACACGGTACCATTATAGACGTTGGAACGAGGATCGTTCGGTAAGAGTAAGAGACTCAATGGACAACGTGCGTGAAGTCTTACCTCCGCCAGTCTTCGTGATAGGGTCTCTTGTGGCGAGACGACCTAAAGCAGTATATTGCGCTCATCTGATGGAAGCGATAGTGGCTTTAGGGGCGGCGGAAGATTGTCGATGGATAAAAGGGTCTTCACGTGCTGTGGTCGTCCTGGGTGCTCTATTTCAAGACCGAGGAGCGCTCGTGCCTTCTCTCAAAAATTGCTGCCAGCATCGATGCTCTGTTGCGTTGTCCCGGTTCAAATCCTGCACAACACGGCGAATCGTAATCAACTCTCTCGGTGGCCAATAATCCGTCCCCTCTCAAATGCACCCGGCTGGATATACAGTCTGCGAATTTGATGCCTCGGCATTCTGAACGATGTTCGCTTCCTTCCAGAAATAGCTGCTCGAAGCCGGAAAAATCTTCTCATGGTGAAACTGGCCTTAGTGTTCACGTTACGGTAGAGGCGTTCTCGCTTATATCGGCAAATTTTTCAATGGTATTTGTCCTATATTCATATCACGTGCACATCTCGGCTCAATTTAGACTCCTTCTCATTTTCGCGCTCTTCTTTTTATTCTTTCAAGGTGCTGCAATTTCAATGTTACACAGTGTATTTAACCGAAAACTAGTCAGACATCAGATGCTTTGGTTCCGCTAAAAAAGCGCAAAGACCGTACTAAACAAATGAACATTAATCCAACAAGGCTTACTTACTGAGTCAATGAATAAACACAAAATATCTTACCAGAGAGAATTTAAATTTCCTTATATTACCTTAGAATTTCTTCATGGTCCTTTTGTTGAGGACCGATACGGGATATTGCTTAAATGCAATGCTGAGAAGTACCTAACTGGGTTTCTTTCTCGTCTGCAATTTCGGTTCACGGGCGTTTACTGGAGAAAGTTATGCCGTTCTAAATGGCAGATCAGTGCCAGATATAAAAGATTTGAAATCGTAAGCTTCTGAAGGGTTGAATGGACATTTCAACCTGTCATAGAGCGAGGGAAATTCTTGGTTTTATGGTTGTGCAAAAATGCTCGAAATCTTTTGCTAACTGTGTCTGGCCACGAGTGGCATAGTAGTTAGAGCAACCAACGTCCAACCAGATGGTCGCGGGACCGATACCAGTTAGGTTGAGTTGCTCTGAATGCTGAATACACGCCGTGCGTCGGATGGCACGATAAGCCGTCACCCCGAAGGTATTGGTCCCCCGTTAATATAAGGTCGTCTGTTCCTTACCACTGCCCTTTTTTCCCTTCCTGGAAGTTCTCGTTGTGGCGTCAATGTCTGGCACACCCAACTGTGTCGACTTGCCCTTTCAATCTGGCTCGCCTACTTCTCGGACCTTCTCTACGTCCTGTCATATCTGAGTCTCTAGGTTCAAACTAATATTACTTCATTTCTGATACGCAACACAAAATTCCCATGGGACATACACACACCTGACACTGAATTAGAAACTTTTATGCAGATGTACGTAAATGTCACTTACGCCGTGTATATGCTAAATACATGGCCACGTGCGTCACCACGTGATCTACACAATTATTTAAAACAGCTGCTCGTCGGTTATCGTCAGTAGTGTTTATCACAATGATCTTTCGTAGTTCTTCAAAGGGCTTATTGTGGGTGCCCGTATGGATGGAACAACGATTTTGAAAACATTAGACCTAACTGACTTCTCAAAAGGTGAAATACCCCGGGTCTAATCGGTGGACAAATAACCCCTATTGCTTGTTTAAGAAGCGAAACTGTGGCGCGACGACAATCTGTCAAGAAAAAGATCGCCGTCGTCTGAGAAGGCTTGTACAGAAAAACAGGACTTCCTGTGTGCAGCAATTAACTGAATCATTCAATGAAGGCTGTTCCCGGACCCATCGTTCAGTAAACTACGCATATAATTAGAGCAGATCGGTATTGGCAGTCGCATGCCTATACGGAAAACACGGATTTCTGCGAAGAACCAAAAGTTCATCTACAGTGGTACCAGGAGCACCGTGATGACTGAAATAAGGTCCCGTCGTCCTACGAGTCGCGGTACACCTTGTTCTGTACCGACCGTAGGCAGAGTGTTTGGCAGAAACCCCATGAAACAATGAGCTCATTATGCCTCGTAAACACAACTTAAGGTTCCGGAGGTGGTGTCACTGTGTGCGGCACGTACTACTGGTACGGAACGGGTAATCCGATATTGCTGGAAATTCGTGTGTCCTCCAGGGTTTTTCTGAACATTGCTGCCGATCAACTCCATTCTGTAATATTGACTTTTTATCCAGCAGGCGACGGCTGCTTCATGGACGACAATGCTCTTATCCATCGCACAAGATCTATTCAGCAGTGGTTCAGCGAGCATGACAGCAACTTCCACTATCTTCCGTGGCCACCACAAAGCCCGGATCTGGACTCCATTGAGGATGTATGGGACATGTAAGAAAAACATACCCGGAAGCAAAGTCCTCTTCCGTCAAATCTGAGCCAGTAAAAGGACGGTTTGATGAACGCCTGGTATGTTGTAGACGTGGATGCAGTCCAACAACCGCATATGTGCCGTAATTCAGGCTAAAGGAGGCTCAGCCCGATATTGAATAAAAGTTTGTAATTCTGTGTCCGGTCTGTGTAGATAGTTGTGTCTAAACATACCTGGTGGTTATAAACTCTATAAGGAATTGATGGGTGACTGTACGATGACCGTGCCTTCTTGTAGCTGACAGAATGAATGAACAGAGACGGGGCAGCAACTCAGAAAGTTTTAAGGATATACGAAGTCGTCATGAAAATTCTAAACATCATAATTCATCTCCTGTTGCTCTACTTAAATTTGGTAATACGAGAATTGATTTTTTCAAGTGGAGCGTTCAAATCTACTGAGAAATATAATGAAAATGTAAAAAGCAGTAGGTTTATTATGAGATATATTTTCTTAGAAGAAAAATCATCGGATTGAGCACAAGTTGGTAGTAGCCTGACTTCAATTCATTGTTAATCTCAAATTAAACCCAATTTGAATAGGATAAGTACATGTGGTCTTTTCTATGATAAGCATATGATCTGGATTTTCCTTTTCCTTGACTAACAAGTTTTGTCATTAATAATATACATATTCATTCTCTGTTAAATTTTTGATGTTCTAAGACTGCAAATCTGATATACGTGAACTGATCGTAAATGTTGTGAATGTCTATGACTGATATTTGAAAATTGCGGCCGGTAACACTGACGAAAAAGATTAAGTGTGACACGTTTGTTTTATTAGTGGCCAGTTTTCTTCTTCTGTCTTTGGCGTTAAGAGCTGGTTAGGTGTTCAGACACTTTCCCTGAATTTTGGCTTTGAAAACCAAAATTCAGGGAAAGTGTCTGAACTCTTTTCTCTATGCATTTGTTTTTTGCATTCAGTATTATTTATTCCCTTCCACTAACAGGATTCATTATTTTCATTACAAGAACTCCTCAGATCCCATGAATTTTCTCTTATTTCTTAGTCTGATCTTAGTGTTCCTGTCAATAACACAACACGTTAATAAATAATCTAAGCAGTAATAAGTCATCTCCGTCTATACCAGCTTTAGCGACATGATAGAAATAAATATTTCCCTCCTACTTTGTTATATGGATTCCTCCAGAAAACAACAGTTCTTGTCTATTTTTGGAACGAATATGTTCCGTAATATCTTCCCGCGTAATAACATCACTACAGTGTAAATGTCTTCAACGGAGAAAAGTTACTCCTTTTCTCTACTAGGTCTTCTTAGTAGACAGGTAGTTGACAACATCTCTTTGTGCACGCTGTGTTAAACAGTTCAGAAGAGGCGGTAACAAACAATAATGCAGTTCTCGCTAAAATCTTACAATCATTCTCAAAGAAAAATTAAGTAGTTTTATATTAATATGAATAATCTTACTCTATCTTTGTTTTGTAATGGGTACTTACATAATTACTAACGTATTTCAGTTTGTGTGCAAATCAACGTTTCTTCCGATTTCCTGTCAGCGGACTCTTGTGAAATTTGAATCAACGATTAAACCCGCACTTTTTAAAAACGGCAGATTACAACACCAGTAGTGGCCAGGGAAATGGAAATCTAATAAATAACCCATGAAGAAACTAACGTTTGGGGCAGGTACCATAGTAGACAGGGCCGGCAGTAGTACTTCGGTGGCCCTACGCAAAGACAGACCTGGCGGTCCGTAATAGTATTTTTCACTGAGAAACGGGCATGTTTCTTATTCGTTAAAATATCAATTTTCAATCAGATTTGGGTAATATATTCCTTCCTCAATGACGCACACTAAAAATAAAAAAGTGCATATACGTTTTTGAATATATGATTTTAAGGCTTATACAGGGTGCATAGGAAAGTCCTCAAACAGGGAAATAACGTTTGAACGCAAAATGCTAGAGTTGTGGAAGTAATGTCTACATATAGTAAAATGACTATGTTCTATCAGATGAGACCGATTGCAGCACCCCTAGCGGCGAATTTTGGAAGTTAGCGATCCTATCGCGAGAACCAAGAGAAAAATAGCGAAAAAAAGTCAATAGCAAACGTGTAGAGCATCACCGATTTAGTATGAAATGACGCCCTACATTCACCAAAAACCCCAATAGAAGTCCGGAAATGCAGATCTCTCGGTATCCGATCACCGGCATAAATACGTCACTCATCGCGTGCAGAAGTGTGACATTATAAGGTGATGCAAATTTACTAATAAAACTAATACGTGTACGTGTCAGCAAGGTACAATTTATTATGTACTGTACAGTAAAGTAGTAGGAAATTCATACAGCAGTAGGACATTATGAAGAAGAAAAATACAAAATAATGTTCTAGAAATACAAAATGTCAGTACTAATACTTAAGCATTCGCGATGTGTCCACCATCGGCAGCAATACACATCTGTATTCGAGCTAGAACTTCTTGTTGGACGTTCTGCAGCATTTCAGGTGTTACGTTACTGCATGCTTGGATAATACGGGGTTGTAGAAATTTGCCATACACGACCAAATGTAAGGCCACACATCGCACTGATGTCTCTCGTACTGCAGTGTGGGTGGGTTAGCGCATAGGCCAGGACGTCTACTGGCTGCACATGCACACCTGCAAGTGTCGGCCTACCTGAACGGGAACGACTTGTAATGCTCCCGGTTTCTCTCAGCCGGCGAACGACATTGATGATGACAGCAGCCGCAGTAGGATGAGAACGATTAAGGAAACGTAATGCATATTGGCGTGCTGCCTCTCTTGCCCGACGACCGCATTCCCCGTACAACATAACCATCTCGCAGTAGTCCTCGTTGGAATAACTAGCCATGTGTAGACTCGAAGATCCAGTCCACGCACTGTCTGACAAACCTTCCCTGACCGCCAGTTTATGCTTCCCGATGAGGTATGACGTAGCGTTCCATTTGCATACTTTCATCCATCCTTCGCTGTTTTGCAGGCAAAATGCGTTTACAGATTTTACGTTTTGCGATGTCATTCGTGACGTATTTATGCCGGTGATCGGATACCAAGAGATCTGCATTTCCGGACTTCTATTGGAGTTTTTGGTGAATGTAGGGCGTCATTTCATACTAAATCGGTGACGCTCTACACGTTTGCTATTGACTTTTTTTTCGGTATCCTCTTGGTTCTCGCGATAGGATCGCTAACTTCCAAAATTCGCCGCTAGGGGTGCTGCAATCGGTCTCATCTGATAGAACATAGTCACTTTACTATATGTAAACACTACTTCCATAATTCTAGCATTTTCCGTTCAAACGTTATTTCCCTGTTTAAGGACTTTACTACACACCCTGTATACATATGATCTTCTACACTTCTCCTAATGCTGCCAATCATATTATTACTGGCAAATATCGCTGTGAATTGCTTTTGTGAATGGGATTACATGAATTTTTTGTCACTTAACTAAAGGTTTAACGTTGGGCACACTGTTTACAACTGTAGTACAAAGCTCAAAAGAAGGAAACGTTTTCTTTCCTAGAGCGTTACATTTTTTTTAAATATTCAGTAAACTGAAAAGCAATTGAATTAGAGACAGCTGGCGTTATGCAAATGTGGCGCTGTGGGCGGCCCTGTAAACGGAAACGACATGACGTATGCAGCGACCCGACAATATAAGGAGTGATGCGACGGGAATCAGTAAGAGTCGGACGCAGTATGGGTAAGATGAAGGATCTAAGCGCATTTGATCGTGGGCAATTGTCAGGGCCCGACGAATGGGTCACTTCATCTCGGAAGTCGTGCAGGCACTGGGATTTTCACGAGCCACTGTGTCACGGGTGCACCGTGAGTACATCGAATCGGTAAAACCATCCCTGCAAGGGCCAACTGCCGTGGGCAACAGCGTGTGGATAAGCGGGGTCATCGTCGGCTAGGTCACATTGTAAGAGCCAATAGACGGGCCACAGTGCAAGAAATCACTCGGCAATTTAATGCTGGTGCACAAAAAGGTGTAAGCAGCCACACCATCCAGAACCATCTCCTGGCTATGGGGTACAGAAGCCATCGTCCCACGAGGGTACCGCTGCTGACCGCACATCACAGGGTGCAAAGATTAGCATGGGCGCGGGAACATCGCCACTGGACCCTAGACATGTGGAAAAATGTTGCCTGGAGTGATGAGTTGAGATTGACGTTGGTACATGCGAATGGCAGGATACGAGTACCGCGCAAACCACATGAAGCGATGGATCCTTTTTGCTAGCAGGGTACTCTTCAAGCTGGTGGGGTTGGCATTCTCGTCTGGGGACTGTTTACGTGGACTGAAATGGGACCCCTGGTACGTGTGACATCGTCCCTCATAGGTCAACATTGCCGGGATATCCTGGACGACCATTTGCTCCCGTTTGTGCGTCTTCAACATCTCACTGGGGACCTCATCCTGCAACAAGGCGATGCCCCGTGCCATCGCTCCCGGATTGTATCCGAATGGTTGGATGAACACTCCACCGACGGGACCTCACTTCCTTGTCCAGCTAGGTCACCTGACCTCAATCCCATCGAGCACATCTGGGATGCCATCGAGAGAGAGATGTTCGAGGCTCTGACCCCCTCCATCAAATCTTCGTGAACTGTGGGAGCTTGTTCATGGGTCGTGGATCCGTGTGGCTTCCCAACGCTTCCGGTGTCTTGTCGAGTCCATGCCGAGACGAATCGCCGCCGTCATAAGGGCGAAAGGTGGTGCTACACGTTACTAGACAGGTATCTCTAATTCAATTGCTCTTCAGTGTATATGCCAATTATAACCTCCCTAATTCCTTATTTTTGTTTGGGGGGGGGGGTGTAGCTACCACCGTGAGCAACTCAATGGGCCATAAGTAGTCGTCCGTCCCTAATTTGGTGCCACTGGTTCTAAGGAAGGGAGAGAGCCAGTGACGTATGACAAGCACAACATCCATGCCTCACCGAAATTTGAGCCCAGACCCATCTCGGACGAATGGTCAGAAGCCAGAGCTTGGATGACTGCGCCATCGGGACGGCTAATCCCTAATTCTGCAGTTTTTATCTGCTGATCAGGAATATTTTTTAGACTTCCATTAGTCAAACGTCTGCTGGCTGTAGCCTGTAGTCAAAAGTGTTGAAACTGTAATCCTATTAAATTAGCAAATCAGAAATGTTCTGCTATTCATTTAACAGGGAAAACGTATCTTCTCTTTTGTTTGTTCATTATTACATTCCACCTTTGCTGTTTCCGTTTTATTGGTAAAACCAGCGGAAATTATATATAACATAAAAGTCATGTTAGTGGGTGGAGACCCGTACCAAGGTTCAATGAAAACAAAGTCGACTTACGGTTTCCAAACCATTCTATTATTCGCAAATGAGGCACGTTCAAAGTCAACCAGTCGTCATAACACAATACAATGCGTGTATACGTTGAATAGAACTTATCAATCACATTTTGCGTGAATATACTCTCTCAATACAAAACGCTGTTTCAAGATTAGCTCACTTTTTTGTTCGTGAATGACGTAAGTCATATTACACCCGAAATCAATCTGCACATTGCTGATTGATCGTCACTGGCTCATCACTGTAGTAAAATTGAACATCGCTCTACTCACTTGTGACATTGAATATTTCTGTACTCACTTGTAACACAGCTCACTCTCCCTCTGAGCTCTTATCTCAGAAGTCTTTGTTTACATTAGATTGCACTTTGTGAAAAAACAAATTTGTCCGAGAAGGGGATCGAAATCGCGCCCCTTCACTCCGGAATAAGTTGCACTCCCAGCTAAGCTGCACGGATAGAATGTATCGCTGCATATTTGTCGTCTTGACACGTGCTTCACCTCTCTAGTATGTCACATCATCTCCCTCTTCTTTTTTTTTCTTATTTATTGCGAAGTGGGAATTTTTTCATTAATTCCAGACGATTTTCGGAACAAACATCACGCATTTTTTGAAGAACCCAACGGCCATATTTACGTTCGGGCGCCAATGTGAAAACACAAATGTATGTATTACGGGGATCGAATACGTGCTCCCTCACTCCGGAGTAAGTTGCTCTTCCAACTAAGCTACACTGACGGAAAGTATCGCAGCAGATTTACCGTCTTGATACCTGCTTTACCTCTGTAGTACGTCACAACTTTAACCTGCTGTTAGGACTGCTAACATCAAATTCATCGGGAGAAAAATCTGTGTCGTTGAGGTTAGAAAATAGTTAACGAGAACAAACGAAATTTATATAAGAACACAGGAACTCAAAAGGAAAGTAAAATTATAGATATACATCACAGATACTAACTAGCCTTCACTACAAAGCAGAAAGAAGGAAAATGCATTTTTCGTATAACCTCATTTAACGGCATCCTGAAGAAAAAGAATAGTGGGAGAAGAAATAGGGAAAAGGCATACTTCGGCTGTTTATGTTTTTAGTAATTTTATTTAATGATAAAAAAATCTACATGTCATTTAAATGAATTCTTTTCATACAGAATCACAACTATTTCATTTCATAGAGTTATCCAAAAAATATTTTTTTTATTCTCAGAAACATTAATTCAATGCTTTACTTCTGCATTAAAATCTAGGCACTTTGCATTTGTTAGAATAGGTATGCCAGTAATGCAATTACAGTGATTATACGAAGCAAATATAACAAAAAAATTCATACGCTTTCTTCAATTCCATTTAATTTATTTAGGCTTAAATCATGTCTTTTAAGCACAGTAACTAGTCTCCGATTGCTATATGTAATAAATATTCTATGAGAATATTTGAATTTTGTGTTTAACTTTACAGAAATCAAACTTGATTCCTGTTACACCTGCTTTTTCCTAAACATTATATGAGAAAAGAAACACACATACTCTCCGTATGTAAAATATAAATGACATTTCCCGTTTAAAAGCGTCACGTCGCTCGCTTGTTCTCTGAGAAACAGTTGGCTCTGTAACCGCTCTTACGTAGCAATTAGATCCTGACGTCACAAAACTCAGGCTAAGACCCGAAACGGTGAAGGGAGCACAGATCTCTCGCGGCACTGGCCCGTTACAGTCTGAACTAGAACGTTCAGGACCCGTTCGTTCGTTGCCCATTTCAGACGTCTAACTTACAGCACAGCACATTGATTTCAACTATAGTGAAAATATATTCCGTTTGTTTTGAACTTCCATGTCTTTCGTTTCACTCAGAAATCTTCGTCATATTGACCTTACGGAAAATTTAAATCAACAAAAAAAGATCACAGAGGCAAACGGAATTTCATGGGTTCTGTGTTTCACCTGGATGGAAACAGGTGTCTGGAAGGTTATGATGAGTAATTGAGGGGCTTAACATTTCTATTAAAAGTGTAAATGAAATGTACTTTACATTATGGGTCCGCAGGGAATCGCATTTCTGCCGAAAATCAAATTTGGCTTCGTTTCATTTGCTAACTAATAGTATAGAAAACTAAGAAACAGTTTATTACATAACAGATCGGTCATCATTTAGCGAACCCAATGTTTATTTTCCTTTAAATCAGCAGCAAAAGGCTGCCTTCTAAACGTTGGTACGACCCAGCCCAGTGCCGCACTTGTTCTTGTAACTTACGAAAAAGAAACACAGGTGAGACCAGGCACTTGCAGACTTCTAAAACGCTTAACACCTCAATAGGGTGGGAGTTCATATCCCAAACATTTTATATGATAAAGACGTCACACACACACTTTGAATTTCATAAAATTCATTTTGTTTCTTAATATGAATAACATTTTGGGAACTCATGTGACTTAGTTAATTTTCTTTCTGATTTTACGAGGCAATCTTTATAAGATTCATTTTTACGCTTTCCAACCGTAGGTTGAAGAAGCGTATATGCTCCAGCTTTGTCCGTCTGCCTGTCTGTCTGTCTGTCCGCACGATAACTCGCGTAAAAATGGTTCGATTTCGATGAAACTTTAGTATGTGGTAGGGGTTAGCCCTATTGAAAATTGACGAAATGCAGTCAAAGGTCAGGACATAGGTGCGGGATCCGTTCCATCGCCCTTGGGCGTCATAACTTACGTAAAAATACTTGGATTGCGACAAAACTTTATCATGTTGTTCCGGAGGTATACTGAACCAATTCTGTTTAATATCATCGAAATGAGGTTAAAGGTCAGGGAACAGGAGCGAGATTTATTCCACAGCCATTATCCTCATAACTTGAGTAATGATTTCTGGTATGTTGGAAAGCGTATCATAATCAATACATTGCATGATTTTACTAACTTGTTATATGATATGGAAACTATAAATCTCCTCATTCTATTTGACAGTTTTAAACTTTTTCCTTTGATTGTTTCATTTTAATTTCTTTACAGGAAACAACGGAGCCGTACTTTTTAGGAATCTTTTGCTCAGAAGCTTTATTAAAAATTCTAGCTTTAGGTTTTATATTACACCGGGGGGCTTATCTACGAAATATTTGGAACATTATGGATTTTGTTGTTGTAGTTACAGGGTATGTATGCTTTCAGTCTTTTATTTTACGTTCAATCTTAGATGCGTCTGTTCTGGTTAATGTGTTTCCTGTATTCTGCATGATAACTACCATATATAATCACTGTAATGTATCAACAAGTTCTGTCATTTACTCCTGCTATTATGTTTTAGTGAAACTCAATTAATTGTAGTTCAGTAATGCTTTATAAATCGTGTGCATCATAAACAATATAAATAAATATTATTGTGTGATATTTTGTAATTAGTTTCGCTTCTCAGTTTTACTGCAACTTTCCTTTAGCCAATATGTTTCCATGTTACAACAATAAACACTTCTAATTTAGTTTTTTTGTATCTTTTGGAGTGATTTGTAACTTTTGCTCTGTTTTATGGAATTCGAGCTATCGTATAGCTGGTGACTCAAAGTAGATCTGGTAGCAGATATTCTTTTGTGCATATTTACTGAAAACACTAGCGACGTAGGGATCAACTATGTAAATCTCTGCGTTGCTAATATTGTGAAGTAAGGATGCCCTAAAAAACCGGGAAAAACTTTATTCATTATTCATTGAAAATTTCAAAAATTAATGTTAATATATATGTGCGCGTATAGCTATTTCATCTATACTCAAACAGTTCATATATCTTTGATCGCACATTAACTGAAGCTATTTTCACCTTACATGAGTACTGCAAACTACTGGTATTTGTTCAGCATTTTACATTAGCCTTGCAGACTAATGTAAGGATTTTGAAAATGTTCTTTCAAATTTTTTGAAGGATTTCATTAAATTCAAATGCGTTTATTCTTTAGAAAAAATACTCTGAATTCTGGAATTGCTTCCTAGTGACTGTTAAACAAAGTATTTTATATGGTAGATAACCAGAGTTTTGAATAATCATAAGCGTTTCTGCAGTGCCGCCTACACAAGGCACGGCTCTCTCAGACCTGCCTCCGCAACTTCAACACCCTTCCATGGCCAGTCCGATCGCCAGACGATCGAACAGGTTTGGGACATGATGGGATTCCATCTACGCCCATCCCGGAATGTCGGAGAACTGGCCCGCAATTTGGACACCATCTGGCATGCTATACCTTAGGATAGTATCCGTGAATTGTATGTGTCTATCAGTGGCGTATCTTGGGTCCCAGACCTGGGCTATCTACTCCTTCCCCCTCCCCCCAGTACTGTTTTCTAAATTTTAGGTACATGCCATTGCTAAAATGATACCAAATAATTATGAGGATTAGGATTTAAACACTTGTTTGTACATGAACTCCATTCTTCTTCTGAATACTTTATTTGCACATGAACTCCATTCTTATTTCCTTTTGTGTGAACTTGAGTGTTAGGTTTTCACAAAATGTTTCTCCCGAGCACTTTTTCATATTTAAAAATATTCTCTACTGACAAAACAGCCAAGTTTTTCAAATATGCATGTCCTTGTGTGGCTCTAAGATATATCTTGATTCTTTTTAATGCAGAAAAACTTCTTTCGGCAGTTGCAGTTGTTGATGGAAAGCTTAATATGAGGTCTGCTAATTTCTGCACCTCACTAAACACTATGTCCAATTTATTCAACTTTATGTAACACGTAATGTCTCTTACTGATTTGTTTTTGTATTTATCAAGGGAATAAAACACTTTCAGTTCATTTTTTAGTCGAGCTGTATCAAAATTTTGATGCTTAGAGTTCTTTAAGTTCTGACAGTAGATGTTCAGGAAAGCTTTCACAAAATTTATCAAAACAGTTCGAATTCAACAAAACCACGAATTTAAGATATAATATCTTTGATTTTAATTCATTGACACTTCACAAAAACTGAAACAACTCTCGCGAAACACTCTTATGGGCGGGAGTATGCGAGTGACTGGCATAGACTAAGTCTTTTCTATTCTGAGCGAACCCTCTCCCAAAGCAATGGCCTATTCCCCTCTACCAGCTGATTCATGTTGTCATGGAAACGCTAGCAGGCGATAGTACAGAAGGTTTTCGCATCAGAACTGCGAAGACTGGAAGAGCTGTTTGTGTTATGCCGTTGGTTTTCGCTCCCAGACAGTCAAAGAAGCGAATCCGTACGCGTTTTTTTTTCGCAGCGAAAGCATCGACATATTTTAATGCCGTTGATAATTGACTTTTATTTGTGTATATTTAATTAAGTTTTATTTGTGCATTCTCTGGGCTTCGCAGCTAGCTTAGCTAGCCTCGAGTATACGCCACTGGTGTCTATACCACGCCGGGTAACAGCTTGTATCCGAACCAGAGGTGGCGCTACAACGTGCTGACGTGGTCCACTCGTGTAGCCGTTTTATCCGAATAAATGGCGCAACTGCTCTGCAATTGCAATCACTTCCTTTCCTATACATATGCATTCCACATAACAATTTTCATCTCGATTGGATGATTCCTTCTTGGTTCTTCGGGTTTTTTTTTTTTTTTTTTTTGGCAAAGAGTGTATTTCAAATTCCACGCGCTTGAGTTTTGAGATATTTTCAGGAGCTGTTGTTCTCTGCTGATTAATATTTAGTTATCATTTTCGGTATGAATAATAAAACCCGACTTAGTTTGCTTCCATAGCCAAAATAAGTCACCAAAACTCAACTACCGATGTCTGTGTTTTTGTTGTACGAGTATTTTGTCAAATTCTATGAATTAGGTTTAACGCAGTTTCTTCATGAGAACGTAATTTCGAAATTTAGTGCACTATGGTTTTACATTTTCCTGTATCAAAATATAATCCCTACAATTTCTCGGAAAATGCTAAATTAATCCAAAAAGAACTTCCACAGAGAACTTTCAAATCTTGTATTTTTACCGAAACTTAAACGCTGAAAACTTTCTGATGCATCACAAAGTTTTCATGTGAATTTTATATCCAAAATAATCGAAAGAGGAACTACCAAGTGCTTGAAATACGTCTAAAATATGCCCTGAAACAAATCTCTATTCCGTTAGATTCATTTCGTATCTTATGAAGACACATTTCGCAAAAAACAGAGGGCAATAGAAATTGAGAAACGTTTCCTAGGTTTTTTTCGTTTGTAAATATGTATACTTTGTTTTAAATCGAAGGTAGGTTACTCGAGTGCTAAGTAGGTATCGGCATAATTGGGTCGCACAGCCAAATGTGAATTGTAATCTTGTGTGGAAAAGTTTTGAACCACTGCCTTAAGAACTGACACATTTCTCTAACAGTGTTTTAGATGCCAGAGTTTCATTAGCTTCGTTCTTGATCTGAGCTGTTTTAAAAATACACTCACGGACAATGAAATTTGCGAACCAAGAACGAAGCACCGGATTGAACTGAAATTTTATGAACGTAATGATATAGATGAATGATACACATGATGGCAAAAACAGAGCTGCAGGACAATTACAGAGGGATCTGTGACACACAGTCCGGTTATCTTGAATAGCCCATCGCACCGCCTCGTGCGGCGATACATGCTGCAATACGGTCCGGCATGGAGGCGAACAGACGCCTGATGTTGTCCTGCGGTAGACTGGCCCACACTTGTTGGACGGTGTGCTCCAAATCCCAAAGAGTGCGGCACGGCGGGAGCCGGCGTTTCAACTGGTCCCACACATGCTCGATAGGGGACATGACCGGGAAGCGGGCAGGCCATGGAAGTGTCTGGACATCACGTAGGCACTCCTGGGCAACCTGAGCCGTGTGCGGGCGGGCATTATCCTGCTGGTATATCGCACCTGGAATACCGGCCAAGAATGGGAGCACATGGGGCCGTAGGATCTCATCCACATACCGCTGGCCAGTCAATGATCCACGTACCACTACTAGAGCTGATCACCTATCGTAGGAAATGGTTCCCCAGACCATAATGCCTGCAGTGGGGGAGGTGTGGCGGTCGATAGCGATGTTAGGACTGTGCGGTTGACTCGGGGATCTCCACACACAGACACGATGATCATCGGTCCCCAAAACGAAGCGGAACTCATCGATGAACACCACACGTCGCCGGTCTGTGGCGTTCCACGTCGCTCTGGCCTGGCCACGTCGCACTGGCCTTCTAGGTGCGCAAATTTCATTGTCCGTGAGTGTATAACACATTCTAACTTTAGAGTCATTAATGATATGTGAACATTTTCGGCGATATTTTAGTCAATAAATATTGTTGTATTATTTTCTTTGGACTTTTTCACCTCTGGGACAATGTTTCCTTTAGGTTTATTAACGCTTATTTGTGTGGGTGATCGAACATGAAATATTCTTTTTTATACGTGCATGGCATATTGTATGTTATCCCGAAAACAGTAACTCATGTAAAAAGATATCATTTCCAAGCTTTTATGCTTAGACAGATCCCGGTGAGAGGATGTCGTTAGCAACACATGAGATGTTTTGCCTCCCTTGTATAAGACAAGAGGCGTTATACGGATGATTACAGCTTTGCTTGAATGTATATGTGTTTGTGTTTCTAACTTCCTTCACACGTCCGCGTGCAGGTTGCCCACAAAAATGTGGTAGGGTGAAACTGAATTTTTTAACGATTGTTAAAAATAATTGTTGAATGAAACTATTTGTATATTGAATAAATGCTTCTACGAGTGAAAAATATTTTGGGAATAATTTTCAACATCACATATTCTGATTTACAGAAGTTTTGTGTGAGCACTACCCTAATTAATGTAGATGTGCAAACTCTTCAGACATCTTTTCATTAATGATGCTTAACATAAATGGAAAAATAAACACTCCAGAATTCTGCTTATTACACTCATCGTCAAAAAATTAGTTGCACACAGAAGGACGTGTTGGATTGCAATGCTATTCGGAAAGAACGAAAAGATTACCAAGAACAATTAATCATTAAACATTGAGACTGATATGGGCAATATTTATTGAGCTACACGCCAATAAGTAGTGTATCTCAGTATGGCGATGGGTTGCCATGTTTGCTCAAATAGCATGCCAGACGTCTCGGCATGGAATTGTACAGGTTCCTAATGGTGTCCTGCGATAAGCCATCCCATGCAGCTTTATTCTTCTCACGCAATTCCTGCAGATGTGCGGTAGGAGTGGAGTGTGGATAGCGCATCCAATAGCATCCTACACATTTTCAATCGGCCATAGGTCTGGCGATGCGCTGGCCATGGCAGAGTGTCATTGCCTTGAAGGCAAGCTCTCGAGAAAGCATCAGTATGCGGACGAGCGTTGTCCTGTTGGCAAATCGCACCGGAGTGAGCGTTCACAAAAGGTAGTGCCACTGGTTGCAAAACCTCATTGACGTAACGTTGGGCTGTTAAAATGCCTGTAATGAGCACCAAAGGTGGTCTGGCATCGTAGGCAATTGCATCAAACACCATGACACCAGGCTTTCTGGACGTGTAACGCTCGACAAGAAACCGTTCATCTTGGCGCTGACCACGGTACCTCCACACGCGGATTCGGTGATCGTCTGCTCCAAGAAACAAGAAAGATGACACCGAATTTTCGGGTGTAATAAGCACGTCTTTTGAATCCGTTCTGACGCAAATTAAATTTATCAAAGCTATTCAAAGTCAATGGAACCGGTATGGAAAACAATAGATCTGACGAAAGAAAGAATATTTTCAATCGGGTTTTTAATCCCTCAGATATTGCTGTAAACGGAATCGTGAGCTTACGAACTCTTAGAAACAGAGATATCGACAAAAATAAGATGTGACTTTACGTTCCCTGGTGGGAAAACCATGCATTATTTTAGGAAGAAAGTATTCTCAAAAGGTTTATCCATATAAGCGATATCGGTCGAAGAAAAAAATTAGTCGAGTTTTCAGGAGCCCAGATTTTGCAACAAATACTTCAGAAGCAGAAATTAACACTAATGACATCTGGTGGCTAAACCATTCTTTACCAAACATTAGAAATTATGTGAAAAATATGCGATACAGGAAGAATTTTTCAAATCAGAGCTTTAGGAACAGAGATAACGCAGAAAACGCAATTTACCTTTGTGCCCCCTAGCGGAAAGTCTATGATTTACTTGAAAATTTTGAATTTATAGGAAAAACATTTCGCATCGGAAACACTATCCAACAAAGAAGGAATTTCTCAAATCGTACTCTTAGAAGTAGAGATATTGACAAAATTAAAGAAGGATGAAATATTAAATCAACTAACTAGCTAACTCGAGTACGACAGTATCACCAACGAATATCCCAGTAGCACGTTGAAATTCGACTACGAGAGTGTCTCGGTGAAATGGCATAAATGCGCATGCGCATCCACGAGGTTGCCAAACCAAAAATCTTAAACATCGCCGGAATGTAACATCAAGCTAGCAATTATGTACAATGGAAACTATAAAACAGTAGTATCGGTGAATGCTATTTTTAACGTAACCGTAATGTACAAAGAGTTATGTTCCAAAATAGATGTTGCTGAAACGTAATTGTAAGATGTCTCTGAAAGTGTAACAAGAATTGAGAGATTGTAACATTATTGATACATATCTGAAACGTTTTGTGCTGTATGGGATTATATGTATTTCGACGTAAAAACTTCAGTTTGCATATATTTGTTCCGTACGCGTTATTCTAGGAGATAAAGGCCTTTTCATGTCAACACTTTCTTCTTGGACTTTCTGGAGCTCCTTTTACATCGTCTGTCTCTGAACGGTGTTCTATGGTTTCAGCTGAAAATCCATAGAGTGTTTATCATGTCCACGCATTCCCTGTTGCAGTAAATGGTGCAGCACGTAAAATCCTTCAGCAATCGGCGATTCTGTGAATTAAAACAGCTAGCGGATCAGATGAATAAGAGGATACTGAAGAGAATCATGCAAGAGAACAGGTGAGCCACAATCCGGCAAATCATTGCAGAATACAACAGAGGAGTGCCGACCGTCATCTCCTAACGTATCACAAATCGGACCATGTCATGAATGTGCTATAACCGCCGACGACGACCCTGTCGGCAGTCTCCTTTGGCCCGTCTGATCCACTAGCTACTTTTGTCCACATGATCGCCGATTTCTGAAAGATTTTCTGTGTTGCACCATTCACGGTAACGGTAAACCACATCCAGAAAACGGCAAGCCCTTGCTGCGGTTGTGAATGAACGACCGTTTAGGAGATGCTCGAACTGGCGCGCATGGCCCCAACTATCACGCTACGTGCAGAGTCAGATCATTCGTTTTCCCATTCGAACTGTCAATCGTCAGATAATGCGTTTACCCATTCGGACAGTCAATCTTCAGATCATTCGTTTGCCCATTCGGACCGTCAATCGTCAGATCATTCGTTTGCCCATTCGGACCGTCAATCGTCAGATCATTCGTTTGCACATTCGGACCGTCAATCGTCAGATAATTCGTTTGCCCATTCGGACCGTCAATCGTCAGTTCATTCGTTTGCCCATTCGGACCGTCAATCGTCAGATCATTCGTTTGCCCATTCGGACCGTCAACCGAACGTTAACTGATGCTCTAGGAGCAAGTTTTACCTGCTATATACTGCACACCCGGCTCACGTCCCATCTTAGTGTTGGAGTGGGCCGCATATGTGAAGAGAGCAGGTGTACCTAATAAACGTGTATCACGGTGTATGAAGTGATTGCCGACTTTCAACAGCTAAACATTCTTGATGAATAAATATGATTTATCTTCTCCTGTTTTATGACTAGTAGCAGAGCGAAATGAAGCCACTAGCGGGTAGCGGCTTAATAATTTGATTATACAGTTTGTTCTAGTCTACTGCTTAAGAAGCTCAGACGACTGAGTCTTAGCGGTGAAACTCGCTGCTATTGGTATGTGATGAACTGCTCACAACTCCCTTTGAGCTTAGAGAAGCCGTTCCATTCCTAGATGGTCCTGGACAAATGGGAACGGCATTCAGTTATAAAATATCTGCTTCCACCACATGAAATAAGGATCTAAAATGTTTTATATATCATATTAATTACGAGAAGTCAGTCACCGTTTCCAAATGTGTTGTGCAAAGTTCGTTCATGTTTTAAGTGTATAGTTTTGATTTTACACATTAGCGTTAATGGCGTTATTGTCGTTCCTTTTAAACCGTCTTTTGCTCTTTGTAAGCCTTTCTCAGAGATGAGAGCATGATGTACACTTCATAGAAATCGTAACACTCTCTTTAGCTGTTCAATGTTCCATTTACTAAAAGTGGCAAGAAAAGCACTTGATTATCTGACACTTATGTCTCACTAAGAACATTTTGACTGTAATAAATTGGTAAACGTCGAAGGTGCCGTGTTACGGTTAAATTAATATGGAGAGTGCAGTGGCTGAGAGCCTCATTTTTGTGAAGTATGGGATACCTTAGAAAATTAATCATTTGAAGAAGGTAAACAAGATAGGTGACACCGAATTTTCGGGTGTAATGAGCACGTCTTTTGAATCCGTTCTGACGCAAATTAAATTTATCAAATCTATTCAAAGTCAATGGAACCAGTATGGAAAACAATAGCATCGTACGGAAGAAAAAAGTTTTTCAATCGGGTTTTTCATCCCGCAGATATTGCTGTAAACAGAATCGTGAGCGTACGCCCTCTGGTTGCAGACTTGTGCGTTAAGAAAAATTTGAATTTATATGAGAAACATTTCGCAGCGGAAACGCTCTCCAGCAAAGAAATAATTTTTCAAATCGGACTCTTCGAAGCAGAGATATGGACAAATATAACTAATGCATCTACGCCCCCTGGCAGGAAAACCATGCATTATTTTAGGAAGAAAGTATTCTCAAAAGGTTTTTCGGTGTGAGCGGTATCGGTTCAAGAAAAAAATTTAGTCGAGTTTTCAGGAGTCAGATTTTGCTGCAAATATAGCAGAAGCAGAAATTAACACTTATGCCCCTGGTGGCCAAACCATTCTTTACCAAATATTAGGAATTATATGAAAAACATTTTCCATCACGACCTGTATGTGATACAGAAAGAATTTTTTTAATCAGAGTTTTAGAAGCAGAAATAACGCAGAAAATGCAATTTACCTTATAGACTTATTTATCATAGACTTTCGGCTAGGGGGCCTAGCCGAAAGTCTATGATTTACTTGAAAATTTTGAGTTTATATGAAAAACATTTCTCATCGGAAACACAATCCAACAAAGGAGGAATTTTTCAAATCGGTCTCTTAGAAGCAGAGATATTGACAAAAATAAGGTATACTACTATACCCCCTGGCGTAGAAACCATGCAATATTTTAAGAAGAAAATATTCCAAAAGGGTTTATTGACGTGAGTGGCATCGGTCCACAAACTAATTTTTTTCAATCGAGATTTTGGAAGCTCAGATTTAATGGCAAATACATCAGAAGCAAAAATTAACACTTACTCCCCCTGGTGGCCAAAGTATTTTTTTCCAAAAATTAGAAATTATATGCAAAAGATTTTCCATCAGAAGCTATATCCTCTGGAGGAAACATTTTTCAAATCGGAGTTTCAGAAGAAGAGGTATCGGAGAAAACGTAATTTACTTTTACGCCCCCTAGCGTAAAATCTATGAGCAACTTGAAAAAGTAACTATACCTAAAATACTCTTCGACATAAATGAAATCGAAAGGTAAAAGAAGTTTTTCAATCGGATGTTTAGAAACAAATATATGGAATAAAAATTTATTTTGAATTCGACATCATCTGCATTCACGCTCTCTAGCGGCGAAATTGTGCATCGTAAAAAAAAACTAAATGAAAATGCAAAAAGAATGTTTCAAATCGGACTAATAGTTGAAGAGATATGGTGTCTACAGACAGACCGACAAACCAGTAACATAAGCATGATCTTTTTTTGCAAAAGACGTGCTAAAAAACAGACGTCACAAGGACATTTCCCGGATCGAGGCGATGGCTATCAATGACAGAAAATTGAAGGAATATTCAGCTGCGTCATTGTCAATGGCATTTTTTGGGGTATGCGCATATTTTTCTACACGAAGATTTCAGAATGTGTTAAGTTTCGGCCGAATCGGTTTTACGATAACTTTTCGAAGAAAACTTGTGCATTTTTTAAAGATATCAGAATTGAACATATCTCACATTCTCCTTGTTCACTAGGTCTTAAATCACGTTTTCTTTGCTATCAACGATGAATGATTGACTTTGCAAAAGAGAATAGCCAAGCTTAACAGCAGCTGCTTCTTCCAATATCATAGGGCTATCTACGTATATGCACCCTAAAGAATGTTTCGTTGAGGCGCTCACAGCTTGGAAGAAATTATGCTAAAAACGTGTAGAGCTTTTAAGGGATTGTGTTGATGGATGTCGTAAATTTGCTTCCGACACACTGAATGACTTATTATGAAAAAGTAGGAAAACTTGTAACTTGAACACGTCTCAAATAACTCGAATCTTTTGATTCTTTTTAAATTGTCATTAAAAATATTTTCAGTTTATTTGATCACCAGCGACATGTTTTTCCTTAAGTTCAATAAATATTCTTAAATATTCAGCTTATCTTTTCGGAATTACTGTGGCGTGTATTCATCCCGTTCATTCAAGTGGTTAGCCAGACTCTTTTTTCACTGACATTCAAAGAATTTCTGGCAGCGCAGTCTACTAAAAAAATCACTGCATTAGAAAAAGGTAAGAGCCGTTTTCGTGATGCCTATGACATGGTAAACATGGTTGAAATGTAAAATGGTCTTCCAACAGTTTTGCGTAGTTCTCGTAAATCTGAGTAAATTTTTGTAATTCTAAAATATTATTTTCTTTTATCCCTGAGTAAAACCAGGCGTGTTATAGTCTTCGTGAAGTGAGTATTAGCTTCATATTTCCCGAGCAACACCAAAAATTGCAGAAACAGCAGAAAAAGCTGAGAAGACTGTATTGACAATTATTTTCTTCTTTTCTTTTGTGTTTCGTAAATGATGTTTATATTTATAGTAGGAATTTGCTGAACTTTCAAAAATGCATCTGGTGGATTTTCTGGTAAACTTCTCTCATTAAATGAGTTTATTTTAGTTATTGAAAACATACTGATGATGTGTTCTTCCGTCGACCTCTGCTCAACTGCCTTGATACTGTAACCGATTTGATATAAACATTGTGGTCAGCGTGACCAAAGAGAAATCTTTGTCATCTGTTCCACAAAAACTACCGATATGTTTATTGGCTTGACAGAAGAATTTTACTTGTTTCAGGATTATAAACATTACGGCTGAAGAAAGCGAAAACTTAGATTTACGCATGCTTCGATCCTTCCGAGTATTACGTCCACTGAAACTTGTGTCTCGAACACCAAGTAAGTGTCAAACCGAAGCCCAACTACCACCATCACTACCATTGCCAGACATCCCGCTTTATGTGGGAATTGTAAGAACCCCCTTTTCTACCCCGTTTGTAGATAGGACTTCCTTGTCGTCGGTCTCACTGTTCCCACATCTATCACTGTCTCTAGTCACGTCACACTAGAACTGTTTCCTCGTGACAGAACCTTGTGGTGTGTTTCGATCCTCGAATGAATAGTAAAAAGCCCTTTTTAGATTCCTTAGTGCTTTGAGTAGATTGTGTTATCTCGTGTAGATTAGTATCTTTCAATGTGTAGATCATATTAGAAAGTAATATGTCCCCAAGAAAATGTGTATTTAAACTTTCTTTACAGAGAAAACCATGACAGCGCCATTTTAGTTTTCGATTGCCTGATGATTATTTTTTCGATCTAAATGAAAGTGCTATTTTTCACATACTTTATCTTGTATCCCTTTCACCATTTTAGTACATGTTTAACTAGTTTGAGGAAGATCTGAAGAAATTCATAATCTTGAACTCCTTGAATCATGGTGCAAGAGGTCTGTAGAAATGAAGTCAACGTTTCACTTTGCGGTATGCTTGCTTCGAAATGGATATATATACATATGCACATATATACAGTTGAATAATGACGGTGAACGTCTTTTATGTTCCTCAAACTTTTATTGCATTAAATGCCATACAATTGCCAAAACAAAAATATTTAGTTTATTAGCTTTTCTTTGAAATGGATTTTATAATCATTCACATAACTGAAGTAATGTTAGATACTGCGCAGTAGAAGTTATTTCCCTATTGTTGTCAAAAACTACGTATGCGCAATCTGCATCATCCAAGAAACACATAAATATCAGTTCCTTTTTATGAACTAATTAAATTTTCAATTTATATAAAATTTTCAGTTATCAATTCAATACTAATTTTTCAAATGGTTTTTTTTTCTAGTCATAACCAGTTAAGAATTTCCAAAAAATATAATGCAAGTATTTGCATTTTAGTGTACCAGATGATTACATGTCGTAGCGGTCATTTTAAGTCTGTAGTAACAGGCAATAATGTTTACCACATGAAATTTGTTCATGTGCTTCAGTGATGCATTCCAAATAATTTATTCAAAAACAGAATTTAAATTTCACAAAACATTTATAACTTTCACTAATTAATATCTCATATACTGATTTTAAACTGTATCTGGAGAAGTGTGCCTTGCGCTGTTAATGAAACAAATACTCTCACCGGTACCTTCCAAGTAATTTACTAATTTACGTCACATAAACAGGCACCTTTTCTCATATGTATCATATTTAAACAACTAACAAATCTTTAGGAACGCAAAGTTTTTAGTTTCTCTCGTGAGCTTATAAATTTTATAAAAAACATAATTATTTCATAAGACAATTTTCAAGAGTAGTTTAGAATAAGAATTTAATTTAATAAAAAGTTGCAAACAGTTTTCCATAAGTTCCAAATTTTATATAAAATTGCATAAAATTTAATGAAGGTAAATAATTTTGCAAAAAGAACAACAAAAGAAAAAAAGACAGAGATCTGTCTTGTATTAAAGTATCTGGTTTCTTCTTTCGTCTACTCGATAGATCGTATTACAGAAACAAGTTCTTGCATTTAACTCCTAATTTTTGTTACATGACATTTAATACTGAAAGGTGAACGCCCAGTGGTCGAGTGGTACGACGCGTTGGCCTTTATTCATTCCTCCGAAGTGGGTCCGGACTCGAAAGCCGGGTGAGGCATGGATGTTGTGTTTATCTTACTGCACTAGCTCTCTCCCCTTCCTGGAACCAGTGGCCTCAAATTAGGGGCGGGGGACTGCTGATAGCCCATTGAGTGGCTCACGGTGGTGGATACCCCAAAAGAAAAAAGCTTAAAATTTATTCTCACTTTTAGCTTTCTCCAATATTTTTGTTCTTAACAAGTACCTTACTCTGTGTTTATGACTCATATCTTTTTCTCCGCCATTTCTTGCGCTATTACACCATCGTTCCTTTCTAAAATCTGTGTGTCTCATTTTGTTTTTATGTGTGTGTGTTTCTTGTTTTACTTATCCTTCATTAATTATATTGTTTTATGCATTTATATCTTAAGCTACTAATTTTCTCCTGAATTAGTTTAATGTTACATATTCCGTCTGAGAGTTTTATGTCTCTGTAATTCATGCCGATATTATTTTCTAAGACACTCGAAAGCTTTTATGTACCTTTTGTTTAGTGGTAAGGAATAAAACAAATACATAGAACATTAAAGTATCTCTTTTGTGGAAACTAGGAAAACTGTTTATTTATGTTAAGTAAAAACTAATTCTATCTTTATTCCAACTAAACCACTAAACAAGTTTTTAGAGTAAATGACCTTCAATAACCAGACTTAAGCTTTTTATTGAACTCTGATCTGATTTAGAAGGTGCGTTGTGGTTTAAATGTCTGTAAATTAAAACCAGCATATCTTGAAGAAAATTCTCAGCTTTATTTTCCTTAAACAAAAATATACGTACAGGCATACAAACTGAAAAAAAGATGTATCTGAATATATTCAGGATAAATTCCTCAAGAACATATATTGATCTCATAAACGTATTTTTTTTCCAAAGAAAACACTGTAATTCAAACAGAAACAAAAACTTTCATAATTGCAAAAAATATATTAAATTTTAACATTTCCAGGCGAAGACAATTCAATACTTAATGATCCATTTCCCCTATTAAAATTTTGTTGCAATTGTGGTAGTTAGTATTCTCAACAATTTTAGTTGTTTTACTTCTTTCTTATTAATTACTAAACATCATGATATTTGATATGTAATTAAAAGTGTTTTGTCAGAGTTTTCTTTAGAATGTAGAATGATTTAACACCATTTCTATATAAAATATGTCAGCTGAACATAAACGCCTCAAAACATATTAACTAAACTCCGTGTTTTCTTTTCTTGTACCTTCCTACTAAAAGGAATAAAGATTTCAAACATAATTTTTTAAAACTAAAAAGATTTAAGTAACTCGGAGTGATATTTCACTATATTCCGCCATCCATCTCAAAGCAGTGCATGCCCAAATAAGTCAATACCCCATGTTGCATACTTCCTGAAATATGTCCTACTGCTTGTTTGATATTAACCTTCACTTCCTGCTTCACGTAGATAGTTTTCCAGCCACTAAATAACCCCACTAATTTCTAGAACCTAGTTATGGAATGGTCTGAATGTGGTAGAAATGAGAGTGCTGTAGCTTGCATTTGTAATCCCTTAGTTTAGAGAACCTGTAGATATCCGCCCATTTTTCCAGGTTTATAACATTCATTGTACCCCAAGACATAGATGTAGACTTGAGAACGTTGAGAGCGATCAGAGTTCTTCGACCTCTGAAGCTGGTGTCTGGTATACCAAGTAAGTTATAATTTCCAATTTCTTTTTAAATGCATATTAATTCTATTGCTTTTACAGTGAAGAAGATAAAACTTTCTTCTGAGAATGGTGAATTTCTGTTAAAAAACTATGTAATTTTGCACTGAGTTAGTAGAAAATTATGACCTCCACCCCTATCCAGACAGAGTCGTATGTGAGTGAACAATAGAATCACGCGACTGACTCGCCTTCTAGCAGCAGACAGAACAAAATGCTTCAGACAAATGCATGGATGAAATATAGGAAAAAGTAAATTTCAAAGATAGTCGGTTGCTAGTAACCGGAGCCTCAATATGCTGATTTTGAATATAGTAAGTACGGTTGTTTCTGCACACATTATGGCCTGAAGTTACTAACGGAGTAGAAATATGAAGTAATAACAGCAGCGCAACATTCGAATTTTGACCGGAAACGGGTAGTCACTGTACTGCGTTAAAGACTAGTTAGTGTCGAAAGGCGAACTAACGCCATGACTTCCCGGTACAGAAAAGGGCACAGCACACTGATTTCCAGCTAGACGCAGCTTGTACCTTGCAACAGTTGTGGTACGAAAATCGACCACTCATTCTCCATTCTATTCTTATTACTAAACACAAGTCACTTCTGCTGGCATGGTGTGAAGAGCACTGATACTGAGGAGATGGCAATGAATGACTTTAAAGGTGTTGTTGATCTGATGAGCCAATGTATCATATTTTCTGCCTGCGCTGACGGCAGGATCCACATTAGGAGGAAACGGGACGCGCCACCGACCCTGAAAGCATAGTACAGGCCATCCCAAAACGTGTCGGTCACTTTATGATATGGTGGGCTTTCTGTTCAGATTCTGTACGACCTCTAGTGCACATAGAAGATCGCTTGAATAATGAGGCTGTATCGGCATGACTGCAAACCATTTGCACCCTTTCCGCGCATCGTGTTTACAGTAATTGATGTTGTACTCCAACAAACAATGCGCCTTGACATCTTGCCTGATGTTTCCACGCCGGAAGAGCATTCTGGCGATTTCGTGCCTTGTCTTTTTTTCCGAATACCATTTGAGATCTCAAGAACATTTTTGAGGCGACTTGGAAAGAGCTTTCAGGCTTTTCGATACTCACCTATTTCCATGTTTGGATGTTTTCCAAAATTCTATGCCACCCCTGTGGCGCAGTAGTCTAAGCGCTGACTTCTGACCATTCGTCCAAGATGGGTTTGAATTTAAATGTCGGTGATGCATGGATTTCGTGTTTGTCTAATGGCACTAGCTCTCTCTCTCTCTCCCTTCCCAGGAGCCAGTAGAAATAAATTAGGAACGGGAGACTTCTTATAGACCATTGAGTTGCTCATGGTGGTCGTTAAACCTCCAAACAAACAATCAAACAAAAATCTCATCCAGTTTCCACGCCAAGATTAGCCCCGCATGTTACTATATAAGGGGTCATATATTTCTTCTAACAGAATGTATATAGTACATTTCTTTCCAGCTGTACATTTCCAATGATCATGGCACACTTTCCATTTATTTGAAACATTTTGATTACCAACTATTAATTCGTTAGTTATGCAAAACAGATATGCCAAAGAAAGTTTTAAATTTTATTCTAAGAATTGCTTCAAAAATTGTAATTTTTGACGTTTGAATCTGATTTTCAAAATGTTTAAAAGTCTTTCTGCAAAGAAATAAAGTGAAAATTTTCAACCTAGGCGCAAATACTTTACTGGGGTGCACATTTCTTCATTACTGAACGAGTTATATTGATATCCAGCAGAGGAAGCAAGTTTAGCACATTTTCAATAAGTTTTTAGTATTACAAAATTCGCTTCCCGTTTATTTTCATCATTTTAAACTGTCACATAAAAGCACGAAGGAATGTGTTCTTTATTTAAAGTCAAAATATGGGGATTGAAGAAATGTTCAATATTACTTATGAAAATTATTACGATTATATAATGTTTTGAAGCATTTAGGGAACTATCTGAAACTTTTCTCCGCTACCGGTCATTATTGCAATAAATATGCAGCCTACTTGAAAAAAACAATCATCAAGTAATATACTTATTGGTATATGTTTACTTAATTTCATGACATTGGTCAAATAATTCCATTAAAACAGTAAATACCTTTAATAAACTTCATTACGCACGCAGAACAGCAGCATAACATTTACTCTTACCTTTACGTAGGGTCATCATATTAAGATAAATGTTTAGAGTCTTACTAAACACATTTCAGTCGTAAATCCTCCTTTTGTGGAAGCTCCGTATGTTGTAAGTTCATCTTTTCTCCCTTTCACTGATGAACTTCTCTAAAAATATTTTTAATTCTTATTTGCAGTTGTGAAGTGTTATTTGCGCACAGTCTTCGCAGCGGAACAGAGGTGGGTTATATTAATTACTCAATCTGTTTCCTTTCACCATCTCAGTTAATTACAGAAAACCATTCAGCTGTACACCACAAAAGGATGAGAACGTATTTTTCTGACCAACCATTCTTCTAATCTTTGTGCATTCATTGCGGTATATTGTGATGTCAAAGTGCTAAACTACACTGACGGAAAAAATCCCAACACCACGAAAAAATAGTTGTAGAGGAATGAATTGGCGGCAATACAATTGTATAGGTAACATATGTATTCGATTAAGGTTTCAAGATCACAGCTTATTGTAAGCGCGAGAAGACTTTAATAACCGGTGTAACCGCCAGAATGTTGAATGCAAGCACGCAAACGTTCATGCATTGTGTCGTACAGGTGCTGGATGTCAGTTTGTGGGATGGAGTTCCATGCCTGTTGCACTTGGTCGGTCAATACAGGGACGGTTAATGCTGGTTGGGGGTGACGCTGGAGTTGTTGTCCAATGATGTCCCATACGTGCTCGATTGGTGAAAGATCTGGTGATCTAGCAGGCCACGGCAACATGTCGACACTCTGTAGAGCATGTTGGGTTACAACAGCGGTATGCGGGCGAGCGTTATCCTGTTGGAAAACACCCCCTGGAATGCTGTTCATGAATGGCAGCACAACAGGTTGAATCACCAGACCGACGTACAACTGTGCCGTCATGGTGCGTAGGATGACCACGAGAGTGCTCCTGCTGTCATAGGAAATTGCTTCCCAGACCATAACTCCAGGTGTAGGTCCAGTGTGTCTCGGCCGCAGACAGGTTGGTTGCAGGCGCTCACCTGGCCTCCTTCTAACCAACACACGGCCATCACTGGCACCCAGGCAGAACCGGCTTTCATCAGAAAACACAACAGATCTCCACTCCGTCCTCCAATGAGCTCTAGCTTGACACCACTGACGTCGCAAACGACAGTGGTTTGGAATAAGTGGAACGCACGCTACAGGGCGTCTGGCTCGGAGCTGTCCTTCAAGTAACCGATTTGTAACAGTTCGTTGTGTCACTGTGGTGGCAACTGCAGCTCGAATTGCTGCCGCAGACGCGGTACGATGCGCCACGGCCATACGCCGTACACGGCGGTGTTCCCTCTCAGTAGTGCCACGTGGCCGGCCGGAACCCGGTCTTCTTGAGGCAGTATCTTCCCTTGACCACCGCTGCCAACAATCATGCACAGTGGCTACATTCCTGCCAAGTCGTTCTGCAATATTGCGGAAAGAAAATCCACCTTCTCGTAGCCCTATTACACGACCTCGTTCAAACTCCGTGAGCTGTTGATAATGGCTTCTTCGTCTTCTTAAAGGCATTCTTGACTAACATCAACACACTACGTCGAATCTCAACGATAACTAACGCTCACGAACGTTACAGCGCGTATTTACAGCAAACCTGCTTTGCATGTTTCGAGGGGCGCTACTAGCGCCACACGTATGCGCCGAGCGCGAAATTTGCATAGACGTCATCTTACAGATGTACTCTCAACGCCTACCAACTGTCGTTTATCTAATACAACCCCTTCTTGGTGTGGGGATTTTTTTCCGTCAGTGTATTTTGTGTTTCAGAATTTCAGAAAGAACAAATAATTATTCGTAAGAATAGCTCCTCAAAGATTATTTCATATTCACCATAATCCGTAAATTGAGTAATTACTCTGTTCGAAAAAGCCTCATATTGGGTCGAAGGAAAGCAATGCTCGGGGCCAGTGTAATATTTTGTATAATAGTTTTGCTAGAACGAATGAACTGAATACGGTGAATCTGCAACTTCGAAATATGGCATCAGTTATTTTTAAACTGCAAGAATATGATGACTAAATGTTTTGCGACCAGTTTCTCTACGATGGGTAATTCACCCTATATTTTTGTAAAAACGTAAGAAAATATTTATATCTACCCAAGCGTTCAGATGCATTAAATTTGCAGAGATACTGACTGACCTTACTGTCATTTCTCCAAATCAATGAAATTTAGGAACAGAATGTGCGAGACACAGAGAGCTTTTTAGCATATGTTCTGATGTTCTTGAAATGCAATGAACAACTAATACTGAATTTTACAGTAGTACGTAGATTTTGTCTGATTCAGCATGCTTTAACCCTTTAACCGACTGGAACAAATTAACTCGGGGTTAGCAAAATGGGCAGAAATCAGCACGAACTATTATATTCGTTGCCTAAGAAGTAAGTCGAAAGCGACTGAAGTAAGTAAACCTGTGCGCCAGAAATCGTTGCTTTTCCTTTAAGATTTTCATTAAAAGTGGTCATTTAACCCTTTCACCAGCTGGAACGAATTAACTCGGGGTTAACGAAATAGGCTGAAATCAATTCAAACGAATACATTCGCTGTCTAAGAAATGGGCCGAACGCGACAGAAACGAGTGAACCCGAGCATCACAAATCGTTGTTTTTACCTTAGGTTAAGTTGTCATTTGGGGGGTATGATTGTCAATAATCTATCATACCTGATTACCTTTTCCGCTACTAATGCTATAAAAAGGGGTGACGAACCTAAGAAGAGAAAAGATATTTAAGCAACTTGTTTCTACCCAGTGGCATGATGTCCGTATCCGAGGGACTACTCCTTTCGAATCATTCATTGGGTAATAGAGCAGAGAATAAAGGACTATAAAGGAATCAGACTACATATCGTAAGACTAAGGAATGTGAGGGAGCACCTACAACCAGCGACAGATTTATAGTCGATAATCCTGAGATAAAAGAGGGAAAGGAATTGTTTAGACGTAGCGTTCGTATACCCCGGTCACTATAATAACACTTCTGTTTGAGGAGCGCAGGAAAATTTGGGTAACTTTTGGTTCAGGTACACCGGCCGCTTAAAGGGATAAGTACGTACTTACATCCAACTGTTTTTTAACAGGTACATCACATTTGAGTGTATTTTCTAAAGCTTTAACATAAGGGTGCAACTAAAGAGGTGGCCATTAGCAATAATAAATTTAAACCAACTCCTTAAGTATAAAAAACAATTAACGCTGAAATCATCCGAGTACTGATATCGCTAATGAGATCACTCTCGCATTTATGCAAATGCCCCGAAAGAAGCGTAAATGATAACAGGGCAACAGTAGTTTCAAAACGAATATTGATTATCTAGCCTTTCACTAAAATGACCTGAGTAGCAATTAAGCCGAGACTATGGTCTCTGCGGTGGTTGTGTATTTTTTATTATGATGAATATGAGTTAAGCAGGTGTTCATATTTAAAGCTGTGTGTCGCGTCACGCTCACGAGTGTCAAACAAAGAAATATTAAATACTGCACAAAGATCACTACTCTGTACACAGCACCACATACATAATTACAAACACTAGACGTCACTTGCGCTGCCGCATTGTCTGTCTGGGAGAATTTCTGAGTTGACCACGTATTTATTCACAGTGAAGTACTTATACGATTTTCAGAACTTTACTTATGCAATGAAGCCTTTCGACAGAAAAACCCGTTTCTGGTTTCACTGCAATCTACACACAATAAAACATTTAATGGTTAACATGATTTTATGTTAAAATTAAGTAATGTTTGCCTTTAAACGTTTTGCTATATTCGAAGTCCGAAAGTTGGGCACTGCTCAAAAGGACATATTGTATAGCATTCCTTTTAGAATGCAAGGAAATGTACGGCTGATCAAATTCCTGTGAGCTTTGAAATGTACGGTAAGCGCACAAATATAAGGCGTTCGAAGTCCGGCTGTGTTAACAGTTATAACGTAAGTCTTTTTCGTAAGCAAGACTGGTGTTACGCTATTTCTAAAATCATGACTAAAAAATGTTGAACTAAATAAGAATACGCTGCAATAGTTTACAGCCGCAAGAAACATAAACAGAAGCCAATTTACAGTAATCTATTATTGATCCAGCAATATTTCAGTGGATCCATAATAGAGCCACATATGATCTAATTTTTACATAGAGCGAATATCTCCACACCCACACATACACTAAGCGACTGATGTATCGTCCTTTTTATCTATCATTCTTATCACATTCATGCGTCACTCACTCCGACCTCAGTTGTGTTGCCAACTTCATTCTTGTGAGAGAAAAGATATCACGTTAAGTTTGGAAAGTGTAAAAGAGAACAAACTCAAATTTACATAGGAAAAGGAACTAAAAATGAAAGTTAAATTAGAATATACGTCACACAGTGCCTGCAAAAAATGTATCGTCCTTCTACAAAAAAAAAGATGCCGGAAGCCACAGAAGTAAGTACAGTTTTCATGCGAAGATAAATGCATAGTTTTATCGCGAAGGACTACCACAGTTGGAAAAGTAATGAGCCAATAGGGCAAAGATACGTATTATTAGGTAGAAGCGTAACGATATGGTCAGAATATAAGGCACAGGCTTAATAGAATGAAAGAACTTACAGAACCCCTGTTATATAGTACTATCTAAAAATGTTTCTATACGTTATCTTACATAGATATACGCACCAGTTGGTCGTTGTAATACACTGAAGAGCAATTGAATTAGAGACAGCTGGCGTTATGCAAATGTGGCGCTGTAGGCGGCCCTGTAAACGGAAATGAAAGGACGTATGCAGCGATCCGACAATGTAAGGAGTGATGCAAAGGGAATGAGCAAGAGTCGGACGCAGTATGGGTAAGACGATGGATCCAAGCGCATTTGATCATGGGCAAATTGTCGGGGCCCGACGAATGGGTCACTCCATCTCGGAAGTCGTGCAGGCACTGGGATTTTCATGAGCCACTGTGTCACGGGTGCACCGTGAGTACATCGAACCCGGTAAAACCATCTCTGCAAGGGCTAACTGCCGTGGACAACAGCGTGTGGATGAGCGGGGTCATCGTCGGCTAGCTCGCATTGTAACAGCGGATAGACGGGTCACGGTGCAAGAAATTACTCGGCAATTTAACGCTGGTGCACAAAAACGTGTAAGCAGCCACGCCATCCAGAACCATCTCCTGGCTATGGGGTACAGAAGCCATCGTCCCACGAGGGTACCGCGGCTGACCGCACATCACAGGATGCAAAGATTAGCATGATCGCGGGAACATCGCCACTGGACCCTAGACATGTGGAAAAATGTTGCCTGGACTGATGAGTTGTGATTCACGTTGGTACATGCGGATGGCAGGATACGAGTACGGCGCAAACCACATAAAGCGATGGATCCTTCATGCCAACAGGGTACTCTTCAAGCTGGTGGGGGTGGCATTCTCGTCTGGGGACTGTTTAGGTGGACTGAAATGGGACCCCTGGTACGTGGGACATCGTTCCTCACAGGTCAGCGTTACCGGGATATCCTGGACGACCATTTGCTCCCGTTTGTGCGTCTTCAACATCCCACTGGGGACCTCATCCTGCAACAAGACAATGCACCGTGCCATCGCTTCCGAATTGTATCCGATTGGTTGGATGAACACTCCACCGACGTGACCTCGCTTCCTTGGCCAGCCAGGTCACCTGACCTGAATCCCATCGAGCACATCTGGGATGCCATCGAGAGAGATGTTCGAGGCTCTGATCCCCCTCCATCAAATCTTCGTAAACTGTGGGAGCTTGTTCAGGGGTCGTGGATCCGTATGGCTTCCCAACGCTTCCGGTGTTTTGTCGAGTCCATGCCGAGACGAATCGCCGCCGTCATCAGGGCGAAAGCTGGTGCTACACGTTACTAAATAGGTATCTCTAATTCAATTGCTCTTCAGTGTATATCACATTTTGTAAAGCACAAAAGAATGATCCAAAGCCCTTAGTGAAATATGAAGGTGTTCTTCAGGTTTTTAATTTTGCAAATTTCTAGCTCCTTTCAATTTCTATTTTTTTTCTTGTCGTCTTTTAACCTAAACAAAATCAGACTGGGTTCGATCTTTTTACATTTGCCATATACGAAGATTTCCAAGATATTGATTCAAGTGGCAGTCTTCGAGTTACTAGGAGGAAGGAAAGACTGATCAAATAGCCAATTGTTATCACATAAGATTGCGAAGAAGAAATGTTTGGCCTGTTTACGATTGAATACCGTGCCGTTTAATTTAATCAGATTACTTCTCGAAATTAGATGTTAAGAAATACTGACCAAGCTTACATTTCAGCATCAGTTTCTGTATTGTCTCCTCTTATTTCTCTATGGTGATTTCTCTGTTGTCGTGAATTAGTATCTCTCGATTCAAAATACATTGCTGTAAAGGAAGATGAATTTCGGAAAATAATTAAGCATTTCACTGATTAAGAATGAAAAAATTACATTCCGTTAACTCAGAGCTTTTGTGTCGTGTTCATACTGTCTGTTCTTGCCGTCAATGTTCTTTCGCGAAAGGTAATCGCTTTGCATAATCAAAATTTACTGTTTTATAAATATGCATATACAGTATTACGTACTCTGCGTTTTGTATCGTCTTCTCATTGTATATTACTTTTACCGCATTTTTTAGAGAAATAATTATTTTATCAAGACCAAGAATTTGTTTTATTGAAATTCTAACGAAACTAACATCGGCAGTAATATCTTAAAAAATTAGTTTGCCTTTTCAATCTACATTGGTGTCCAAAATTAACGTGACAAATACAAATTCCAAAACATGTACAAAGCGAGACGACCGACGGTAAATAATTTTCAGCTATATGTGCAAGGGGAAACGCTATGTCGACGTACCTAAGCGAGATTGTAGTAGCTTCTATGGAAATACGCAAATGTCGACGGTACGTCATCGAGCTGATAGGAAGAGGAATTCACTAAACGTTGTTCTGAGCCGGGTGCGGCAATTGGAGCTCGGGTTGGGGCTCCGCACCATCACTTAAAAGACACTTTATGGTGGAGAGCGAACGGTAAATGGGAAACAGGGCAATCGAAAGCTGAGGTAGCAAGATGACTAAATGTGAGAACTGTCTCCAATCCTTGGAGGCAGTTCGAGGAAACCGGAACAATACTCAGAAGGCCGGGACACGGACGCCCACGAGCCACAACAACCAAGTAACTTTTTCAGGAGCTCCCCTCCGCTACGGAAACAAGAGCTGAGTTCCGACTCAATTTTCTGAGCCCGTGGTATATCAGCCCGAGCCTACCCGAGCCTGAATTTTATATTGCAAGATAGAGCCCAGGCCCGAACGAGCCCGAGAACTGACAAACCTGTTCAACCATTAATAAAAAACATCTCCTCTTCCACACTTCCACTCTCTCCTCCTTCTGCAATTAACCAATGTATTTCTCAAATGGGGAGTGGGGAAGGCACCTCTACCTATTTTTATAGTGTAGCTGTATGATTTTCTTTGACCGTTCGTTTCAACCTGAAGTGCATTGGGCGGCAGGGCATCCAAAATAATCGAGCGGTGCTACACTTGTTATGTTGCTCAAATAATGCTAATATTATCCCGCCATAATGCGCTGCAATATGTACGTTGCTAAATAGAATTAGCAGGGAACTATTGCGTGGAGGTAGGGGGTAAATTATCGTCGGCAAGCTATCAACTGTCCAATATCTATAGTTCTTGAAAAAACTTTTCCTTCTCTGAAGAAACACACTAATACGCGGCCTATGGCATTTTCTACCCAAGATCGGAATAAATAGTCATCTCCAATGCCCGCTCCCTAACTAGAACCATGCAGTTGCCAAAGAATTATCTTTACCAACTATAAAGTGTCTGGCTTGCTAAATCAGATAAAATCCCATTTTCATACAAACAAATTCTTTCTAACAGCCAAAGCGCGCAAGAGCACGCCTGTGCCTGAACCGCAGTAAATATTCTACAGCCCGAGCCCGAATCGGGCTCGGGCTGTAGAATATTTACTGCGTTTCGGACAGAGGCGCGGGCTTTCGGGCTCAGCCTATCTCAGCTCTGACGGGAACCGCTATATCGAGGCAAACAGTTTACAGAAGACTCCACGAGAGAGGTCTGTATCCCACTCGCCTCATCACACACAAGGGTGCGTTTGAATTGGGCACGACAACATTGTCCCTGACCCCTGATTAATGGGCCTGTGTTCTCTTCAGTGAAGAGTCGCGGTACAGCCTAAACCCCGATTTCCGACGAGTGTACATTTGAAAGAAAAATATTCTGACAGTTATACGAAGAACAAACAAAAATAAACAAAAAGATGAAAAATAATGGGAAGGTTCTTAAGGACTCTCCGGACAACTGTTATCAATTTACACTTATCGTTCTACTTTCGTACTTACAGCATCAGAGAAACAAAAATATTCAACAAGTGGCCAAATAGTTAGGGTGTTAATTCCTCACTAAAAAGCTTTAGCACAGTATAGAGTTAAGCATTGGAACTCTGCTTCAAGTATGGAAGAAATTATATGTGCGTTCTTGTATCCGTTGTTTTTGCATCCTGTCCAAGTAGGGGTTCTACCTGTTCCTTAGATTTGAGTCCCTCTAAATTCCTGTTTCCGCATTACTACGATTACCAAACAGAAGCAGAGCTATAAAGGCCATAGTTGGAAGTTTCAAAAATCCTGGGTCTAAGTAAAACCGATTTTTCTTATATACAGTAATGTACCCAAATTTTGACAATGCAGCAGGACATCATGCAGAACATAAATTTGTTTTGAAACATTATTCTGCGTTGTCTTTCGAAATAAATCCCTCATACGAATTTTGAAAAAGTTTGGAGACCGATTTTCTTTCTGTACCTAATGACAATACTGCGGAAAATCGGAAATTACTGGATTTGTCCCATAGCCTTCACCAGAATGGTGCAAACGAGGTGTGTTCGCCGCAGTAAGCTAATCACAATGTGTCTTTGCGTAATTCCATCAGAAAGAGAACTTTCAGAAATTTAAGTGGCATTGTTTCTGAAAGGTTCACTTGAAATTATAGCAGTAAAGCAATTTCGAAGCGAATTCTAATTTGGACTGCCTTTGGCTTTTTGTAGTAAAGCAATTTCGATATTGCATTCAAATCAAATTGATCATCTAAAACGCCAGTGTTAAAGGTTTCAATTTTTTTTTCTCCGTGTAGTTTAAACATATTGCTGTAGTCCGTTCGTTAGTCTCTTTAGCGAAGAAAAGAAGCTTCGCTGTTGACGACTAGGAATAGTGCAGAAAAAACTTTGATTCACTTGCAGTACTTTCCAGTGTCGTCGTACAGAGCAAGGAAAGTAAACCACCATGGAAAAAATTGTTTTACATATATTATTTCAAGGAACGTCATACCATGATGTGCTTTACCAGATGAAATTCGGGAAAATTCGATGCAACTCGAATTTTTCTTTAAGAAAGAATTTCAAACATATGATGTATGCGCTTATAACTCCCCACATGACAAACATGCAATAACCATATATGAATCATCTTATAATGCTACTGCTGAATATTTCTTTTAGTCATGTAAACCTGTTTTTTGCGCACATTTTAACTCTATGGTTTGTAGATGATGTATTTCAGAGATCCACACACCTTGACGACAAATATGTTTGCTTTCAGGTCTTCAAGTAGTTCTCAAGTCTATCATCAAGGCCATGGCACCTTTACTCCAAATAGGCCTCTTGGTGCTTTTTGCCATTGTAATATTTGCTATTATTGGCCTTGAATTTTACAGTGGTGCTCTTCATAAAACTTGTTATGCTATAGAAGATAGAAGTAAGTAAATATTTTTTACCTTTATTGAGATTTTTAGTAAAGCATTTATTGTGAAATGTTGACTATGTTTATCAATGAGTGCATCAAAAATCTGTTATTGATTTAAATATGCAATTTAAATTATTCATACTCATACTAAACAACGGTTGTGATTCCTTTTGGGAATATATGTTAGTCTGAATATATAGTACTAATAATTTTTATGGTAAATATTATGATTAAAACACACTCAAATCTGCATGTGTCAGCAACGTATTTTAGCATGACACTGGCGTAGACCACTACAAAAAATCCTTTAGTGCTGAATGAAAGACGCTCTCTCTATTTCTTCTCCCCAAGTTTATTCCACAACGGTCTGCATTGACACAATTTCCTCCACATCACTCCAGCATACCTTTGAATTTCATCCACCTATATCTCACTTCTTCTTCTGGGCCTTTTTCAGTCCCTTGGTGCCCAATCTAATATTTCAGTTGTCCATTGGTGGTCAGTTCTTTCAGCACAATGTGTCAGTCCCGTCGCGATTTCAGGGACTTAACTTCGATCATGATGTATTCCCCTAGTTTCATTTTTCTGATCCACGAATTTCCCTTCTTACCTTTCCTGGTTACACCAAGCATTCATCTCTCCAGGCTTCTTTCTTTCAGTTGTCTGCAGCCTCTCTATCTCTTTTAAGTTAAGCTCCATGTTTCTAGTCTGTAACTAAGAACTGAAAGGATGCATTGTACCTGATTTCGCACTTTTCTTTTTAAGACAATGGTAAATTGCTCTTGAAAATTGTACTGTTTAGCTTACGATTTTCCGTCGGGTCGCAGAACTCACTTAATTCCTGAAGAAATTACGAGCGGCTACTTTGTTCGTGGTAATACTGCTTCGCTGCTTATTACCATTAAACACACTCTAGTGCTGTTGTCTGAGAGGTCAGAAGGTTAGCATTTCGCAACCATTGATTAGCTTCGATCACTGGTTGATACATGAACATTATGTTTACTCTTGGAGTTTAGTTTTCCTCATTCCTTGGAGCCAGTAACCGTACACTGGGTATGAATGATTACTTCTATAATTTGATGCTCATGTGAGTTGTTAAGCTACTAAACAAAAATCTTTTAGCTAAATTAGAAACGGAGATAACGACTGTGGTTGATGCACTGGCCAACGATGTAGAAAAATTATGAAATTCGTATAAGGAAAGAAATGCCACGGCTACATGATCCAAAAATGCTGTTCCTACCGATCTCCTTTAAAAGATAATCGCCGTTGGTGATAAAGTACTTGGTAAGATGGCATTGAATTTCAGTTTGTTACCGTGTAAATAATTAAATAAATGAGAAATATTAGTAGGACCCCGTGATGATGTTTAGAGAATTTTGTATACAGCTATCGCTGACAGAAGAGAAGGCTAGCACAAATATTGTTAAATTTTTACAAAACGAAACAAGACTAATACCGCTCCATTGGAAAAATATGCTGAAAGGAGAATTTATTGTACATACCCAACTAATAACTCGTGGGCCTGAATTGCGCCCTCACAACAGCACTAACACTAGGACATATGGACTCTACTAGGCGTTGAAAACGGTAGGGTGGTACTGTGGCCCGTGATTCTAGGACAGTCGCCCGTAAAGCGAAGAGAGATTCCGGTGGTAGATATTGGTCAGGAATGCGCCCAAGTAGCACACTGACATTGGCCAACGGTTGGCCCAATGATATTTTTGCGTCGGCAGCGTTGGGCGATGGTTGCGTTGTTTATCGAAGATTGGCCAACGGTTTTTCCAACCACACATGACCAACCATTTATCAACAAATGACCACTTAACGGTTGTCCGATGGTTGTCCAACAACACATGACCAACCATGGTTGCCCAACAACACATGATCACATTGGAAAACTGTTTGCAACAGTTTTCCAATGTGGGTCCAACCGTTGAGCCAACACATACCAATTGTTGGCCGCCGAGTCGCCTCGCCGCTGGGCCGACCGTTGAAAGCCCACGGTTGGTCCAAAATAATATTGCTACCTTGGGCATCGCCCACTTCGTACCACAGATACTCAATTGGGTTCGAATCCAGAGAGTGATAGCGCCACTCGAGGGCTGTGAACTCACTGGACTACTGCGACAACTATTTTTCTTTTTGTTTTTGTTTTTTTTTCAAAATGGGAGCAATGAGATGGGCGTTATCTTGTTAAACAAAGATATCTTTCTGTGGGAAATGGATAACCATGAACGGGTGTAGGTGGTCGGCGAGTGCGTCAGCTTACCCTTTCCCGGTGACAGTGGTCACAACTGGTAGAACTGACCCCAAGATGGCCGACGAAGCACACCCCAGTACATTGCATCGCCTCCACCAGTCTGTAACACCTCAACTTTATGGTTGGTCGGTCAAAGATCTCGTGTAGACTACGCCACACGTGCACACTTCCTTTCGACGTGTTGCATTTGGAACTTAGATCGTCGGACCAAGCTACCCGTTCCCAGTCTTCCATGGTACAGTCAACAAAAGTTGTCGATGTGCCGTCGTTCTTCGAATGATTTTTGCACAAACCTTCGTAGGTGAGTTTTCCTTGAATGCCCACGCTATCTACTCTACTGTGGTCTTCCGTTCCGATATACGATACGAATGAGGCAGCACTCACAACAAATATCAAAGTTCCGTTTACTGCCAGATTTTCCTCGGTGGCTGTCGGTTTTGACATAGACCTGGTACACTCTTGCGACGGTAGCAGGGCAGAAACGTCCTACATTCTGCAGTACCCGAGATTTAGCACCCCATCTTCTTCGCATCGCCTATCTGGCCACGATAGAAGTCGATAAGGTCGCTGTGTTTACCCATCATCAGAGTGGCAGATACACTATACGGCAGATAGGCATCATACTGCACGTTTCGGCTAGCTACATTATGTGGCGGGATAGGGCTGGTTTGTTAATATGTGCGCTGTATATAATGAACTGTGCTTTTAGTGTATTTTCAATTACAGAGAAAGTAATGAATTACAAATGATTCAGAGGTCCAAAAACATAGATGATGAAACGTGTTCAACATCTAAAAAAATCCCAAGCTTATCTCATTACTTGGTTGATATATCCTTTGTACTATCCTCGGAAAGTTGTTAATATTTTATAGCTGGTAGTATTTGGTATTTTACCTCCGTTATGAACACTTCCACAAACGGGTAGGTATATCTGTATGCATGTGTGTGTGTGTGTGTGTCTGTATTCTGAAGTAGGTGGCAATTTTAGATTTTAGAAGTTTGAGTTGTATTGTTAAATGTGACAACCCATTTCATAATTATGAAATATACAGGAAGTGGACAAATAACTAAAATGCTTCAGATCATTGGCCTTAGTAACAAATATTATATCCGCAGAATTGCAGCACTGAAGTATAGGTTAGTGAATTTGTGAAGTTCCTGGTTAACCGTTTTCTTGGAAACCCGGATCTTTGAGCTGCATCTTGAGTTCAGTGATTACAGCAGTTGCAGTGCATTTGTAATTTTTGTCTACAATCCTTGCCAACGTTTTTCTGTCTGTCCTTCTGAGCTTAGGTTTTCTGTGGTTGCACGCCCTCGCGGAAGCTGTAATTCCATATTTTGTAAATGATACCATGACTTTAGAAATATTTCCTCTGAAATACTGAAGTTTAACCGTTTTAGTTATATCCGTCTCTGCTGAACTGGCACCCACAATTTACCGTCTTTAGAAAACCCATGAGTCCCTTATTCTTCTTTGTTTAGTTTGTTGCACACTAAACAAAGAATGTTCACTTTGTCGATTATGTTGAACACATAACAGCACACTCTGTAAAATGTAATAAATAAAAGCGATAAGAGTTTGAACTCCATACTGTTCTTAATGGGTTTTTTTTTTTTGTTGTTACAGTTATGTTGTCTTTAATGCCTGTTACGGCCATGCTGTCCTTAATGCTTGTCTATGTAAAAATTCGTAGAGGAGTGAGCAGAAAAATTATAATTTATAACCTAATTGCATAGTAAAAAGTTTGATAATACTATGGTTTCGTGTAATATCTTAGGCCATAATAATGCTCCATATATTATTTCACAGCTGTTATCATCAAACTGCTGAATTGTTACTTATCTAATAAACTGCGTAACCTCAAAGCTTCTCAATGCTAACTCTCCAGAATTAGTTTGAGTGTGGGTCATTTATATTCTAGATGGACGTGTGTCCAATTTTGCAACTGCACTCGAGAGACTAATAAATTTAAATCCTGATGTTTTCCTCCAACAGAACCAAGAACTCATTGAATAAAGTGGATCGTCTAATTGTTTCTGCCGTGTCTCTAAATTGATGCCATAACTTTACATGTGCCAACAATGAGCAAGTTTCTTTATTTTCTTCCTCTAAACAGATTGCACGTTCCCAGTTCACGTGATGTTCTAATTTGCATATATTTGGTTTAGAAAGCTGTGCTTCTAATTACGTAGAAACATATTGCAATGTGTCTATAGATCAGAGTTCATTTCTCGTTATCTTACTTAAACGCTGAGTTCGTCCAAGGAGACTTTAGTTTTCAGTTTGCAATACGATTTTGCATCATTCTATCGCTCTCCTTTTTTTTCAGTTTCCAAACGCAGCAATTTAATATCTCGTACAATTCAGGAAATTCTGTTGTACTCTAGACGGCATTTTTTTGGAACTGGGTGCTCTCAAATATAGGCTAAATGTCGTTTCTTAAATATCTGTGAATTTATTTTTCCTCACATTTCAGCATTTCTTTTCTAATTTTTCTATTCTTGTAGTGTACTACTGGATTTTTTTATATAGCTGATCTGACAGAATTTTTTTGGTCAGTCTTTGATGTATCGAAGGTTCAGAATTTTCTATTTTTCTTGTATTTAATAGTTCAGCTCTCTTTGCCGTTTCGCTCAAGTATTACATAATTTCGGAGCATGTTTTCTTTTCTTTTCTTTCTTAATTCTTAATTCAAAACTATGTACTACCTCTCATTTGCGCAGTCGTTAACTCAGACAGCATTTCGTTCTTCCCACTGAATGCTAAAGTTAGTAATAAAATGCTAAAATAAGTATCCCGATAAAGTACGTTTCGTAGCCTTGTGATGTCCTGACGCTAGCAATATTTTTCCTTCAATTTTCATAAAATAAAAATTTCTTAAGAAGCTTATTCAATTTAATGATGTAGGTTTGCTTTATTTATTCTATACCGTCCAGGGTAATTTTAAGGATTAAATCAGTTCACTGGAAGAGTGAAGTACACAAAAACACCAAGAAGCAAATGATATGGAACAAACAAAATCGTCTTCGTTCCTTATGTTTAGAATCACTCAAAACAAAATATTTCAAACAGATATAATGCTTGCATTTTTAAGGTAATTTTCATTGTTCTATGTATTCCATTCTTTATTTTTCCTTTAAATCATTTTTTGATGTATTCTTCCAGCTAATAATGAGTACAACTGTATTTTCACAGCCGTAAGGTGTTTAATAAAACCACAACTTTTCAGCAAAACTCACAAGCTGTCAATGAAATGCTGAATTAGTTTAAAAATTAGGAATACGAAAGTCTCATACAAAGGCCGTTCCATGAAGACTGAAAGTAATTTGTTTTGCGTTGGCAACAGTGCGAAGGCGAGAAATAACCACGTAGACGACTAACTGACTTAAGAAAGTATCTGTGGCAACAGTTATTGCCCGTGGCAGACGATTCTGGTTTTCTTATTGCGCAGTTGTTTAAAGTACGTCTGCATTTCGCCATACAGCTATGCAGGTGAGTGATTCAGAGTTAAAAAGTGAAATGCGTTGTGCGATAAAATTTTGCTATTGTTTGGTGAAAACGGCTCCAAAAACAGTTGACTTAATGAAAAAAGCTTACAAAGCTAAATGTTTGGGTGAGTCAGCGACTTTTAGATGGCACCATGATACCAAAAAAGGTGTTTGTCGGCAGAACACGCTCCTAGGCCTGGTCGACCTGAAAATGTTGTTTGCAAAATTCTGGGGAAAAAATCGACGAATGACGTGTGAAGACATAGCGGCGTCAACTAATATTTCAAAACTGTCGGCATTCCGCCTTCGGCGCGACACATTACTGCTGCATCGTGTGTGTTCCAGATGGGTACTACATCACCTGACGAGAGAACAATTGTTGGCCAGAGTTCAGGTGTGTCATGAGTGGAAACAAATGATTGCAAAGGGTCCAAACTTGCTAAACACAGTAATAACTGCCGGTGAAACATGGGTCCACTATTTCGACCCCTCTCACGAAGCGCGCAACGAGTGTCTGGAAACACACAGGCTCCCCTCCTCCGGAAAAAGACTGCCAAATCAAATCTGCTGGGAAGGTGATGATGTTAAGTTTCTTTGATCATAAAGGTGTAGTCTACCATCATACCATTCCTCCACAAATTACTGTCAATGCTGAGTATTACATTTCAGTCTTGAAGCGTCTGCGACGACACATATCGATTAAGCGACCGGAAGTGGTGGGCAAATGGACCCTACACCATGATAACTTCCGCTCACATGTGTTCAACAGTTTCTTACGAAATGCAATATTGAAATCATTCCACAGCCTGCCTACAGTCCTGACCTCGCTCCGTACGATTTCTGGTTGCTTCCACCAATGAAAGAGAAGTCCCGTTACACAACATTTAACATAGATGCTGACACAAATTTTGAAAATGACAATCCGATTTTTGGCGTAAATGTGACAAGGATGGTAAGTCAGATAATATCCGAAAATTTTCAAGTTTTCGGATATTATCTGACTTACCATCCTTGTCACATTTACGCCAAAAATCGGATTGTCATTTTCAAAATTTGTATTATATGGCGCAATCCCGTATTTCTTTCATGATAGATGCTGACGTTATTCAAGCTGTACAGGGGTTGCTAAAGCAGCTTCCACAAAATGCCTTAGCCACATGCTTTGAAACGTGGACTGAAAGATGGGACTGTTGCATATAATCCGAGGGAAGATACTTTGAGAAAGAATAACATATATTTTGCTGTACTTATATTTCTGCATTGTGTGTGATTTTACTCTCAGTTTTAATGAAAAAGCCGTTGTAGTACGCGGTCCGAAGCTGGTGGAGGGTGTATCAACAATCCATGATTTTTCGGTTGTTCAGAGGCTAATTAAACTTCTTTGTGAATGGGATTTAATATCTGTAACAGAGATAAACCACATTTTTTTTAATTAGCAAATTTGCAAATCATTGTTCTTTTTTGTTTCAGCACTTTGGCCAATTCATTTCTCGAGTAGTGATTCATCAAGCTTTTTATATAAGTTTGTTTACGCTTTCCAACCGTAGGTTGAAAAAGCGTATATGCTCCAGCTTTTCCCGTCCGTCTGTCCGTCTGTCTGTCGGCACGATAACTCACGTAAAAATGGTTCGATTTCGATAAAATTTTCGTATGTGGTAGGGGACCACCAGGGGACGAACCCTATTGAAAATGGGTGAAGTGGGGTCAAATGTCACGCCATAAGAGCGGGATCCATACAATTGACCTTATGCATCATAACTTGCGTAAATATGGTTCGATTTCAATGACATTTTAGTATGTGGTAGAGGACCACCTGGGAACGAACCCTATTGAAAATAAATGAAATGGGGTCAAAGGTCAGGACATAGAAGCGGGATCCATTCCATTGCCTTTATGCATCCTAACTTGCGTAAAAATGGTTCGATTTCAATGAAATTTAAGTATGTGGTAAGGAACCCCATGGGAACAAACCCTGTTGAAAATGGGCGGAATGGGGTCAAAGGTCAGGACATAGGAGCGGGATCCATTCCATCGCCCTTAACCCATATTATTAAGGTGGACGTCAAGTAATTTTGCTTCCTATACTTCCAATGGAAAAACTTTTGTACACATTTCCTTCACAATTAATTTGTTCCCAAGGATGAAAATTTGAACATTGATTAAAATAACTTCTTACTATAACTTGGAATACGTAATATTTTCTAAAACATAACCATAATTATATTAAAAATCAATAACTTTTCCTTTGGTGGTGTTGAAACCAGAAAAAGAATGGCGCGACCTGTACTTTGATGACGTCAGTAGACAAACAAATGTTGGATTGCATAATTATAGTTATGTTATAGAAAATATTAGGTATTCCAAGTTATAAAATGAAGCTATTTTAATCGATGTTCCAATTTTCATCCTTGGGAACGCATTAATTGTCCAGAAAAAAGATGGCGCGACCTGTATTTTCATGACGTCAGTAGACAAACAAATGTTGAATTACATAATTATGGTTATGTTTTAGAAAATATTAAGTATTGCAAGTTATAAAATGAAGCTATTTTAATCGAAGTTCAAATTGTCATCTTTGGGAACGCATTAATTGGGAAGAAAAAAGATGGCGCGACCTGTATTTTCATGACGTCAGCAGTCAAACATTTGTGCGGATCCTATTAAAGTTTTATGACGTCACACTTTTGCTAGCAGATGGCCGCGATTCCCATCTGCCCCATTACGTCACGCGTTGTGTGCGTATGTTCGTTTGCACGATAACTCGCGTAAAAATCGTTCGATGTCGATGAAATTTTATTATGTGGAAGGGAATCACCTGGGAAGGAACCCTATTGAAAGTGAACGAAATGGGGACAAAGGTGAGGAAATAGGAGCGGGATCAATTCCACTGTTCTTATGCGTCATAACTAACGTAAAAAAGGTTCGATTTCGATTAAATATTAGTATGTGGTAGGGGATCACCTGGGGACAAACCCTATTGAAAATTGGCGAAATGAGGGTCAAAGGTCAGGACCCAGGAGCGGAATCACTTCCATCGCCATTATGCGTCATAACTTACGTAAAAATGTTTCGATTTAGATGAAATGTTAGTATGTTGTTGGGGCCTGAGCCTGGGGACGAATCCTATTGAAAATGGGCGAAATGGGTCAAAGGTTAGGACACAGAAGCGGGGTCTATTCCATAGCCCTTATACATCATAACTTACGTAAAATTGCTTCGATTGCAACAAAACTTTATCATGTTATTTCGGAGGTATACTGAACTAGTTCTGTTGAATATCGTCGAAATGGGATCAAAGGTCAGGGCGTAGGAGTGAGATTTATTCCACAGCCATTTTATGATTTCTAGTATGTTGGAAAGCGTATCATAATCAATGCATTGCATGATTTTACTAACTTGTCAACGTTACCGAAGTTGTAGCTGGCAGATATCTGCACGTGGTTTATTGTTCAGATTTATATCACCAGTTCTTATGTTTTGTGCAATTAACTCAAGCTCTTATACTTAGTTCGAGATATTCAGCTCATGTAGGGCGGTATTGTGATTCTCTACTTGCCTTCTATTTTCTTCATAAAGAAAGAAAATAGCTCACCGTTATTATCTGGAACACACGTCACAGTTTTCCGTTATTTCTAACTTCTGCATTTCGAGTTTTTCAAAGCTTCTAAAGCACTGTTTAAATCTTCCCCTGCTCAAAAATGAGTGTCATGTGTAGACTTATAATTCAGAAAGCAAAACAGCAATAGATTTTACGGAAAACTAAGATGATCGACATTTCTAATAACAAAAACATGATACTAATCTGAAGACTGAGCATTCATATTACTAGATACATTTTTCAGACTGATGGCACGGCAAGTTTTAGTAGGCACTTATTCCCCTTTATCATATGATGTAGCATAAGTTGCATGCAGTGAGCGAAATTAACTTAATCAAATTGCATTACTAACAGTTGTATCCCCATCGCAAAAAGCTCAGACATCAAGCAATCTTACTTCTTACTATTTCTTCCTTTGAAACAGTTTTTCGTCTTTGTCAAAATTAACATTTCACTGGTAAATTATTTATTCTTAAGCTCCATTCCGTACATATACTCAGGTAATCTCAAGATCTATAACATCATTTGATGTATATTTATATATGCTTTACTGCAGTTTTAAAACGATGTACAGGCAATAAAAGCGCTCTTATCTCATTAGAATATTTTACTACACAATATATTCCGCTGGGAGACAAAAATAAAGTCTTAATGGCCCGTACGAAAGGACAGCAGAATTGCATCGCTTTTGCGGCCGCATGATGCAGTGTGATCGGATTCCTCATCGGAAGATGACGGTAAATATTGTGGCTTTGAAAAGTAAAGATGGGGAATGCAGTAACATCCATTATAAGCTTTTATTTTTAACCTGGAATAGCAAATGCGCTCCAGTGTAAGACATCTAAAGCGGGACCTACTGTTGAAATACGATATCTTTGATAGCTCAGAAGCATAATAAAGCGCTCTTTCTCATTACTTTTCGTATACAAGATTTTTATGCCCAAGCAGAGAGCAGGGTTCTCTTACCATTAGAGGAATAAATATGGGTAGCAGAAACAAAGCATTCTTAATAGAAAAACGTGGATCGAGTTACATAGTAACATAATTATAATACGCTCCCAGTAGGCTTTAGTCCTGAATTGAAATCACAGAATATTCAATAGCCATGTTTTCATTGCTTTTTCTAAGGCGTTATTCATGTAAGACATAACGCTGTGCTTGATTTTATTTTCCTTCATAAAAACATGGAAATAGTGTGCTTGTCTTACATTTTGAATGCTTAAGCTCGAAATGTTCAGGTGACTGTTCCAGATAAGCAGTTTAAAGCATTTAAATGGCCCGGTGGCGCAGTGATCTAAGCGCTGGCTTATCACTCTTCGTCCAAGTGAGTCGGGGTTCGAATCGCGGTGAGGCATGGCTGTTGTATTTATCTCACAGCACTGGGGCTCTCTCACTTCTTTGAAAACAGTAACTCAAAATTAGGGACGGGAGACTCCTAATAGCCCACTGACCTCACAGTGGTCGTTAAACCCTCAACCAAAAAAAGAAAAAAAAAGCATTTAATGTGCCAAAAATGAAATATTTGTCAAAGCGACTGGTACGACACTTACACAGATTAATAGAACACAGAACCTGAGTGTAGTTCTTGTGAAAATATGGCAACTCTTGAGAACGATATCAATCATCGCAGCTATAACAGATTCAAATTCCTGACTATGGAAAAGACATTTTAACATGATCTAGCAAAAGCCCGGTCGTTAATCAGACTAACTAAACTTCTCTGCACAGTATCAAGAAATTTTACGATTAATATAAGTTACCTACTCCAAATGCAAGAAAATTACTCCTCGGTCGAGCGAACTTCCAACTTTGACCGTTGTTCAGTGAAAATCGTATCGTCAAACTCGATGTTTATTTGTGGCAGATATTGCAATTTCAAAAGACATGGCAATCCTAGTTCTAGTTGGAAGAAGTATTTCTAATGAGTGCTTTTTGTGAAGGGCAAATAAAAACAGAAAAAAAATCTCTTTTGCTGCTTATATCAAAAGGCTGAAAAGACTGATTTTCGAAGAAGTGGAAATCTTCTCTTAAATGACAAATACCTTCATTATCACAGTTCAAGGAGGTGACAGTACATAGCAGCCATTTGATATTCACAAGAAACCATATGAATTACTCGAATATAAGATGCGTGAAGAACGGTCATTAGCAAAATTGTGAGTTAGATTTAGCTCCTGTTGGCAAAATAATTCTAAATTATAACAGGTTTTCCCGACGGTTTTTTAAAAAATTACTGGGGAATTATAATGGCGAATCGGCACAAGAAACGTAGCAAGTACTGAAGCAAAATGTTCATGGAAATCTGAGTTAAGGTACCGCACAAATTAAGAGTACACATAACGCCCGAATTCTTAACTTATATACATATGTATTTTTATAAAAGTTTAAAAAAACAGTGACTTCTAAGTTACATGGTATCCTGTTGAGAGACAAATTACACATTTAATTTCCTACGGCCCATGTCTGGGTTTGAATCTCGATTTAGATATGTGTTTTTAGATTACACTAGCTAAACAACAAATAGAAAATGGACAGAAGTTTAATCAAATGTTCTGATTATAGTTAAATCGAAACTTTTGTAGAGGCTGGAGATCAAACAGCGAACAAAATTGGATGAAATTATGTTGAAATTCCATATGCCAGCCCTGTGTTGTAGTAGTCAGACGCGTAGGATTTGGGCCAGTTGTACGTGTTGGGGCCATGGTCCAGCCGCGAATAAAGCATAGCTGGTGCGTTTATTCTACGGCGCAGGTTCTCTCCACCCCAGCCCTCGGAACCAGAGCCACTGAATTCTTATACACCGATGAGTCAATTACATTATGATCACCCCCAGCCTAGAGAAATGAGCGGTATATATACAACCAGCCTAGAGATCACAGAGCAGTATATATACAACCCGAGAACCGGCTTTCGGTTAGTAGAGTGTTCGGAGTCAAAATGGGAAAAGCTGCCGATTTATCTGAGTTTGATAAAGGACAAATTGTGATGGCACGGCGACTCGGAACTACGATCTCGGAAACAGCGCGGCTTGTGGGTTCTTCGCGTCCCGCTCTAGTGAGTACGTATCAAAAGTGGTGCACAGATGGCCAAACGACGAACCGCCGTACAACCGTGTGTCGTCCTCAGATCACTGATGCCAGAGCAGGGCCACAGTGCGACAAATCACCCGCAGCTACAACAGTGGTTATCAGGGCAATGTGCCACAGCACACAGTTCATCGCAGCCTTGTGCGCATGGGCCTACGCAGCCGAAGATCCAGCAGGGTGCCCATGCTCACTGCACGTCATCGCGAACAACGCGTGAAATGGGCCCGAGATCATCGAAATGGGACCGTGGATGATTGGAAGAAAGTGGTCTGGTCTGAAGAATCAAGATTCCTGGTGCATCGCATAGACGGCCGCGTGCGGATATGCCGATTACCAACGGAGGCTATGGCACCTGGATGCACTGTTGGGCGGAAATAGGCTGTCGCCGTTATGCTGTGGGCGATGTTTTCTTGGGACACTTTAGGCCGCATTATCCCAATAGCACAATTCCTGACAGTTGTCAGGTATCTGAACATTGCTACGGACCAAGTTCACCCATTCATGGCAACTGTGTCCTCTGATGGTGATGGTCGTTACGAACAGGATAACACGCCATGCCACAATGCCATCATCGTCAAGAAGTTGTTCGAGGAACATGCTGGTGACTTTCTGTTAATACCCTGGCCTCCAAATTCACCTGACATGAACCTAATCGAACATTTGTGGTTCGACTTGGAAAAACGGGTTCGCGCTAAATCACCATCACCCAGAAATGTACGGGAACTGGAAGACCTGCGGTTGACATTATGGTACCACATACCCCAGGATAACTATCACCACCTCATCGAATCGATGCCTTGCCGAGTGACCGCTGTCTTGCGGGCTAAAAGGGGCCCTATAGCTTATTAAGTAGGTGGTCACAATGTAATGGCTTGGCGGTGTGTACTTAGATGCTCAAAGTATTTGACTACTTACGAAGCGTGACAATTTAATTCCCGGAATGCACCTGTAAAAAAATGTGTGCGTACCTGTGCACTAACGGTTACTGTCACTTTCAAAGTAATCTCCCTTCCGCAGCTGTGCATTTAGTTAGACGCTGTTTTCATTGCTGGAAACATAACTGGAGCTCCGTTTCTGGAACACTTTTGAGACCCTTTGTTATGTTACGCTGGATGTAAGAAATGTCTGAAAATCTTCGTCTTTTTATAGCAGTTTTTATTTTGGGAAGATCCAGAAATCACGAGGGCTAAATCAAGTGAATAGAGCGGATGATTCAATTTGGTAATTAATTTATTAGCCAGGAAGTAGCGAATACTACTGACAACTGTGGCGTGCGAATGATGCATGATGACTTGTGGCATTTGCAGGCCACAGTTGTCAGACCACAGTTCAGCTCTTTTCCTTCGAACAGAATCCAGTAACGTTTTTAGCACCTCTAAATAGCATTGTTGGTTGACCGTTGGTTCCTGATCAATGAATTCGTGGCGAACTATCCCCTTGTGATCGGAAAAAGACACAAGCATTGTCTTGAACTGCGAGCGTGACATGCGTGCCATTTTAAGGCTCTGATACTACTCAAAGGCACTTGACTTTTTCATTGCATCCTCACCACAGGCCACATTCAATACCTTTAACGTTTCAGTAGCACTTTTATCGATCTACGCACAGAATTTGATGTCAACGCGCAGCTCTAAATTGCTTTCACTCATTTTGTACCTCAAAACTCACACACAGACTCACTCATGAATGAGTCTATTGGTCAGCGGTTAACACATTGATTACTTGAAGCATGTCCAGACACGCATCGGCACGTGATTTTTCACGCATCGCTAGAAGCGTGACGCTATGCGACCGTTCCGGGAATTAAATTTTCACACCTGGTATCTAGCCTTACAGGTCCCAGGTGGTCGTTATACACTGAAGAGTAATTGAATTACTGTCTAGTAACGTGTAGCACCACCTTTCGCCCTGATGACGGCGGCGATTCGTCTCGGCATGGACTCGACAAGACACCGGAAGCGTTTGGAAGCCATACGGATTCACGACCCCTAAACAAGCTCCCACAGTTCACGAAGATTTGATGGAGAGGGATCAAAGCCTCGAACATCTCTACCGATGGCATCACAGATGTGCTCGATGAGATTGAGGTCAGGTGACCTAGCTGGCCAAAGAAGTGAGGTCACGTCGGTGGAGTGTTCATCCAACCATTCGGATACAATTCGGGAGCGATGGCACGGTGCATTGTCTTGTTACGGGATGAGGTCCCCAGTGGGGTGTTGAAGACGCACAAATGGGAGCGAATTGTCGTCCAGGGTATCCAAGTGACGTTGACCTGTGAGGAACGATGTCCCACGTACCAGGGCTCCCATTTCAGTCCACGGAAACAGTCCCCAGACGAGAATGCAATCCCCACCAGCTTGAAGAGTACCCTGCTGGCAAGAAGGATCCATCGCTTCATATGGTCCTGCCATCCGCATGTACTAACGTAAATCTCGACTCATCAGTTAAGGCAACATTTTCCCACATGTCTAGGGACTAGTGACGATGTTCCCGCGCCCATGCTAATCTTTGCACCCTGTGATGTGCGGTCAGCAGCGGTACCCTAGTGGGACAATGGCTTCTGTACCCCATAGCGAAGAGATGGTTCTGGATGGTGTGGCTGCTTACACGTTTTTGTGCACCAGAGTTAAATTGCCGAGTGATTTCTTGCACTGTGGCCCGTCTATCCGCTGTTACAATGCGACCTAGCCGACGATGACCCCGCTCATCCACACGCTGTTGCCCACGGCAGTTGGCCCTTGCAGGGATGGTTTTACCAGATTCGATGTATTACCATGACCCCGGTTGTACGGTGGTCACGGAATACTTATTACTCGTCTAATTGGATAAACAGAGAGGTTGCGTTCCCATGAATGTAAAGAACCCAATCTCAAAGTTTACGGACGTCGCGTTGTGTTTCATATGGGCTCGTTACGAGGTATTCGTAAAAAACCCATATGCCACAAATTGTGTATTTAGAGGAAAATACACAGCCTATAAAGTTAGCTACACCAGGTTAAGTAATTAACAATGTTTATTAATAGAAAAAGTATATATAAGCAATTACATCCTTTAGGTGGAGGCCAAATAAAAGTTACGTTAAATTAAAAAAATATTGGAATTAGCCATGTGTACTGATCAACTGCTGCGTACGCCTGTCACACCCTTGAGCTTACTTTAAATTAACTCCCTCAATCTATTTCGCGGAGGCATAGCGACCATGCATATGTATATATCTAGTTAACATGGGAACTGGAGTTGGGAAAAATAACGTCATCTTACCTTCCTGTCGTTGGTGTGGTCGCTCGTTGAAGCCCCACGCTGGTAGATGAAAAACTTGCGTGGATGTTGACTCTGGATCTATCGACTACCACGGCTGGGACCGCATACTCTCCGTTTCCTAACTAAGCCTCATCCGTCTCATCCTCGACTATCTCTGAAAATTTTACTTCGACTATCATCTCTAGCTAACCATCTCGATTTTTTCCATATGATCAACCGATCTTCTCTCGTGTCTGTGTATATATTTCCGTCCCTATAATTTTTCACGTGATAGGGGCGTGCCTACAACCTTCTACGTACTCTTCGCCTGGGGTCCTGATTGGTCAGCTGATCTGACCAGTGCTCGGGCTTAGTGGCTATTGGTTGGACCTCTGGTCCAGTTGGCTACCTTTTCGCGACAGCTGGCCTGTTGTGCAGGTGGTACTTTTTGTGAATTCCATAGGCCTATTTTACGCTCAGATGAATAGCGAGGAATTTAAAGGGGCTTTCCGCTGCCAGAGTTACGACTTTTCTGTGACACCGCCATGTACTTTACGACTTTCGCTGGTGCCTCTCTCATCAAGGAGATGGTCGTAAACCGCAACTCGCCTATTCATCTGACCGCGTTCCGGATTCTTGCCTGTGCCTTCTGAAATATCGGGATGTATTGTCCCACCAGCAACGCTAGCACTGGGGACATTTCTTAAATTTTGCGAATGCCGTGCTTTTTCTCACAAGAGTGAAAAGAATGTGAATTCCTTTGTTCATTCTTCACGGGTGTCCGGCAAACCGTTTTGACCACCTGGGTTTTCTGCTTCCGTGGGGAAAAGGGGGTTTATGAGGCAGGAAGGGAGCAAAGGAAAAATAATTTAAATTAAGTAAAAAAAAATAATTTAGGTAAATTACTCCTGGTCTTTAAATTTTAATTAGGCCGTAAAAAATGTGACCCGAACTACGAAGTAGTTCCGCGGCAACAGATGTACTCACGGTGCACCCGTGACACAGTGGCTCGTGAAACTCCCAGTGCCTGCACGACTTCCGAGATGGAGTAACCCGACATTTTGCCCACGATCAAATGCGCTTAGATCCTTCGTCTTACCCATACTGCGTCCGACTCTTACTTATTCCCGTCGCATCACTCCTAATGTTGTCGGATCGCTGCATACGTCATGTCGTTTCCGTTTACAGGGCCGCCTACAGCGCCGCATTTGCATAACGCCAGTTGTCTCTAATTCAATTGCTCTTCAGTGTACTTCGAAATGACTAATAATTCTTTACTTTGTTTTCTATAAGAGTTTAAAAACATGTAACTTCATTAAATGGAAGCGTCTTTTATTGACGAAGAAGTTAGAAAGCTAACTTCTTGTAGCCTGGGTCTGAGTTCGAATCCCGGCGGACATATGTGTGCTGTATTTAACTTCTGGCCATTCAAAATACAAAAACAAATGGGCAGAATCCAAATAAAATGTCTTGATTTTAGTTAGATAGATCGATAGAGATAATATTGCGTACATGGGTATGTATATTTTATTATTTATTTATAAAATTTCGAGTATATCAGGTTTTATTAAATGAGATCTTCGCCGAAGGACAGCGAGATTGGGTTTCATACCTTCTTTTGTTGAAAGCCTTGATGAAAAACAAATGCTTGTAAAACACGAATGTTTCTCATTGTGTAGTTCTGGTTGTTTCCCTGTCATTATCAGCGATTAGAAATTCTGCTTTTACCTGGGTGGTACACGAATTTTGCGATAGTGGTTGGTGCGTTACGGAGTGATCAGTTCTGATAATTTGAAAGGTTTTTGCGCGGATATGTAGGCCAACCCTCAGCGAATGGTGCAGTGACACATAGAGGTGTTCAATTTTTTTCATACTGATAAAAATCTTTGACCATTCACTGTCTCTTCTTAACTTACAACTGCGTAATACGCAAAACTGGGCAGTGTTAATTCATAATGTGAGTTATCAAGTTGAATATTTGTATAAAATGTACATTTGTTTGCGTGTTTCTTCCTAAATTTAATTAATTGTAAATTCCTTAATTTCAGCTGAAATCATGACAGAGGGTGAACAAGAAACCCCTTGTTACAACGCAGAGAATCCCCAAACTGCGCCCTCCGGAGCATACACTTGCGACAACAGCAACTCCTTCTGCCAGGAGGGCTGGATAGGTCCCAATTTTGGGATCACTAGCTTTGATAATATTTTCTTTGCCATGTTGACGGTGTTCCAGTGTATCACCATGGAAGGATGGACAGCCATTTTATACTGGGTACGTAGTTACGTAAAAACTGCTGCACGTTGAGGTGACAAGCAAAACTTTTGAACAACCCTGTTTTATTTCATGGATGTATGCATAAGAACGAAGACAAGTAACTGCTTCTTCGCACACGAGTTCGGATCACTGAATGAAGAACATAATGATCAAGGCACTACTAAAAACAATTATTACCAAAGTACCATTAAATCCAATCAGTCAGTGCACTCTACTCAATTCATTGGATGCACAAGTTTAATGAGCACAAGCACTTCAGTCTAGATTTTAATTATTGTATCATGTTTTTAATACTGTTTGTTTCATTATCTTTTTTAGCCCTTTCATCGTTCTCATTCTTCAGTTTTATTTGATCAGCCATATTTTAAACTTTATCGCACATTTTTTAATACTGTTTGTTTGTCTGTCTTTTGTCTGGCGCTCTTTGGCCAACCATGGCCCTTGCGCCATTAAAATCAACCAACCAACCAACCAACCAAGCACTTCAGTATGAGACTAAATGTATTTAAATGAGTTCCGTAAATTCTAATACACAGTCGCGTCACGTTGTGATGACCACCTCCTACTTTTGACGTCAACAGCGTGTAGCCAATGAAAGAAGGCACGTGTCGCGAGCTTTCTTGCAGGTTATATAAGGTGTACTGTAGACAACCTAAAAACACGCCTCGGGTGGCCTAGTGGGCAACGGATCATCATTTGATCATAATTTCTGAAAACATATCACTCGTTGCTGTCATGGATAAAAGGAGCGATTTATCAGATTTGTAAAAAGGAATGATTACCGGCTTTCGGGCCAAGGGTGGCAGTATTTCTGAAACAGCACAGTTTGTGAACTGTTCGCGTGTTGCTGTGGTTAAAGTGTATCGTAATCAGAGAAATGGAACCATTGCGAATAAGCGCCGTGGAAACTGCGGATCACCACGTGCCATTGATGTGAGAGGTGAACATCGGCTTAGAAGGTGCGTGAGGGCCGATCGACACGCTACAGTGGAGCAACTCCCTGACCGAATGAACCAGGCGGTTATCGGAAATGTGTCTACAACGACAATTCAGCGAACCCTGCTGCTTATGGGGCTCCGATGCAGATGGATGATCACTGCACCTATGCTAACGAAGGCTTATCGGCAGAAAAGGCTTACATTGGCACGGCTGTATCGGAATTGGACCTCCGCTGATTGGCAAAGTATTGCCTTCTCTGATGAGTCTCGTTTTCTGCTTCATCGAACGGATGGACGTTGGCGTTTAGGCGCGAAACACCTGAGAACGAACACTCTTCAACCATTGCTGGCAGAACACATGCAGGTGGGAGCAGCGTTATGGTCTGGGGATTGTTTTCGTGGGTTTCTGTGGGTCCACTGTTACCTGTGGAAGGCACTTTGGGCCGAATTCGTTATGAATCCATCCTTGCAGACCACGTACACCCATACATGCTGATAGTCTTCCCCGGGGCTGATGGTATCTTCCAGAACGACAATGCGACGTGTCGCACAGCTAGAAATGTCAGAGAGTGGTTGGAAGAACACGATGAAGACTTCAAAGTACTTCCCTGGCCCCCTAATTCCCCAGACTTAAACCCAATTGAGCATCTGTGGTACCACCTTGATCGTGTTGTTTGCTCTATGGATCCTTCACCACGCACCCTCCAGCAGCTTTCAAATGCACTGCAGTCAGCCTGGCTCCACATACCTGTGAACACCTTCCAGCACCTTACTGAGTCACTCCCAGCCCGTCTAGCTGCTGTTCGCTCTGCACACGGAGGTTACTCTGGATATTAGTTGGTGGTAATAATAATGTGACTCGACTGTGTATGTGCGATTACTTAATACACTTCCTGGTTACATGGTGATACTTTTGGTAACAAGGAACGCATTCATGAGCAAATTCCGCCCTTATTGTATATAAATTTAAATTACATTATTCACAGTCAGTGCGGAATTACTCGAAAGGAAATCCCTTGGGAACTTTGCTGGGATAAATATCGCTTACCATCCCACCATCTCTCTCTCTCTCTCTCTCTCACGGTGTTTCCTTCCGCGATGCATCTGAGTTGCAGAGAAATACAACAAAGGTGAGTATTTACGAATTCATGCCTTGGCTCACAGTGTTGTACACTAAAAATGACGTGTAAACATATAAAAACACGCAGCAAACATTGCACGTTATTGCGATGGTACGTTTCTCACGTAGGTCAGAAAATATTGAATGCATGTCGAACAATGAACACACGGTTGATCTACTGCGGCTCACACAGACTCATATGGTTCAAGCTTCAGCTTGCACGCTAACACTGCACCAAGAGAGGGATAATCACACACAACGAGCCCTGACAAGGAAACGGACATGTGGTTGTCGTTGATTGCAAAACCAAAGTATGTTGTTTAGATAGAGGATCATAAGATATGTTTATATCCAAACTTTGAGCTGCTATGGACAACAGGGGGAGCCCTATAGCTTTGTTCATGAGCGTTGTATTATGTAATGTATGTATATTATGAATGTTATATTAGAACTTCTTACAATAATTTTCTATAAAAATAAGTGCAAGAAGTCCGTATAAAAATATGCTTAAATTCATAATGGACTCTGTGGTGGTAACATGAGACATGAACTTTTGTCACAGAGACCACTTTCTCCGTCTGCAGTCTTTTGTTCACTATCAGTTTTCAGCGCCTCGATTTCAAAACCTAATCCTCTTGGCATTTTATAAGTGTGGTTATGTCATTACTCATTCTGGATACTTCCAAACATCTCTCCAGTATTGTTTTGAATCGGGCCTAATTGAGGAATGTGGTAGAGAAGATTACGAGAAAACAGCATTTTTTTTTATTGTAGATTTAACGACCACCGTGAGCAACTCAATGGGCTATAAGAAGTCGCCCGTCCCTAATTTTGGCTCACTGGTTCCAGGGAAGGGAGAGAGCCAGTGCCTTAAGACAAACACAACATCCATGCCTCACCGGGATTCGAACCCGGACCCCTTCCGGACGAATGATCAGAGGCCATCGCTTAGACCAATGCGCCACCGGGGCGGCAAAAACAGCATTCATGAAATGTGCTCACTGTGAGAACTACTTTTGCTTGGATCATTCCATCATTAAAGATCTTCGTATTTTTTGACTAACATGAAAGGGGAGAGCAATGTATATCCATTACTGAACACGCTATACTGTATATCCGTTCATGAATACTCCGTAATGTATACCAATTGCATAAAACAACAAAAACCATTCTGGCACGGGCCGCAAGAGTAATGGAGATTCCATGAATATTGTCTCTGCCAGTGTTCTTTGATGTCCTATAACTTCATCATTTATATTCCATAGCACCTAAAAGTTTGTCATTATCCGTTACGCCTTAAAGTACTGTCGAATGAAATAACAAGCACTGTGCATCTAGTGACAACGGTCCGGACCGTTCCCTTATACGAAGGTGATATACTCAAGGAGGTTAGAATAAAATATCTGGGGATGCCCTCTTCAATGGAGCAGTACCATATTGCGTGAAGCTTGTAACCGCGAGCGGCGGCCATTAAAGTGTGGGAAAGCTGGTGGTGTTCAATCCTATTGCAATGCAGAATATTCAAAGCACTCTGAATTTGCTTGTACCACTTACTGGTCATCCATATAACACTTATCTGAAAACTTGAAAATGGGCCTAGAGTGGGAATCGAACCCCGCATCTCCCGATTACCGGTCAAGTATGCTAACCATTACACCACCCACAGTGAAGTTCCAAGCCACTGAGACATAGGAATGTGAAAGTCCTTAGAGTTTCGCTAGTCGAAGCATCCTTGCTTCCTGCGGCGATTCGACTTTCTGTATTCATCTCCAGGCCTTTAGCATTGGTCAGTTGGTCGCCGTTTCGCCAAGGCATTTTAAGCCTTCTGGATAGATCAACGTACAGATATCAAAATTAAAATTGAGCCACCCTCCCCATCCCCACCCGTTAACTTTGGAACCGTTTGCCGCATGTAAACAATTAAGGTACCGTTGGAAAGCACTTGAAGGGAATTATCACGTGATGCGAAGAAACACGCTAATTAACATGCTAATTAGCTATCTATCTCCAAACTTGTCCATGTAAGTGGTATGTTATTTTATGCGCATTCTATTTAGCACATGGATAAACCCCTAAACCTTAAATATCGACCAGATCGGAAGATTGATAGCGAAGATATTTGCAAACAAAATTAGAAGGGGGAACACATATATCTATATCTGGCAAACACACCTGGAATGTTTTCTTCCCTACAAGAAGAACGATAATACTGGAAAGTCTGCATCTTGCCTGAACCTCTGAGAAATCGTCATCGCTTTTGCAATATTCAATGCGAGTTGTCGATCGATGCACTGTATAAGACTACATATGAGCAAATACCCTGACTGTGATCTGTACAATAACCTGTGCACCGCCTATCAAGGGACCGGGTTCATTTATTCTTCCCGTTTCCTTTGTAACAACTTCATCTATTCGTGCTAATGACTTGAATTAGTGTTAGAATAAAGAGTATGTATTTCCCAAACAATGGGAAACCCCAATTTGTGCAAGCTGAAATTTGTTTTGAATATTCTTGTTTCTGATCATTTCATTTTCTCTGGGCACTGGGTATTTGCGTATGACTAACAGGTTGTTTCATAATAAAAAATTGAAGCAGAGCCACGAAATCCGATTTTTTCGGATTAAATCAGGTTCTAGAAGATCCGCAAAATATTATGTAATAAAATTTAGGTACTGTAGATAAATGTAAACACAAACCAAACCTCGCCATGTAGCTTTGAAAACAAACCTGGTAAATAAACAAAATAGGAGGATAGGAATTGTTGAGTCTACAATTAAAAAGATTGGTGATATATTCATGATGATTATGGGAATAATTTGGTTTTTTAGAGGGAGGATTGCAGGATTACTGGCGTGGCCAGTCCCCATAAGCACCATGTTCCTAGTGCCCACATGTTAATCAGTGATATTTCCATATGTCAATTTCTGGCAAAACAGCAGTTTTTAGCACGTCTTTGTGAAAACATATCGTGCTTATATTACCGGTTTATCCGTCCATCCGTCCGTCTGAGGACACCATATCTCTCAAACTATCAGTCCGATTTGAAAAACCTTTTTGAATTGGGAAACTTGAAATGTGAGAATGATGATCCTTTCATTCCATTCTTTCTTTCTTTTTTTCAGATACACAACTTCGCCGCTAGAGGGCGTAAACGTAGGTGATATCGAATTTAAAATATATTTCATTCCATATATTTGCTTCTAAATATCCAATTGAAAAATTTATTTCTTCCTTTCGATGCCACTTATAACGAAGACAGTTTTAGGCACAGTTTGCTTTTCAAGTAATGCATAGATTTCCCACTAGGGTCCTTAAAGAAAAATTGCGTTTTAACCGATATCTCTGCTTCTAAACGCCCGATTTAAAAACTTCTTCCTGCATCCGAAACAGCTCTTCATGGGAAATGTTTTGAATATAATCACTAATTTTTGGTAAAGAATAGTTGGCCTACCAGGGTGGGTAAGATCTATTTCTGTTTCTGATGTATTTGCCAAAAAATCTGTGCTTCTGAAAACTGGATTGAAAATCTTCTTACAAAAAACGACGCTGCTCACCTCGGAAAATATTTTGGAACACTTCCTACTTAAAATAGCTCATAGTTTTCCCGTCACAAGGCATAGATCTATATCTTATTTGTGTCGATATCTCCCCTTCTAAGAGTCCAATTTGAAAAATTATTTCTTTGTCGGAAAGCGTTTCCGGTGCGAAATGTTTCTCATATAGTTTCAAATTTTTCAAGTGAGGCATAGATTTTCCGCTAGGAGGCGTAAAGGGAAATTGCGTTTTCCCCGATATCTCTAATTCCAAAACTCCGATTCCGACAATTTTTGAGCCGATACAGCTCCTGACTTTATTATAATTTCCAATTTTTTTATTTTAAAAAATGGTTTGGCCACCAGGAGCGTAAGTGGTTATTTCTGCTTCTGATGTATTTGCAGCAAAATCTAAGCATCTGCAAACGCGATTGAAAAAATTCTTTCCCGCACCGATACCCCTCACCTCGGAAAATCTTTTCGGAATACTTTGTTCTTAAAATAATGTATAGTTTTACCGCCAGGGGGCGTTGAGGTATCTTATATACCTATCTTATTTTTGTCGACATCTCTGCTTGTAAGAGTCTGATTTGAAAAATTCTTTCTTTGTTGGAACACATGTACCAGTTTAAATGATTTATTACTTGGCTTTTTCCATCTCAAAAACTCACTTAGCGTTCATAGTAACATACGAATTAATGGCGCACAGCTATGTCTTGTAATTTAAATTTGCACCTCTGACATTAATTACACGTGTCAATCTAAAACAGTGTAATTTTATTTGTTTGATCTTATGAACGTTTGTCCCTCTTTGTTGCGCACAGTGCACGCGTGTACCACCTGCGTTGTTGTCATAGCAACAAAGACCGATTTTTAACAGCTGCTGGTGTAACGCCATCTCATTCAAATCATTCTGACATGACGTCAGAGAGGCATTACGTCGAATGATTTACATTACACGATCAACTCCTTTGAAACAGGAAAATCTTAAGTCAGGAATGTTGGCTCTACTTTGTCTTTCATAAACGATATCTAGACTTTTTCATTGAGAGTCCTATCGTATGAAACTTAATTTTAAGATTCCCCTTGCGAACCCAAAATGATTATTATAGATTGTCAAACCACACAGTTTCTTTTTTAATTTAAGTCTAAAAATTAAGAGTTCCAATAGAGTAGGTAACAGTGTGTTATAATTATTTCATACGTATGCTGAAGAAATATGACTTGGGAACTTTCTTTTCCCTTACACCATGAAATTCTCAGAATATATATTTTTTTTTTCGCAGTGTATAACCACTTATTCTTTTTTATATGTGTAGAAGAAATGAAAAAGAAAGAAAAAAGAAGAGAAAAAATACTGTTTATGCTTTTGCGCATGAACTACCAAAACATTTTAACATTTGCAACTGCGAAATTCTGAGTTTCCGAAAACGCTTTTACTATTTCAACACTTTCCTGCTATCTGGCAACAGCAGCAACAAGAGAGCAGCGTAGTTGCTTGCGATCTGCGTGATTTTTTTTTTTTTTTTTTTTTTTTTGCAGTTAATGAAATCATGCGCGCTTTAGGGCCTCTATGCATTTTTTGAGGGATTTCGAAGGACGGGAACCACTGACAAGGCTTGCTTTCTAACAATTTCATACAAAAAAACAAAAAAAATGTCCGAAATATTGCAACTGGCTGCAGCTCTTGTTTTTGATATATCATCAGCTGCCTATAGAAACATCTGATGTGCGGCGAACGAACACTGGGAAAATGCGAGCGCCGGCCTGTTTTAATTGTCGAATCTCTGCCCCAAACAATATTTTTTTTTTTATCGTTGTAATGTTCAAGAAACGTACATTTTTACATCATAAAAAGAATACCTGGTTATTAAAAAACTACGCATCTTATTTTCCCCCGTCATTATTGACGGACTTTCACCTAGTCATTTATAATTGGTGTGTAACATAGACACTGGTTTCTGTAGTTCACTGAGACGTATTTAGCTGAAACCTTATTTCTGCGTAAGTTATCTGCCTACACATTCGCCTACGGAAATGTAGCGTGTCATCTAGTTTGATCTGAAACCAGGAATAAACTAACGGTGGCCCTGCTTGCATATTCACTTTATTTTAACCCTGAGAAGGCATAGCAGTAGATATGTTCTGCGGTATTGGGGGACACCTGGGAACTAAGGTCCCTGGGCTTGGGTCTATTCGATTATCAGGGCTCGCTACCTAAATCATCTTGAATACTCTGAAATTTCTTTCACACGCGTTTAGAATTTAAATTATGTCCAGTAGTTGTCTTTTGATGCATTTTTTGATAAATAATATGCAACATGAAATCTTTTTAAGCCATTCTACAAAATATATTTCATGAGAGAACGTAACTTCTAAAGACTTATCTATGTCATACCAGCGAGGAACTCTGCTTCTAGCTATGCCTAACTCGGATGCCACCTCTCCTATAGACTGTCCAGCCTTCAGTCTATCAATCAGTTCGCCTTTCAAGCTTTGGGATACATCGGGAGGCATCATGTAGTCGACAAGCATGAAAGAAAATGACATCATTATTAAACTACACTCAGTAAGCTTAATGCTCCAGACCCTAGTGGTTACGGTTATTTTCTTAACCGGTAGTCGAAAACGTCAAATCCCGAAGAGGTGATTTGCGTAAAGATCAAAGATACACACGTAGATTCCACTTCTGTATTGCAGCGAAAAGTAGTTTCGTTTTGTATATTACAGACAGTACAAGCAATATAACTGCAATTGAAAATATCAGTAAATCAGAATAATAAGCAAATACATTCTGATTATACCATAATTCGGGAAAGAATGGACACGAGAGCAAATGTACAATATAAAAAAAATCAGGCACATGGATTTATTTGCGTTTTTGAATTAAATAATACACAAGAATCAGCGATGTAACTAATAGAAAACTGCCGCCCCGGTGGCGCAGTGGTCTAAGCGATGGCCTCTGATCATTCGTCCGAACGGGGTCCGGGTTCGAATCCCGGTGAGGCATGGATGTTGTGTTTGTCTTACGGCACCGGCTCTCTCCCTTCCCTGGAACCAGTGACCCTAAATTAGGGACGGGCGACTGCTTATAGCCCATTGAGTTGCTCACGGTGGTCGTTAAACCTCCAATCAAAAAAAAAAAAATAAATAAATAATAGAAAACTATATTTCTGATGTTAATGTTTTGCGCATGTCCTAAGTTAAGCTATGTTTGTGCAAAATTATTAACTTATTTATTCATCATAAAAAATTGCAACTTTGAATTTAGGGGTATAATAATATTTCGCATCACATGGTTTCCGTCTCGTATTATTGCTTCCTTGCAACCAACTACCTGGTGTTCAGTAACAAACAGTGTCACATAGAAACACTTTCTCCTTAGTGCATCTAAGTATTGCGGGGTAAACCATTTTACGGTAAGTAGAGGAAAATGTGTTTTTACGCACGGCCTCTTAATCAATGTCTGCTTGTGTTTTCACTTATATCTCAGCAAGGTTTTATGCTATCATGCTGTAATTTTGGATTTAAGGATTTTTAACCAGATATGGTCATAATCTTTTGTTTTCATAATCATATTCCATAATTTCGTTAATACACCAGTTCTGTTCTTGTATAGCGGCTCATATTATCTGGGCCTCTTTATGTTTTGCTCTTGCAACACCGAATCCTTTATATCTGTTCTTTATTAAATGATACAAATCAAAAATAACTTTCGCAGTTTAACAGCTGCATCTTTTTTCTGTAGCTCACTGTACACTTATTTGTTGGTCGATTTTTATGGAATTTGGAATTTAAGGGGTTTTCATGAGCTGAATAGAATGCGCATAAAATAACATACCTCTTATATGGAAACATTCGGAGATAGAGATCTAATTAGCATGTCAATTAGCTTAATTAGCATGTTTCTGCACATCATGTGATACTTCCCTTTAAGTGCTTTCCAACGGTAAGGATTTTTCCGAAATTAAGGGTGGTGGCTCGATCTTAATTTTGACGTCTGTACATTCAGTGTAGCTCCTCTTTTCTTGATCACAGCAGCTGCTACGTCTTTCGGCCGTCGGCTCCTGTAGGCATTCCTTACCACCACAGACTCTGCTGTCATTCCCCCGATGCCTAAGGCGTCAGCCGGACACAGGGAAATCCCACCCCTTGTCGAGCGCTCCTCCTTTCATCCTCTGTCTGTTTGGCTTCTCCCCGAGAATTAATTTTTCCATGTAAAATCGCCTTCATCTACGCATTCCGAAAAGAACCACACAATGGGAGCGACAAATCGTCACCTTTTTTCTCAGTTTAGGTATTTTGGTTCTAATATTTTGTGCATACACGAAGAAGCAAAGATTTCCTGTTATTTGTCGTAATCGCCGAAAGCTTATATTTTAGGAGCACGAGAATTTTCTCAGCCGTGGTAACAAGGGATTTTTTTAATACGTTCGCTGTCGCGACTGACATTTAATGCCATGTTAATGACTTCTCACAAATGGTTCTGTCTGCCACCCACAGCTGTCTTAAAGTCCAGAAACACTTTTTGTTTTCTCCTTTTCGAAGTCCTCTTTCCAAACCATTTTCTCGCGAATTTAATTTTCTGCAAACGTCACTTTCTCGTAAAACCACTGAACAACAAATATTGGAAAATGAGCGACTTAGTGACTGAAAACTTAGACTGAATGTTCGAATTTTTTATAATGATTGCTCAACTGAAATGTGTCAGTACATAGGTTTTTCGGAACACTTAAGGGTCCTCCATACCTCGTGAAAAATAGCGCAAAACACGCATTTGCAGAACGAAATTACACATATGAAAAAAATATTAAGAAATTCGTTTTTTTTTTCACATGTAGAATAAACAGTGAACCACATTTCTGCGTTTCTATATTAGCGTCACTTTGCGGAGTAAAATTTTAATTGTTATCCCAAAAGTGTAAAATAATGGGCATATTGATAATTATTTTTTAAAAGTTCTAATTTTGATATCTGCTAGGTTAAAAAACAGAAAAATAGTTTGATATTTTCTCTAGAAATATAAAAATTTGGGAACGCATACCAGTGATATGATATATTGATTTTTCCATCGGCATGATGCTATATTTGTTTCATTTTCTCATTCAGCGGAATTGAAACAATACGGGGTATGGAGGACCCTTAAAAAGAATTTCAGTGATGCTAATTTTCGAATTTTTATCGAGTACTTAATCCTCCTTAAAGTACGCGAATTCTTTGTTAGTTGCTGGACATTTTCGGAATGCTACAATAGTGATTTTCAGATCGAACGGCCTTTTGTTTTCCAGAACCTACAGCAGTGAATGGAATACAAGAAGAGAACAATGAAAAAGTTTTAGTAATTAAAACATAGGTCAAACTGGGTTTTCTGCAGACAGAACGGTATGTAGTGTCACAAAGAGCGGCCATAAATAAAACATTCATAGGCTACCTATGTTTCACAATATGAAACTAGAATAGGAGCGCACGACAATATGGAAACGTAAACGATGGACACCAAAAAATGAGGTGGAAGAGGGTAAGCTTGAACGTATCATAGCAAAACTGTAGCTTTTAGTCAATGGCTCCGAGTTTCTTTCGAAGACTGGCACTTTTGACACGAAATTGGAGGTTCACAATGTTTTAAAGGCCTGGCGTCGAATTCCGAGTAAAACATAGTTACGATTCTCTACCTGTTTTGGAACCAATGAGCGTTAGTCAGGGACAAGCAATTTCTTCTTACCTTTTGACGACAATAGGAGCAGGTAAGCGAAAAAAAAATGTCCTACTCAAGTCGGCATCTTTTGATGTAGAATAAAACACAGCCTAGGCACACCTTTAAAGAAAAACAAACGAACACCATTCTTTTTTGTGAGGGTTTAACGACCACTATATGCAGTTAAGGATTTTGAAGAGTCTCTTGTTCCCAATTTGGGGTCACTGGTTCCAGGAAATAGAAACAGCCAACACATTAATACTGTATAAGTACTCCTGCCATACCTTATCAGGAACTCAAAACAGTATCCAGCGCAAAAGACGAACATGAATATCCGCCCCTCCGACCACTCTGTCACCGGGGCGGATGTTCATGTTTTTCTTAATACAATCTCCGAATTTCTTTACAAAATTTTAGTTAAATTTTAACTGATCCATAATAGGCAGTCTGTCACACCTCATGATCTTTGGATTATGTCTTGCAGGTACTGAAGACATGAGCATCGTAGATGAAAAGACCTGTTAACAGAAAGATCGTCGAACACTTTTATTTCTTACGCCGGCCCTTACGACCTCGACCTAGGCCTTTCCATCAAATTTTCTGTCACACGGGATATGAAAACTTCGTACTAGATATGAAGAAATTCGTGCCGTTGTTATCTAATCATCCGTCCGTTTGGGCTCCATATGCCTTCACCTATTAATTAGATTTAAAGAATGCATTCTGCGTTGGTATCCTAAACAAAAAGGAGGATGATCCATAGATTTTTAACCTATCTCCGAAGCATAATATTGCCATATATACAGAATATATGTATATTGTTATATGCAAATATTCAAACTTTAATTAAATTGTAAGGTTATTTTTGTGTGCCAACGACAGCTAGAGAATTCCCCCTCAGTTAAAAAAGCGCTCAACGGATCTTCAAAAGTCATTCTCTTGTCGACCGTGGGACCTCCCACGAACAAAAGCACACCTCCTTTACCCCCGGCGCAGTGGTCTAAGCGCTGGCTTATGACCATTCGTCCGTTATGGGTACGGGTTCGAATCCCAGTGAGGCATGGATGTTGTGTTTGTAGCACTGGTTCTCTCCCTTTCCTGGAGCCAATGACTCTAAATTTGGGACGGGCGACTGCTTATAGCCCATTGAGTTGCTCACTCTGGCCGTTAAACCCGCAATAAAAAAAATATTTAAGATGGTTTCTTGTCAGTAATCGTCAGCAGCGTTGATCACAATGTGAAAAACAAAGTATCTTTCGGAGTTCGATTAATGGCTTATTGTGGATGCCCGTCTGGCTGCAGCAACGATTTTGAAAAGAGGTGAGCTGACTGGTTTCCCAAAAGGTGAGATATACCGGACCTTTATTCAGTGAAAACATAACTCATATAGCTCGTCTAAGAGGCATAACCGTGACGCCACGACAATCTGTCAGGAACGCGATCGCCGTTGTCTGAGAAGGCTTCTACGGAGAAACAGGGATTCTTGCGTGCAGCACTTGACCGAAGCATTCAACGAAGGCTGTTCCCGACCCATATCTCAGCGTTCTATGCGCAGGGAATTTCACAGAAGATCGGTGCTGCCATTTGCTTGCCAATGTGGAAACCAAAGAGTTTTGAGAAGAACCGGAAAGTTCGTCTACAGTGGTGTCAGGAACACCATAACTCACTGGAAAAGTGTCATGTGGGTCGACGATTCCTGTATGGAAACCACTGATTTCTATGAATAACCGGAAAGTTCGTCTACAGTGGTGTCAGGAACACCATGACTGGACACTGGAAAAGAGTCATGTGGTCCGACGAGTCCTGTACGAAAACCACTGATTTCTGCGAGGAACCGGAAAGTTCGTCTACAGTGGTGTCAGGAACACCGTGACTGCGCACTGGAAAAAGTCACGTGGTCCGACGAATCTCAGTAAACCTTGTTCTGTACCGACGGTAGGCAGAGAGTTTCACGTGAGCTCCATGAAGCAATGGACCCAGCTTGCCTTGTAAACACAACTCAAGGTTCTGGACGTGGTGTCATGGTGTGGGACACGTTCTGTTTATACAGAAAAGGTTCCCTGATATTGCTGTAAGGTCGGGTGACCCCAAGGATGATATGAACATTTTTGGCGATCAAGTCCATCCTGCAATGCTGAATTTTTATCCAGCAGGTGACGGCTGTTTCATGGACGGCAATGATACTGTCTATCGCGCAATATGCGATCAGCAGTAGTTCAGCGAGCATGACAGCGACTTCCACCATTTTCCCTGTCTACCACAAAGCCCGAATATGAACCTCATTGAAAATGTATGGTAAATGTTAGAAACACAGATCCCGAAGCAAAGTCCTCTTCCGTTAAATTTGGGCAAGTTAGAGAACTGTCTGGTGAACGCCTGTTATGCTGTAGATGCAGATGCAGTCCAACATTTTGTATAATTTATGCCAATCCGCATACGTGCTGTAAATCGGACTAAAGGAAGTCCAACCCGGTGTTAAATAAAAGTTTCTAATTCAGCGGCAGGCTTTTGTATATGATAATTCTACTAACTGTTTTGTAATCAGACACAAAGTGGAGAGCGATCTTGCAGCATGCAGAATGCTGATCTGGTCTTTAGCAGTGTATCCTTCTCATAACCATTTTACACGTTCCCCTTTCGGTTATGTTGCATAACCCAATGAGTTCAAATAAGCACACAGTTGCAAGTTTTTTTTTATTTAGCCTGCCTTGCTGCATGTAAATTGTAGTTTATTGCTCAAACTACAATAGTTGGAAAAACTGCATGCGAAGAAGGATGAGAGAAGTTGATGGCTGTCTATACTACAGTATTCTGATTTCCAAAAGTGGGCCCTTAATCTTCAGTAAAGTTTTCCTTTGAAAATGCTGTTTTTAATGTTATAGCTATTATTAACGAGACATCTCTAGGGCATAATGTAAATATTTTTCCGGATAAACTTTATAGAGAAAATCTGTCAAATTCTCATTTGTTACAGTGCAGCTTACGAGAATTTTGAGGAAAACTTTAATGCAGATTTCATCGACCATTATTAAAAAATAAAATATCTACTTATAACGGCGCCTTTTAAAACATCGTTCCGAAGTTATGAAGGGATTTTGTGCTATTCACTGTGAGAAACTTAATAATTAATAATTTACAGTTTGGTAATTTATTTCATAGGACCAAAACAATCATATACATACAGTATAACGTTTTGCTGTAATCACTGAGATGACAGAAATGTATTTATCCACCTTTTACGACTCTCCTTCAGCATTTTCTCTTGTTTAAAGTAAAACCCACTATAGCAGAACTAATAGGAACTGTTATAAACTGATAAGAAAAATCTGATGTTTGACAAATTTCAGCATTTTTAGAATTGTTCTTTTCTCTAAGTTTCTTCAAAAAGTACATTTGTTTGAATGCCTTTACTCTAGGAAGGAAATTTTCAGTTGAAAAATCACTCCTGTTTTTTACGTTGAACGCAGAGTTTTTAATTTTTGCAACCTAGAAGTAATGCCTTTCCATTTATGGAAAAAAAAGCTTTTCTAAATTCGTAGCACCCTTCTCGAAGCATTAATATTTGAATTACAAGGACTGATAGAAAAATAAAGCTCTAACACTGATCATTACACGCATACACCTGTACGAAGTGAAACAACAGTGAATATTGATACTAATATACCCGAATTACAAAACTGTGCAGTTTGAAGACTCGTGTGCACATTGCAGTTGTGTTCTGGGAGTTCAAAATGGCGACTAAGCAGGAGCTCTGACCTCGGGAGATCAGATGAAGAAGTCAAAACTGCGGGCAAAGAATGGCTCCAGTAACAGGGAATAGAATTTTATGCAGAGGGAATGAATAACATGCAGCGAGGCGTGCATGAATGTTTATGGTGACTATGCTGAAAAATAAACCGTAGATGGGCATTCTGTTTCGTACACACTACTGAAAGCATTAAATGTGAACTGGTACAGAATACAGGTTTTCTAACCTTACTTTTTGATCAATTTACATGACTTTAGGGCTCAAAAGTAATGTTTTTTCTGGAAGCTATCAATGTATTTTCTGTTCATGGTAGCTTTTCAAAATGTTCTAATTTGAATGTGTTACCAATTACTTATATTTCTTGAAATATGTGAAAGTGTATTAACCTAATATGGATGTCGTCTTTTTATTAACCAGACAAACGATGCACTAGGGAGCACTTTCAACTGGATCTATTTTGTACCTCTTATTATTCTCGGATCATTTTTTATGCTCAACTTAGTTCTTGGTGTGCTTAGTGGGTATGTCATCATTCTGTTATAAAAGAAGTATTAAAGTTATGCAAGTACCATATGTAGTAACTGAGAAAATTGTTTTATTTGTTTTGTTTAATAAATCATTTCTGCATTGTTTTACATTACACAGTTATTTACATGTATGGTATGTATTTAACAGGGTAAGTTAAAGGTTCGTCCGGTTTTGAGTTACCCATAATGTTGAGCTTCCATTCCCGTGAGAAACGGGCGCCAGCGTTGACTGAGTATCGTGGTGACGTGGAACACACGAGGCTTTAGTACGGAGCCACATTGCGTTAACAGGTGAGCAGAGCTTGGCTGCAGATAAACGTGCTATTCAGATGTTCCTACTCCATTAGTCGAAAAAAAGGGTTAAAAGCGGCAGCAGCAGGGATAGAAATTTTTGCAACTGAAATCGAGAAAACAGTGGACAACAGCACAGCACGAAAATGGTTCTGGCATTTCAATGCTGGGAACACTAGTCTCGATAACAAGAAGAGGTTGGGACGTCCAACGGCCTGCAGCAGTTACAACCCGATGAACCTGTGACAGTAAGTGACGATTAGCAGCTGAGTTGAAATCTTCGTAATCTCCATCATTCGTCACCTTCTTGGTTTCTCCTCTAGGTACCATCGAATACTTCCCCAAAGACTGGCATCCCATCAGGCAGAAAAAACAGACTGCTATCAAATCTACAGGACGATAAGTTCTGGTGTCGCATCGTCACAGATGATGAAAGGTTTTGATTGGTGTCAAGGGAGGATTGGGACACCGGGATGCTTCCCGGTGGACCAATCCAAAAATGGCCCACAATGTCCTCTTTGTCTGGATTATTTGGAAAGAACGAATATTTATTTTGGTACTTATGAATAAGAATCGTGAACTTCATTTGAACTTTATATTATCTGTCTAAAGTTATTGTCTTTAAAACAATTGGTGTTTCCTCCTATGGTGGGCGTTTGCTCTAGAATGACAAAGCAAAATTCTCTCTACTTCAGTGAAAATTTTGCAGCCGCAGCCGGACCAATGTATCTATTATAAATAAATAAACTAACTACGGTTAAACGTAGGTCGTTGGACTTTGAGCCAAAGGGACATTGGTAGGTCATACCCTCCTTTTCTAATCTTAAAAGAGGCACTATTAACAATTTGATGATCCATCATCCCCACACTCGTATCCACGTACTTAGAGAACAAAGCGATTCTTCGGCAAAGGTGTTCCGAAATCCGTGTCTCATCGACGTTTATTTTAAAAGAAATAACGACTGACCGGTACTAGTTCATGGATAAAATGGTAGTTCATGGTCTCAAAATAATGGGTAGACTTAACCCTTTAACGACCACGACCCAAAATCTTGTATCACTCTAAATACCATAACGCCAGAAACTGTCTGTTGTTTCACTTCTTTGTTTAATAACAACAATAGTGACTGAGGGTAACTCCTGCTGATCCCTCATAGGTCGAAAAAATTTGAAGAACAAGTAAGGTAGGAAATCTGACTCACTCTAGACAGGCGTTTCGGGCGGCTATGGCCGTTTGTACGTACGGGCGTTTTGGGATTTATGGTCGTTAAAGGGTTAAAAAAGATGTCTAGTAGACTTAAAAAGGCGTTTAAAAATAGGTGGTACGAATACAGTTGCGCATTAGACGATCAGTGACCAAATAAATATTATCTGGTGCAATACCCAGTTTTGAGCATATGCTGCATTCAAACGTGAATGGAGTTTTAAAATTCTTTCTCCCTTAAATTGCTGCTAAACCTTGCTCGCAACGGAATTAGTTTCACAATGCATGTCTTAAGTTTTATACCATCAGGGAGTTAACAGAATTTTTTTCTTGAGGGAATTTATGAGGTGTTCACCTGCGGGTACGTGTGTTTCTGTAGTGGACCACAAAACTAAAATTCCTAGCCTGGTTTCATCTCCCCAGTCCGCCCTTGATTGGAGCATTCAATTTTCATTCTTTTTTCTGTGTAAACGCTGCGAGAACAATGGTTTCGCATATTTGGTTGTGATCCGCACGTTTCTTAATAAAAATTTCCAATCGAGTATAATCATAGTACTTCTATTCATTCTTTTGCGTTTGTAAATGCGCAGTCAAATAAAAAAAACTTGAAAACAGTAAATTTTATTAGCATTCCCCATGGAACATTTTATGTCAAAAAGACTGGGCTAATGTATAAAATGCCGTACCCGAGGCTAAGTACACTAAAATAGTGATGGCATAAGTCATTCATTCACGGGAGTTCATTATCATTCGCAAGAGCCATTCACAAACGATCATTCAAACGAATGGCCATTGAATTTCAGGTTGTCACTACGCGAACTTAGAAAATCATTCGGGGCAAGGATCTCGTGCTTACGACCAAAGCTCTTTCAACTCCTCAGTTGTTTTTGGTTAACTGCCGAAAAGACCGCGAGCTCTTCAGGATTTACCATCCACGATGAATCATTTGTCCCTAGCCAGCTCGTGGCGAACGATTCTGGCATACCATTCAAATGAATAGCATTCATGTATCAATCCCATTCTTAAGTTTGACCATTATTTTGATCATTATTTCCTATCTGACTGCTGAGCCTCGAAACGAAAAACACAATACAGGAAAAATTGGGATACTGGTTGCCGCAATGTGTTGAAAAATGATAAAACAATTTCAAAATCCCAGAGGGATAACTTTGCCTACGTGAAATAGCAAAGCACAGATATTGTTGATTACAGTGAAATCTACCCAATGCGAGACGAATTTTGCAAAATAGAAGGTATAGTCAGAAAATAGAGAAAATACGTTTACATCACCTGCTGGAAAAAATTGCACCATGAAGGGCATTTATTATATGTAAAATGTTCTTCTTACTGAAAACTATTCGATCAAAAATTTCTTTCTGTAGGAGCGTTTGTGCAAATTAAAAGCATCGTCACAAACTGAAGAATGCACTTACTACCTCTCGCGACAAAAACTGTGCATAACGAAAACGAAGAAAACGTATGCAACACGGTCTTCATAATGGAAGATAGCTGACCCAAAACAAATTTTGCTAACCTGACTTTTAGGAGCGGTGAAGCAGAAACAGAATATAGGTTTGTCCATAAAGTTGGGTAAATGCTGACGCAACGCGTAAATGAAAAATTGTGAAAGGTGAGGTAACTTGCATGACGCAATCAGCTGTATGAGCGAACATGTTCATGACCGTTATAGAGCTGTGAAAAAGTGTGTGGGACAAACAGTGTGTCTTAGTAGCTGATGAAGGTGCAGGTTGTTAGCTGGCATAAATGAACCATAAACCAATATCTAATACTGCTTCAGATTGTGCCGTGACTGCGTTGAATCACCCACCGTATTAGCCTGATTTGACACCGGCTGACTATAGCTTTGTTTCCTCGACTAAAACTAGCGTTGTAAGAGAAGTGATCTGCTGATATTTTCGAATTCAAGCGAACGTGACTACACAGCTGCAGACGATAAGAGCAGGTGACTTTTCTCATAGCTTCGGAAAGCTGTTAGAACGATGTCAAAAGTGTATTTTCTCCAGGGGGAAGGGCAGTTCTTTGAAGGCCAGTAAAGTACGTTTTTAGATATTACCTGTTGTTCATTTTTACTATGCATTCACTGAACTGTATTGGCAAATCTTGTACATTTACGTTCCCTAGCGCAAAAATTGCATAACACTGAAGCCAAAAAATGTATGTAAAATTTGCGTCAGAAAGACTATAGAGTTCGTTGTAATTATAACTTTTTCAATCACTTTGGGAATCGGAATACGGTCGTAAATAAAAATATTGATTTTTACCTCAAGCGGAAAACTGCATTTCTCTTAGCAGAAAATGGGCGCAAAACGACGGTTAGGAAAAAAAGTTCCCAGCGGATGATTATAAGCGCAGATATGGTCAAAAACAAAATTATACAGATTCGTATGCTCGACAAAATTCTGTGGACCATTTCTAAAAGGAAATGTACCCAAATTACTGTCAAAATGACAAGTTTAAGTAGTTATTTCTAGTAAATGGAATTATATCTTTAAAAGTTCTATTTCGAACACTATTTTTGTGCTCCTGGTGTCCGAGTGGTCAAGTGCCTGGACCTCTGGCTATCCCAGTTGAGCCGGGCTCAAGGTTTGGATGAGCAAGGTTTCTGTCCATTTCCTTGAAAAAGTCATGCTTCATCCGGGATAAGCTGTGATTCTGTCTGTTCGCTTCCAAAAGTTATATTCCCTACACTATCTTTGTACCACTCGGTATCCGAGCGGTCAGAGTCGTGAGCGTCTGGCTGTCTGGCTAGTCGTCCGAGTTTGGATCAAACTCGAATCCCGGAGGAAGTATGATTCTGTCCGTTCCCCAGATTGAGGGTCCCTAAAGCAGGGACGGGCGGCTTATTATGTAGCCTTAGATGTATATGGAAATAATTATGCCCCAAAACTGGAGGCTGGGGAGGGATTTCTGCTTCTGATTTTGCTGTGGCTTTGCCGACAATTTTCTTCACATGACGGGATTTTTCCGCCAGGATAAGTACATTTAGGTATCTCTTTCCATTATACTTTTGGCTTTTACAGGTCGGATTGGAAAACACCTTTCGTCAGTGGCCCCCAAGGGGAGGGAGCATGTGCTTTCACAAGTGAAGCCAACTGAGTTGCGTGGCAGCAATATTGCATTACCCTCTGTTGCTCATTTGGGCATTCTAAGTTATAGGAGTGAACGCTAGCATAGTTTCAGTTTAACGGGTTTTTTTTTTTTTTTTTTTTTCTGATTTTCATTTTTGTTTATGTTTTTTTTTTTTTTTTTTTGCGCGAAGAAAAAAGCTTCTTAGAAATGCTAGCGTGCACAGCCATACGCTGCACCAATAAGGCAGATAGAAAACTTCCTGGAATCACGTTTCGCAAGCGTGTATTATACACATAATATGCTACGTGTTTTCAAGTTTAAAAACTTATGATGGAATAGCTAAAATGTCCATTATAAACTAGAAAGATGTCCTGTTTAGCCAGTAACTCCGGTCAAAAACTACATTCCTAAAAACGTTCTATTCATTTTTTAAAACTCAGTCCTTTTTAGTGCACAATAAAATCCGTTTTTTAGTTGTTGTTTTTTAAAGTTTTTAAATTATCGCTTTTATTATTGGTGTACAGTAATCGGCCTATCAATGCCAATAATCGGAATTCATTGTGCGCTACAAACGCTTTCAATTTTGTATGTTTCGTGCACTCTTAGACAAAGTTTTATAAATTATCACATTTAGCACGAATCATCGGTTTTTCAGGTAATATTTTGTTACGTTTGTGTTTTCAAGAATATTCACTCGATCACTTGAAATAATTCAGCGTGTACTATTTTTTTAACTACAGAGTTTAATTGCTTCATACATTACTTTTCGTGTGGTAAGTTAAAGCGATTTTTGTCGCACGCACGGTAAAACGTAACCTAACATTCTTTTGAGAAAAAAAGGAAACAGTGGGGATATTATGGAGTATATCTATAAAGGTAAATGATATGTTTTCCTTTAAAAAGACTGAAAAATTGCTAGCCAGTTAGACGTAATACGTAATTCGATGGGAACGCCGTCAGAAGGGTAATCTAAAATGGCTGTCTCTCAGGAGCGTCGGCTTCAGAGCTTTACGTAGGAAGTGCTTGTTATGCACCCTTCATTTATTCATTCTCTTCGGCGGCAACTGCTAAGCATGGCAATGGTATCTATCTATCTCCGAGATTTCTGAATTTTGAATATACTGTATTTTTACTAAGGGAATTAAAATATATTTACATTTGACGCAATCAAATTTATATACAGATCGAACAGCAGAAACATTTTTTGCTTTTATTTTTCTTAGGGAATTCGCTAAAGAGAGAGAAAGAGTTGAAAACAGGCAAGCCTTTTTGAAATTAAGAAGACAGCAGCAATTAGAAAGAGAACTCAATGGTTATGTCGAATGGATATGTAAAGCAGGTAATTTTTTTCAACACCATTTCCTATAAATTTTCATCAGTATATTTTTGTCAAGCTTTCAATATAGTACACTGACTGTATTTATATACATTATCACGAATTACTTGGTGTAAATAATTTTAAATATTAAGACTTAATTCAAAAATGATAAATTTGATTTCCGAATCACATAAAAGTTCTGTAAAATCATTTTAATTTTATTAATTCCCCATTCGTTTGTAAACAATTTTAATGAAATTCTCTATGGTGTCAGAGTTTGTTATCGCCATTCTGTTTCAAATAAAGGGTGTCTAAAACAATAGTTGCTAATTTGTCTGATGTATCACTTACCTAGTAATCTACAGACATAGCGATGATCATTATATTTTGTTATCTCAGATATTCCCACATGCGAAAATAAGATGTATGTTTTGTAACCTTATATTTGGAACAAAAATTATTGGTCATTCGTGGCCTGTGCTGTTATTGTTACTAGATGTTTTGACGCGTTGTATTATTCTGTAATCGAAATAGGATTGTGCAAGCTGTTTTCTACATGTGGCTGATGGATCAGCTTAAAGTGATCAAGTTAAGCTGTTTCAAAGTAATTCCAGCACACTCACACTTTAAAATTTGAGAGGTATTGTTAATTGTTGACGATTAGCAGCTGTAAAAGTAATAATGTTCTTTACAAAATAATATTGATCATTGTATATTAAGACATAGGCAAAACAGAAAGTATTTTCTCAACAAATTCGCAGCGTTGGACCGTTTCCGTTTGCAACAGAAGCCTCAGGAGCATAATAGGGAACGTGCATTGTGTTGCCGTGAAAATTCTTCTACCTTAGGGCACATTGCTTCAGGTAAAAAAATACCCAAATTCGAGATTTAATCGCCCAATTAATTATGTTAATTAATTAACATAATTAAATAATTATTTTTAATTAGAGTAATTCCTGATTAGGTTCGCAGGGGATTCTATCATGCCCCAGGTTGCATAAAAATTTTGCTGTTTTTTTTTTGTTTTTTTTTCTTGCTTTCCCTTCGCGTGAGTAGGAGATCGGAACGCAGACGCCAGGCAAGGCACAAAGTTCTGAAAAACGAAATGAAAGATGTTTTCATTGTCAGGCATTTGCAAAGAACCAGCCCGGTGGATTAGATACTATATAACCTCAGTTAACAATGGGCCAGTGGCGGCTATACGTCGCGAGTCCACGAAAGAAGCCCTGCATAGATTATCTGGTCAGAAGGTAAAACTTATATAACACCTGTCACCCAGTCTCTGTGTCGGGAAACATAACTCAGACGGGCGTATGTGCATTCGATCATACTTAAAGCTTTAGAAAGGTATTCCCTGATATTCTCATAAAAGAACTCTGAAAGAGGGTGACAGTTAGGGCCAAATAAATTTTTAAAGGCTTAGCTCGGCAGATGGTCAGCTAGCCAGAAGAACATCTACTCGAAATAGCCACTGATCATCATCCCTCACGAGGACGGGCCCCCAGGAACCAATGGAGGCGAAGGTGGCACCTCCAGGAGGTAAGAGCACGCCTAAAAGCACAGCAGAAGGAAAACGACGGAAAAAATAAAAGCCAAAGCTTGGAGAAATCGGTGTGGAGGTCGGATTAAAAAAAATGTCGAAGTAGAAAAAATCGCCAAGGTACCAGTGGAAGTTAGCAGTGAAAAAAATACCAAGTTGATGGCAGCGGAAAAGAAAGATAAGTATTGGAGAAGAAGCTGTACAAGTGTTAAGGACTCCCGGGCTGTGTTTTTATCCACGGAGGCAGTGCCGTCTTAACACTTTTAGGAGCCCTGGGCCGTCACATTTTCGGGGGGCCCTGATCTTTTATATCATTGTCAACCATTATCAATCCACTGCTAGACGAAGGTCTCCCCAAATTTATTCTCCAACTGATATAGAAACATTCAATATCCTGCAATATCCAGTAACTTTTTAATACCACTTGAATGAAAAATGGTACATGACAAAAATTATAGAACTCTATGAAGTCTACCAAATGCACTCACATTTAGTTTCTTAGTACATTATGGGTGGTGAAAGATGATGTTTCTTCCCCATTCTTCAAATCATTCAACGAAAATGAAATTAAAACAGAAGAAAGAAAGAAACCAATCAGCGCCGTTTCCAGACAATGTGACTCACCGGACAAAAATGCAGATATATATGTCGGTCATTGTTATTTATTTAAACACCGAAGATTGAACATATGTAAGTAGCCCTTGTGGGCAAACCACAATGATAAACATACGTGCACTTCTTTTAGACAACACAAATGACTGTTTAAATGGAAAAAGTGATTCGGAAAAAATGCGATGTATGCGTGGAAGGAGAGAGAAAAAAATGCCGTGCTCACATGAACATGAGTTAATTTTATCGTAATTTTACATCTAGCTCACTGACTGACATTTGGCCCTTAAATTCTTTTGAAAATGAATAATCTGAGGTCGGGAAATAGTTTGTGTTTTAAAATTCGACAATTCTCCTGTGGGAACATAAACACTTGGACATGCGCTTGCGGAAGAGTAATAAAGTGGATCCCACTTAAGAAGTTCCCGCTTAAGAAGTTTTCCCGTTTAAGAAGTTTTATTTTTAGAGTCCCGATTTTTTTCCATAGTGCTAGTGTTAATTCTTCCCACTTAAGAAGTAACGATGTTTCAAGTTTTCCCGCTTAAGAAGTTGTAAGTGTCACAAGTTTCTAAGTAAGAACATACGATTTTGGAACTCGTCCAGCAGATAAGTACATGCCGAAGAAGTTGGGAGAAAACATTTCCCCGTACATGTAGCAAGTGAAGCCCCTGCCGGCTTCCCACGGTCAACGCAGGGGGTCGTGTTTACTCTCCCCACTTCTGCGTCTGCCCTTTGTGTATCACAATCGCTTTATCTTTGGGGCTGGGAAAAGGATGGGAAAGGAAACAATTGCTGAAAGTTTGTCATTCTGTCAAAGTTAGGCTCAGATGTTGCACCTCGCATACGTGGAATTAAACGTTTAGTTTTATTGTTGAAATGCGTAGCTAGAAATATGGCGTCGAAAGACATCAAAAGAAAAGCTTTATCTGTGGTTGAGAAACGAAACATTATTACGACAGTTGATAAAAACACGCATTTAACTAGGGTGCAGATAGCAAAAGAACTAAATTTACCTATTATAACCCTCAACGGTATAGTGGCAAAACGTTGACAAAGATGTTCCCACTTTTGAAATGCAAAATATCGACGATATTTGCGACATCGAAACGTAAGAGGACGATGAATCAGAAACGCAAGAAGATGAGTGCTGGCCAATTCCAACTTCAGCTGAAGCTGGTAAAGCACTAGAAACTTTTCGCCGCTTTATAGAAAGCCACGAACGTGTTCCAACGGACATAATGAGAAATTTGAGGGAAATGGACACGTACTTTGTGAATCTAGCGGAAAAAAGGAAGAAACAAACGCTTTTAGATCAGTATTTTTGTAATCCTGTAGCATAATACATGTAGCTTTCAATCCTCATATTCAAGTTTAAATGGGTAAGTAGTGAAATTTTTTGTTACTTTAAAATTAACTAAAATGTAATTTCTGGATTTAATCTATGCAACATTTTTAATCGCTAAAGTCTTACAAAACCCAATCAGACACTTCCCGTTTAAGAAGTTTTCCCGCTTAAGATGTTTTCATCGCTTCGTCCCAACGAAAACTTCTTAAGCGGGATCCACTGTACTTGCATTACTTTCGGAATTCTACAGATGTATGCCAAAATTAAGATAAAACGAAACACTTGCCTCGTCAGTCAAAAATAAAATCCATGCGCTCACGACATTTTCTTGAGAAATGTTCGTCGGATACATGCTGACACGTCACTTTGTTTTTCGGATACCTTATACATGTTTACGAATTACACATTTTTACTTCAGTTCAGAATTTTCATTTAAATGTTTATCAAATCACTATCACCCCCACTCGGGACTGAAAGGAAGGTCGGCTTTCTTTGTTTCTTATTTTGCCACAAACGATCCATCCTAACACCTAACTTCACTCCTGTCTCCTCGCTCGGGAAATTAAAGCTACGAGCAAGGTTTGAAAATCAAGGCGGAACAACTTCCAACTTTCTACATTAGGGTTTCTTCTTTTCATTAAATAATAATAAAAAAAACTGCTGGTAAGTGGTGAAAAAGTTGGACTTTTTGTATATCCATAAGACACTTGGTGCGTTGGGGACCCTGGGCACCGGTCCCGTTGGCCCACCCCTTAAGACGACCGGCCATACACGAAGGATACCAGTTCCAGCGCGAGGACGAAGGGCACGTAACACGACCAAGAGAATAATGTGGCATCCGGTAGGACCATCATCAACTCAAGGACCGAAGGATGACTAGCAGAGGATTCGGGGTAAGAAAATATCCAAATATTTCAATCCCTTGCATATTGAAGTACTTTATGAAATTTAAAATTGAAATAATATTGCTCACCTCAAACCAGTATGTTTGCTAGGAAACGGTTTATGAATCTGATCTTAACTATATTTGATGTGATGATTTAATGCAACCTAATCTAGTCCCACCATTAATTTGTACATAAATTAAGAAATATGACAAAACAAATTTTATAATTGTTTCTTTTAACAAACGTGTGTTTCTTCGCCGCTACTCTGCATATGAGTATGAGTGCCGGGTTCTGGTTTATTTTAAGGTAAACAGTTTTCTTTCTTTTGAAGGTACCATGATTAACAACATGATACAGAAATGTTAGCTTTAAAACTTAATTTCATTGCGGCATATGAGATCTTGCGACGACCTCGTACGAGCTCGTATGAAACACAGCGCATACAGGTCTCAACGATGAGACTAGCTCCCGAATTTCAAGATACCCAATGTCATCGTTGCTACGGTTAGACGATCAAAATTAATTAGCAAAATTCATGCCCGCAAGTTTCCAAACGGGGCTTGACGCGGTAATAATTGCTTCAGTTCATTTTAGAAGTTGAAGTTATAACGTAAAGCTATTTGTCGGTTGAGGGATTCAAAGCCGCATCCTTCTGCTCCGGCGCCAAATGCTTTCCCAACTAAGCTACACCGATAAAGTTTGTCGCTGCAACGTTACCGTAGGCTGAACATGTGCGTCACCTCTGAGGTAGGTACGTCACATACATCCCTCCCCCCTCCCCTCCGTTGAGAAAGGGCTGGGAAGGAATCATAGGTTTCCGCGTCAGCTGGCAAACCACGCTTGCAGTAACTCTCCGTAGAAGGAGGAATTGTCACTAATTGCAGATGTGTGGAAGAAGCATCACACATTTTTCCAAGAACCTTACGGCCAGTAGACCTATTTTTACGTTCGCAGCCACTGTGAAAATACAAATTTTACCGGGGACGAGACTAGAATCGTATCTTTCTGCTCCGGAGCACAATGCTTTCCCACTTAAGCTACACAGGCAGAGTTTGTCGCTGCAAATTTGCGTATCTTGACATGCGCGTCATCTCTGAGATTCGTACGTCACAAAATGTCATACAATGAACATGAAATAGCTAGAGCGCGAAGCGGACTCAAGTCCCATATATAGCAGCTGAATCATCTTCGCGGTCGTCGACTGGTGGAGCGTTTCTATTTTTCTAATCCGAACTCGAACGGAGAAAGTGTGGCTAACAAAGAACAAGTTAGTAAAATCATGCAATGCATTGATTATGATACGCTTTCCAACATACCAGAAATCATTACTCAAGTCATCACTCAATTTATGAGGATAATGGCTGTGGAATAATTCTCTCTCCTGTGGCCTGACCTTTGACCCCATTTCGATTATATTAAACAGAATTGGTTCAGTTTACCTCCGGAACAACATAATGAAGTTTTGTCGCAATAGAAGCATTTTTAGTCAAGTTATGAAGATAATGGTGGTGGAATAAATCTCGCTCCTGTGCCCTGACCCTTAACTCCATTTCGATGATATTATACAGAATTGGTTCCGTATACCTCCGTAACAACCTACTAAAGTTTTGTCGCAATAGAAGCATGTTTAGTCAAGTTATGAGGATAATGGCTGTGGAATAGATCTCGCTCCTGTGCCCTGACCTTTGACCCCATACCGATATTAAACAGAACCGGTTCAGTACATCTCCAGAACAACGTGAAGTTTTGTTGCAATCGAAGCATTTTTACGTAAGTTATGACGCATAAGGGCGATGGAATGGATCGCCTTCTATGTCCTGACCTTTGACCCTATTTCGTTCATTTCAATAGGGTTCCTTCCCAGGTTGTCCCCTACCATATACTAATCGAAATTGAACCAGTTTTAGGCGTGTTATCGTCCGGACGGACGGACAGACAGACAGACAGACAAAGCTGGAGCATATACGCTTCTTCAACCTGCGGTTGGATAGCGTAAAAAATGACGATGCTATTGTGTTGCTTTGTGTTTGTGTGTGGGGAGAGCTATATGTAGAAATACCTCAGAGTTCTAAAGTTAAGAAATTTTATGTGGAATGTTTTGTGACGAACTGTGAGTAGAAATAAATCTTAAAACTATTTTCTTAAAATCATTCTCCGCAAAGTTCATCATTTCCATTCTTAGGAAAAAATAAATGTTCTCAGTTACGCACATAGGTTGGGTCCACCTACCGTTACTTCCATTTGCCCACCCACAAGATGTCTTGATAGGAAACGTCTTACAAGCGTGCAGTAAATCGTTATATCTAACGAAAAAGTGAATTTTTATTACCAGGTTTCGTCTATGGTTTTCACATGCTCGGAACGATCGAAATATTTCTAAAGTTTCTTCAATAGCATTTTAGTGCTTTCTTCATAGCGTATTTATCAAAAACTTGCGTGCAATATTAAATCTCGTTTCAGTCAGATCACTGTTGAAAATCTTTCGGCGAAGGTTTGCTAAAGGAAGGAACCACTTTTACATTCAGTCAACGAAAGAAAGGTAAGAGTGCGCGCATTTGCTCAACGAATGTAAGAGTGGTTCACTGGGATATCTCATAATCACAGAGCATTCGACCACTAACAAATGTATACTACCCGCTATCACGCAGATTTTGCTAAACAGATGATACTGAGTTCAACAGATATATAATACCCGTTCATCAAATAATTTTGCAAAAACATCCACATGCATACAAATTTGGATACCCTGATAAACAGTATTACATCAATACTGTCTTACATAGTTTTACAAAAACATTGTTGAAAGTGTCAGCACTGACTTAATTGTTGCTTAAGAAGCAGTGTTCCATTGATGTGGAGGTAAAATTATTTCGTTATTTTAAATTAATATTTTGAGCCGACTCTCAATTTGCTTCAACAGTCACTAGAATTTCTCTCTAATGAAAAAATGTTTGTTAATATTACCCTAGTTTATTTCTAGCTACTGCAGGATGGGCAATTAATTGTAGATTAATAACCTTTAAATGAAATCTATTGTAACATGGGATAGTGTAGTTCTACCGTAGTCAAGCTTATGAAATGCGGTGGACAGTTTATTACCGATTCAAGGTATTTGTAGAACTGCTGAAACTCCATAGGCTGAGATATGATTTTTTAAAAATTATCTAGGTACCAGTTTCTTGACCGTCACGAACGCGTACATAAAAAATCAATCTAACGTTATACAACGGATACAATATGGCAAATGTTGCATTCTTTCAGCGCATTTTTGTGTTCACGTTTTTTCACCTCGTGCTAAAAAAAAACATTTCTGAGTGACATGCTTCTCGCTTGTTGCTAACGTTTCAGGAAACCTATGAATATTTTTCTGTGACATGTAAATGCAAGATATGAGCGAAATGTGAGCCTACTTACCCGTTACTGTTTCTTCGCGATTCCTTTGCAAAGTGGGTACGCGACATCAGAGTTTTCTGGGATTTACTTCAAAATAATATTTTAGATAAATCCTACATGTCCATGAGTAATATCCTACGGACGGTATTTGCGACGCACTATCGAATTTCTCTAAACGTACTGCCTATTAAACAAATACGCAAAAAGCCCTGTCCATAGTTCGACAGTCTTTCTTTCAACAATAGCAGTGATACTTTAACATCCAATATGGAAGACGGCATAAATCGCATCAGGACGACAGTTCACAAACATATTCGCTGCTACCGGTCAAAAAACACAACGAATAAGACAAAGCAAACGCTCGACTCCAGAAACAGAAGCGCATATGCGTTTTACTTTTTTGTTACGCTTTTTTAAAACGTACGAGTCGAACCTCGACTGAGCTTGGCGGTGTTTGGCACTGTGCCAAAAACGCTCAAATAGGCAGATGATTTCTAAACAGTGCCATTACCCATCGCTACGTGAAGATGAAAAGAAGCCCAGTTCCTACATTAACTGTACATAAATGCAAAGTGAAATTTTGAGATGTATAACAGGTACGAGTAGAATAAGAATATTAATTATCTGTATGAACTTGCGCTACTTTTATGAAGGTATTTAACTTTTAGGAGAATATCAGATTACTGATGACCACGAGTGTGATTTATTGGAATCTTTGTTGCTTAATTCACTCAAAATATGTGTGGACGAATTCATGCTCAGGATTTTTTTCTTTTTATGTATTGCAGAAGAAGTGATTTTAGCAGAAGAAAGAACAACTTCAGAAGAAAAGTTGCACATAATTGAAGGTTAGTTTGTTGCTTTTATTTGAATCATCTGTACTTGCACTGGTTTTCGAATGAATTTATTATTAAACATACACTAGTTTTCGTATTTATTATTAAACCGTGATCTCCGGTTAAATTTTACTTTAAAATAACAAAAGTTGTTTTAAACATTTTCTGCTCTGACAGCATTAACAACAGTTTGAATAAATGACAGTTCTTCACAACAGTTCGAATAAGTTTTGATACCAAAACAAATGTAGTGGGTATAAGAAGTCAAATTATTTAAAACTATATTGCATTAATATAGAATTTCGTAGAAACATTTCGCTCTTACATTTCTCGGATACAAGGAAATTGAAAACTCGCACATAAAAATAAATGAGTAGTTGCTCCATCGAATTTTGTTTCGAAAAAGAATCTGATCTCTGATGGTAAACGTTTTATCTGCAAATAAAAAGAAAACAAATGAATCATAATTCGCTCATTACTTTCGGAATTAAATGTGTAAGGCCGTTTGAGCAACTAAGTTTGAAATTTTTAATATTACTAAGAAATAATTGATAAGTAAATTTCTGCATCAGAAGTGGTTGCGTCGAATGTATTTTTTTCTTTCCTTTTTTTTTTTTAGTGAGTTTCAGCAGGAGAGGGTTTTCCTTGGTTTTAAATTGTTTTAGTATTTAACTGTAGTAATTACGCAAGTGAAATTATCACAATTCGGATTCTTCGATGCTGGAATTTTTAAGATGCGAATATTTTCTCATGTTGATTTCGGTCAGTATTAAAAAACGTTACTCTTTTGTCATTGAATTTCAGAATTTATTTATATTTTGACCATTTCAAGAGAGCACAGGTGTCTACTTTGCTAGACTAATTTCTTGTTTGTTTTGGGGTTTAACAAACCGTGAGAAACTCTGTGTTGGTGTCTCTAACAGGGGAATCACCCTGTGTTTGCCTCTACTATAAAGTGACTGTCTCATCACTTCTCTTTTTGCTTAAAAAGTTACACTAAATTATCCTAGCTTATTTCTTCTGAGCTCAGACGAAAATGTATGCACATATTTTGTGTTCCCTTTCTCACATTTTATTTTAAAGTTTCTTAGGCACTTTTAGCTGAACCACTTCTAGGCTGCTGTTTCAAAGACAGAAATTTTGCAACTCATTTTTAACACAGTAAGTTGTTCGGGAAGTATGCAAACCCTTTCATTGGCGTGCATTTCGGAAAACTGAAGTGGCAACTCAAGCGATATCTGGCGATTGCGCAGGACGTACCTCGGACTCAGTTCGTGCCTAACGATCAGCTAGTAAAAGTTGTAATAACAATGGAGCAGCTTAGTGACAGTGGGAGATCAGGGTGTGTTTTTTTTTTTTTTTCAAGTTTTGAGTCTTATTGCAATGTACAGACGGCTTCGCACAAAGACTGCTGCGGACAGCAGTAGGTCAAAGCGCCCTTAAGAAAACTGCGGTGTACAACTGGATGAAACGATATGAGGAAGGCAGGACATCACCCAATAATGCTCCAAAATGCGGTCGACCGATTTCAACTTCCAGACAAAGATCCAAATGACGAATCCAAGAGGGACGTCGCTAGACTTCTAAATCAGGATGGGCGACGGGTGGACGAGTATAATTTCTGGTGGGGCAAGCTTGATAGAAACCTTTTTTTTTTTCACGAAACAATGAAAGAACGAGTTTTTAATGCTTTTTTTGTTATTATTATTGGAGGTTTAACGACCACTGTGAACAACTCAATGAGCTATAAGCAGTCTCCCGTTCCTAATTCAAGACCCATGGTTCCAGGTAAGGGAGAGAGCCCATGCCGTAAGACAAACACACCATCCATGCCTCGCAGGGATTTGAACCCGGACACTTCGCGGACGAATGGTCATGATCCAGCGCTTAAACCACGGGGGCTTTACTGCTTTTCACTAGCGGCTACAAAAAAATGCATGCAATCTCCACCTGGACACACATACATACATGGATCTGACTAGTTACGCCATTGGTGTAAGATACAAGTGTTGGTAGAATGCTGCCTTCAACTTTTTGCTTGCTCTATTGTCTAAAATTGCTTTTCAAAATTTTGCATTTTTGCTTACGAAAATAAATAATTTATTTAAAAATTATTTATTTTCGTAAGCAAAAATGTTTTTGTTTGTCTAAATTAAATTTTAACGTCGCGCCACGAAGACACAACACCTTCCCCCTCATTAACTTGCTTCTAGCCAGTGACTTTGCCTTACACTCCTCTCCTGCAAAGCAGTCGTCAGCCACTTTCTGCATTTTCAATGTCCGGGGCATTAGCGCTTTTGACACCAGTTCCCTTTTTGGAATCCCCGATTTTGTAAAGAAAACAAAGAGAGCAATCAATAGTGACCCCGTCAGTGAATTGCTATTTACCCTTCTCATTAGCACCCCTGGGAATACAAACACGAAAAAGAGGCTTAAACTAAGGATTTGCAATAGTGAAGAACAATTGAATTTTCATGGCCCTCCGGAACCTATTTCGATAACCTTTCTACGGAGCAAAAAAGACGAGATTCATTATTACTTGGTAAAGGCCAAATTATATTTTAAAGTTTAAAAAAATGACACATTTTGAACTGGGTCGGGGGCAGGGTGGGCCAAGGGCACCCATAGCCCCCCCCCCCTGCCGTTGGTATAGCCAAAGTTTTGATAAATTTAAAGCATTAAAATAGACGAAACCTTTTTTTACAGCATTTTCAAAAATAATAAGGTACTAATGATTCATTGTATCAATTATTTTTGTTGTATTTTAGTATCTTGTACATTTACTAAAATGTTTGGCAGCCTTGAAGGAGGTAAGGTTTTTCTTACACCCCCCCCCTCCTAAAAGTACTCATATGGGCGCCACTGGGGTGGGCAAGACAAATTTCAGGGTAAACTTACCCTCGGCGACGTCCCTGCCTTAAAGCAGTCTTGTAGGCTGTGTCATTAACTTTTCCATCCAACTGGGTATCCCTCACACTACAGTTTTTATCTTGCCGACGGAAGATTTAGTTTTGATGAGCAAATTAACTACGTGGATACCGAACACTCTAACAACAGCACGGGAGGAATTCCACTACGAAATTACATACAGTAACTGAACATGGTATTGTTGAAATAGTAGGGTACTCACAAGATGAAAGTCGGGTGGAATTTCCAAACCCAAGCGACGACATGAGTCACGGCCCAGGGTTGAACCCTGAACTTTCGCTGCGTCTTTACCCTGTGAAGAATTGCATGAATGTAAAATCTTATTGGTCGTTGGTATGGATGTTCGTCGCGTGGCCCTTTGGAAGACGTATGATGAGAACATCACCAGGAGATCGGAGCGGTGTAAGTCATTTCTAGAGGAGCATATCCCGGCATGGGCACTGCGACATGATATACAGCAACCTGTGTTCGTACATGACAAAAGACGGCCCTATAAGTCCGGGGTTGTTCGGCTGTTCATTGAACAGGACGGTTGGTTGGAACTACCCACCCACAGTATTCACCGGATACGAACCGCCGTGATTTCTGAATTTTTCCTCTCCGAATCACGAACATTTTCTACAGACATAATGACGCTGTTACTTTTAATGGTGTTCGTGAACTGCCCACAGTTTGGGAACGTATTATTGATAATAAGGGAAACAACTAATAATTAACCTCAAATATTGTGATCATTGTTTTGCTATTGCAGGAGTTATGGTAAGTTCAAGATGTTCACTTACTTCACCGGACGACTTAATACTTATTATAGTTATACGAACAGTGTGTTATTACTTGAACTCTCATTCAGATCAGATTCACATGTTATATATATTTTACAACTTATGGAACAACTTAGTAATACACTGCTGGACAATTGCTAAGGACGGATCATAAACGGCTATATAGCGCATAAAAAAGTAAGTGTGGTTGGATGCCAAGTGAAATAAAATAATGTCAGAATGCCAGGACATTACAAGAAAGACAATTTATTGTGCTCTGAATTCCAGAAGGCTTTGGAACGTGTTCAAGGGACAAACAGGCCATTTTGTGCAGAATACGTAAACGTGAAAAAATGCAATTACCGTCCGCAGGCGTTCCTGCGTAAGATGTCAATACGGGATATGGCCACCATGGAGGGCGATGCAAGATTCCATACGTCGTGTCATGCTTTGCACAACATTATCAAGCAGCTGTTGGGGTAATTTATCCCATTCCTCTGTCAGTGCACGAATGAGGGTGGCCTTGTTTATTGGAGGGCATTGGCGACCAGCAAGACTCCTCCCCAAAGCATCCCACACATTTTCAATGGGATTCAGATCTGGAGAACGTGCTGGCCATACGAGGCGTTGAATATCCTCGCTCTCAAGACACTCCTGGACAGCGACTGTTCGATGACATGTTGCGTTGTCGTCCATGAAAATGAATCTATCACCGACAGCTCCACGGAACATGCGAACATGAGGTAGCAGAACATCAGTAATGTATCGTTGGCCAGTCATAGTCCCAGTTGCAGTACCACTATCACACCAGATCAGTTGTCGTCGACAATCAGACGATAGACTGTATCTACTCTCATCTGAGAAGAGGACAGCAGACCAGTCGTTATCAGTCCAATTGCGATGTTGATGGCACCATTGCAAACGGGCGGTACGGTGACGTCTGGACAATGGGATGCACACAACAGGACTGCGGGCGTATAGTCCTCCTTCATGCAAACGTCTGGCGATAGTTTTTCGGGAGATCCGCTTGCCAGTAGCAGCCATAAACTGATTTGCTACCTCCCTAGCTGTGCTGCGCCGGTGTCTTTTTGTTGATAGCACTATGTACCGATCTTCTGCAGGTGTCGTACTGCGAACAGGACCTCCCCCGTGACGTTTGCGACACTCTCCATTTGTTTGAAATGATTTCCAAAGCCTTGAAACAACACTGTGGCTGACGTCGAACTCCCTGGCAACATCTGTTATTTTTCGCCTTTCTTCAATCTTGCCAATAATACAGCCACGCGTAAAATCATCTAGGTGATGTCTGGAAGACATACTGAAAATTGCAAGTTCGTCAATTGATTCTTTCCCTTTCAACTTTGCGTTTGAACAACAACGGTCAATACGCGTCAAATCCTTTATATCTCTTATCAGGGCTATGACGTCACGAACAAGTTCGGCAATCCAGAATTTGCATACGCACAACACGTCTTACTGTATCCCGCACTAACGCTAATTTCCACATTTTTCTGCCTTTCATTTTATGGTTGCTATCGTTGCTATTGTCATCCGTCCTTAGCAATTGTCCGGCAGTGTAAAAACGCCCTTTCCAGTGAAAATTCTTGTTTTGTTATTTTGAAATGACCACAATTTTAAAATGACTTTTTATGGAATATAATAGCTCGAAAGAGGGCAGCTGCTAAAAGAAAGAAGCTGAAAAATATGCACAGTAAAAGCACAGACGAGGAAGAAGAAAATGAAGATGAGGACGGCAGTAAAGAAAGTGAAGCTGTCGGTAAGGTTTTGACTTTCATTATAAAATTAGCTTTAAAAATATTGCGGATAGAGCTAGTAGATGTAGACTTCTTTCTTGTCTTTTTTTTTTTTTTTTTTTTTTTTTTTTTTGCTAAGGTTAAAAAATAATGTAGGTAATCATTACCATAACTATTGAACTTCTTTTACACGGTAGACAAATGTGCCATTTTCTGTATAAAAGGCCACTAAACTCCGTTGTTGTATTAAAAGATTTGGGTCAAGAGGATCTCAGAAAATGTAAATACCTTAAATACCGACTCATACTGCAAAGTAAAGTTCTCCATTTTTCTTTACAATTGCAATTACTTTTTTCTTCAAAAGTACGTATTGTAGATATGTAATTCCATTTTCAATATCAAACAGAAATCATCGTTCTTTCCACGTTTATAAGTGAGTCACGGAAAAATTCACATCGGCCGCCACCGGGAATCGAACCCAGGGTCTTCCATTTACGCGCCGGAAAAAAATCGTGCGGTGGTAGCATGTCCGGCGCGTAACTGGAAGACCCAGGGTTCGATTTCCGGTGGCGGCCGATGGGAATTTTTCCGTGACTCACTTATGAACGTGGATAGAGCCATGACTTCTGCTTGATGTTCCTAATTCACGTCAATTGTGTGTATTAATTATCCATTTTCAACAACATTTAATGAGAAATTTTAAAATTTGTTGATCTTAATGAATTCCGAATGATAAAATGTTTTATGCGTTTGTTGGTATAGGATGCTAAGTGGATATCAGTTAACTACTAAGGTACTATAAAATTTTAATTTTGAATGTAAAAATTAGAAAAATGGAAGTTTCACCGGGTTTTTTTTGTTTTTTTTTTTTGTCTGTACTAGCGCTAAATAAAAATACTTAGAAATTTAAATGATTGAATGTTTCATTACTGTAGAATGTACGAATAGGTATGATATTATATTCAATGAATATATTTAGACATGCTTATGTGAAGAAATATATAATATGACGAAGTAGGGAGTATGAGCACATGGTTTTACTTATAACAAGTTAGTAAAATCATGCAATGCATTGATTATGATACGCTTTCCAACATACCAGAAATTATTACTCAAGTTATGAGGATAATGGCTATGGAATAAATCTCGCTCCTGTGTCCTACCCTTTGACCCCATTTCGATGATATTAAACAGAACCGGTTCAGTATACCTCAAGAATAACATACTAAAGTTTTGTCGCAATAGAAGCAGTTTTACGCAAGTTATGAGAATATTGGCTGTGGAATAAATCTTGCTTTTGTGCAATGGCCTTTGACCCCATTTCGTTGATATTCAACAGAACCGGTTCACTATACCTCAGGAACAACATGATAACGTTTTGTCGCAATCGAAACATTTTTAGGTAAGTTATGATGCACAAGGCCAATGGAATAGTTCCCACTCCAGTGTTCTGACCTTTGACCCCATTTCGCCCATTTTCAATAGGGTTCGTCCCCAGTGGCTCCCTATCACATACTAAAATTTCATCGAAATCGAACCATTTTTACGCAAGTTATGACGCATAAGGGCAATGGAACAAATATCGCTCTTATGTCCTGCCTGACCTTTGACCCCATTTCGCCCATTTTTAATAGGGTTCGTGCCCAGGAGGTTCCTTACCACATACTAAATTTTCATCGAAATCGAACCATATTTACGCATGTTATGACGCATAAAGGCAATGGAATGAATCCCGCTTTTATGTCCTGACCTTTGACCCCATTCCGCCCATTTTCAATATGTTTCGTTCCCAGGTGGTTCCTTACCACATACCAAAATTTCATCGAAATCGAACCATTTTTACGCAAGTTATGACGCATAAGGGCAATGGAACAAATCCCGCTCTTATGTCCTGCCTGACCTTTGACCCCATTTCGCCCATTTTTAATAGGGTTCGTGCCCAGGAGGTTCCTTACCACATACTAAATTTTCATCGAAATCGAACCATATTTACGCATGTTATGACGCATAAAGGCAATGGAATGAATCCCGCTTTTATGTCCTGACCTTTGACCCCATTCCGCCCATTTTCAATATGTTTCGTTCCCAGGTGATTCCTTACCACATACCAAAATTTCATCGAAATCGAACCATTTTTACGAAAGTTATGACACATAAGGGCAATGGAATAAATCCCGTTCTTATGTCCTGCCTGACCTTTGACCCTGTTTCGCGCATTTTCAATAGGTTTCGTCCCCAAGGGGTCTCCTACCACATACTAAATTTTCGTCGAAATCGAACCATTTTCACGTGAGTTATCGTGCGGACGGACGGACGGACAAAGCTGGAACATATACGCTTCTTCAGTTCAACACAATTTTATTAACAAGGTTGGGTTCAGAAGGCGAACATGGGCGTCCTGATACATACATTGTACGGTAAAATATACAAACTCTAAAATTCTATGTACATTATATACAGCACGATGTATTGATTCACAAAGGAGCCTCGTGGTAAGAGGTGCAAGCATTTTGCAACCTACGGTTGGAAAGCGTAAAAAAAGGGAATGTTTTAAATATGCAGTAATAGAAATTTTAATAACGGCTCGTTTGATTACTGTGAAATGTAGAATATGTATTGTATTACATTCAATGAATACACTTAGATGTGCTTATTCAAAGAAATATATAATATGAGGAAGTAGGGAGTATGAAAAATACTGAGTGTTTCAAAACAGATTGAAACAGGCTTTTATCTCTTCAACGGTTGATCACAGATACATACAGTACTTTCAATTAGAAAACTACTCAAAATGTCGTTTACGACATGGCAGTTGTACCCCTGTGGGTGGCATTTGCATACAAATAAAAATAATTATTTTTTATACCGCCTTAGCAGAAAAAAAAGAGTTCAATCCAAAAAGTTGCGCAATGTCCTAATTAGTCTAAAAAATACACCGTCATTCTGCTTGCAAAACTCGCCGAGATATTCGCGATGAAAATTGTAAAAAATGTATGGTCTGGAGACCCTTTACGGCGAAAGGTAGCTTGTTTCTATGCATAGCTCTGGAGCATTCAAAGTGAGTAAGGTCTCCAGACGATACTTTTTTTTCAATTTTCATTGCGAATATCTCCGTGAGTTTTGCAACGGGATTTGTTTTTTTAGACTAACTAGGACATTGCGCAACTTTTTATCGAACTTTATTTTCTGCGAAGCTTGTATAAATAACTTATTTTTTATTTTTATGCAAATAGCACCCACGTTGGTACAACTTCCATGCCGTAAACGACATTTTGAGTATTTTTCTAATTGAAAGTGTGTACCTGTGATCAACCGTTGAAGAGATAAAAGCTTGTTTCAGTTTTTTTTTAAACCCCCGGTATACTATATGATCAAAAGTATCCGGATACCCCCACGTTTGAGTAGTGTATTTAATAATATAAGTCACAGTTATGGCACATACAGGTGTAAAAAGACTCAGGGTGCCTCGGAAACATCATAGACAAGAATAAACAGTAGAATGGTCTGTAAGGCAGAACTCAGTAACTTGCAATATTGGCACGGTCATAGGAACCCATCTTAACAACAAGTGAGCTCGGGAAATTTCTGCCTGCTGCAGCTGCCCCGATCAACTGTAAGGGATTTATTTCATAGTGAAGTTGAAACGCCTAGAAGCAACACTAGTGCAATCATGACTTTGCCACGTAAGAGCCGAGCGAAGCGGATGGTGCGACTAAATCGCACGTCTTCGGTTGCAACACTGAGCACCGAGTTACAAAATGCCTCCGGAAGCAACGCCAACACCATAACAGTTCGTCGAGAGCTGATGAGAATGGGTTTCCACGGTCGAGCAGCCGAGGGCCGAGCACAAGCATTACATCAGCAAGATCAACGCCAAGCGTCAGTAGGAGTGGTGTAAAGCACGGTGACTCTGGAGCTGTTTAAAAGCGCTCTCTAGAGTGAATAATCATGCTTAACATCTGGTAGTGTGGCCTTATTGCTAGAAGCAAATCCTTTTCCATTTAAAGCGGTAAAATTCTCTGTAAGGATTGTATTCCACTTCGTACGTTTGTTATTATTCCCATTTTTTACATAGATGCGCTCCTCTTGGTTTTTCAACTGTAAATAATTTATTAATTTTGGCTTCTGTCCCAAAAGTATGTTTTTGCAATGTAATTTTTTGGAAAACCTGATTCTCAGAAACTTTGTGATGCGTGGCTATTTGGCAGAGCAAAAACGTAAAAATAATATAATTTATAAATAAAAAATTACTTGCCTGTGAAGAAAATCTGTACGCAAGAATAATATGCATGCGTTTCAAAAGAACCCTTTCATTAGGAAAATGTAAATCATTTTGCTGAGTACTATCGGGTTTAGGTTAACGTTACCAACATTCGGTAAAAAAAGTTTCTTTTCGTGCAGATTATTTTTGCTATTCAGTTATTCACTAATCACCCTTTCGTGGAGAGTCCAAAATTCGTCTCCAACACGAAATCCCAAAAATGCAGTCTTGCATAAGCGAAGGTACCAAATCGCATGATGTAACGCTGTGTCACAGTAAATGAGCCTATATGTCAGTCTCACGCACAGAAAATAGAGAGAATCTTTATTATTACCATTAATTCCGTGCATTTTAAGAATATTTGAACAATAAATCACGGTTGATGCCTTTTGTGTCGCCGTGTGAAATGAGATAAAACATGACCGAAACTCTATCATATTTCTCATACATAATATACACGCTTGACATTCTATCAGAAGGCATTCAAATGCATTGATTAATATTTCAGCCGTGCATTTTAATCTTGTGCATTGTGGAAACGTCATTTCATTCGACTAGTATGAAATTTTTTTAGGAAATCCCTAATTTCCATTTTTGATACAAATATTTAGCATCTTTTTGTCCGTATGTGATAATATGCATTTTTCATTCGTCAGTTGACATTTTTAGCTCCAAAATCTGAGAGCAGTTTTCGTTCAAGTCAAGTATCCTCCTAATGTTTATACATGTAAGTTACTCAACATAATGATGCAAATTCACGAGTGATGTACCATATTTAATCTAATTAGCAAAAAGAACCGGGTAAATAACTAAACCTTTGTTCTGTAAATGCTATACAGAAAGATGTGTAATTTCTCTTTTTAAATGGAACAGTTCTTCCTCTGAGTTTTGTGAAAAGTAAAATTCTGTTGAATTTTGTGTTCCAGTATTCAGCTGAGAAAGTTACTTGCCCCTTTCTGAGTTACTTTTATCCTTTTCATCTACTTCCAACATATTACCCAAAATACGCAAAGCCCTTACGTTAAAACTGAAACAGTATCTTACCGTAGAGGCCGGTCTTTGCTTTCGAGAAGTCAAATCGCCATCCCAGGGGCCAAGTAGTTAGAGACGCGAGCTTCTGACTATTCGTCCGAACGAAGACTGGACTCGAATCTGGGACAAAACATAGATGTTGTAATTTTTCTTCTAGCGCTCTTTATCTTCGTTTTTTGGAGTCAGTGTCTCTAAACTAGGGCGTGGATTCCTTATAGCCTTAGATGCTAGAGATATTTTGTTAAACACCGAAAACTAAAAAAAAAACGAAGAAAGGAAAAGGAAGCACCCACGAAGGAGCCCTCAATCTGTTTACTTTCTTAAATATCTTACTTAGCTTTTGAATTAATTGAAAATCAATGTTCATTATTTCAAAATCTTTCAAATGTATCTCATGTATTGCTTTTAAAAGAGACTTGAGTCATACAATGACCCACAGACCCCTATGTATGGAAAGAAAGTATTATTAAGAAAGTACATTAAATTAAAATTATTTAGAAAGTATGTTAGTTGAATATACTTGAACAGGAAAGTTTATTAAGAGAGTAAAACGGGAAATTTTGTTGCACACAAAAAATGTAGTGAAATCTTAAATACCTCATTCTTCGAAAGTCAGCATTTGACATTTCACCTATCCAGAGAAACTCCTCGATGTCACACTTACTCTTCGGGAGAATTTTCCCACGACTTTTGTCTTCGCTCGTATCCATGAAGACAAATGCGCAGTTGTTGCTGTTTAATTGTAACCAAAGCATGGGCTTGGCCAACCGAAGTACATAGAGTAGGCTGATGTTATTTTTCATAATGCCTTGAAAACCTGTTCTTTACATTGCACTGCGGAAGAAATAGTAGCATGTTTGTGATTTTACGATTTGCTACGTAACCGATACAGGTTTCCCCTGCTATCCGAAAGCAAAGCGCTCCTATGAAACTTTTCGTAAGCCGAAGTGGCTTAAAGTGAAGAAGCAATTACATTAATTTATATGGGAAACTTTTTTGAACGTTCCCAGACCCAAAACATAACCTACTAAATCATACCAAATAACACATAAAACCTAAAATAACACAAAACGTATAGTGAAAGCAGGAATGGTATGAAAAATACACAGCCTATATAAAATAAAAATAATGTGTGACTGTGTAGTTTCACTTACCAAATCGGGAAGACAGCAAACACACTGGAAGGCTGAGAGGTGATGAGGAGGTACCATTAGTTTCTGAAATTATTGTTGGTTCTGCTAGTAGCAGAATCTTGTGCAGTTCAGCAAGTTCAGCAGCTTTCAAGATTCTTTCTCTCTGCATGTAAATAGTACGAGTGGTGGACGGGCAAGTTGAACGCATGCGCAATGTATTTCTTTCGTTCACTACGACCGAAATGCTTAACTGCGTCCAGTTTTACGCTAAGTGTAACACCCTTACGAGCTCTCTTAGGATTCTCTGATATTTTAGGACACATCTTGCCGACGGATGCACAAAATAAATCTAGGTAAAGCACAAATGCTCACAAGTTCAAAGCTTTGGCAGCTTGATGCTGAGTGTAGTTCCCAGGGAAGGAGCCTGGCCGCGCCACTTACGCTGTTCAGGGTGCGCGCTGCCTCTTTAACGGCTTGCTACAAAAAAAAAAACGTCAAACGTTATTATCGCTTTTTGCCATTTTTCGTAAAAGTGAGAATTCTCTTCGGATTTCTTTCGGTTAGCGAACACAGGTACTAATGTAGGTCTTTCGTAAAAGCGAAATAGCGTAAACCGAGCTTTCGAAAAGCGTGGGATACCAGTATTTGCTTTATTGAATTTTAAACTCTGTTGCATCAACCGAAACAACTCATAACTGTGCTTCTCATGAGGAATGAGAGGCAAGTTATTCGTTTTTTACTAGTTTCAGTGAGAAATGTTTTTGTATGATATACCACGCAACTGTTTCTCATTTTAAAAGGTGCAATGCAGAACGGCATTTGTATACATTTCGTAAACGTCGTAATGATAAGTTTACTGCTCCACAGCATATTCTGATATGTATATTAACTCAGTTACCCACACTTAGTGGTAAAATTATTTTAACCACATGGTTAGTACGCTGTTGGGCCGCCTTTTGCCCTTACTACTGCTTGAATTCGTCTTGGTATAGACCCTATTAAATGTCGGTAAGTGGCTTAGGATGTATCAGCCCAAATGCGATGAATTGCACCCTCCAGCGTTTGAAGATTTGATAGCAGCGAATCCAGCTCTCCGATGCCCTTTTCGACTTCATCCAACAAATGTTACGTTGGATTGAGATCCGGTGATCGAGGAGGTCAATGTTGTCGGGGAAAAGTATCCGTGATGCTTCTCAAACCATTCGCGTACAATATGAGCACTATGACATGGAGCATTGCCCTTCTGGAAGCATCCCCGTCCGTTCGGATAAAGCATTAACATGATTGGGTGGACTTTGTCGGCAACCACATTTGGGAGGTCAGACGTTGCTCCACTTGAATTAAAGAGCCCAAACATTCCCATGAAAACATGCCTCAGACGATAACGTTTTCTCCACCAGCTTGAAGAGTAGTGACGATGCAAGATTGGTCCATGCTTCCTTATCCTCACCCTTCCATCTGCATGGTGTAGCTAAAAACGTGTTCCGCCAGACCACGTTACCCTTTTCCCCTCATTTTGTGTCCAATTCTTGTGTTCCTGAGCAAAACGGAGGTGTTTCTTCTTGTTCGCTTCTTCTTGTTGTTCTTGTGTTCTTGAGCCAACCGGAGGAGTTTCTTCTTGTTTGCAGTAGCTTATGAGAGGCAGTCTGTTTCTGTAGCCCACACCATGTAATGTGCGGCGAACTGTACGTTGAAAGGCTATCGGACTTGGCCCCTGATTCATATTACCTGTAATCTGAATTATGTTATGTTTCACTGCGCTATGATGAAAAAAAAAACGCAGTTTAATAGTCCCATATTAGTTAAGTGCCTAGATGACGGCTGTCGGTCCTTATGCATGAACCGACGGCAATCTTCCAGGATAACAATTAATCCTTAAATGCCGGATTCAAATTCCACGTAAGCGACTTTTGAATGTGATACACTCACTTGAATGGCTCTGGAACCTATTGGTCGCCACTCGGGAAGTATGCGGTGTGGTGTTTTCCTGTTCAGAGATGGCGCCATGGTGCGGAAAGAGAATCGCTACGAACGAGTGTAGATAGTCGGCGAGGAAGTTCATGTATCTTTTGCCAGTGACAGAGGTCTCGACGGGTAGGAGGAGCCCCGAGAATTTCCATATAAACACACCGTAAACTATTACACCGCCTCCATCCGCCTGTGTTACCCCAACTCGACAAACTGAGTTAATCGCTTCGTGTGGTTTGCGCCACACACGCACCCTCCCATCGGTGTGACAGAGTTGAAATCGTGATTCGTCCTACCAGATGACGTATATCCAGTCCTCTGAACTGCAATTGCGATAGGCCTTTGCCAACTGCAGCCTAAATTCTCGGCGCCTTTCAGTCAACAAGGGGACACTATACTGACGTCGACTGTCATAGCTTGTTTTTCCATGATACGGCGGAGTCTTTGTGCATAAGCTTGTGACCGCGCCTTCATTAAATTCCTACCTTATCTGCTCCTCGGGAGCAGTGCGATTCCTTGTAACGATGCGAGACAGTCTCTGCTCACCTCCAGAGTCAATTGCGCGTTGATGGCCAAATTTCTCCCTTTAGTAGGAAGTTTTACCGCATTTCACGTAATCTTAGCATACATGTGTGACGGATTGGCGTGGAAATCCCAGCGGTTCAGGAATTGAGGTGAGTGGAAAATCGGCCTTTTTTGCAGCTACTGTCTTGCCATGGTCGAACTCACGTGACTGCCTTTACCCACGATTACTTTTCCATGACTGGTTTCCGGTGCATAGAGAACGCCTCTGTTTATGGGCATTGACAGTTTCGGCATACCACGTAAATGGATACGATACTTCTTCTCTGCATATTGTTACCCAGGTGAACATAATAATTGGCCCATTCAGTATATTTGGGACATATGTTGCATTTCTCTTTATTCTGACGATGTTTTACGTTATTATAGGTGAATACAAAATGTTTGCGAAATCGTAATATGGGTGAGTTAAATCTTTAGTTGCCGTAACCTAGGCGCTTATTAGGAATTAAACCCATAGTGTTGCCAAGGGGCTGCTCTATACGATTGGATTTATATTTGATCAAAATGTTACGAACTAAAAAGTCGTCATAAATAAAATCTTATCGTGAAATAATGCCTAACTCTCTAAACCATAATATGTTATGTGTGTGCCAATGACATGAAAAAAGCAAAAAAAAAAAAACTAAAAATATGCTTTTAATCATACATAGCGTTTATTGCGTGCTATTTGATCGGTATTTCTAAATGTGATGGACGTTTATTTTGCGTTATTTTTAGTTGGTGTTCGACTTCTTTATACCTATTTGTTGTGTAAAGAAAAGCTTGAAGTTGTGTTTCAATATATGTCCACCATGCATTTCAAAAGTTCAAAAAAATGTCAGCCGCACTGTTATTTTAACATATGTGAAAAACATGCAATTATCCTACATTTTTTTGTTGTTGATATGCTTTCATATATCTTAAAACGCTCAATAATTCATTTAAAAGATGACATTGATAAGTTCAAAGAATGTTACTGCGTATTAGTTACTGTAATTCCTGTTATAACTTTCATTTCTTTCTTCCGAAACTTGTCGCTGGAATTGTACCAACACCAGCTAAGAAAGGCAAACTGAAAGGTAATTCATACCAATATTATTTATCATAAAAGTGTTGGTGCTTTATTATGTGTATAGTTTTTCAGTTTGGTACGTGAAACATCCTCATTTCAACAAAAGACATGCTTATTTTTTAATTAATGCTGTGTCTTTGTAAAACAAAGTTCTTTCCAACATACACGATACAAAGTCATTACAAAATCTTTATTTTCAAGACTTGACTTACCAACATACACGAAACAATCACTGATCACACAGTTGCTTTCCATAATAACATTATCTTTGTTTGTACTTAGCTTGATCTCTTCATTCTGGGAGTGCTTGTGATAGTTATTTAACTGTAAACGTTATTTACGGTGCAAGTATACTTGTACTATATCTACTGACAACAAATTTTCTTTTTATACGTAAACTCAAAGCAGAGTAGTCATCATTTGAGATATCAGGACGTCCTGATCTTGTGCGTTATTTACTAAGGCGACCTGTGACAAAGTACAGTTTTTAATCTCCACTACCTAATAATGTTGCGGTAAATTATGCCGGGTAAATAGTATAGAGTTTCAAGGCTCTGAGTATAAGAAGAAATGATAACTACCTGCAGGTGTAACTTAGGTTTTCCTTTATTTACACTTGACTTTCTTCCTGACTGTGTTGGTATTGATGTAGAGTGTAATGGATTTGTGGTGCTAGATCACAAAGGGCTAGTGACAGATCTATTTAATATTCGCTTTAACTATAATAGCGTTTGTCTGCCACTATTCACTCAATTTAAGAGCTCATAATCTGTGATGAACAGTACAGATATTGGTGAGTAAAGGGAAGTATCTGATGTTTGTACAAAAATCAAATTTTAATAGTGCAAATCCTCTAAATACGTGGCGTCAGTGAATAAACTACAGTCAAACCTCGATTCTCGATTTAACGAACTTCAAGGGACCAACAGTCTTGTACGTAAAATCGAAGAATTCGCTAAATCGAGGAAGCTTTTCGAATGAAAAATTCAAATTAGCTAGTGTTCATAACAGAATATGTAAGCAGATAAGTTCTTTCTTTTAGTGAAATTTAAATTATGTATAGTACTTTTAAATGCGAAATTCATTATAAAAAATGTTATAGTACGTACACATTAACTTTGCATATAAAATTACACAAAATTCGTAGATATTAGACTTCAATATGTAGCATCAAAATTTAAGCGTAATTCAAAATTGCGACAAAAACATTATAGTTGATTTTTTTCCGAGCATTTAACTTCTTAAATAACGCTTTCAGTGTTAATTTTCCCCGTTTGTGTTGTCACCGAATCAACACTTTTACTTTCGCCGGATAGAGCTCTCCATACACTATGTTATGTCTTCGATTAAAACGATCAATCCATCCATTTGATGCGGTGAATTCCTTTATTTGGAGTCATTGGGCAAGATGAACTGCTTTTTCCCTCAGAAGTTATCCACTAGTAGGCAAATTACCAGCCCGTGTTTATTGGAACCAAGTGACAAGAGCGTTTTCTTTTCCAACTCAGGTGCCATGCTTTCATAGATTTCCTCTTACTCGAAAATTGCCCAAACTTTGATGCACAGCTTTCAATTTCTTTTCTATTTTCCGCTATCGTACACAACGTTGACTTGGAAATTCCGAGTTTCTCTGCTACAGCAGTCTATGATCCTGGGTTCTCATCAATCTGTGACAAAATGCCTATTTTTTCACTGATTGAAAATCTTTTCCTCCTTTTTTTTTTTTTTATGCTACAGTCATTCTTTTTTTTTTAATGCTCTCATAAAATGCACTTTTGCAAATTACAGTGATCAGTAAACTTCACTTCTAACTTTTTTAGTTCCATCTATGTTCATCAAAACTTCAACCGTAAAAGAGTTATGTTGTTTAATTTGACCTACAGATTTAACCCTGAGAAGAAAAGAAGAAGCTCAATTTGGGGAAGAATTCCAGAAGTTCAGTAATGGGTACGTACAATGTGTGTCCCCCGACTTCAAAGAAAGCTATCGCTCTGTCTGTAGCTGAAAACAAGAATCCTCAGGGTACTCTAGATTTCCTCCCCCACACCGCCTTTCCTTTTCCTGCTTCCCACTCACGCAAGAAAAAGTTGCGCTCCTTTGGAACTTGTTGGTCATTCGCTTTTCCCTGTAAGAAGCTTACGCTTGATAGTCGGAGAAAAGGCGAACTGATTTATGATTCCGTCAAGCTGTGTCGTAGATGGTGTTCTTTGAAACGCTGGTTAACTGCATGCGTAAAATCTTCGTGTTACGCGAGGCTATCTTTCTACTTAACTTTTAACATGAAAATGCTGGTTAACATAGTTTGGTGGTTTAAAAAAAATTGAAAATGTTCGCTAAATTGAGGAAACGTCTTCGTTAAATCGGGAAACGCCAAGCATTAATTTCAATGTGGTCCCGTCCGGACCATAAAAAATTTACGTAAAATCGCGGAATTCGTTAAATCGCTGTCCGTTAAATAGAGGTTTGACCGTAATCTGTGGGCATGCCCGCCAGATGGAGACGTCTCGGTTGCTGAGCCCATCCTACGGATATGGGATGTCAGAAGCTGACAGATAAACGACATAGCGCCGTTGATTGTTGACTATTGTAGCGTAAGGCGAACGCACTCGGCTATATATCGAGAGATCTGAGGTCCGATCCCAGCAATGGCCGTATAAAAAATTTTCGGTTGCTATCTGTTGATAAACGTGGAAACAGCGATGCCTTTGTTTATTCAAATTATAATAACCTTACAGAGGAACGTAAAATCGTTGCATACATTACTTTCACGATGGAATTATTTATTGACTTTTATTGGCGCTGGGGCCTCAGTGGGCCAAGAGGCTCCAACTACCACGGTGAGTCATGCAAATAGAAATGAAAATGTAACATTAAAAACCATAAAAAAATAGGTACAAGGAAAGATACACGAACACGACCTTCTACGAGAATTGGAGCATGAATTCAAAGATTAGCAATGGAGGCATGGCATAGATAAAATCTCGAACAGGTTTCCCTGCAACCCATAATCTGTAGTAACATCAGTTTTGCGCTTCGAAGAGTACCGATACTTATTCGTCTCCCCCATAAATTGCCTTAGATTACAAAATATTTGTTGAAGAATACATTTCGGAAAAAAGTGCGCAGTTCCCAAATTCAATGACGTCTACAGGAACAGATGAGCAAGTGCTCTGCCACCATTTTGCAGGAAATTTAACTAGATTAACGAAAAAATTTACGATTAAGGAAATTCTATGAGTGTGAAGATTACATTGAAAACATACTGAAAAATGCTTTTAATTATGTCATGTATTATGTGTTCTAAAAATACCCACCCTTATGGCAGTGAAAACCTCTTTCCTTTCATTGCGGTTAAACATTCAAAATTTTCCATCCACAGCTCATATACAACCTTGAATTCTGCTTCATGTGAGCACAACCGCCTGCTCTTCCGGCTCAAGAGCCTTTTGTCTTACGCACTTAAGCACTCTACTGGCAGCTAGCCGACGCTTTAGTGGAAAACCATCGGAGCAAACTTCTGCCGTGCCCATTCTTTTGTTACTTAGTAAAAATGTAATCGCTCTCTCTGCTCTGTCTTGCGCGGGCTGTTTAAGTGTCATTCTTCTGTTTCATGGGTAGAACAGTATCAATGATATCTGATTATTTATATCCTTATATAAAAAATGAAGTGTGAGGAGCTAAATGTGTGTGTGCGTGTATGTGTGTGTGTGTGTGTGTGTGTCTTCTTAATCATGAATGCTGTTGATTATTTGCTGAAACATCTGTTTTTCTTGCATTTGTTCTAACAGAAATTGAAAATTAAAAGACTGGGTAGACCTACGTCAGATTTCAAATTACAGAAAATTTTAAAGATGAAAAGACTGAGCAAATGAAGAAGTTCAGTTCCGAAACATAAAATATAAATGAACGAAAATGCAATGCTGTACTTTGCTTCCCATGTTTATGACATTTTGCCGACAATATTCAGAAGCATGACGTGTACTCTGAACACAAGAATAATGTACTGATTTTGGCCGTACTTGGTAGGCCAAACATAAGATCGCAACTATATTCTAGATATATGTGGCTAATTCAACAGTAAAACAAAAAAGGTAAAAAACAATGAACTTATATTGTCACATCTTATAAACTGTATTCGCTTTTTGTGGCCCATTTGAACTTTCTCTGCGAGGGCGTGCTGAATCGGACTCGGCGTTCGATCCCAGACTCTTTTTTTTTTTTTTATGTATAATTTTTCTTGAGATACTTTTAACACCATTGCGAATATATCAGTTCTCGTTGCATGTGCTCCACCTGCTTGCTGAACTACGAGCAGCCGCTACCTAGAGGAGATCCTTACACAAGTGCAAGATTTGTTTTGCCAAATTTGTACTGTCTAGTATGGAAAATTCAGAACGCTACTCTGCTGCGCGAACATTCGCAACAATGCAAATCGGTATTCTTGCTACGAGTATATTTAAATTGATTTTAACTATCACATTAACCCGATTACTATAAGAGTTTGCGAGGCATCAGAAGTCCCACATGACTAAAATTCGTGTCGCGACGGAGGGTTTAGGAAACTATGACGTACTACAGAGGTGAATCAGCACGTATCAATACGACAAATTTGCTGCGTTACATTCCGTCGGTGTAGTGTACTTGGTTAGAACAACTGGCTCCGGAGCGTGAAGGCGTGATTCAATCGCTACCACCGGCAAATTTGTGTTTTCACAAACCCCTGATGCCAACAGTCTAGAGTATATGAAGTAATGATGAAACGGATTTTACCGTTTCAGCCCGCGGATGGCCTTGTGGTCAGCACATCCGCCTGCCGACCCAATGGCATCGGGTTCAATCCCAAGTAGCTTGAGATATGTTGAACTGTTGGGCACGTTAAGCCGTCGGACCCAAGGTACTGGTCCCTTCACTGAAAACAAGAGCGTCTGTTCCTCTCCCTGCCCGATTCTCTCTCCCCAGTCCTAGTGAGTACCTCTAATGTCAGTCGCGACGGCTAGGCGCACTAGTAGTCTGGCACTCCTACTTCTCTCTCCGTGTGCCAACTTTTCTATTGTGAGCCTTTAGGTCCCACCTAATGTCACTTCGTTTTTGGTACGTGACTGGAAGAGCTGTACAAGGTGGTTGCTTCTAAACCTTACCTGTGGTTGTAAACCCTACTAACTGGTCGATGAGTCAGTGGTGGTCAAGGAGGTTATATTACTGGAGACACCACACTTATCCACGCAGCATTGGCCGCCATAAGTTACCGTCGGTGCTGCAAATGACGTCATGAGCAGGCACGACGCAGCCGCAGAAGAGAAGCTGCTTGGAAACCAATGGAACAAAAGCTTCTGAGTGTATAAACAGAAAAAATGAGTAATTCAATAATCTTTATCAATGATACACAAGCTTACTATTTCATTAACGGTATAATTTAGTTCATTTTTGCCTGCTAGTAACGCAACACCACAGATTAGCTGTGACCATGGCGGTAGAGCCAGTGGTGTCTCCAGTAATACAACCACCTCCTTGGTGGTGGTGGTGATCCTATTGGTTTAGTAGACAGAGTCCCATCCTATCATAAACAGGTTGATACATTAAGTGAGAGCGATGAATAACGACCGATTTTTCGGTTTCGATTGCAGGAACTTGAAAGAACTGTGAGAAACCGAATTCGACAATCGTAAAAAAGCAACTTTTCTAAACTTCAGTGGAATACCATTAAAAATACGAGCATTATTATGTGTGTAAATTATGAGAAAAACATAACTGAGTAAAACAATGGAGATGCAATTGAGACAGAATGTGCGTGCAGTAAAAAGTGCTCCGCTTAGCTCTCTTCCTTCGTGACGTGTGCCGATCTTACCAAAATGATCGATTTTCTCTCCATATGCTGAGTTTTGCTAACGCACGCAGCTGATGCACGATGATAAAACAGTTCTCTTTCGCCAAAGTCGCGTGATAGGCCATTTGAATGGGTGTTTACATCTTCAGCGACGGCGATTACTGTTGACTTCCCTCGTCTTGTGTTTGTTACTCTGCAGCGACATCGGAGACGTTAAAGTCCATAACTCATTCAAATCAAAAGAGCAATCTGTCATAAATAAATCTTTTTTGAACAGTTCGTTCCCAGTGAAAATATATTTATTTAGTTTTCTTTCTGCTGTATGTAAAATACATTGTGACATGATACTTGTGGGTTTTCTTTAAGACCTTCTGTTTGTTATTATATACTTTTAAGAAAAGTTGATTGTTAGGGCTGGCTTTAGATACACTTGAACCTCGATAAACCTTCACCCCCGCCTTCTGCACACTGTTCATGAGTTTAAAATCTTATCCTGTTCTACTAAATGGAAATTTCTCCCCTTTAACCAAGATATTCTAGTGCCATTTTGGTGTTTCTCCTTGGAGAATACCCTGTTTAACTACCTCTCAAAATATTCACGTGAAACGGACACTCCGAATCGCTAACCTTATCTTCTAAAGTGTGCCCTAAAATCATGATAAATGGGTACTCCTCAAAGGCGTTTCGTGGAATGGTTGAGATAACAGCCACCGCTACGCCTACTACCCCGAAAGAAGAATGATGCTCTTAGAAGAATAAGTCATCTTACTTCTTTCAAGTGCAATAAATCGCACTCTTCTGTGATTTATTGCATTTCACAGAAGTAAGATGACTTATGTGTGTGTTAATTGTAGCGTTCTTTACTGTTTGAAACGTGTACATGTGGCTTACTGGACACTACATACACTCCGTTCTTCTTATATCCACTAATTTTAAGTGAAACAGGTGTCACTCAAATAAAGTTCAAGAAATAATTATAATACTTACAAGTTTCCCTTTATTCCGTCAATATCTCATAAGCACTTCACTCGGATATTCCAGTACTCATGAAGAACTAATTCATAACAATGCTTAAAGAGAATGAACTAAAAATTTACATAGAGAAGAAACTAAAAATGAAAGTTAAATTAGAATATATGTCATAGTGTCCGGTTAAATATCGAAGTTACTAAGCAGAGAGGTAGAGTCTAATATCCTGCTCATGTGATTTCCTTTTCAAGTTGATCAAATGACAGCAGCCATCATAGGCGCCGACTTCGCGGGGGAGGGGGCGCCTATGATGGCTGACCAAGATATTCTAGTGCCATTTTGGTGTTTCTCCTTGGAGAATACCCTGTTTAACTACCTCTCAAAATATTCACGTGAAACGGACACTCCGAATCGCTAACCTTATCTTCTAAAGTGTGCCCTAAAATCATGATAAATGGGTACTCCTCAAAGGCGTTTCGTGGAATGGTTGAGATAACAGCCACCGCTACGCCTACTACCCCGAAAGAAGAATGATGCTCTTAGAAGAATAAGTCATCTTACTTCTTTCAAGTGCAATAAATCGCACTCTTCTGTGATTTATTGCATTTCACAGAAGTAAGATGACTTATGTGTGTGTTAATTGTAGCGTTCTTTACTGTTTGAAACGTGTACATGTGGCTTACTGGACACTACATACACTCCGTTCTTCTTATATCCACTAATTTTAAGTGAAACAGGTGTCACTCAAATAAAGTTCAAGAAATAATTATAATACTTACAAGTTTCCCTTTATTCCGTCAATATCTCATAAGCACTTCACTCGGATATTCCAGTACTCATGAAGAACTAATTCATAACAATGCTTAAAGAGAATGAACTAAAAATTTACATAGAGAAGAAACTAAAAATGAAAGTTAAATTAGAATATATGTCATAGTGTCCGGTTAAATATCGAAGTTACTAAGCAGAGAGGTAGAGTCTAATATCCTGCTCATGTGATTTCCTTTTCAAGTTGATCAAATGACAGCAGCCATCATAGGCGCCGACTTCGCGGGGGAGGGGGCGGCAAGGTCAATATTGCCCTTCCAATAATTTTTCTAGTGGGGCTGTGTGCCCACTCAATATTTTTGGCACTGTTTAAATAAGTTTTTGTGTGCGTATGTCATTTTCGCAGTGCGTGAGTTGAAATTATTTTACAGAGAAAAAATGCTTTCCCATGCTATTGAGGCTCTCGTATGCTGAGCCAATTTCAAAAAATACATTTCTTTCCTTTATAGAATGGTATTATTCTTTATAAAATAGACCAAGCTCCAACTAATAAGGCGAAAAGTATTTATTTCCAAAAAAAATAGTAATAATAATAAATAACAAAATAAGTAAGCTCTTTTTTCCCATTTTTAGCATTGCTCATTCGGAAACTTGGTTGCTAGCCCCGTATTGTGTTTGACATGTTTTCGTAATACATGTTTAAGACAATTATAAAAACTAAAATTAGTAAATAAAAATATAGAAATGCATAATCTCTAGCGGCTTTATCTATCTATTTTTTGTGCTTCTTGTTCTTTGAGTAATCGCGCTAACTTCCCATATTTTTTATAAACGTTTGGGAATAAAATATCCCTAAATATTTTTATAAATTCACAAGGTGACTGATATTTTTTAAATATTAATATTCAGCAAAAGAATATTTCTGTTTCCTTATTAATTTGCAGATGAGCAATTACAATTGGATTTTAAAATATGCGTAGAATCCGCTAGTTTATCTTTTTGCCCTTTTTTATTTGTCCTGACAATGGAAGAGACGTGCCTCCTCCAGCGTCTGATCTCTTGACCCCCCTCCAATAATTTGGTGAAGTCGGCGTCTCTGGTAGCCATTTCCATCGCAGGCGTACAAATTGGGGATATACTCCGTGAGAGACTACTGATCGTTAGTACATTTTGAAGAGCTGAACTCCATGATACGAATTCAATCAGTGTATTAATGCCAGGTGGCCAAATGGTTAGAGGTGTGGTAGTCCAATTAATCTTACCAGTTAGTCCTAAGTTCGGGTCCCTGGTAAAAACCTGGCCCAGGTTTACCAGCAGTAGGTAGCCCCTAGCTGTGTGTATTCCCTGCCATAAAACTCAAAAATTATCCGTTATTCACCGTGGAAGGGACAATACTGAGGGCTTACGGTGGCAACCAAAAGACCTGAGGCTTCGTAATGGAATTAAAAAACAGGAAATCGCACGTAAGAATCAGATACACATTTAAAGTTATTCGATGGAAATACAGTAGCTGCGAGTTTTTCAGTGTTACCGTCTTCCTATTTCAGGACATAGCAAAATCCAGATTTCATCGTTACCGTAAAGCTAAATTGTAAAAGTGTTTTCCAGACCGGACATTCTGTAGGCTACGCATGACCTCTGCACTGGAACTTGGTGAAATGTGGTTCATCCTTTTAACGGCATTTTGTTTCCGTTTTTAGGGTCCCAGAAAAGATCTCCATACCTCTGAATGCCCTCTCAGTCGATCGCAGGTTTTCAAAAGAATCTATGTTTTCGTCAGTGTTTAGCAACATATATCTCCCAGTATCTGTTACTTACATGAACTGATAGATACCATCAATCTTCCATATGTTTACCTGAATACTTAGAAAACGAACTTGTTAAGTATAACGTAATTTCTTTTCGTGCTGAAATATTGTCGTTCTTGCGTTATGTCTAAATCATTAGGTAAGAATACGATGGAACACTTCCTTAATTAAATCTTTACGACCAGACGAAACATAAGACAGAAGTCAACTTACTGTAATTGATTCTTCATTCCACCATTATATCAATAGCATAGATATCACACTTCCAGGTATAACATAATTCACATAGCCACATACCACATATCCACCTCACACGAGCAACTGTTGTATCGTTGTTTTTATCTATCGTTCTTATCTCATACATTCATACGTCACGTTCACTCTGACCTCAAATGTTGCCAACCGTATTCTAGTTTGAGGGAAAAGATGTCACATTAAGTTTGGAAGTATAAGCAGAACAAACTCAAATTTACATACGGAAAGAAACTGAAAATGAAAGTTAATTTAGAATATACGTCACAAAAGTTTAAATGATAAAGTGTGCATTTCCACCCCAGAGACCATTCACTAAGTGGTATCCAACTGTTATACTTCTCTTCCAAACAGCATGAATTCGAAATGGAAACCAGTGATAACTGCCAACGTAGCTACAAATACCTTTTATATGCATCATTACATTCTTTAAGCAAGCAGTCAGTCTAATGAAACAAACATCATGAAATCGAAAAGAGATATCGTGAGTCTTTTGGAAACATAACGTACGAAATGCATGTGATGCCTGTTTAAGATTCTGCTTACCTTCTAGCTGAAAAAACAATTAATTATAGAGTGTGTGAATTTCTTATTTGATTTTTTAGAAGAAATTTAATAGTGTTGTTTCGTGGTATATGAAATTTCTTTTATGTTATCTTTTATTTGCAAAGGTTTGGCTAGGGCTTCCTATTTCAAGGCCAAAGTAAAGAACAAAGGAGCATGTAAAGCCTTTTGGCGGGGGAGAAGAGATTAAGGTAAGATATATACTTTCACATTTGATTTACTACTTTATAATAAAATAATAAAATTATCTTAATAATGGTACCTAATGACGTTTTTAGCCGTTATTCAGATGGCCTTCCCGTGGCACAGTGGTCTAAATGCTGGCTTCTGACCGTTCGTCCGAGTAAGCTCGCGTCATATTCCCGGAAGAAGCATGGGTAGTGTGCTTGTCTTACGGCACTGACCTCTCCCAGGTACTTGTGGCCCTAAATTATGGACAAATAGCCCACACAGTTGCTTGCAATGATGGTTAAACTCCGAAACAAAAAGCAATATTTCAGATGTCGCATGATACATCAAGACCTTTAAAAAGTGGTTACTAACGCAATTGTCATGTATTCATCATTCGGAAATTACATAACACCATAAGATCTTGGAATAATGGCCACTAATGAAGCTGTGATGTAACCATTATTCAGATGTCTAACGATGCAGTGGTACCTGTTAATAAGAATCACTAACGATGCTGAGGTTCAGCCATTATTTTTATGTTTAATGGTATATTGCGACCTTTGAACGACATTTGCCAACAAGGATTATTGCTCAAAGGTCTTACTGTAATTTTTATTGGGGGTTTAACGACCACTGTGAGCAACTCAATGGCCTATAAGCAGTCGCCCGTCCCTAATTTAAGGTCACGTGTTCCAGGAAAGGGAGAGAGCCAGTGCCGTAAGACAAACTTGACATCCATGCCTCAACGGGATTCGATCCCTAGCCCATCTCGGACAAATGGTCAGAAGCCATCGCTTAGATCACTACGCCATTGGGGCGGCGTAAAAAAAATCACTCAATTATTATGCATTATTGTGATGTACATCAATGGAGGGACGCATTTATAATGACCGCTAACGAAGCTGATTGCTCAACTGTTGAAAGTTTCCTATGTGACTGAAAAATGTTGTAAGTCTCGAAGGAAATTATATAGAGTTTGGTAATGCAGTGACTAGAATAATTCTGTGATAAAATTAGTAGTTTGCTACCATTACTAGTGAATGCGATCACCCCTAAAGGCACTGTCCTTTTGACTCAATACATACATGTGTGAAAGATAATTTTCAGATATTTTGGACCATATCGATCTGAAAGTTTTTGTTGTTCCTGCTCAACTCTTCTGCTGACTTTCAAAAATATCATAAGTCATTTCTCACCAGTTGAATCATGTATTCCACTTTTGAAATGCTTCTTAAAGGTGACGAATTCTCAGATTTTCCTTCGGTTTCTGCGTTTCCCTTTTCTTGTAACCTTTCACATTACTACGAATCAAGTGTTCTACATATTGCTTGGTCTCCACATACTTTCATCATTATATTAATGTCCATGGTCATTTTTTTATTTACAGGTGTCTTCAGGGTGCTGGTTCTGCATCCTGGTAATTTACTAATATTTTTATGTAGAAAGAACAAAAACAATAATACTTCAATAAAATATTTTCTACGCTCTCCATAGCTAAGTGAATTGTTAGTGTGATGACTTCTGGCTTTTTTTATGATGTCCAGGATTTGAATGCATATCTTGAAGCTCCAGCAGCAGTGTGAAAGAATCCTTCGTGTGGAAGTCTAAAAACAAAATCTGGCTGCCGTATCGAAGATATCTTTCCGCGAGTTATCCCATTCATCGAAGATAGTTCAAATGTGTTTACATAGGGCCTAACCATTAATCGTATTGTCGAAAATATAAATACTTCCGAAAATCAAGCTAAATCTCAGAGAATAAAATAAAGAGAGCAAGCGAAGACACATGTACCAACAGATGTTGCTTCATCAGCGTTGCAAAAGAAATGCCAGGTTATTTTGGTGTCTGACCTTTTATAGTGTTAGCATCTTGTGCATACTCTTTAAGGTGATAAGAGTTTCGTCATGGATGATGTTCAACAAAGAGAAATACACATAGTCTTTGATTTTCGGATTCTTACAGAATGCTAAAAGTACTTTTACTTCTGTTGACTGAAACTAAACAGTACTGTAATATAATGCAATCAGTGACCCTTGATTTCTAAAAATAATTTAACCACTTCCTTCCATTCTTCATGTTTTGTAACAGACATGGTTGTGATAATAAGACTTATCAAACATTCGCACCGATATGACTACTTCTTTTTTTGTTCTTCTGTTTAGCTCTAATTTTTTTCTTTCTGCAACTTGCACAACAATACTCTTTAAATCTCACTCATTAATAAAAAATTCTGAGTGAAGATGAAGAGCAAGGCTTATGAAACTGAACAAATTATTCGGCTTTGCAGTCTTAGCAGAGGAAACGCCTAGATTTGCGTTGCTCGTTTTGCTAGCATAGGGTAGGGCATACGTAGCCACTGCGTTAGGGCAACTCATACATTTTGCGTAGGGAAAAAATCATTCGTATATCATATTGTTATTAAAATAAGAGTTGCAGATAAGAACTGTGCTTAAAAATGTTGGATTATACAAGTTCTATGGCTTAGATGTATTATCAGAGAAGTGACAATATATCTGAAGGAATTTTGGATAAAATCTAACGCTCGTATTTATTATAATAAAGGTGAGTGAGAGGGATGATAATCAATATGAGTGTGCTAGCTTTCGTCTAGTTCAGTATTTCTTAATATAAATCGTCAAATGATTTATCGCGTTTCCGTCCATTTCAAGAATATAGAAACTGAAACCTGTTAACAATTTTACTTTTCACAGATTCTGTTCCTGAATTTTAGCGAAATGGGAAGGAAGACACAGCGAAGTAACTGTCTGCATGAATTTAGTGCATATGCAACGTGTGAATGGGAAATGCTCTTAATTAAAACTTTGCGGTGAATAAGGGGGCAAATCCCGATTTTTGAAACTGGTGTCTAAAGTTTGAGCTTACATATTCCTGGAATTTAATAAATATTGTTTTTTCGTATTTCGGAATTTTAGATATACTATATCAAGTTCCACAGGTCTTCACTGCATTTCCTTACCGAGCAACTTTCTTTTAGTGTGTTTCATTGACTAGTATTCCTTTCCATAGACATATGAAAGTGATCCTCAAAAAATGGTCAGTTAACGTATAATTCCTAAATGTACACAGCTCAGTTTTAGTATATTAGCTTTTCTTTGCGAATGAACCATCATGTAGATGATAGAGACCATGTCGTAACCACATCAAGACTGGCTAATTTAATTTCGGTTTCATTTTTTTCATCTCATTTTACAAATAAAGTATATTTTAATCTTTTCAAACCCAAGGACATTTCCAGGTCCCAGCGCTAAGTAAAGCCTAAACTTTTCGGAAGAGGTCTCTTTGTAGAATTATAAACTATTGTATTTTTGAACAAATGCAAGTAGTAAATTGTTTTCGTTTTATGTTAATTTATTTCACAGGAATGTAATTTCAGAAATTAAAAAAAAAATGAAAAAGTTTCTTCATCTTTGTACAAAAACGTCTCAATTTCGATTTACGTGAAGTGATTCTCGTGTTTAACAATAATGATTTTTTCTAAAATCAAAGGCGAAATGTTTCACAGTTATATTTCAGAATCAAGTGTTAAAAGGTTTGAAATGCAAGTTTCAGAATCATTGTTTCACTTAAAGTTTTGTAAGTTCACTGGAAAACATTTTTCCCAAAGCTTTGTAAACTCGTGTAGCAAACGAATTTCCACTATGTAAATTAATAAATCAGTTGAGTCAAATACTGAAGTAAGCTATTAGGTAACCAAAAACGTTCGTGCGGTATTCGGTAGAGTTCGCTGCAATGACTTCTTTTATTTTGTAATGGTTTGCAGAGTGCAATTTTTTTGTGCTGCATAAGGCGCAGATACGCGTCATCGGTGCGCTCTGACTTAGTGTGTACCCTTTTTCTGTGACTTTGAACCCCTTTAAAATGTCAGTTGAACCTGATGTAATTTGGGCTTGTTTGCTTTACGAATTTAAATTCAGTTCGAAGGCTTCAGAAGTGTCCCATAAGATATGTGTGGCATATTTGGAAAAGATGGGGTAGCAGAACGTACTGCGCAGAAATTGTTTAAAAAATTTGCTTCTAGTGATGAATCCCTGAAGATGCACCATGTTCAGGAAGAACCTCCATTATTGATAATGAAGAGTTACTGCTGAAATTAATTCTAGATTAACATGTCAAGAACTTTCACAAGTGTTTAACGTGAGTGGCGAAAGAATTCGTTTGCACTTGTATCAACTGAGAAAATCATGAAGCTAAGCAAATGGGTCCCACATGCATTATGCATTATAAAACCGAACGAAATTTTTTGGTTACGTGATACGTATTTACTCGCACTTGGAAAAACTGAAGCAGGCTGCATACACTGTATTTGCTCAAATGTGGAAATAAGTGCGTACAATTTTTCTCTAAATGTCCTCTAATTCTTGATCATCCACAAACATTCCTTTGTGGACTACTAATTTCTCGAGAGTTTTAGAAGTATAATTAGGAGTCAGGTGGTCACTTACCTTATGTAAGTTTTCAGCGCGCATCTCCGTTTCTCCACTCTTTATTATTTCACATTTCTTTTGACTTCTGTGAATTAATTCTTTTCTTCAAGACAAAGTACTGTACAACACGTTTGTAACGACCTTTAATATTTTATGTCAATTTTTTTAAAATTTTATATTTCTGTCAAAGATTTTACAATTGTGTGAGGACTAAACGAAGACATAGTGCTCAAGTCATGACAAGTATCTAAATCTTTTTCATCGCATGTTTGTGTTTTAATCTAATACAAATGCTTAAAATACCAAGAAATATATATATATATATATATATATATATCATCATCATCATCATCATTGTCAACCATTATCAATCCACTGCTGGACGAAGGTCTCTCCAAGTTTCCTCCACAGCGGTCTGTCTTGTGCCAGTCTCCTCCATGTCATCCCTGCATACTTTCGAATTTCATCCACCCATCTCCCATGTGGTCTTCTTCTGGGTCTTTTCCTGTCCCTTGGAATCCAATCTAAAATTTCGGCTGTCCATCTATGGTCTGTTCTTCTGGCAGTATGTCCAGCCCATTGCCATTTCAGGGATTTAACTCTGATCATGATGTCTTCCACTCTTGTCATTTTTCGGATCCACGTGTTCCTCTTCTTATCTCTCCTGGTTACACCACGCATGCACCTCTCCATGCTTCTTTGAGTTGTCTGCAGCCTTTGTATGTCTCTTTTAGCTAAGGTCCACGTCTCTGCACCATACGTAAGCACTGGAAGGATGCATTGATCAAACACTTTTCTTTTAAGACATAATGGCATATTGCTCTTGAAAATTATGCTGTTTCTTCCAAAAGCTCTCCAGGCAAGTTTTGTACGCCGATTAATTTCTTCACCAATGTGACCCTCACTTGATATCTGCTGTCCAAGATAAATGTATGTGTCTGTTATCTCCAGCTTTTCTCCATCAATCGATAAATCTTCATTTCTTGTAAAAGCATTGAACATCACTTTTGTCTTCTGAAAGTTCATTTTTAATCCCACTTCTTTACTCTTGTCAGCAAGTTCCTGCATCATATTCTGTAGCTCTGATGGGGTCGTTGCAAAAATGACTATGTCATCAGCAAAACGAAGGTGGGTTAGATAATCTCCATTAATCTTTATGCCTTTGTTTTCCCAGTTCAGTGATTGAAAGACATTTTCCAATGTGGCATTAGGGAGCTTCGGAGATATGGTGTCACCTTGTCTCACTCCTTTTCCAATTTTTATGTGTGTTGTATTTTCAAACAGCCGAATCTTTGCACTTGCATTTTCATAGATGTTATTAATAATATTAATGTATGCATCTTCAATACCGCAGGTTTTCAGAGCCATTGTAACTGCTGATGGTTTCACCGAATCAAAGGCTTTTTCATAATCGATAAAAGCCATGCACAATGGAAGTTCATATTCCCTCGCTCTTTCAATTAGTTCTCTCAGCACGTGGATATGATCTATTGTGCTGTAGCCACTCCTGAATCCAGCTTGTTCTCTCGGTTGAGCCATGTCCAGTGTTACCTTCAAGCGGTGTGAAAGAACTTTAGTGAAGATTTTATAAACTACTGATAGGAGGCTGATAGGTCTGTAGTTTCCGAGATCCTCAATGTCACCTTTCTTATGTAGCAGGATCATTGTAGCGGTGTTCCAATCCTCAGGAATCTTTCCTTCATTAAGGCATCGAGTGAAAATTTGGGCGAGTACTGTTTCGATTTCTCCACTTGCTTCTTGTATGATGTCTACAGTAATTCCATCTTCTCCTGGAGCTTTTCCCCGCTTCATGTTCTTGATTGCATGTGCAACTTCTGCTGGAAGGACTGGAGGAACTCTGGTACTGGTATCTTTCATGATGTCTGGAGTGCATGTATCATCCCTTTCATATAATTTGGAGTAGAAATCTTTCACTCTTGTCAAAATTTCGCCTCTATTTCTTGTTACAGAACCATCTTCTTTTCTCAGTGCCATAATCTGTTTTCTTCCCTTACTGAGATGTCCCTTTGCTATCTTTAGGCTTTATATATATATATATATATATATTAAGGAAAAACGACGCTATATTCCTAAATACAAAAGAACGATTGAAAGCTGAGTTTTGCATTAACTTCAAAGATTCTACAAGTGTAAAATTTATTGATAATGAACTACTCATCACAGTTCACAGTTAATTAATTATTTGAATTATTTATATAAATCTTATGAATTGCGCAGTTAAGTTTCAAAAGGACAGAGGAAACCTTTTCTAATATTTATTTCAGGAGGAATCGAACTATTGCATTTTTTTCTGTAAGAATTTGCTTTCTATTCTAGAGATATTTTTCTAACCTATGTACTTGTCTTTAAACAGATGATGTAAAAGCAATAATTATGTGTTAAAACTCATAACCATGACGTTAAACAGAAGTCAACTTATTAGAATCATTTTCATGACAACTTCCAGATTATCAGAACTGGATTTTCCAAGTGCAGTTGTAGTTCTTTTTATTTTGGTATTCATCCTAAGTTTTCTGCGCGAGAGTGTGCCCAGATATTTTTTTGTTTTTTTACTGTTCGAACATTCGGAATGTGCTTTCAATTTAATTTACTAGCCTGCAAATGCCTTCATGAAATTTGGAAACAGAATGAGCTAACTTTTCAAAATTCTGAATTATGTCTTTAGTACACCTATTTCTGCACTATCAACTAAAAAAGTATTTCATGAATTACTCATCGACTTGTTTGCTTTTAATTTTGCGTTACTACTTTTTGCAAGACATGTATGTTAGTTAAAAAGCTTGACTGTGAGGCAGTTATTCCATCATCCATAGTTCTCTGACTCTTTAAATTAAAAACAAAATATTTTCTTGTAGATTGCATGGCAAACTCATACGAAATAAGTACTTTTTACATTCACTGTTGATGCACTGATGGCTTAAATACAGATTGTTGCTTCTCCACGTTTGGAAAATTTGCTACACTTTTCAGGTACTATAGTTCGAAATAAAATAGATTGCAAAATAATTCAGTAAACTTCATCAAAATAGCAAAGCCATGTGCAAAAACTCTAATTGACGTAACAAATGTCCGTGTGCTAGGGAATTAAAGTAATGCTTGTTATATGAGTAACTGAAAAGCCGCCCTTTCTTGGTGGCATTTTAATAGTGTTTAATGGCACCAGTAAGTGAAATTTTTAGAAGTGATTTAAATTTTTGTGGGTGGTTACAAATGCTTAAACGCACTTCTTGATTTCCTGTAGCTTTTACATGGGAGAGTATCAGCCATTTTTATCATTACACACTAGGTTTGTGCATAATTATCAACTCTGTGACGAAAAACTGTGCATTCTGTGAATTTCTCTCTTGAAAGATTCATGAAGACTAATGATTCAAAATTTAGCGTTGCTTTTGATTTCAAAAAGTGTTTGTTTAGTTTAAATATTTGGTTTAATAAAAATGTATGTGTGACTTTCTTGTTGAGTGTTGATTCTATAATCCTCTAATTGGTATATTCATTTATTTTCTTTATCTTTAGGTTTTTTATTCGTCATGTTGTCAAAACCCAAGCCTTTTACTGGTTTGTGATTGTCCTAGTGTTTTTAAATACTGTATGTGTAGCCGCTAGTCATTACAGGCAGCCAGAATGGTTGTCAGATTTTTTATGTAAGTATTCCTTTTACGTATTTTCAAATTTCAGTAACTTTAAGGATTTTACTTTCTTTGCATGAATTTGAATATTTCAAAATATCCCTTATACATTTTAATATTTCAAAATATGCCTTATTCATTTTAATATTTCAAAATATGTCTTATACATTTTAATATTTGAAAATATTCCTTATACATTTTAATATTTGAAAATATTCTTATATGCTGCAAACTTTGTACGTGTAATGTATTTTTTTAATATACACTGTATAATAGAAAGTTTAGGCGCATGTTTAGGCCCCCTCAACATCAACAGATAATGTTGCAGTAGTCAAACTGTCTGCTTTTCCTGTCGGGAAACCCTTTGTTCCAAAAAATCAGATTCTGCGTTTTCTCTGTGCTAAGAATTCAACAATCCAGCATCGTTGATCATATGGCAAAAGTTACAGCACACCAAAGTGCATTAACCTAATATTTTTTGAAATTTCTTTCCATATTTAGGCTGTTATTGCAAGGCTGAACTAAATCCTACCAGGCTGTAATATTAAGCAAAAACAGCAAGGACAGAAAAGATGAGTTGGGACGCAGCGCCATCTATTGACGTAGTTCGCATAAACAAACTGATTCCGTATCATTATTTACATTTGAGATTTTATTTATATTCACGTTCACGTGAACTGATGGATATTTACATTCTGAATTTGTAGTACTTGAGCAAGATAAATTTTCTGTATGAACTGGTGTAATTGATGTGTAAATATCATTCCACCTTTATTCTTCAACGACCTACGGCTGAGATTTTGGTAAATGTGTAAATTAGCGTCTTAAATTATTTCGTCGGAAAAATGTTAATTCCTGGAAAAAGTGCGACGTACAGATTTTAGAGTATGGAAAGTTGTTGGGACGCAGTGCCATCTAACGGCTGAAATCGTCCCTAACGCCCACTTGCCAATCACCAAAAGTCTATTGTCTTCAACGTTAATGTTATAGCCTGTTCTTCATCCAGTTCAGCCTTGGTTATTGCCGCTGAAAGTTTCTCATAAGCCCTCTGGATGGCGCAAGTATCAGAATACTCGTAGTCTTTTATTATTATTTTTTATTTATTTACTTTTATTAAAGGTTTAACGACCACCGTAAGCAACTCGATGGACTATAAGCAATCGCCCTTCCCTAATTTAGCGCCCGTGGTTACAGGGAAGGGAGAGAATCAGTGCTGTAAGACAAATACAACATTCGAACACGGACCCTTCTCTGACGATTAGACCACTGCGCCACCGGGGCGGCAATAGTCTTTTAGTAACTCGTCTTCTTAATGAACAGATTGTAGAGGTGTTACAGATTGAAGAAAGGGAAAAACTATATACCCTTCCATGCGTATATTTTGTTAATGTTTAAACTTTGACAGTGGCAAATGGCCCTGTGCCGCCCCGGTGACGCAGTGGTCTAAGCGATGGCCTCTGATCATTCGTCCGAACGGGGTCCGGGCTCGAATCCCGGTGAGGCATGGATGTTGTGTTTGTCTTACGGCACTATCTCTCTCCCTTTCCTGGAACCAGTGACCCTAAATACGGGCGACTGCTTATAGCCCATTGAGTTGCTCACGGTGGTCGTTAAACCTCCAATCAAAAAAAAAAAAAAAAAAAAAAAAAAGATGGCACTCTCTCATTTCATTTTCAGTTTATGCTTGTTGATAGATGACGACGCTACCATGTTTCGTATTTTAAACCAAACATTAAATCTAGCTTTAAACCTAAAATTCCCTGCAATCCACAAAACTCTGAACTTATATTCACTAGCAAATAAGTTTTTTTCTAAAAATAAAAACACTGCAAAAGTAAAAACAAAAAGAATCAGAAACACACTCCAGACGTAACTTGAGTTTAGGACTAACGGTACTGATTATAAAATTTGTCATGATAATTGCAATAATTTCAACATTAGCTACTGAAAATCCAGTACTTTTTGGGCAAAAGGGATTTTTTTAAATAAAATATTTTAAATAATTACAAAGGAACATTGCAACATTTAGGTGACCAATGCCATACAAATCAAAAATGCTTAGAATCACTTATAAATTTTATTAGAAAATCTATATTGCACTACTGTTTTAATTTCTCCACAGTATGATTGTGAACATATTTGCATATAACCCCAAGTACCAAAGAAGTATATGCATGGGAAATGTGCAACATGAGTGCTTGTGGAACCCCGTGCCACATGAATGAAACCACCTTCCGAGACAAATCATTTAGTACCAGGATGAGTGAAAAGTTCGCTCCATTTGCAGCTGAAAAGGTTATTGATGCAAGGAAGTCATCTTTCTGCAACGTACAGATTGTTTTGTATAGTGCTTTCCCAAAGTGCCACCACAACTACTATCCCACGGCGTTACCACTAGGCAGAATTCGAAGACGGAAAAGTCTTTAATGTCAGATTTCACATCTACTCCTGCCGTTTTTGTAGGAAATTGGCCATGGAGAGAAACAGGTAGTAGTCAGATGGGGCAAGGTCCGAAATGTATGGAGGATAGGGTAGAATCTCAACTCCTTCCAATTACTGTAATTTTCGGCCGACTACTCTGGAAGTGTGACTTGGGACATTTTCCTCTTTCAGGCAACTCTTGCTTCCTATTGATGAGAACTGGGTAGCATTGGCGCAGAGCATAATGGTCCCGCTGCAGTTCTTCTGCACAGAGGTTCCAGTCCACAACTTGACCATCTAGCACAAGCCTCTAGTGCACAGGAAGCTCACAATTCCACCAAATGCACTGTCCTGTTTGCACCACTGCGTGTGTTTCCTGGAGTGGAATCGCTACTGGTTTCTAATCGAAGGATTACGTAATCCACTTTTCATCACCTGTGACGATACGTTTCCAAAACCTGTTGTTCTATGGATTTGACAGCAATATGAGGCAGAGCGCTATACGTTGTACCTCCTGCTGGGGTGCCAATTAATGGGGCAGGGGCATTCGATGGCACCTGGAGGAGAAACCAAGCAGGTGCATGTGACGAACGACAGTGAACTGTGAAGACTCCAACTCATCTACCAATTGCTATATGGTGGTACCGGGTTTCGCTATCACAGCTTCGATCAGGGTGTCAGTGTTTCTTGTCGTTGTACGTCCTGACCTTGGCTTGGCTTCGAGACTGGCGTCCCCAGCATTAAAATACAGGAACCATTTTCTTGCAGTGCTGCTGTCCACTGTTTCCTCGCCTTCAACTGCACAAATGTCTGTATCTGACACTGCCGCGTTCAACCGTTTTGTCCACTAATGGAGGACGAGCACCAGAACAGCACATTTATCGATCTTCGTTCTCTTCTGATAATGTTACAGGGCTTGGTGCTGAGTTATATTACAGCGCCCTGTGTGAAAGGTTCGTTTGATGCTTTGCTTCCAGAGTTTTTTCTGGGCCTGGACCCGTATTTTACCCGACTTGAGCAAATTAATAAAATATAAACAAAATATCAATCAAAGTATTAGCTCGTTCTTGCCGTGAAGAAGGTGTTTATTCAGATGTTACGGGGAATGTCTCAAAGCATTGTCCTGTCCTCCTTTTCTCCATTATCATCAGCAAGCTGATTGCCCTTTTTCCCTTCGGCCAGTGTTCGCTTCTTACCTTCTCATTCTCCGTCGATTCTCAGCATTTAACCTAATTCCCACTGACTGGCGAGATTTCACACCGCCTCTCTCCACTCCTTCCCACCGAATGTTGCAACCGAGTGCCACGTCCTCTTGCTGAGAATCCCCCTCCCCCAAATGTGTCTCCTGCCGAAGAGTGAAATCCACGCCTTCCAAGAAAGCGTGGACACTCCTTAAAAAATGCCTTCTCTCTGAAGACGCTTAAAAAAATGCCTTCTCTCTGAAGACGCTTAAAAAAATGCCTTCTCTCTGAAGTTCCTTAATTGGCTTCGCTGTCCCTTTTTCTCCCATCCACGAAGCCATAAATCTAACACCCCGTCAATTGAAGGGACGCGTGAGAAAGAGCGTACTCTGACCGTCGCCCTGCTTATCAAAATGGCGGGAGTTGAAGGAAAATGAATACAATTCACTATCTTTAAAATGGTTACTGCACTTCACTTCTGATAAATATGGATGTCCAGGTTACAGTAACGCATGTGGCTCCATACCAAATGCACGTCATCATGGTACCCAGTCGACACTGACGCCCGTTTCCCACGTAAATGGAGGCACAACATTTTGTGTATCTCAAAACCGGACGAACTTTTGACTGGCCCTGGTACTGTATTGTTTAGATATACCAGCTTAGATTAAGATTATTTAAGGAAAATTTTCGAAATTCTGATGTAATGTTATGGTGTGAGTTTCGAAAAATGTTAAGTGGCAGGAAGATAATGAAGTTTCAAAACATCTGTTCTGGGCTTACGCAGCAGGTACCCCAGACAGAAGAAATGCAGTTCTTCAGTGTATTGCCTTTATAGGTATTATAAATGGTGATTCATATAAAACTAACACCTTTTATTATCAATTTATGTGAACAAGAATAAAGCTAACAGCGAGTTATGCCATCTGAAATATAGCATATCTATGGGAGTTTACATTACATAACATTTACTTTTACATCAAATGTTGAAAATGTCCGCTGGCGGGTAGAGTACACTCTTACCTTATGAAACCCCCACAGAAAGAAATCTGGTATTGTCAAATCTGGTGATCTCAGGGGCCACAAGTTATGGGAAATTATTCGGTCTTCAAAGAAACTGTGGATCAGTGCCATAGACTCATTTGATGTATGGCACGTTGTACCATCCTGTTGAAATAGCCTTGAAGCAGCTCTATGTCATCCAATTGCTCAACAAAGTCCATGAAAATTCGTTGGTACTCTGCAGTGTTGACAGTCCTATTGAAAAATATGGAACCCACTATTCTTTCAGCGTATATTGTGCACCAAACTCAGACTTTTTGTGGTTGCATAGGCGCTTCCTGAAGAGCGCCCAAATACACAGAACACACGTATTTGTTCTGCCGCCCAAATACGTGTGTCCGTGAATTGACATAGCCACATAAGTGGTATCACGCCTCGTCCGTGAACCACGGGGTGGATAATATGCCAGGGTTTTGAGCAATGAAGTCCTGAAACAGGCAATAATAGTGCACTCGCTTTCCCTCAGCAACTCATGAACAGCCATGAACCTATACGGCTTTAGCCTCGCTTTCTTAGCAGCTTTCTGACACATGGAGTACGAGTACCCGGTCTCCTTAGACAGACGCCGTAATGACTTCCGGGGTGACCCCTGCAGTCGTGCCTCAACGTCAGCAACCGTCGGCAGTGCAGATGAACGATGCTTACCGGTTCACTCACAAGAGATCCTCTTGTTTCCAACTTGCGTACAAGCGCCAGTATAGAGCTTCTTTGGGGAGGTTTGCTTCTAGCACCAAATTCCCTTGCGTGTTTCCTTTGCGTAGCTGTGATCGAGTTTGTAATCCAGTACGTTTTCACAAAGAATACCCGTTGCTGTAGTGTGTTCTGCATCTTCACACTGAGGTAATCTGGCGGCGACAGCTACCACATCTTGCTCAGCAGCGCCCTCTCGTGTGAATAGAGTATAATCTCAAAGTTGCCCTTCGTGGTTTGACCCTAACACGGGTCATTACAATGTATTCCTGCTGATATAAAAGGAACATGAAATGTGTTAGTTTTCTGTGAATCACCCTGTAATTATTTTTTATTTACAGAACGTAGGACAGGTGGACCAGTTTGCTAGAACATAATCGATGCTAATATCCAAAGAATGATTCAAAACCGCCTTAAATAAATGAAATAAATTCTTCACCACCCCTCTACTCGGAGAAATTCTTCGAAAAGAGGTCTTGTACGGTCACTGTCGAATCTCGTCCAGTTTATAAAATTCTAAATTTCCTTTTCAAATCCCAGGGTCTGCAAATTCAATTTAAAATTAAAATTAATATTATTATTCTCCTTTCATTTAAATTCCCCGACTAAGTGTTTCAAAATCCCTTTCACGAGGAACCCAATCTAATACACTGAAGAGATATTGAAATAGAAATACCTGTGTAGTAACGTGTAGCACCACCTTTCTCCCTGATGACGGCGGCGATTTGTCTCGGCATGGACTTGACAAGACACCGGAAGCGTTGGGAAGCCACACGGATCCACGACCCATGAACAAGCTCCCACAGTTCACGAAGATTTAACGGAGGGGGTCAGAGCCTCGATCATGTCTCTCGATGACATCCCAGATGTGTTCGATGGAATTGAAGTCAGGTGACCTAGCTGGCCAAGGAAGCGAGGTCACGTCGCTGGAGTGTTCATCTAACCATTCGGATACAATTCGGGAGCGATGGCACGGTGCATTGTCTTGTTCCAGGATGAGGTTCCCAGTGGGATGTTGAAGACGCACAAACGGGAGCAAATGGTCGTCCAGGATATCCCGGTAACGTTGACCTGTGAGGTACGATGTCACACGTACCAGGGGTCCCATTTCAGTCCACGTAAACAGTCCCCAGACGCGAATACCACCCCCATCAGCTTGAAGAGTACCCTGCTGGCAAGAAGGATCCATCGCTTCATGTGGGTTGCGCCGTACTCGTATCCTGTCATCCGCATGTACCAACGTGAATCTCGACTCATCAGTCCAGGCAACATTTTTCCACATGTCTAGGGTCCAGTGGCGATGTTCCCACGCCAATGCTAATCTTTGCATCCTGTGATGTGCGGTCAGCAGCGGTACCCTCGTGGGACGATGGCTTCTGTACCCCATAGCGAGGAGATGGTTCTGGATGGTGTGGCTGCTTACACGTTTTTGTGCACCAGCGTTAAATTGCCGAGTGATTTCTTGCACTGTGGCCCGTCTATCCGCTGTTACAATGCGAGGTAGCCGACGATGATCCCGCTCCTCCACACGCTGTTGTCCACGGCAGTTGGGCCTTGCAGGGATGGTTTTACCGGATTCGATGTACTCACGGTGCACCCGTGACACAGTGGCTCGTGAAAATCCCAGTGCCTGCACGACTTCCGAGATGGAGTGACCCATTCGTCGGGCCCCGACAATTTGCCCACGATTAAATGTGCTTAGATCCTTCGTCTTACCCATACTGCATCCGAATCTTACTGACTCCCGTCGCATCACTCCTTATATTGTCGGATCGCTGTATACGTCATGTCGTTTCCGTTTACAGGGCTGCCCACAGCGCCACATTTGCATAACGCCAGCTGTCTCTAATTCAATTGCTCTTCAGTGTATATATGAACGAGTATATCTCTCAAACTGCGTTACTCGTCCGATCGCTGAAGTTGAAAAGCACTCTTACGGCAACAAATATAAAGGTACCGCCACGACGACACCTCCCTTAATTTTCCAGGAAAATCTGTTTATTAGTTAAACGCTTCAAAATTAAGTTACGGAGTAAACACCAATCGCTCTTTGTTGCATTTGTGCATATCCCCCCTCCCCTAAATACTTCTGAAACTCGTCACTCCTAGCTTAACCGCCGCAGACAAGAAATGTCATTCGTGCGGCATTTACCAAAACGGAATTGTCTGCCGGAATTGAAGAATTAGCAGGACTTCTCGGGACTACAAGGACGTCAGGATCTGCTTTTCGTCATCATCGGTTGATCCCACATCTGGATCATCAGCTCATTTTGCTCGTAATTATTTCTCTTTTAATTTCTTATTTACCTTTCCAATTTTCTCCTCCTTTGTAATCTCAAATTCTCTCTCTCTCCTGCCTTTTCCCTACCTAACAAAAAGAAAAAAACTGTTCTTCTCTCAAACTATTTTCCTTCTTTTTCTGTTTCGCGGCGTCTCTCGGCTCTTCCCTCCGTTTCCTCCTTTACCCCTGCTCGGAGACGGTGTTCATTTTGACTGAGATAATTCTCATTCCTACATTCCCTTATGCTTTAAACATTTTCAATTAGGGTGCGCAATCCCTCATCTCAGTATTTCAGTCCTTCTAGCTATGAATGTGAATTAGCCAATAAACCTGCCAGGAGATTTGCTTTGTTGCAATAAATCAACATTTAAACGTCTCTATTTTTTAGCAGAAAGGTGAATTCGTGCGACAGCCACCATTCACTGATGTTTTACAAAATCTTGCGTACCGGTCTTCCTCAGCAGTCACATAATTGTTTACCATGATCTCTGCTTCCAAAGTTGTCAACATTTGCACTCCTTTCTAAAACACACAACATCGCAATCTGCTCCTAATTAAATCAAATGTAATAAAGTGTTTTTGAGTATTTCCACCTTTAATAAAAGGAAAATAATGGAACTGTGAACTGCATTTCTCTCAGAACTGTATTTCTCTCTTCATGTCGAAAAGAAAGAGACAGAGAGAGAAAGGAAAGAAATATTTTTGCATATTCTTACCATATTCAACAACCGAAGTAACGTTGAATTTCCATGGCAAGTATGCAAAAATATTTAGACCAATAACAAAGAGGAAGCTGAAATTTACTGAAGCTTTGCCAAACATGGCATCAGGAAAAAAATCGTTAAACGGCTTTGTTACTTCTAGAAATGGAAGTAACAAATCAGATAGAGGAAGTTTTTATTTTAGGAAAATAACAGGTATTTACACTACAACAGGGGTTCATTATAACTGTGCCAAATATCACGACATGATACGAAGAGGGAATGCTATCATCTGCAAAATTGTGAATTATGTAAGCATATATGGTAGAAACGTTATTGCTAAGTAAGTTGAGAAGGTCAGTTCTCCTATAAAAGGGACCTACAGTATATTAATACTTCAGAATTCACCTGTTTTGATGGAAAGCACTAAAACATGAGCTGTCATCGATAGAAAATGTAACTCTTGAAGTTGTTTGTGAAAATTGTATCACCCAGGAAGAATCGCGCTATTCAAATGAAATTTATGTCACAGATTCCCCATATTACAGGAGATAACTGATTACATTTGTAGAGTTATACAATATTTTTTCGCTTCAAAACTCAGTATCGTGTGAAGCCTCCTCGAGACAATAATAACTTCTACAGGGCGTGGCACTAAATGGAAGAGGTTTTTGATATCGTCCTGGGGGAGACTAGAGTTCATTTGTGGCGACTGGCGGAGGCGCTTGACGGGCCAGTCGCTTAGCTGCCATGTCTTAGACATATTTTATCGGGGACATATCCGGCGAACGTACAGGCCAGGGAATAAGCGTTATCTGCCGTACATGGAAGAGGTATTAGACATTCCGGACCACATGTGGCCGAGCATTATCTTGCTGGAATATATAGCGCCAGGACAACTCTGAAAAAAGAGTATCACCTCTGCCTCTAAAACATCCCTGATATATCGCTGGCTGTTGATGGTTCCCTCAATCTGTATCAGGTGAGATCGTGAATTTAACCAAATGGCGCCCCAAACTATGACGCTTGGCGTTAAGCCAGTATGACGCTTCAAAATGCACGCTGCAAGGTGCCGTTCACCACGATGTCTTTGAACACGTGTGAGACCATCATGGTGCATCAAACTGAATCGTGACTCGTCAGAAAACGCGCCCTGTTGCCAATCAGCGCGTCAATGTCTGTGTTCGATTTCTCAGTGCAGTCTGGGGCGTCTGTGGTTGAGAGTCAAAGAAATGTGAAGCAATGGGCTGCTAGCGACCAGTCCTCTGTTAAGCACATGACGTCGAACTGTGCTGGAAAACAAAGCCTGACCTATGAGAGTGCTCTATTGCAACGCTAGCACCATGGATGTCACTGTGCGATCGGTCACTGCCATGCGGCAGAGGTGTCAGTAATCCCGTGGAGTGCTGGGGTTTCGATCCGTACCGGTGGCAAATTGGTCCCAACGTACTGACGTTTCGATCCGTACCAGTGGCAAATTCACTGTAAGGAAATCCAGCATCTCTCATCCCAGCAATCCTTTATTGCTCAAAGTCTGCCAGGTGTTCATAATGCGAACTTCTCAACGACCGGGCACAGTGAGACGCAAGAAACACCTTTCCCACTTAATGGTGGATCTTCACTGATTGCAACATGTCGTTTGAGACAGCTCTTTGTATCTAAGATATGACAATTCACAGGGCGCTGCTCCGAAGAGACATGTACATTTTCATTGACATTTTAATCATTTACATGTCCCAACCCGTTGTTCATATCCTATAAGTTTCAAGCAAATACCAGCAGTCTTTCATGGTACTGCGATTTTCACAAACGCTATTGTAGAAATTCACATAACAGGGCTTGGTGATGACTTATATTGCAGCGCCCTGTGTGGAGGGTTCGTTTGATGCTTGCTCTGTACATGGGGTTTAACCCGTATTTCTCATTATTTGAGCAGATAGATAAAGTATAAATGAACACGATTAAAGTTAAGCTTTGCTCTTGTACTGAGGAAGACTTTTCTTCAGATGTTACGGGGAATGTCTCTTTATTCATGTCCTGATTCCTTTCGTCTATTATCATCAACCATCTGATTGCCCTTTATGCTGCCCGCCAGTCTTCGCCTCGCACCTTCTCATTCTCCGTCGATTCTCCCCAAAATCCTTTTCCACATCCTACTGACCGGCGAGATTTCACAATTTTTCCCCTTCGTTTCCCCTGCAATCCTCCGAACCAAATGTCACGTCCTCCTCTCCAAAAACTCCCTAAAAAGTCTTGCCTCTCGAACAGTTAAGTCTTTCGCCTTCCCAGAAAGCGTGTACACACCTTAAAAATCCTTCTCTCTAACAACGCAAGATTAGTTTAATTGACTTCGCTGCCTCCCTCTGCTCATTCACTTTGCCTATGACAGCTCAAATGCAATAATGTCCTGTTCCCCTTTTCTCTTTTACTCAATCTCAGGAAAGTGTCCACGTAACCATAAATCTAACACCCCCTCTAAGAGATGCTTCAGAAGAGAGTACTTTAACAACCGTGGCCCTGCTCAACAAAATGGCGGGAATCGAAGAAAAATTATTCCAATTCATCTCAAAAATGGCTACTGAACCTCAGTCCTGATAAATATGGAAGTCCCAGGTTACATATCTATTTCATGGTATAATTGCTCCAACGGTGTTTTATTTTGAAGTAGCACTTAACTTAAAAAATCGAAATTTAGCATCATGTTTTGCCAGTACTTCAAGAAATTAAAGCTTGTTCTACTGGTGTTAATTTCTTCAACGAAGTAATTTACATTTTGATTTCGAATAAACCATAAAGAATCCATAAGGATATCCAAGATCATTCAGACCATTATGTTTCTTCACACCGCAGTTCTATTCAGGGTTTTTATTTCAAGACGAAACATTAAATACGATTTGAAAGTTTTGAAATATTTCTTATCTTTCTCAAACATTTGTTTTTTATATACATGTATATAAACAAAGTCATCACTCTTTCTACGTTTTAACACACAGCAACCGAAAACTTGTTATTCGGTCACCGCCGGTGATTTGAATCCCGGATCTCTCGATATCCAGCCGAGCGCGTTAGCCTTACGCCACGGTGGCCAACAATCCACTGCGCTATGTGCGTTTTTCTGTCAGCAACTGACATCATAAATCCGTAAGATGGGTTCAGCTAATAAGACGACTCCATCTGGTGGGCATTAACGGCACCGGCTATATATATTAATTATAGCAGTTAATCCAAAAGGCCCCGCACGGGGATAACTGGTTTACCAGTTATTTGGGGAGCGGCGCCCCCATGGCCCGAGCTCACCTTGTGACGGAGTACTTTTCGTTTACTCTTGAACGATACCATCACCGAAGGGACAGCTGTTCATCCAGCTGATGGGGGATGGCGTCCCCACGGCCCGAGCCGATTTTCTCTTATTGTTTTGCTTTTTTCGTCTTAAGTTCATATAATGACATGTACCCGCCTCAGTTGTAGGCTGCTGAGGTTGTGATGAGGCGCCAGTTCCGGGTTTTGTTCCTCGTTCTCTTCCCTGTCTTTTCTCTTTTATGTTACATTTTCTGTTTTTCCGGGGCTGGTTAGCTTAGACCTACCTGCATGTTTGCCGTGTGCGGTGACCCGTACAGGTGGAAATGAGGATGCTGGAGGCTGAGGTATTTGGAGGCTGGGTTGTAGTGTCTCCAGATGCCAACACTCCTCTTTGCCCTCTGCTTCACCCTAAACGGGAGGCTAGGAGCTAACCCACTCCTGGTCAGGAAGTCTGTGGCCGAGTTGCGTCCAGACTTCTAGCGGCTTGTCGTTCTGTTCGGCTGGGTGAGTTGGGGGTAGGGTGGGCATGCCAAAGGGGTGTTCTCCGGGCACGGGAAAGTCTGGGTGCACGCTGAGCGTGTGTCTGCCCTACCAACTTTCTATATCCGCTGACTATCCCTAGAGCCGTGTCCTGCGTCCTCTTGGGCTTGCGGACCTCCGGCTCTCCATCGTTGGGCTCGGTAGTGGGTGGGGAGGTTGGCGGACGAATCTATTTTTCTTCTCATGGCATCACAAAGTGTTTCCCATGCTGTTAATTTGAAGCGCCGTGTGGAGGATGGGTCACCCTCCTCCACTAAGAAACTGCTCAGTTCCAACTGTAATGCTCTGTTTCTTCTAATCCATTCTGTTGATCCTGCACAATCCCTCAGTTCGAAGAGTCCTTTTTGGATTAATAAGGCTCTTCAGGCCGTTGCGGGCTCACCAAAGAGTGTTAAGAAGCTCCCGTCAGGGGATCTTCTTGTGGAGACATCTAATCCACGCCACAGTGCCTCCTTGCTGTAGACGACCGTTCTGCTGGACATTCCTGTGCAGATCTCGTCCCATGGTTTCCTCAATTCCTCTCGCGGGGTCATCAACTCCCGCGACCTGCTGGAATGCAGCGATGAGGAATTGCTGGAAGAACTTGGGGAACAACATGTCACTGGGGTTCGCCGTCTTCTTTTCCGGCGGGATGGGAAGTCTATTCCCTCCCGGAACATCGTGCTGACATTTGACTCACCTACCCTGCCCACTTCCATCAAGACGGGGTACTTGCGGCTCGATGTTCGACCGTGTATCCCGAACCCCTTGAGATGTTTCAAGTGCCAGCATTACGGTCACTCCCAGCAGTCTTGCCGTAATGTAGCAAAGTGTGGGCGCTGTGGGTCGCCCGAACACTCTTTGGCGGACTGCTCCGCTGACTCGGATCACTGTGTCAACTGCGAGGGATCTCACCCGGCTTCTTCTAAGCAGTGCCCAAAGTGGATCGAGGAGCAGGCTATCCAACGCCTGAAGACGACCGAACATCTGTCTTATCCTGAAGCCAGACGGCGGATAGCTCCTCTACCAACAGGCCGGCGCTCCTATGCATCGGTTGTGGTCCAAAAGGCTACTGTTGCGGTGCAGACTAAGGTGACCTTCCCAGCGCGGTGTCCTTATGTTTTTGAGGATATCGTTGCTGCCGGATTGGAGGCACTGAGGTCTCGCCGCATTGAATCCAAGGCGCCATTACCATCGACGCCTAATACATCCTCTGTGCAGAAAACATCCTCTGCCAGCACTGGGACCCAGTCCCAGGGCGCACCCAAGAAGAGGCCGGAAAAGGTAAAATCAGGTTCCTCCCCCTCGAAACAGAGCAAGAAACCACCAAAACCTCCGGTAGCGCAGCCCTGTGTGGGTAAGCACAGCCCTGTGTTGCCTCCGGGCATTGCAGATGGTCAGGAGCTGATGGACGACTCGGAGACATTCTAGTCGTCTGTCATTTTCGTTTTTTCATCCTTTCCTTTTATTTTTCATTCTGGCTACGCTCATTCAGTGGAATTGCCGAGGTCTGCGTTCACGCATTGACGATTTAAAACGCTTACTGTCTTCGCACACACCCGTGTGCGTGTGTCTCCAGGAGACAAAGCTTCGCACGACGGACACTCCTTCGCTGCGGAGACATTCTTTTTCCGCAAAGATCACCAGGACGGCGTAATTGCCTGCGGAGGAGTGGCCGTCGTTGTCCCTCATGGTGTCCCTGTCACTGCGGTTGCCCTTCGGACGACTTTGCAGGCGGTGGCAGTGCGACTATCTGTGAACACTCTGCTCACGGTGTGTTCCATCTACATACCGCCAACTGAAGCTGTAAGCCTTTCGGATCTAGAAGATTTAGTTGACCAGCTGCCGCCTCCTTTCTTCATCTTAGGAGATTTCAATGCACACAATCCGTTGTGGGGTTCTGCCACTCGTGACTCCAGAGGCCGTGTTGTTGAGTCCCTTCTCTCCAACACGTCCCTCTGTCTCCACAACACCGGGGCAGTCACTTACTTTCATGAACCCACCCGCTCGTACTCAGCCATTGATCTGTCCTTGAGTTCGCCATCGTTATATCCTGACTGGTCCTGGAGCGTGTCTGATGATCCCCTTGGCAGTGATCATTTTCCCATCTTTCTCCGTCTAGCAGGTGACGGGTACCGTCATCCTAGTCGCCCTGCTAGATGGGCTATCGATCGGGCCAAGTGGGACTCATTCACGGCTTCAGCGATCACTACTCCAGTCATGGTGACCTCGGGTACGATCGATGAAGCTGTTGCGGCGGTAACGGATTGTCTTGTGCACGCGGCTGACTTTACCATCCCTAAGTCTTCGACTAACCTTCCACGTTGTCCGAGACCTTGGTGGAATTCCACTTGCAAGGCAGCTCGTCAGGCCCAACATCGGGCTTGGGGTAGGTTTCGTCGGTACCCCACCGACGCGAACCTACTTGCTTTCAAGAGAGCCAAATCTTGCGCGCGTTTGGTACGTCGTCGTAGCCAACGGGAATCTTGGATACGATACGTATCCGGGATTACCGCCACTACCAGCTCTAAGATCGTTTGGGACAAGATCCGCAAGATTCGGGGTAAGTACCCTTCTGGGGAAATCTCCATTCTTGAGAGTGGTGGAGGAACGGTTGCTGACGCTCAGGGTATTGCTGACTGTCTGGGCGCCGCATTTTCTTCGGTGTCCAGCAGCCGCAATTACGCTGCTTCGTTCCGGCAGGTTCAGCCGCGGCTTGAATGGTCCAAGGTTTCCTTTGGACCGTTTTCCGCTACCGATTATAACAGCCCGCTGACTGCCGACGAACTGAAGATTGCCCTGAATCGGTCCGGCCGAACATCTGTCGGTCCGGACAACATCCATTATGAAATGCTGAAGCACCTTTCTCCGTCCTCTCTTGAATGTCTGCTGGTCCTGTTTAACAGGATCTGGCACGAGCGTAATTTTCCCGAATCTTGGCGCACTGCCATTGTCGTTCCTGTTCTCAAACCTGGTAAAGATCCCGCTAACCCGTTGAACTACCGACCAATTGCTATGACGAGCTGTCTCTGCAAAGTTCTAGAGCGCATCATCAATTTTTGTTTCGTTTTTTATTTGGAATCACGTCACATTCTTTCACCTCATCAGAGTGGATTTCGGAAATTCCGATCCACCTCAGATCATCATCTACGCCTTGAGACATCTGTCAGAGAGGCGTTTGTCCGGCGTCAGCACATGGTCTCCGTGTTCTTCGATATGGAGAAAGCTTACGACCGCACCTGGAGATACGGCATTCTCCGTGATCTGCACGAGTGCGGATTGCGGGGAAACCTACCATCTTTCATCGCCGGATTTCTCCAGGACCGGAGTTTCCGTGTGCGCGTCGGGTCGACCCTCTCTGCGTTATACCCACAAGAGCAGGGTGTCCCTCAAGGCTCCATTCTTTCTGTGACATTGTTCATCCTTAGTGTAAATCATATTTTCACTCTACTTCCTCCGTCGGTTCGTGGCTCCATGTACGTGGATGATCTGCAGATCTCTTGCGCATCTGTCAATATGCGCACCATTGAGCGGCAGCTGCAGTCGGCCATTAATAAGATCTCTACCTGGGCCTCCCACAATGGTTTTGGCTTCTCGACCCAGAAGACCGTTTGCGTGCATTTTTGCCGCAAACGGGGTCTTCACCCGGACCCTCACCTCCGTCTGGGGTGTTCTACCATCCCTGTGGTGTCAGAAGTCAAGTTCCTTGGGCTAACTTTTGACCGAGCTCTCACCTTCCGACCTCACATACAGTCTTTGAAGGTGAGGTGCACGAAGTCATTGAGTATCCTGAAGGTCCTCTCTCGAACATCTTGGGGGGCTGACAGGTGCTCAATGCTTCGCATTTACCATTCTCTGATTCGGTCAAAGTTAGACTTCGGTTGCATAACGTACGGTTCGGCACGTCCTTCCGTGTTGCGGCCTCTGGATCCTGTCCATCACCAGGCTCTGCGGCTATGCACTGGTGCTTTCCGTACCTCTCCCGTGCATAGCCTGTATGTCGAGGCCCATGAACCGCCGTTGTGCATCCGACGTAAGCAGCTGTCTCTTCAATTCTTCACCAAGTTGAAGTCTCTTCCTGATCATCCACTGCATGGTTCCATTTTCCAACCACAATGTGTCCGCATATTCTCACACCGGCCTTCCTGTGTTCCGACGTTTGGGATTCGGTTGTCGACCTTGGTGCACGATGCTGGTCTAGACTTGTCAAGGATTGGTTTGACCCGGTTCTACAATGAACCGCCTTGGCAGCCGGTTCAAGCAACGGCTGACCTTTCCTTTTGTGTGTGGCCAAAGTCTTCCACTCCTGCTCTGGTGTACCAGCAGCTCTTTGCCGAGATACTGTCTCTCTTCCCGTATTTCGTGCCTGTATTTACTGACAGTTGGAAATCCGGTGAGGTTGTTGGATCCGCATTCGTGTGTGGCGATGCCTCCCATGCTGAGAGGCTTCCGCCTGAATCTACCGTCTTTTCAGCAGAGATGCGTGCGGTACACCTCGCTTTGTGTCACATACAGTCTAGATCTCATCGTCGCGCTTTGATTTGCTCCGATTCCCAGTCCGTCATCCAAGTTTTATCTTCTCCAGAGGACACGGACTCTCCTGTCATCCGTGATGTCCGTCGTCTTCTTGGAACTTTGGAAGGTGCTGGATTCCTGGTCCGATTCTGTTGGGTTCCTGGCCATGTTGGGATCCGGGGTAACGAGCTGGCAGATCTTTCTGCCGGGTCTGTTTCCTCCATGTTGCCAGCTCGGCTGCCACTGTCTTTCCGTGATTTTAGACCTTTGATCCGGACATTTCTCCTGGACGAGTGGCAGTCCCTGTGGTCTCAGCAGAGCAGCAATAAGCTGCATTCTCTCAAACCACAGATCGGACTATGGAAGTCTAGTTTGCGGAAGAACCGTCGTGAGGAAGTTGTTCTTGCACGTCTCCGCATTGGGCACTGTCGTTTTACTCACCGCTTTTTGCTGTGTGGCGACAGTGCCCCGATGTGTGAGGCGTGCCATTGTCGTCTCACCGTCCTTCATGTTTTGTGTACTTGTGTTCGTTTTTTTTTATCATCGTTTTCGTTATTTTCATTCTCATATGTTGGACGAAGGAGCTGCTACGCTGCAGACTCTCCTTGGTGAGGACTGCGACCTGACCGCAGTGTTCTCCTTTTTTAAGGAGATTGACTTTTTTAACCTCATTTAGTTTTACCGTATTCATTTCCATCTTTCACTTTTACCGCTTCATCCTTTCAATTTTACCGCATCAGCCTGTTTTTAACCTTGTGTACGTTTTTTATTGATTTTTGTTTCCTTTTGATGTCTTTTGTTTGGCGCTCTTTGGCCAACCATGGCCCTTGCGCCATTAAAATTAATCAACCAACCAACCAACCAACCTAATCCAAAAGGCGAGATCCAATGTGAAAATCCTCCATCAGATTATAAACAAAGACATCGCTCTTTCCACGTTTTAACACACAGCAACCGAAATTTTTTCAGTTGCTGTGGGTTAAAACGTGGAAAGAGTGATGTCTTTGTTTATACACTGACGCCACGTATTTGGAGGACTTTCACATTTGCTTTTATTTGAGATATGTGACATTCTTTTGAAATTATGGCATGTAAAAAGCTTTGTGGCAAATAGTTAAAAGTATGTGCATTTTCTACGTTAGAGTAAATTTTATGCATACCTTTGTAGTTGATAGTAAATAAATTATGATTTTTATCATTCATGTGTTTCTCTTTACTTTTTCAGACTACGCAGAATTTGTATTTTTGGGACTTTTCGTCTGTGAAATGTTTATTAAAATGTATGCCCTCGGGCCTCGCCTATACTTTGAATCTGCCTTCAACAAATTTGATTGTGTTGTAAGTACTGTAGATTTTCTTAGCTGACAGTGTATGTTATCAGTTTTAATGTAATTTACAAGTACTGAATGATCTCTATATTTAATATTACGTGATAATGCTTAACTCCTTTAGTGCATGAGTAAGACTTTGCATAACGACACACATCTCCTGGTGTGTCGTGTGCGAGATTTTCATTCAAATAGATCTTCTTGAAAACCTCTCAGCCTTTTTTTTAAATCACCCAAATTCTACCTTGAACGAACATATTGATTAAAATTGAGCCTTAGAATAGAAATCGCGTAAAGCATAAAAAAATCAGTAAAAGATGCAATATACGAATGATTTGTATACAGTTAGACAGTAGTTTTTTTTAAGAGAAAATAAATGGACCGCCCCATGGCCGAGTGGTCAGAAGTGTTACACGGCACTAGCAGTGTTCCTGCCTAGTCTGCCGGTAACGGTGCTTGAGACCTGAAGTACAATTTAGTTGGCCACGGCACCAGGTGAGAATCTCAGGTGCACTGCTGCACTCAAAGATTCACACCAGAACATAAAAAATGAAAAGTTGAAGAATGACCCGAAGCATAAGGCTTGGGTGAATCCACCTTGTGAACAAAATAACAACAACAAATAAACAATAAAATAATCTAAAAAAAATGATACTTTGGGATCAGAGTTGTGATGAGGTTCACCCGCAATCACCAATTCGTGACTGAGTGTAGTGGTCCGGATCTTACTCCGGTACATTCAATCCCCAACCAGCCAGTACAACACTCACTTTCGCAAATAACACATGATTCTCAAATACACAACACAACATTTAATAACGTTCTGCGAGATTTAAACAGATCCGGCGCTCTCTAGGCGCATAGACAATTGCCCCTCATATGTGGGCAGCATACGGTGTCACACTTTACTGTCGGATAACGCAGCCGACTGAGTCTTAACCGGACTATCTGAACAAGAGATACTACTCGTTTACACACTAAATAGAGCTGCAGGTGATATTCATATACAATTGCTTAGAGAATGAAAAAAAATTATATGCAAACGATCACATTAAAAATACTCGCGACACAAAATACACAAGCACGTTAATTTGCGGTATAAGATTATAGGTGCGAAATACTGCCAAAGTTAATTAACTAAATCTAATAAGCATGCACATGCAGATCCCTTCTCCGCTCGCTTTGGCCCTGAACCAAAGTTAAAAGAAACTGTCCCGCCCAGCGGAATTTGTGGCCACACCTTCTCCCTTATTCATGTAAAAAAAGTAATCAGGAAATGGGCCCTGTAAGAAATTGAAATCTGTATGTGCAGGTATTTCCTCTGAGGTTCAGTCACTCAGCATTACTGCATCTATGTCCATGCAGCTTCGGATGTCGGAATGGCACAAGTTCGCAGATGTGCGAAGAAAGAAAAAGGAAATATTCATCTACTTACAGTTTCATGACTTTGCTGTGCAAATCCGTTGTGCATCACATAATATCACACGACAAAAAAAAAAACACGCACACAGACACTTGCACCATGTGGCAGCACCGATGATTCAACACTTCACTTTGACGCTTGATGTAAATGAAGCACACAATTAAAAATGGTAATATCACGCCGCACTTTGTTGCAATGATTAGAGTGCACACTGATCTATTCTCGTGACGATTTGAAGGTGGGCGTTAAGCAAAATAGGCCCTCTCACATCTGATGTTGCGGTTTCCAAGATTAATTTTCTCGGCCGAGCGAAATCAGACGTGCTTTTACCTTAAGCGTATATCGGCAACTCAACATTTCACCTGTATATTTGTTAGGTATCGAAGCCACCGCTCTTACGCTCATATTTTTCTTTCGACATGTTTTTATCCCGTCGCACTTACACGTAGTGGCTTCGCTGCTTACGCGACCACACACACGCACACATGGGGCCTCGCTTCGCCCCGTAAGACAAGCGCATCTCTTCACTTCCTCCACAGTAGGGGATGAATGGGGGTGACGATTCCACACTGCAGTGGTTAGCATCCGAACCCGACTTTTGCTTGGCTTCGCTTCTCATTGGAATGACCACTGTCCACTCGCAGACTTCTTAATTCCCCTGTAACTTGGCTTTCATTAGGCCAAACAGTCGCTGAGTTCCATTACGCTCCAGCCTAGAAATTTCTGCTTTATCCCGCGGATTTAGGCATTCTGCTGTCTTTATGGCAAACTGGCATCTCCAGCTGCCTCGAGTTGTCTCCATTTCTTACCAAATGCGGGGAGGTTTGCTGCTTCATTTTTCCCAATTCATTTTTTTGCAGATCCAAGGCATCCAGCCTTTCACATCGGAGAGCGCACAGACAACTGAACTTTCTTCCTTATGTTCATGCCAAGTGCGAACTCTTATTTTTCTGCACGGACCACACAGAGAGCAATTGTTCTCAAAAATGCCCCAAACAATCGACGAATTTACGATTATTCGCTAAACCTTTCGTCCCCTATCTTCATTCATTCCTACTCAAGTGGCTCATTCGATACGTATTCCTCTTTCCCTTTCCGTGTTGCATAGGCTGCCCGTCAGCTGCGCCCTGATATTTATGACCTAACCGAGCTATTCTGAGACCACCCAGCCAGAGAGAGAATTCTTCGCCTCTTTTCTTTCCAAACCCCCAGATAAAACTTTATCTGCTGTTTACACTTTTAAACTCCAATCAAGCCTCGAACAATTAATACTTAATTAATTTCACACATCAACCACGCCCATTAATTACTAAATTAATGGCGGGGGTGGGTCGTAACATCGGCCCCTCCTCAAGAAATCTAGAAGTCCTCTTCTGGGCCTATCGCTTTGCTCTTATCAATTTCCAGAGCAACCATTGAGTGCTACCTTTTCCCACAGGTAGAAATAATTCAAAATGGCAAAAATATTGCGTTTCATGCCTTCAAGAGCATTGGAGCGACTTCCCAATTATCCCGCAATTTTGTTAATTAATTTAGAGAACATCCGAAAGAAAAAACAACGTAAATGAGAAATAAATAAAAAAAAACTGAACTGTAAAAGAACATGTGAGCCTGCCGAACTGTGATTCCTAGCTGCCTCATACAATACGCGACATGGCGGACGAATTTTTAAAGTTTTCTTCAGGTTTTAGGATGGGGGGGTGTCCACTGTAACATTCCATCCCCCCATGAAAAGAAAAAAAAAAGGGATGACTGGATGAAGTTTATTCATCCAATCACTCTATTTTTTTTTTAACTGTAAACACTCAACCCTTTCCCACCGTCGCAAGGCACCTAATTCCGGATTTAAGTGCCCGGAGTGGAAGGAAAGTTTAAGGATTTCATCACACGTTCATTGCTACCCGTCGAGATAGGCGGAAAAAAATTTAAATATGAGGCATAGCTTCGAGAATCCACGAGTTCCACAGATCTCTCACGTTCGATGCTCCTACACCCGCTTTTATCTACGCTCGATGCCAAATTCTTGCGTTCCACTGTCTTCGTGTTAGCCCTTTTGTTTTTCTTACCCACTAAAATTATGGCAGTTCTTACAAAACAGCTTAAGGCTTACTTAATGCTAAATCATACAAAATTCGCACCGAACAAAAGTAAATAAAAATAGTAATGGCAGTCAATTCGCACTTATTTTACGAACATGAGTGTTGTTCGGCTAGCTGCAAAATATAGGTATCGATCCTGGGACAACGGCACCATTAATGTTACACGGCACTAGCAGTGTTCCTGCCTAGTCTGCCGGTAACGGTGCTTGAGACCTGAAGTACAATTTAGTTGGCCACGGCACCAGGTGAGAATCTCAGGTGCACTGCTGCACTCAAAGATTCACACCAGAACATAAAAAATGAAAAGTTGAAGAATGACCCGAAGCATAAGGCTTGGGTGAATCCACCTTGTGAACAAAATAACAACAACAAATAAACAATAAAATAATCTAAAAAAAATGATACTTTGGGATCAGAGTTGTGATGAGGTTCACCCGCAATCACCAATTCGTGACTGAGTGTAGTGGTCCGGATCTTACTCCGGTACATTCAATCCCCAACCAGCCAGTACAACACTCACTTTCGCAAATAACACATGATTCTCAAATACACAACACAACATTTAATAACGTTCTGCGAGATTTAAACAGATCCGGCGCTCTCTAGGCGCATAGACAATTGCCCCTCATATGTGGGCAGCATACGGTGTCACACTTTACTGTCGGATAACGCAGCCGACTGAGTCTTAACCGGACTATCTGAACAAGAGATACTACTCGTTTACACACTAAATAGAGCTGCAGGTGATATTCATATACAATTGCTTAGAGAATGAAAAAAATTATATGCAAACGATCACATTAAAAATACTCGCGACACAAAATACACAAGCACGTTAATTTGCGGTATAAGATTATAGGTGCGAAATACTGCCAAAGTTAATTAACTAAATCTAATAAGCATGCACATGCAGATCCCTTTCTCCGCTCGCTTTGGCCCTGAACCAAAGTTAAAAGAAACTGTCCCGCCCAGCGGAATTTGTGGCCACACCTTCTCCCTTATTCATGTAAAAAAAGTAATCAGGAAATGGGCCCTGTAAGAAATTGAAATCTGTATGTGCAGGTATTTCCTCTGAGGTTCAGTCACTCAGCATTACTGCATCTATGTCCATGCAGCTTCGGATGTCGGAATGGCACAAGTTCGCAGATGTGCGAAGAAAGAAAAAGGAAATATTCATCTACTTACAGTTTCATGACTTTGCTGTGCAAATCCGTTGTGCATCACATAATATCACACGACAAAAAAAACACGCACACAGACACTTGCACCATGTGGCAGCACCGATGATTCAACACTTCACTTTGACGCTTGATGTAAATGAAGCACACAATTAAAAATGGTAATATCACGCCGCACTTTGTTGCAATGATTAGAGTGCACACTGATCTATTCTCGTGACGATTTGAAGGTGGGCGTTAAGCAAAATAGGCCCTCTCACATCTGATGTTGCGGTTTCCAAGATTAATTTTCTCGGCCGAGCGAAATCAGACGTGCTTTTACCTTAAGCGTATATCGGCAACTCAACATTTCACCTGTATATTTGTTAGGTATCGAAGCCACCGCTCTTACGCTCATATTTTTCTTTCGACATGTTTTTATCCCGTCGCACTTACACGTAGTGGCTTCGCTGCTTACGCGACCACACACACGCACACATGGGGCCTCGCTTCGCCCCGTAAGACAAGCGCATCTCTTCACTTCCTCCACAGTAGGGGATGAATGGGGGTGACGATTCCACACTGCAGTGGTTAGCATCCGAACCCGACTTTTGCTTGGCTTCGCTTCTCATTGGAATGACCACTGTCCACTCGCAGACTTCTTAATTCCCCTGTAACTTGGCTTTCATTAGGCCAAACAGTCGCTGAGTTCCATTACGCTCCAGCCTAGAAATTTCTGCTTTATCCTGCGGATTTAGGCATTCTGCTGTCTTTATGGCAAACTGGCATCTCCAGCTGCCTCGAGTTGTCTCCATTTCTTACCAAATGCGGGGAGGTTTGCTGCTTCATTTTTCCCAATTCATTTTTTTGCAGATCCAAGGCATCCAGCCTTTCACATCGGAGAGCGCACAGACAACTGAACTTTCTTCCTTATGTTCATGCCAAGTGCGAACTCTTATTTTTCTGCACGGACCACACAGAGAGCAATTGTTCTCAAAAATGCCCCAAACAATCGACGAATTTACGATTATTCGCTAAACCTTTCGTCCCCTATCTTCATTCATTCCTACTCAAGTGGCTCATTCGATACGTATTCCTCTTTCCCTTTCCGTGTTGCATAGGCTGCCCGTCAGCTGCGCCCTGATATTTATGACCTAACCGAGCTATTCTGAGACCACCCAGCCAGAGAGAGAATTCTTCGCCTCTTTTCTTTCCAAACCCCCAGATAAAACTTTATCTGCTGTTTACACTTTTAAACTCCAATCAAGCCTCGAACAATTAATACTTAATTAATTTCACACATCAACCACGCCCATTAATTACTAAATTAATGGCGGGGGTGGGTCGTAACATCGGCCCCTCCTCAAGAAATCTAGAAGTCCTCTTCTGGGCCTATCGCTTTGCTCTTATCAATTTCCAGAGCAACCATTGAGTGCTACCTTTTCCCACAGGTAGAAATAATTCAAAATGGCAAAAATATTGCGTTTCATGCCTTCAAGAGCATTGGAGCGACTTCCCAATTATCCCGCAATTTTGTTAATTAATTTAGAGAACATCCGAAAGAAAAAACAACGTAAATGAGAAATAAATAAAAAAAACTGAACTGTAAAAGAACATGTGAGCCTGCCGAACTGTGATTCCTAGCTGCCTCATACAATACGCGACATGGCGGACGAATTTTAAAGTTTTCTTCAGGTTTTAGGATGGGGGGGGGGGGGTCCACTGTAACAGAAGCGTAGGTTTCTGGGTAGTCTTCCAAGCTGTATCCCAGTTCGAGTCAGGGATGAGCCGTATGTAGCGTGCTTGACATGCGTCACTGATTTTCTCCTTTCCCTGTACCTGGTGGTTCAAAATTAGAAACAGGCGACTACTTTTAGCACTTAGACATGCTCATGGTGGTTGTTAAAATCCGAAAAAAAAAAAAAAAAAAAAGAACGAATTTGTTCGAATTCGCAGATGACACGTTTCTGCTGAGTTAAGTTTTGAAATCTTTCAGTGGTATCTACTGCTCCAATATGGTTGGTGAAATTTTTTTTGCATTATTCTTGATTTCTGTCTCAACAATATTTTTTTCACCTATAATTATAATCTATCTTACATCTTCAGGTTTCCCAGAACTGTGACTTAAAGCTAGCAGAAAAATCTATATTTTTTTTTACAATTGCCTTAAATCTATAAAACAATTAGATTTTAAAACATTTGATAATGCAATGATAAGACATGAAGTAAGCCATTCACTATAAAGACGGTTCTTGATGTAGTCAGGAGTATGCTAAAAAATATTAGGATATCTATGAATGACATTCAAATGTTTCCCGGAGAAAATACGTTGATAACTCTTAACTTGGGATTACCAAAGCATCTTAAATGTGGTGCAATTTTATATCAACAACATTTTGTTTTTTAAGTTCTTTCAGAAAGTACAGATTAGGACAGATTTGGGTGATAACTACCTTTACGGTTAACAACCACTGACAACCACTGATGCAAGGAAGTGGCTGAATAAAAGTTAAGAAAGAAGAAAATGAAAATAAATCTGTTAATCGTCTTTTGTCATGTAAAGCATTGGTCTAAGAATTTTAGAAAAACAAAGCTTCAAAAATAAACGGAAGGGAATACAACAGAAAAAAAGGAGATCGATAGCACGTAAAGTAACTCTACGCATTTAATTATGGAAAACATGAATGAAGAATACAAAATTGACATAAGATGGTCAAACGTGTAGCTTGGTATCTGCAGCGTTCAAACAAGAGACTACCTCAATAACTCAGAAATAATAAAGAACACACGAAGATTATCTTGGTAAATCAGAACGTTGTGACACCTTGGTTGTTCACAACCACTTGGCACTTCCGTGGCATACTGAAGATGAGTTGATTCAACTGGATTTCGGGTACGGCCGCGCACACACGAGGCAAAAGGTCATAAAGTTCTTATGTTGTCAAAGGATCCGAGTGGTGCCTATCCAAGCTCCTCAACAGTGCACTCTAAACGTGCTCAGTGGGATTAAGGTAGAGAGACCTTATCAGTAGATGTAAACGGGGAATTCTGGAATCTTCGTGCTCGCGAACCATGATTTGAGCTAGATGAGGTCGTGTATTTTAATCCACAAGCTGGAAACTCTGGGCTGTTGTACCTAAGAAAATTTTTAGAATGCTACTGTTGATGTCGGCTCGGAACACACACTCGCGTTCAAGTGCCCACGATGCACACATCTGTGCAACCACCGGAGCGGATCCCTCCCCACAGTATGACTGAGCCGCCACGAAACAAGGGCACAGGTTGCGATAAAGTCTGTCTCCAGACTGTTAATGGGGCTGCTCATACGTGAATTCCCCAATAATCGGAATATCGGCTAAATCTGGATTTATCGCGGGATAGGTAGGTTTCTCTCTCATTGTTTTTGGCACAATAGATTTCGTGGCCCCCATTCGCGTCCTTCTCTTCGGGTTGCTTCAGACATTGTTATTCTGGGCAATCTACGTCACGAGCGGTTCCTGACGATTCATCTAATGCCCACTGATTCAATGCCGATTCATCAAATGTTGACTGATTCAATGCCGATTCGTCTAAAGGGGACAATTGGCCCAGTGGACTATACATCCAACGTTACGATTGGACCAATGCCGATTCGTTCGATGGCATCACCCGAGCAACTGCCATTTTTTCTACTTTTAAGAAATGAATAATACGAGGTCCGATTCAAAAGTTCCGAGACTAGGCTGATATACAACAAAGTACCTACGTAACTGAAGTCTGGCTATGATCTCCTTCAAAGTAGTCTCCTTGGGCAGCGATACACCGCTGCCAGCATTTTTGCCACTGTTGGAACGCGCCCTGGATGTCCTGTTCGCGAATCGTGTCAAGCACCGTCTGCGATTCGCGCTGGATCTCGTCCACGGTTTCAAAACGGCATACCTTGAGCTTCAGCTTCATCTTCGGGAACAGAAAGAAGTCGCAAGGGCCAAATCCGGCGAGTAAGGCGGGTGAGGAAGGGTAGTCATGCTGTTTCGGCTGCAAAACTGGCGTGTTGCTAACGCTTTGTCAGCTACTGCATTGTCGTGGTGGAGCAGGAAATCGTCCCTGAGCCACATTTCAGGTCGTTTGCGGCGGATGTCCTCCCTGAGACGCCGCAGAACATCGCAGTAAAAAAGGGCGGTGACGGTCTGGCACTGGGGGACGAATTCACGGTGCACAACCCCACGAATGTCGAAGAACACGATGAGTATGCTTTTTGTTGCGCTCCGGACCCGTCGGGCCTTCTTCGGTCGTGGAGATGCCGGGCTCTTTTACTGCGACGACTCTTGTTTGGTCTCCGGGTCGTAACCATAGACCCTAGTCTCGTCCCCAGTGATGACCCGCGACCGGAACGTTGGTTCATTCACCACCTGCTGACGAAGATCTTGACAGAGTTCGACACAGAGCGCCTTCTGTTCGGGGTTCAGAATCTTTGGCACAAACTTTGCAGCAATGCGGTGCATGTTCAAAACCGACGTCAGAATTTCTTGCACTGTTCCGTATGACACATTGACGATGGTAGCAATGTCTTGATTGGTTCTCCGACAATCCTCATACACCAGTTCCCTAATTTTGTCCACATTTTCGGGAGTTTTGCTCGTGCACGGTCGTCCTGACCTCCTGTCATCTTCCAGTGCCATTCTGCCGCTCTTGCAGCGCTAGTGCTATCTCATGCGGTCTCCGTTCCCGATTTGCCGAGTTTGACGCATAATCTGATGTTCGCTCGCTGCTCTAGTTTGCAGTCAATACCGAAATCGTAGCTGTGTTCTTCGCGTGGTCACCAAATATCGTGTAGCACAGCTCCCGATGTTCACAGAACGACGCCACTCGGCACAATGACTCATGAAGGTTACTGCCCTCGACCGCTGCTCGCGCATCCGCGTACTGCCATCTTTTGGCTCGCTACGTACCTAGTCTCGGAACTTTTTGATAGCACTACGTATATTAAATTACCCTTCTATTTATAGTGCTCCCAGAAATGATTTCCACCTCAGGATTTTATGTTTTAACCAGATTTTTTTTATTTACCGTACCTAATAAATGTAGTCACTATTCAGTGTCTGATGTCAATTAGTTTAATAATTAAACAGTTCAAATTATGAATCCTTGAAAAATATTATAAATTTCACAAAGTATCGAAAAGTTTATTACAAAAACTTCGACCAAATGCGAAATTATATAAAAATAGCAAGAATGTTTCTACTTGAGATAGTCTTAGCGTTTTTTATAACATTAACGCTTTACCGGCTGGAACGAGTGAACCTTTGCAACAGAAAATTACTTGCCCCTTAGCTTTGATCCTCAAACTGATCATTCACGGTGATGATTGATATTAATCCTTTCTGTTTGATTACCTGCGAAATGGTCTGTAACAATAACCCAGATGTTTGAGTTTGAGACACTTGTTTATACCCAGCGGCATGATATCTGCGTCAAGGGGTCTAGCCATTTCCCGTCATGTCGTGAGTCGTGGAACAGCGAATAACGGACTAAATGGGAGCGCATATCACCAGTGATATATTTGTAGTGGGTACTGCTGACAAGAGAGGAGGAAAGGATTTGATTTGTTGTGGCTTTCGCAAAACTCAGTTGCTATACTGTTTGGGGTTCTAAATCTCAATAAACATTACTTTTTGGACGCGCCAATGGACGAGTGGTTGGAGGCCTAGGCTTCTGTCTGGTCGGACGAGTGGTTGGAGGCCTAGGCTTCTGCCTGTTCGGACGAGTGGTTGGAGGCCTAGGCTTCTGTCTGGTCGGACGAGTGGTTGGAGGCCTAGGCTTCTGTTTGGTCGGACGAGTGGTTGGAGGCCTAGGCTTCTGTCTGGTCACCCGAGTTCGAGTACCGGGTGAGGCATGAGTGATGTGTTTGTCTTCGGTCCCAGACAATTCGTTCAACGACGATTGGTCCAATGCCGATTCGTCCAATGTACGATTAGTCTAATGCCGATTTGTCCAATGCTACGATTGGTCCAACGCCGATTCGTCCAATGATATCATCCTACCAACGGTAAACTGTTTTAATTTTCCAGAAAGAAATAATAATTTTAATTATTTTCCTCTTCATGTCTTTTTGAAAGACAATTTCCGTATATTTGGTAATTGTAAACATTTTACATAAATCTGGTAAAAGGTAGTCAATGGAGCATATCTCAGCTGTTTGCAAAGCACCTAGCCCCAGGCCTTTTTAGAAGATATAAACTTACAACCTAGATGTTTGGTATTTGTAAACATTTTAAAAAACCTAAAAAAAAAATGGGGCATTCAACGGATCATTTTTCAGCTCTTTACAAGACACCTAGGCCGTGGGTCTTTTTAGAAGATTTTAAGTTACAACCTAGATCTTTGGTATTTGTAAGCATTTTATAAAACCTTATAAAAGGCATTCAACGGATCATTTCTCAGCTCTTTACAAGGCACCTAGGCCTAGGCTTTTTAACACTTTTTATTCTACCGATGTCATATTCTAACGTTTACATATTAAGTAAAGTTAAAAATACTAGCACAACATTAGTAAGTTGACTTGATAGGTAAACGTTATGACTATAACATCCGTAGAATAAAAAGTGCTAAAAAGGCCTAGGGCCTGTGAATTAATATTTCGTGCTTGAGTAGTATGTAAACACATGTAAACGTTATTAATATGACATCGGTAGATTATTAATGACATCGGTAGATTATTAATGACATCGGTACATCGGTAGAGTTTACTATGTAAACGTTATTAATATGGCATCGGTAGAGTAAAAACTCTTAAAAAAGCCTCGGTCCGAACCCCGACCATAGGCTAAACCCCTATGCTACAAACAGAAATGGAAAATTAGTATTTTATATTATTTAATGCAAAAGAGAATCATGAAAGTTGATTGAACGGCTCGTACATCAGTAACTTCATACGGCAGCAAGGCCAGTATAACAAGAAAACGCGATTCCGAAAAAAAAAAATCTGTAACCACAATATTACGCATGAAATGTAACATTATTTTACATTCTTTGGACTACCAATACTTTGGTATAACATCGGAGACAGAATCAGAATGGGTGAGATTTGTATAGCACGAGTAGCAAGCACTTCGGACACATCGGACGGAATTGGACTAATCGTACCATTGGACCGATTGGTCCCATTGGACGAATTTTTTCTTTGGACGAATCTGCATTGGCCCAATCGGCATTGGACGAATCTGCATTGGCCCAATCGGCATTGAACGAATCGGCATTGGACCAATTGTCGTTGGACGAATCGTACCAGACCCGTTGGTCTTACCTTCTTTCCCTAAAACTAGCGGCTTTAAATGAGGGACGGGCAACTGTTTATGGACTTCAGAGTTGCCTACAGTGGTCGTTAAATTCCAGTCCCAAAAATAAATAAACTGATAAAACAGAAACTTTTTTAAGCTGTTTATTTTGTAACAATGGAATTTCGTATCAATACTTTTATTCATTAAGTTAAGGAATTATATGCGTGTAAGGCAATTTCTTCTGTTTTTAACACATTTTCTAAAGTAATGAACTAATTTTTTTTTCTAAAGTAAGAAAGAAATAACCTAAAGCATCTATCAGCAAAAGTTTCTGTTTTCAGAACTTATAATGTAGATTTTAATTGTGATCAGATCCATGTTAGTTTATAGTTATTTACTTTGTGATGAGTATAACGTTTATGCAAATTTTGAACTTCATCTTTATTTATAGGTTATATGTGGAAGCATATTTGAAGTCATCTGGTCCAGTTATCGAGAAGGATCTTTTGGTCTTTCCGTGCTTAGAGCACTTAGACTACTCAGGATATTTAAAGTCACAAAGTAAGTGCTCGATGTATAACATTCTTTCTGCTTTCCTAAGTCAAAAATAGCTTTTCTTATTCGTCACATAAGAATCTATGAATTTGAAAGTAAATGGAAAAGTTAACTTCCGTATCGACAATTATTTTTTTAATTTTGTACTGTAGATCTTCAATTAAGTTCAGCAATTTCTATTATTTTGTGTGTCACTTGAAAGCTCCAAAATTATTGTTTAAGCATACCATTAGTTTTCATCTAAAAAAGTTCTTCAAAATAAAAGCAACAATTTATATTAAAATATCTATTAAGCATAATGGCCCATTTTGTAAGCAATATGACTGTAACGTGTTATACTGAATGATCATTTTCACCGTAGGAAGTGCAGAAAGGTTGTTCAAAAAATATTTCAGTAGTTCTGATCTTCAAAATGTTGTCAGTATCTGTGACGTGCCTACCGCAGGGCTGACACACATGTCAAAACGGCAAGTTGCAAACAATATTCCCTCTAAACCGCCATGGGCAATGCGCGCCTAACCCAATGAGCTGTGCAGACATCAAAACCACTTGGGCAAAAAAATTATTTTATTTTCTCAGCTTCTCTTACTAATGCAGTAGAAGTTAGAACTTGGAATGGAACCCTGATTTTTTTCTAATCCCCCCTTTTATCACCTCCTTTCCCAATTGATTTTAAGTAAAAAAAAATATTAAAAATATTTCATTAATTAAAATTTTATTTTATAAAAGGTTAGAAGCTCAAACTTACTTCTGGAATAAAAACACTGGAAATTAGGAAAAGTATGTTTACGCATAATACAGTTTTGTTTTGTTTTGCAAATCAAAACACCAAGGAGAATAAGAAACAAAACAACTAAATGCAAAATAATGAGTTCAAATAGAACAAGTGCAAAAACGTTCTGATCTGACAGTCCTTTCAAGGAATAAAACGCCTCGCAATTTTTCCCCCAAACCCAAGACTCGACCATGGGAATTTAAGACTCGACTATGTTTGAGAGTACTCGGAAAATATTATTGAGCGAAGCGAGGCCGAAGGCAAAGCGGAGCTCTCTTTACGAGACACGAGACAATTAGTTGTTCGCGCATAGGTACGAGATGATACATCCGATCACCGTGATTTTTTGCATGCGATTGGACATCGTCCGTGGTCAGGTTCTGACGCCTTCCGATTCCCGAAATTCCGTGTCATTGAGGAATAATTGTCCAAAAACGTGCATTTTTAGGGGGTTTTCGGGTTATGAGAAGGGGTCATTTGTTACTTATCTCTTCCAAAGATCTTCAGCCGATCGCGGTGACACTTCCCACAGAGAAAGGAAAGGACATGGTGAGTGACATGGGGTTGGTATCATGGGGATTGGTCGTGTCGTATAAAAATAATGACCATTAAAAAACTGAACAATTTTAATAATAATTGAAAAAATCCGCTCTCTCTATGAGACTCGGTACAGTTAATTGTTCGAGCATAGCTACCACATGACATCCGATCAGCATGATTTTTGGCATGTGATTAGAAATTGTCCATGGTCAGGTTTTGACGCCTTCCGATTCTCGAAATTCCGTGTCATTGAGGAATTTCAATTAAAACTAGATGGCCTTTTTTACTTGAACTATTTCACGAAAGTCGGATCACTAACATTAATTTAAAAGAATCGTTTGAATTGAAAAACGAAGACTCCGTCTGTTAACTCAACACTTGCTTAATCTATAATAATAAAAGGAAGTTTGTGTATGTGTGTGTGTGTGTGTGTCTTTCGCGATACAAAATGAAAAACGTGGTTCCCGATCTGAGTGTGTCTTTCCGCTTTGTTTACATGCAACCTGACCACAAATAACGTGAAGGCGTGAAAGAAAGTAGTTAATGATAAATTTTAGGCATTTCCTTTTTAGAATGTTTCGTACTTTTGTTCTGGAAGTCATAAATTTTACGCCTTCGTTTTTTAGAATTTGTTATAATTGACGCTTTGATGAGCTTAGATTTTGCAATAACTTCGCTCAAAAGTTGCCAACTGTACTCGAGTTATCGGTTACAGTTGGCGGTTTGCCCTAGTTTACCATTTATGAGGAAGTTGTCGGCTGATGTCTTCGGCTTTTGTGAGTTTTCCAAAACTTGTAGACTGTCTCAAGATTGATATATTGCACACTTGCGAGATGGTATTTTATTCTTAACAACATATCCAGATGGCTCACTTCCAGTATGTTGCGTGATTTAGTTTTGATGCTGTTCATTAGGCTAAATCCTCTCTCAGCATCTGCACTAGAAGCCTAAAAAGTGCCGCGTATGTCAACTGACTTTGGTAAGTTTGACACTTTAAGGGAAAATCACTAATCCGCATTCTTGCGTTCACTATCTGGTCGCACGAGGCTACTTTGCAACAAGCCTTTGAGAATGAAGAGGACAATGAGACGAACTCAGAAGGAGGCGAACGGCATTCAAGAAAAGTGTTGTTTTGACATTTGAGAGCCCGAATTTTACTTATTTATCACTATTTTTGCAGGTAGTTGATTTTCGATTTATGAAAATCAATTAGGGATTTGGGAATTTTAATCTAAAATGCGTATTGCGCGGAAGATATTTCAGCTGAGCGGAGAAAGTCAAGTTGTTGCGCGGACGCGCGCGCACGGCTTAAAGTGAACATTGGTTGCAAAGATGAAACTTCGTCGGTCTAGTTCAAGCGGTAGAATATCTGACTCCGGAGAAAGAAGATGAGGATCCACCACCGGAAGAAAACTGCTTTGTTTGCACATTGGCTCCCGAACGTAATAATGAATCTCCTGGCGTTGAGGTTCGAGAAAAATATGTGATGTTTCTTCCATAAACTGTCTGGAATTAATGAGAAATCCTTTCTCAGCAAGCTACTAAAAATATGCCACATATAATCTCGGGATGTCCTGATGGCGGAGTGGTCTAAGCGATGGCTTCTCACGATTTGTTCGAGATGGGTCCGGGTTCGAATCCCGGTGATGCATGGATGTTGTGTTTGTCTTACGGCACTGGCTCTTTCCCTTCCCTGGAACCAGTGGCCATTGAACTAGGGATGGGCAACTGCTTATAGCCCATCGAGTTCCTCACGGTGGACGTTAAACTCCCAATCAACAAAAAAAAAAAAAAAAAAAACAGCGAGTTACTTCAATCATGGCTTGCAGCGGACCCGAAACCTGGGATTTCATACCCCCGCTTTTCTCAGTGGGAGGATATATGGGACGTACCTAACTCAGAGATGACGAACATGTCAAAACGGTAAGTTTCAGAGACAAGCCTTCGTCGGTGTAGTTCAAGCGGTAGAATATCTGACTCCGGAGAAAGAAGGTTAGGTTTCGAAATTCATCACCGGCAAAAAAGAGCTTTATTTTCTCATATCTTCATTCTTCTGACCATGAAAATCTTCAGTTGTTTTAATATTGACCATGGCTCTAAGATGTTCAGACACAGGTGTTCCCCATTATTCTTCTTAACAACGGAAACAACGAAAGAAGCTGTCTTCCTAAATACACTCATCGTCAAAAAAAATAGTTGCACCCAGAAGGACATGTCGGATTGCAATGCTATTCGGGAGGAAGTTGCAGGGTACCAGGAACAATAAATGATTACACATTGGAACTGATATGGGCAATATTTATTGAGCTACACGCCAATAAGTAGTGTCTCTCAGTATGGCGTCGGGCCACAATGTTTGCTCCCACATCATGCCAAGCGTCTCGGCGTGGAGTTTTACAGGTTTCTAATGGTGTCCTGTGATAAGCCATCCCATGCAGCTTGAATCTTCTCACGCAGTTCCTGCAGATTGTGCGGTACGGGTGGAGTGTGGATAGTGCGTCTAATAGCATCCCACATATTTTCAATCGGCGATAGGACTGGCGACGCGGCTGGCAATGGCAGAGTGTCAGTTCATTAAAGGCAAGCTCTCGAAGCAGCAGCACTATGCGGACCAGCGTTGTACTGTTGGAAAATTGCACCGGAGTGAGCATTCACAAAACGTAGTGTCACTGGTTGCAGGACCTCATTAACTTAACGTTGGGCTATCAAAGTGCCTGTAATGAACACTAAAGGTGATCTGGCATCGTACGCAATTGCACCCAACACCATGACACCAGGTCTTCTGGACGTGTGACGCTTAACAACAAACCGTTCATCTTGGCGCTGACCACGGTGCCTCTGCGCACTGATCCGGTGGTCGTCTCCTCCAAGACAAAAGCGGGACTTGTCACTGAAGATCACCCGCTGTCATTCTGAGTGGCTCCACGACAGTCTGGCAGGACACAATTGCAGTCTTTTGCGACGATGCACTGGGGTTAAGGGCAGTGGTCTTAACGGTCGGCGTGCGTGTCGTCCTACGTCGTGCAGGAATGAGGGGACCCGGGTTCGATTCCCGGCGTAGACCAAAAATGACGGAGAAATTTACGTTGTTATAATGGCGCCCGAACTATCCGGATGACCCGGCCGTTCAAAATCTCGCAATGGTGTGATGTTCTTTCCACACCGCGAGATAAGAAAAATCAGAGATTCCCTTCTCCAGCGCTTCGAAAAATAATTGTGTGTGACGTTGCATTCCACACACCAGATTGACTGGGAGTTCTCAAATGCACGTTCTACAGTAGATGGCTGCCTGCAACGATTCATGGTCACGGCTGACCCGTGGGCCATGCCCCCGGCCCTCTTTCGAGGAGGGGGAGTTGTGACGTACCTGCCAGCAGGACGCACACGATATAAAGGCAGATAGCAGTCAGAATGAACGTCTGCGTAGCTCAGTCGGTAGAGCGACTTATTCCGCAATGAGGGGACCCGGGTTCGATTCCCGGCGTAGACCAAAAATGACGGAGAAATTTACTTCGTTATAGATGTGAAAGCGCTATTTAATCTAGAATTATAAAATAGAAGGACACAGACTTTGAAAAAGGGCATTAGACATATTTATTTATTTATTTATTTATTAATCTAAACGAAATAAATTTGCGCATTGTATTATGCTGGTACTTAGTGTAGTTCCGCAGAAGTTAGGGAGGGATTTTTTTCAACTTAAAAGCCTGAAGGTCGTTTAAGTTAACCGATGTCACCGGTTTACGTATGCGCATTTCCTATTTCATGTCTGCCCTTAACATGAACCTTAACCAGGTGAACAGATAATATCTTCACGTTGAATTCTCCCATAATCTTTCCCTCACATCATGATTTACATTGACAGTGCATTAGTTCATTCGTCTTGTGTGTCTCCTAAAGCTCTCTGTCTGGAATCTCTTAGGCTTAGTATTTCGTCATCTTCTTATTCTCCTTCAGTGCTTTAGTACCAAGTATAGCGCACATTAAAAGGACGATTCTGAGGAAAATTTGTTATGCTAAGTAGCTGTAGCCAAATTCGACTGAGAAAAATATGCGTAACCCTTTCTGTCCTGACGGTACTTAAGAGTACCACGTTGGTCTTTTTGCCTTTACGGACTGAAAACATCATCACTGCCGGACGGAACGTCCAAGTACCGATATAAGAAAGTTTGTACTTAGGTTACCAAATTGTTTGGCATGCAAACTTTCCTCGTTCACGTGCGAAACCGTTTATAATGGATGCGTGCAAGTAGCGACGGACATACTGGAATCTGAGTAATGCCCGTAAGTTTGTTTTTCTGTATGTTGCGGTGAATTGCGGTTTTATGGTCTAGGAATTTAGGGTTCGATTGTATACACTTACGTAAGTCATCTGAATGATACATATTGGTCTGCTATTTTATAATACGCTTTGTGACGCTAATAAAACTCTGTGGTGCTCAGAAGTAACGCCAGGACGTAAGAAATCGTATGAACTGTAACACAGAACTGTAAGAAATCGTATGAACTGTAACACAGAACTGTAAGAAATCGTATGAACTGTAACACAGAACTGTAAGAAATCGTATAATGTCAGCAATAACGAAATCCCCTAGTAAGACGATGAGATTCGCAGGATCCATCACATATATTCCAGGCTTTACATATTGGTTAAAGAATTTATTACGTAAATACAACATATTGATAGCACTGAAGTCCCCGACCCCGTTGTCACATATGCTATCAAGTTGCAAGGAGAGACAGTGTGAGAAAGAAAAGGCAGATGTGTACGCTACGCCGTTGGTATATCCTGACAACACGGAAAAGTTATATATCGGAATGGCAAAGCGTTCCTCGGACACTAGATGTAAAGAGCACGTGCGAAGTGTCAACCAGGACATGCAGAATACAGCTCTCGCCAGAGAAGTCATGCATTTATCGACTACATCTCAATGGAATAGTATTAGAAGAATTGCCCCATACACGAACTTAAAAGAGACTGCCATTAGGGAAACTGTCGAAATCCTATCCAGCAAACTAGCGTGCAATTATATAGTTTCTACTGAACTACCAAGAGCTTGGCATGCGTTATTAAAAGAGGGAAGCACATCGCAACACACCATATAATTGCGTCAATCACGTTATTTTCAAAAATCATCTTTCTTTCTTACGTGTTCCAATTCTCTGCATTTTTATGTCTACAATTGCCTTGTAAAAGCCTCCCAGTGGAGTGCGAAAGTATGGCGAATCTTTGAACTTACTACGCCGCAAAAATTAACGGATTTAATACGCTATATGCGTTTTTTCAGTGTTCACTATGACATATTTATATACACTGAAGAGCAATTGAATTAGAGATACCTGTCTAGTAACGTGTAGTACCACCTTTCGCCCTCATGACGGCGGCGATTCGTCTCGGCATGGACTCGACAAGACACCGGAAGCGTTGGGAAGCCATACGGATCCACGACCCCTGAACAAGCTCCCACAGTTCACGAAGATTTGATGGAGGGGGTTCAGAGCCTCGAACATCTCTCTCGATGGCATCATAGATGTGCTCAATGGGATTGAAGTCAGGTGACCTAGCTGGCCAAGGAAGCGAGGTCACGTCGGTGGAATGTTCACCCAACCGGCGCATTGTCTTGTTGCAATATAAGGTCTGCAGTGGGATGTTGAAGACGCACAAACGGGAGCAAATGGTTGTCCAGGATATTCCGGTAACGTTGACCTGTGAGGGACGATGTCACACGTACCAGGGGTCCCATTTCAGTCCACGTAAACAGTCCCCAGACGAGAATGCCACCCCCACCAGCTTGAAGACAACCCTGCTAGCAAGAAGGATCATCGTTTCATGTGGTTTGCGCCGTACTCGTATCCTGCCATCCGCATGTACCAACGTGAACTCGACTCATAAGTCCAGGCAACATTTTTCCACATGTCTAGGGTCCAGTGGCGATGTTCCCGCGCCCATGCTAATCTTTGCACCCTGTGATGTGCGGTCAGCAGCGGTACCCTCGTGGGACGATGGCTTCTGTACCCCATAGCGATGAGATGGTTCTGGATGGTGTGGCTGCCTACCCGTTTTTGTGCACCAGCGTTAAATTTCCGAGTGATTTCTTGCATTGTGACCCGTCTATCCGCTGTTATAATGCCAGCTAGCCAACGATGACCCCGCTCATCCACACGCTGTTGCCCACGGCAGTTGGCCCTTGCGGGGATGGTTTTACCGGATTCGATGTACTCACGGTGCACCCGTGACACAGTGTCTCGTGAAAATCCCAGTGCCTGCACGACTTCCGAGATAGAGTTACCCATTCGTCGAGCCCCGACAATTTGTCCACGATCAAACGCGCTTAGATCCATCGTTTTACCCATATTTCGCCCGATTCTTACTGATTCCCGTCGCATCACTCCTTATATTGTCCGATCGCTGCATACGTGATGTTTCCGTTCACAGGGCCGCCACAGCGCTATATTTGCATAACGCCAGCTGTCTCTAATTCAATTGCTCTTCAATGTAATTCACTCTATGAAAGCAAAAACCGTTATTACAGCTCCAAAGCTATGTACCAAACCATAAGTTTCCAAACATTCACAGCCTCAATTCATTCAGGACTGAAAGGGTTAAATATCATGTTTATAACTGTGAATATGAAAGTAAAGGATTGATTGCGAGAGTACTTAGATAAGTGACGAAGAGTTTGACTGGAACTACCAGTACTAAAGTGGGGGATTGCGTGTAAGTGGGAGTCGATCAGCACTTCTGAGGTAAGGAAACCTTGTAAAACGCAGCCTTTTTGTACACTGCTTAATCACACACGATGCCATTAATTCTTCAAACTGTGTCACAAGAGCGATGACGTAGAGGATCGCATTATCTAGTAATAATATTAAGTTATGTGAGAGAACAATGCTTGAAATTATTGACACAGGTTAAAGTTTCGATGAGAAGTTTGGTGATTAGCATTACTGAGATTGTTCATACCATTAATGATATTAGACTAATTTTAGTATACTTTGCATTGTCTCATGTCGTGTTTGGCTAATTTCATAGTTTTTTGAGTGATACTCATTTATCGTGCCTAGGGACTGGATTCGAATCGATTGTCACAGGGAATAATTGTAAACGCAGAATTCAGTGATCAGTATCTTCTCAAATTCATTACCTTAAATTTGACTATGACTGCCTTCAATTGAGCTTTGCCACTCCGCCATTCGGATTTATTACCCGTTATTTACTAAATTTCCGCAGAGTGAGAGGTGAAACTACATTATCCATTGTCTGCCTTATATTTACGTTTAATTAAAACTAAAAAAAAACCCAGCATTATTAGTGAACTCAAAATTTAGGCAATCATTCACGTCGGTATTTTGGTGTTATTACTAAACATTTTCTTCGAGATACTAAAACCCGTGTGTTTAAGATTTCATATTGTTCCCAAGGTAATTGTAGCCATCAGTTACTTCTCACTTTGCTCTAGCAACCTCTAAGTATTTATAACGTAACCCTTTTTCGTGTGCGAGATTGGTGTTACGCTACGTCTAAAACCATGACTAAGGAAATGTTGAACTAAATGAGAATGCGATGCAATAGATGCACGAAATAGCTCTAAATTGATGATTTACGGCCAGACGAAACATATAGAGAAGCCAAACTTACGATAACATTTTATTGGTCCAGGCAACGAATGATGACATCCACAATATAGCACTGCTTCACATATAATACATTAACTATCTATCGTATAAACTCGCTTAACAAAGATCGAACATCTCCACACACACACACACATACACTAAGCAACTGCTGTATCGTCTTTTTTATCTATCGTTCTTATCACATTTATACGTTACTCTCTCTTACCTCAAAAGTGTTGCCAACCTCATTCATGTGAGAGAGAAGATATCACGTTAAGTTTAGAAAGTGCAAAAGAGAACAAACTCTAATTTACATAAGAAACGGAACTAAAAATGAAAGTTAAATAAGAATATACGTCACATCTTCGAAAATGCCTTTACAAAAACTGAAGATTTGGAGGTTGATAGGGAAAATTTAAAAATAACCGATGCCTACCTTGTACAGCAGTTATCTAGTGAGGGCCACATCGAAGAAGAAATAAATTGGAGTCCAAATCTTGGTTGGAGTGCATTTGAAAGAAACAGTAGAATTTTCAAAGCCATTTACTATTATATTTTAAGAGAAAAATGTTTAATCAATGCATCCTTCCAGTTCTTATGGATGAGACATGGACTTAGGTAAAAAAGACATGAAGAGATTGAGAACGACTCAAAGAAGCATGGAGAGTCGTATGCTTGGTGTACCAAAAAAAAAAAGGGGGGGGGGTAGAAAAAAGAACGCATGGATCAGGAAAATAACAAGAATAAATGACATCACTATCAAAGACCCACAAGTTTGCTAGAAAGAAGCACCAGTGGATGACTGAAATATGAGTACAAAGCTGCTAACCGAGAGACACGAAATGACCCAGAATTAAACCACGTGGACGATTGGTTGTTGAAATTTGGAAACAAGCAGAAGAGACATGAAGGAGCAGTTTGTCCGCGCCGGACATTGAATCCGGGTACTTATACTCGGGAGTAAGTCGCTCTCCCAACTGAGCTACGCGGACATGTGCTCTCACTGCTATCTGCCTTTATCTCATGTGCATCCTACGGTGCAGGCACGTTACACTTGGAGAAACCTTCATCCAGTAGTTTACGGAGAATGGTTCATGGTGATGACCATAATTTTTGTAATGTAATAACTAACTGGTGTTATGGTTGCTGGCTCATAAAGTTTTCTGCAGTGAGCACATAATTCATCTAAATACTGCGGCCTGGACAGGAGAATAAATAACAACAGTTAAAGGTAATTTTAAATATATGTCTGTATGAATATCTTCATACAGATTCACTAAGTGCAAAATTATGGTAAAAAGGGGTTTGGATTTTTTAGGAAATATACATTTGACTGGAAATTACAGAGCTGGAAACAAAATATTTTACTATGGTGTTGTATGAGATCAGTCAGGGAACTCAGAACAAGCGAAAAATACATTTAATTTTGTTTGTCCTCCTTGAGTTAGAAATCTCGATTGAAAGTATTCCCTTTTGCACAGAGAACAAACACCGAATTACAGATCTGTTTCGAACAGGTTCCAGTTGCTTTTGTAAATATGAAACGGAAAACTGTTAGGAGTGGATTTGCGGAAAGCAGAATTACTTTTTCAAGAATTGTCCCTTAACGACGTCAATGTTCCTTTTATAACCTCTGTTAACCAAGGGTAAGAAATAAGACGGCAAAGTTCTTCTTGGTATTAGGAAACCAAAACACCAATTTTCTGTCGTTTGTGTTTGAAAAGAATGCTCTATGCAAAAATTCCAAAAATTTTGATATCTGCTACCAGACTTTGGGTACAAAAACATGGATAAATATTATTATGCTGATTCTTACAATGTTACCACAACACAATACAATCTGATGTATTTTTAATGGCTGAAAGTGTGAATGTTTATTGACTATTTCTCTTTAACGAAAAATCTTGAATACTCCCATACAGCACAAAACGTTTCAGATATGTATCAATAAAGTTACAATCTCTCATTTTCGTTACACTTTCAGAGATGTATTACAGTTACGTTTCAGCAACATCTATTTTGGAACATAACTCTTTGTACATTACGGTTACGTTAAAAATAGCATTCACCAATACTACTGTTTTATAGTTTCTATGGTACATAATTGCTACCTTGATGTTACATTCCGGCGATATTTAAGATTTTTGGTTTGGCAACGGCTTGGGTGCGCATGCGCATTTATGCCATTTCACCAAAGCACCCTCGTAGTCGTTCCATATGCTACTGATATTCTTTGGTGATACTGTCGTACTCGAATTAGCTAGTAGTTAGTGTACACTAGTGTCCGTCCTTAAGTTTTGCACGTATCTTAGTACGTTTGTTGGTTTTGAATCAGAAAAAAAGTCTCAATAAAAGTAGTTGTTAGTTTGTAAAGGTAGAAAAAAATATTGTTGCTATATTGAGAAGTTTAACGACTACGGAAGTTTAGAAAAAAATAGAGTAAGATAAGCATTAAAAAGGTACATTTCGTTGATTAATCGTGAAGAAATTTAAGTCATCCTACAGAACAATAAAATGATCCGTGGAAAAAATAATGTATTTCTTTTAAATAACGTATTCGCTAAGCATTGGCCTTCTCGTTAGTTTCTACAGAACGCTGTAAGAGCAAGGCGGACCCGTGTTCGTGTGGGATAATGCATCTGCCTAGAAACTCACTGGACAGGGGTTCGAGCCCGGCGGAATCTTCGAGGATTTGTATTTCCTTGGAAAGAAAATTTCCCCATCGTCGTGACGTCACACCGTAAAATTTCCTGATGGGGGAAAACAAAATGGCGTACAGAAGATATCGTTGAGACCTTCGACCATATGTATTAATGGACTGCGCACTGGCAATAGCTACATCAGAGCCGCAGTGGTCTCAACATGAGAGGGCATGAGATCACGTGACATGAGTCAGAAATGGTCGCATGCCTTTTAATTCCAACGTTTTCCTATGAGCTGATAAGCCATTTTAAAGGATTAGGAATTAGTAAATTGTGTACATTTGAACTGTGGGTTTTAATAATATTGTATATAAGGATATATTCGTTGAGAAAACTTCCTCAATCAAAATGTCATTCCAGTCGTTTAGAAGTAATTAGATCGAAAAGTTGTCGTAGTTTAGTATGTGTTCTAACGCGAATTCGTTTGTTTGTACACGAAATTCCGTGTAAAAACTGTGTTATGGTTATTAATTTACGCTGCAGAACTTTAGTATTTTCCGTGCATTATGTGAAAACTCCTCATATATAGTGAAAACTCTTCAGGTAAGTTTACTTACGAGATATATCCATGCATAGATCGGGTTGTTTATATTTCGTTATTTATAATGTGATGAACATTTGTGAAGAATTTGGAACAAGCATTCCGGTTTTTTTTTCCTTAAGTTATTGTATTTTTATGTCAGTCGCCACAAGTTTTCTGGTTAAGTAATTGAACCTTATTGACTATTTCTGCCTCACCTTAATAATTATTGGAAATATGAAAAACACTTTCAAAAAGTGGAATGGTTGCACTTGCTACTCTAATGAAAACTTATGCAAACTTTTAATCTCTGTATACCAAACCGACAAGTTTTCTGATGAGCTAAAACTGTTATACTTACAGAAACCGTGTTGTGCCAAATACTATACTTGTTAAGTAAACACCATTCCATAATTTTCATATTTCGGAATCAAATATACATGATGCCTAGCAGAAAGGTAAAGTTCCGCAAGGCAACAAGAGCTTGGACTAGCATATCATGTCATAAGTACTATCATGTTTTTATGGACAAGCTTCCTGTTTAAATATTTACCCTTTGTCCGAGATGGGTCAGGGTTCGAATCCCGGGGAGACATGGATATTGTGTTTGTCTTACAGCGCTGGCTGTCACCTTTTTCTATAACCAGTGGCCTTAAATTAAGGACAGACGGCTGCTGAGTTGCTCATGATGGTCGTTAAACCTCCAATCAAAAAGAAAAAAAAATATTTAGCTGAAATTTGAAATTTCCAAAATTTTCTCGTGCTTCGTCTTTCGAAAAATTGTTAAAGCAGAAATCATAAAATAAAACACAAAATTCATGCTATAAATACAGCAAAAACCAAAACTATCCGGTGTCTCACACCTGTTGGTCGCCTTAAAAAAAAAGGCGTTTTTCTTTAAATTTTAAGATGACGACACAGAAGTGCTATAGTGAAATTATTATAAAGCATCCAAAGAATCTGTTTAGGTATTTAATTCGTTTCTTACCCATGAAAAGTGTTAGAACTTCCTTTACTAAATCGCTCAGAGCAAATATAAGCACAGCATGTATGACCCATCTTTTTGACACACGTCACGCGATTTCGTGGCTTTCGATATTGGAGCCAGAAATGTTGATGTCATGCGAAGTCTATCAGTATATATGGTCGAAGGGTGAGCCCATGTGGGGAGGTAAAAAAAAATGGCGAACAAAGCATGTTTGGTAAGACCACGTGGCACACAAAATGTTATGGTTGAACACAAAGAGAAAATGGCGGACAAAAGATGGTCGGAAAGATCACATGGGAAAAAATGGCTGCGACTAACGTCATGATTGACCAGGAATCTACCACACCCATATTCGTCCTTGAGGCAGCACGTGGACGGCTGGGGACGGTCGTGGACGGCTAAACTTACATAAACGCCCTATTATCACGTAACAGTAATATGATGATGTCACAAATATCCTTCAAATACGTAACAGTAAAATGAAGTTGGTACGTTAGAGGACATTTTGACGTAATCGTTAGGTTTCTGAAACATTACTGTTACTTTCAGTGCTTGTAACATATACGAAATATTCTGTGCTATGTGGGTTGCGATCATTAAGAGGCAGTACTTTGTTGATGCATGGCAACTGTTGCACCCTTATTATTTCTTCATACAGAACGCTCGATTCAGAGTAAATAAACTACTGTTTGTGAAAATTGCAACACCATGAAAGAATGATGGTAATCACGTGAAACTTACTGGATTTGCAGAGCAGTGTACGACATGCAAATGATTAAAAGTGCAGAGCCATTGCGCATGTCTGGGCCCGGCAGGGCTCTCTGAACAGTCGACTGAGGGGAATAAAGAGAGGGCTGTTTAGGGTACACACCAGTAGTGCATAGCGGACAGCGAGTTGTAAAAGTGTCTACAGGATTCAATAATGCCTCGGCGACGACGAAAGGCGCAATATCACCACACAACAGAGTTTAAACGGGAACGAATGATTGGTCTGCGTGAAGGTGCATTTTCGTACAGCGACATAACGCCACGACAGTGATGCGCGTGTGGCGGCAGTGGACCGAGGAGAACCAGGTGCATCGACAATCCGGCAGTGGACCGAGAAATGTGACGAGACAGCGGGATAACCGACACATCGTGCGCATGGCAGTGACGAACCGTTCCGCATCTTCGCAAGTGGTAGCACAACAGTGGAGCATTGCAACAGGTGTGACACTGTCTGCCTTCACAGTTCGACGCCGTTTGCTGCACAGAGGACTGGTTGCTCGCATCCCTTTTTCGGCGGATTCCTTTGACCCTGAACCATGGACGCCTCAGGCTGGAATACGGTTTTCAATACAGACAATGGCGTGCTGATTGGCAACATGCCGTGCTTTTGGACGAGTCCCGATTCAATTTGGACTACCATGATGACCTCATGCGCATTAGACGGTGTAATGGTGAGCGCATTATTTCAGCATGCATTGTTGAGTAACATACGGGCCGAACGCCAAGTGTGATGGTGTGGGGTGCCATTGAGTACCATTCGCGATCTCGGCTGTTACGACTTGAGGGAAATCTCAACAGCGACCTCTACATCAGGGACGTTGTACAGGCAGAAGTCATTCACTTCCTTCATAGCACTCCTGGCGCTATATTCCAGCAGAACAATGCCCGACCACATGTTGCCAGGAATGTTCAAGCCCTCTTCGCAGCACAGCAGATACCGCTTCTTCTCTGGCCAGCACGTTCGCCAGACATGTCGCCTATTGAACATGTCTGGGATATGGTCACTCGGCAACTGGCCCACCTAAGTCCTCCTGAGATCAGTACTAATGATCTGTTGACTCGCATACATGCCGCCTGGCAAACAATTACTCAGGACATCAACCAACGCCTTTTCGATTCAATGCCACGCCGTCTAGAAGCTTTTATTGCAGGATTCACAAGATACTGATTTTTCCAGGTAAAAATTGCTGTATTATTCTGAAAATTATATCACTGATGTATAGTCACATTCATTCGAATCGCGTGGTTCCTTCTTGGTGTTGCAATTTTCACAAACAGTAGTGTATTTCATTGCTCTGCTCGAAAAACAGGTCTGATGGCTTATCTATTTATCTCTTTAAGCGCATTTATCTGCAACTGCATGATTAGGGTTTTTATTTTAGGCAAAATCTCACCTCATGTGTATTTTTGGTTTAGTGTAATAAAGCGTACATATTGCAGAATTTCTTTGAATATTTCTCAGCCATCAGTTATGTGCAAAAGGGACACAGTTAGAAATTACTTTAAAATCTGGTGGGTGTTGTCATAATATAATAATAATAATAAATAAATAAATACATCGCTCTTTCCACGTTCCAGAAACACACAGCAACCGAAAAATTGTTTTTCAGCCGCCGCTGTGGAATCGAACCAACAGAACTCTCGGTATCGCGCCGAGTGCGTTACCTTTACGCAACGGGGGCCGACAATCCACGGTGCTATGTGTATTTTAAGTCAGCTTCTGACATCATAAATCCGTAAGATGGGCTCAGCTACTGAGACGTCTCCATCTGGTGGGCATTAACGGCACTAGCTATATATATTATACCAGTTAAATCCAAAGGGCGAGAACCAAGGTGAAAATATTCCAAATACGTGGCGACAGTTAATAAATACATACATCGCTCTTTCCACGTTCCAGAAACACACAGCAACCGAAAAATTGTTTTTCAGCTGCCGCTGTGGAATCGAACCAACAGAACTCTCGGTATCGCGCCGAGTGCGTAAAGGTAACGCACTCGGCGCGATACCTAGAGTTCTGTTGGTTCGATTCCACAGCGGCAGCTGAAAAACAATTTTTCGGTTGCTGTGTGTTTCTGGAACGTGGAAAGAGCGATGTATGTATTTATTAACTGTCGCCACGTATTTGGAATATTTTCACCTTGGGTGTTGTCATGAACTTCCAACAATGCAGGCTGTTTACTAGTAGATACACTCAGCACAGATAAAAGTTCATGCTCACTAAAATCGTTTACTGAAGAAATGGTAAAAGAACATTAATGGATCTCCTGATTTTTCTTTCCCCTGGGAAAACATTTACTCGGACTAAGAACGGAGATGTTTTCATATTTGCCACACTGCAACGATTGGTGCAGAATTCTTTTTAAAGGCATCGGTATTTAGATGAATACCAACAATTATAAAATAAAATGGCCTCAAGAGGTCAGTTTATATATTTGTTTAATTTAATATACCTGACTGTGAAAGAACTGTGATTAATAAAAATTTCTTTGTTTTCCGTAATGTTATTTCATTTACTCTATGTTTTTTACATTTCTAGGTATTGGTCCTCATTGCGTAATCTAGTTATATCCCTCCTCAGCAGTATGCGATCAATCATCAGTCTCCTGTTTTTGCTCTTCCTTTTCATTCTTATATTTGCACTTTTAGGAATGCAGCTGTTTGGAGGGGCGTAAGTAGTAATTAAAATATGATTCTAATTTCATAAATTATGTCTTTCCTAAACATATCTGTGTGTGTGTGGGGGGGGTGTATGTGCATTAACATGAAAGACCTACATAACCTTGTGAAATTTTAATATAACATTCTCAGAAGTTTAAACTGTGAGATCCGTTTATTGCGAGAGCTTGATCTCGATGTTACATATATATATATACTACACAAACTTACATAAAATATATTCCAGCTTTTATGAACCAATTTAGCTGTTGAAAAATGTACGGCAGTGTCAAAAAAAGCTGATGAAAAAAAAATTGTTTATGCTTAAAACAGAAAGAAAATATTCCTTCTCGGAATATTATCAGATGAAGAAGCTATAGGGAAACTATCGCCTTTACGGATAAGAAAGAACTGCGTTCCATTATAATTACATTTTATAAGATTATTCTGCTCTTACAAATAATTGGCAGGAGATAATCGTGTTAAATTTTTACTTGTCGGGAGTTTGGTCTTAACAGTCCAGAGGGTCTGGTAAGCAGTTATCACGCTACGCAAAACGTCATGAGCGAGAAAGCGAGCTTATATCCCTTGCTTTACATTTCAATGTTTTCAGTAAACTCGTTTTCATTCTCGCTTGTGTATTAAAGAATATAAAGAAACAAAAATGTAAATAGGTTCAGGATTTCTTTTCCAGAAGGCTTTATATGGTGCAAAAGCTGGAGTTCTATTTCCCTGAAGCACCACGAACAAACTCCAAAAAGGAGACCGAAGTTTCTGCTAATTAAAAACAGGCTACAGATGCCTTGGGTCTCAAGAAATAAATAGGTCACGTATGTTACGGTCAGCTATGTTTTGTTAGTTATCTACCGTACGAAGCCCTCTGCAAGAGGTAGATAAATTGTTTTACTCGTCATTCTGAAGAATATACTGTATGTCCAAAGGATATCTTGACTTACAAAGTCTATTATAACTTTCGGTTGTAGTTGTAGAAAGGGTAACATTGAAAATCATGATATAATTTTTCTTGGTCGAACATTAGTTCTGTTTACGTCAATCACCTGATTTAACAAAACGTTAATATTATTAGCAAGAAAGGTTTTTATCAGAGCCATTTGAAAACCTGGCACGAGGGAGGCATTGGCTTCTTTTTCTGCACTTCAAAGTTAGATTATATGTGTAACAAGGTGAAGTTGACTGTAATTGCAAACAGTGGAATGAAAATGATATCATTGATGCTCTTTCTGTGCCACGTTGGAAGCGATGTGGAAACAGGATACGGTATTAATGAAAAATTATCTTATACAAGTTGCACTTGTTAAACCTATCAGGTGTTACTCGTATCAGTTCTTATCTACGCAGACAACCATTTAAGATACTTTCTTTTCTTTCAAAAAGTTGTCTAACCAAGTTTGCCTGAATGATAGTTATTATTTTTAGAACTATAGATGGGTCGGAAATCACGTAAGTGCTACTTTGTCACCAGTACTGAAAAATTGATGTCACCGTTACTGAAGAATCACTGTCACTGTTACGACCAGTGACAAAAAGTAACAGTTCCGAAGTCACTGATAAGAATGCCACCGTTAGCCTTGTCAAAGCAATGCTTGAGGTCCAAAGTTACCAAGCCAACAATGCACCTTTTGTCTGAACATTTCATTTTTCATTTCCGTTCTACATCCTATGCTGTCCATAATTAAACGTATACAGTTGCTTTACATGCTGTTGATTTCCTATTTCCTGTAATATTCCTAAATTTTTCGAGCAGTTTAATTATCAAAGATAATCTTAAGCAGTATAATTATCAAAGATAATCTTAAGCAGTATTTTTTCCTGTGTCTTGAGGTTGGTATTTGGAAAACATGTAATACATATAGACGAAAGTCGATGTTTCCCTTCTAGTACCAAACTGTCACAAAGAACAGGTGAATTGATGAAAAATAATGTTGCAAGGCTGATCATTCCACCAACAAAGCTACAGAAAAGGCAACAATCGTGAGTGTATAGTGACGTTCCCGCGTGGCCACCGTAAAACACAGCTGTAATATGTGCATGAAAACATATTACAGCTGTGCTTTATTTGTTAAAAATGAAGATCAGGCTGGTACGTTGGTAGTCTAGCATGGAGGTTTGATATTTGTGCGCAAAGAAAGTTTCGCTGGATGTTATCCATCCAGAGCTTATCAAAGTTTATGGGGGATGTTGAATGGTGTCGCAAGTTTGAAACTGGTAGGAATACTCGTACTGTAACTGACGGTAATCGCAGTAGACGTCCACGCAGCTGCTGAGCGGAAACCAACACAGCACAAAATGAAGAAATGATTCACGACGACTAGTGATTTTTATCTCTGTTTGTCCTGTTGAAAGATCATATGAAAGGATGTTGCTTTACCACAGATGAAGTAAAAATTTCTCTCAAGACATAATTCCAGCAACAATGACAAAAATGTCATGTGGATGAGATAAACAAGATACATACGAGAAGTGACTGATTGTCTTTCACGCCTGTGGCGGAATGTGACGTAACAATGAACCTTTTATTTTACACATCCTTTTAAAAGCATTACATCATCATCATTGTCAACCATTATCAATCCACTGCTGGACGAAGGCCTCCCCAAGTTTCCTCCACAACGGTCTGTCTTGTGCCAGTCTCCTCCATGTCACTCCCGCATACTTTCGAATTTCATCCACCCATCTCCCACGTGGTCTTCTTCTGGGTCTTTTCCTGTCCCTTGGAATCCAATCTAAAATTTCGGCTGTCCATCGATGGTCTGTCTTTCTGGCAGTATGTCAAGCCCATTGCCATTTCAGGGATTTAACTCTGATCATGATGTCTTCCACTCTTGTCATTTTTCGGATCCACGAGTTCCTCTTCTTATCTCTGCTGGTTACACCAAGCATGCACCTCTCCATGCTGCTTTGAGTTGTCTGCAGCCTTTGTATGTCTCTTTTAGTTAAGATCCACGTCTCTGCACCATACGTAAGCACTGGAAGGATGCATTGATCAAACACTTTTCTTTTAAGACATAATGGCATATTGCTCTTGAAAATTATGCTGTTTCTTCCAAAAGCTCTCCAGGCAAGTTTTGTACGCCGATTAATTTCTTCATCAATGTGACCCTCACTTGATATCTGCTGTCCAAGATAAACGTACGTGTCTGTGATCTCCAGCTTTTCTCCATCAATCGATAAATCTTCATTTGCATATACTAGTAAAAATACAGGCTTTCTAACTTTTCTGTTCGAACAGCAGACATAAATGATTCAAAACTCAACTGAAAAATATTGGATTGGTGCGAATGAAATGTCTGGCGCGAACGAGCAGTGGAGGCAGACCCCCATCACAGCGGAATGGAACCACTCACAGGTGTTGCGGGTATTACGTCACAGAGTTACTATAAATAGCTAGCACGTGTGTTAAGAACCAGGTTCAGGCGTGGTTTGTTTGGACGTAACGTGGGTTGCAAAGGAAACATGCAGACGCCGGATTTGAGAGCCATCTTCCTGTACGAATTTAAACTGAGCCGTTCTGCAGGAATTGCCGCTCGAAACGTTACCAAAGCGTTTGGGGAGAATACAGCCAACGAACGAATCATTCGGCGATGGTTTGTGAAGTTTCAAAGCCGAGATGCGGACCTGCAAAACGAAGCACGTGGTCACCGACCTGTTTCTGACGATGTTTTGTTACGTGTGGTTGAAGCGGAGATACGGACCTGCAAAACGAAGAACGTGGTCACCGACCTGTTGCTGTTTCTGACGATGTTCTGTTACGTGTGGTTGAAGCGGAGATACTGACCTGCAAAACGAAGCACGTGGTCACCGACCTGTTGCTGTTTCTGACGATGTTCTGTTACGTGTGGTTGAAGCGGAGATACGGACCTGCAAAACGAAGCACGTGGTCACCGACCTGTTGCTGTTTCTGACGATGTTCTGTTACGTGTGGTTGAAGCGGAGATACGGACCTGCAAAACGAAGCACGTGGTCACCGACCTGTTGCTGTTTCTGACGATGTTCTGTTACGTGTGGTTGAAGCGGAGATACGGACCTGCAAAACGAAGCACGTGGTCACCGACCTGTTGCTGTTTCTGACGATGTTCTGTTACGTGTGGTTGAAGCGGAGGTACGGACCTGCAAAACGAAGCACGTGGTCACCGACCTGTTGCTGTTTCTGACGATGTTCTGTTACGTGTGGTTGAAGCGGAGATACGGACCTGCAAAACGAAGCACGTGGTCACCGACCTGTTACTGTTTCTGACGATGTTCTGTTATGTGTGGTTGAAGCGGAGATACGGACCTGCAAACCGAAGCACGTGGTCACCGACCTGTTGCTGTTTCTGACGATGTTCTGTTATGTGTGGTTGAAGCGGAGATACGGACCTGCAAACCGAAGCACGTGGTCACCGACCTGTTGCTGTTTCTGACGATGTTCTGTTACGTGTGGTTGAAGCCGAGATGCGGACCTGCAAAACGAAGCACGTGGTCACCGACCTGTTACTGTTTCTGACGATGTTCTGTTACGTGTGGTTGAAGCGGAGATACGGACCTGCAAAACGAAGCCCGTGGTCACCGACCTGTTGCTGTTTCTGACGATGTTCTGTTATGTGTGGTTGAAGCGGAGATACGGACCTGCAAACCGAAGCACGTGGTCACCGACCTGCTGCTGTTTCTGACGATGTTCTGTTATGTGTGGTTGAAGCGGAGATACGGACCTGCAAACCGAAGCACGTGGTCACCGACCTGTTGCTGTTTCTGACGATGTTCTGTTATGTGTGGTTGAAGCGGAGATACGGACCTGCAAACCGAAGCACGTGGTCACCGACCTGTTGCTGTTTCTGACGATGTTCTGTTATGTGTGGTTGAAGCGGAGATACGGACCTGCAAAACGAAGCACGTGGTCACCGACCTGTTGCTGTTTCTGACGACGTTCTGTTACGTGTGGTTGATGCGGGCTCCCGATAAACATGTCGTGAGATAGCGGCAGAGGTAGGTGTCTACCACACGACAGTTGTTCGGCGTCTGGCTGATCTGGGTAAGGTCAAAAAGCTGGACATGTGGCTGCCGCATGAGTTGACAACAGCCAACAAGACTAGGCGTCACGTCGCTGCTTGCCAGTAATAAACAGGAACCTCTACTGCACGGAATCGTCACGTAAGACAAGAAGTGGGTCCTTTATGATAATAGGAAACGATCTTCACAATGGTTAAGCAAGGCACAGCCTGCTGGACGGCATCCTAAGCCAAGCCTACACACAAAGAAGATGATGCTCCTTGTCTGGTGGTCCACAGCCGGGATAGTTCATCGGAGTTTCTTAGCAAGAGACCAAACCATCACTGCAGAACGTTATTGTGCTGAATTATACCAGATGCACCGGAAATTGCTGCAGAAACAACCGGATTTGTTCAACAGATGTGGTTCTTTTGCCCCAGGACAACGCTCTCCCCTCATGTCACACAACGAACGATGCTGACAGTACGTGCCTTGGGCTATGAAGCACTGCCCCATCCAGTCTATTTTCCCGACTTGTCTCCGACAGACTATCATTTGTATCGTCTCCTGGATCACTTCCTGTCCGGGAAACAGTTCATGACAGACAACGAGGTTCAACGTGCAGTTGATTACTTCTTCGGGTCCCAGCCACAAGACCTTTTTACGTTCCGGGATCATGGCCTTGCCGGACAGATGGCAACTATGTGTCGATGCCGAGGGGAATTATTTTGCCTCGGTAAATTGTCCTACTTTTCCGTTCTCGCCGTCCACGTGTGCTGGTTATTTGCCGGACATTTCATTCGCACCAACCCAATAGTTTGCAAAACTCTACGCCTTTACAGCAGAGCTTAACTTTTTATGAGCAATCATTTCTCACTGTAAACGTGTGAAGTTCGCAATTTTTTATTGTAATTAAGGAATACTTTTGTTGGTTAAATAACAGTTACAAAAAGAAGCATCAGCCTTTAAAATGCCGTAAATTATTATCAAAAAATTGAAATGAAATAACTAAACCCTTTTTATGTAGACTTTACCTCTAAACGAAACATCACTAAGTTCAGTATGTGTGCCTTTTTGTTGCGTGTCACTGTTTCGAAGAAGCTTTCAAATTTCGACTGTAACTTTTAAAGTAGCAAATGATATAAATAACAGTTTCGCAAAAGCTAAATGTTCTTCCCTTATTTTTGGAGGACGTTTAGTTTTTTTATGGGAATTATTAAGAAAGATTTTACCTATTATTAATGCTATACTCACAGGTTAAACATGTATAGTTCTGTAAAACAAAAATTGTGTGTTTTAGTTTTCTAATGTGCTTTTACAAATGGTAATACAAATAATACATTTTCTTTCTTCTTAGCTTCAACTTTGAGGATGAAACACCTCCTGAAAATTTTAATTCATTTCCTATTGCCTTGCTAACAGTATTTCAGGTGAGAAAATAAATTATTTTATTCCTCTTTACTGTAGTGTTCATGAAAAGAAATGTGTGTTACCGTATAATGTAATTTGAGTTTTTCGTGATGAGATTATAAACTGTATGCATAAATAAATTAAATGGTAAGAGTTACCAAAAATGAATAGGGAATGCTTTCAACGTTCGTTACCAAGCTTTATCATTTTCATCCATAATGCCTTTCATATCTACAGGATTAAAGTTGATAACTGGCTTGATTTAAACACCAGTTCTTAAAGTATGTAAAACGAAATATATACAGTCTGCATAAATTGACTGTTATTTTTTAAGCAATTAGGATGCAGTACATCTGGAGGAACGAGCAATAGGAAGAAGAAACGTGAAGTGAAAAATTATTTACTAAGATTCTTACTGTGCAAAGAGCGTAATTTGTGAGTTAACGACAAATTAATTATTTGTTGGGCTGAGAAATCTGACCTTATTTATACACTGCTGGCCACCCAAAATGCAGCACCAAAAAGGAAGCATCCGATTGGGCTCAAATTCGCAGCATGCGTTGCCCGCGAGACGACATGCAAACGATTAGCATTGCAGGGCATATGCAAATCATGTGCGCCCGGCACGCCACCGAGAATAAATGTGATTGTGTGCAGCACATTTTGTTCTTGCAAACATGACATCACGTTTTAAGGCAGCAGTTTCAAGTAGCGTCGACATTTACTAAGCAAGTCTTCCAGCCGTTTCTGGGACACGGTTCCTCAAAGCAAAAAAGCCCAAGAATAAGGGGTACAGTGAATCCCCCAACATCCTACATCGTGGTGAATGCAGTGGTTCCTCTGCGTATGTATGTGGACTATCCTGTACCCATATTCAGAAATTACAACGAAAAATGACCGTCGTCTACCCACAATACATTTAAGAACCACTGGGGATCCGCAGTGATCTTTGCCAGAGCATATCATATTTCGCTAATTCCTCCAGCTGTCGGGTATCCGCCGGTGACAGCTAGGGTAAAGTTTGCAGTTTGCATGGGTACAGATTTAACACGCCGTGAAGAATGCGATTTACCGATGCTGTCTGTATGCTCAAACATCTTGCCGCTTCATGAGCATGTTTGTTTCACTTGTCATTTAAGATGCTAATTCGTTCATTTGGGATGCCACAGCATTCGAACGGGAGTTCCTTGATCCTGATCTACTACGTCCGGGGCGATCCAGCAAACTTCCACTGTCTTCAAATCGTCTCACCTGACACTGCAAACCTGCATAGGACATAGGACATTGGCCCTTCTTTAGTCCTTTCTGAGTCGGAACCTTCGCAAAGCTTCTGTTGCCGATTCTCGACTTACTCAATTAAAAAAACTTCACTAATACTGCTATATCCGGCAAAGTGAACATCGTAGTAACAGTCCTCTTGAACACCGTTTTCAATAACGAGAGAAGATGAAGGCAATTCACGGACGATTAGTAGCTGCAGCTTATCTCTTAGTGCTTTTAAGGGCATCACACTTGGATATCTTTCATGGTTTGCATGCGTCTAACGCGTCCCCCTCATCGGATTTTCAAACTAAAAGTTTCCTCTGATCTGCGGTGGTTATTTCTTGGCAGTAACTAATAGTTCATCAGTAATGAAAGAAACAGTACGTCCCTCCCTCTAAGGAAAAATTAGCTGTTAGAAACACAAATTTGACTACATATTCACATCAACATTATTTTCTCCAATCTAGCAAAAGCAGATTTCAACAATGCCATAAATTGATATCGCTTTACTTTGCATGACTATGTTTTACTCTGGTACTAAATAAAAGGCAAAATCCTTATATAATGCCTTTGGAAAGAAACACTGAAAATTCAGAATTATTAAAGAAATAAACTGAAAATCAGTAGGGCGTGTCACATGCATCTTAAATACCTTTGTATGAACATTAGTAAAGTTCATTCCAAGAATAAATGCGCTGTTGAAATTAAAAACGCAATTTTCATGAGGAACCTTAATTATTTTTTATGGGAGTTTAACGACCACGGTGAGAAACTCAGTGGGCTATAAGCAGTCTCGCCCGGTTGCAGGGAAGGGAGAGATCCAGAGTTGTAAGATAAACACAACATCCATGCTTCCTCGTTATTCAAACTCGGACCCATCTCGGACGAATGATCAGAAGCCAGCGCTTAGACCACTGAGCCACCAGGGAGGCCAAAAGATTTTCAAACTTTCGATTAATTTAATCAAACCCAACTTGCATCAGTGCATTTCATTCTAGAAAAATTTATTTTTAACTTACTGGGATTTTCAAATGCCTTTCTATTGACTATGAGAAGGTTACATTAATTACGTTTGCTGCAATTCGCAATTTGTGTGGTTTGCTTGGCAAATTGTAGGCAACCATTTTAACAAAATTGGCATCTTAGAATCAGGAGCAAACAAAATGAATAATGGGTGCAAACATATTATTCTTTAGGGTGCCACATAAGTTCAAAGACTCTGGATCTTTAAATTTGTAAATGAGACTTGTCTGTGCATAGTTTTATAAATAATTGTGAAATATTGATATATATGAACTTTCCTAACATTTACACCCATGATTATCTATGATTTCTTGAATCACAGCACCGGGATTAATGGGAGCTGCACTTGACTTAATTCATAAAATATGCAAAAGGTTTTTCGCTGACCAGCGCATCGTAGGTAGTTCTTCGAAATAATTTTCATCTTGAATTTTTAAAAATCTTAGGATTCAAGTTTTTTCTTAACGTTTGTTCAAATATTGAAAAATATGTCTTGAACAGCAAAGTGGAAGTCTAAAACTTCGACAAGAAAACAAAGTAATTTAAAAAAACAATCAGTGAAATGGATTCTAGTTTGCAACAGATTCTGTGAAGCAGTTTTTATTTAATTACTGTTTGACTTGACCTAAAAAGGTGTGACTCAGGATTTATGACCACGTGATATCAAAAGAAAAAAGCGCATTTAGCTTTATTAAAATCCTCAGCTCGGGGTAAAACATATCAAGCAGCCTTTCCAAGCAAATTATTGAGCGGAGCTCTCTTTACGAGACTCGAGACAATTAGTTGTTCGCGCATAGGTACGAGATGACACATCCGATCACCGTGATTTTTTGCATGCGATTGGACATTGTCCATGGTCAGGTTTTGACGTCTTCCGATTCCCCGAAATTCCGTGTCATTGAGGAATAATTGTCCAAAAACGTGCATTTTTAGGGGGTTTTCGGGTTATGAGAAGGGGTCATTTGTTACTTATCTCTTCCAAAGATCTTCAGCCAATCGCGGTGACACTTGCCACAGAGAAAGAGAAGGACATGGTGAGTGACATGGGGTTGGTATCATGGTGATTGGTCGTGTCGTATAAAAATAATGACCATTTAAAGACTGACCAATTTTAATAATCCGCTCTCTATATGAGACTCGGGGCAATTAGTTGTTCGGGCATAGCTACGACATGACATATCCGATCACAGTGATTTTTGGCATGCGATTGGACATCGTCCATGGTCAGGTTTTGACACCTTCTGATTCCCGAAATTCCGTGTCATTGAGGAATTTCAATTAAAAGCTGAACCTTTTCACGAAAGTCGGCTCACTAACATTAATTTAAAAAATTCGTTTGAATTGAAAAACGAAGAAATGAAAAGACTGCGTCTGTTAGCTCAACTCTTGCTTAATCTATAATAATAAAAGGAAGTTTGTGTCTGTTTTTTGCGATACAAAATGAAAAACGTTGTTCCCGATCGGAGTGTGTCTTTCCTCTTTGTTTACATGCAACCTGATCACAACCAGCGTGAAGGAAAGTAATTCATGGTACATTTTAGGCATTTCTTTTTTAGAATGTTTCGTACTTTTGTTCTGAAAGTTATAAATTTTACGCGTTTGTTTTTTTAGAATTTGTTATAATAGACGCCTTAATGCGCTTAGATTTCGCAATAGCTTGGCTCAAAATTTGCCAACTGTACCCGAGTTATCGGTTACCGTTTGCCGCTTGTCCTAGTTTTACATAAAAAGCTGAATGATTTTTGCTTATCTTATTTCATTACATGAACTACGCATCGCGTGAGTTCCCTAATTTAAAGTAGAACATATAGAATTTAAAAATAGAATGACAATTTCTACTCTTTCATCCGAACCTCACTTGCTTTTGCTTAACGAAAATCCGCTGTAGTCGAATTTTACAAAATGAAAGCAAATAATTTTCACGATAAGAATATTTTAATATGCTAGAAGGTTTTTTCACCCTCTGTTTCAAGAAACTAAGTTCTGCTGTCTCCTAAAGTTGTTCATATAAGTTTTAATTGCAGAGGATAAGTATTTCGGATTTTAATCTGTTTTGAAATTTTTTAAAACTTTTAGATACTTACTGGAGAGGACTGGAATGAAGTAATGTACAGTGGAATTGAATCTCAAGGAGGTATACACGGCGGAATGATATACAGTTTGTACTTCATAATCCTTGTGCTCTTCGGTAACTGTATCCTTTACAAGTGATGAAGTTCTGCATTTGAGCATTTCAATTTCTTTCGCTTATATTGATTAAATGTAAATTAATATCATTGGGTGAAATATTTCTCTTTTGACCATAATCGTGTTGTTTTGAAAAAAACAGGTACTGTACCAGCATTGTCATACTTGTCAATAATTAACAATTTTTGTAAGAAGATTATGTGTTTTATAACATATGTTTGAAATAAAATTAATTACGAAACTTCTTTAAAAAATACCTTGAAACAGTGATACCAGTCTTTTTCAGATCACCGCAAAATAAAGGATATGTTAGGAACAAGTGGAAAAACATCTTAGAAATACAAATACATCAACTTATTTTGAAACTGTTTCTAGCACGTCTTTTAGACTGCCTGTCTACCTGTTGTTGGGTCTCATATCGCGGCCCCTATTAGTCGCATATGAAAAATTATTTTTGTATTAGAAAGCTTGAAGTGTAGGAACGAAATTCCATACCTCTTTATTTTTGGAATGCATAATCTTGTATCAAGGGAGCATAACTGTAGATGCTTTTGACCTTAAAATGCATTTTATTCTATGTCAATGTTTGTAAGAATCCAACAGAAAAAAATATTTTTATCGGTGGATGCCTCTCACCACGATTACTATTGTGCGCACAATTTCTACTTCAGAAAATGCACAGTTTTCTAGTTAGGAGAAAAAATTAATATTGCATTTTTCTTGCTATCTCTGCTTCTAAAAGTCCTGACTAAAAAAGTCTACTGCGGAAAATATTTTGAATGTACCTTCTGATTTTTGTAACGTCCCGATTTGCACCCCAGCAAGGCACATGTCTCAGGTCGTGTACATGAAACTTTCAGAAACACGTTCTGTGTTCAGCGACATGCATAGTGAATTCTATGTATTATTATATCTCCCCTGACTTTTAGACACTCAAACTTCCCAGTAATACGCTCGACTTGCTGTGCAAACCGAACATATAGTATTCATTTTGCCGCAGGATGATATCTGCATTACAGGTTTCAGAACGGCCTATGATAAACTTATCTATGGCTCTCAAAATGTCTGTGTGTGTGTGCGCGCGCGCATAGAAAGCAGGGGCGGATTGGCCCACCGGGATACCGGAACATTTCCCGGTGGACTATTCGAGAAATGGTCCATTTTCTCGTAAATTTTAAATCTGAAAATATTTAACGCACAAATAATTATTTTACAGCTTATGAATAAAAATCGATAACTTCATATATGCTTTATATCTGTCAGAAAAGTCATTTCCCCACATAAAAAAAAAAAAAAAAAAAAAACACCGGTTATACGAGAAAAGTGCAGCCGGACTAGGTACACTGTTATAAGTTAAGAAAAAGGTAACTACAGTTAGACGTAGGTCCTCGGACTTGCAGCTCAGCGCAATTGGTAGGCCCTACCATCCTTTTCTAATTTTGACGGCGATACTACCACCCATTGTGATGGCTCATCGTCCCCCACATCCTTATTTACGTACGAACAAAGCGATTCTTGGGCAGAGATATTCCGAAATGGTGTCCGTCCCGCATTTGACTTACAAGCAACAATAATTTACCGCATACCTGTTTCATATTGATCAAACTATGGATATGTTAAAGGAGGAGGTACCAATACTATATAAATACCAAAATGTAAATAAAACTGGATTATTTGGTAACTGTGATCAGTTACCAAATAAATCAAAAATTTATTTGTGTAGGAAAAATGAAATGTGGCATATGCACACATTTCTACTCTCAGAATAACCTTCATGATGATTACGTTGGAACTGGGGCTTTCGAGAGACTCCTGATTTAGTCAAAATCAAATTTTTCAAAGAAAAAGTTGTCCGGTAGAACACCCGATTTTGAGCGTGATTTGATGCTACATTCACCATGAGCGGATTTAGGAAATTCTTTTACCGTTAAATTGTTAAAATTCGTTCGCGACTGAATTCGTTTTACAATGCATTTTCAACAGTTCTCTTTCATCCAGGATCTAATAGAATTTTTTTACGTGATGGGATTTATTAAGGTATTCCCCTATAGGTACGCATGTTTTTGAAATGGACCGCAAGACTGAAATTCCCGGCCTGGTTTGGTCATTCCAATCCGCCCCTGATAGCAAGGTACTTGATCATCAACCAATTCTGCTGCCATTTTCACATTGCGTAATATTTACAGTATTACTTCAAGATCCCACGTTTTTGGACTTGTTCTAAAGTTAGTTGTTGTTATACCAGTAAAACCTTCCTAAAGTGACCACTTTTGCATCTGAACTGTATTGGTTACTGTCGGGGTGTATATAGAATTTTTATTTGGAAGGGGGCGACGAAAAATGGCAGTTTTTAAAATCCACCGGAACAAAAGAAGAGTTAATGAAAAGTGGAATAAAAATTAAACCATTTTTTCTAATATAAGTTGATGCATGTTTTTAAATTAAAGCAATTTTTTCTAATGTAAGTTGCATTTTAAATTCTAAACAAAATATAAAAGAGTTAAACGCCTTCGGGGGACAAGGCTCCTTGTCTCCCCCTCGAAATCCCTGGTCACCACTGTACATAGACTTTGGTATGGACATGATTAAGTCCCTCCAAATTCTCGATTTTTGAACATAAGATAATCTGAAGACATGTGATAGGAAATCAGTGTAAAAAAATATCAAGATCTGAGCTTTCGAAGCTTGTATATAAACCTCTTTTAAAAAATGTTGTTTTATAATGCACTTTTAAAGCACTTTATATAAAATAACTTTCTTTAGAGTGCAAAGTTTCTGCCTAGGACATTTAGAAAAAGAAAGTTTTTACCTCGGCTTAACAAATTTTAGGTTAAGTGTGTTTTTACAGTACAGTGATTGAAAATTAATTATAGCTGAACATACCATTTTACTCGATCTGCTTTTCCTTAGGAAAAAAAAACATCTCAACTTTTCTTTCTTTTAAACTCGCTTTTTTCTTCATGATTGCATTTTCAGCAAATTTTCCGGTTTATATTAAATGGTCTAATATAGTAGGGCAGTTGGCTAATGCACAGAACCTCATTTTTTGAACATTGTTAAAATATCTTTGTCTGATGGTACTTCAGTTTCCACCTTCGATTCACTTTCTTCTTTGTCAGAATTTTTTTCAGTTACGGTGTCCTTGTTTCGAAGTTCATCTACAATTTCGTTTTCAGAATTTGTGGACCAGTTATACTATGAAGCTCAAAATTTTTGTCGACATTCAAATATTTCTTCTGCAGGAAGCATCTCATTACCTGAAGGCAACTACTGATCAATGAGCACTTCAATATAGAAATGTTTTCTGAAGTAGTGTGGCAGCAGGTGAAGTTGTAGGATTTAAAAATCCAGCTTCTGCAAAACATTTAGTAATTGTTGCAGACATTTGTTCCAATGAGTTTTGGATCTGTATTAGGGCAACCTGGTTAGCACTGTTCAGGTTTATCGTCTTTTGTTTTCATTTTGTACGTCAGTCAATTCAGAAGATTTGACTATGCATTATTGATCAAGCGGCTGGAGATATGAAGTTGTGCTTCCAGGAAGAAATTTTGTGGTTACATTTGAAAATGATAAAACAAGAGAATGTGCTTGCTCAGTTATCTGTAATTAAGCATTCTTTTAATTATAATCAGAAGAATGCTTGGTTTTTTGGTATTTAATTTTTTTGTTCGTAGTAGCTACCCGTTCTTGCAAGATATCACCTGGTACCCAAGCTATGCACTTTGCACGATAGTGTACAGGTAAATGCTTTGTGTTTCCTTTTTTAAAATATTGTGTGTGTGTGTTTTCTTTCTTCCTTTTTTTCTTTGCCAATAACTAGGAGCTTTAACGTTTCCCCGTAGCACCGAAAGCAAACAAAACAGTAAACCTGTACGTAGAAATCCGTAGACTTTGCATTTATCACCAGCTATTGCCATGCCAATGTTCTGACCTTCAATGTCCCAAAAAAATAAAACACATTTATGAGCATTAAAAATAGCATCCGTGGTAATTCCTGATATGAACTTTGACCTTCTCTCTTTGAAACTCGCGACAGTTTCGCAATACACAGCATTTGATTCTCCATATAAATTTTTTTGGGAAATGCTATGCCGCTTTTGGAAGGACTCAGGTCAACTATTAGAGCCAGTAAAAATGGTTAACACCAAGTTTGTGTCCCGCTTTTTGAAGGATTCAAATCAGCTATTAGAGGCAGTAAAATGGTAACACTAAGTTCTTTTTGAGAAATCTGACACAGCCTTTTGCAACGTTGGGCCTGATAATCGTGCATTTATTCAATGATGCTCATCGAAACAATGTAAGAGTTGTTTGGTTTATATAAAATGTTTAGTTTTGCGCACTTTCCGTTTTTATAATGTGTCTTCGTTATATTCTTCATACCAGTTTAAGTACTTTGCCATAGGTTTACTGATGTTAGGCACAGATATTTTGCTCACTTGAAATCTTTCAGCAGTTTTTCGCTGACTATAAGTTTCAAACTATGCAGCATGTCTAATTTCTCTTTTGAATGCGGTTTATTGTATGGTTTAGAATTTAAGGGAGGCATTTTGAGAAAAATTCCATCTTAAATTTTAAATACGAAAATTTGTTTTTTTAAAACTAGAAAGGGAGAGCTTTTTAAGCGTAGTGAAACGTATTGAACAAACTTTGACAATGCAGTGAATTGACTTGGGATATTTGATTGAACTGACTAAATAGAAAGCCTATAAATAACTTTTCTTCCAAGAATTTCAGTTGATAAGAAACCAGTAAATCCTCTTTGCTTTTAATGTTTCATTCCTGAGAATAAGAATCGGTGAGAAGAAAATGGGGATGATTTAGACCAAAGCATAGAGTCTGGTTGCGAACAATAAGATAGGGAAACATGCCTTTGAAAATAGAAACACCAGCTTTACCTAAAGCACATACTCAGACTCTACTATCTGTGCAAGGATTTAAATTCTTTTTAATTTTAAGTATAGAACTAGACACTTTAACACGTCGAATTTATTTAAATTCTAGCAAAAATAAAGTCACTTGAAACAATAGACAGGTCGTCATTTTAGGGGGAAATTTGGCCTTTAGTAAGATATGCAAATCAGTAGTTCTTGTGCAAAATGGTCACTTTATTGAGATGGTCAGTATACCAGTGTGATCAGTTAAACTGGTCTTATTGTGTTTAATTTCTGTGCGATGTACTTTTTGTTGTGCATTTCCCCCCTGAAACGTGTTTGCAAATCTTACCAATAACATGGTGTTATGTGCGATCCACAGCCAAGTGACTAGATATATCGTTTTCAATAGAAAGTTACATTAAAGAAAAGTTGAAAGTGACAAATTTTATCTAAAGCATTCAAATTTGAGAGCATTTTTGGGTAATATTATTAAAATAAACTACATATTCTAATATTACGTAACCTGATTCCGTTTTGACACACGCACACTGTGTTTTTAGATTAGTTTATACGGGAAAGAAACGGTACAGTTTATGCCTAAATAAATTGCGAATAATGTACGCATGATGACTTTAGGTTTCGTTCAATTTCAGAGGAAGTCAAATATTTTAGCTGAAAAGCATACTGATCTGATGCGTCTTAGTAACTTTTTCCTTAGTTTGATAAACGATGTTAAATTCAGACATTTAATTTGCCAAAAGGTTGCTTTCTTAGCAGCTTTTTCGTAAAAGCATGACACAAAGATTAATTGGTTTTGAATATCTTTCTGTAAACATAGTATGAATGTAAAGTCATGTTGTTCAAAATGTTTATCTATAATCCTTAACTTTTTAAGATACTCTTTTAAATGTATTCTTGGCCATCGCTGTAGACAATTTAGCCAATGCTCAAGAACTCACAGCCGCCGAACAAGAGGAAGCAGAGGAGGCTTCAGATGTAAATATTTTTAAATTCCATTATATTAGATGTTTGAACTTAGAAATTTTTTCATATATTTTTAATGCTTTCTCCACTTCCACAGAATAATGGTCAACTGTTCAACAACACCATACGGGCTGAAAACCGTAGACCTGTACTGCTTTCTTTCATTCTCAACAGGGATTCATGAAACTCATAAGCTAGGCTGATGACTGTACCTGCTCCGTCGAAATGCTGACTCTGCAGGGATATGTGGAACTCTCTCAAATATTTGATGTTGAAGGCGTGTTATATACGATACCAAAGGGCAACATTATTCAACAAAGATACTCCTAGATGGAAGCAGTCGCTCTTGTCTCTAGAGGGAATCACCTGAGAGTAATACGCAGCACTGTACTGATCGATCCTGCCACACGCAAACGTTATAATGTTGTTGTGTTTAATTCCAACATGCGCGTACTCAGTATGCTCCACTGGCTCCGGTATAGGGCGTCAATCGGTTCTAACCGAAGAATTTAGTTAATAGCTTTGAAAACTGGAGGCATGAATGAAGATGTGAAATATGCCCTGCTGAATTTACATTCTGCTTCATATGTGCCAATGCTGACGTGCAGAATAGTGAATTGACTATTTACTGAGAACTGTCTCTTTCACTGCAAGATATCTTCTTGTAATGAAATCATGTATTAAATAGTAACATGGAAGTTCGTCCCAAATTTTTTGCTTCTATGTTCCGCTGAAGGCACGAAGTTTTGTCTCAATGAAAAACTTAGGGACAAGATGTTATTTGTAGAAAATTATAACAAGCACTAGTGGTGGTTGTAAGGAGGACACAACATATATTAAAAAATGCTCTATTAATATTTTTCTTTGTTAAAATGATCCTGCGTAAACCAAGTGTAATATTTTGGAGGCTTCATTCTTCCTATAAGGGAGTTTTAGGTAAAGATGATCTTGTTTTCCAGCAACATTAAGAAGACTTTTGAACACTTGGTGTCACACATTTATTTACCTGGCAAGCGCAGCTTCATTGTTTCTGTATATTTGTAGTGAACGTTTTTCATTTTTGCAAAATCTAAGAATCAGCAAAACGGAATCTTTGTGTCATTTCCAGTATCCTGGATGTCTTGAACTCGACACTTCAAACAGCCTGTACAAAATAGGCTGTTGTTGATTTGTTTTTTGATTCGTATATAGTAAATTTACTATATATTTGTATATAGTAAATTTGTAGTCTGGAAAAAGCACGCGTTCTTTTCCGGATAAATAAATGTGAATAAACTGTGTTAATATGCTAATCTAAATGTCATCCATGTTTAAGTACTTAGTGCAGATCGAATTTTAAAAAATAGCTCTTGTTAATTTTATTAATTCAAAGCATTTTTAGAGTAGCTTTATTTATACAATGATGAACTTTTCAGATTTTATGAAATTTTTAATTATGTTCCGTGCGAGATATTAGTAATATATTTTTAAAACACTTACCTCAGTGGCCAATATTTACATTTCGTTAATCAGAAAAATAGCTACACAAAATATTTTCCGAATGCTTAAATTTTAGCATAAAAGAAGTAAAAAGTTCTTATCTCCACTGCTCATTATCATTAGCTATCAGAAAAGTAGTTAAAAATAGTTCTCCGATAACACCTCAAATTTGTATGAGGGAAGCTTATTATAGTTACATTTTAAACTGAACAATATTTATTTAATATTCAAACTGCTCAAAACATTTTGCCATTGCGAAAGCTTTATGTATCTACGATTTGATGGATGTGTAAATTTTGTAATTTCTCTGGTCCACGGATTACCGAATGATATCTCAATCATTCAAGCACTTTTAGTACAGCACTTATAGGTCAGTGAATGGGACAAAATCAGGAAGTGTTATCTTAGTTTTTTTTTATTTCTTTCATAATTTGACGGTCTCCATGAGCATTTAAACTGAGAATCAGACGCTCAAGTCGGATTTAAGGATGTTGTGTCGTAAAAGTCTCTTCGACTTCTACGCTGTTTTAACACGTCAATACTCTAATAAATTGTTCCTAAATGAAACAAACCTTAACGGCCAGACAAAACATATAAACAGAAGTCAACTTACGGAAAATGTACTTTATTCACGATGGAAAGCACTACACTCTCCACATATTTATCACACCACTCTTTTTAGTATTCTTCATTTCATAATACAACGTTCTCATACAACTCTCTCGACGGTACAACGCTCGTAGTAATCGCTCTCAATAATCGCTCTTATCAACACCTCTCCTACAACAGATCAGTCGTCGCTTTTTATCTCTTTTTCTTATCTCATAACAGGTATACGTCATTTGCATTCAACCTCAATAGTGTTGCCAAACGTATTCGTTTGAGAGAAAAGATATTTCGTTAAGCGTGAAGAATACTGAGAATAAACTCAAGATTTACATAGGGAAAGAAACTAAAAAGGAAAGTTAATGTAGAATATACGTCACAATGTATTTTCCAAGGAAGGGAGACATGCCGCTCTATAAGAACTTTATCGCGATTCGAGCACAGTCTTAGCATAGTACGAAGGGCCAAATATCATTTCTCGAGGTCACTCTACCAGTGGGGCGTGACTGTGGAAACTACAAATATTTTATCTTACGTTTTTCATTTCTTTATTTGTTTCCAACCTAGACTGATGAAGATACATGGGCCTTGCCTTCCGGCCGAATGGTTAAAATGTTAGTTTTTCTTTGACGAGAAAATGGTATCGAGGCTGGGTATGGCACAGCTGTTTTGTGCTCCTGTTTTAGTTCCTGCACATTTCTTTTCTTATGTCAGTAAGCCTGAATTAGAATTTAAGACTCCTTCTGAGGATCACAAATTAAGACGGTTGTTAAATCAGCAGAAAATCGAAAGTCAGCTAAAGGCATGTAGCTTAAACTCATTTGCAGTTTTTGATTAAGTTTGTTTTATTTTCTCTTTCCAAGAAACGATTTCATCTTGAATCTTCAGCTTCAGGCTTGATACTTCACTTAGAAAAGCACAGAAGAATAACTTATTCTTATATATCGTTATTACTGCCAGTACCACTAAGGAGACGTGTGCATCGTTCCTGGAATTATGAAGAAACCTTTTATTTTGCTGCTGAATCATCTATGAATATTTCTCACTTAATATGTAACAATTTGTATTATAATTAATTAGTGATATTTGGCCTTCAAGTTCAAATAATGCCAGCTAGAATGCTCATATCAAAACTCATATCTTTTTAGAATTATATTATTCGTTTAAATTCAAAACTGGCAACGTTTCGTTATTTTTCGATATATATACTGTAAACAAAAAATTTCCAAATTCTTTTCCACTTTTTTTGTTTGTTCGTGAGTTTAACCACTACCGTCAGCAACTCAGTTGGCTATAAGCTGTCATCAGTCTCTAATTTAGGGCCACTGGTTTCAGGAAAGGAGAGAGCCAGTGCCCTAAGAGAAACACAACATCCTTGCTTCAGATGGATTCTAACCCGGACCCATCTCAGATGAATGTGGAAAAGACAGTCCTTAAACCACTACTCCACCGGTGCGGCCTTTCCACTTTTTGGTGATAGTTTGATATGATATTGAAGCTAATATGCTCTTTCTCCTTGCTACATACGAACGACACTACATTCTAAATTTAATCTTTAATATACAACATACACATGTAAGGTCAGGTGATGCGTAACATCACAGCCTCTCCTTGACAAATGTCAACCCCGCCTTCTCGTGGTGCATCCTGTTCCCACTAAAGGGGCTCTGACGACCGCAAATAGCGGTATAACTATACCATCGGGATCAGAGGAAATGCTATCCCACACTCACCAACCCGCTTGGCCAGCGTGGTGAGTTATGGCCAAACACCTCCAAAATGACTCTACAACTTAAATCTTGGCCCTCAGTCTCCGGCAGCTGGAATGTACCTGGCCAAGGCAGCGGCCAGTGCGACATGAAGGCAGAGGGTGCTAAGAATCCCCGGAGGACCGGACTAGGCTGCCATTTGATGCTGACCTTGGCTACCTACAACGGACGCTCCCTATCTTCTGATTCAAGGCTTCTTGAATTGGAAGAGGAACTACAAAGGATCAAGTGGGACATCGTCGGGCTAAGTGAGGTAAGGAGAAAAGGAGAAGATCTCATTGAACTGAAAAGTGGACATCTCTTCTATTATCGTGGGACAGATACTGGCAGAACTAGTGGTGTTGGATTTATAATAAACAAGAAACGGAAGGATAAAGTGGTAGAAGTTGAAAGTTCCTCTGACAGAGCTGCACGACTCGTTATCCAACTATCGAGAAGATACCAGGCTAAGATTATTCAAACTTATGCACCCACCACAAGTCATCCTGAAGAAGAAATTGAAGAATTTTATGAGGAAATTCGTCATCTAAATAATAAAGGTAAGCAGCACTTGAAGATACTTATGGGAGATTTCAATGCAAAAATAGGGCACCGGCAACAGAATGAAACTTCAGTAGGTAAATTCGGTCACGGCAACAGAAACCAGCGTGGAAATACTCTCGTTGAGTTTGCAGAGGCAGAAGGGTTTTTCATCTTGAACTCCTTTTTCAAGAAAAAGCCACACAGGAAATGGACATGGAGACATCCAATTGGGACGACAAGTGAAATTGATTTTATTATGTGTAACAAAAAATTCGTCATCGAAGACTGCAGTGTGCTGAACAAGTTCAACACAGGTAGTGACCATAGATTGGTGAGATCTAAGATGCACCTCAACACTAAACTGGAACGTGGCAAGCTCATAAGACAAACAAAACGTATTGACATAACCAACCTTAAAAAACACCATAATACTTTCAAGTTGGAACTGAAGAACAGATTCTCTGCTTTAGAAGGCCTAACATCGGAAGAAGTGGATATTTCGGAAGTTAACAGAAAAGTAACCAAAGTTCTTATGGAAACAGCAACAAAATTAGCTGGGTCTAAGAACAAGTTGCATGTAAACAAATTATCAGGAAAAACCAAAATGTTGATGCAAAAAGAAGAGAGATGAGGACAACTAAAGAAGATGTGACTTCCAAAGTGGAATATATAGAGCTATGCAAGACAACACGAAAAAGTATCACTGAAGACGTAAGGAAATTCAACTGTGAGCTAGTGAGGAAAGCAATTGAAAACAACCAAAGCCTAAAGATAGCAAAGGGACATCTCAGTAAGGGAAGAAAACAGATTATGGCTCTGAGAAAAGAAGATGGTTCTATAACAAGAAATAGAGGCGAAATTTTGACGAGAGTGAAAGATTTCTACTCCAAATTATATGAAAGGGATGATACATGTACTCCAGACATCATGAAAGGTACCAGAGTTCTTCCAGTCCTCCCAGCAGAAGTTGCTCATGCAATCAAGAACATGAAGCGGGGGAAAGCTCCAGGAGAAGATGGAATTACTATAGACATCATACAAGAAGCAAGTGGAGAAATTGAAACAGTACTCGCCCAAATTTTCACTCGATGCCTTAATGAAGGGAAGATTCCTGAGGATTGGAACAATGCTACAATGATCCTGCTACATAAAAAAGGTGACATTGAGGATCTCAGGAACTACAGACCTATCAGCCTCCTATCAGTGGTTTATAAAATCTTCACTAAAGTTCTTTCACACCGCTTGAAGGTAACACTGGACATGGCTCAACCGAGAGAACAAGCTGGATTCAGGAGTGGCTACAGCACAATAGATCATATCCACGTACTGAGAGAACTAATTGAAAGAGCGAGGGAATATGAACTTCCATTGTGCATGGCTTTTATCGATTATGAAAAAGCCTTTGATTCGGTGAAACCATCAGCAGTTACCACGGCTCTGAAATCCTGCGGTATTGAAGATGCATACATTAATATTATTAATAACATCTATGAAAATGCAAGTGCAAAGATTCGGCTGTTTGAAAATACAACACACATAAAAATTGGAAAGGAAGTGAGACAAGGTGACACCATATCTCCGAAGCTCTTTAATGCCACATTGGAAAATGTCTTTCAATCACTGAACTGGGAAAACAAAGGGATAAAGATTAATGGAGATTATCTAACCCACCTTCGTTTTGCTGATGACGTAGTCATTTTTGCAACTACCCCATCAGAGCTGCAGAGTATGATCCAGGAATTTGCTGACAAGAGTAAAGAAGTGGGATTAAAAATGAACTTTCAGAAGACAAAAGTGATGTTCAATGCTTTTACAAGAAATGAAGATTTATCGATTGATGGAGAAAAACTGGAGATAACAGACACGTATGTTTATCTTGGACAGCAGATATCAAGTGAGGGTCACATTGATGAAGAAATTAATCGGCGTACAAAACTTGCCTGGAGAGCTTTTGGAAGAAACAGCATAATTTTCAAGAGCAATATGCCATTATGTCTTAAAAGAAAAGTGTTTGATCAATGCATCCTTCCAGTACTTACGTATGGTGCAGAGACGTGGACCTTAACTAAAAGAGACATACAAAGGCTGCAGACAACTCAAAGAAGCATGGAGAGGTGCATGCTTGGTATAACCAGGAGAGATAAGAAGAGGAACTCGTGGATCCGAAAAATGACGAGAGTGGAAGACATCATGATCAGAGTTAAATCCCTGAAATGGCAATGGGCTGGACATACTGCCAGAAGGACAGACCATAGATGGACAGCCGAAATTTTAGATTGGATTCCAAGGGACAGGAAAAGACCCAGAAAAAGACCACGTGGGAGATGGGTGGATGAAATTCGTAAATATGCGGGAGTGACATGGAGGAGACTGGCACAAGACAGACCGTTGTGGAGGAAACTTGGGGAGACCTTCGTCCAGCAGTGGATTGATAATGGTTGACAATGATGATGATGATACAACATACCATCACTGGAGATCAAAATCTAAGATAGTTATACGCACTAACACATTTTGTTTCCAAAAGCTCGTATGATGCAAAGCACATAAAATAGAGACTGAGAAAATATTGCAGTTACCGTTTTAAAAAGCTACGTATATAATGGATACGCCAATAAGCACCACAGTAAATTTCTCTGCTCAGTAGTCAGACGAACGAGGTTCTGACTAATCGTCTAAGTTGGAACCATACTCGAGTCCCGGATGAAGCATGGATGGTGTGTTTACCCTACGATGCTGGTTCTACCACTTTTCTGGAACCAACGGCAATGAATTAGACACGGGCGATTTCTCACAGTCTTAGATGAGCATGGGAATCATTAAACCCTGAAATATAACAAGTTAGTAAAATCATTTTTTTTTTTTGAGGTTTAACGACCACCGTGAGCAACTCAATGGGCTATAAGCAGTCGCCCGTCCCTAATTTAGGGTCACTGGTTCCAGGGAAGGGAGAGAACCAGTGCCGTAAGACAAACACAACATCCATGCCTGACCGGGATTCGAACCCGGACCCCTTACGGACGAACGATCAGAGGCCAACGCCTTAGACCACTGCGCCACCGGGGCGGCAGTAAAATCATGCAATGCATTGATTATGATACGCTTTCCAACATACCATAAATCATTACTCAAGTTATGAGGATAATGACTGTGGAATACATCTTGCTTCTGTGCCCTGACCTTTGATCCCATTTCGATGACATTAAACAGAATTGGTTCAGTATACCTCCGGAACAACATACAAAAGTTTTGTGGCAATAGAAGCATTTTTAGTGAAGTTATGAGGATAATGGCTGTGGAATAAATTTCACTCTTGCGCCCTGAACGTTTGACCCCATTTCGATGATATTCAACAGAATAGGTTCAGTTTACCTCCGGAACAACATGATAGAGTTTTGCCGCAATCGAAGCACTTCAAGTACGTTATGACGCATAAGGGCGATGGAATGGATCCCGCTCCTATGTCCTGGCCTTTGACTCCATTTCGCCCTTTCCAATAGGGTTCGTCTCCAGGTTGTCCCCTACCATATACTAAAATTTCATTGAAATCGAACGATTTTTACGCGAGTTATCGTGCGGATGGGCGGACGGACAGACAGACAGACAAAGCTGGAGCATATACGCTTCTTCAACCTACGGTTGGAAAGCGTAAAAACCGTAGAGTGGAATCTGGATCAGGAGGACCTCTTGTTTCCCGAAAATATGTCTGAGCGTATAGTAAATACTGTCAAGAAGTCACACACGAGTAATATGGAATAGGTTAACTCGTTTTTATCCATGTTACTGTAACTTTCTTTGACGCAATGGGTGATGATGCCTTTCTGATGTCATTCAACTTTTCAGTGAGCAGACAATATCTAATACAGAGAGGTCTACCGTGTTTGTAAGAGACTTGATAAGGCTGCTTATATGTAGAACCCTAATTTAAAACCTTTGGGCGATTGTAGTGCGAATTGGAAGGACGAGATAGGAATCTTCCCCAAAAGCCAACGTCAACAGTAGAAATCAAGACGGTCCTAGGTAAAGAACATACATTATCTTCTCCGTAAAGCTTCAGTTCGTGAAAAGGCTAATTTATAGCCTAAATATTATGATTCTTCGGGACCAAGAGAAATACTTGCGGCATCCAGAAGTAAATACTCCTTTTGTTTGTCCATATGGGTCAGGTATTCCAGCACTTGTGTCAGCATGCTGTATGTCAAATGATGCTCGAGAGCATTTTTAAAGATGAATTATTTTATATTGCAAAACTATTTATTTGAAATTAAGTTCCGAGTTATTCTAGAAATGAGGACCTCAATATTACTGGCATTTTACATAAAAAGACAATTTAAATAATGTGGCACTTTGTGTAGCATTAAAATGTGGAAACATTGTATTATTCGTCTATGCAAAAATTTCGTCAACAGTTTGGAACACCTAATGGTTTTGTATTCCTCTTTTTACCTTGTGCCAAATATTTGTAACACTCAAGGATTGGTACTCTTCATTCTATAATGTAAGCTCAACCAAGACATTATGAGTGTGTAATTAAGCGAGAAGCGATGCGCTTCAATTGAAAAACTTTAAAGGTATTTTCCACTGAAATTTTACAATAAACGTATTCACTTCGTGTTGCAGCATTTCTCAGTTAATTGACGTGAGTACTTATCTTTGTTTGATATTTATAACATGTAAATTGTGAATAAATGCATGATTTCCTTTGAAAGTGAATGAATTCATTTTTTATTGTGATAATTAACTTCACTCGCTCTTATTCAACTATTTCTGGGAATTTGTTTTTTGTTGATTTCTATTTTGTTCTTTCTGTAGAGAAACAAAGCAGCTGAACGATCGAAAGAAAAGGATGCCCTACAACCTCCTGAAGTGAATGTATGCCCACCTTCACCTCAGGTTAACGTGGAAAATGAGGATAATCTGTAAGTGAAATTTATAATTCAAAATCTACCAAGTTTAATGCTTTATCGAGATTTATTTATTCGTGTTCACCGTTTGTATTTAAGATTTATACATGGGTGGTATTCATTTCCACTGTCGTGTCACAGATGATTTAAGTGGCGAAGGACCCGAAGTTCTACTTTGTACGTTATTTTAAATGTGAACTTTAATTATTTGCGTACTTTTACTATCAAACAATTGTCTTTTTCTATAATTCTGAGTTTTATTCCAAGTGAAATTTTTTAGTATTGAAAACAGTTGTTGACTTCTTGCTATGAGAAATAAAAATAAGTTTGCCTTTAAAATCAAGCCAAATGTCTGTTAAGTAGGACTGTCAAATTTGCAACTCTTGAGAAGGTTTCTGTCTGTCTTTCCTGAATCAACAACATGAAGTTTCGAAACTTATTTGTTTATTGACCTCGCAAGATATATAAACGTTTCATATATCTTGTGAGGTCAATAAACAATTAAGACAAAAACAGATCAACTCGGTAGTTTGCGCTACAATTCCAATCATCAAATAAGGTTGCTTACTCACTAGAGCATTTGTTATCAAATCAAATTATTTCAAAGGAAATCTATAAAATTATCATCAGAACCATTGTGATATATGAGCAGAAATTTTGATTAGGTGATGAGCAAATATTTGAAAACAGGATTTTAATTGGTAGAAGAATAAATATACTCATAAGAGACAACCAAGCAGGACAAATTATTCGAAGATATGCCATGATATACACTGAATGGCCACTTTATTATGACCACCGGACAGTTTTAAGCAAATGAGCTACGGCTGCACGCTGTTGCCGCCAGAGGGCGAGGCTAATATAAAAAGGGAAAGCTTAGTGCTTGTGATTTTTGGGTGACGAGATGGGGAAAAAATGCGATTTGACGGACTTTCAACGTGGTACGATTGTAGGAGCTCGGAGCCATAGAGCCAGTATCTCCGAAACCGCTGCATTCGTGAAATATTCCAGAGCAGCTGTTGTTAAAGTGTTTAAAGACTGGACTGTCAGCCAAAAAAAGGGGATCTACGTGCAACGTGTGGTCGTCATCGACTAGTGACTGCTTGGGTTGAACGGAAAGTGTCCAGACTGGTAACAGACAACAGAAGGGCAAAAGTGCAGCAAATTACAGATCATCTTAATCAAGGATCCCCTCAAATGATCTCTGCACGCACTGTTCGCCGTACACTGCATCGGATGAGATATGGCAGCCGAAGGCCTGTTCGAAAACCTTTGCTGTCTGCAGTTAACAAGAGAAAACGTCTCCAGTTCGCACTGGAACACAAGGATTGGACAGTCGATAATTGGAAACAAATAATGTGATCCGATGAATCACGTTTTCAGTTGCACCATGCCGATGGCCGAGTGAGAATTTGGTGGAAACAGCACGAAAGCATGGACCCCAAATGCATTGCTACAACCCTTCAAGCTGGTGTTATGGTTTTAAGGAATGTTTTCCTGGAATGCTTTGGGCCCTTTAATTCGTGTTGATCAACGTCTGACTGGCACATCATATCTAAACATCGTTCCGGACCAAGTGCATCCTGTCATGTGGATGGTTTATCCCAATGGCGATGTCTACTTTCAACAAGATAATGCGTCCTGCCATAGTGCTCGTATTGTACAGGATTGGTTTCAGGAACCTGCCGGTGGGTTTACTTTGCTTAGGTGACCCCCACAATCTCCAAATCTCAACCCCATTGAGAATTTGTGGGATGAAGTTGAACAAGCCATCAGACAGCTGGATCCACAATCCTGCAATCTCACACTCCTTGAAAGTGCTATTCATCAAGCATGGTCTCAGATTCCACAAACCACCTATCAACATCTCGTGGAGTCCATGCCACGAAGAATCGACGCTGTATTAAAGGCAAAAGGTGACCCAACGAAGTACTGAGGGGGTGATCATAATAAAGTGGCCACTCAGTATATACATGACACCATTTTTAGTCGACAAAATTGATTCATTCATAATAAGATGTCTTGGACATTTGGTGAATATCAGTAGTTGATAAAACGCCTAGACAGGCACTTAAAGTGACACCAGCTGAAAGATGACCCAGGGTAAGACCACATAGACGCGTTGGAAGGATAATGCTCAAAAACACTTAGAAAAATTAAGAAAGAATGGATTATATAGGGAGAAAGTGTATTACAAAGAGAGGAGTAGAAGATGGTGATGCTTCAAGTTAAGACCTGGATGATAAATCAGCTAAGGAAAAAGGTGTGGAAGGACATTGTGACCACACATATTTTCTTCGAACATAGGGAAACTCGTCCCTACACCATTATCTAGAGGGAATACGAGAGAAAACCGGGGGTAATCACTGTCTACACTGATCACAACGAGGAAAAGACAGACACCTCAGCAGGCGTTAATCACTCCCAAGCTGAATTCACAGGAACATTGACTCATTCAGTGCTCTCTCGAAAGAAAAGAACGTGCCTCGGTTTGATCATTTAATATTGCAGAAATCCTGTGGGGCACACAAAAAAAAATAGAACAATAGATAAATGGTAATGACAGTCGTGAAAGCGTAAGGTAGACAAAAATTTGAAAGAAAATTCAAAAACACAGGAATCAGTACAACGCTCAGTTTTGATGTTGAAGGTGTAGATAAATAGTTTTCCAAATATAACTTTGTGAATCACTTTTAAAGAAAAAACTTTAGTGCGGCTAATATATCAAACTTTGATTTTTTTTAACCACGGATGGATTGCAAACAGTTATTCAATTGGCATGAAGATATATGGTATGTTTTCTAGAACCTATAGCAGTGAAAAAATTTATTCACTCCTAAAAAAACAGGATTCTTGACAAAGATTAATGTACACGCTGTAGTCCCCACAATTTAGCATCACAGAGTTGAGTGAAAAAAATATGTTAAGTTTTTGAAAGAAAAAATTGAGCCAAAGATCATATGAATAAATAAAATACAAAAGCTTCGAGTTTGATTTTTAATTTCATAGTTAATATTAAAACTGCTGAAAATCTAAGTATCAAAAAGTTTTAATTTACGTAGATTATCTACTCTTACTTCTTCCCGGCGGTGAATTCATGGCCGCTGTGGTGCAGTGGTAACATGTCCGTGGCGTAACTAGAAGAACTTGGGTTCGATTCTCGGTGGCGGCCGATGAGAATTTTTCCATGACTCACTTATAAACGTGGAAAGAGCAATGACTTCTGTTTGATGTTCCTAATCCACGTCAATTGTGTGTATTAATTATTCATTCGCCTCCTAGTTATTTGTTCTGCTTACCATCTTTGGTGAATCCCCAGCATTGTGAGGGGCTCCAGGAAGTAACCTGCCAAGTGGTTTGGCAGTTAGTCGTATGTGAGTCTGGAGAATTCGAGGCCGTTGTGGTGCAGTGGTAGCATGTCCGGCTCGTAACTGAAAGACCCTGGGTTCGATTCCCGGTGGCCGTCGATGAGAGTGTTTCCGTGACTCACTTATAAATGTGGAAAAAGCGATGACTTCTGTTTGATGATGACAATTGTAAATGGAAAGCTCCCATGGCAGTGTTTAAATTTTTAACGAAAGAAAAAATTGCGCCAGCCAAAATTCGTGAATGTATGGCTATAGAATGTGAAGATTGAGCACCATTTGATGCCATCCAAGAGGTAATATGAAAACGTTTCAGGGACAGACGTAGAAGAAAGAGTTGCAGAAAGCCACAGAGGCAGGACATGATAAAGTATTTTATTACCAATATGCGCGAACGGATGTTTAGAGTGCATGGAAAGTATGTAACATCCTATGCCATCCTAGAGATTTTCATCTGAAACTGTTTAACATGTTTCGAAGACATACAATCAAGAACGAGATCCAGAGAGTGGCATGGCTATGACAACGTCTTTTATTACCAATTCACGAGCACATGGTTAGAGTCTATGGAGATCGTGAACCTTCCTCTCCCATCCGCATCTTCGTGTTTAAATCATATTGAACTTCTTTTGTAATTATGCAAAAGAAATTGTATCTTTTCTCTTATAACATAAAAATTATTTTATGGATTTGGTTGAATTGACTTTTACGTTAGGCTTAACTTCACCTACTTGTTAAACGACATAGGCACAGTTACAGTTGACGATCAACATGGTGTATATGCCATTCCTCTCGTAGCCCTGACAATAACAATAGTATATATGTAGGTTCTACAATTAGAAATATTAAAAAACGTGTCTATGAACACAAATGTAATGTCAGGACCAACTCACAGACCGCTGCCTTATATCAAGATGTTGTACTAAAGGAACTTTCACTCCCTCTTGGGAAGATACTATGCTATTAGACTCTCATAACACTCGGACTGAAGTTCTAATGGCAGAAAGCCTCCGCATCTACAATCTGGGCAGTGGGTGCTGTAACGACGATACACCTGTACAGATCCCGTTGCCCTAGAAGATACTGCTGAACCTCGTCTAAAATAATAACTCAGTTTGAATGGTTCTATTTTGGGAGTGATGTGGGGTGTGGGAGGTGGGGAATGGCGTGTCTTCCGCATTCGCCTTTTCTTGATTGGCCTATTCTTCGTACGTTGAAAGTTAATGGGTTCCGCCATTTTAGGCGAGGGAAGAATTATTGATTCGCCTATTCTTGTCTGGCCTACAACTTTCACCTGCTAGAGAGGAGGGATTCACCTGGAACACATTTCTTGATTCACCTATTCTTGTTTGGCCTATTCTTTGTACGTCGAAAGTTAATGGGTTCCGCCATTTTAGGCGAGGAAAGAATTCTTGATTCGCCTAAAAAGGCGAAACACGTTAACTTTCGACGTACGAAGAATAGGCGAAACAAGAAGTAACCGGGGGAGGTTGGGGGATGGGTAGTTCTATTGGGGGTAGGGTGGAGAGGGAAGGGGGTATTGATGATTTGTTGTGGTTATTCTTTATTTTATCATGGACTTAGGGGGGATGTGCTATTTATGGGAGAGAGGAGGGAAAGGGGAGGGGGACTGTTGTAGGTTAGCTTGTAGAAGAGGTGGGTTACTATTTATTTATTTGTCGAAACATTTTTTGCTTTGTGTTATTAAGTTAGTATGTGTTGTGTCTCTTGTGTTGTGCGTGTATCTTATTTTTCTTACATGCCCTTGCGTTTGCGCAGATGAGCTAAAGGCTCTGTTTCTCAGCCATATAAACCAGCACGTCCATGATAATCATTGTAGTTATTATATCATCTGATGAAAGAACTCGCGGAGCTCCGAAAGATCTCATGGGACTTTTAATGTCACTTGTATTTTTAACTGGTTTTCAAGCTCATTAAAATTTTATTTGTCTCGTGCTAAGACGGTGTACAGAGTTATTGGACTTAACTTAAAGCTTAGAGATTTTCGTTGAACCCGAGTTACTTCTCAGTCGTTTGTAGCAGCTGAAAATCTAAATTAGACATGCAGTATATGTCACTTCAACAATACGACCAGGATTCAATACGATGAAGTCTACTTACAGATTTCCAAACCACTTTCTTTATTACGTAATTAAGCGCGTCCCAATTCATCTAACGTCGCTTTGCTCTTAAAAGTCTTTATTTACCTAAAATTGGTTTTGACCAACTGTCAAGATTTCCCACTTCAAATTCATCGGGAGAAACTCTGTGGTGTTAAGTCAGAATATATTTAAGGAGAAGAACTCAAATTCACATATGACAGAAACTCAAAAGGAAGGTTAAAATTGAGGTATGAGTCACTCATTAAAACTGTTATAAGCTGTTCTAGCTGATGCTTTTACTGAAAATTCCTTATATTGTATAGTATAAGACATGTTTTTCTGAACTTGTATTAAATTCTGTTACAGAGCCAATAATCAGGTACTTGTGATGGAATCGGATGTCAAATTAGATGATAAAGGCAGCCCAGCTATAGAGCTTTCAGAAGATGGTACGGAGATTTCTACTGTTGCATGATACATTTAATAAATAGTTTTTAGCAATGTATGGCATATATTTGCTTTGAGAAACTCTAAGCTGGAATGTGTACTTAAGGCATGCATGTCTGAATCTCCAAGAGAATTGTACAAATGATCAGTCGATTTTAACATTATGATAATCGAGTTTAACATTTTTATTATACACCATATTGACAAAAGTCACCGGACACCCCTTCAAAAGCAAATGAACGGATCCGCTGCGTTGCTAAGATGCAAGGTACAGCTGCAAACGGTATAAAAACAAGCCTGCAGCTGACTGCGATCATATAGTACTGTGAAGTTGAGTGAAAATGAAAATGTCGCGGCGGGAGAGAACTGACTTTGAGAAAGGAAAGATTTTTGGGTATTATATTAGTGGGTTGTCCATAAGAGAAACTCAGAGACGTTTAAACATACCCAAATCAATTGTTTTGGATGTACTGAATAAGTGAAGACACATGGCGTGCCTGAAGCAGCAAAACGTACCGGCAGACCAAAGAAAATCAGTGATAGAGGACGTCGAAGCCGCAGGAGAGTCGTTACAGCAATCGACGGAGTACTGTACAAGACCTCAGTGTACAGGTGAGTAAAATTGCTGGAACCGCGGTATGTTCACGTACGAATCACAGAGAACTACATTCCATGCGTTACCGTGGTTGTGCATCTGCTCATAAGCCTTTCATCTCCTTCGGAACGCTACTCGTCGTTTAGCATAGTGTAGAACATTTATCGTGGACCGTAGATCAATGGAAACTGGTCCTATGGACTGATGAATCCAGATACACGATCAATCAGTTCGATGGCCGTGTGTGGATATGGCGGCAGCCGGGGGAACGCTGTTTACCGCAGTGTACTGTTCCTACGGTCAAGTTTGGAGCTGGCAGTGTACTCGTGCGGGAGTGTTTTTCGTGTTCCCTCCCCATGGGTTATCGTGGACAAACCTGTTAACCAGCACGTCTACCTCGATATTCTGGACAATTATGCCCTACCAACTCTGTGGCAATACTATGGAACGGAGCCGTGTTGGTACCAGCAGGATAATGCACCGAGCCATAAAGCAAGGACTGTTACGGCGAAGTTTGACTATAATTCCGTATCGTGTGTGGACTGGCCAGCACAGATCCTGATCTTAATCCCATAGAACACCTATGGGATGAATTAGAGCGCCGTATAAGAAGTTTGGAACCAAGGCCTACAGCTAAGCAACAGTTAGCGGCAGCATTATGCACTGAATGGAAGCGCATACCTATCGCTGTGTTCCAAAACCTTGTCGAAAGCATATCTCGAAGAGTTAGTGCATGCATTAAGGCCAAAGGTGGACCGACACCGTACTAATGTATATCAATAAATGCTATGTTGTGTTTCTCTACTAGGTGTCCGGTGACTTTTGTCAATATAGTGTATAAGGTGTTGTGTCTGTAATCACTTATGCGTTGGGAAGTTGACTATGCCGCTAGGGCGATTTTCTGCAATTATAAAGGGGCTCTGTTTCTAATTATTTTACATTACGAAAAACAAACAGAAATATGGGACAATATTAACTGCATACGGTGGATATTCCAGCACAACTACTTCGTTTTAACCAAAATCTTCAATACTGATCCTGCAGTATGAAAACGTCGTTTAGGATTTTTACGTGATCTCACGATTAGAGCATCTCAGATGTTAGGTATTATCATCGAATAGATTTCCTTCTAGTTGTGACAGGTGATTAAAATCAGCGCGGCGCTAATAAGTATGGTAATAGCGAAAACTCTTTCTGCTTCCAGACACCAGGATAACAGTGAGAGTACTTGCTACTGAACTTGTAATTCACGGCAAAGATTTTCAAAAAATTCATTCTAGTCATTTAAAAGATATCCTAATCAAAATTATTCGGTAGTAGTCTTTCTATAAAACATGGATTACAACATTGTACGCACATTTATCTCTGTAAATTAAAAACACCTGTATAAATGCCATTACAATATTTTTCCATGTCGCGAAAAACGGGTTTGACATCGGCAGGATAATGACGTATTTGAATTATTGCTGAAAGTTCAAAATGACATTGTCCTGACGAAGTTAGTGTTTAGTGAAACTACAATAGACATAAAAAATCCTGCAAATGCATTTATAGACCTGATCTTACAAAAAACGTACGCTATTCATCAATATGAAAGATTGATTATTTAATAGTCATCTATTAGGATCCATTCAAAATGACAAAGGTTCATGTGATACTAAAATACTAAAGAATTGTATCGATTAATCTTTGAAATTGTTTTCAATAATTGTGAATTTTGGTAAGATATAGATTTGTCATTGTCTACTCAGATATTAATAATTTTCAAAAGCGTTCAAATAAGGAAATCAGAAATGCAAAAACTAAAATGTAGTTTGGTAAGATATAGATTTGTCTTTATCTACCCGGATATTAATAATTTTCAGAAGCATTCATATAGAGAACCCAAGTTCTACAAAAATTAAATTGTATATCTTCCGTTTCAGAAGAAGACAAAGGTCCAGAAATTGATCCGAAAGATGATGAGATAACTGGTCCTAGACCCATGCTTCCATATTCATCCATGTTCATTTTTTCCCCAACCAATCCGTAAGTAATGTTTCATAATTTCATAAAATTTTAGTGTGTAAATATCTGGAATCAATGTTTATATGTGAAATTAAAAGCGGGAAGTTATATACCAGAAGAGAAACACAAAAATTTACGAAACATTTTATAATATTAAAAAGTTCAATATTATAAAGTTCATCAATACATATATGTATCACCATCATCATCGTCAACCATTATCAATCCACTGCTGGATGAAGGTCTCCCCAAGTTTCTTCCACAATTGTCTGTCTTGAGCCTGTCTCCTCCATGTCACTCCGGCATGCTTTCGAATTTCATCCATCCATCTCCCATGAGGCCTTCTTCTGGATCTCTTTCTGTCCCTCGGAATCCAGTCTAAAATTTCGGTTGTCCATCGGTGGTCCGTTCTTCTGGCAACATGTTCAGCCCATTGCTCGTTCTTGACAGACGTTGTGTTGGTGGCTCCTGCATTTTATGTATTCCAGCGTGCTATACCTCGTCCCGCCCTAGCCTGTTGCGTGCGCCGCCTGTTTAAAGGTACTGTGTACGTTTTGAGATACTTTTCTGGCGATATTGTCCTTGTATTTGTTCATATTCCTCCGTTTTCATGTAATTAGCTCGTTTGTTTATGTTTGGAAGCTGCCAACATGGCGGTTTCCGGTCTATCCTTATCATCTCTGAGCGTGGCGGATGCACGTCACGTCGTACTTCCCACGTCCATGGCAGTCGACGTACTCTCGACCTGAGATTTATCTGCTCAGGTGCCTTCCCAACTGCCTGGTACTCCTGCTCCGGTGTCTTCACTTGACTTGGCTGCGCCTCCTTCTTCTGCTTTTGCCCCAACCTTGGTGCCCTCCCTGGGTACTGCTGGGACTACTGTCTTGCCTTCTGACTGCGCACCTCTTCTGTCACTGCATTCTGTGTCATCCGGCTCAACACTGACTTCTCTTCCGAGCGAGGATGTCATTTCTCTATATAGTGCAGCGAGGCTCTGCTTCTCCGTCAGCTTCTTCTCAACCTAATGGTCTCTTGCAATCAACACATATTATTATGGTATCCAACCACAATGTGAAGGCAACGATTGATGAAAATTCGCAGATTGGCCATGAGTACCATTATCTCCTGGATAGAAGTGTGGTCTTTCATGCCTTACCAAATGCTCCCATGCCACGCTACGAGGAGGCACTCTCATGTCATGTGCCGTCCGCGTCTATTGCCGGAATTTCTCGTACCCCTCGGGATATCTCAGTGCAGTTCCAGCGCAAGGAGGATGTTGACTTTTTTCTTGCACACGGACTTTTGATTAGAACAAATCATTTCATTCCTTCACCTCTTTCCAAGCGTCCGGTGAACAACACGTTCTATCCTTTTCCACAGGAAGTGCCTGATACTGCGCTTCCTCTCCTTGTCAAACATGTTTGTAAAGTTTTTGGCAAGGTCTGTTGCTTTTCTGATGCTCCACGCGGAACTGAATTTGCACATGCTACAGTACCTCGTCGTCAGTTGTTGGTCATCTTTCCAACTGAGAACGCCTTGGCGGATCGTTCTTCAGAAGCTACTGTTGAAATTGGCTCACGCACGTACAGTTTCAAGGTTTTCACCACCCACTATTATACTCACTGTCTTACAGAGGATCACACCATTGCCTCCTGTGTGCGTGTATGTCGAGGTCTTTCTTCCAGCTGGCATCCCAATGCCGATCCCATTGGTCTTCCTACCATACCCTCTTCCAGTGTTTTGCCTGACGCAGCCGCTCCTTATCTCCGTCAGACGCACCTTCCAGTCCAGAACAATGATCACTTTCCTCCTCTTCTGCACCGTATGGTAGTGTATCCTCCTTCTGGGTTAGCAGAGATGTCTTCCACTACTGATGTGTCTCCAGCGGAGTGTTCCGACTTAGATGTGTCGAGTTGTGCTTCGGCACTCCGGCCGACTGGCTCTCCTCCGTGTGTCTCGCATATCAGATATCCAACTACGACCATGTCTGCTGTTTCCCCATTGTCTCACCCTGCTGCTGCCTCGGCTGCTTCTCCAGTGTTCACCAATGCTGATCGGGTACATACTGATTCCTCAGCGCAACTTGTGTTCTCGTCTCCCATTTCGAGCGTTCCTCCAGATCCGCCAATGGATTCATCCGCCTCGACTTCGTCTTCAAAATGGACTGGAACTTCCAAAGGTTCTGTGAAACAGAAAAAGGTAAAACATCTTTCTGCTACTCCTTCATGGCCTCATATAGTGTTCCAGATGTTTCCTGTTCCAATTTTTCTGCCCCTGATGACTCCTCGAACAGTATGCATCTCCGTTCTGGTCCTTTCAATCCTCATTCAGATGATGAGGTTATACAGGCCATTGATAAGTTTCCTCTAGTTTCTGGACCACTGTCCTGACAGCAACATTTACGCCTCTTCCAATCTGATCGTACAGTTGTCTGTACTGAAGAATTTCTCCACTCACCTGATCTTGATCTGTGTGCAGTGGTGATGCAATGTGAAGCTTATGTGTCATTTTTTTAAATCTCTGAGTGTCACAGATCCTAGGTACCAGGTTTTCATGAGACGATACATCCACCGTCTCTGCTCCTTGAAAGACCTCACTGAGAAACAGTTTTGTGATACCTTATTTCCTTAAGCCGATGAACTTTAGCACCCCTTCCCAACCCAACACCACTTTTCGTTCTCTCTGGCGACGTTTTCCACCTTGTGGTCGCCTGGAATTTACTGGTTTTGCGTCTCTTCATCTATTGTTCCCGCTAATTGTGTGTTGTACCCTTCATGTTATCACTCTCGCATTGCAACGTTGTTTCCTAATTTTGTTATAGTGCCTTGTGTTTTTCTTGTGCTCTCATTGTATGTCCTTGCTGTACTAGAGTTTTTCTCCGTCGCGGTTTATACAGTATTAGTGCTACAATTGCTAACTTTGTTCTCATAACGTAGTTGGTGTATTCCTGTACTGTACCTTGCATCTTGACCGTCATTATATTTTAATCGGTTGGTGTTTTATCATACACTTGTTCATCTGCTCATAATGTTGTACTTGTGTTACTTCGTATCGAATGATATGCTCTTATGCTACTCCTTATTTCTGTGCATCGTATTTTTACCATATGTGCAAATCCCTGACGTTGTGGTCCGACCCATTATTGTGTATCTTTCACGCTGAACTGTTTTTTAGCGTTGGTGTTATTCAACTGCTTCCGCCTGTGTTGATACCGATGTTACTGCGCCATGGTAACGTACCCTTTCCGTTTGCTCTCCAGTTCGTGTTGCATTGTAGATAAACCTGTATTTTCCTCTTTATATTTTCTGTACTGCAATATTCAGTGATATCTGCTATGTTTTTGTCCCCATTATAGGAATAGACTGGGTGCCGCTTTGGTACCCACAGTTACCAAAACCATTGCCATTTCAGTGATTTCACTCTGGTCGTGATGTCGTCCACTCTTGTCATTTTCCTTATCCACAAGTTCCTCTTCTTATCTTTCCTGGTTACACCAAACATGCATCTCTCCATGCTTGTTTGAGTTATCTGCAGTCTTTGTATATCTTTTTTAGTTAAGGTCCATGTCTTTGCTCCACGCGTAAGCACTGGAAGGATGCATTGATTAAACACTTTCGTTTAAAGACATAATGGCATACTGCTCTGAAACATTGTACTGTTTCCTCCAAAAGCTCTCCATCCAAGTTTTGTACGCCGATTAATTTATTCATCAATGTGACCCTCACTTCATATCTGCTGCCCAAGGTGAATGTAGGTATCGGTTGTCTCAAGCTTTTCTCCATCAATCGATAAATCTTCGTTTCTTGTAAAAGCATTGTACATCACTTTTGTCTTCTGAAAGTTCATTTTTAATCCCACTTCTTCACTCTTGTCAGCAAGTTCTTGGATCATACTCTGCAGCTTTGGAAGGGTAGTTGCAAAAATGACTACGGCATCACAAAATGAAGGGGAGTTAAATAATCTCCATTAATCTTTATCCATTTGTTTTCCCAGTTCAATGATTGAAAGACATTTTTCAATGTGGAATTAAAGAGTTTGGGAGATATGGTGTCACCTTGTTTCACTCTATTTCCAATTTTTGGGATTGCCGTGTCTTCAAATAGTCGAAACTTTGCACTTGCATTTTCATAGATGTTATTAATAATGCTAATGTAAGCATCTTCAATACGCAGGATTTCAAAGCCGTTGTAACTGCTGATGGTTTCACGGAATGGAAGACATTTTTTATAATCAATAAAAACCATGCATAATGGAAGTTCATATTCTCTTGTTCTTTCAATTAGTTCTCTCAGTACATTGGCAAGATCTATAGTGCTGTAGCCACTAATGAATTCAGCTTGTTCTCTTGGTTGAGACATGTCTAGTGTTACCTTCAAGCGATGTGAAAGAACTTTAGTAAAGACTTTATAAACCACTGATAGGAGGCTGATGGGCCTGTAGTTCCTGAGATCCTCAATGTCACCTTTTTTATGTAGCAGGATCATTGTAGCATTGTTCCAATCCTCCGGAATCTTCCCTTCATTGAGACATCTAGTAAAAACTTGGGCGAATGTAGTTTTCGATTTCTCCACTTGCTTCGTGTATAATGTCCACGGGAATTCCATCTTCTCCTGGAGCTTTTCCCCGTTTCATTTTCTTAATTGCATGTGTAACTTCTGCAGGGAGGACTGGAGGGTCTTTGGTACTGGTATCTTTCATGATGTCTGGAGTGCATGTATCATCCCTTTCATATAATTTGGAGTAGAAATCTTTCACTCTTGTCAAAATTTCGCCTCTATTTCTTGTTACAGAACCATCTTCTTTTCTCAGTGCCATAATCTGTTTTCTTCCCTTACTGAGATGTCCCTTTGCTATCTTTAGGCTTTGGTTGTTTTCAATTGCTTTCCTCACTAGTTCACAATTGAATTTCCTGATGTCTTAAGTGATATTTTCCCGTACCGTCTTGCATAGCTCTGTATATTGCACTTTGGAAGTTACGTCTTCTTTAGTTGTCCTCATCTCCCTTCTCTTTTGCATCAACATTTTTGTTTTTCCTGAAATTTTCTTCCTATGTAACTTGTTCATAGTACCAGCTATTTTTGTTGCTGTTTTCATAAGAGCATTGGCGAGTTCTCTGTTAACTTCAGAAATATCCACTTATTCCTATGTTAGGCCTACTAAAGCACAGAATCTGTTTCTCAGTTCCAACTTGAAGGTATTATAATATTTTTTAAGGTTGGTTATGTCAATACATTTTGTTTGTCTTATGAGCTTGTCACGTTCGAGTTTACTGTTGAGGCGCATCTTACATCACGTACCATTCTGTGGTCACTACCTGTGTTGAACTTGTTTAGCACACTGCAGTCTTCGATGACGAATTTTTTGTTACACATAATACATTCAATTTCACTTGTCGTCCCATTCGGATGTCTCCATGTCTATTTCCTGTTTGGCTTTCTCCTGAAAAAATAGTTCATGATGAAAAACTTTCGGCTTGTGCAAACTCTACAAGAGTATTTCCACGGTGATTTTGTTCCCATAACCGAATTTACCAACCGAAGTTTCATTCTGTTGCTGTTGCCCTATTTTTGCATTGAAATCACCCATAATGATCTTCAAGTTCTGTTTGCCTTTGTTAATTAGATTTCGAATTTCCATGTAAAATCCTTTAATTTCTTCTTCAGGATGATTTGTAGTGGGTGCATAAGCTTGAATAATCTGATCCTGGTATCTTTTCAATAGCTGGATAAGGAGTCTCGCAGCCCTGTCCGAGGAACTTTAAACTTCTAGAACATTGTCCTTCAGTCTTTTGTTTATCATAAATCTAACACCACTAGTTCTGCCAGTATCTGTCCCACGATAGTAAAAGAGATGTCCGCTTTTCAGTTCAATGAGATCTTCTCTTCTTCTTACCTCGCTTAGCCCCACAATATCCCAGTTGATCTTTTCAAGTTCCTCCTCCAATTCAAGGAGCCTTGAATCAGAAGATAGGGAACATTCATTGAACGTAGCCAAGGTCAGCATCAGATGGCAGCCTAGTCCAGTCCTCCGTGATTCTTAGCGCACTCTGCCTTCATGTCGCACTGGCCGCTGCCTTGGCCAGGTACATTCCAGCTGCCAGGAACTGAGGGCCAAGTTTCAAATTGTGTAAGCATCTTTGGGGGAGGGGGTTGGCCATAACCCACCACGCTGGCCAAGCGGGTTGGTGAGTGTGGGATAGCATTTTCCCTAATCTCAGTGGTATAGTTATAATGCTATTCGTCGGTCGTCAGAGCTCCTTTAGTGGGAACAGCATAATATTGTGTTTTTACATTCGTGCAATTTTCTGACATCAATTATGGAGAAGGGAAATGGTAAACTGCCACGCAACCAAAGCTACTTTACACAAATCTGGTAAAAATGCGAGTGAGTAGGTTCTGTACGCGAATTATGCTTCCAAATTTGGTGCATTCATACTCATGCATAGGGAAATACGAGGGAGAAAGAAATTCTTACTGCAAGAGTAATTTGGTAGGTGTCGAGCAGCACTGATGTGACATTGAATCGGTGCAGAATCAAACTATCCAATACTTCACTGAATATCATGCTTTCAAAGTCCCGGAAATGTATCTTGTCGGCAGCTGAAGCCATGTGGCGAAGTATAATCTTCCAAGTTAGTTTTCATACTGCGAGGAAATATCCCTCTCCTTCAGCTGCCCTGTTTACCCCATGTTCTGAAACACACCAAACACCCAAAGCGAGTTCCTGTGCATCTCATGTACAACTTTCGTAGGTTTGACACTCTCTTGTTTTGACACAAGTATCGAACCTTCTGCGCCAAACATATATCAATTTGGTATCTTTTAATTGTTCAATCAACAGTTTCCTAACCAAAAGTTGCATCTTACGTTTCCTAGAAGGAAGAGTTTATCAGAAAATCTTGAAAATGCATGAACAATTGTGTTGTCCATACGGCAGTTGGGTGTAAGTAGAATTTTTCAAATACAATATTTAAGAAGCACAGCTACACACACACACACAAGCAATACCAAATGCAAATGCACTGTTACACTCTATATTGGTAAATTATTGTATCTGAAGGATCAGAATGAATGTGGATACTTTTGATCGTAGAGTTAGCTATTGTTAAGAGACATTTTTCAATTTAAAAGATGTAGTTGAAAGAAAAATCTAAGTCTATTCAGTTTACCGGAAAACGTTTGAATTGGAAAAGCTGAAAAATGCATGGAAAACTGATGTAGCGAGAAAGGTCATGCGCAATATGATATCTTAAGACGCATTTAGAAGCTCAGACATACGTGTGGCAAACGGTCAGATGCTCGGGCATGTGGTTAATCGCCCTAATAGGGCCCGGTTTCGTGTCCTGTATGAGGCATGGATGGTGTGTGTGCTACGTCACTGGTTCTTTCTGTTTCCCATAGCTAGTGACTCTTAATTAGAGATCCTTATAGCCTTAGATGCTTATAGGGGTCGCTAAAAACCGAGACAACAACAAAATCTACATGAAAATATATCTTGACGCTTCTAGAGCGGAAATAATGAACCTGTAAAATCAGATGATAATGCGTTATATTGATCTTGACTAAAGCTAGTCTTCATACCAGAGTACACACTCCGGAGCTATAATGTTATGGAAACCTATTTAACATCGTGTTAGAACGCATTTCTCTGAGATAACCGCTTGTGCCAGGAGTGACATCGACTCCGCTAGACCGAGGAAGGTTTCGTCAAGTATTCTATACCACCTGAACTGAATAATATGTGGACTTCGGCGACGGAGCGATCCATTGGATAGCACTTCCAAATGCTGCGTACCACTGCAGCTATAGATGCTGAATATGATTCATGTAGGGGAACTTGAGCAGCCAAGGGCAAACAAAATTCTGGGACTTGATCCTCGAGCATACTTGCCCAATGCGGACATTGAAAATAAAGGCATTGTCTTGCTGAAAGAGTCCTGCGCCAACCAGACACGGTCGCCATGTAGAGCAACACTTGGCCAGAAACAATGCTTAGGTAGGATCAGGCGGTAAGGATGAGAATAAGGGGAATTGATTTTAACAAAAACAATCTTCATACCATGATACCACCAACGCCGGTCTGTTTCGGTCCAGTCGTGTAGTCTGGTTGCAGCCTCTCACCGGCTCGGCGTCAAATATGGATCCATCCACCGGTAAGGTGAAGCTGGTAAATAGGTGCTTCGGACTAGACGACTCTTTTGAGTCGTCCAAGGTCCATTCACGGTGATTCCGTTCCCACTGCAGGCTGAGTTGTCAATGAGGGACCATCAACATGGACACATGGCATGGTCACTGCTCCTTAGGACCATCCGGGAGGGTGTCCTCTGGACTGTGTTCTGGAAAACGTTTCTGTGTGCTGCTTAGTTGTAGTCTGACGTTAACTGGGAGATCCTGAGCGTCTGTTGTTGCTAACAGCACCTGCCAAACGGCATTCTTCACCAGTCCCGAAAAATGATTCCCATTCCGGCACGTTAGGTGGATATGTGTCTGCCTCTCTTCGGAGCATTTCTGCCACACATTCAATACGGCGAACCCCGAGCAGCCAGGAATGCCTTATGGTTCGGCGATGCGGTTTCCACCGTCTTCGCTCTGGGGGTCATTTCTCGTTCAAACTCCAACAAGTTCTTCCCTTTCCTGAACCCATGGGTTTTTACTCGAGAACGGACTCTCCCTGGCTGTGTCATCCTATATAGTGTATCTTGTCCCGGTCGTAGATATCGTTACTACGGGATGTGGGACGCGTCTTCTCGTGGAGACATAGGTGATGTGAATGATTTGACCTATGAGTGTATTATGAAAATAAATAATATTAATCACGATTAAAGTAATTTTTTAAACTGATCTGTGAAAGTTATATGTCGTTGAACTAGAAATCTTTAGTTTATGACAAAAATTATGTTCAATAAAAATGAAGATTTTTGAAAACAATAATTACCCAGTTCAGATATATAGCACTTCAAATCGGACTTCTAAAATATGATGTATCATGCTGATTATAATCATGCGTTTACGTCTTGGATATAGACCACCAGGCGAGAAAATTGTGCTGTATCATGCAAAGCAAGAAATGCCTGGAAGCTTTTTTCAAAGTTTCAACAGAAGGCAGAGTTTTTGTCAATTATACGATGATATAGCATTTGCAGTTCTATATCGTCGTATAATTGACAAATCATGCAGAACATAAAAGTACGTTTATAGCACCTTTCCTGTTGGTTGCGTACCATAGAAATTCGAAAGCACAAGAAATTTGATCCATATGGCCAGGGCGGGGTTTTTTTGTTGTTGTTTTTTTAATCCAAATAACAGAGAGTGGTGCAGAAATACCATTCTAAAGACGGATTAACGGGTGACAAAGTGGTTCTGAATGCGTTTTTTCACAAAAAGGAATTTTTAAAAACATCGAACCAAAATTTTAAAAACCACGCACTTTATCAGGAATAGCAAATTTGTTTTAAATCGGCACTGCAAATGCTATATCCGCTGTTATCGTAAATGCCGCTATCAGCAGTTCCTAAACTCAGTTTTCGGTTTCTCTAGGAGCTACAAGTTTCTAATGTTTGCCACATCATTTAATATTTCAAAGATATTTTGACTTTCCAAAAAAATGTAAATTTTATTCAGTTAAGTTCAATTTAAAAAAGCATTCACGGTAAACTATTCATCAGCTGTTAAGAAAAGCTTTCCCTCCTGTTTTTCGGAATTTAGTGACCGCTGTGAGAATCTAGGATTGTTAGTAGTTGCCCGTCGCCTGATTTGGGGTCACTGGTTCCAGGTTCGGGACAGAACCAGAGCCGTAGGACAAACATAACACTCATTCCTTATCCGAAATTCTATCCTAAGCCTAGCTGAGATGATCACCCTGATCCACGCGCCTCTAACCACTCGCCCACCTGGCCGGCTAAGTTTTTCATTTTGCTACTCGTTTCAACTATGAAGAAATCGGAAACGTGCTGTTTTGTTTTGTTCCGACCGAACTGACAGTAGCGCAACGTACCTGGTTGGAGTTTGTTATTCCCAGTTCTTGAAATGGACGGGCATGAGCCAACGAATACGAAATTCTGTACTCATTTCGGGAGCTACAACACTTTTCAAACATTTCACCATGTACTGCTGTCATCAACCAATGAATGTTCATGTTTCATAATTGATGGAAGCTTATAGTACTCCTAATATTTTGACAGATATTCGCTCCATTTTAAACTGGTGACACAATTTATAAACTCTTACGCGGCCCACTGCTTACTTGAACCGAATGTTAAACTGCATCGGCCGCTTTTTCTGTACTGTTATGCATCGTTAAATCTTACGTTTGCGAAATGCTCTCTGAATTTAACCCCTTCGCTACCAGATGTCGTTGGCTGGAGCGCGCGTTAATCCCAGATTCCCGGGCATACTGAAATTGACGTTATCTCGAACGTTTCATTTTCTCATTTGATGCTACTAGAGGGTGTAAATTTTCACAAAATATTCTGACAACTACACAAAATGTAAAATTGACTACGAGAAAAGAAATGACCCTCCAGAAGCCTTTCACAAGCTTGTTGACAGTATTTTAGAAGGTTCTAGAAAAAAGCGGAACAGATGTTGGGTGTGCTGCAATGTAGAAAAAAAACCCAAAATGACTATACACTCATGTAATGCGCGTGGAAAAGCTTTTTGTACCAAGGAACATTTCGAGCAATTTCATAAAGATTTGTAATTTTAATTCTAATTTTCCTATTTTTTCAACTTTCTGTAACCAAGCCTAAAAAAATATAAAATGTTTTACCTGTAATCCCAATAAAACAAAGTCTACCATATGATGTTTCCTGTGCTGGTTACACTGGTTTTACATCTCAGTAAGTCATGTATTCACTTGAGGTTACATGGGATTTTGCCCTATACATAGCATGTATCCCCTTGTGATTAAATGGTAGCCAAGGGTTTAAGAGTGAATAAACAACGATTGAAACAAATGAATAACTTGTAAGCACGCCAGAACATATAGTCACGTGCATATTCGTCGAAGCCGTATTGCTGTGTTTTTTATTTGATCACCCTATATAATCCTTGTGCTGAATCCAGAAAATTTTTGCTTTTGATACTGTAATCTTTAATAGTGGTTGCAAATTATTTCATTTTATCATAAATATATTTCCTTAGCAGCTATGTGTAATTGAAAATCAAAATGCCCTGTTCTTCTCTTCCAGCATTCGTCGTGCAGCTCATTATGTTGTAAATATGAGATATTTCGATTTGTTCATCATGATCATAATCTCCTTGAGTAGCATTGCATTAGCAGCAGAAGATCCGGTGGTAGAAGAATCATACAGTAATACAGTTCTGAATTATTTTGATTATGCCTTTACTGGTGTCTTCACCATTGAGATGGTGCTAAAGGTATGTTCATTTATTGTGTATTTCATTAGAAATGTATATTTTCTAATTTATTTCGTGAGAAATAATGATTTATTACGCTCAAGGATGTTCCCATTTTCAAAATTGTTTTTATCATTATTTTCTTCTCTTTTTTAATCTATTTGTTCATCGTTATTTTGCTCTTAAAGCTGTTGTCAGGCGTAGAAAGTTTAGTACATAATATATTGGGCATCTGTTTTTAATTCATTCATCTAGTTTTTTCAGATTTTTCTCTAAACCTATGGAACTACAAAGTTTCAAATACCCAGAGCACACCTAAAAGTGTGCTTTTCCCGACAAACTTTCGAGCGCATGATTTTAGTATATTCTGTACTTCCAAACACAAAGCTGTGACATCTAAATCATGTTCCTTGGAAAATTCCATTTTCAGCCATTTTCAAACTAAAACAAAATTATTCTGTGGAACAAAAAGTTTTTGTTTCAGAGGGAGTATGCATGATTAATTATTTATGAAATTTCCCTTAGTTTCCCTACATTTGAGTAACAAATCTATAAGACTGTCTTTATTTTATAACGGAAAAATTTACTTCGTTAAAGTCTGTGTACTTGTAATTACTGAAGATCTGTGGCATGAATCAGGCTATTCAACTGCTGTCAGTGGAAGTTGTGGTTACCCTGCAACCGCCACATGACTCGCAGGATAAAGAATAAGTGATAAGAAAAATATAAGCGTAATAATACGCAGCAATAACACCCAGCAATAACACCCAGCTGAAATTACGATAATTTCTCTGTTTCGAAAACATAAAGTTGTTGAAAAATATCTAATAAAAGTTTAGTTTTCTTATAAAAGATGATAGGCTATCAAAAGAGAAAATACCGCTATTCGGATACTATGTTTTTATTCAAAACATTTTAACGCAAAATCATCAGCGTTGGAGTAACACAGTTGAAAACATTCTTCGTTCAAATGGTCGTGATGTCAATTTTTTGTTAACACGCTACCGTTGCAATCGAGTTCTTAAAATGTTGTCCCATTCTATTAAACAGTACTACGTGGATCCACCTTAAAAGCTTTCTAATGTCATTGATTAATCTGTTATTGGATTCAACGAGTTGATCTTCACAGTTGAGACTGGGTGACCAGTTTCTAATATTGTGGAAATTTTTCTAAAGATGTTTTCTTCTAGGTGCAGCCAGGCTCCTAGAAGGAAACATCTTGAAGTGTTCGCCACAGTCAAACACTTCAAGATGTTTCCATCACACATGAAGTGTTCAACTGTGGCGAACATTTCATTGTGACTACTCTACTTTCTTAAGCATCTTTATATTTTTTCCTGGAGAAGAAAATCATTTTAGCGCATTCTAAACAAATTTCCGTGACTTATTACATTTTTTCCAGCTTCAAATGCCACATCGGTGGAATAATTCTCGCATTTTTTGGGGGGGGGTTATTCCCCCAATATTTGATGAGGTGAGAGATGGGCAATATTGTATTTAACAAGAACAAAATAAACAATTAATAATAAGTAAGGAACTATACACCAACTATACTTAAAACAGTATAACTGTATTATTAATTCGAATTTCGAATTTCTTGGCGTAGAATAGAAATCAAAGGTTCCAAGCTTTTGCACACTCACCAGATGGCTTTTTCAAGGAAGGTAGACAGCTAACCAGGTGACTTTTTCAAGGTAGGTAGACTGCTAAACAGATGGCTTTTTCTAACCGGTAAACAACTGTCTACCTTCCTTGAAAAAGCGATCTGGTTGATGAGCGAAAGCTTGGAAACTTTGTTTTCTGTTCTACACCAAGAAATTCGGATTACCAGTATAATTGTACTATTTTAAATAAAATAAACATTGAGAAGTGAGGACTGTATTTTGCAGTTAAGGATAACGGGCGTGAAGTCCACTCAGACTTTGTAGTAAAACGAGCCCTGTGCGCTCGTTTTCTGAGTCTACTTGATCTTCAAATTTTTTCACTCCCTACATTTTTAAATTGTGTTGGGAAAGTTGAACTTGTGGAAGTTGGAAAACTATTCACGTATTTGGCAAGCTAAGTATCCAGTTTGTTCACTTTTAAAATTCTGTTTTGGAAATTAGGGTAATCCTAATAACAGAATTCTGCCATTAAACACACTGATTCACTGAAAGAGGAGCATTGCACTTGAAGAAGTGTGGTAAACCTTGTGAAATGAATCATACAGGCCGATACATATTTCGCTTTTGAAATTTTGGTTCGTAGTATTCATCAAAATCAAACAGTTACTGATACCTAAAAGACGACTTTTAATATTACATTTTGTACACCCTCAATGACTTCGCAATTCATTTTTAGCACAAGATGGAGATACATGGGCACTAAAAGCAAAACAATCCAGAAAAATATACTTTGCATATACCCCAATGAAAAAGATGGGATAAAACGTGGTCGTTATATCCTTTGAAGAATAGAAGGAGAAATACCTGGATAAGATAACAAGTTAAAACATGAGATGAATTAATGTTCGTCAATCTAATAAAATGGACATGCGCAAGTACTCAGAATTGTGAAATGGAAATGAGCAGGTCACCTAATCTAAAGATAAAATGGAGGAGAATCTATTAGAATGTCTACATGAAACTCTAAAGTGAATTACCAGAAACGAGGAAGACCCAGAGACAAAGACAGACAGACAGAGAAAGAGAGAGAGAGAGAGAGTGAGAGAAAATTGGCATAAAAAGAACTGTGGGAAGAGAATGTGTAGATCAAGCCGCGGATGGCTTAGTGGTTAGCAGTTCAGACTATCGATGCAAGATCCTCAGGTTCGAACCTGGGCTTATCTTTCAGAGATGGTGTGTAGTAAATCACACCATCTCTGAAAGATCACGTTAAGTGACGTCCTCCAGGCTGGACCCACTGGTTAAATGGGTATCCTTTCCTATGGCCCCCATGAAATTCTCTCACCCCTCTGTGTGCAACATCGTACTTGTACGGTGTCGCCATCCACTGTACTCTAATCTCACTACAAACTGTTCTGTCAAAGTCGCTAGACTTGCTCTCATTCCTTCCGTTTCTGTGTCCTGCCCAAAAGGCGATCTCGTTGTAGGTGGCTGGGACCTAAATTCTACTTAATGTGGACGGAAGTCCTACGCGAAAATGAAATATACGGCGCAGTGCCGACCCTGAATGTGTAGATTAAGCAAGAGCGAAAGACAGAGGCAACTGGAAAGCAATGAGGCAGGTTTTCGTCCAACAATGAATGATGGAACCAAGTTAATAAGAAGATGATTAAGTCTTTTACGCCACTGTATAATATTTCAGGTATAGCCTATTACTTCTATCAGTAATACTGCATGTTAGAACATAAATGTGAAATATTAATCTTATCCAAGAAAGGAAAGCTTTCTCTGAATAAAAAAGTTATCTCAGTTATTTCTGCTTTCAGTTGTGTGGTGAAATAATTGGAGTGACTTTGCACGTGATTTCTAGAATGGTCATGGAAAATAGTTTGTCCAGCGTACCAGAATTTTCGAGCCTTAAAATCAAATCATGGTTTTGCGTGTTCAAGATGTTTTTATGCCCACAAGTTTGGGCGATATGCGGAATAAAGTTCCCTTCTTTCCTATAGTATTAATGTTCTAGCATTTTATATACATTATATTAAAACAAGTGAAATGTTTTCATTTTTACAGGTTGTGGATCAAGGTATTATCTTCCATCCTGGCTCTTACTGCAGAGATGCATGGAATATCCTGGATGCCATAGTTGTGATATGTGCCCTAGTGGCCTTTGCCTTTGCGTAAGATTCTTAATACATTTTTTACGAGATAACAGATCTTCAGTACGTGCTCAATTTTATAAATGTTATCTATTTCTATTTCGATTTGCTCCTGAATTTCAAAACAACAATTCCGATCATAGCGGCCTTTTCTGAGGCAGAAGTAAAAATAATTAAAGTAAAAAAAAACATTTTGAAGATTATCATTCACTTTTATTTCATTGTATTACTTGTACAAGTGCTGTACGTGAGTTTTGCTTTCGTTATGTTGATATCATAGTACTCTGCTTTCATTTTTATAGCACGTTTTTGAATCACTATCTGAGATAATGAAATGTTGTTTCCAAAAACGATAAAGATATCTGCAGAGAAAGAGAGTGTGTTTAATGATCTCTGTTAGCTTTTTTATCCCAACTTACTGGCAGAAAATATTCCGATGTGTAGAATTGGAAAGCTTAGGCCATATGATGTCTTCCTTCTTAACATTCCTTAGATTTTCTCCTTTTCGAATACCAAAATATTCTTATATTTAATTCTTGTCGTTTAGGTGTCTTTTTCACGACATTAATGTAAGTTCCGTATCTCGAAATCAATTATAATAAAGGTTGATTAACTTAAGTTAATTTAAAATAAGAAATGTTTGATTTGAGTCCACCAGTACATAACTCGTCTGTGATGACCACATATTAATCTAATTGTGTTGCAGCCTTCAACTGTCTGAAAAAACAAAGCCCCCCCCCCCCTTCAAACTCATATTGCATCTCTTCCCCATTTAGCAAAACAAAAATATATGTTCTGTTGTAAGTTAATAACTATAGGTAATTTTTTTTTATTATATGTGCCTCTTGAAGAGAATTAAAGAAACAAAATATTTATTTAACTCCCTGAAATAAATCCATTCCCACGGTACGTCTATGAGCTACTGCGATCAAACATAAATATTGGAATGCAAAGAAAATAATAGAAAAATGCAGATTTATTATAACTTATTTATCATTTGCAGTGAAAATTTCAAAACGCTTTGTTTTGTGTGTTTCACACATTCTTCCACTGTAACTTTAAACAAGAAAGATGACACCGAATTTTCGGGTGTAATAAGCACGTCTTTTGAATCCGTTCTGACGCAAATTAAATTTATCAAAGCTATTCAAAGTCAATGGAACAGGTATGGAAAACAATAGATCTGACGAAAGAAAGAATATTTTCAATCAAGTTTTTAATCCCTCAGATATTGCTGTAAACGGAATCGTGAGCTTACAAACTCGTAGAAACAGAGATATCGACAAAAATAAGATATGACTTTACGTCCCCTAGTGGGAAAACCATGCGTTGTTTTAGGAAGAAAGTATTCTCAGAAGGTTTATCTATATAAGCGGTATCGGTCGAAGAAAAAAAATTAGTCGAGTTTTCAGGAGCCCAGATTTTGCAACAAATACTTCAGAAGCAGAAATTAACACTTATGACCCCTGGTGGCTAAACTATTCTTCACCAAACATTAGAAATGATGTGAAAAATATTTTCCATCAGGTCTTGTATGCGACACAGGAAGAATATTTCAAATCAGAGCTTTAGGAGCAGAAATAACGCAGAAAACGCAATTTACCTTTGTGCCCCCAGCGGAAAGTCTATGATTTACTTGAAGATTTTGAATTTATAGGAAAAACATTTCGCATCGGAAACACTATCTAACAAAGAAGGAATTTTTCAAATCGTACTCTTAGAAGTAGATATATTGACAAAAATAAGATATACATCAACGCCCCTGGCGTAAAAACCATGCATTTTTTCAAGAAGAAAATTTTCCTAAAAGATTTGTCGACATGAGTAGTATCGGTCAACAAACGACTTTTTTTCAATCGAGATTTTAGAAGCTCGTATTTTGCTGCAAATACATCAGAAGCGGAAATTAATATTTACGCCCCCTGGTGGACAAACCATTTTTTTACAAAAATTAGAAATTATGTGCAAACGATTTCCCATCAGGAGCTGTATCCGGTGCAGAAACAATTCTTCAAATCGGAGATTTAGAAGCAGAAATACAGGGGGAAACGCAATTTACCGTTACGCCCCCTAGCGGAAAGTCTATGAATTACTTGAAAGTTTTGAAATTATATGAAAAACATGTCACACGGAAAACACTATGCAACAAAGAAGGAATTTTTCAAATCGGACTCATAGAAGTAGATATATTGACAAAAATAAGATGTACATCTACGCCCCCTGGCGGAGAAACTGTGGAATATTTTAAGAAGAAAATATTCCGAAAAGTTTTATCGATGTGAGTGCCATCAGTCCACGAAAGAACTTTTTCAATCGATATTTTAGAAGCTCCGATTTTATGGCAAATACATCAGAAGCAAAAATTAACACTTACATCCCCTGGTGGCCAAAGTATTCTTTACCAAAAATTTGAAATTATATGCAAAAGATTTCCATCAGGAGATGTATCCGCTGAAGAAATTTTTTTTTTCAAATCGGAGTTTTAGAAGAAGAGTTATCGGAGAAAATGTAATTTACTTTTACGCCCCCTAGCGGAAAATCTATGCGTAATTTGAAAAAGTAACTATATCTAAAATACTCTTCGACATAAATGGAATCGAAAGATAAAAAAAAAATTCAATCGGATGTGTAGAAGCAAATATATGGAATAAAAGGTATTTTTGAATTCGACATCATCTGCATTTACGCCTACTACCGGCGAAATTGTACATTGCAAAAAAAAAACGAAATAGAGGATCCTCATTTGCATATTTCAAGCTTTCCAATGCAAAAAGAATTTTTCAAATCGGACTAATAGTTGCAGAGATACCGTGGGTACAGACAGACGGACAAACCGATAACAGAAGCACGATCTTTTTTTGCAAAAGACGTGCTAAAAATAAGATTACTATCAAAGTCACATGCTAGACAAAGTTTCTGACTAAAGACTGGGCATTGCAGTGCACCAGAATGCTGCACAAAGCATATAGGGGACTGGTGCATGGTTGTCTCCAACTTCCGTACGTGTCCTTTCCGTACAAAAGGAATTTTCTCCCATTTCCGCTCATAGCATATCGGTTGGCGCCATTTCCGTACAGTTTCACCGCGCTTGGTGTCAGACGTGGGAATGCTGATCCCCTGTCTAATTCCTCGGACGTCACAGAGATCAACATTTATTGTTTTCGTCAACTAGTAGGCGCTCATGGTAGGGTAAGTGGGAAGAGCAATACAAACTGAAGAGCAAACAGGCTGTCCATTAATGCCATCTTTACGATCGTCAGCATTCGTCGCAGATGCTTAATTTCAAAACCGCCGAAAAAAAATGCTTTTTTCTTTAACATTTCGTTCAAAGCTGCCGTCAAAAAATCCCGGGTTATTTCTTTAACCAGTTTCGTATGAAGTTTCCATAAAAAATTGTAAAATCTTTTTTCTGCGACTAGAGGCTCTTACAGCCGTGAACCCTCACGCAGTGGGTACAGAGTTGGGGGAGCTATCAGTACGTGCCTCATCCTCTGTCTTCCTTGACGCACATCTCACTGCTTACGGATCATCACATCTTTGTACGGAAATGGCACTAGATGATATGGATATGTATGGAAATGGCACAAAAATTCATTTGTACGGAAATGGCACTAGATGATCTGGATATGTATGGAAATGGGACAAAAATTCATTTGTACGGAAATGGTCCGTACGGAAGTGGGACGACACGCTGGTGCATACCTAAGCCGTTAACAGTTAACGTATTCCCTAGTCATAGGCAAGCATTATACATAAGCTTCTGACAGTTACATGTGGTATTCACAAATCTACATTTTTTGTTTCGAGATTTAACGTCTTCTACCAGAATCTTTGGTTGCTGGGAATATCCCGATCTTAATTTGGCGCTGTTTATCCAAGGAAAGATCAGATCATCAGTAGAGGATTTTAGGAAGGGAATGTCTGACCTCAGGTCTTAAACTATCCTTAGAAATAGGAAGCTAAGAGATTTGGGCTAGAGTGCCCGATAGGAAAGTGACACAGAAGCGAGGTAGAAAGGGGGAGGTTTATTACCAGGGGGCCAGTACCAGGGGACCGACGGCTTAACGTGCCCATCTGATGCACGGCGGATATTTAGTGGTTCGAGCATTCGTACCTGCCTGGGATCGAACCCGAGGTCTTCTCCGTGGCAGTTACAAACGTTGACTACTAGGTCACCTGCGGCCCTGGTCCAAGGAAAGATGGAGAACCAAAGCTTTATTGACGAACCCAGCAGCCACGTCTTTCCCCGAGGTTCGAGTCCGGTCTCAGCTTTATAAGGCGCCCTTAATCACTTGACTATTGTTCGAAAACCTTCACTTGGTAAAAGAAATGGAAATTGTTGTCCGAACGAATAAGTTGCTATTTTGATGGCGTGACGAAAGCGCTTCGCTTAGTACAGAAACAGTTTTTCTTCCAATTGTTTGGTTAATTATTTTACTACCATTTTTATTAGTTTGAGTAAATTAAGGATATTCTGTATCATTACCAAATTATTTTCGTCACAACTGTTTAAAATAAGGCTTTCTATTACAATACACTCTGTTATCTGAAGTATTCGACAACTCTTGCGATTTTAATATATCTGTGCTGTTTACTTGTTTGCCTGTTTACCATATCGGAAAAGGTGTAAATATGCATAAGCAAACGTACGTGATTAACCGATGAACACTCACGGATAATGAAATATGACCTATATCCTTCTAAGCATCGGATTGAACTGAAATTTTATGGACGTAATGATACAGATGAATGATACACATGATGCAAAAACAGAGCTGCAGGACAATTACAGACGGATCTGTGGCACGCAGTCCGGCCATCTTCAATAACGAGTCGCACCGCCTTGTGCTGCGATACATGCTGCAATACGGTCCGGGATGGATGCGAACAGACGCCTGATGTTGTTCTGCGGCAGACTGGCCCACACGTGTTGGACGCTGTGCTCCTAATCCCGGACAGTGCTGCAGGGCGGCGGCAGCTGGCGTTTCAACTGGTCCCACCCATGCTCGATAGGGGACATGTCCGGGGAGCAGGCAGGCCATGGAAGTGTATAGAAATGACGTAGGGAGACCTGGGCAACCCGAGCCGTGTGCGGGCGGGCTTTTTCCTGCTGGTACAGCGCACCTGGAATCCCGGCCAGGAATGGGACCATATTGGGCTGTAGGATCTCATCCACATACCGCTGGCCCGTCAATGATCCACGCACTACTACTAGGGCTGATCGGTTATCGTAGGCAATGGCTTCTCAGACCATAATGCCTGCAGTTGGAGAAGTGTAGCGCTCGATAGCGAGGTTAGGATTCTGCCGTTGACCCGGGGACCTCCGCACTCGGACACGATGATCGTCTGTCCCCAAACCGAAGCGGTACTCATCGCTAAATACCACACGTCGCCAGTCTGTGGCGTTCCACGTAGCTCTGGCCTGGCATCACTGCAAACGAAGCTGGCGATGTTAAGGTGTTAATGGCTGCACACGTAAGGGGCGCTGGGATCGCAGATTTGCTTCCGCGAGGCGTTGGAAAATGGTTCGTGGACACACAAGAGTCTCTACATCTGCCTGTATAGTGGACCGGGTCCACGTGGGATCCGTTAGTGCCCGGCGCATGATCCGTCGATCATCTCTACCGTTGGTTCTCCTAGTGCGTCCGGAGCCGCTCCACCGTGTGGCAGTGCCGTCACGTGTCCACCAGTCCCAACACATTCGGAAGGTACGGTCGGAACGATCCACGCGGCTAGATATACGGCGCCGACCACCCTGCGGTTTTCAGTCCGATGATCAGGCCTCTCTCAAAGTTTGTAAGTTGCGTAAATTGACGTCTCTGGCGTCAATTTAAGCAAATTACACTGTACTCTTGCTCGCCTCACTGTACTCTTGCTCGCCAATTTACGCAACTCTGTACTCTTGCTCGCCTCGGCCGGTGCTTTTCGCTTTCATGGGGCATCGACTACACGCCGGTTTACAGGGCGGTCGGTTCGTGCTTTCAGCGCCACTACAGGGTGCGCGGTCATGCGCAATGACACCAAACGTAGAACATTTGCATACCAGCATGCACTCTAGCTATTTGCAAAGTTTCGCGGTTGTAGCATGTTTTTCATTGTCCGTGAGTGTATTTGTACTTAATAGGAGTTGCGAAGTTACCCAGTCTGAAAAGATTATCATCACACGCTATGTAAGTGGAAGTTTTTATGCAGTCCGCTGATTATCGTTTGAAGTCGCAGAGTTCGTGTAATGGTTATAGATTTTTGGTGACGAGGCTAAACTCAGTTCCATTTGTTCTGGCAACACAGAAAATTGACCAGCAGCTGCAATTTAACACTGAGAAGACGACCCATGTCTGTCTCACGGAAACTGATTAAAAAATGAAATAACCTGAAGTATAAGAGTAGTGCTTCTGCTGCTTGTAAAGAGCTGGATAACCTATTTCACAGAGAGAAGTTGCCGCGTAAGAAGCAGAAATTACATCAGAGAATGATGGTTGTCTCCTCCTCCGCGTTCGTAGAAAACTCGATTGCTCAAGGGCGATGAACACTAGGAAATGTTTCATCCAGCTATAAATAAAGTTTCTTTATGTTAAAAGGGTCATGTCGATATGTAGAAAATGGCACAAGAAAGCTACTTACATTCCTATGTTATCAGAACTCTGAATTTCCTAGGAGGACTCATAGTGCTGGTTTATAATATCTGAATGTGATTGGTTTGGTCTTTCTGCCTGAAACACTAACTGTCTGCTCAGACACCCTGGGTATTAGCAAAGGTATTGGAATATTTACAGAGCAATTTCCAAGTTAAGAATCCATGCTTCCCTTTACATGGCACGAGTATAATAAAATAGCATAAACACAATGGATAATACACAATCCGACTCTTGAACCAACCGAATATCGCTGAAATCGCAGAAATCAGATGGAGGCATAAATTCCAAATCAACTGGAAGGCACAGAAACTCATTTTTTATTGCGTAAAGACCCCGGAATCAACGATCGACAATGTGATTAACTCTTCAGAAAGCTCGAAAATTGCGCCGTGCTTTTCATGTAAAGTTGAATTTTCTGCAATGTTTTCATCTGAAAACTGACAGTTTTTCTGTGATGCTTGTATCTGAGAACTGCTAGCATTTATTCTGGGTCTGTATTTTAGGTGACGGAAGAATCAGATTGATCAGTCGGAGAGTATGTTCAGACTCCTATATCAGAGGCTTCAGTTGCTTGGAGCGCTGGGTTATGACCATTCGTCCATGAAGGGTCCGGGTTCGAATCCCGGTGAGGCGTGGATGTTTTGTTAGTCTTACGGTACTGGATCTCTCTCTTCCCTGGAACAAGTGACCCTAAATTAGGGACAGACGAATGCTTATAGCCCATTGAGTTGATCACGGTGGTCGTTAAACCCCCAATAAAAAAAAACAGTTGCTTGGAACTAGTGTGTATTGAGTGTTGTAATGGTAGTACAAAAATTGGGAAATGTGGGTTCGACTCCTGTTCCAGGACGATGTAAGATTTAATCGCTCTGAAGGGTTAGCACGGGGATGAAATCTATTCCCGACATCAATATGCCGTAAAATTTTGTGTATCTTTGGAACGATTCTGAAAAAGCTCAGCCAGTTGGCACCATTTTCATAATGCAGTAATTGATGGCTCCACGAAAAGGGTTGCACAGTATTTCTCCAACCTTTAAGGAAGGACATCTAGAAAATATTCCCAAAGGGAAAGAATTTTGCACAGTGGACGACTGTAAACACTCACATTACTAAAATCTAAAACAAATGTTTCCTAAATGATTTATGATGTCTGTTGACTTATTGACTTATGACAGTAAAATGCATCTATACACAAGGATTATATAAATACATGCGGTACTTAAGATTACCTTCTTTTCAGGCTCAACACTAATTTCTGATTCTTTTTTCAGTGGGAGTAGTACAGGCCAAAATCTTAGTACTATAAAATCGTTGAGGGTATTAAGAGTGCTCCGACCACTCAAGACCATAAAGAGAGTGCCTAAACTGAAGGTAAGACCGCTTTTTATATCTGCTTGAAACCAAACTTTTGCCTATATTCATTTAATTGCATGAACACCCTTATCTGTTATGAAACTGTCGCTTGATAAAGGTTTAGTAGTTAAAGTTGAAACAAACGCTTATTAATCTGTTGTTTAACCCATGCTTTGTGACAATTTTAGTCAGAAATTTGAGATTCATTATAATTATTATAATTATTTTCAGTTATGTGTTTACATTTTATTACCCAAATCACGTTCATTAAAATGCATAATATTATGCCATATGTGAACGATAGTTTTCCATTTTTTAAAAACTTTACCAAAATGAACAACTATTTAGCTGAAGAAGAAATAACTTCAGGGAAATACTTCGACTGCCTATGAAATGTAATACCAAAAGAACAGACATCAACTAATTTTTGAGATAAAAAGACAACTTATATATGAATAGAAAAGCTGTGTGGATTGGTGTGACTTAATCGTTGTGGTAAACCATAAATAATACTCATCAAAAGTTTTCTCGATTAGTCCAAAACTTCAATAGATTTGCATTTTCAAATTTTTACGTGGAGGTTTAAAATTTTTAGATAAAATTAATGCTAACGTTTGTTTAACATTTACACTGTGATTTTGAAGAAAAATATTATTGAGCACCAATCGAAAACAGCATAAATACGTTTAACGATCCATAAAGGCAAAGCATAGATTTAAGGTACAAATGCTTGTTTCAAATAAACTGTCTTTTTCACAGAAAGGTAAAACAATTTAATTTGATTTGGTGCGTTTTTTACAACTGAAAATATTTTCCTTTCATAAAATTTTGTTTGAATTTTGAAGATATGGTAAACTTCAGCTAAAGCGAAGCATGAATAAGAAAAAATTTAGTTTGGAAATCATCAAAAGATTTACAGCCACACATATGTAAACATGCAGTTGATGAAAACATGCATGTTAAAAAAAGCAAAACTTTTCAAGAATGGCATTTTGAAGGAGACCATCGTTTCTAACAACTGCACAAGTACTTTAACAAATCAAAGAGGGTTCTATTCCATCTAAATTTACGAAATTAAGTAGCAAAAAATTATAAAGTACAACTCCCTTTAAATTTTGCATTAGTCTTCGTATGAGGATAAAAATGTGTGCTTCAGAAAACCTAATATTTTCTGTCAAAAATGCAGAACTGTATATATGTTTGTTAATTCTCTTTGGCTTTATGTTTTGGTGCATACCAAATTTCTTCTAGTGCATTTTTCTCATACACATGCCTGGCCACTAAGGCCACAAGTGCCAAATACGTGATATTTCTCACGGCTGCGCCCGGTTGCAGTGGTAGGTTCCCAAATGCTAAAGGGGCCGGACAAGCGCATCTTCCATGCTTACAACGGGACTCTGACCCAAACACACCTCGGACGAGTGATCCATGGCCCGCACATAAGATTATTCGCCCACCGGGGCGATATCCTTTTAGTCCAGTGTTTCTTAAACTTTTTCAAACCACGGAAGCACATCCAATACATGTTTTATCGTCGAACCCCTGTGACAATTTTCTTGAAAACGTAGGTAAACCATGATAACAAACAGAAAAAAACATTCCGCATCGAAAGGGATCAGTGCCGAATGCACTGTATTGTGGTAGTGTATCCAGCTGAATTGCTTTACATTACTATTATCGTAAAACAGCTAATTACTGTAGATTTCTCAAAGATTTCGCGGAATCCCACAGAGTTTACTACAGAACAGTTTATGAAACACTGTTCTACTCGTAGTTCAGAAAGTACAGAAGTTCTGCAGCGCATTTAGTTGTTAGAAAGGCAGATGCCGCATTTTTATATTTCCTCCTTCTCCTCTCATTAAATGTGATACACAATTGTTTTTTCCTTCTACGCATTTCTCCCCGAGACGCCTGAAAAAGAAAACATTATGCCCCGCTCTTCTCAGAATAAATCTCTTAACTCTTTGTCTGCATTTCCCTAACCTTTCCCATCTTTCTCTTATTCATTATCAGTTTGGAATATTTTCGTGATATAAAAATCTAGTTTGCTGTCCCTGAAACTTCTGCAGCACTGTACATTTCCTATTTTATTATAAATGGAGGTTATTGAACTACTTCCCCGGTTGTCCAGAATAACTTCGAGCTCCAATAGCTTTTCATTATATCCTGTAATGTATCACAATGCTCTGAAACTGCCATTTACACACCTCTGCAGGCATACTGTTTGGCGAAAAAGCTTCCCAATTTTTCACACTTTTCAAGACGTAAAGTATTCCCTTCCCCTGTACTCCCATAGTTTCTGCTCCATTTGGTTGACTCTCCTTTTTTACTATCATCCTTTGGTTGGCTTTCTTATTTCAGAGTATTATTTTCTTTCAGTTTCTTAATCTCTAGATCACTTATCAACAACACACTATAGATGTTCTTGCTTTACCTTTTTTCTCAATTTTTAGCGATTTTTAGTGTCTTCTTCCGTTCCTCCTCGTCTTTTCTATTCGTAGAAAATCCTATTCAGATAATGCGTCTTCTAAACTGCTACTCTCTTTTTAACTGATTTCCTGGCTTTTCTAAGAATTCTTAACATTGTTCTTCTTCGTGTTTAGTCCATACCGTCATAGGCAATTTTATTTTACTTTCGACTTCTTTTTTCCATCAGCGAAGCTTTTATTTCTATTTTTAGCTTCCCTGCAGGTACTCCAAAATTTATCTTACTATCATATTCGCCAACCTTGCATTTTACTACCGCCATTCTCCAAAACCTTTTTCTTTAGTCGTTCTTATTTCTTGTAGCTGCTTCTCCTTAAAAGATGACCTATATCCTTCTTAATTTATATAAAAAGGTATTTTTTTTGCCATTGTGCTTTGTAATGAAATAATGTGCCATACCTTTGGTACCTGTAATTTATGTAATAACATGAACTCATGCAGCTCGCTATTATGACGTCACTTATTATTGCTATATATACGACAATGTAACCCGGAGCTTTTATCCATTGTAATCGTGTCTGACGATGAGCCCAGTCGGCTCGAAAGATCTCACGTGTTTTAGTGTAAACTATATTTTTAATTATGCTAAGTTTGTAATTAAAGATTTTATTTGATCTTAGCTTTTAATTTGTTTACGACTTTAACATCGTTCATCGACGGGCTTCTTTTGAATCTTCCTCAGTATATACATTTCCACGAAAATTAGATTACTTCAAGACTACTTGATAATTTTGCCATCCTCTTTAGGGCGGGAGGGTCTGTATTTTTTTCTTTTCTAGTTTTTTCATCTTCAGATTTATCACACGTAATTGGTGATGTAATTTAATCTCACCATCCGGAACTACTTTACAGTTTCTGACCTCCCTCCACTAGTCACCTGCACTCATACATGATGTACGTGAAAATTTCTTCTTCCACTTTCGTAAGTGATGTGATGTGCCTTCACTTCCGCTTTTCAAGGAGTGTATCACATAGAGCCACATCTTGATTAACACATACGTCTAAATTAGTTTAAATTGTAAATTGATGTATGAAATTTATTTTAAGATTGAAATTTAACAAAAAGTATACGTTTTGTATGAATTCCGATATGAAGCTTATGTTCTACATGCATGTTAAATGCTCTTTACATTTTAATTTTCCACTTGATTTAATTTTCTGCCTCACACAAAATCACGTGAAACGGTAAACGTGCTAACTAAATAAAAACAAATGTGTAAATATAACTTTTTATTCATTTTGCTCCGCAAAACATTCCCTTATAGGTAGTAAACAGATATGAACAGTTTGATGTATTTTCTAACATTTTAAAATTTGTGGAATCGTTTTCTTATTTAAAGGATTTAATACATTTATATATAATTTGAAAGAATAGAAAGTGCTTCAATATTGATAAAATTATAAATATTCGGTTATGTTTTCTTTCCGGTTAGGAGAGTTAATATTTACATAATCTGAAGAAAGGAGAAGCGTTGTAATATTGAACCAAATATAAATCTTTGGTATTTTATTCTTAGTTACGAGAATTAATTTTTACGTAATGATCTGACAGACGGAAAAGTATTGTAATATTAAAACATGTATTGATATTTGGCTTTGTTTTCCATTTTAGGCTGTATTTGATTGTGTGGTAACATCACTGAAGAATGTTGTGAATATTCTCATTGTATACATCCTTTTCCAATTCATCTTTGCCGTTGTTGCTGTTCAGTTGTTTAATGGAAAGTTTTTTTATTGCACTGATGAGTCCAGACTTCGTGAAGAAGACTGCGAGTGAGTTGTATTTTCTTTTCACTGTCGTGCTTTTGGGTGTTATAAATCATTGATCTCAGGCTGTTACTTTTGTGTTTAAAATTTTTAGTAACGTGTTTTCAAATGAAATATGTATTATTGATTAATATAAGAGAATATCTATTAAGGCCTTTATCAGTTCCGTTCTTAACAACTTTACGTGTTTTCTGTTTTTTATGCTTTAAAAACTTGCTTTGTACTTTAAACTATCTGTCATTCTCAGTACAGGACCGATGTGAAATTTTATTTCTGTGCTGAAACAATTTGTCCTCAATTAATGAATCATAATGTTTCTTCATATGAAATTCTGTAAATAAGCTTAAAAATCAAACAATATATAAGTTTTAATATTAAACTGCAATATTCTTGATTAACTTCAAGAGCAGCAATTATTTTTGTTAATATCAGAGAGCTACATCTATTTTGACTAGTTTTAAAAGACAACTATTTAGCTAACACTATCTTCATTAATTTTTTAATGCAGTTTTCATATGTGCAAGATTTGCGTGGCGTATTTAGCATTAACTTATATACTACACAGTCGAGTTACATTATTGTGACCACCTTCTACTTTTGACGTCAACTGCGCGTAGCCAATGAAAGAAAGCACGTTTCGTGAGCTGGCTTGGAGGATATATAAGGCGTGTTGTAGGCATTCTGAAAACATATCACTCCTTGCTGTTATGGATAAAAGGAGCGATTTATCAGATTTTCAAAAAGGAATGATTATCGGCTTTCGAGCCAAGGGTGGCAGTATTTCTGAAACAGCGGAATTTGTGAACTTTTCGTGTGCTGCTGTGGTTAAAGTGTATCGTGATTGGAGAAATGGCACCATTACGAATAAGCAACGTAGAAACTTCGGAGCACCATGTGCTATTGATGTGAGAGGTGAACGTTGGCTTCGAAGGTGGGTAAGGGCCGATCGTCACGCTACAGTGGAGCAACTCACTGGCCGAATGAACCAGGGGGCTACCCAAAGTTTATCTAAAACGACAGTTCAGCAAACCCTGCTGCGTATGGGGCTCCGATGCAGACGGATGGTCACTGCACTTATGCTAACGAAGGTGTATCGGCAGAAAAGGCTTACATTTGCGCGGCAGTATAGGAATTGGACCTCCGCTGATTGGCGAAGGATTGCCGTCTCCGATGAATCACGTTTTCTGCTTCATCGGACGGACGGACGGACGTTGGCGTATAAGGCGAGAAACATCGGAGAACAAACACTCTTCAACCATTGCTGGAAGAACACAAGCTTGTGGGGGCAACGTTATGGTCTGAGGAATATTTTCGTGGCATTCCCTGGATCCACTCATAGGTGTGGAAGTCAGTATGGACCGAAATCGTTATGAATTCATCCTTGTCGACCACGTACACCCATACATGCTGATTGTCTTCTCTAGGGTGCATGGGATCTTCCAGCATGACACTGCGACGTGTCACACAGCTGGAAATGTCCGAAAAGGGCCAGGGAACTCTAATTCCCCAGACTTAAACTCAATTGAGCATCTGTGGGACCACCTCGATCGTGTTGTTCACTCTATGGATCCTCCACCACGCACCCTCCAGCAGCTGTCAGATGCACTGCAGTCAACATGGCTCCGCATACCTGTGAACACCTTCCAGCACCTTATTGAGTCACTCCCAGCTCTTCTAGCTGCTGTCCGCACTGCACATCGTGGTTACTCTGGATATTAGCTGGTGGTCACAATAATGTGACTCGACCGCGTATAATCATAATGCATGTCGATTTAATATTATTTCCCTTTGGGTTACGTAACTCAAAAAATACAGTACAAATATTCACCTTGTGCAATGAAAATGTGTCACCACCACCCCCGGTAGAGCACTGGTCTAAGCGCTGGCGTATGTCCATTCGTCCGAGATGGATCCGAGTTCGAATCCTGGTGATACATGAATGCTGTATTTTTCTTTCGGTACTGACTCTCTCCCTTCCCTGGAGTCAGTCGCCCGAAATTAGGGACAGACGACTACTTATAGCACATTTATTTGCTCACGGTGGTCGTTAAACCTCCAATAAAAAAATGAATTTTCAAGTAAAATTTTACTGAACAGTTTAATATTTAGAGGCAATTTCTAATATCCAGATTCACGTAAAAATATATGTACACACACTTAGCTCATTGACTATACCGGAACCGAGGAATCCCTGTCAGGTAAAACAGGTAAAATTTCATCTTGAAGACAAATAAAGTGGATGAAAGAAAACAGTTTTGGTGATTCTTAATCAACAAAATGGACACAGGCTTATCTCTCTAAAATTTGGCATAGTAAAAAATAATGAATTTCTAGAGTCAATAATTGTATGAAAAATCTTTTCTTAAAAATCATGTTCTCTGTACATGTACCTGCTTTGTAGGCTTAAGTTAGTTTAATAGTGAAGCTATGAATAGTGAGAGTTATGAATCGTTCTAAGGATGACATCTTACAGCGCTGTAAAATAAATCCGACCAAGAATAATTGGTCATGTTAAGTACTTTTCATTTCGACATTGGAATAACAGATATAATGTCCAGGTTAAAACCAGTAAAACAAAATTATAACATGAGCATGTCTTCATATTTGTCGAGGACCTGCTGTAAAATGCTGCTGATATTTCTTGGAAGAAGTAACTCACAGTGGTGAAAACACTGTAGATATAGGTGATCTTTATAAATGAATCGCCGTTAAGATTTCTTTAGCATACAATATCTCAACAGCATGATCGATAGTTTTGTCCAATTACCCCGTTTCTGTAGATTTTAGCAATAACTTTTCCACTGAGTCGCTTCCGAGACTGTAAGTACAGCTAATTATTTTGCTTTTAATGAATAAAGTTGCCTTGAATGCATTTCAAGACACGTCTAGTCTGCGCTCTAATTATTTAAAGAACTTTGCTGCTTTGCTGTTTTGCTGTTCTCAATATGATCTGCTCTTAATGACGGGGCTTTTGGTAACTGCATACTGCTTACGTTGATATTCTGCTCGCTCTCCACATTTCGTGTGACGTACTACAGAGGTAAAGCACATTTCAAGACGCCAAATTTGCAGCGATAAACTCCTTCGGTGTAGCTTAATTGGGAGAGAATTCGGCTTCGGAGCAGAAAGATGCGAGTTCGATCTCCGTCACTGGCAAATTTACGCTCTCACTAATTAATACACAATTGGCGTGGATTAGGAACATCAAACAGAAGTCATCGCTTTTTCACGTTTTCAAGTGATTCACGGACAAATTCTCATCGGCCGCCACTGGGAATCTAACCCAGTGTCTTCCAGTTACGCGCCGGGCATGCTACCACTGCACCACAGCGACCTCGAATTTTCCAGACTCACATATGACTAACTGACAAACCACATAGCCGGTTGCTTCTTGAAGCCCCGCACAATGCTGGGGATTCACCAAAGATGGTAAGCAGCAACTGAACAAAACTAGAAGACCTTGGGTTCGATTCCAGGTGGCGGCCGATGCGAATTTTTCCGTGACTCACTTATAAACGTGGAAAGAGCGATGACTTCTGTTTGATGTTCCTAATCCACGTCAATTGTGTGTATTAATTATTCATTTGCCTCCTAGTTATTTGTTCAGTTGCGGCTTACCATCTTTGGTGAATCTCCAGCATTGTGCGGGGCTCCAAGACGCAACCTGCCATGTGGTTTGGCAGTTAGTCGTATGTCAGTCTGGATAATTCGAGGCCACTGTGGTGCAGTGGTAGCATCTCAGGCGCGTAACTGGAAGATGCTGGGTTTGATTCCCGGTGGCGGTCGATGAGAATGTTTCCGTGACTCACTTATAAACGTGAAAAGAGCGATGACTTCTGTTTGATGTTATATTCTCACATTGGCGCCCGGTCGTGGAAATGGATCTACTGGCCATTGGGTTCTTCCAAATATGTGTGATGTTCCTTCCACACATTGTCTGAAATTAATGAGAATTCCTTCTTCGCTTCAAAAAAACGCGTTATGCTTCTTCCACACATCATCTTGAATTAGTGGGAATTCCTTCTTCTGCAGAGAGTTACTTCAAGTAGTGTCTACGGCGGTCCCGAAACCTGCGATTTCGTGCCCACCCTTTCTCAAGGTTGGGATGTACGTGATGTACTACAGAGGTGAAGCACATGTTAAGACCACAAAGTTGCAGTGGTAAATTCCGTAGGTGTAAATTAATTGGGAAATCATTCGGCTCCGAAGCAGAAGGATGCGGATCTTCGTCACCGGCAGATTTGTGTTTTCACATCCGATATAAAAATTCCAAATATACTGAAGATGTCATGTAGTCTTACAGCTACAGAATATCCAATTATCTGTTTTACTCTGAATCTAGAACTGCATTTTTATTCTGAAGTCTACATAGTTGATGTTTTGTTACAGAAAACGTTACCACGTTCTTGATACCTTAAAGAGCACATCAAAAGGAAAACAGAAGTTGATTTTGGTGTCCTTTTAGATGCATGGTTAAATATTTTTATCAAAAATCATTCACCGAGGGTATACATTATAACGTTTTAATGTTTTCACAATGTTTTAAACTCGTGTGTTGAAATAATATTAAATTTCAAACAAAACACTTATATCATCACCAAAGTATCAGAGATCGATAGGCAAGAAAGTCAAGAAATGTAATTTACTACGACTTCTTTTATTGGCTTTCTGGTTGTCGAATTGCACACACTCTTAACCACAATTCCCCTTCGAACACTTCACACAGATTCGTTGTTATCACAATATCACCTTCGTAGATAAGACTATTTCAACGAATATCATCAAAACAGGGTTGTTCAGAATACCGTCGTTAAATCGTCGTACTGTTGCTCCCCCTTCTTTATTCCTGACGTGGCTTTTTATATACTTTTAACTCATTGTGGGTTGTTGCTAAAAAGTATAAGGATGTTCGGGAAAGTGACGTGGTGTTCAGAAGATCTGACTGAGAAGTTACATAATTTTGATAGAAATAGAAACTCCAAGAGGAAAGTTAATTTAGGATATACGTCACAACTCTTAAAATGTATAGCTGAAAAGCTGAGCTTTCCAGCAAGCTTATTTGTAAAACGAGGAAGATGTTAAAATATTTTTCTTTTATCTTTGTTTTCCAAACGTCTGCAGAAGTTCCATCACAGTATAAAACCAAGTAGGCGTTTCACTTATATATGTAAAGGATGTTTGGATTTAATGTCTCTTTTCAAGAATCTGTGCAGACAAGTGTTATAAGTATCTGTTATCCCCATTTACTGCGTTATGCCAATAGCAGCCCTTTCGAAGCCTTAATATTACACAATTTCATAAAGAGCTATCGGAGCCAGAGCAAATCTCTTACAGTTGTGATTATAATGAATTCAAGCTTTCTTCTACTAATGGTTTTTCTAATGGTTGTTGTGTTAATTATATCATGAATAAACTTGCCTGCTAGTAGTGTAGTAATAATAATGAACAAGCTTTTAACTGCTAGTAATGTTGTAGTAGTAATTAAGATGAATAAAGTCTTAATGCTGGTTGTTAATAATAACAACTAATGAAATAAACCTAACAGCCAGACAGAGATCTGACAAAACTATGAACTGAGAAAAACGTACTTACGAGAACAACTTTTTATTAGAGGAACTCTTGATATGATCCAACATACACTTCACCGGACACACAGCTACTCAATAAAACGTAGCTCCTTGCACATGAACAAAGCTCTACTCACATAAACGAAGCTCTCCTTACGCATATAACGAAAATCTCTTTACACATGAAACAAAGCTCTCTCGCACATAAACAACAGCTCTCTTAGGTATCGTTGAACGCGCCTATTTATACTGGCTACCATCACGTCATGACTTACACTCATTGCCAGATCTCATTCAGCGGGAGAAATAACATCTCGTTCAGTAAGAAGATAATTTACATAGGAAAATAAAATAACCAGAGATAGTAAAAATCAAAAGGAAAGTGAATCTAGAGTATACGTTACATGATGATTTAGAACTCTACGTGAAGTACAGAAAACTGCCAAGGTCAGTACATCACTTTGCCTGGTTACACGCTTTAATCCTATCTTTTTTGTAATTTTCCCATTCACTGTGTTTTTAGAAAAGATCACCCCTCGCTGTATTTCTAAAATACTCAAACTTTGTCAGCTGCTCTTCTAAAATTTTAAAATAAATTTTCTTCTCTCTGAGAATCACTTTCGATTTCTCTTAATCACTCTAAATATCTCACGGTTGTAATATTCTTAGTTAATTACGTGTGAAAGAATGTCAGTCTTATTCGAACATTGTATTACGTGAGTCAGAATACTGCTCTGATTTAAACGTTCCGTAGCTTTTATGTGATGTCCAGGATAGCTAACTACCCCATATTTCTTAATTGTACAATGGTTGGCTTGAACGGCCATTAAAATAACTAGTCTGCTTACCGAAACTTTTTCTTTATGTCATTCAAAACAGGTCACTTGAACGATTACCACACTTCACCATATTACTCATAGCGTGTACCACTCTTAAAGTATAGTAAACTTGGTTAACAGGTTAATGCTGTCAGCTCGAAGCGATATAAGAATCAACTTATAACAAACCAGAGCCTCAGAACTTCTAACTAGCAAAATATATCCAATGAACAGACGGAAATCACCTAAAAAGCGTCGGACCAAAGTCAGCTGGAACGCCACCCAGCTCGAAAGCTAGCGGAATTGTATTGAGATAGAAAATGTAACCTTTAAATTAGAAACAATTAAGGAGAACGAACGAAAATTTGCATAGGTACAGGAACTAAAAGGGAAAGTTATATTACAGTATACGCCACATGCTATCTATGCATGCATTCAAAAACTGTAGAAGTAATTTCTCTTTTATTCATATCAAATGTCACCAGCACTCTAAGTGACGGTCAATCCTAAAAAAACGAATTTCTCTAACTTGATGTCATTGCCACAATTTTTGGAAACATCACAACTTAAGTTTTAAACTTAGAAAAATATGCGTCTCTTTCTATTAACTGTGCTGTAAAAGACTTCTGCTTTGAAACTCTGTTATATCTTTACTGAACGTTTAATTGTTTTGACTCTTTTATGGAAACATTTCATGATTAGCAATTTTCTGATTTGGGAAGAGTCGCTGTTAGTGCTTTTTCAGAATGCCAAAGATGTAATGTTCTTTATCTTTCAGATAAGTTCAGATTTCTGCAACCAAATTGGAAGTTTTAGTACCAATTTCATACTCACTTCTCAGGTGGTGAAAGGTTTTACAGAATCTCACAAGCATAATTACAGCATATTTTTGCTGGCCAGGCTAGGGTTCTAGATTCAGATATTTCTATCAAAATCTGAAAACAATTCATTTTGAGATGTTGGAAGTCTCTTTCAGAACAATCTACATTATTTGATTGAAATATAATGTAGTTAGAAAGTCCCATCTGTTGTTTCGACTACCGTTTGTCAGTGTAAGGATTTTTGTTCCAAGTTCTGATGGCATCTCTCTAAAAGCATCAAGACATTTATTAATATAACCCGTAGTTTTGAAATTTCAGTTAAGGTCAATTTACAAGTTGGTCCGAAGTTATTATTTGTGAGGAGGTAAAACTTTTCAGTTCGCCACTGCACACACATGTAACATATTTTCCTGCATATGGTTTTATTTGAATGGTACATTTTGTTCCTACTTAATTTCCTATTCTGAGAGTGTGTTTTCCGTTTTACTATTTATTGTTACCTCTCACTGAAAGATATGTTTTTGAATGCATTTAAATTTTCAAAACTACTTCGGAATTCATAATCCATTTTTCTTGCAGAGGAGAATATTTTGTTTACCAAGGTGATGAAAAGCCACCAGAACTACAGAAGCGAGAGTGGTTACACCAACCGTTTCATTATGACAACGTGATGGCTGCCATGTTGACATTGTTTACTGTGCAAACTGGTGAAGGTTGGCCAGAGTGAGTAACAACTTTTCTCAATTTCTTTCTTTTTTTTTCCTTTTTGTTACTGCTCAAAAAAAGACAGTTTTTTACGTCAGATCAGTTATGCAAAACTTGTTAAAATATCCACTTGTACTTTTCTAGTCCGACTGACACAAACTGTTGTGTCACTGAGATTGATATCGCAGTTGATTTCTAAAGCAGGTAAAATCGACAGAAAATCTGGTAACTGCTAAGTCTACTTTAAAATTTTCTTTGCAGTAATAGGGTATATTTTCATGGAGAATGAAACACTAAAAAAATCTCAGTAAATTATCAAGACGAACAGGTAAATTATAATCATTTGCTTTCCCAGCAATATTTTACTGGTCCTCTTCTGCAGTGAATTTCTTGTACCCAACGGATCTCCACCACTCAGTGAGGTAAAAAACTTACTTTCGACCTGAATAAAGTCCAGCTTTTACTTATGTTCAAATTAATAAACGAATGTTTTACGAGTACCTGTAAACTGGACTAACGTTTTATAAGCTCCTATAACTTGGGATCTGGTGATCCTGATTTCCTCATGTCGAATAGATATTGTCAACAACTGCCCTCTTGCAGCGCCTAAATGCAGGTTCCTAAGCCAAAAGGCAGGCTGAAATTTCATGTAAAGTCTTGACCTCACATTTTTTGTATAGTTTGCATCAAAATATCAAGTGATTAGTTTCCCTGTAAAGTTTCAATTTAGAGCACTGTAGTCCTTGTTTTGCATTCAATTAGAACCTAGCTGTACATCTTGCCTGAAAACAGTTGTTCTAGGTTATGGATCTGGTGATCTTTAATTACCCAAAACGCTCATGCAAGTAGGTAATTAGTCTTCATATAGTACATTCGAAAATTAAAGAACAATTATGGGTAAATGTCAATTTATTCAGCTCATGTCTTGTTTCTAATAGTAATTTGGGCAATGTGTTGCGTAAGTCTGAGTGCTTCGCCAGCAATATAAACGAACCTCACTTACTTTATATTGCTGGCATGACAATGCGGGCAATATTTAGTTGTTCCCTTTTTGTAATGTTCTCTTTTATTATCCCTCAGTTTAAAAGGGGAATCTATGAGGTGAATATCTGGGCATTTTCTTCTAGGTTTATCCAGCAGCTTTACACTTCTAGATTAGCACTTACTCAGATTTTGCTTCTAAAACAAATAACTAACATTTCATAAATATAAGGCTACATATTTTTGCGCCAGTGCGAATGACTTTCATTTTCTCTTCCAAGGCTCGTACCTTCTGATATTTCCCGATTTGCAATATGAATTTTCATTTCGATTGTAAATGATTTGATAGCTTTTAATAAGTACTTTAAGGGTAGCTTTCAAATGACTTTTTCTTTCTGCCCGTTCATCAGTTTGCTGCGCTGATATTTCATCAAATGGCACATTCCATAATAAACTTTCAGTAGATAAGTTTCAGTGTTTGATTTCTATAACTGATAGTTGCCGTGTTTAATTTTCCCTTTCAACTAAGCAATGTAGCATTTTCTGACGTTGTTTTGGTTTTTGTGTTCTTATCCTCGTTATATGTTGCACAGTTAGTAAATATGCAAAGGAGGTAACTCTATAATTCAACTCTTCACTGAAAACATAATTCAGATTTAAATTATGTTTACCTGTCCCTTTTCACTGCGGTCTTAATCCTTTATGATAATAATGATGATAATGTGATTGATGTTGAATTTTTCTTAGTGCATTGCAAAAAGTAAGCGTCCACTTCGCTCGTGGCCGTAATCTCTACTCTCGTAAACAAATCGACGCCCGAACAGTGATCGGAAGTACGAACCTGAATCTTAAATGAGATATTTAATGGAGAATATCCTGAAGAGAGCAAAGGGACATCTGACTAAGGGAAGAAAACAGATTATAGCTCTGAGAAACGAAGATGGTTCTGTAACAAGAAACAGAGGTGAAATTTTGACAAGAGTGAAAGATCTCCACCCAATACTATGTGAAAGGGATGCTACATGTACTCCAGACATTACGAAAGGTACCAGAGTTCTTCCAGTCCTCCCAGCAGAAGTTGCACATGAAATCAAGAACATGAAACGGGGAAAAACTCCAGGAGAAGATGGAATTACCATAGACATCATACAAGAAGCAAGTGGAGAAATCGAAACAGTACTCGCCCAAGTTTTCACTCGATGCCTTAATGAAGGGAAGATTCCTGAGGATTAAAACAATCCTACAATGATTCTGCTACATAAGAAATGTGACATTGAGGATCTCACGAACTACGGACCTACCAGCCTCCTATCAGTGGTTTATAAAAACTTCAGTAAAGTTCTTTCGCACCGCTTGAAGGTGACACTGGACATGGATCAACCGAGAGAACAAGCTGGATTCAGGAGTGGCTACAGCACTATAGATCATATCCACGTACTGAGAGAACTAATTGAAAGAGCAAGGTAATATGAACTTCCATTATGCATGGCTTCTATCGATTATGAAAAGGCTTTTGATTCGGTGAAACCATCAGCAGTTACAATGGCTCTGAAATCCTGCGGTATTGAAGATGCGTACATTAATATTATTAATAACATCTATGAAAATGCAAGTGCAAAGATTCGGCTGTTTGAAAATACAACACATAAAAATTGGAAAAGGAGCGAGACAAGGTGACACCATATCTCCTAAACTCTTTAATGCCACATTGGAAAATGTCTTTCAATCACTGAACTGGGAAAACAAAGGGATCAAGATGAATGGAGATTATCTAACTCACATTTGTTTTGCTGATGATGTAGTCATTTTTGCAATTACCCCATCAGAACTGCAGAGTATGATCCAGGAACTTGCTGACAAGAGTAAAGAAGTGGGATTGAAAATGAACTTTCAGAAGACAAAGGTGATGTACAATGCTTTTACAAGAAATGAAGATTTATTGATTGATGGGGAAAAGCTGGAGATAACCAATACCTACATTTATCTTGGACAGCAGATATCAAGTGAGGGTCACATTGATGAAGAAATTAATCGGCATATAAAACTTGTCTGGAGAGCTTTTGGAAGAAACAGTATAATTTTCAAGAGCAATATGCCCTTATGTCTTAAAAGAAAAGTGTTTGATCAATGCATCCTTCCAGTGCTTACATATGGTGCAGAGATATGGACCTTAACTAAATGAGACATACAAAGGCTGCAGACAACTCAAAGCAGCGTGGAGAGATGCATGCTTGGTGTAACCAGGAGAGGTTAGAAGAGGTACTCGTGGAACAGAAAAATGACGAGAGTGGAAGACATCATGATCAGAATAAAATTCCTGAAATGGCAATGGGCTGGACATATTGCCAGAAGGACAGACCATCGATGGACAGCTGAAATTTTAGACTGGATTCCAAGGGACAGGGAAAGACCCAGAAAAAGACCACATGGGATGTGGGTTAATGAAATTCGAAAGTATGCAGAAGTAACATGGAAGAGACTGGCACAAGATAGACCGTTGTGGAAGAAACTTGAAGAGACCTTCGTCTAGCAGTGGATTGATACTGGTTGACAATGATGATGATGATCCATAAAAATGTGAAAGTAATTTATATGAGATATTTCTATTAAATCGTATTTTTTGCTGTTTACATGTATTCACGTTCTTTCTCCGATGAAAACACAAGCCTTTTTTTCTTTCCTTTTTCTGTCTGTGTTTCCGAAACAATCTTCTAGTACGTTTCGACTAAGTTATAAAGTTCGTGTTTGACAAACCGTGTTCTGAACAGCGATGAAGCACTGAAAGTAGTGAAGTGTCATTGGAATCATTGCAACAGTGAAAACAAAAACAACCATGTGTCATGTGAAAACAACCATCGAGTTGTATCCAATGCTATGAGCTCGTCTTATATATACAGCGGTAAATAGAGCTAATGCTTTTGATGTACAGGAGATGTAACGTATACTCTAGATTCACTTTCCTTTTGATTTTTACTATCTCTGGTTATTTTATTTTACTATGTAAATTATCTTCTTACTGAACGAGATGTTATTTCTCCCGCTGAATGAGATCTGGCAATGAGTGTAAGTCATGACGTGGTGGTAGCCAGTATAAATAGGCGCGTTCAACGATACGTAGAGAGAGCTGTTGTTGTACGGAGAGAGCTGTTGTTGTACGGAGAGGGCGTTTGTTTATGTAGAGAGAGCTGTTGTTGTACGAAGTGAGCTGTTGTTTTTGTGTTAGAGAGCTGTTGTTGTATAGAGAGAGCGGTTGTTTATGTGCGTGAGAGCTTTGTTTCGTGTGTAAAGAGATCTTCGTTTATGTGAGAGCCAGAAGTTTACCAAATAAAAGATTGTCTTAGTAAGTACGTCTTTCTCAGTTCATAGTTTTGTCAGATCTCTGTCTGGCTGTTAGATTAATTTCATTAGTTGATTATTATTAACAACCAGCATAAGACTTTATTCATCTTAATTACTACTACAACATTACTAGCAGTTTAAAGCTTGTTCATTATTATCACTACACTACTAGCAGGAAAGTTTATTCATGATATAATTAACAAACAACAAGCATTAGAAGAAGCATTAGCTTAGAAGAAGATGAATTCATTATAATTCAGTAGCAGAAGCGATATATTCATTATAGAGAGAATTCAGACCCAGTAGATAGCTTTTCTTCAGGAGGAGGGCAAATGTAACTCGGAAACATCCAGTTGTTGCTTAATATTAGAACCCTGCTGGCAGTAAGACATAAGGTTCTTACAATATTATTGCTGTACATATGGTATTTTTCTGAAATTACGTTTTCGATCCAAGCTAACAGAAAAAATTAGCAGCTGCGATACAAGAAAATAGTTGTATGACGTAGGTTGCAATTTTAATCATCGTGAAAATTTGCCTGTATTTGTGCTGTAGTACTGAAAATTGTATGCTGTTTCTCTCATGAAGAAATATTCTTTTCATTTTATATATTTTTTGTATTGCATTTGCACTCACAAATATTAGCATATTTTCTTCTTCTCCAAGTTTTCTTTTATGAGCAAGAACGTTTTCTTCTTTTGGTTCCTCCTCCACCCAGGAATTTGACTGCTGGCTCTGAAATCCTTTCCATATTTTGCTGTTTCCTTGCACTGTTCGCATGTCATTCCTTTCCGTTACGAAATGCCACCCAAATTTTTGTCTTATTCTCTTTTTTTTCTTCTAGAAGATCTTGTTGAAGTTTCAGATGCAGATCAGGTGTCTAAGATATTTAAATTTTCGTATTTCAATGTTTTAAAAACTTTTTGTTAGATATTCTCTTTTTATTGCTTCTGAAATTTCAAGAACCTTTCCATTTCATATTTTATTTATACATGATATTTTTGGAATTATCTTACATAAGCTGCATTTAAATATGTTCCAGATTATTTATTATGCAAATGTCTAAGGTGGACGTCAAGTAATTTTGCTTCCTATACTTCCAATGGAAAAACCTCTGTACACATTTTCTTCACAATTAATGCGTTCCCAAGGATGAAAATTTGAACATCGATTAAAATAACTTCATTTTATAACTTGAAATACTTAATATTTTCTAAAACATAACCATAATTATGCAATCCAACATTTGTTTGTCTACTGACGTCATCAAAGTACAGGGCGCGCCATCTTTTTCTGGTTTCACCACCACCAAAGGAAAAGTTGTTGATTTTTAATATAATTATGGTTATGCTTTAGAAAATGTTAAACATTCCAAGTTATAATATGAAGTTATTTTAGTCGATATTCAAATTTTCATCCTTGGGAACACACTAACTGTGAAAGAAATGTGTACAAAAGTTTTTCCATTGGAAGTATAAGAAGCAAAATTACTTGACGACCACCTTAAGAGTTGAGTAAAAGAGTGATCCCAACATAGCATTTTATTAGATGTTTTATAGGATTCGGAATAATAACTTTTGATATTGTAAGTTTTCGTCGTCGATGATAATTAGATCTAGCTATTTTTCTATTTCGCTTATGCATTTTTACTGTTTTTTTCAGATAACGAAGAGAGATATTGGACGTTATCTGTTGACTTTTTTTGTGACCATGTTTTTCAGGGTATTTTTATAGCGCTAATTTCATATTAACACTTTAAAGACCAGGGCCCTGAAATATTGTGTCGCTCAGAACCCCATAACGCCCGAAACTCTTCGTTCCTCCTTTCAAAATATATCTCCTCCCCTTTACAAGTTTACAAAGGATTAGTACTCGGTCACCACACGGAACTGTAGTTTTGATGTGCACTGACCTTCAGACGTTTCCCGGGGGCGATCACTGCATTCTTACAAGAAGAAGGCATGCGATGTCACGAGGGAAGTAATACCACTCGGGTAGATAGAAACGCTACCGGGGCTATTTTAAAAGCTTGTGTACGAGTGAATGATGTTTTATCAAAATGGTTTTCTATTGGTGCAGGAATCAGACATGATTGTGTAATGTCACCATAGCTGTTTAATATATTTATGGATGCGTGCATGCGTGATGCCAAGATGGGCAATACTGGTTTATGTCTTGGTAATATCTGTGTGTGCCAATTGCTGAATGCTAATGACACTGTCCTGTTGGCAGAGAGCAAAAGTGAGTTGCATAGTATGTGTTCCCGGATATACGAAGTTTGCATGAAATTCAAAATGAGTATAAATAAGGGAAAACCATTGTGGTTTTTAAGCGAAAACTGTTAGCACTGAATGTAATATAAGTCTAAATGGCACAGTGAGACCAGGTGAATGAGTTTGTGTATTTAGGAAGCATGTTTGAAAGAGAGAACAAATTGGATGGGGAAATTAGTAGGCGAGCGAATTCTTCATTGAAAGTCATAGCTGCTTTAGGAGGTTTTTACAGGAATGATGGGTTCTCAAAAGAGTCCTACATGGCTGTGTATGAAAGTGTAATTGTTCCTACTCTGATGTATGGCATTGAACCCTGAGTCATAGAATTCGTTTGTGTGCTGGATAACACTACTGGAACTCATTACCGACGGAACTGACTTCTTCAAATAATTTTAACCTTTTTTAAAAAAAATTAAAAAACTTCATAATGAATCGCGGCTCCTCAAATTAATGATTACAGTGGAGAGGAACTATGACTGATACTATGACTTGTATATCGCGATGTTAATTCCTTTTTCAATGGTTTTATCTGTAATGTTTATTATCTTCTCATATATCATTAACTTTTTTTTATTTTGTCACTATGAAACACTGCTTTGTTTGTAACTACAACTACTGACCTCAGTGTAAAACTAGCCTAGGGAGCATGGGACCTTGTCAGGCCTGGCTGGCCTCCCCCCCCCCCCCCGCTTCTTTGCTGTGCATTGTTTAAATTGATATTTTTCTCACACTGGTTTTTTAGCTCAGCAAAATAAATGAATTGAATTGAATTGAAATGCGTTACTTACGGGGGAAGGGGGGGGGGGTGTAGCAAGACACGTTCTGACTGTGTGAGGAATGAAGATGTGTTGCAGTTGTGTAATGTAAAGCAAAATGTTGTTAGCAAGGTGGGAACTAATATTCTTAGGTGGTTTGGCCTTGTTGAAGGAATGAGTGATGAGATGCTTACTAAGAAAATGTTTTTAGCCCAAGTGGCAAGAATAAAAGGCAGAGGAAGGCCAAGGAAGTCATGGGAGGATCAGATTCAGGAGTGCCTGCATGAGAAAAATATTATGAGTATGAAATATAGAATATCTTGTTAAAGGCGTGTGATGGATGTCAGTGAAGCCCGAGTTGTGTGTCAAGATTGCTGTAAATGGAGAAGTTTGGTACGGCAACAGTAAGTAAATAACCAGTTAAAAATGTATCTGGTAGTTCGGATTTCTTTGTGGAGCTAACCTCTGAATCTCAGATAGCAGCTTAGTGATATGTAGTGTGTAGTGTAGATAGAAACGCCTGCTTTACTTATTTGTTTAGCGACAAAAATGGTGACGGAGGGCGACTTCTGCTAATCCTGTAGAAGCCGTGTAAAATCAAGGAGCAGGTGGTGGTAGGAAACTGTACTTACTTTAAACGGACATTTTCGGGCGGTCGCGGTGGTTTGGGTGTTAGAGTGTTTCGTGCGTATGGTCGTTGAAGGTTTAAAGCACACGCAACACGTGACACCTGCAAGTCCGAGATATTTATTTTTAGCATTAACAAATACTTTTGTTGCTGATCTGAAAATCAGTTTACCGCATTCACCATGATTTTATTTTTCAAAATCCCGAATTTCGTTTCTGTCGAAATCCTGCAAAATTAAAGGAGTTCTATTCCTTTGAAAAGGTATATTTTTTTTAGTATGTTCATTTTTAAAGGTCAGAAATCCCACTTTTTTAAACTAGCATTTTGGTAATAAAAGTATTTCTTTTGTTAGGACAACGTAGCGAAATATCTAAAATTTCAAATGTAGGTATGACAAATGCAATTAAAAAAGCAACCATAGTTTAAGTCTTGATCAAGCTAAACGACGCTAATGCAGAAAAAATTTGGTTCTTCTGTGAGCGAAGTCGCTAACATTGAAATAGAGTGTTGGCGTGTAAGCGTGAATTTAAATCATTTAGCTACTTGATAGGGAAACGGTGCTACAATAGGTGTTATAACAAGTGATGATTTTCTCTATGGTGCAATGATAGTTGAATTTTTAGACAGAACTTTTCCATATAATCATTATGAGTGCTTTACCATATGTACGTCCGAAGTAGATTGATTGTAAGCTAAAATATGAAATCAGATTACCTGTCGAACTCATTTGGAACAAATTATTTTTTTACACAAGGCGTGTCGGAATATTTGTAAACACAACATAGTCCTCTGCCATTAAAACAAAAATTCTGCTGCAGTAAAATCACGTGATTGTAGGATTGTACTCTAGCTGTTAGAAAAAAGAAACTGCTGAATTCCGAACGTCACGCGTTACGTTTTCTGCATCTAGTCTTGGAAAAGGAACAAGATGAACATGCGACGAAACAGAAGCTAAATGATAGCCACAGACTGGCACAGAGTTTTATTTGCGTTTCTAAAAGAAATCTAATAATGTAAGTTTTAATTAAATAAGAATCATTGTAGTAGCAAAAGAGGTAATATTAAGAAGTGCTTTTACATATCAGTGTTTTATTTTTGCTTTCAGTGTGTTGCAAAATTCCATGGACTCTACTTATGTGGATTATGGTCCCTTGCCAAGATTCCGTATTGAAATGGCTATCTTCTATGTTGTCTTCTTTGTTGTGTTTCCGTTTTTCTTTGTAAATATCTTCGTGGCCTTGATCATCATCACATTCCAAGAACAAGGAGAAAAAGAGCTTGAAGAGGGGGATTTAGATAAAAATCAGGTAATTCTCTAATGCTTAAAATATTTGACATTGAGATTTTAAATTGGCATGTTCTTTTGCAAAAGTACAGGGTGGCCAAGAAAAAGGTGTTACAAAGTAAAGTGCTCTCATCAGGTCACCGAGCTCTATAATTGCGGTATGTTTTTTTCACAGGACAGTATAGAGATTGAAATTAGAAAACGCCTCACCATTTCCGGAAAACGCCATTTCAAAATGCAGTCCCTCAGCATGGAACAGCGACTGTTTATAGTGCAAACATATTACGGTTTTGGCCGCAGTAACGCCATGGTTCGACGCGAATTCAACAAAGAATATGGAGCCAAGTCTGCCCCATCAGAGATATCAACGCAAAACACATAATCGGACCCATCTTCATCAACGGAACTGTTACTGGTGCAAGTTACTGCCAGCTACTGGCCGAGGAGTTCGGACCCCGAGCAAGATGCCGTCGGATAGTCAACACCTACTGGTTCATGCAGGATAGTGCACGTCCACATAAGAGTTGCTGATGTGTTTTACTGGCTACAAGACACTTGCAGGACCGTATCATCGCTTTGGACACTGCGAGGTTCATTGGAAAGGGCATTGATTTGCCAACCTATTGCCCTGACCTTGAACCCATGTGATTTTTCCTGTGGGGTTATTTGAAGGACCGAGTCTTCAGGACTGGCCCCGGGACACTGGAGGACCTCAAAGAAGCCATTGCAGACGAAATCCAGGCCATCATATTCTTTGTTGAATTCGTTCGACGCGAATTCAACAAAGAATATGGAGCCAAGTCTGCCCCATCAGAGATATCAACGCAAAACACATAATCGGACCCATCTTCATCAACGGAACTGTTACTGGTGCAAGTTACTGCCAGCTACTGGCCGAGGAGTTCGGACCCCGAGCAAGATGCCGTCGGATAGTCAACACCTACTGGTTCATGCAGGATAGTGCACGTCCACATAAGAGTTGCTGATGTGTTTTACTGGCTACAAGACACTTGCAGGACCGTATCATCGCTTTGGACACTGCGAGGTTCATTGGAAAGGGCATTGATTTGCCAACCTACTGCCCTGACCTTGAACTCATGTGATTTTTCCTGTGGGGTTATTTGAAGGACCGAGTCTTCAGGACTGGCCCCGGGACACTGGAGGACCTCAAAGAAGCCATTGCAGACGAAATCCAGGCCATCAAAAAAGACGTGTTACAGCATGTTATCGACAATTTACTGTCCCGTCTCTATACGATGGTTTGTGGAGACGGTGGCCATTTTGAAAATCTGTTCTATTAATTTCACTTATTGCTTGAGTTTCTCTGAAAATTTCAGTAAACTTGATCCAAGCTGTGTCATTTTACTTTTTAACAACTTTTCTTGGCTACCCGGTATGTAAAAATCTCTTGACGCTTAAATACTGATCTTTAATTATTTTTCCCTCTAAACTAAAATGTTGGTTTCTGTTGATATTTTTATAACTATGTCTTTAGTACTGGAATTGTCAGATTAATGCTCTTCAGCCTCCGTCATTAAAATGCATACGATATAAGGGAGAAATAAAGTTTTAAAAACATGATATATTAATGGGCAGTAAACCTAAAAAATATTTGAATCTGCAATGCAAAAAATTTATTCCCAAAAATCAGAAGTTCTTGATCAATATTTGATTGTCATAGGTAACTTTTTTTAAGTAATATGCGCTACCTGAATTATGTCTATTTAAATCAAACAGAATTTCGTAAATGATAATAATTAAAGCGGATATAAGTTATTAAGGATAGTTACGTCTTCATGGATATATTCATGGATATAATAGCTACCACCCAGAAGAAAATTGCCGGCATATTGTTGCAAAGTGCTTCTACGTTGCTCTGGAAACTAGCAGTACAATTCCAACCTTAACTCACTGTTGTTGCCCGTAAATTGTATTGCTAATCGCACTGAGTAATTGAAAGTAGGCCGGAAACAATCCTCATTACCGAAAATTCTTTTTAAAAAATGGAGTAATTTCACATCTTATCTATATATATTTTGGAGTTAGAATACTTTATATATTAACTTAAACGAAACTTTCCGTTTAATCTGTAGCATAAAATCATGATCTCGGACATTTAACAGGCTAACCATCAGTTGCACCGCAAAATTTTATGTAGGCGGCTTGTGTATGCTTTCATGTTTTATCACGCCACGTGTTCTAAGGAATTTTAATACCAACGGACTACTTTTAGGTTCACTATAGACCAAGTGCAGTTAAAAACACTTAAAATATTATTTAATCACATCTTTCATTCCAGTTTGTGCGCGTTCTTTGTATGCATCCTAAAAGAATAGAAATAACAGGTATGGTTCCCCGCGTTTTATTTGATGAAAATGAGTCAGAAGTTCAAACACATTAACAGTAGTTTTAATATTGTGTTGCGCAACAAGCAAGATTTCTTAAAAGTTACTCTGAAAATTCACTATCGGTAATCAAATTTACATGCTGCTGAAATCAAAGGAATAATACAAAAAAACATCGATAGTAAAAATGCTGCTAGTTTCGCGAAACCCACTCGATTTATTTATACACATAAGAGATTCTTTTACAAAAAAGTTGAGAAGAATAATTTGACATAGTTGTACACTCACGTGTACTTCTGATACAATTTTTTCATTCCATTTGTAAAACACAAACTGAATATTATGATAACTTTCGTTTTACGCACATTTTAACGCATTCTCTGTCCTGTGTTACTTTGCAATACTTCATCTAAGTATTATTCAATAACAAACATCTGTGAAATGCCGCTGGCCCAAAGAAAATCACGCTTAACCATTTTCAAAATGCCGAAATATGTGCCTGAAAGATTTCCGAATTCCAGAAGATCACAAACATGAAAAAGAAAAACAATTCTTTGATCCTTATCTTTTCCCTAAAACGATACTTGCTGAACATTATTTTGTTGGGAAAAATGAAATTTGCCATGAATTTGCACTACCATGCGCACAAAAAACTCTCTGTTACCTGCTATTAGGAAATCAATGTTTGTTTATTGAGAGAAACTAATACAGTGTACACCCATATTTAGATTTGATCACTTCTGCAATGTGGCGTGAAACACTCTCAATTTATCTTTAACAGAAGGATGCTAATATTTGTCTCCTCCCCTCTTTTAAAGTTGCTGTGATCTTTGCATCAGTAGAAAGTCAATTATGTGTTCCCTGAGGCTGCGGTCCGTTTCATCCTAAAGTTGTTTCATGGGAGTGAGATCGAGGCTTTGCATTGTGCACCGTAGAATTTAAATGTTATTCCATTTTAACACATATTCAGATTCCGAACCGTGTGACTGGGGATATTTTCCTTTTGGAAAGTAAAAGGCCTTGGTCCATTAAATTGCTAAAATGTAGCACACAAACAATATTGTTCAGAACTACTGTGTAAGTTGCCCGTCCCTAATTTAGGGTCACTGGCTCTGTTACATGGAAATAGTTACACTTCAATTGAATAGTAACTTCGGTTATTCTATGTGAGAACGGTAGCTAAAGAAATTCACCCTCAGTTAAAATCCTGAAAGGTCATTCTTTCGTTGACCGGGACCTCCCACGAACAAACGGACCCTCTTCCCTATCCCCCTGTTGTTGGAGTACATCTCCCTCAGAGAGAGCCCACCAGGGATAATCCGAGTTAGCAATTAACAGTCAACTTCTTACGTCAAGAGCATCTTCCTCGGGGACAGATAGTGAAAGGGAATTGGACAGAATAACAATCATAAACAAGGAGTCTGGTTGGCGATTTAAGGAGAGAACGATGAAGGACTTTCCTCGGACACAAGGCAAGGGAAACGCTTTTGCACGGGATGAAATATCTAGAAGAAACATTTGGCGGGAATTACATAGAGAAAATGACCCGAAATATCCATCACCCGCTGGAAGTATATGCTATTTATTCAGACTAACTGATACTTCCCCTTTCTCCCCAATCTGAAGAATAAAGATATGTACGGACGAAATCATCTGTCATTACATTCAATTTGTTTAGGTATTTATTTATTTGCTTCCCTGCTCCAAAGACAGGAACCTGCACTCTTCTGATTGCTCAAGGAAAAGGAGAGGGCCAATGCCATAAGCCAAACACAACATCCATGCCTCACGGGGATTTGAACCCGGTCCCCTCTCGGAAGAATGTTCAAAAATCATCTGTTAAATCACTGCGTCACCGGGTCGGCGCTCCGATACCATGTTTCCAATTTATTTTTTCAGTTTAAGTGAAACACTTAGGTAATCGCTCTGAAATTCTTCGTATAGAACTATATCCTCCAGACTAGAGAAATGTAAAGCTTGACACATCACTGCACAGGATGGATTTCTATTGCCCTGCAGTCCATGTTCGATTAACGTTGCACCAAGCTAATCGAGCCGGAGCGTTAGTATTTGTTTTTAAAGGCTCGTGAACCGTAGTTCTTTCATGATAATTCAAGATATGCAACTCCCAACGTGACGTTGAGGCCACCACTAGCGCAGTGGTCTAAGCGCCATCTTCTCACTATGTGTGCGGGTTCGAATCCCGTTGGGCATGGATGTTGTGTTAGCTATGGCACTGGCTCTCTCCCTTTCCTGTAACCAATGACGGTAAATTAGCGACAGGTGACTGCTTATAGCCCACTGAGTTGCACACAATGGTCGTTAACTTCTGTCCCCCATACGTGCCATAGAGACGCTCATAGGCTTGTCTGTGGTCTCTGGCGTTAAAACTTCTCAGAAGACGTCAGTTCCTGTCTGCTAGTGTGAATTATCTGTCTTTTTTTTTTATCTTTTTTCTTTTTTTGCAACAACACTACTGGACTTACTATTCAGCTGCGAACCTCGGAATTTCTGATGCCACAGTTGACTGATACAATGGCATTATACTGTTTAAAAAACCAGTAGTATGAAATCTCGACATGATTTCATACTACTGTTTCTTTTTGAAACTGTAAATCCTTTCTTGCTCTCATCTTTCGACCCAGGGCCGGATTAAGGGGGGATGGGGTCTACAGGGGCTATAGCCTTGGGGCCCAACATGACCAAGGGCCCAGGAGACATGGGTGGGCAAATACGTAATAGATAGATAGATAGAGGGAGAGAGAGAGAGAGAGAGAGAGCGCGCTTTGTATAAAATAGTTTTGCTTTTGTTTCGTATGATTTCCACTTTGTCAGAAACAGAAGCTGGTAGACGAATAGATTTCAAAGCAATGAATTACGAAGGGTGAAGGTTTCATGCCGATGTGTACAGACAGATGGGTGAGACACAGTTTCAGCTTTATTACTACCATTAACAAATACTTCCCGATTTGCACTTGGAACAGTTACAGGTTGAAGTCTCCTGTGGCTTCACACTGCATAACAAAATGGATGCACCGAGAAACGTATGCAGTGGTAAACCATTAAAAAGATTCAAGACAAAATCTAGGAATCTTACGTTTTTAACTCATTTTCTTATGAAAACAATGGAAATTATAGTGACTTACTATGAAAACTCTGCAGATAATTTGTTAGTCGGAAGAATGCCCTACACGAATTAATTATCACAAGAATATTGCTACAGTTTCTTGTTTTAACGGATTTCATAATGATTCCCCGTCATAATTCTTTGAAGGCCCACTCAGATATCTTAGCCTTGGGGCCCACTCAAATGTCTTAGTCTAGGGGCCCACAAAGGCCTTAATCCGACCCTGGTGCGACCTCACATTGGAAATGACTTCTGGGCAACGCATTGCTGCCTTAATAGTCCATACCACGGTGTATGATAATCAGGTAGTCCAACTCTGGAAACAAAAATCGAACATTAATGTCATTTGTCACTAGATGGTACGACCAACTTGTGGGCCGATGACTTCACGCAACCTTTGCTTTCTTATGGAAAAAAGAGGCAGAAGTATTTTTTTAAGAATGCTATTGGAATTGAAAAAATATGAAACGCTTCGTGAACATTCACTTTTGTGCCTACCAGGTGTGATGTCGTCAGTTATAGCGATATATATTGTTGGCTTGGTTAATTTTAAGTATGTGGTGTACGCCAACTTATCTTAAGTATTGTGGAAGACGCCAACTTATCAGAAGAATCGTTGCACGTTCCTGTCATTGGAACAGGGAAGCAAATAAATAAGTAGTTAAACAAATGGAATGAAATGGCAAATGATTTCATCCACTCATATTTTTATTCTTCAGATTGGGGAAGAAAAGGGAAATATTGGTTAGGAATATGGACGGCTTTCTCTACGTTTTTTCCGCCAAATCTGTTCTTATCCCTACGTGGCTACATGCCCGCTTGCTCGTTCTCCACTGAAATCTCCAGACCTTCCGTTTATGACTTCCGCGTCCAAATCCCTTTCACTATCTGTGCCGTTGACGTAAGAAGTTGAACGCCCTTAATTGCTTACCGACGAATTGTTCTTGGCGGGCTCTCTCTGAGGGAAAGTGGTGTCCAACGACGGGGGAAAGGGGATGTCCTTTTGTTCGTGAGAGGTCCCAGTTCGTGAAAGAATGACTTTTCAAGATCTGTCGAGCGCCTTTTTAACTAAGGGTGAATTTCTCAAGCTGCCGTTCACCCACCAAAATAACCGAAGTTACAATTTAATTGAAGTTTAAGTATTTCCATATAACATCACCAAAGTTACAATTTAGTTAAATTTTAAATGTTTCCATATAAAAATATATATGCATATTTATGTTTTGTAATTGTACAGATTAGTAGGCACGAGTTGTTTTTCATGCTTCCACATCTTTATGTTGGATAATTGCATTTTTTATAGGTAGAACAGCAATTCCGAAGCCGCGGTTAATAGTTTTTTCTCATCATAAAATAGCTTTTATTCATTAGAAAAAAAAAGAGTGCAACGTTTATCTATGCGTGATTGTCATTGTTTTTGTGCGCCGCCATTTATACCTACATAAATACATACGTTCTGTTGATATCAAAGGATAAATTGGTGATCGTTTTGCATCTGTTGTGGCTTTAAAAGTTGATACACATTCTTTACATGTCGAATAACCTGTCCGACAGTTCGATACAAAACGCTTTTGCTCCATATCAAACACGTAAGAATTTAACTGATTCTAGCCCAACATATACGTATCTTCACTATGAATTTTAGTCTCCTTCTAAATTAAAAAGAGTTGACGTTGTTTAACTCCTGTAAAGAAATTTCAGCGTTTCTTGAATTTCAATACCACACATCTACACAAATTAATTAATAAAAAACACTTGTGATAAAAACACATTTGGCACTGATGAAATCATAAGCGCTATATATTCCCATGATGATTAGGGTGAACGATCGGCCCACAACTCCTGCACTCCCCCTGGCGAGTCATGACATTAATGAATTTTCTAACTGTTAACTGTATGAGGAACGTATCACCTGACTATCATATACCGTGATCCATACTTTAGCGCATTTCTTCGTCGCACAAAATACCGCAAACTGCAGACGTGTCTTAAGCAAACAATAACCAATTTTCAACTTTTAAATATTTTGAAGATATATTGATAGTTTTAAAATTTCCGAAAAGCTACATCACCATGGAATTTCTCAGTTTGCACCCAATAACGTGTAAATAAAGTTGCCTAAAACGCTCAGTGTATTTCGAAGTGCTTGGAATGAATTAAAATTTACCCTGCGTCAGTAGTACACATCTCTTCCACCAATGCTTCGTATAAGTGCCGGAGACATTAACGGTGTTATGCCAGATAAAATTACAAAGCTTATAAATTGTGAAACACTGTTGTATCATATTTCGTAAAAACAATGGATTAAGAAAGCTGACTATAAACGGGTCTACCATTTTAGAATATTGTTTATTCTGTCTGAATATTTGTTTAACTACTCCAGTATTTAAAGACTTAGATTATTTGAAATTTAGGGCCGAAATAAATGGATAAGTGAATATTAATAGCAGTTATGCGATCGAATCAATTTAGTGTTAGGCTATTGCGCATTCGAAGGCTAATACGTATTTTAAAGCCTTTTTATGTTTATTCATAAGAATTTTTGAATATCTGCGTGTTTGACCGAAATACATTATTTCGCAGTTGCATGGCATTGTATTACCTCACATTTGTAGCAGACTAGCATGGACAGTTTCAGCAAAGGGTGAAAAGTATGAATTTTGACATTAGGCTTAAATACATCTTGGCATTTTCAAAACGTGGAAAGCTGCACTTTGTGCACAGTAGCGATGTACCGTATTTTTCGTCATATAATCCACGGATTAGCTGTTAAAGAAGTTATAAATATAGGTTCTACTGGTTATACGCCGCTCCGGATTTTTATAAATCCGCATCATAATTGTCAGAAGAGGTCGTATATTTGGAAAATTACCTCAAATGCGTTAATAACAGGAAAACGTAAAGCAATACAAATATGGAGGTCTGCAAACAGATGGAAAGAAGTACATTTTTTTTAAACGTATGAGCGTTTTGACAGAAAATACGATGCAACTAAGGCAATATTATTTGCTCTCGCGGACTATTACGTGCTGTTGGAAGCTCAGATTCGTGGGTGTTGCAGATCTAACTATGGAACTGCGGTAATGCGGAAAAAATTCATAATTTTTGCTCTTCATTCAGGAAAGCATTTGAAAATGACAGTTATTTTTTTAATAAGATCGGCTTCTTTTTTCTATTTCTTTGGACTGCTGGGTCGTCCCGTAAATCGCGACTTTTCTATACGAATTTACAGTTCTGGATCAACCTCGCGGATAGGGATTATATGGCGATTTCTTTCGGAATTTCACGGTTTACGGATTGTACTAAGGATTATTTGTTCTTTTCGTGAATTTCATGATCTGCGGATTATATCAAGAAAAATACGTTATGCGTTAAAAAAAGCGAAGTTTCTTAGATCGTTCGAAATTCAATACATATGTTTTTGCAATAGCGGAGTTCTCGAATTCCTGGATTTGCCTTTCAATAAAAAAACGTTGAAAATTTATTTCCACAGTAATCTATTCGACAAAGCTATTTCAATAAAAAATCTACACTAGATCACACATTCCCTGTTTTGTGGATCTGATGCATAATAAAGGCATTTGGTAAGTGAAAAGTAGCCATCATACGTGGTGTAGCAGCAAAAAAATGAATATGAGATTTATAGATTCAAGTGTGTAACATTTCTGAATCTATTTTTATCAGCTCGTCCTCCGAGAATATCAAATAAAAGTTCATTCCTGTTTCCTAAATAAAAGAAGTATCTAGATATTAACTGTTGAAATAAGAAAGTAATCGCTAAGAAGATTGTAAAATTTGCCGAAATGAGAAATATATCACCTAATAAGAAAAACTAAGGTTCATCTGCTATTTAAAAGATGTCCACTTATATTTATAAACAGTTCATCTAGTAAATGATAAGGTTGTGATAACAAGATGATACCCCAAATTCTTGAGCACAAATTCTACCGTATGACGTACAATTAATAAAGTAGAAGCAGGAATAGGCAAACTGAACATCACAATCTGTTTACACTAACGGGGAATAAGGGCATGGGCCACGTAATCGTAATACTGAAAGCCGAAATTTGTTCCTCAGTTATATTTAGATTCAGAAATATGCCAAAAAATAAGCAAATAAAACAATATCAAAATAAAATGTGTCAATATGAATTACCGTATGCGTTTGAATTTAATCCTGCGTATAGTCGCTGTCATCTACTAATTTACGATTCAATTCATACTTTAAAATATTTAACCCACGCAAAATTGGTGTTCCTTTTTTCCCCCACAAAGTCTGGCTATATCATTACTTACTTTGCAGTTGCCTTGCTCTAGGAGAAGGCAAACTTAATCATCAACATTTCTTCAAAATAGGTTAATCTCTAAAACGCCGAGAGTGCTGTAAGCTTTTATAAAAATGTGTCGTTTCAAATCCTGAACATTGCGTTCAACCTTTTAGCTCCGAGAGGAGCAAGTGTTTCTCTACAGAAAAAAATCAGATTCTGAAATGAGACATGGAAGTAAGAAGTATCGGTAAGTATATGTAATCAGTAGATTATAATGAATTCAAAATTTCCTGTCAGTCCAATAAAATACAAATACTTTCGTCTAATTTATACATGGATTTCTGATTATTTTATGCATTCTCTGTTTGCCTATAATTAATCTGTTGTGATTCAAATGAAATCTTTAAGTATTTAATCATAGTTTCTGATATACAGTTTCTTTCTTTTACATTAGAAATCCTGCATCGATTTTGCCATACAGGCTAGACCCTTGCAAAGATTTATGCCTCAGAACAAAGAAAGTGTACAATATAAAATTTGGAAAATTGTAGTTTCAACTCCTTTTGAATATTTTATTATGGTGCTAATTGTGCTCAACACATTACTTTTGATGATGAAGGTAAGTATTTTTCATTGTTCGATAAAAGCGCGTCGTGCTTTTATACCTTCAGATAAATTCAGTTAAATGTAAAATGCTTGCATAACTCATAATTTTACTGTATATAAACGTTTGTATGCTCATCTCGATTGCTTCTATAGGTTTTATTTTGTAACCGTAAATGCTATTCTGTATTATTAGTTCATAGTTTACCTGTCTTGTTCTTTGTCGTGGGATGTAGATACAGCTCATAGATAAAGATCTCTGTTAGTTATAACTATTAGAATAGAGATTTTAAATTTGTGTTTCTCATATAAAAGTTAGTTATTCATTATAACTTCTGGTTTTATAGGTCTGTACTTTGCTCCTTTATCCTTTGCAGTTTTCATAAACTTATGATTTGCTTTTTGTACAGTGTATATCCCATTCACACACTTCCTTTTTTTCCGTTACTTCCAATTTTTTTGAGACTCAGCTAAGTTTGAGTTAGACGTTTTTCTGACATAGTTCTTAATTAAACTAGCGATATGAAAATGATAACTGAACAACTTGGTTTACTATCCACAGTGCTTCCCTTTTTATCTTAGAAGATTTTATATGTCGAACAGTAACTGTAGGTGCAGGTATACCCACACCGGACCACAGTGGAAAGAAGAGTACGTGTTTCTCAAAAAACGAATAATAAAATATTTGTTATAAAAACTAAAAACACCTAATGAAATTCCTGTTATTTGGTACAGCGGGATTTTGACACTACAGCTATGTCTTTAAATTTCAATTCAATTGCATATAAAACTTTCGTACCTTTATTCTTATAAGCCTTTATGATGGTGAATGGCCATTGGTGCACAATGTGTAATACCAGTCATGGACAAAACAACACACTTTTATATCGACAGAGAAAACATTTTAACACAATAAAATTTTTGTATTTCTTAAAAAGACAAATGATTTTTCCGTTTCTCTGCTTAACATATTGTCGTCTTTGAAATTTAAATGAATTTCATGATTTGTTTTATAAAATGTGGGATGGAGGCTTTTTTCATAATTTTGAGCGTTACTCTATTTATTACATACCACTGTACTTCATATATTTATTTTTCAGGATGCGTTTTTCGTATTTTATTTTTATGTTAACTTTAAATTGCCAAACTTATTGCAGAACTGTTATCTTTAAGTATCTACCATTTCGTCGATTTCGACCTTGCTTTCACGTGCTTGGCTATTCCTCTGAACTTAACTGTTAAGCACTGCGGCAAATCTCTACAGCGTTTGATTTCCACGTTGCAGTTGTTTTTATCATTGTTTCTGGAAGAAACTTGATTGAATGGTAAAGATAAACCTGATAATACTCCATTCCCAAGAAAATATTTCCATTGATATTGAGATAGTTCGTAAAGCTCATTTGAGAAGAAAGCTTCATAGAAGAAGGGAAAGCACTTCTTTGTAAATCATTGAACGCACTGAAACGTATTATTACAGCTTTTAAGCTATTCCTTGAATAAAAATCACTGTCTTTCATTTTTCCTGGTATTTTTTATTTATTTCCATAGCTACATTTCACTTTTCTCGTTATCATGAATCACTTGAGGACAGGTTAGAGGTAGTTTACACTTGTCATGTTGAAATTAGTTTTACTTTCCTTAAATTATTTATTAGTTCCAGTAGAAAAATCAAGTAGAAAATGTAGCAAAAATAATTGTTCATGCAATCTGATGATCGCCAGATGGGATTACTTTGATGTTGAGTGTAGTTGAGCATTGTTCTCTTTCTTTAAGTACTGGTTCATACAGAGATTAAACTAAAATACAAGATCAAACTAAAATATATGAAATTTGTTCATCGTGATTAATAAAAGAAGTTCCTACATCAATTATCATTTCTTACAATTTATAGTAATTACAAAATCAGCTTGTGTTGTTTAAAGTATTGAGCGTATAAACGGGAGTAAAGGGAATAGATGTAGCAAGTAAAGGGAATAGATGTAGAAACACTGCAGATGTAGCAAGCAAAGAAATTGAAATACATGTAAATGGATCACGTAAACAAATGAAGAATAACTGAATGCTAAATGATGGAATACAGAATAGGAAAGAAAGGTAAATGAATTTGAAAAGAATACAGAGGTTATACGAAGGAAGATATGACAAGAAAAATCAAAATGCAATTAAAAACATGAGATTTTAAATTTCACTGGATGCTGTCAGATAAGAGGAAAGAAAGGTTGCAACAAATAATTTTCAATATGAATTGCTGTCCATTCTTTTTCTGGTGAACAGCGGATAAGAAAAGAAAACAGTGATACAAAGCACTTGAACTAATTTTCTTGAAAACTTAAATTAACAACTTGTAGTTTGGCTCTGTTAATCTGAAGGTTCAAATCTTATATTACCTCATATCATGTAAGGTATGACATTCACGTATCATAGGCTTTAGTAGAATACATATTTTGCTGTTATTCTATCAGTTAATTTCCTCGTGCTATCACTTTCAATGGAAGAAAATTTTTGGAAAGCTAAATGTTTTACTGATAATGCGCATCTTTATCAAAATCACGCTGTTTTTGCAGAGGTAGTTCATATATGACAAATGGAAAATGGACGCTGTAATGGATAGAGTTACGAAACTTTACATCTGGCAAGTTTTCCATCTCTGTTTTCATGGGGTACACTGTAACACAAATGGAAGAGATGTACCACACGTTTTGCATCTATCACTTTAGAATAGGGATTCAAAACTGCGTAATAGTTCATTACACCACATTTGATTTCCTCATCCTTCTTTTGCTAACATTGTGTCGTTGTTGCCAGCTCCTTAAAGTAGATTACGTATGAAGCAAATCTTCAAAAACCGTTAAATATGTAAGCAACAGCTAAATGCACACTGGAAAAAGAATTTGATTCATGCTTTTGTAAAGATCAGCTGACAACATGAAAAAGAATTTTTTCGTTTGTGAGAAGCAAACCGCAATAAAAGACAGTTATTGCTTGTTCCGTTTACTTAATACTTACTTCGAGCTCAGCTTTGATTTTAAAACACAGTTTCCTTGCAGTATTATTTATAATCTGTGGAAAGTCAACTACATAATTCAGTTAAATAAAATTTTGTTACTTTTATGACTGTGGACAGAAGGCAATAATCTTCTTTCTGCAATAATCATCATCTTCTGGGATCTAGAAACTCAAAAGATGCCGTTGGTTTCGTCTTAATTTTGAATAAGAGTATTTCTGGCTTGTCATAGAATAGAGAAGAAACTTCGCAAAATATTGCTTGATTGAATACAAATTGACTTTTATTGGTAAAAATTGTGGCTGTCATTAAAAACTCACGTAATTACATTTCATGTTACTGATTTGAGCAGACATTCTATGCAACCACACCATATTTTCAGTATGTCTGATTAACTTCAGTGCAAATATACCAAGAACAGCTGCAGAACTTTTTCCTCTCAGGCATACATGAAGCACCCTGTGTTAGCCCCATATTCCATGATTTTTCAGAAGGATGTACTTGCAATGAAAGTGTTTTAACTGGTGGTGCCAGGGGCTGATGTCTGTATGCTCGAACAGTGGTGCGAAGAAAATAATGCCTAGGTGTTTATCAAAATGAAAAACATCTGATTGATCTGTTGGGATTGGTGCCGATAAGGTACTAGTCATAAAAGTATATCTTGTGTTTCACATAGTTTTGATGTGTGTGATTCTTTGCTTTCGTAATAAAATGTTCTGTCAAGAAGAGAAAGAAGCAGTGTAATCCCAGGGCTGTCACCCAACATGTATTTGAACATGATCCTCTGGACAACAATGTAACATATAACGAAATTTTTTGGTTTTGTGTTACCGCAGTTGCTACAGATAGTGATGTGCAGTAATGAAGAGCAGGAATAATATCCTCTGTAAACGGATCTGCCGGCAATCGTGCAAATGATTTCCACAAGATCCCTCTTTTCAGTTTTCCCTTGATGTGCTTTAGTCATAATTACTATTCTTCTAATGTGATATTAGACAAGTTGTTCGCTATAGTCACCTTCTGTTTATTTTGTTCTACTACGTAAACATGAGTAGAATTCTTTATCATCTACACTGCTGGCCACCCAAAATGCAACACCAAGAAGGAAGCATCCGATTGGCCTGAAATTCGCAGCATGCGTCGCGCGCGAGAGGACATGCAAACGATTAGCATTGCAGGGCATATGCAAATCATGTGCGCCAGGCACGCCACCGAGAAGCACTGTAAGAAGCGTGCACAGAAGGCGGGGTGTAAGTAGTGGAAGTGTGTTGTGCTGCCGGACCTGTGCGTGGGAAGCTTCCTGATGCCTCGTCGCAGAATACGGCAGTCATTCCAGCACGCTTCGGAGTTCGACAGAGGAAGAATATTGGCTTATCGCGACAGCCGTTTATCGTACCGAGACATCGGCGCCCGTGTGGGGCGACATCCAGACACAGTGAGGCGAGTATGGATTCGGTGGGTGCAGGAGGGACGGACGGACCGACTTGAGCGATTGCCGCAGCCGCGGCACGCCACCGAACGAGAGGACCGGCATGTTGTGCAGCGGGCATTGACGGCTCGCACCGCCACATCACGAACGTTAGCGCAGGAATTAGGGTGTGTTGCGCAACAACCTGTGTCATCACGTACCGTTCGACGTCGTCTGCAGGAGCAGGGACTTGTCGCACGGCGACCATTGCTCGGATTACCATTGACGTTACCCCACCGGCGAGTGCGGCGGCAGTGGGCCGTTGAACGCCGCACCTGGACTACGGAATGGCACGACATTGTCTTCTCCGACGAATCCCGTTTCTCCCTGCAACACCACGATGGTCGGATCAGCGTGTGGCGGCACCGCTGCGAGAGACTGTATGACGCCTGCACTATGCATCCCCATACCGGTCAGTCGCCTGGTGTTATGGTTTGGGGCGCAATTGGCTATGACACCCGCACCCCTCTGGTACGCATCGCCGGTACACTCAACAGCCACAGCTACATCTCCGACGTTTTGGAGCCTGTAGTCCTCCCTTACCTGCAGGACCTGCCAGCGCCCACATTTCAACAGGACAATGCGCGCCCGCACGTGGCACGCATCGTGCAACAATTCTTCACGGCCAACCAGGTGTCACTGCTGCAGTTGCCCGCCTGTTCTCCCGATATGTCGCCCATCGAACACGTCTGGTCGCTGTACGGCAACCGAGTGGTCCGGCAAGCATCACTTGCGGCTACGCCTGATGAACTGTAGTAACGTGTGGAAGCAGCCTGGACCGACATACCCCAAGCCCACATCCAAAGCCTCTTTCGTTCGATGCCGCGGCGTGTAGCGGCCGTTATTGCCATCCATGCGGGCCACACGAACTATTGATGTCTGCGTGTTCCGCAAGTCGCACGGGCCTGTAAGCTCAATCGTTTTATCTTTGTATCTGTTGTTATGTGTCCAGTAAATCTGGCTTTGCTATCTCGTGTCCTTGGTGTTGCATTTTGGGTGGCTAGCAGTGTACATTATCGCTGAGTATTTCCAACAAAAATTACTGATTTGCGTTTCCATAAAATCGCAAATATTTAAGATATGTTTAGAAATGAAAATCAGTTTTAGCACCCTCAGGTTGTGTGAAATTTTTGTTCTGGTTCGACTCTTCACTCCCCCTTGTATTTCTAATTATTCCCAGTTCTTTGAGATATTAAAAAATGCTTTGCACTTTTGATATAGTATTTTAGGTTGCTACATTATACTCATCTTAATGTTATGCTTCGAATTTTTGCTACATTCATTCGTTTTTGTGATTTCATACAGATATTTTGCGCAATTATGCATATTAGTTTCCACTTTACACCATAAATGTACGGTGATTGCAGATATAGATGCAGCTTTTTTTTACTGATGTTAAAACCAACTGATGTCAGCAAGTTATTAAAAAAATTCTTGAATATTATGCATAACTCCTAACTTTATTAATGTTGAAATGTTAGAGTATGCCAAACTTCTGATTGTTTTCACTAGTATGCTCGCCGGCTGCATAATTTTCTGACACATGTAATTTGGTATTCAATTTTAGTAAGGAGAGCAGAAAATAAATGCAGTCTTAGTCACGTTGGCAAAACGCTTTCTTTTCGGTAATCTCTAATATCTTACTTTCTTATACAGTGCAAAGAACGTCTAAAATAAAAATATGATTAAAATGGCTAGTCATAATTTTCCCGTGCTTCAAATACTGATTTAATGAGCATTTAACTCACGTCAAATTTCAGTACTGTTTCCGAAAACCTTAAACTAAATTTTCAGAATTTGGAGCAGCTATACCTTTTTCCTTAGTTATATATGATTAATCTACTCTTTGTTATCTGGAAAGAATCGCGTCATAATTTTAGTCAGCTTTAAATTAACGTTTTTAAAATATGTAGGTTAATCGAAAAATTTTAATAGGTAAGTCTTCCAAAATATCTTTGATATGTTAAATGCTGTTCTATAATGGCATGGCGTACATTTCATTCAAGTAATGTAATATTTCCACGTAATAAATATTTTTGTAATTTTTATGTAAAAGGATGTCATACGTTAATATTTTGTGCTACATTATATAATTCCGCTGCTGTATTTTTCTGATGTGAATTTCTTTTGACGTAGAGAAGCATTACATGTTTCATTTGTTCATACGTATATTTTACTTGTTGATTATGTATTAATTTCAATACCTTGTTATATCCCGTATGTATTATTGTTCAAAAGTGGTTATAATTGTCGCAAAGATTATTATTATACATTATTCTTTTCTCTCCGTTTTTGGCAGGGGAAGTTCATTATTTCTATTTACTATGCATTTACAAATTGTCTGGTCTTTTTTAAAGTGTTTACAATGTTCAGAAACAAATCAAGTTAATCATTTAATAAATGTCACTGATTTTGTAAAATTTTCAGATTCTTCCACCGTCCTGTAATTATTTTTAAACATAGTGAACTTCTAAAACGTTATGAGGCAACTTAAACCATAATTACAAACTACATGCTAACTTGAAGGATGAAAGCTCATAATCAAACAACAATTTACCAATTACGAAATTTTAAAGATCAGTTTTGAAATGTCTTGAGAAATATATCTGTCGAAATCATTAAACGCAAAACAGGTTCATTCAAAACTTTTATCTTTTATGTACATGTGTGCCATGAAGCAGGTTTATATTCACAGAATATTATGTTTCCTTAATATTTTGTAATAAGTAATTTTCACAAAATATGAAAGTACCCATTCCATTTTCACACATGCTGGCAGACGGTGAAATAAATAATATTCACAACATATAAAACGTGCGTTACTAAAACGTTATGCTTGTAAAATGCAAATTTGTTCTTCTGTATGCTGCAAACAGCAGCATATTAATTATACATTTTCAATAGCTCCAATAAAATGCGTTTCCTTGTCGTCATACCATTACTTTTTCTATGGTTATTAAAATTTTTCTCATTAACCTTACTCAAAGTGATTTTACTGAAGTGTGACTACTTCTGAGTCTGTCGCTATTGTCATTCAATAAGAGTCAACGTTTCCACGTTGGTGATATATTCACATTTTCTAGAGAATTAGAGTGTAAATATTTTTTTATCTAATAGTTGAAAACACGGTATGAATTCCTCAGTATTAAGAGAACCACTATTCTTCCTTGTTAATAACAACATATACATTCATCTCAGTGCATAAAATACTTTCCATTTGTCAGGGCTTTATTAATAAGTTTTCCTAAAGTCTTTTATCTGTTTCGTGACATAATGTGAAGGTATCTTTCTTCGCTTTATTTAGTTTCTGTGCTGTTTCGCTTATGACTCGAGTAAAATTATTTTTTTTTATATGGAAACTAAAAGTAGTGGTTCGCACTTTCCTTATTATGTACTCTTGTTTTTAGTTTCGTTTTTTGTAATTGGGGCCCTAAAATACTTCTGCGTATTTACTTATGCAGCACATATCTTTTATTTCAATGCCTTAGTTAGCGTTTAGTTTCTCTGCATTGTCTTATCTGTGAGGCTTTTCTAGTTTCCGCACTCTATACCCTTGCTTTATGAGCATGTAATACATTGTTAAGTATCAGAAAAGAAATGAAATTCCTATAATGAAGCAAAAAAGATACATTCTGTATAGAAGACAGCATTCTAATTTTTCATTCATCTGTTTTCTTCAGACTTGTCAAACTAAGGGCCCAGTGGGGAATTATGCGTTTAATACTGACGGTACACTAAATCTAATCAGAACTAGAATCTGTTCTTCAGTATTGGGCAATTCTGTGCCACGGCCATATCAAATGGACGCCAACTGCTTACTTTTTTGCATTTGAACTGAGACCATAATCACTAATTTCGCAAATATTTCGACAACTGAATATTCGTATCAGAACATTAGTTTTACTTTTCGGACAGAGTACTTTCACAAAACGATAAATTTCATAACATGCAGATGAAGCTTTTCCAATGTTGTTTTCTGCAAAAAAGATATACACAGTCGAATCACGTTATTGTGACCAACTCTTGCTTTTGATGTCAACAGCGCGTAGCCAATGGAAGAAGGCACGTGTCGTGAGCTGGCTTGCAGGGTGTATAAGGTGTGCTGTAGGCATTCTGAAAGCACATCGCTCGTTGCTGTCATGGACAAAAAGAGCGATTTATCAGATTTGCCATTCTGAAAGCATATCGCTCGTTGCTGTCATGGACAAAAAGAGCGATTTATCAGATTAGCCAAAAGGATGATTATCGGCTTTCGGGCCAAGGGTGGCACTATTTCTGAAACAGCGCAGTTTGTAAACTGTTCGCGTGCTGCTGTGGTTAAAGTGTATTGTGATTAGAGAAATGGCACCATTGCGAATAAGCGACGTGGAAACTGCGGAACACCACGTGCCATTGATGTGAGAGGTGAACGTAGGCTTCGAAGGTGCGTGAGTGCCGATCTACACGCTACAGTGGAGCAACTCACTGGCTGAATGAACCAGGGGGCAACCAGAAGTGTGTCTAAAACGACAGTTCAGCGAATCTCACTGCGTATGGGGATTCCATGCAGACGGATGGTCAATGCACCAATGCTAACGAAGGTGCTTCGGCAGAAAAGGCTTACATTTGCACGGAAGAATCGGAATTGGACCTCCGCTGATTGGTAAAGGATTGCCTTCTCCGATGAGTCACGTTTTCGTTTTAATCTAACGGATGGACGTTGACGTGTAAGGCGAGAAACATCGGAGAACAAACACTCTTCAACCATTGCTGGAAGAACACAAGCTGGTGGGGGCAGCGTTATGCTCTGGGGAACGTTTTCGTGGCATTCCCTGGGTCCACTCATACCTGTGGAAGGCACTATGGACCGAATTCATTATGAATCCATCCTTGTAGACCACGTACACCCATACATGCTGATTGTCTTCCCTGGGGCAGATGGGATCTTCCAGCACAACAATGCGACGTGTCACACAGCTAGAAATGTTCGAGAGTGGTTGGAACAGTACGATGAAGACTTCAAAGTATTTCCCTGGCCCCCTAATTCCCCAAACTTAAATCCAATTGAGCATTTGTGGGACCACCTCGATCGTGTTGTTCAGTCTGTGAATCCTCCACCACACCAGCACCCTCCAGCAGCTGTCAGATGCACTGCAGTCAGCATGGCTCCACATACCTGTGAACACTTTCCAGTACTTTATTGAGTCACTCCCAGCCTGCCTAGCTGCTGTCCGCGTTGTACATGGAGGTTACTCTGGATATTAGCTGGTGGTCAGAATAATGTGACTCGACCGTGTATGTTCTTTCTGCAGTTAAAATATATGCCTCTATTGATTCCAGTCTACCCAGTGCAACAATCCGGTTGAAGTTCCAAGATTTTGGTAACATATGATTTGTTTTATTGCATTTTTTACAGTTTTGTAGTCGATATGTAAAGCGTTCTTAATTTTGTTTTTCCAGTCATGGAACACGATTTTTTAAGGATACAGCTTCAATTTATTTTGTTTTGCCTATATTGCTGGATTTTGTTGATACACACGTAACTTCAAACTTTCGCACAACTTCTACCTCGTCATCTCACTTAACATTTGCTCTTTATTTAAAACAATTCAGTACGTTTCGGAACGAGGCTAACGATAATTTTCACACCGTTTAATTATATGATCATGTAACACTGAAGTTTTAACATGTACTATGAATATTTAGGTGAAATTTAATTTAATGTTTTCCAAACTGCATTTAATCTTAATGTTTTGAGGTCATTTTGCAATGTGCGGCATAAATGTGTATCCCCAGTAATAATCAACCTTGCTTAAACTGTACAATTATGTTGGATTTTTATTCTCATCTCTTCCAGAAGTCAGTGCTTTTGCAGCACAGAGATGCCCCTGCCAATGATGAAGCTGTATTTTACTGTGCATTATTATGAAAATTGACATTTTTGCTGTCATATGCAAAGACATATTTGTGTTCATTTAATTTATGTAAATATGCAGTTAGAATTGTTTTATTAGCTTTAATATACAGAGATACTACATAAGTAAATTATTACTTGATCAACGGAACATTTCCTCTCAACTATAGTTTACTTCTAAATGTTTATTAAATTTGGTTTCAAACGTTTTGTTGAATTATATTTAAGTTTTGAAGTGCTCCCTCATCTACACATACTTCACAAAATACTGTGCTCCCACCTAATATTTGTTCGTACCATAAAATGAATGTTCCTACAGTTTGCTCAATACGTCTTCCTTGGGCCATCGCATACTTCATGTCAAAGATTAAGAAATTCTTCATTAAGTTTCAGGGAGCTACAGATCCCTGACAGTATGTCAAATATTTCACTTTGAAACTACCAAAGTTATGTTTGTTTGCCAAATGTACTGCAACTTTTGATGACTGCTCTGTGTGGATAACAGTGCAATTGTGGCTGTTTGTAGTTTCAGGACTCCTGGCATTTTTCTGATTTAAAAGCCCAGTATTAGCTAAAACAGCATTTATCTCTTGAAGATGATTTCCGAAGCACTTTTTCGCTATCGTTACCAAATACAAAGAAAAAGACTGACAATGCCTTAGGACCTCACGAAAACTCTGGGTAAAATTCAGTATTTCTTTTATATTTTAACGAATGAAATACTATTAGCACTCTTTCGGCATTAAAAGTTGGTCATTTTCAACTGACGTTAGTTAATGTTTTAGTAATTTATATTAGCGATATGCTTTAAACAGTAAGTACGATATCACAAATATTTTAAGCATGCACATAAAAGACGAGTATTAATCTGACGCATCTTGTATTAAACCTGTGCATTAGGGTGGATCGAAAAACCCCGAAATTCGCTGATCGAAACTCCCTAGTGCAGAAAAGTTGTGAGTGAGTACCACTAAGAATTGTGTGAAATATTTTTCGAATCGGTTTATATCTTTGGCTCTGACCAGAGGTTCAAAGTTTGGAAATTTCACAAAAAACATGAAATTTTTGATTGTCCGTCGAAAATACCAGAATTACTCGGATAGAAATGCTCTAGTGCGGAAAAGTTGCGAGTTAGCACCACTAAGAATTATGTGAAATATTTTTCGAATCGGTTTATATCTTTGGCTCTGACCAGAGGTTCAAAGTTTGGAAATTTCACAAAAAACATGACATTTTTGAGGGTCCGTCGAAAATACCAGAATTACTCGGATCGAAATGTCCTAGTGCGGAAAAAGGTTTTAATAATAATCAACAACAAATGTGTAAAATGTAATTCCAATCAGTTAATTTATTCGGCTCTGAGCAAAGACTCAAAGTTTCAAAATTTTACATAAAAAACACAAAATGTACATGTTTGTTTATAGATTAAAATTCGTCTCCGACGGCTCATCATTGTTTCATAATTATTCAGTTTTACTACGTCTTGAGGTTGATTTGTTGAAGTCATATTTGTGATCAAACTGAGACATGATCTTTCTAGACAGTAGGGTGGATCGTATGTATCCATCCCTATTGTCGTGCCCACACACTCGAGGGGATGCCTCAGTCACTATTTTCACTATCCGCTCAACAGCTTGCGTGCGACACGGAAATTGGGAGAAATCCCAGCCGTTGGCCTTTTCATGGAGACTCATCATTTCCTCTGAGCTCACTCGGCTCAAGACTGGCGGTGGTGTAACTTCACAGTAAAACCATTCGATAATGTCTATGTAGACCTTGGCTTCAAAGTTAAGCTTACGCACAACAAAGCTGCAACAACAGTCCCTCTTGTCTAGATTATTATCTGTGCTGCGAGCTGTCTAATATCGGTTTTATCATTGTAAGCATAGCCAACAGCAGATTTTCAGGGGAAGCAAAGAACGCATTTCTAGCAATGACTGATTCAATAACCTCTAGTAGGTTCTCTGGCAAGAAACTAGATCTGTTAACAAGTTCCCATAAGTGATTTTCACCATCGTTGATGGCGTGTTTAGTTTTGACAGTAAACCATAATAATGTGTAAACGTTCTTGACGTATTCCACAATCTGCCTGAATTCTGAAGATGGATTTGCAGTAGCGATGCATAGCCTCAATAATATGTTTGCAGTTGTCAGCCGACAGGAGTGTAAGAGCGGCCCTGGATTACGTTTACTGAGGTCAGATGAGCAGGTGCCTGATTGAACTGCATGTGAAATTTCCAGCAAATATTTTTGGTCTGTACTCAAGTCTGAAGCTGTAATTGAAGGTAAATCACAATCCAGGTGTTCATATTTGACTACCGGTAACTCTTCGCATCCAGGAAGTTGATTACCTATGGGACCACATACGACTTGGGACCACGTGTTGGGCCAACTATATGTTTTAACACTCAGTATCCAAAATAATTTTACGTCTCTCGTTGAAACAACACCTTATGACATCTTCATATGTCGGAAGCTGGCTGTCACACAGATCTTTCGCGTTTCCAAAAATGGGACAAACAAACGTTTGTCTCAGAGGAGGCTTTGAACTTGAAGAATTTGGAATTGCCATTGCATTCGTCATTACGCCAGCGAAGTTATACTGCAGCAAATATCAAACATATCAAACTATCGGAAATGGCGCGGCTCCGGTGGTGGCCTCGAATACCCTCACCCACCTACCCAACCCCACGCTGGTAAGAGCACAGGCGGCCAATTTCATTCTGAGGAGAGTAGACCAAGACAGGATGGCTGGATTGGCTGAAAGGGAGCGTGAACGCGAGTGTATTATTGCAATACATTTCGCGTTTTTTATGTAAAATTTCGGAACTTTGAGCCTTTGCTCAGAGCCGAATAAATTTACTGATTGGAATTATACTTTATACATTTGTTGTTGATTGTTATTTAAACCTTTTCTGCACTAGGGCATTTCGATCCGAGTAATTCTGGTATTTTCGACGGACACTCGAAAATTTCATGTTTTTTGTGAAATTTCCAAACTTTGAGCCTCTGGTCAGAGCCAAAGATATTAACTGATTCGAAAAATATTTCACACAATTCTTAGTGGTGCTCACTCACAACTTTTCCGCACTAGGGAGTTTCGATCAGAGAATTTCGGGTTTTTTGCATGTCTGCAACACTTAAAAATGAAAAACGTTACAAAGAGTAGTTACGTTTTATGAAAAAGACTAGGGTAGGAACTTTACCAAAAATCAATATGCACTCCCAACATTATTACCATTTTCAAACGATATATGCAAATAAAATATGCAATTTAATATACCCCAATTAAGTCTTAAATATTTGTATCTTGGAAAGCATTGTTTTTCTAGAAACCTTTCTATTTAAATATTTTGCAAGCGACAGAAGCATATTTTAAGCGGTTACTTTTGGTAATTTCTTTTGGCTTTCATTAGTAAATGAAAAAAATGAAAACTAAATGATAAGACATTCTGTTCCCCGTTTTAAGAAATGATGGTTAATTAGAGTTACCAGGAATTTTACTTGAGAATTTCTCGTCTTCATTTACTTTAAGAAACATTTACTTATGTATGGTCTCTGTATATGAATATTAAATATAACAATTACTAACATTTTGTACAGTGTGATTGATTTATGGATAATTTTTTGAGTTATTGCATAATTTTAGTTAATCCCCAAAAGTGATGGATTTTTGTATTAGTTAGAAGAAAGGCCTTAAGAATTTCTTCAGTACTTTGCTGAAAATTGGCACTCTTGTACCATGTTAGAATGACTTGTGTCAGTTTATGCTTTCCTCGTTTACTTGGCATGAAAGTAGCACAAAAGCCTGAGCTGGAGATCCACAAGCATGCTATGAATGGCATTAAATGCATCTCAGCTGAAAAAGTTTGCTTCCTTTTTCAGTTTTTGACATGAATAATGCAGGCATATGCACTGTATAACTGCATTTGTAAAGTCACTACCCTATATGGCAAACAATTTTTTGAACAACATTTTGTAAAATTTTAATTCTCATTCTGTTTTACAATAATGTTTTTTTCGTTTTTGGAACACACTCAAAAGGCTTTTACTGCAGAGCTGATATTTTTACTGTAATGGCAGCTTCCATTACACAGTTCTTTTGCCTTACAGTTTTTGATGACCAAATTTAATTGCAAAATAAATTAACAAGCACGTTCAGTACGTTATGAAGAGATAGGACTTCAGGACTACCATCTTTTTGTGTTCTTAACTAATTCAGTGTATACTGAATTGATTCGAAGCTAAGTAAATGTAAAGTTTTTTAAGTAGTGTTTTTTTTTTAATTTTTGAAATCAGCTTCAGTGAAAGATAAATTTTTTCCTTGGGTGCATAGACTTTAAATGAGAAAGATATATTTGGGCAGCTGTTATGTCATTTTTTATAGTTTTTCATTGACATGCGACAGAACTGAACAGTTTATATGTTTACAGAAATTTACCGTTACTGTAATATGCTTTGACACCAGATGTATTCAAATGTGTGTTTTAGAGTATTGAGTTTCAGAAAAAGAAAGAACTGCACTCAAAAGTCTTTAGAACTATAGTATCTTCCTGGAAACATTTTTCTTTTCTGACTTTTAGAACAATTTGAACTCCGTATTTATCAAAAAATATGTTACCTTTAATGAAAGCACTATTAGCTTCACGTTTTATGTTAATGACTGTGAGTTATTAGCTAAATAATTTCTGCCTGAAAAGAAATAGATTTAATTATTTTGCTATGGATACGCATGATAAGAATAAGAACTTATAGTGGAGCATGGTTTTACAGTGGATAGCACACACAGGATTCTTATGCTAATCCTTCCCCATTCCTTCCCCTCACTTTAATTTTCCATTATTTTGTCAGAAAATAAATTCTGGATGCTGTGAATACTAAATCAAGATTACTGCAATTCTTGGTTTTATCTTCTGTTTTGATGAACAGAATCTGTGACTAGATTTAAATTTCTTTGATGAAATCATACTTTTTGTGAGTTAGATGATGCTGTGTTATATATCATATATGAAAAAGTGTTATTCAAACATTATTTTCGTCATCATGTAAGATTTATTACGGAATAATCAATAATTTGTATTTACTTTGTTGTAATATTTTAATGCTTATCCTGGTAATTAAACTGAAGGCACAAATCACTGAAGTATCATACATACCAGAAGGTATAGTGTACAGTACAAAACTTTATAAGCATTACATAAAACTTTAACATGCCAAATATATTAAATATATTTATGATAAGCCATATAAGTTCAATGCAATATGATTTTTCTTTCCGTTTAGCAGTTCAAAAAAGAATGTTTCTGGACGTCAATTGGAAACCAATGTCAGTTTATGCTTTCTGATATTGGTTTGTTCAGCAAAATACTTAATTGCATTTTACTGCAAACTAATAGCATATTGTGCTACGTGTAGTTCTTATAAACGTTGGAAACGTTTCCAAAATACTTGACAAAGGACTCGTACAGACATTTTTATTTTCAAGTTTATAATTAACTTTATAATTCTTGTTCGTTTTGAGCTAAGCTCTTCGCTGGGAAAATGTCAGAAAAAAGTCTTATTGCTTGCCACGGGAGAAAAAGCGAAATGAATATTATGTGTAACCCTCCTAATCAAAACATTCCGGAGTCTGGCCACAGATGTATTGAAATATCACTCATGCAAAACTGCTTCTGGGAAAAAAATTACACCGGTTTTAGAGTACAATATATGTACACTGTCGACAAAGCTATACAGTATGGAATCGTGTGATGGTGGTAAGCCTATGACAACGAATGTATCAGTCAAGTCAATGTACGTACGTGAGATTCGTGAATTAATGGATCCATGGCTTCTCTTGGAGTACCAATTCTCCTTCTTCCAATCGAAAAGCTTGCGATAATTGCTTTAAATAATTGCAATTGTGTGACACACACACACTTCTGGTAAACTGTGCTTTGATATCGTTTAAGGACTCAACGAAATTCAACGAATTTGAAATGTGTCTAAGATTTATTTTCATTGTTGTAGGATAAAATCGTGAAACACCATCCTTTTTCGAATTCTTACATGGATGTGGTAATAATAGCATCTTAGTGATTGATACTGCGTATAGAACCGTACAGTGATGTAATTACTACTACGTTCATGAGATCTGAAATAGTTTTGCTAAGGTAGTAATATGAAGTTGATATGCGATTTGTCTTAAATTCTCCTTACTTGTGAACTTGGAAACTATTTCATATAGCTGAAACTATGCGAGAAAAATCACCAAGGACCTGCATTAAGCCCACTATCGTTTGATGTGATTACCAATATAGCAATATCAGGTATTAAAAAAGCAACCCCGTTGATTAAGTTGTATAAAAATGATGCAATGCCTTGTGCCAACATTAAAATCGAAACAGAAGAAAAATTGAAGAAGTACGTTTAAAGATAGATGGATGAAGTTAATTAGTACCAATTAATATCTAGAAACAAATCGTAAAAAGAGTGCGAGGATTTAAAGGACTAGGATCAGTGATAAAGAAAATGGAAATCTGAAGGAATGTGTGAGTACTACAGTTTAGGCAAGATGCATTGAAAAGAGGAAAGCAGCAGGTACAACATGTAAGACAGGTTGCTGAAGTGCCTGAACAGTAAAGTTTTCATAATTGTTATGTGGCAACCAATGCTGTACTGAACTGAAACTTGGCCAACGAAACGAATTATGGAGAAAAAGATAAAAGATGCAGAAATAAAGATGATGAAGGGGATTCACAGTATATCGAGAAGGATACGGTTAATAATGAAAACATTTTGAGCACGCTTAATTGACAGAGGTTTTAGAGAAGGCTGAAGTACTAGCATGAAATTGATATGGACACGTATTTAAAAGGAACCAAACGTACGTATAGCGTATATTAATGAATATGGGTCTACCTTTAGAAGAAAACCTTGAATGAGATGGAGGAATTGTTTAAGTTTGAAGAGTAACATGAAAAAGCAGAATCTAGAGTAAGGCAGAGCGAACAGAACTGAGTGGAGAAGAAAGACCTGCAGCAACAAGCCTCCTTAGCTTTGAGACGAATCATACTGTAGGGAAAGAAATGAAGCTTCTTTTTTGTGTTTTCCGTTCCTCTTTCATGCTTCTGTGAATTGATTCCTCACAAACGTTTTTTATAAGAGTGTGCATCGTTTAGAACCGTATCCTTTCATAAAAGATAGATTCCTATCACTTTGACATTAGATTCATCATTATCTGGATGCCATTTTTCGTTATGTTATGGAAACAATGTGTGAAACGTCCGTGTTAACATCTGATGAAAATGTTGGATTTACCAAAGACTAACGTTATGAGCTAACAGAATGAAAAATTGTGCTTTAATTTTGAAAGTCATCGTATATAAATTTCTTTCATTGTTAGCAATGGCTTTGTAGTAAAGTTTTCGTAACGCAGAACTGCCTTCTAAAATTGGATGGATTAAAGAATGGAACGATTTAAATTCATTGTTTTCATAATACTTCACGTATTTGTATTTAAATTTGCTTGACTTAATTATCATTTCAATGATGCGCCTGTGCTTGGAACAATCTCTGATCTGTACGGCCCATCTCCAAATCAGAAATATGTGCAAATCCACTCATATTTTCATTTTTGATTTTCTGGAACATTTGAATGAGTTTGAAAGAGACAGAGCATACGTTTTAAACATTATGTAGGACTTAAGCGTTAATATTTTGTAATACACTTAACACCATGATGCGTTTGTCATATTTCGATCGATTGCTTAGTCTTGTTTACATTTTTTACTTTATTTCTTCAGCTAGATTAATTAGTGTACTTTGCTTTCCATTTTTTAAATCGTCTTTCTCAGAATCGCCTCGTGGGAAAGGTTTCTTGGAGACAGCAAAGTTTAACATGACTTCAGCTCAGATGATGGCTGTCACGCATCGTAAAAACTATACTTACCAGTGATATTTGATGTGATGTGTATTTTTAATTTCCCTAATACCTACTTCCATGCGCTACTGGACACAAAGGATAATACGAATTTATATCGACTTAGTGATCAGTTTCCTAGGTTAAACTCTCATGTCGACTTATAAAAAAGCTGAAAATTATGACTTTGTTATCGTATTATATTGACTTTTTTGAACTGCATGTGTCCTAACCGTTTAGTTATTTGGATATGAAATATGAAAGATCGAAAATGGTCTCTCACTTAGCTAAGCTGTGAAATATTACAGCATCTGAAATATGGAAAGATATCCCAATTATGCATTGAATAACATGATGCTTGTTTCGAAATGGTGGCACACCAACTTATTTCTGACAGCGTGTGTACAGTATAATTTTTATATACAAATGTACGAAATACAATTACCGTTTCAGTTCAGTTCTCCTTAAAAGGGCCCAACTCTCCACAGCGTTGTTTTACCGTATTTCCTAGCACAAGCCGTAAGTTTTGGCATTGCAGACTTTTTCGGAATTCCAACTGGCATGAACTGAAATTTGCATTGACCTCATGTTTTCCAGATAGTTTATTCTGTTTTAGATCCTTATATGCTATTCGAGACTATTATTGTTTGTACTATCATATAGCCGTGCATTTCCATTTGCAGATAATTATTGCACAGAATTTGCGATTATTTTCAAAACATATTACTCCTTGTTAAAAGTAATTTGATTTTTCTTGCTTTTCTAAATGTTTACTCCTTATTTAAGGTAATCTAATATCCATAGCAAAATATGCTATATGAATAAACACGAGCTTTTTTGTAGTTCAACATTATTTTTCATTTTTGGATTTTGTTAAATGTGTTTGTAGTTATTACCATTAAAAGCTGATAAGCTGCATATTTTTACTAAATCTGAATTCTTTGTTAATACATCGAAGAATTCAAATATTACAAGCAAATGACAAAAACAAAATCACTGACAAATTTTCCAAACCAAAATAATTATCTGTGTTAGTGTTCGTTCTCAAAACTTTTATAATGACACAGTTGTAATCGTGTACATCTTATTATAATGTGAGCTTACCATGATGTCCTATAAAGCTAACGTTAAGTAGACGAATTAAAAAGGTATTTAATATACGATGAATTGTTCCTGTAAGTATTTATTTTCAGTGTTTTCAAAAATACAATTATTTACTGAGATTAATTGCTGGTGATTTCTGTTGGAGAAAAATGATATCCATTTCACTACAATATGTAAGTACAATGATATGTGTTAGGATCTTTCATGACACAAAAATTAATAAATAATCTAGGCGAACTGAGAAATTTAATACACCACACACTCTAACGCATTTATGTGCATGAGGTATGAAATAAGTAAACATTGCATTTTTTAAAACAAGAGTGATGAAAAAATGTTAAATTTATCGCAGCCTTTTCCTTTTATCAGTACAGTCTTCTTCAAAAATCTATGATATTTGCAGAATGCCACAAATGCTTCATGAGGTTTAAAAAATATTCATCCCATCCTGTTATTGTTTGGATGACCTACTGATTTTTCTGTTCACCATCTTCCTTAATTAGATTTTGATTTTGATTTTGTGTAATTACAGCCCTTCTAATATTAGGTTATTAACTTTTAGCACAGCTCACTTAATTTTTTAAACAATTTCTAGTTGATAATTTATTTTAACATGTTATTCTTACATTTTTTAAATAAATATTGCATTTTACGGTATAGCAAAAGTAAAATGTCATTTGTTGTCTCAAGTGTTCCCTGCCGTTTCAAAACAGATGACTGTAATGAAAGACTTTATTATCAACGACATGTAAAATAGCTTTTTAGAGAAAAACAAAGCAAAACTAAGTTCAATTTAAAAAACTGCATACTTTGTTACATGGTTGAGCCCAGAACTATTCATGTATTTATTTCAGACTTGTCGATTTAAATAATAATTAAACAGGTATAAAAAGGTTACGGAAGATATTTAATTCTCTAACATCAGGAAATCTTTGATCAGATTCTTTTAGGAAACTATGTATGCATTTGAAATAGAGGTGGTTGAGTAAAGAAACGTTACTTCTGTCATGTACAGTTATACCGCCCCGGTGACGCAGTGGTCTAAGCGCTGGCTTCTGACCATTTGGCCGATGTGGGTCCGGGCTCGAATCCCCGTGAGACATGGATGTTATGTTTGTCTTGCGGCACTGGCTCTCTCCCTTTCCTGGAGCTAGTAACACTAAATTACGGACAGGCGACTGTTTATAACCCATCGAGTTGATCACGATGGTAGTTAAATCTCCAATAAAAACTCTGCAATTTTTTGATTAAGTCATAGCCATATATTTTCCCAAAAAAAAAATCAGTCTTTTAATCAGTATTTCTCCGTGAATTTAATTTATTTACAGTCATTTAATTTAATAAATTATTGCCGGACAGTTTGAAATTCTTCGCTAAATGTTATCATATAAGCATGGGTGTAATTTTCAATTTCAAGACTGGACTGTACTTGTACAATACCAATCTGTTACCATCGATTTACTATAAGAAAATGAAAGAGAAATATGAGGTGGTACAAAAAGAGAGATGCATGTCATTTTTGCTAGAACCATCGGAAATTGAAGTTAATTTCAATGAAACGTGGCACATGTGTCTGGCAATAGTTCAAGTACGTTGCACTTCGGACTTGCATTTCAATCAGAAACGCAATTTCTGTTCCCGAGATCACGTAAGAGACTGCACTTATGACACAAAGAGAAAGCGAGTCAAAAGGAGAAAAAGAAGCACTGAAGCTCTCAATTATATATTTCTATATGTGCAATTCGCGAATTGGACTTTCCTTTAATGCAGATATGTTTTGCAGTTGTTTCTCGACGGTCTCTGCTACATTGAAGACGTTTCCAAACGGGCAACTCTTTCCCATAACGAGCAAAAATGTAAAACTGGATGAAAATGATCAGTGATTGCATTCTGATCGAACATGATTTACAAAGAAGAGAGAGAATGAAATATAGGAGAACGAAACCAGCAATTAATCCTAAACAGAGTGCGAAAGCAAGTCAAAAAGGGAAAATTAAATGTTTATGACATGTCCAAAGCTGGAAATTAGGAAGCATTCATAGAAATCAAATAATATAACTTATATAACTCATCAAGTGAATGTATATTTTGTAAAACAAACCATAGAACATTAAATTAAACACCTTAGGTAAACTCACAAAATTCTGTCTTCCTCTGAAATTTCATTTTGATCTTTAAAATAACTATTTCAGTATTAGGAAAGCTGGTGACTGAAGTTCTACAAGAACGAAATTACCAATACCGTATCAGTAAATACAGACCTGCTCTGCATTTTTTTGTACTGGAAGCCCACATAAAGACACCTCTGGAACATAAATAAAGCTGGATTTGAATACACGGTGAAATTTAATGCACAGTGCCCCAGTTTTGGACAAAGCAGAAACAAAGACTAGGCTGTGGATAGTGTTTTCTGTCAACGGCAGGGTCATATGGTTCATTATAGATGGTGTCTGAAAGCACAAAAACAAATATTGACTATTTATTCACAGAAGGATATGATTACTAAATTCAGTTCTAAAATTTAATGTGTCACTGTTTAGTTGACGACGTTTTACTGTTGCTAGATTGAAGTATGTAATGCGAAGTACAGTTAATAACTTTTTAAAACTTTCACCCACTTGGAATCGGCGCTATAAAAATACTAAATGAGGATTCGCAATCTAACAAGGATTTTAAAAAAACTGGTTCTATCCGAGACGATCATACACCTTCAGTGCGGAAGCTAATTTTCTCAAATAGGCTACCAGGCAATCCAAAGTTTGGTTATCGCCGACAAAAGTTTTGAATATCTTATTTCATGCCCTTCCCTTAGAAAAGGAAATGTTAAAAGTGCAAGTGATATGATGAAACACATTATAGTAAGAACTGGTAATGGCGTAATGGATTAAAAGCGTTGTTAGTGATGACACCACAATAAGTTCATTACGTTAATAATGTTGCACTCCTTGTTAACAAGCTATAATTACCAAAACGTTTTCTTTTGTCTGTTACATGTAAAAAACCACTGGGCTGAACCATGTCCTAATTTATTTTTAATAAAAATGCATATTTCATAGAAATTGTGAGCTCGATAAAATCATCATGATTTATTTAATGATGTATTGAATTAAGATACGAATTTATATTTACTGTGAGCTAGTGTATCACTGATCAAACGCTTTACAGATCAGTTAGTTCAGCAGTCAACATCGGAACTCTAAAACGTGTATCAAGTTATAAACTAAAGTAAACCAAAAGTATCTGCAGCTTCTTTTTTTGTTGTTGTTGGGGTTTAGCGATCCCCATGAGCTTAGGGCTATATGGAGCCTCCCGTTCCCGATTTGTGGTCACCAGTTCCCGAGAACGGAGAGAGAGTCAGATGGAAGGCAAATAGAACATGCGTGCCTCATTCAAGTCTCCAACCAGGGCCTAACTCAGATGTTTAGCCAGAAGCCCTCACCTCTGAACATTTGGATACAGGCACCTCGGATACCAAGTATGAAAGTATTCCAGGAAATACCATTTACACTTTCTTGCCTATGTTCCTGGTTTCACTCCGGTATAAACAAATGCTTAAATATTTCTTGACTTACTGAAAACCCAATTTGCTGGTTCCTTTTGCTAAGATCCTGAATGACTTAAAATTGTGGGAGATTGTGTCTTCCTTGGAAGATATTCTTTCAACTTTGTTTTCAAAAAATTGATTTCCGATATCCTGCATCGTTTATCTCCTGGAAAACTTTTCACGCGAGATTTAAGTGAATGGTGTCCTCACTTTTGTTTATGCTAAAACCTTCAGAAGTTTATGAGATTATTAGTACATCACTCCATGGAGGTATTTTACCATTTGAAAGAAAATTTTTATATCCTCCATTCTTTTCTGTTGTCACGGTCTTGACACAGGTGTTGTTCAACTGCATTTTTAATATTTCCGTTGTTAAACTCTGCGCTCTTTTTAGGCCCATTTTCCTACTTCTGTGCATTGTTGTTTGTTCATCAAGTTTTAAATCTCTGCTTTTATTCCTCAAGTTCCTTTCCCTTTAGATTGCAGATAATGAAACTCGCTAAATCATACAAGTAAAATTCGTTGGTTATTTGTTCCCTTTTTATAAGTATTTTCCCTTGTTTTGTGGATAATGTTTAAAGGGCTGATTTCGTTTTCCTCTTCTAAAATTGCATCTGTTTAGAAGAATCACTTTAAAACACTCCCGGTGTAATAGCAAAATTACTTAATTACTTACGGTAAAAGGATTATAATAAAGTTTACGAGCTATATCTTCTCATGCCTTTTATTATATTATAATAAATTCCTGTTGAAAACAAGAAGGCATTTGTTGCACGTCCTATGTGTATTGAAAAATAATCACAATGACAAAGGCATTGAACACAAAAAAGGAACATGTGAAACCGGTTTAAAAAAGGCAGAAATTCTTTTACGTATCATAACAAAATACCTCTGGAAAAAGTCCCCTAGGTAAATGAGATATACAAATTCAAAAAGTATTGCAAAAGAAACGTTAACTTCAAAAGTCTTATCCTGGTAACTGTATAAATTTTTCCAAGTTCTCAGAGAAAAGATTAATGGTTATAGCATAAACAAAAAATAAGCACCAATAAATCGAACTTCATTCGAAGCAAATTTATGAAGCACAACTGAAAGAAGAGAATAAAGAATATGCAAGAGAAATACTAGCTGAAGCAAATATCGGCAGTATATTAACTCCTTTGTTTGAGTGATTCTGGATTTACATCAATAAGGAACTCTAACTTCTTGTATCAGTTGTCATAGAAATCTTTAACATACAATTAAGCTGCAAAACCGAGATGGATTGCTTCAAGTTGTTAGCTGTCTCTTCGTAGTACTGAAGATGTGTTCGAATTCAGAAACAAGACAGATGTTGTGTTTCGCCTTACGACACTGGCTCTCTCCCTTTACTGGAACCAAGAACTTTGCGTTAGGGAAAGGAAACTCCATATAGCCTACGATAATTAAGAAGGTGGTTAAATCTCGAAACATAGAAGCCCACGTGTTGATCTCTTGTTTCGCGCGGTTTATTTATGCACATGGAAAAAATGAAATAAAAAGTTTCAGTAAGTAAATAAAATTATAGTCTTTTAGAATCAATTTTGACAAAATTTATTGAGCACGTAATCTTTACTATTTGTCATTTTGAAACTTTTATTTATGCTAGTCGTTGTTGTAAAGTGTTCTTTTAACTTAGAATTATGAAAATCTTAGTTGTCATATGGGATACTTCATAGCTATTACTGGGGCGCTGTTTATGAATTCATAATTTGATATCTCCACTATACATGTACTTTAAGGGGTAAAAAGGTATTAGCTGTGTTGAAGGCTAGAAACTTTTTTCTTGTATGTAACAATTTGTTCCTACTTTTCCCCTTGTTTTGTGTTACTTCCTACATTTTAAAATGTGTTTTCTACCCTTTTACTTGTGAACCTGTGTGTCCTTGCTGCCACTATGCAACACTACCTTTTGACTAGAGATTATGAAGAAATTTCATTGCTTTTGTGTTTTGTCCAGTTTTACAAACAAAATGACGTATTCAAGAACACCCTGCACTACATGAATGCGGCCTTCACTGCACTCTTTACCCTTGAATGCTCGCTCAAGTTGGCTGCATTTGGAGTCAGGGTAAGGATAAGAATTCAACTCCTGCCAGCCCTTTAAAAATATAAGTTGTTGTAAAATGATCAACTGCTTATGATCATATGTTAAAATTTAAAACATTTGTATTTGACGTTTGAAACACATTGGTATTTTTGTTGATTTTTTAAATGTGACATTTTATTCAAAGGGTTTAATGTAAATAAAGCACAGTGCCTGAGAGTTTTAAACTTACTGTGAAACAAATATTTTCATCTAACGTTTGATCTGTATGAAAACCAATATTTAGCCACTCAACAAAATTTAATTAAGAGAGTGGTGTAATCGTTGAAAACACTTTTCAAAGTACGTTATGCTTTTGGCTCATTTCCAAAACATGATATAAAATTTTGGCATTGTCAGTTGTGAAAAAATTAAAAGCCATATGCTGCATGTGAAATGCATAAAACATATTCAATGAATGAGGGAATTTGCTTGTATGGTTGCCATGTAGCCGCATTCAAAATAATTTAGAGTTGGAAACAATTATATGTGTTTGATGTAGTAGATGATGGGAAGCTTTTTCTTGTGTTGCCGACATCATGAATATCAGCTATTGACGCCTGGTGAAATATGTGTTGACTTAGGATCCATGCTCAGCACTGGTGAACCTGCAGTGAATGAGTCACAAGAAATATGGAAAAAGAGGAAAGTTTCTCTTCACACACAGTTTTGATGTGTAGTGTTACTTTGAGTTTGCTTTTTTGTTTGTATGACATGCATGATTTGATTTCTGCCTGATGTTTTGCTTTACCTTGAACAAGTGGAATTATAAAATGTAGCATATTACTCATTACGTGTATGACTACCTCTTTTTTAAACTCCTTTTCTCTAAGTGTTTAGAATTTGCATGAAAATTTTATGTATGAGGAATGTTGGACTTTTGGTGCATGATGTAGCATGATTTGAGAATTTGTGATGCATAAGAGTGTTTATGAATTATTTAAACTTTTTGACATGGTATGTTTTATGTCGCATCTAACTGATAATGTATTTAATTTGTAGAACGTCATAGATTTTTGTACTTATTTAAATATACCGACACTTTATACAAAAGTAACTCATTTCATTCCCATCCACTTAATCCTTTAAACATCTACAATTAAATATGAAATAAATAGTTTTAAGTTGTGAAGAACCTGCTTGATTTAAATGTTATGCATTGTACCTTAGACCCTCCCATTGTTTTCTATGTTTTCTTTTATTTTCAACTCCTGCCACCTTGTTTTCTTGCTCCTCCACACCGTGGCGCTGTAGTACCACCATGCCAGTCCTCTGTACCTAGACATATTAAGCTACATGAACGAAGCTTTTACAGCACTCTTCCTGATAGAATGTATTCTGAAGCTTGTGGCTTACGGATGCAAGGTTTGCAAAATATTTTTTCTTCTTTCTATGAAATATATCTTTTAAGTGATGAATGTATTGACATTTCACTCTACGCTACAATACGTGCAAAATTTTATTTGTAAGGTAAAAAGGGCTGTTATGACCAGAAGAGCACAAATCTTTTGAAATAGGCGTTATGCCCTATGCTTAGTTAAGTGAATTAATCCGTATGTGCACGTTTAAAGTACAAATTTAAAGCATCAACTTTTGGAAATGCTCTGAATCCTAAAGTGGACATAGGCTTCAACTGCGAAATAAAAATTTTCGCTTTAGTATCTTTTCTGTGGACCTGTCGCTTCAGTTTTTCAGCTTTTCAGGTTATACAGCGAAACTTTGTTTTAAGGATTGATTTATTCAACAGTAGTTTATTACCCTGTAAGAATTAAAATTTAATACATTGATTAACTTGCTGCTAAATAGCAGAGCTAGTAGAAATCAAAACGATATTCAGTTGCCCATTGCTTATTAAATCGCTTTTGAGAATTTGCTTTTCTTTAGATTATAGTAATTAAAATTTCTGTCTAACTGGGCAGTCTTTTTGCATGTTGTTGTCAATTCATCATGTTATTGTGTTATAAGTTGCCATTTGCATGCCATGGTTGGGGAAATATTGGATTGTTACTACTATCATGTGATCTCTAATTTTCGTAAATCAAAAATATAATTGTGAATTTGTATTAATTTGCTATTTTCAAATACTTCAAAATTTGAGATATTCTTATATATTAATGGTTTACTAATTTCAATGACTTCACGAAATTCCTCTTAATGTTTTTACCTTATATGACTTTACTTAATGTTCATTAACTTCTTTAAACTTTTTACAATTGTTTCAATTCTTAAACTAATTGGCATCTCCTAAGTCTTTGAATTTTTCTGGTGTAGCCAAAACCTATGTATTTTTACCTGATCATATTTGTGCTCGAATTTCTTACAAGTTTTTGAAATTTTTCCTTTAATCTGAATATGTTTTCAGTGCAAAGAAAATAACAAGTCTTAAGTGCAATGTCTGATACATTAAACGTGTATTCTCATGCTAGTTTTGAAACTTGTATTCTCATAGTAGTTTTGAAACTTGTATTCTCATGGTAGTTTTGAAACTTATAACCTCATAATAGATTCCAGATATTTTCATAACAGTTTTGAAACATATGTCACAATGGATAATATCTTTGAAACTTGTTTCCCACAAAACTGTTTGAAACAAATGATTATGTTTTGAAACTGTTAATCAACGTACTTTTAATGGTACCGCTAATGCATTTTTTTGTCCTGACCGAATTTTTTTTCACTGCTGAAAAATCTTAGTTCATTATTTTAATGCAAATTCTCATCACTCCCCAAAGCACTTGTTTTGAACTGAATTTCTATCTGTATTTTATTTGTAAGCAATTTGTACTTTTTAGGCTGTTGGTATATAAAAGGCCTGTGTATGAGTTTTAAAAGTGAGTTTAGAAATTCCTTTTTGAAATCTCATTACGTTATATATGAAAGATTTTGAAAATGATTTTAGAAATTTCTTTTAATTGCAGATATGAAACTCCTTTCGTCGTTTGTTGAGCATTTGCATTGTTTAAACTGTTTCTCTCTCGAAGTTAAAATAGTTTCTTTCTTTAATAAGTCACTGAACACTGGTAATGTACTTTTTTTGGACAAGAAAATGTCTTTAGCTGATTTTCAATAACGACTGAGGTGGTAATAGCCCTAGAAATTTGTCCTATTGATGGTATAGAACAAACAGCTTATTTTGCACCCGTTTTCTAATATCATGATAAATTATATGTTTTAATAATCCCCATGATTGGAATACTCTTAGTTGGAGGGCGAAGATAATCGCTGCTTTCGAGCTAAGTGCGAAAGTTTCGTAAAGCATAGTAGCAACTATTAGCAGCAAATCAAAGGTTATAGACGACATATTTTTTTCTTCTTATTTCGTCAGTGCTATGAAACTTTTAAATTTCTGTGTGACATCATTTCCCCAACTATTCCAACTATTAGACTGCTCTTTGCAGGTAAACGAGAAAACTGGTTTGATGAAAAAGACATGCTATCAATACAATGCTCATGGTTTGATGCCTCACTCCTGTTTATATTAAATTAATGCGCTTCACATATGCAGTGCGAGTTAGCTGGTAAAAATGATCTAGTATAATTAAACAAGAATAGGGAAACAAAGTATATCAAGAACTATGTAACTTTTTGCAGCACTTATCCTTCTGTTGTATGTAAAATCTAACGTCCTAATCCAGTGTTCACCCAACTAATCGAACAAAGAAATTATTGGATTTTTTTATCGTTTTTACATTTATCATAGTTTTGATTTCTTCAACTTTTTTATTTTTTGCAAATGCAGGAAGTTAGTCTTCATACTGCTAAATCTTTCTAGCTATTGATGTAGTTATATTAGAAAAATACAGATTACTACATACCGTAAAATACCTAAATTTCTTCAGCTTGCCTAAATCGGAAAAATTCTTCATGCTGTCGTATGTTAAAGAAACTGTGAAGAATGAGAGAACGACAAGCTACCTGAAAGTTATTTGCATGCGTCCATGTTCGTGTTTTCTCTGACTGCTCATTGCACAAGTCTGAATTCGGCTTTTGTTAATATATTAGTGAACTGTTAATTACACAAAAGCAGCAATGTAGATGGCATCTACAAAGTAATTCCTGTGCATACGGAGCACATCTTTTGACAAGAGTATGCCTAGTACTTTAAAGATATTTTAAGGTAGCCTTTAGCAGTGAGATGAAGCCCCAGTAATTTTCAAACACAAACAAATCGAATTCAATGCCACTAGGTGGGAAATCTTCGTGCCAGAAAACCTGGGATGTACATCTAAAAGCTTTATCGTGGATACACAATCGGATACCAAAGAGGTTTAGGAATTTTTGACTTTTGATGGGCCTGATATAGTTCCAAAAGTAGACACAGCATGTCTCCTAGCAGTGAATCTAGATAATGAACAGGCATGCGGATAATATTAATTCTTAAGAACAACAAGCAAAGATGTACTTCGCAAAAACTAGAAGTTTAGATTCGTAAATTTATCGATGTAAAAGTTAGTATACTTACAACACCGAACTTTCGCACGTCTACTGGACGTGCGAAAGTATCAATAATATTCCTGTGAAGTAAATTAATGGCACGAACACTAAAAAAATTAATCAACATTTCTAAGAAATGTGCTAATATGAGAAGATATAGTGTTAGTGAAGTTTTCAGGGGATACTGTAAGGTTTTCAGAGCATACAGACAAGAAAGGAAATTTCATAAACACACTAAATCTGAAAGGATAATGACAATCGGAAGTTATACAACATCGTGAAATGTTTCAAAAGACTGAAGGCGAATCCGATCAGTAAGAAATGGGAGCGCAGTACGTGGAGTTATTATGACAAGCACTGAATACCTTAAATATATTAATAAACATATTCAATTCAAGTGAATTACTAAAAATCCAAACGCATTTGGATTATATCCAGATTTATGTTACTGATAATTCATGGAAAATATTTTAACAACAAAACGAAATTTTCCCACGCAGACTGTATTTGGGATTCATCATCATTGTCAACCATTATCAATCCACTGCTGAACGAAGGTCTCTTCAAGCTTCTTCCACAACGGTCTGTCTTGTGCCAGTCTCCTCCATGTTACTCCCGCATATTTTCGAATTTCATCCACACATCTCCCATGTGGTCTTCTTCTGGGTCTTTTCCTGTCCCTTGGAATCCAATCTAAAATTTCGGCTGTCCATCGATGGTCTGTCCTCCTGGCAGTATGTCCAGCCCATTGCCATTTCAGGGATTTAACTCTGATCATAATGTCTTCCACTCTTGTCATTTTTCTGGTCCACGAGTTCCTCTTCTTATCTCTCCTGGTCACACCAAGCATGCACCTCTCCATGCTGCTTTGAGTTGTCTGCAGCCTTTGTATGTCTTTTCTAGTTAAGGTCCACGTCTCTGCACCCTACGTAAACACTGAAAGGATGCATTGATCAAGCACTTTTCTTTTAAGACATAATGGCATATTGCTCTTGAAAAGTATGCTGTTTCTTCCAATAGCTCTCCAGGCAAGTTTTGTACGCCGATTAATTTCTTCATCAATGTGACCCTCACTTGATATCTGCTGTCCAAGATAAACGTACGTGTCTGTTATCTCCAGCTTTTCTCCATCAATAGATAAATCTTCATTTCATTTCTTGTAAAAGCATTGTACATCAGTTTTGTCTTCTGAAAGCTCATTTTTATTCCCACTTCTTTACTCTTGTCAGCAAGTTCCTGGATCGTACTCTGCAGATCTGATGGGGTAGTTGCAAAAATGACTACGTCATCAGCAAAACGAAGGTGAGTTAGATAATCTCCATTAATCTTTATCCCTTTGTTTTCCCAGTTCAGTGATTGAAAGACATTTTCCAATGTGGCATTAAAGAGCTTGGGAGATATGGTGTCACCTTGGGATTATATTTATGCAAATTAGGAAGAGCAAACACCACACTACATTGCAGGAGTCACGTGAATTGCAATATCTACCAAGCAAAAAAGTGCCTTTTGGCTGTACATATTGTTTTCTTCCTTTCAAGTATTTTGTATTTATTATCTCCTAATTTGATGCCTAGAATACTAACTGATTCAAGATTCTTTAAAGTTCCTTGGTCAACTTTCTTTAATGTTATTATAAAAGTGCTCATGTTACTATTAACCAAAAATCATAACTTTTGGATACTAGTTTGTACAGAAATTAGTAATATTATTATCTGTATGAACTATAACTCTCAAATTTTCGAACTGAACAACAGTCAATTATAGGGAACCTCTACGAATCCCCGTAGAAGCTGTTTTCGAAAAGCGTTAAGTTCAGAAAAACATTAACAACAAATCAGTCAGCCTCAAAAAACTACTCAGTATGCTGTAAAATAAATAAAATCAGGATAATAACTACGCGATTTTGTGATGAAACGGCAGTTCGTGGAGCGTAAGTCATTTGCGGCCTCATGTTCTTGTACAGGATTACCTAGAATTCCTAATTTGTAAAACAAAATTCCAGAATCAGATGCAGTTGTTATAATAAAGGAATACGGCAACGGGGAAAGAAAAATTAATGGATTTATTTACAAAACTGACGTTATCATGAAATCATAAACTCCATTCATTAGGTTTTCGTCGTGCTATTTTACTTTCCTTCTAACTTCCTCTGAAACTGTAACTTACGTATACATGGTCGTATCAGAATAATATGACCACCCCCGGAATCATAGTGTACCCAACCATGCGCGTCACAGAGTGCACGTGACAAGAGCGACCACACGGAGATATATGCGGCCGGCCAGGACAGATGAGACATAGTGCGTTAAGAGACCACAATGGGTAGAGGTAGTGATTTGACGGACGTTCAAAAAGGAATAATCATCGGCTACCGCGCCAAGGCTGGAAGCATCTCAGAAACAGCAGACTTCATGGGCTGTTAGCGAGGCGCTGTAGTAAGGGTGTACCAAGAATGGACCACTGGCACACCGCATACCTCCCGATGTCAGACCTCTGGAGCCCCAAAGCCATCGACCCCAGAGGAGAACGTCGTCTCCGTCGACTGGTAAATGGCAATCGACGCTCAACAGTGCAGCAATTGATCACATAAATAAATGCTGGGGCGCCCAGGTACATGCCCCCGATAACAGTAGAATAAACCTTGTTACACATGGGTCTCCAGAGTCAACGCTGCGTCAAGGCGCCCATGTTAACCCAGGTCTATCGGCAACGACGCCTGCATTTCGCATGGGACTACCGTCATTGGACAGTGGAAGGGTGGAAAAAGGTTGCTTTTCCAATGAATCACGGTTTCTACTCCACAGAAGTGACCGGATGTGGCGGATACGGCGTCAGACGCACGAGAACCAACACCCGGATACGCTTGTCGGTCACGTACAGGCCGGCGGTGGCAGTGTGCATGTCTGGGTGATGTTTTCCTGGTATGACATGGGACCGCTGGTACCACTGGGTGGATCCCTAAGCACCAATGGCTACCTGCCCATCCTCTGTGACCACATGCACCCCTTCATGTTGGAGGTTTACCTTGGTGGTGAAGGTGTCTACCAACAGAACAATGCGCGATGCCATGTCGCTAAGGTGGTGCATGACTGGTTCTAGGAACACGACAGCGATGTCTCCGTTCTCCCTTGGCCGGCGAAACCGCCCGACCTCAATACCATAGAACATTTGTGGGACTATTTGGATCGACAGCCACGTCATCTCCGAGACCGCCGTGCTCTGCTGCAATCCGAATAGGCATGTGTGCCTCAGGCAACCTTTCAGAGCCTCACTGTGCCCATGCCACGCCGTCTTGCCCCTGTCATCCAGGCCAAGGGTGGTTATTTCCCATTATTAGGTAAATGGTCATATTATTCTGTTACAATATATTATTATTCTGTGTAGCTAGCAAAACTGCATGTTCTGATATAATTTTTCTTAGTGTAACCGTGCCTCAGGATACGGTTCTCTCACTTCCCGCTCTCGTTTTTCATATAAAGGACTTTGTTTCCATTATAGGTCATCCGAACCATAATTTTCTTGGTATAGTATTCTCTGTGAATCGCTACTCTAAAGGTTTTTTAAATGGTTCTGATAAACATCTGTGATTTAGCTTCAATAATTCCTGTTTACGTCTCCCTGAACTGCGATACTGAGGCCATTTGTCGCAGCAATAAAGAATACCTCGGAAATTTGACTCTTAAATCCCCCAGTCCCCTATTATACAGCAATGAGCCATTATATTATGACCACCTACCCAATAAGCTGTAGGACCCCCTTTAGCCCACAAAACAGCGACCACTCGGCGAGGCATCGATTCGATGAAGTGGCGACAGGTATCCTGGCGTATCTGGTACCATAATGTCAACATCAGGTCCTCCAGTTCCGGTACAATTTGGGGGGAGGGGGTGATTTAGCGCGAACCCGCTTTTTCAAGTCGAAACACAATGTTCGATTGGGTTCATGTCAGGTGAATTTGTAGGCGAGGGCATTATCAGAAAGTCACCAGCATGTTTCTCGAACCACTCCTTGACGATTCTGGCAGTGCGCATTATCTTGTTGGTAATGGCCATCACCAGAAGGGAACACAGTTGCCATGAATGGGTGAACTTGGTCCGCAACGGTGTTCAGATACCTGACAGCTGTGAGGGATAATGGGATCTAAATAATGGGACCTAACGTGTCCGAAAGAAACATCGCCTACTACATAACACCGCCGCTGCCGTCCTGTTTCCGCCCAACAGTGCATCTAGGTGCCATAGCATCCGTTGGTAATCGGCGTATGCGCGCTTGGCCGTCTACGTGATGCACCAAGGATCTTGATTCTTCAGACCAGGCCACTTTCTTCCAATCATCCACGGTCCAATCTCGATTATCTTGGGCCCATTTCATGCGTTGCTGGCGATGAACTGCGTGCTGTGACACATTGCCCTGATCACCACTGTCTTAGCGGAGGGTGATGTGTCGCACTGTGGCTTTGCGGTCGCTGTGAACAATGCGCGACGGTCTCCGCTCCTCTCTGGCATCAATGAGCTGCGGCGGACACACGGCTGGACGACGGTTCGTCGTTTGGCCATCTGTGCACCACTTTTGATACGTACTCACTACAGCGGGAAGTGAACAGCTCGCAAGCCGCGCCGTTTTCAAGATCGTAGTACCGAGGCGCCGTGCCATTACAATTTGTCCTTTATCAAACTCCGATGAGTCGGCAGCTTTTCCCATTCTGACTCCGAACACTCTACTAACCGAAAGCCGGTTCTTGGGTTGTATATATACTGCTATATGAACTTCACCTGCGTCATCGTTCGGTCTCCAGGCGCGCTCATTTCTCTAGGCTGGAGATGTTCATCAGTGTAAGCCAAAAATTCGTTCCCCCTTAGAGAGCTGCTTTCACATGTATATTGTTTCGCCCAAAGCAACATTGAAACTTACTGATGCTGTGCAGAAAAAAAAGCCCTTTATTTAATCACAAAACACTCTTAATTTCTTTCTATCCCTTTCCCACAGATTTACATAAACTATGTTCAGGAAGGAACAATCTAATTAGTGAATCAATAATGTCCAAAAAGAGATTAGATTTCACAAAATTTTGGACCTAAGCTATCCATTCATTATAACAAGATTTGACCTGTCGCGCCGTCTTAAAGGAAAGAAAACAAACGAAAAGAATGACTTCAGTTCCACCAGATATATTGTTTTTTCAGTGTCTTACGAAGCGTAAAGAATTTCCATTATTTTATCCTTCCGTTTATGTGTTCAGCGCAAATCAGCAAAAAAAATACCAATAGTGAAAGTCCTGTTTAAAAATGTTTCTTGTTGATTACAAACATAATAATTTTCCGCGAAATTTCGAATCGCGCAATAACAAAATTTCCTGTTAATTTCGAAAATGTTCACTTGATTTTTTTTTTTTTTTTTGCTTTTTAAGCAGAAAGCATGACTACCTTTGTCTCTTTCAATCAGAATACATCAAATAATTATTGATATTATACTCCGAACTAGGTGAAAGCTCGTCAGTAGCGACGGGATAATATATGTTGAGTAATTTTTAAATCATTTGTTTATTGAATATTTCTTCGATCACACCATTTTTCGTGTACGCTCTTTCATCATCGAGAATCTTACCTTGATATGGAGATCACAAACATACACGAGCAACGTTTCGTCAAAGTGAAGCATGTGTTTCAAATGTAAAAGTATGTTTCATGAACATTACAACAATATAAAAAAGCATATTGGGTGAGGCAGGGATTCGACAATTAAAACCGGCAAACGATTTTTCCACTGCACCACCAAAGTGGGACAAACGTTCAAATGTTCACACAAAGGTAATTATATTGTTTTTCAGATTATATAGATAGATTCCAAATAAAACCCGAAGAAATCCAAAAAAATAGTTCTTCAAGTGTATTTTAAAAAGATATTAACAGCCGCCGTTTTGGACATCTTATTTGAAATAATGACTTGACAGAAAATCCCAAAATGGTGCAACGCCGAATGTCCTCGGTAGTTCCTTTTTTTTTTTTTTTTTTTTTAGAGTGCGTCCCACCGAGGCCGACGAACACCGCACCCCTCGCCGGCACACGGATGGGCAGCAGGACGTAAGATACGTCGTCGATTGGTCGTCCGAAGGCGAACTGGCATTGCACCACTAAAGTGAAACAAAAATTGAAACGTTTAAAGGAAATTATATTGTATTAGATTTCAATCCGTCTATTGCTTAAAACCTTTTCTCAGTGGTACGCCACAGATCTTTTCCCATTCAGAACCTTTTCATCCGAACTAAAAGAAATCCATGGTCCTCACACAAAACAATAATCGTGTAAACTTTGGATCAAGGAATCACAGACATGTTTAACACACCACGCAACATTTCGGTATAGTGAATGTTACTTCAGAATTTCGTAATATGAAATAAAAGGACGACTAGTTTAATCGACGTAACACTGCTTAATGCTTGGTTTATCAATGGCAAAGAACTGTGCTTTAGTTTTTCTTAAGTTTTAATCCGCATATTGCTGTGAAATATTTTGTTCAAAACCAATGAGTTCAATTACTTGAGAATTTATATTTGAAATTGGTCTTTCCTCTACATTTTGCATTGCTTTTTAAATGGATGAAACAGCAGCCACTGCACGAAAATTTGCCTTGTAACCTATCGTAAAAGATAAGGAGTTACATGCATCTACAGCGGTGGACAATAATAATTCTGATTATGAAAATCTTCTCAATTAATTTAGCAAGTCTATTCATTAGAAGTATTCTCAAAATACTGCTGATGAACTGGAATTTAAGAGGTAGAGGAGTAGTAACTACTCATAATGGGCCGTGGGTAGCCCAGTGAGCAACGTTCGTGACTGCCACGGAAAGGACCTCAGGTTCGATTCACTAAATATCCGCCGTGCGTCGGATGGGCATGTTAAGCCGTCGGACTCCGGGTACTGGCCCCCGGTAATAAATAAGGGCGTCTTCCTCCCCTTTCTACTTCGCTTCCGTGTCACTTTCCTATCGGGAACTCTATCCCAAATCTCCTAGCTTCCAATTTCTAAGGGTTGTTTAAGACCTGGGGTCAAACACTCCCTTCCTAAAATCCTCTACATATGATCATAATGCTTAAAAACGTTTTTCTTCAGAATAAAGTACTACGGTTGAACCTTAGCAAAATCTGATCCATGTGGTTTTTAAATAATGTGGAATTATATTAATTTTGATTAATATCCACAGCGGAGTTTGAAGTATATTTTAGACATTAAAGCAAGTTTTATAGTCACACCAATTTATTACTGCAGATTTTCAGCAAAAAAATGCTAGATATATTTTTTAAGTATTTTTAAATTGCATAAATTTTTAATGTCATCCATAGCGGAGTTTGGGGTATGGTTTTGACAGCAAAGCTGTGAGTTTTAACTGTTTTTTAATGTTAAAAATAAATATCATCATATATGGATTTAAATACTAAATGAACGTACCTTAAAATCCATAATTGACGTAAGACACATTGTTGGCGTGACACTTTATTCTTTTGTGGATGCATTGATGAATCTCAACCATGCCACGATTCCTCAGTAGATTTAGCGAATAAGAGTGTAGATGGCAGCACAGCATCAAAAAAGTTAAAAAATTAAGAATGTAGATAGAAGAAGCACGTGATCCTACAGCCCCTTCGCACATATATAGGGACCTCGTAGAGGATCATCTAACACACATGGTCAATCTAAACATCATGTACCAGATGATAGTTCTGATGATGGCTTCAAAGAAGTTGAAAAGCTTTAACAGGGTATCAATAATGGAATGGTTGGTACTCTTGAGGATGAAGTGATTTTAGTCTGCAACTCATTGGATTTTAATAAATGTGAAATGTTTTTAGACTTCAATTTTTAACTGGTGGTGCAACTATTGCATGTGGACATCGATTGAATAAGAATTGTTACCAGCATGTACACAATATGTTAAACACTTTGGAGAGTTGGAACCAATGCGTAATTTTGTACGTGAATTGTAGAATAAAGGCAAGATATTCACCTACCGATGGAATTGTGCTTAGAGGAATCGCGGCATATTTGAGATTCATCAGTGCATCCACAAAAAAAAGTGTAACGCCGATAATGTGTCTTATGTCAATTATGGATTGTAAGGTACGTTTATTTAGTATTTAAATCCATATATGGTGACATTTATTTTTCACTACAGAAGATTTTGGTGTGAGGAATCATTATATGACCTATGGACAAGATTCTTGGGTTTATATAAGATAGCTGCTGCTATTTTTTAATGAACTGGAATTTACGTGCAATGTTTGAGAGGTTTTTTGTGTAAATGTGTTTATATATTCTATGATATAAGGAAAAGTTTCACTTTTTCAAGTATATGCAACAGTAATTCCGTAATTACAGCCCGCTTTTGTTCTCTGTAAAATTGTCGTTTTTCATCAATGCTTACTGCGTGTTCTCAGTTTATGTGAAATTGCTTGTATTACCTGATTCAGGATTATCTGTTCTATTCAATACGTACTGCTGATGCAGCACATAATCAGGAAGCAGGTCATGGAAGAAAATTAAAATGATTAAGTCTCATACACCGAGTTTTGTTACTCTTTTGCACAAAAATTAATCGCAAGTTCTGCTGCGAGCAAATATTTTTTTTATTTTGCTTAAACTAATTTATGAAATGTAATAAAATCACACAACATTTCATGTACTGTTCCTCACAAAGTGTTATATTTATAAATCAAGAACATATATGTACCTGGTTTACACAACAAAACAAAACAAAACGAATGCACAGAGGTAGTTTCTTGAAAAAAACTACCTCTGTCATAATTTTCTAAACTCCTCCAAAAAAAAACACTACACAAAACATTACCGTCACATATTTGCTTAGTAGCTGGAATTATCACATGGTGATACATGAAAATTTACGTCATGCATTTGTACTTTTTTGCGGAGGTACACCGTTGACAACAATGGGCAGAACACGAAAACGTATTTTGCTAGATGTCCATTAACTACTGGTAGTTAATTAAAATTCAAAGAGATCAATTGATTTTTCATCGTATTAGTGAGTTCATAAAAACTCAGAGGCGCATCACACATTTCCTCCGTTACAACTTTTTCTAAACTACGTTGTGGTCTTTGAAACATGAGTTTAAATTTTGATTCCTCTTTCTGATCTCTCTTTTTTGAGATTGGCTCACTGACTTCCTTTCTTGCTATCTGTCCACATTATACTTGTTGTTGCAATGGTGCACGTTATAAGTATTTTTTTTATTATAAGGGTGTACTGGTATCTGTTCTGTGATTTATTCTCATCTTCAGTGATGTCAGTAGCCTGTTCCCCATTTGAATTAACCTTATTCACGCTTTTTCTAATGACAGTTTACTCAATGTTTGTTTATTTGTATGATTATTATGACCATGACCAATTGTCTTGTAACTTCATATCATATTTTCTGAGGCTTGCACCTAAGCAATTTGTCATGGGTATGAAATTTGAATTTGTGAAATATGCCTGGAAAATTCAATTGTTTGTTACTACACTGACGGGAAAAAACCCCAACACCAAGAAGGGGTTGTGTTAGATAAACGACAGTTGGTAGGCGGTGAGAGTACATCCGTAAGATGACGTCTATGCAAATTTCGCGCTCGGCGCGTACATGTGGCGCTAGTAGCGCCCCTCGGAACATGCAAAGCAGGTTTGCTGTAAATACGCGCTGTAACGTTCGTGAGCGTTAGTTATCGTTGAGATTCGACGTAGTGTGTTGATGTTAGTCAATAATGCCTTTAAGAAGACGAAGAAGCCATTATCAACAGCTCACGGAGTTTGAACGAGGTCGTGTAATAGGGCTACGAGAAGGTGGATTTTCGTTCCGCAATATTGCAGAACGACTTGGCAGGAACGTAGCCACTGTGCATGATTGTTGGCAGCGGTGGTCAAGGGAAGGTACTGCCTCAAGAAGACCGGGTTCCGGCCGGCCAGGTGGCACTACTGAGAGGGAAGACCGCCGTGTACGGCGTATGGCAGTGGCGCATCGTACCGCGTCTGCGGCAGCAATTCGAGCTGCAGTTGCCACCACAGCGACACAACGAACTGCTACAAATCGGTTACTTGAAGGACAGCTCCGAGCCAGACGCCCTGTAGCGTGCATTCCACTTACTCCAAACCACTGCCGTTTACGACGTCAGTGGTGTCAAGCTAGAGCTCATTGGAGAACGGAGTGGAGATCTGTTGTGTTTTCTGATGAAAGCCGGTTCTGCCTGGGTGCCAGTGATGGCCGTGTGTTGGTTAGAAGGAGGCCAGGTGAACGCCTGCAACCAACCTGTCTGCGGCCGAGACACACTGGACCTACACCTGGAGTTATGGTCTGGGGAGCAATTTCCTATGACAGCAGGAGCACTCTCGTGGTTATCCCACGCACCCTGACGGCACAGTTGTACGTCGGTCTGGTGATTCAACCTGTTGTGCCGCCATTCATGAACAGCATTCCAGGGGGTGTTTTCCAACAGGATAACGCTCGCCCGCATATCGCTGTTGTAACCCAACATGCTCTACAGAGTGTCGACATGTTGCCGTGGCCTGCTAGATCGCCAGATCTTTCACCAATCGAGCACGTATGGGACATCATTGGACGACAACTCCAGCGTCACCCCCAACCAGCATTAACCGTCCCTGTATTGACCGACCAAGTGCAACAGGCATGGAACTCCATCCCACAAACTGACATCCAGCACCTGTACGACACAACATGAACGTTTGCGTGCTTGCATTCAACATTCTGGCGGTTACCCCAGTTATTAATGTACCAGCATTTCACATTCAAAATGGCTCTTCTCGCGCTTACAATAAGCTGTGATCTTGAAACCTTAATCTATTAAATATGTTACCTATACAAATGTATTGCCGCCATTTCATTCCTCTACAACTATTTTTTCGTGGTGTTGAGATTTTTTTTCCGTCAGTGTATTTGTAAAAAGGAACCAAATTTTTCTTCGTCTTCTTGTTTAATAACCCTAGGGTAGGAATACCGTATTTTTGCGGAAAATAAGGATAATGCTGGCAAAGTGTCAGTTCCAACTCTACGCAAGCCGTTCCGTTTCCACAAAACCAGCTCAGATGGCCGATTGTCAGCTTAGTAGCTTTAAGCTCGGGATACAAAGAAATACTATGGCTCACGTTTACCACTCTGCCTGGAGATCGACAAACTGGTCTTCTCCGGACTGGACTCAATGTTGGACAAATAAAGTGCTCACAGCAAGAAGTGTGTTGAATTTGATGCACAATTTCATGAGATACGGATCCACAGAAGAATGGTAAAGGCTGAGAGGACCTACAATTTCATCATATGCGGATTCTTACAAGAATGATACAGGCTTAAAAATGCCCACTATAAACAAGGTACATTTCCATACATCTGCGACAAATATCCAGCCACCTCACAGAAAGCACCAGTTTGCTAAAAGCTTTTTTACGGTGAAAACAATGGTGTTAGAAAGCATGACTAGAAAAAACAGGGAAATACACTCATGTACAATGAAATTTACGCACCAGGAAGGAAGCATCGGATTAAACTGAAGTTTTATGGACGTAATGATACAGATGAATGATACACGTGATGGCAAAAACAGACCTGCAGGACAATTACAGAGGGATCTATGGCACGCAGTCAGGTCATCTTCAATAGCGCGTCGCACCGCCTCGTGCCGCGATACATGCTGCAATACGGTCCGGCATGGAGGTGAACAGACGCCTGATGTTGTCCTGTGGCAGACTGACCCATACGTGTTGGACGGTGTGCTCCAAATCCCGAACAGTGCGGCACGGCGGCGGCCGGCGTTCCAACTGGTCCCACACATGCTCGATCGGGGACATGTCCGGGAAGCGGGCAAGCCATGGAAGTGTCCGAACATAACGTAGGCATATCTGGGCAATCTGCTGGTATAGCGCACCAGGAATCCCGGCCATGAATGGGAGCATATGGGGCCGTAGGATCTCATCCACATACCTCTGGCCCGTCAATGATCCACGTACCACTACTAGAGCTGATCGGCTATTGTAGGCAATGGCTCGCCAGAGCAAAATGCCTGCAGTGGGGGAGGTGTGGCGCTCGAAAGCGAATTTGGCATTGTGCCGTTGTCCCGGGGACCTCCACATTCGAACACGATGATCATCTGTCTCCCAAACGAAGCAGCACTTATTGCTAAACACCACACGCCGCCAGTCTGTGGCGTTTCACGTCGCTCTGGCCTGGCACCACAGCACACGGAGCCGGCCATATTCCGGTGTTAATGGCAGCACACGTAAGGGGCGCTGGGATTGCAGATTCGCTTCTGCGAGGCGTCGGAAAATGGTTCTTTTTCACACAGGAGCCGCTACATCTGCCTGCTAAGTGGACCGGGTCCCCGTGCGATCCGTTCGAGCCTGGCGCACGATCTGTCGAACATCTCTACCGGTGGCCCGCCTGGTGCGTCCGGAGCCGCTCCGCCGTGTGGCAGTGCCGTCACGTGTCCACTGCTCCCAACACATTCGGACGGTATGGTCAGAACGATCCACGTGGTGGGCTATACGGTGCACCGACCATCCTGCGGGTTTCAGACCGATGACCCGGCCTCTCTCAAAGTCTGTAAGTTGCGTAAATCGACGTCTCTGGCGTCTACCCGGCATTCTTATCACTCTGTACTCTTGCTTGCGTCGGCCGTTACTTTTCGCTTTCATGGGGCATCGACTACATGCCGGTTTATAAGTCTGCCGGTTCGTGCTTGCAGCGCCACCACAGCGTGGGTGATCATACGCACTCGCACCAAACGTGGATCATTTGCATACCAGCATGCACTCTAGCTATTTGCAAAGTTTCGCGGTTGTAGCATGTTTTCTTCTAGGTGCGCAAATTTCATTGTCCGTGAGTGTAACTGACTTAATGGAAGGAAAGAAGACACACAGCTTTCTTATTTTCCAGAAACGCAGAGAGAAGGGAAGTACACCGGAAGCAACAAGATTTATATAAAGAGAAATGGTACACTAATGGTCGTAAAAGCTGAAATGAATAGAACACTAAATGAACTAATTTTCTACTTATTGGTCCAACAGCCGGTGCAGCTATGAGACAAAGAATTATGTTTTAAAGTTGATAGGGTGCTGATTGGGGGATTTGTTATATGGAATTATTTAAACTTTATTTAAATTGTAACTTTTGTTATTTTGTGTGCCAACGACAGTGAGAAATTCCCTCCCCAGCCAAAAAATCGCTCGGCACAGATTCATTTCGGAGAACGGTCATTCTCATGTTGATCGTGGGACCCCTCCCACGAACAAAAGGACACCCTCTATCCCCCAGCCGTCGTCGGACTCTCTCTCAGAACCCGCCAGGGACAATAGGAGTAAGCAATTAAGAGTACAATTTCTTACGTCAAGGGGACAGAGAATGAAAGGGATTTGGGCGTAGCAGTCATAAAGGGAGTCGAGTTGGAGATCATCGGTGGGAAGGAGAAAAGATTTCACGCGGGCATGTAGCCACGTAAAGATAGGATTTGGCAGGAAAAACGCAGAGAAAGCCGTCCATAACATTCATCTCCCGCTGGAAGTATATACCATTTATTTTGACTAACCAATATCCCCCTTTTCTTCCCCAATCTGAAAAATAAATATAGGTGCAGTCGGGATCATTTTTCATTACATTCAGTTTGTTTAACCACTTATTTGCTTGCTTCCCAGCTCCAATGACAGGAACCTGCAACAGATTCTTCTGATGAGTTGGCGTCTACCACGATACATAAAATAAACCAAGCTAACAGATTGACGCGTTAGGGAAGAAATGACGATATACAGAAAAAGAAAGAATCTTTGAGAATAGGAAACAGGATGGAGACAAAATAACAATTTTCGCAATGGCATTCGATGTGACAATGGTTGGGTAATTTTTTTTAAAAAAAGGAACAACTTACTTGGCACGAGTATGGGAAAACATCACAAAGGAATTGTATGTTGTAAAGGATAACCCTGGAAATGAAGGAGGCAACAGCAGAGAGAAGGGAAGAACATCATACAAAGGAAGTTTAAATCAAAAGATGGAGATTCAAGGAAGAAGTATGTAGGACAGCTTTTTAAGATAAGCTGTCTTAAGTGATTTCAACGAAAGTGTTAGAAAGAAAGAATGTTGAAAAATAAAGGATGGAGAATAGTAGCTTAATTAAATTGGTGAGGTGAGAGGTTCTGTGCGGAAAACGAGAAGAAACAAAGAGTCCGATCGTAGAATGATGTAGTAAAACAGAAGATAAAGGACAAGGATAAACGCTAAGAACGTGTGAACCTAAACACTGGGTTAACACGACTGTTACATATAACGAGCAGCCAGGAAAGCATCCAAAAGGCAAGAGTAAATATAGTGAATAGTACCGGGATAGAATCTGTAAGAAATTAGATACAAAACGATTGAAAACAGATTTTCAAAATTTCAGAAACAAGAAGTCTCCAGAAAGTCACCACTCTAGCTGAAAATGAAAGATGAACATGACATAGGGTTAACAGATGACCAGGATAAAAGGAGTAGATGTGGAGAACATTTAGGAAAACTCCTGAATTAAAGTAACTTAAGAGAAGAGGGACAAGTAAATAATGCTGTAAATATTGCAGTAATTAATAAAATTTGAAACACATAGACAGACTAAGTTAACTTTCCGTTATTTTTCCCGGTAAATTTTGCTTCATTCTCCCTAAGAAGTTTCTGATGTTAACGCTACATTTTCTCTCTTGCTAAATATTTTTGTGGCAACCTGATTTTAGGTCAAGGGTGGGTGGCGTAAGTTAACGAGGCGGATATGAGTGATATTTAGGATTGTATGAGCGTTCTCGTTAGAAGTCGGCTAGGATTTGAGATCGTTGTAATTGCGTTGGAGGGAGATGTTAAGACAGCTTAGCCTACTTGTTAATGATCAGGTTTTTAACGTTGAACATTGCGCTTTTTTTATCTTGATGCCTTAAATTGTTTTGGAGTGCAGTATATTGAAAATATGTTGCATTTCGATGGCGAAGTGCTAGGCAATTACGTACGAAGTGATTTCTGTTTTGTTGTGCTGAATATCTATCAAGGACCAATAAAAGGTTGAATTCGTAAGTAGACCTGACTTTTCTGGCCGTTAGGGCTACTAAGCATTTAAATAAGTATTCAGTTAAGCTATCCATAATGTTTCAGTACGAAGAGTATTTACATTGAAGTAACGTTGAGTTTTGGTGTAGCATAGACAGTTAACAGATATCTTCAACAAAACACACGAAACACATTACGAAGTACTGGATTCCCTTAAAAGCATGTCAAATAGAAAGGTATATTGGTCAGGGGATATATCTATGATACTGTGGAACGCTTTAGATGTAGGTATCTAATGAAATTGATGTTTGACTTGGAAATTATTCCCAATAAATGATGCAGCAAAGTGTCTGTATACATTTAGAAGGAAAATCTACACAACTGGAACTGCAACAGTGCCATGAAACGAATTTCCCTTGCCAAGAACATACAGAAAAAGAAATGTCGAATATAATATTGACAGCAATCTAGAAGTAGCGAAAGAATAGCTTTTTATTAATGATAAGAAGTGCAGCAAATTCCCTATATCTTGTAAAAGTGGAAGGAGATGTATCCCAGCAAAAACACAACTGCTGGGAAACTGCTGGCCATCAGCTGGCAGTGATGGGTCACTGCTGGCTGAAATCTGCCGCTCATGGCCTGGTAGCGGTCCGTTGGTGGCATCGCTATCAGTTGACGAGCCAGTGATGGCCCTGCAGCATCGCCGTGTATTGTGGGCCTCCAAGCAAGTGCCACTAGTGGCCCGTTGCTGGCAACCAATGCAACCCCAACAGGAGGTGGAAGCAACGGGACTGCGCATGCGCATAAGCAACATTAGGGGGGGATCTATATGTAGAGAGGCGAATTAATTTCCTAATGAAATTCCTCGTCGACGAAGATATCAGATCAAGCTATGAAATACTAGATTACAGCCATGAAATACAACTACTCCATTCCCATGAATAACAATTCATGGAATGGAGTGGGTGAATAACAAGAAAAAATTGAAACCGCTTGAAACGAATGTTTTGGAAAACCATTGAAAAAACGTTTGTTGGAAAAAAAAATAACTATACGCGTACAAAATTTATTAATTATTTGAAAGAAAAAAGCAACGCTATGTGGGTATAATGTACTCATCCATGGGTTGAATACTGGGAGGAATTCGCTTCTAAAAATAACGAGAAGTAAAATAAAATATCTTTCCTCTTTAAAACAAATGTAGCTTCGGACAACGGAAAGGAAAGATACAACGTTAAAACTGTAACAGACTGTGACATGAACCCGAATAAATATATATTAATTCAACAATCTCCTTTTCAAGACGACAAGAACAGTACAAAACTTTGGAAAGCGACTCAAAAGTATGTACACTCCTTGAAAATGAAATAACGAGAAGTAAAATAAAATAAGGTAAAAAAACTATCGTTACGTTGAAAAAAATAAATTTATGAATTATATGAAACTGACTTTTATGAAAAATACCTCGCAATATTATAAAACGAAAAAGGGAACCATTCGATTACATATTCCGTACAAAACAGAGAGCTTTGGCGTACAAAACGAGGGCGTGGCAAATTAGTCCGGTCGACAGAGAGCTCAGCTCCCACGCAAACGGCCCTGGTTCGTATCCACTCGGATTCAAATGGGCGTTTTTCCAGTCTGTTGAGAAAATTTCCCCGGCACGATGCTTAAATTCACAAGTTTCGTAAGGGTAGGAAAAAAATAAATTGTAGCTTTGGGGAACTGCGGTTATCCTTGAGGTTTTTTTTATGGCTACTACTGGAAATTGGCGGGCAAGATTCGGCAAGCCACCAGTTACGTCACGTGGTTGCCAGCTGCCACTAGCGGACCACATTAGGATAGCCATCATTTCTGGCTTGTGCTTGCAGGGCCGCTGAAGGGCCACTTGTGGCAGCTACTGCCTGTGATGGACAATTGATGGGGTGCCAACTGTTGGCCAGCTGTTGGCCTGAACTGCTGGCCCTTCTGTTGGCCGCCTGGACATTTTATTGACGGTTCAGCAGCGGCAACATAGTGATGGGCCATTGCTGGCAGTGCTGGCTGCCAGCAATGGCCCAGTGCTGACCCAGCAAGACTGTTTTTGCTGGGATGGAGAAGGAAAGGTACCCTTGCACATCATATTTATGGATAAGAAGGATCTATACTATAGAATTCCAAGCACAAAATGCAATACTGTCTGAGCGAGTAAGTAATATTAGAGAAAAGAGTGTAACTGATAAAGAAAATGCTCCCAGATTTCAGCACATGTGTCATAAGCAACACTGAGGCTGACAAAGAAAACGTTTTCGTGGAAATACAGATCACCAATGTTATTTGCAGTTCGATAAATATGAGAACAGAAGGAGTGAGAGATACAACACTATGGACCATATTGTTTATAGACATCGTGCTGCTCTGTGTCAAGGCTTAAAAGGAAGCAGAAGAAAGGCCATAAACATGGAGAACAGCGTTAATAGATGAAGTATTGAAGATGTATGAAATTAAAAGAGAGTTCATATACCTCAATGAAAGAATGGAAAATTTAACTGTTCGTGTTAAACGCAAAAATATGCAATAAAAAGAATTTGAAGAATGAAACACCTAGGATCAGTGTTGGAGGTAGACGGAGATACTAAAGGAGAAGTGAATCGCAGAGTTCAAATGAATAACTGGAAGAAAATATCAAGGATACTCTATGACGGATGTTTATCCGTGAGGCTGAGAAGCAAAGTTTTTTGAGCTTATAGTAAGACCATGAATTGTACAATGTGTTGAAACTTACCCAATGAAACAGCATGTGGAGAATGAGCTACGTTTTGCAGAAATAGAGATGCTGATGTGGATGTGTGGTGTCAGCAAACAGAATAGAATTAGAGCATTTAAAGCGCGATGCGTTTTAAAGAAGCAACATTGTGCTGTCATGGATACTTGCTAAGTTGGAAAAAAATGTTCATGGTTCATGAACATAAAACCACCAAGAATGCGAATAAGACGATACGTAGGTCGAAACAGAAGGACTCTGAAATCAATGTCATTCAGCAGAAGAATTCCATGAGCAAAATGACAAAAGGAAAATATTTAGCAGAAAATGAAAATTCTCAGCGATCGCCCAGTCTGACTGCAAGACAAATAATTGTATCAAGAAGCCTCTTTCAAATGTAGCAGTTCTGTGTCGTATGGCTTAACCGAATTGCCTTCACTGGAGAATCTGCTTACAGTAAAGAGTACTTACTTTGGGACGCAAATGGCATTCTTCCTTTAAAGAGTTTCTGACTCAATTTAAATCACTGATATTTCGACGCAGAGCGTTGTCACTTAGATTTGGAGCACTGAGACTAAGTGTAACAGTACTAATTCTGTCCAAGATAAAGAAAGCTGTTGATCTGACTAAAACTCTTTCCACTAACATATTCTCTTCATTTTCTTCACATAAGCTTGAGGTGGTTGTTCGACATATGTTTTGCAGATGCCGTCATGGGACTGCACTTGAAAGATATCACCATTTGTATCACCTCCAAAAATTTACAAGGGCGTTAGAAAAAAAACACTGTGAGCTAGTAGTCATATTGGTTCGTAAAGTGTAGTTTCCACTGATTTGCCTACTACTTTACCCTCTTATTATATTTTCTGGAATTTCACGCTATCGACGTTTTTTCTATATTTTCAAATATTCTGTTTTCAGATCAATAATCTACTACCGAAATTCTACAATTTACATAATGTTTTTATGTTGACTCTATTCGCTTTCCCAACAGAACTCGTTCGTTAGACCAACGTAACCCAAATTAGGTGAGACCTTCTGAAAGAAGTCTCATGCCCAGCACTTTGCCACTAAATGATAAAATATTGCATCTAATAGACTACTGGAAAAGGACAGCCCCAGTCTTCGCTTGTCATTCTAAAAAAAAATTATGGAAAGTTGACATTTTAATGTGATTCTTCTATAATACTTCAGTGTTCTCATCAGAGCTTGTTTACCAAAAACAGGCGTACGACGATAAATAGTATTTGGGACAAATCACCGTTGGCAAACCGTTGACCAGAGGTTAGATGAAGCAAATAATTAAATTTTCGTTGAACGAACTAGGTGCTGCATGAATTTCGTTGACAGGTGTATGCCCCCATGTCTGTGCTGTTTAACTGTTTTCTTTCCTTTTCATTATCAATTCCGTAACAGAAACTAAAGCGCAGTTTAGCGAAATAGCTTCGTTTGCCCCTAAAACGTGTTAGAAGCTTGTTTCCAAAGCAAACTGGAAATAATGTCTACCAATTTATGATATTTCTTGTTCTAAAGATACTGTGATCATTGAGCTGTTTATAAACAGAATATTGTTTTGTAAATGCTTATGAAGTCATTTTGATTATTTCAAAGTTTTCCGCTTTAACAAGAAAGGATTTACCATGTTCTGTTTCACGAAAATGTTGAAAACCTAGTGTGCAAAAATTTACACTGTCGCAGCTAAATGCACTAACGACTCAGTTTTTTTTTCTATAACAATGAGAGTGAATATATATGTGTGTAGGTTTTAAAGACAGACAAGGGAAACTACATCAACAATTATGCACTTAGATTGTGTTTTACAATATCAGAAACAACACTGAGTATAATGATGTGAATCGAACTTGAAGACACAAATTCTGACTAAGTCGTAATACGAGTACAGTTGACAGGAAAATACGAGTAGTTCAGCAGAAATAACTAGCAAAAGAAAGATCACAAAATAATGCAAAACGTTTTAGACTTTTGAACAGTCTCAAGAAATATTTCATTTTTTTTTTAAATACTGCGATCCTGACCATGTCCTATCGAATGAAGAAATTGCAAGAGCAACAAACAAATTAAAATATACCTCTCTGATATTTTATGACACCACAGCTGAATTGATTGAGGTGAAGGATGCATCCGTATCTAAAGCATTTCATGAAATTGCTTAAAAGATTCGTGGAAACGATCCAGTTCCATCTGACGAAAGAAGATCGATATTTATTTTTTTGCCAAAAAGGGAGATAAGAAATATTTTCACTGTACGTTTAATCAGTCATGCCAGAAATTTTTGTCCAAGATAATTCTAAACTGAAAGCCAAAAATATAGGCGAGGAAGTACCTGAACCACCGGCATAGCGCAGTTGGTTAAGTCGCTGTGCACTGTGTGGGAAGCGGACGTTTCTGACGGGTGTTCGAATCCCAGTGTTGCCGATCATCTAGTCGGTTGTTTTTCCGGGGTTTTCCGCTGACTCCCCGTGTTTTGGGGACGCGAATGTGTTGATGGTTCCCTCTCAAGTCGGCCCCGGACGCACTTTGTCCTTGGACCCCTTCCCTAGGCTGCCTGGGTTTATCAGATGAGTGTCGATGCGCTGGTAGTAAAACAATAAAAGACGATTGTTATTTGATGCTTCATGGCATCAGACACCTATGGGAATCTTCCCATGGTTGTTGATAATGATGACGAAGTACCTGAAGAATAAGCAAAAGGAAGGTGTACCTCTGATCTAATATTAAGGTAACACGTCTCTGTTGGAATCCAATGCACCATTTGTTTTGGGATTTACAAATTATGCCAAGAAATTTGAGTAAAGGTTCCATTGGGTTAAAATCTGGGGACTAAGGTGGCCAATAAAACAGGATAAAGTTTCCATCATGTTCCTGAAACCACGCCGAAACAATATGTGTGCTGTGGTATGGTGCATTTTCCTTCTGGAATTATCCAAGGACGAGGGTAGAGACTGACCATGATATTAGATGAACTTCATCAGTACCTATGTTTAAATACTTTTGGGCATTCAGGCGTGGGTACACTGGAATACAGAGTCCTAATATCTCAATCAAAACATGGCCCACACGAAAATACTGTCTCAAGTAGCTTAGAGAGTCGTGACCATACAAGAGATATCCATGTTCTATGTTTTAGTCTCCAAATTCTCGCCCTATTGTCAGCTTGGTGCAATTAAAAACGCGGTTCTTCAGACTACATTACCCTTTCTCAGTCTTTTAGGATCCATTTCTGGTAGTCCCAAGCCCACAGGAGATATTTTGTTTTGTTGCAGGCTGCAAGGTGTACGGGCATGTTTTCCGCTAGTGTCATGCTCACAGTAAAATGTAGGAAGCACCTTGCGCTGAGATGCTTTTTTTATTGTTTCTAATTCCAATCCTCTGTTATTTGACTCACTATCATGCATCTGTTGGCTCGCACCAATCCCAGCAAAAACAGTCTTGCTGGGTCAGCACTGGGCCATTGCTGGCAGCCAGCACTGCCAGCAATGGCTCAGCACTATGTTGCCGCTGCCGAACCGTCAATAAAATGTCCGGGCGGCCAACAGAAGGGCCAGCAGTTCAGGCCAACAGCTGGCCAAAAGTTTGCACCTCATCAGTTGTCGTATGCCAGAACAGGGCCATCAGTTGTTCATCACAGGCAGTAGCTGCCACAAGTGGCCCAGCGGCCCTACAAGCACGTGCCAGAAATGATGGGCCGCCCCGGTGGCGCAGTGGTCTAAGCGATGGCCTCTGATCATTCGTCCGAACGGGGTCCGGGTTCGAATCCCGGTGAGGCATGGATGTTGTGTTTGTCTTACGGCACTGGCTCTGTCCCTTCCCTGGAACCAGTGACCCTAAATTAGGGACGGGCGACTGCTTATAGCCCATTGAGTTGCTCCTCACGGTGGTCGTTAAACCTCCAATCAAAAAAAAAAAAAGGAATGATGGCTAGCCTAATGTGGTCCGCTAATTCACCGGTAGTGGCAGCTGGCAACTACGTGACGTAACTGGTGGCTTGCCAAATCTTGTCCGCCAATTTCCCAGTAGTAGCCATGAAAAAGAAAAAAAAAAAAATCAAGGATAACTGCAGTTCCCCAAAGCTGCAACTTTTTTTTTCTACCCTTACGAAACTTCTCAACAGACCGGATAAACGGCCGTATGAAGCTGAGTGGATACGAACCAGGGCCGTTTGCGTGGGAGCTGTGCTCTCTACCGACAGAACTAATTTTCCACGCACGTGCGTGTGCTTGAAGCTGTCTGTTTCGTGCGGAATATGTGATCAAATGGTTCGTTCCCTCTTCATTTTACAATATTGCGAGGTGTTTTTCATAAAAGTCAGTTTCATATGATTCATAAATTTATTTTTTCAACGTAACGATAGTTTTTTTTCTCTTTTGTTTTTTTTTACCTTAAGGGAACTTCACTCGTTTTCAAGGAGTGTACATAGTTGGAGTCGCTTTCCAAAGTTTTGTACTGTCCTTGTCGTCTTGAAAGGAGATTGTTCAATTAATATATATTTACTCGGGTTCATGTCACATTCTGTTACATTTTTAACGTTGTATATTTCCTTTCCGTTGTCCGAAGCTACGTTTGCTTTAAAGAGGAAAGATATTTTATTTTACTTCTCCTCATTTTAAGAAGCGAATTCCTCCCAATCTTGTGCATTCAACCCCAGGATGAGTACATTATAACCACATAGCGTTTCTTTTTTTTTTCTTTCAAATAATTAATACATTTTGTACGCGTATAATTCTTTTTTTCCAACAAACGTTTTTTTAATGGTTTTCCGGGACATTTGTTTCAAGCGGTTTCAATTTTTTCTTGTTATTCACCCACTCTATTCCCATGAATAACAATTCATGGAATGGAGTGGGTGTATTTTATGGCTTAATCTGATATCTTCGTCGACGTGGAATCTCATTAGGAAATTAATTCGCTTCCCTGCATATGGATTTTTTCTTAACATCCACTAAAATAACACGATGGCGATAGCGTTGGCTTCAACTAACTGGTACCATGAGAGACATGCTTCTGCGCGACGTGTGCAGCGCGGACAGCAGCTAGACGGGCTAGGAGTGATTCAATAAGGTGCTGGAAGGTGTTCACAGGTATGTGGAGCCTTGCTGACTGCAGTGCATCTGACAGCAGCTGGAGGGCGCGTGATGGAGGATCGATAGAGCGAACAACGCGATCGAGGTGGTCACGCAGATACTCAATTGGGTTTAAGTCTGGAGACTTATTGTGCCAGGGATGTACTTTCACGTTTTCATCGTGCTCTTCCAACCACTATCGGACATTTCTAGCTGTGTGACACGTCGCATTGTCGTGCTGGAAGATCCTATCCACCCCAGGGAAGACAATCAGCATATATGGGTGTACGTGGTCTGCAAGGATGGATTCCTAACTAATTCGGCCCATAGTGTTTTGCACATGTATGAGTGGACCCAGGGAATGCCACGTAAACATTCCCCAGACCAAAACACTGCCCCCCACCAGCTTGTGTTCTTCTAGCAGTGGTTGAGGAGTGTTTGTTCTCCGATGTTTTTCGCCTTATACGCCAACGTCCATTCGTTCGATGAAGCAGAAAACGTGACTCATCGGAGAAGGCAATCCCTTGCCAATCAGCGGAGGTCCAATTCCGATACTGCCGTGCAAATCTGAACCTTTTCTGCCTATGCACCTTCGTTAGCATAGGTGCAGTGACCATCCGTTTGCATCGGAACCCCATACGCAGCAGGGTTCGCTGAACTATCGTTTTAGACACCCTTCCGGTAGCCCCTGGTTCACCCGACCTGTGAGTTGCTCCACTATAGCGTGACGATCCGCCATCACGCACCTTCGCAACCAACGTTCACCTCTCACATCAATGGCACGTAGTGCTCCGCAGTTTCCACGTCGCTTATTCTCAATGGTGCCATTTCTCCAATCACGATAAACTTTAACCACAGCAGCACGCGAACAGTTCCCAAACTGCGCTGTTTCAGAAATACAGCCACACTTGGCCCAAAAGCCGATAATCATCCCTTTTTGAAAATCTGATAAATCGTTCCTTTTATCTATGACAGCAACGAGTGATATGTTTTCAGAATGCCTACAGCACAGCCTATATACCCTCCAAGCCAGCTCACGACACGTGCCTTCTTTCATTGGCTACGCGTTGTTGACGCCAAAAGTAGGAGGTGATCACAGTAATGTCCCAGCAAAAACACAAGTGTTGGGAAACTGTTGGCCACCAGCTGGCAGTGATGGGTCACTGCTGGCTGAAATTTGCCGCTCGAGGTCTGGTAGCGATCCGTTGGTGGCAGCGCCGTGAGTTGGCAGCTATTGATGGCCCTGCAGCATCGCCGTGAATTGCGGGCTTCCAAGCAAGCGCCACTAGTGGCCCGTAGCTGGCAACCGATGTAACCCCAACACCAGGTGGAAGCAACGCGACTGCGCATGCGCAGAAGCAACACTTGCTGTGTATCTCGTAGTAACAGTTAGTTGAAATCGACGCTATCGCCATTGGGTTATTTTCGTGGATGTTAAGAAAAAAAGCATGTAAGAGGCGAATTAATTTCCTATAATGAAATGCCACGTCGACGAAGATATCAGATCAAGCCATGAAATACACCCACTCCATTCCCATGAATAACAAGAAATAATTTCTGTGTAATCTTTCGTTTTAACATACACTAAACCGCTTGAAGCAAAAGTCCTGGAAAAACATTAAAAAACGTTATGTTGAAAAAAAAAAAAAAAAGAAGAATTACAAGCGTTCAAAATCAATCAATTATTTGAAAAAAAAAAAGCAACGCTATGCGGATATAATGTACTCATCCATGGGTTGAATGCACAAGACTGGAGGAATTCACTTCTAAAAATAACGAGAAGTAAAATGAAATATTTTTCCTCTTTAAAACAAATGTAGCTCCGGACAGCGGAAAGGAAAGATACAACGTTAAAAATGTAACAGAATGTGACATGAACTGGTAAATATATTAATTCAACAATCGCCTTTCAAGGCGACAAGGACAGCACGAAACTTTGGAAAGCGCTTTTAAGTTGGTACACTGCTTGAAAATGAGTGAAGTTCTCTTAAGGTAAAAAACAAACAATCGCAACGTTGAAGAAATAAATTTATGAATTATATGAAACTGACATTTATAAAAAATTCCCCGCAATATTGTAAAATTAAAAAGAGAACCAATCGTTACACCTTCCGCAGGAAAAGGCTCAGCTTCAAGCAGACGCTCGTGCGTGGCAAATCAGTCCCGTTGGTAGGGCGCCCGCTCCCCACGCAGGCAGTCCTTGGTTCGTTTCCACCCAGATCCAAACGGGCGCTTTTCAAGACCTGTTGAGAAAATTTCCTCAGCGCAGTGATGTAATGCAGAAGTTTCGTAAGGCGAAAAAAAAGTAGTTGTAGCTTTGGGAAACTGCAGTTATCCTTTACTTTTTGTTTTTATGGCTACTACTGGGAAATTGGCTGACAAGATTCGGCAAGCCATCAGTTACGTCACGTGATTCCCGGCTGCCACTGCCGGGAAACTAGCAGACAGCATTAGGCTAGCCATCATTTATGGCACGTGCTTGCAGGGCCGCTGAAGGGCCACTTGTGGCAGCTACTTCCTGTAATGGATAACTAATGGCCTTGTTCTGGCATATGACAACTGATGTGGGGGCCACTGTTGGCCCGCTGCGGGCCCGAACTGCTGGCCCATGTGGTGGCCGCCCGGACATTTTATTGACGGTTGGGCGGCGGCAACATAGTGCTGGGCCACCGCTGGCAGTGGCCCAATGCTGGCACAGCAACACCGTTTTTGCTGGGGTGACTCGACTGTGTATGATTCCTATGTCAACAGTTGATATCAAACGTAAGCATTCTCTTGAGAATGGTATTAAGAACTGAAACTTTAGAGAAGAGAACGGTTGAAATTCCTAATAGATAAATTATTAGACTGCCGTGGAGACAAGTTATTCAGCAAGTAGTAATTCAGAATTACACAACGCAAAAACAAAAGGAATATTTCGTAAAGAATTATGCCATCTGAGAAGCAGTAGTTAAAAAAAGATCAGCCAGCGGATTGTTAGCACATTTCCGAAAGCGAAATAGAAAACAAGTTATATTTCTTTTTATTTGGGGTTTAACGACCACTTTGAGCAAATCAGTGTGCTATAAGCAGTCGGCCATCCCCAGTTTGTGGCCATTGGTTCCAGGGAAGGTAAAGAGCCAGTGCCGTGCGACAAACACAACATACACGCCCCTTCGAAATTCGAATCCGGGACCATCTCTGACGAATGGTCAGAAGCCAGCGGTTAGACACTGCACCACCGGGGCGGGGTGGCTGTGACATTTTCCGTTGAGGTCAATGACCTCTCTAAAACATTACATGTATTCACGCCGGCTGATCTTTAAAGAGTGGAGAAATTGTAATCTAGTGGAAGACACAAAACTGTGTTGTGTCACGTGCTTGTGCATACAGATGCATCTTTGTTATAATACACATCAATTGACAAAGGGAATGAATTTTCACTTGCTCTTCACTCAGCAGCACGTCCACAATGAGTTGCAACCAATAATCTTTTCCCCGATTTAGTGACCCACATGAATTTATAATGCTGTATGGAGTCACCTACACAGTGCGTCAAAGAAATTTTAAGACTGGCGCTAGATTTTAGCCTACGGTGGCGCCACCAGTGTAATCGTGAATGCGTTATAAACCCTGACCATCTGCTTGCTTTCTGCCAAAAGTACTGCGCAGTTGTTAAAGTAACTCAAACGAAACGGCCGTTCATTAGAGAAGAAAAATTTTTTTCATGTTGAATTATTAAGATGGAACAAAGGGCTGTTATTAAATTTAACGCAAAACTTGGTAAAAGTGCCTCTGAAACGTACCAAATGATGAAACAAGTTTACGGTGAGTTTTGTTTAAGTACATCAAATGTTTTCCTGTGGCACAAACGTTTTTTGGACGGAAGAGATAGGCTAGAAGATGATAAGCATACCGGAAGACCAAGTTCATCTAGGACACCTGAGATTATTGAAAACGTGCGTGATTTCATGGCAAAAAATCGATGTGCGTCATTAAGAATGATGGAAGAGTTTTTAAACATCAACAAAAAAATGATTCGAACCATCCTGCATAAAGATTTGGGCAAAACAGAAGTCTGTGCTAAATTTGTTCCACACACGTTAACCAATGAACAAAACTCAAGGAGAAGTGCACATTGCAGAGACATCGTTTCAGCCGCTGAAAATGATCCAAACTTCTTAAAATCGATTGTGTAAAGGGGATGAAACATGGTGTTTTCAATATGATCCTAAACCAAAGCGACAAAGTGCGGAATGGAAGTCAAAAAACTCACCACAAGCCAAAAAACAAGAAAAGTTCCATCGAAAATCAAAACAATGCTCATTACATTCTTCGATAGTAAAGGTATTATCCACAAAGAATTTGTTCCAAGTGGACAAACAATCACTTGTGAGTTTTATTTAAATGTTTTGAGGCGTTTGATGGGCAGAATTCGTCGCATTCGTCCAGAATATCGGGATGAAAACAGTTGGTGTTTGTTACACGATAATGCACCCAGTCACACCTCACTTCTTGTTCGTAGATTTTTGGCGAAAAATAACGTCTGTGTGTTGAATCATCCACCGTATTCGCCTGATTTAGCACCCTGTGACTTTTCTTTCTTCCCAAAACTCAGAATGACGTTAAAAGGGTGTTATTTTGATGATATTTCGACCATACAAATAGCTTCGACGCGTGCTTTGGAGGCAATTCCGCAAAGTGAACGGGAACAGGCATTCGAATCATTATTAAATCGCTGTAACAAGTGTATTGAAGCCGGAGGGACGTATTTTGAGTAACAAACCAAAACAAATTATAATTTCTTGTTTCTATTTCATTTTACGGACCCAGTCTTAAAATTTCTTTGCCACACTGTGTATATAGGGGATATTGCCCGTCCTATGACGGAGTGAAATTTTTAATTGAAGCAGATTGAAAACAAATCAAATAGACGCGGAATTTCTGTAAGGAAATATAGTAAACACTTATGTAGTAAAAACTAATTCATGTCAGAACTAAAAATTATATGCTATTTATTTCCGTTTTTCAAAAGACCTCGCGATGAAAAACATTATGTATGAAATATTTGTTGTTTAACAATTGTATGTTAGATCGATATTTTGCAAAATGTGGGATATAATCAGCACTGAACTCGGAAAGTTGTTTTCGTTGTAAACTTACCATAAAAACTCTTACTTTGATTTTTCGGGTTAAATTACTTTTCTCCGGCACACTTCTTATTCCCTTCACGGCTTGTTTTAGACTGTCCTGGTCGACGGTTAATTTGAACCTTCCTACAGAAGCTTTATCTACAAAATAATGCGAGATCTGGAATTACAAATTGGAACTATCTAAATTCTCGACAATGTGCTGTTGGGGGGCGAGATCTGCTTTTAGAAGCAATTTTACATGTGCAGTTTTGATGTTCCCGGCACCAGACTAGGCGTAATGTCGGATGGCAAGCAGTCAACAGTGGAACATGAGTAGGGTCCTTGGCTCCCGTAACCTGTTGTATGCGTTTACCGTTCGGTCGCTGACGCTGTTTGGGCCTTCGACATTTAACTTGGATGTGATTTGCGCCACTGTTGCCGAGCGGTCGGTCTGTACGAGTCTGGATATTCTACGCCAAACCCGGTCATCAATAGCGTGTGGTCGACCACCGTTTAATCTCTGGGAGCTGGTACGTCCGTCAATGGTATACTCGCAGTACACCCTTGAGAACCGTAGGGTTCTTACCACTTGGGCGATATATTTTTTATTTCTTTTGATTGGAGGTTTAACGACTACCGTGAGCAACTCAATGGGCTATAAGCAGTCGCCTGTCCCTAATTTAGGGCCACTAGTTCCAGGGAAGGGAGAGAGCCAGAGCCGTAAGACAAACACAAGATCCATGCCTCACGGGATTCGAACCCGGACCCATCTCAGGCGAATGATCAGAAGCCATAGCTTAGACCACTACGCCACCGGGGCCGCGGCAATAGAATGACTCATCTGTCTTGCCCAGACAATGCGTCGATTAAAGCCGTTCAATTCAAAAACATTTGCTCCAGTTCTTCGATTGCGACACACTGTTGGAAAGCCCTTTTTCCTATTTATTGCCTGCGTTTGGTTTGGGTGTGCTCCACTCTGTGCGGGAGATGTCCATGTCAACTGCCCATCAACCCTATCTCTAATGTTTTGTCTACTGAATCTATATAATTGGTCGGGATATATATACACTGGCGGAAAGGAAAAAAGAACACCAAGAAGGAATTGGCGGACGATCATGAAATTTACATATGTTAATGGGGTCGAGTTTACGTAGGGGTGATGTTAATTTCGGGACCAACCGGTGAGCGCTTACGCCACAGCACGACATAATATGCAAATTATCGTCGGTGGTATTTAAGGAGTACGACGAAGTGAATGTAATCAGTCGTCGGCGTACGGACACGTGCGAAGATCCTGAAGAAGCTGCAATGCCTGGACGTGGAAGACGTGTACGATTCCAGCAGTTATCGGACTTTGAGCGGGGTCGTCTAGTCAGACTCCACGAGGCCGGGTGGCCGTATCGTCGTATTGCGGAGCGAATTGGACGGGAAGTATCGGTGGTGGTACGATGGTGGCGTAGATGGTCCGAGGAACATTCCCACACGAGAAGACGTGGAACCGGGAGTCACAGACGGACTGATGAGCGGACCGATCGAAGCATAAGAAGAGCTGCGTTGTCAAGCAGAACATCCACTGCGGCGCAAATCCGAGCTGCCGTTGCACCTGAGGTGACTGTGCAAACAATCCGCAACCGTACTGGATGCAGGACTACGTGCACGTGTGCCTCTGGCATGCGTACCTCTGACTCCAGCCCACCGTCAGGAAGGCTGCAGTGGTGTCGCCAACGTCTTCACTGGAGAACGCAATGGCGATCTGTCGTGTTCAGCGATGAAAGCAGATTCTGCTTGGGAGCCTCCGATGGCCATATGCGTGTTCTCAGACGCACAGGGGAGCGTCTCCACCCTTCTTGCATCCGCCAGCGACACACAGGGCCTACACCTGGTCTCCTGGTGTGGGGAGCGATCAGCTATCACTCCCGTACACAACTAGTGTTTGTACCGGATACGTTAAACAGCACCTCCCACATCAACAACATCATTCAGCCTGTTGTTGTGCCATTTGTGAGGTCGGTCCATAGTGGTGTTTTCCAGAAAGATAACGCACGCCCACACACGGCACATGCAACGCAACATGCACTTCAGGGTGTGAGACAACTTCCATGGCCTGCACGTTCACCGGATTTGTCCCCCATTGAGCACGTGTGGGATTTTATGGGGCAACGACTTATCCGGTCTCCACGGCCAGCCACGACCATCCCCGATTTACGCGTCCAGGTTGAAGATGCTTGGAACTCAATACCCTAAACTTACATCAAGCATCTGTACGACAGACTCCATGCCAGAATTGCACAGTGTGACGCAGTTCACGGCGGTTCAACCTCGTATTAACCATGTTACATGGAAATGTTATTTTTCAGTTTACCAGCAAATACAGCTGTATTTTGCCATAATGTTTTGATCACGTTATCCTCTGTATTCGGTTATTATGCTGTATAAATTTCGTTGGTATCAGACGTCTCCTTCTTGTTGTTCTTTTTTCACTTTCCGGCAGTGTAATTAAAATATGTATGTCGTTGTTCATGGACAAGAAAATACGATTAGGTGTTACTTTAGACGTATTGCAAATTTATGTAGTTCAACAAAGAGTTACTGATAATTGAATAATATCATGTCAGTAAATTATCTATTCGATGAACATTTTTTTTAGTGTTTTTATGCCTGCCGTTAGTGAACTGTGGAAAAGCCACTTTATAAAATATATTTTTTTTAATTTCGACTTACAGTAATTCCGAAAACTTGTCGATTGAAACGAAAACGAGAGTGGAAAAAGTCGGGTTCAGTAGGCCATAATATTGAGGTGCCCATTAGGATATAAATATTAGCTCTAAGACCAATTTTGGGCTTACCGGGCAAAATTTCTACAGTAGCGGGATGACTGCAAAATTTTTGTAAAGATGTGCGTTTTATGTAGACCCAACCCAATTGACCTCGGTTCGAGCCCCGCTACCGGCACAAAAGGATTCTCTGGCGTAGGGGCGAGAAAATTCAGCTTCTTGGTTTTAGCAAAATTTCTGTATAAATACGGAAAAACTTGAAGCGGACTTTTCTGAAATAAACGGAATTACCTACTACGGAAAATCTGTAAAAATACGAGAGTTAAAAAACAAGTCAGTAAAATCATGCAATGCGTTGATTATGATATGCCTTCCAACATACCAGAAATCATTACTCAAGTTATGAGGATAATGGCTGTGGAATAAATCTCCCTCCTGTACCCTTACCTTTTGATCCCATTTCGATGATATTAAACAGAACAACATACTAAAGTTTTGTCGCAATAGAAACATATACGCTTCTTCAACCTACGGTTCGAAAGCGTAAAAAAGGGGCACTTTTAAAAACGGAAATTTCGTTAAAAGGCGGACACTTACCGGGAACTTTGCTGCACGTTATTTTCAGAAATTTTCCGTAAATCAACATCACTTTTTTTACGGTGTAGCGAAGAAGTTGTTCATTACTTAAAGTGCAATTTCTACTCATTGTTCTTCATAGTGAATGGTATCTGTTGCAAAAAGAAATTTTTCATTCGCATCTTCTGAAGTGGAGATACGGTTACACGTAGAAACGTACGCTTACGGGTCTTATCGGCAAACCCGCGTCATACAAAATAAATTTGGAATGTACGAGGGTCGTTCAAAAAGTTATGAGACTGATTTTACATGGGGCAGATGTGTAATGCAGTACACATACTTACATTTGCATACTTTCGAACTATTCTCCCTCTACTTGTCTTTCTGCTTTAGCAATTCAAATGTTGTTCTCTAGCTTGCTTGCCGAAGGTGAGTATGTAAGTGTAAGTATGTTTACTGAATGCACCAGTCCAACCTTTCTGTCCACTTCCGGAAGGTGTGTTCGAAACCCTTCCTCGACATGTGGTTTTGAATACCCATCAGATTATTGTTCAGTTCAGTATTTGATGCAAACTGACGAACACGAAGTTGTTTTTTCTCTTCAGGGAATATAGAAGCCGCACAGTGCCAGGTCCGGTGAATACGGAGGGTGCGACATTATTTCGATGCCTATATCTTGGATAACCTGCTGGGTAAGCAAAGCACGATACGCGGAGTCGTTATCTTGATGCAAAATTCAACTAGTTTGTGCATATTCTGGGCGTTTTCGGGACATTTTTTTCTTTGGAAGACCTTTGAGAACTTCAGAATACTAGGCACCGATAACAGTTTTCCCTCCGTAGTCGATGTTGAAGATCTACTGGACCGTCGCGCATCTTCCAGACACTCTTCACCATTCACAAATTTCCTGTGCCACTCCCCTTATAGGCTGTTGTAATCATTTCGTGCGTTTCTGCGGCGGTTTTAATGAAACGCCCGCAAAATTTTGTGGCTGCTCTTTGCTCCGATTTTAAATCCATATTTGGTTACAAAAACCCGTCTGAACTGTACGGCGTCTGCTACAAGAATGAACGAGCGGAGCGGTGTAGTGACGCGTCGTCACTTGACTGACTGTGCAATTTTTCCAACTCAGCTGCATTTTTCTGCGTGAGTTTGTTTTGGCACTTTGACGTCAGTCTCGTTACTTTTTGAACGACCTACGTACAAAGAATGTTTCTTATCGGTAAAACTAACAGGAAAAGAATTTTTCAAATCTGATTTTTAGAAGCAAAAACATCGACGGAATTAAAACAATATATTTAATCCCCTTTAGTGTAAAAAGTGTGCATTATTTGATGTAGAAAATGTGCGGAAACCTTTCTTCAGGATAAATGTGTCCGACAGGAAAAATAATTTTGCAGTCTAACTTTCAGAAGCTGTTGTAAAGAGAAGCAAATAAATATCGAGGTCAATAGCAACGTGAATTTGTGTTCTCTAGCGGCAATATGTCGCATCTAAAACAAGTTAGTAAAATCATGCAATGCATTGATTATGATACGCTTTCTAACATACAAGAAACCATTACTCAAGTTATGAGGAAAATGGCTGTGGAGTAAATCTCGCTCCTGTACCCTGACCTTTGACCCCATTTCGATGATATTCAATAGAACCGGTTCAGTGTACCTCCGGAAAAACATGCTAAAGTTTTGTCGTTCAAATCGCTTATTTAGAGCAAGAATGTACAGGCCACAGGAGGCACAGAGCATATAGTGCCAAATGAAAACATAAGATGGTATTTACAATGAGAATGTACTATATACAGGAGAAATATATACAAATAAATACACATGACGGAAACTTATGCAGGAAAGAGCGTAAGTGCACTGGTATAATGCACAATACGTGACAGTGAGAAAGGCATAGGTACAAAGAGTAGTGCTTCAATAGGGTGAAACAAAGTGATAAAAGCAGCGCTGTACCTGGAGCATGCGAATAAAAGGTCAAGACAATACAAATGTATTGAAGCCAGAAATAAGGCCACAGGAAGCACAGAGCGATGATAGTGCCAAACATAGGCATTAAGATGCTATGTACAACTAAAACTCAATAAACTCAGGAGCAATATGTACAACAAGAAATATGTGACGTATACAGGAAAAATGTATCAGAGAGCAAATATGGACAGGTAAGTCAAAAGTATGAAAGTGACAAAGGCAAGGGTACAAAAATTATTGGAATGCGAAAGTGCAACAAAATAAGCAAGAACATCGCCGCACCATGAGTACGTGGTAGAGAGGATACAAAAAGCAAGCGATGTACAAATACAAAGTAAGAGCAATACGTTCAACAAGTAAAATGTACAAAGTATGTACAATACGGTAACAGGAAAAACGCGTATAAAAGATCGAACATGCACAGGTATTACAAAAGTGAAATGGTAAACAAAGGCATGCGCAGGAGACATGGTATTAAAAGGTGCAATAAAATCAGAAAATACAACCCTGTACTTTTTTTTTGATTGGAGGTTTAACGACCACCGTGAGCAACTCAATGGGCTATAAGCAGTCGCCCGTCCCTAATTTAGGGTCACTGGTTCCAGGGAAGGGAGAGAGCCAGTGCCGTCGGACAAACACAACATCCATGCCTGACAGGGATTCGAACCCGGAGCCCTTTCGGACGAATGATCAGAGGCCAGCGCCTTAGACCACTGCGCCACCGGGGCGGCCCAACCCTGTACTCCGAACACATGACACAGAAGATACAAGGAATTTAGTGAGACACAAGTGCGGATCAATAACGATACGTACGATTAATTCAGAGCTGCAGGAACTACATAAGAAACATCACAATGGTAAGTCATGATAAATAATCACACTACAGTACAGTAAGGAAGACTCACGGTGGTCCATAGCAGAACAGATCGGAACGACGGATCTGACGAAGCTACGAAGCACCATGCATAAAGATACAAAACGATGAAAGTCCGGAGCAGACAGGAGAGAACAGGCCGAAGCAGAAGTGCACACAAAGGCTGTCCAGTCTACCAACAACAATCACAGCAGGAGGCGAATGTCGTCAGGGGAACGGTAAACCAAGGCTATTTTGGTCACCAGACGCGTAGAATTTGGGGAATTCGATGAGCGGCAGATGCAGTTGAATAGGCGAGACGAAGCCGGGAGAGGAGTCTGCCACGGAAGGTCCGGCAAAGCGCATTCCATGCCTCGTAAAGGGATGGTACGGTTGTGGCGGAGCGGAGCAGCTTATGATATGAGTATATCACATGTTTGACGAGGATGAAGACATATGTACCGGCTGCAGGTAATGGTACGAGTGGTGACAATGATCTGTGCAAAGTACTATACGCCTGGAACGGCAGATCAGACACACTCAGACGCTGGACCACTGGAAAGGCAAACTGGAGGAGAGAGAGTAGAACCGGGCAGTAAAGGTAGATGTGCGGGACATCTGCAGCCTCCGGACAGAATGCACAGACGGGTGACGAGTCGAGCGTCATACGAAAGAATGTTGTGGACAACGGCAAGCAACGATGCAGGAATTGCCATTGGATATTACGTTCCGTAGGTGTAGATAGAGGCGACGCCCTTGCTGACCAAACACAGAGCAAGGCTGCAGATGGGACGTCTGGAATCGGTAGAGGCGTGGAAGAAGGTGAATCACGTAAAAAGTGGTAGAGAGAAAATGCAGTGAAGCAGAAGAGAGGGAGAGCGGAGCCCCGAACTATGAGAAAGAAATTAAGGGGTAGGGAGGCAGAGGGGACGAAAATAAGTCTAGTTGGAGTTGCAAGAGCAGGATAGAGATGGATGACAGAGGATTGGAGAGCAGCGTACAGAGAGAGGGAAGCGGCGGAGGTGCGTGGAAGTAGGGGGGAGGGAGCTCGGAGAAAGGTTTCCAAGAAAGGTCTGTGGAGAGGAGGTCTCGAACTGTCACGACCCCAGCGGGGAGCCATGACAGTTCAGAGAAGTAGGGAGCATCATGAGGGTGGATAGCTGAGCTGTAGAACAGTGGCTGAGCAAGAAGTTCAGAAGTGGAAGCGGGAGGGGCGCGGAGAATAGGCAAAGAGCAGAGAAAAGAGAGCACCTCAGAATAGAGATAGGAAAGGCGGGAGCGTAGAAAGGGGAAGTAAGCCATCAGGAGAAATGTAATAAAAGACAATCTCGGATTACATGGAGAACTCCTGACGTCTAAGGTGAGATGGACTGGAGCGGGCAATGCACTAAGGATCCGTAGAGGGGAAACCACACGATGTGCTCGATAATAGAGCACCACATCAATTAACGAGATACCTCCTGCAGGCACCGGGAGATGGAGTGTAGAGACTCGGATCCAGTGATGATGTGACCAGATCATCTTGGTCATCAACCGGGTGGTCTCCTGGAGGTATTAGACTGGGAGTTTAATTGCAGTCCAAACATGAAGGCAGAGTGAAAGGATGTAGTTCCGGGCAATTTTAGCCCGTGTGAAGTAAGATGTGCAGAACTGCGCAGTCCGCCAAACATTCGCGGAGAGAGTAAGACGTGGAAAAAGTGCAGACCCAGACCAGGTGGCGTTTTGTGCAGCTGACGGTTGGCCAAGGGGAACGCCAAGGATTTTTGCGTGGTAGCGGTCCAGGTGGCACCCCACGGTGCGTCCGATCGGGCAGTCCACGTACCACACCGCAGTCCAGAGCTTTTAGTGGTGTTAAGTGCAGCACCTGAGCACGACGAGTAGAACTGATAGGAGTGCGCAAGAATGTCGAATTGCTGGTTGTTTCGGACACAGAAGGTAGTATCGTCTGCGTACGCCGAATAGGTGACGCTGAAATGACGAGTACTAGCTGTTAATGGAGAAAGTGCAGCGAGCAGACCACTATGAGTAGATCTGAGAAACGGCTCAAATTCCAGGGCAAACAATTGTTCGGACAACGACAACCTTGGCGAATGCCACGCTGAAACCGGATGGGAGCAGTAAGAAAGGCGATATTCTTGACTTGGAATACCTCGTCCCGATAGAGAGCAAGAAAAGTAGAGACGAAAGAAGGAATGAAGCCAAAAGCAGTGAGAGTGAGATAAAGATAGGAGTGGGAAATGTTATCGAATGAACCGCGCTGGTCTAAGTTAAGGAGTGCGAGCGATTCTTTGTTAGTAGAAGCAAGATGGACAAGATTACGAAGGAGGTGGATGTTTGAGGAGGTGGACCGACCAGGGACCGTGTAGGTCTGGTCGGGAGAAAGAAGGAACGGAAGGACAGAATTGAGTTTACGGGAGAGGAGTTTAGTATAGAGTTTATAATCAATATTTAGTAGAGAGATGAGTCGCCAATTTCCCAAGTCAAGGAGATCGCCCTTCTTGGGAAAGAGCACGACGTGGGCAACGGTAAAACTCCTCGGAAGAGAAGAGGAAGTGAAAGCAGCAGTAAAAGCAGCAAGTAGAAACGGAAGAAGAGCAGAAAAAAAGGCAAGATAGAAGGAGAAAGAAAGGCGTTCAGGTCCAGAGACGGCTCGGTAATTTAGAGAACGGAAAGTGGGCCGGAGCTCTGAAGAGGTGAGACGTTGAGAAAGATTGTCTGAAAAGTGAGAAGGGACTTGAGGGAGAGAAGAAAGGACAGATGCGAAAGCGGAGGAAGAAAGAGGAAGAGTTTCACCGAATTTGGAGGTGAAGTAACTGCGAACTCGTGAACAGAGGGCGTCAGGAGCTGAAAAAACCTGACCATCTGGCTGGCGAAGAGGTCGGAGATGGTGTGAGGCGCGTCGTTGAGATTCAAGCGAGGAAAGGAAGTCGAAGGCGCAGTCCTCCGGAGCAAGATGCTGCAGACGGAGGCGAAGAATGGCTTGCTAGGCACGTGGTTCTAATAGTGCCTGTAGATCGGCCAGGTAGGTAGGGTAGAGCGGATAGTTGACTCCAAGATGAGTGAGGATGTGTCGAATGTTCTGTTCCTCCATTTGTCGCTGAGTGTTGATGCGAAAGGAGAAACGTTTTAGGATATCTAAGGTACCTCTTAGATATCCTAAAACGTTTCTACCAACCAATACTTCAGCGCACAAGACGCGGTGGAGAGTCCAGGACGGAAGTGTTGCAGAAGCTCTCGAACTTGAGAGCACAGAGCTGGATCAGTTAGAAGAGACGAGTCGAATGTCCAGGAGCGGTACCCGGAACGCTGATACGACGAAGGACCAAAGGCAGCCTGGACCACACAACGGTTCGAGAAAGCCGTAGGTAAGTGCATGCAGGTCTTCACAACTGGCAGAAGTGTAGAAGTGGCATACAGACGATCCAATCGCGCAGAATAGACAGTGGACGCAGTCGCTGTTCGCCACGTATGGGAGATTGTCGTCGGATGGTGGTGATGATAGACATCATGAAGACCAAAATCCGCCACAAGGGTACAGAGCATATTCACAAGCCGGTGGCGATATTCGTTAGTAGAAGGCGTGCGATAAAGGGCGGGATGCAGCGTACAATTGAATTCTCTCCCAATCAGGACATTGTTGGAAGGCAACGCTGACTGAAGAGCAGTACGCAGCGCCAATGATAAAAGGGTGAGAGGCGTGAAGCACAGGGAACGTAGATATTGAACACCAAGTTATCTTTGACCTTCACAATCACAAGTGAAGGTGAGGCGCTGTAGGTAGTCTTGGCAAAGGTTGTGCACCCGGACCGCAGAAATAGCCTGGCGGAACCAAGAACGAATCCCGATCGCCACGCCTTCGTACTGAAAGAGCTTGAAAGCATGATGGAACTAGTAATCCCAATGTCGCCAACGGCTGAAAGGTGTAGATGAAAGGCAGTTGGTTTCCTGCAAGAGTAGAATATCAGCGCCCAGTGGAGCTAGAGCTTCGTGGGCCAGCGCATTCGCCAGCGGAGAGCTAAATCCCCGACGTTTGAAGGTCACTACTATGAAGGGAACAATCCGAAGGTAGTTGAATGAGTTTATCTGCTGCATCTTTCAGCTTGTAAAGGCGACTGGCGAATTTCCTGGTCCACTCAGGGCTGCCCAGCGTTGAAGGAGGCAGTACCAGCAGACGCGCGCGAATGGTCTGCGTTTGCGTCACAATCTCAGAACGTTGATTAGAGTAAGAGCTTAAAAAGCTGCGAGACATCCGGCTGAAGCGGGTACTGCTAAGGAAGGCATCCAATGCCTCTCCTGTAGCTGGCGTTTGTGGAAGAGAGGAATCATCCAAGAGGCGTAGAAAAACAACAAGAGAAATCGGATCGAAAGCGCTGACATCAACATCCGAAGCAATAGAGCCTTCTGAGGTACAGTCACTCGTAGAACGGTCACGTTGACCTGAGTTAGTGGGCGAAGTTCGAGTTTTCTTTCCACGAGAACAAGTCGACCGTTGGCGCTTAGTGCGCTCTCGGACGAGCGTGAAGGTTGAAAGAGAAGTATCTGGTACCTTGAAAAAGCCGGAAAAGGTGGCTTCACTAACAATTTCGGAAGAATGAGAATCAGCAGTGGTCTCATTATCAACCGCAGAAGGTGGAGATGGTGCTGTGGCTGAAGGCGTAGGAAGAGGTTGTTTAGCATCATCTGTAGAACGAGCTGCGGACGAAAGTGGTAGCTGATTGGAGGCAACGCCGGTGGTCGAACACTGCAACGAAGACACGTGTTTACCAACGGCTTCAGTAATACTTTCGTCATAAGTCGGCTGTCGCTGGTCAGAGGTCGGAGTTGACGACGCCGGAGGGCGTGATGGGCTGTGCTGTCGAGTTGGGGCCGCTGGAAGCAAGTAGGGGGCAGAAAGCTCGGGATGTCCTCAACCGTTGCAAACTGGACAGGCAGTGCCTACCATGATGGTAGTTAGACGAGTGTGTGGCCCGCATCGTACCCGGAGTTGTGGTGGAACTCGATGCATATCATCATCAGTTGGAAACACCACCCTCACCTGGCGCCGAAAGCCAAGCAGGTAGCGAACCTCTGGGTCTTCTGGGAAAGAAGAGTACGTAGTCATGGACCCAACAGGGCGGCCAAATCGATGGATGGATGAAAGCAGAACATCCTCAAATACCTCCGGTGGTACTGGGAAAAAGCTGACTGAGACGGAAAATTGGGTGAGGGGATCCGCCGAGAGATGTTGATCCCCAATGGATAGACCTTCTATTTGCACACGGATGGCATATTCTGCTTTAGAAAAGTAGGCGATCACCTGTCTGGGCCGCCGTGCAACGTGAGTGATTGCTTGTGGTGGAAACATCTGACGTAGAGCAGCACTATAGACCGTAAGTTTAGTATTGGTAAGGCTCCGGAATACAACTCCACATGCGACAGTCTTCATGAAGTGCTGACCGTATGACGAGCTCGGCGGAAAGTCAACAGAGATGGCGTCAGCATCATACGTCATCTTGAGCTGACGTAAATTGGAAGAACAGGGCGAATGAGAAGATTCAGTGTTGGGAGAAGTGACGGCCGCATAGGATAATGCAGCCGATCATTGCAGCGGAGGTGTAGCATCAACGAACTGTGAAAGATTCATTGCATCCTCTACAGGCCTGAGGGAAGACACATCATCACCGCCAGGAGTAGCAGAAGAGGAAGCTACTAGAGAGCAGGCAGGGCAGCGATAGAACGCTGTGATGAGAAGGGGCTCGACAAACGAGGTACGTCATTGACGACTGCACCAATGGTAGAAGTGCTTGCTGGATCAGCAATTCCGGAAGCGAGGGCATGATCTACACTATCTCCGGAAGCCGCCATTTTTTTTTATTGAAGATTTAACGACCACCGTGAGCAACTCAATGGGCTAGAAGTAGTCGCCCGTCCCTAATTTAGGGTCACTGGTTCCAGGGAAGGGAGATAGCCAGTGCCGTAAGACAAACACAACATCCATGCTTCACCGGGATTCGAACCCGGACCCCTTACGGACAAATGATCAGAGGCCAGCGCCTTAGACCACTGCGCCACCGGGGCGGCCGGAAGCCGCCATCAGCAATGACGATAAGAAATCTTGTCTTGGCCAAGTTGGCCAAGACAGTAAAATGAAGATTGCAAAGCAAATAAGTCACTTACCAGCTCGACAGGTGTATAAAAACGAATACAATTCCTTCACTGACACCGTACACCCAAAATATAAGGTAGAAAACTCGAAATATAGCACACACGGAGCAATAATCACGAGCAGAAAAAACAACAACACACGCCCACAAAAGTTTTGTCGCAATCGAAGCATTTTTACGTCAGTAATGACACATAAGGGAGATGGAATGGGATGCGCTCCTCTATCCTGACCTTTGACACCATGTCGCCCATTTTCAATAGGGTTTGTTCCCAGGTTGTCCCCTACCACACACTAAAATTTAATCGAAATCGCACCATTTTTACGCGAGTTATCGTGCGGACAGGCAGACAGATAGATGGACAAAGCTGGGGCATATACACTTCTTCAACCTACGGCTGGAAAGTGTAAAACTGTAGCCAAAACGTATGGATCACCATTTTCAGAGTTCAAGCTACCCAAAGGAAAAGTTATTTTTCAAATAGCAATAACAGTTACAGACAATAGCAATGGCATCTACACACAAAGTAACGGACATTTCAATATCAACAAAACAAGGTTTTATTTTCATATTTCATTTAACAAAAGGCTGCCGAAAATGAAAGTTAAACAAAGCCTGATATCTTCGCTACAGTTACAGATGCGTTTAGGTATTAACAACGCTGTACGAGTCTTTTTTAGTGTTAAAATTTAAAATCTCTATAAAACCGAGTAATTCTCAGTTTTGACTTCAAAAATAAATTATGCTAATTTTAGGAAATCAAGATGATTTTACAAGTTCAAATCTTTTCAGTGCGGTGTTGTGTATGACATATTTTTTTTTCTTTTTTTCAAAATGTTCGCCTCTTGTGACTGTGTTACTGTGAAAAGCATTATTTCATTAAAACTGGCAGGTACTGACTAAGTGAAGACGTCCTCAATCCACCTTTCTTATCGAAAAGTCATTTGAAATTGTAACTCTTTTTTAACAATTTTAAAATCGTGGCTTTCCTTGTATTCCGCACGTGTACGTTTCTGGTAACTGTCTACTCAGTATAAAGACAAGTGCTACTGAAACCGGTGAAACCGAGCTTTTTGAAATATTTTCAGGGTTTGATCGTGAATCTATGAAGATACAATTTTTGCATAGTTGATCTTCAAATGTACCTAATATGTATTTTAAATGAATTCAGTTATCATGCTAGACGAGCCAGCGATATACACTGAAGTGCCAGAAAAACTGGTACACCAGTCTAATACTTGGTAAGTCCCCCACGGGAGCGCAGGACTGCAGAAATACGACGGGGCATGGACTCCAATAGCTTTTGAAAATATGCTGTAGGCAATGCACACCGTACTTCCTGCAGAGCGTTCTACAATTCGGGTGTATTCCAAGGTCTCGGATTCCTGTGCTCGATAGCGCGTTGCATGGCATCCGAAATGTGTTCTATCACGTTCAAATCTGGGGACTTGGGTGGGAATGACAACACCCCAAACTCAGATCAATGCTCCTCTAACCATAATGTGGCGTCCCGTCACTTGTGTGGAGGTGCATTGTTCTGTTGGAACAGGCCCAGCCCATCAACATGAATGCAGGACATGAACGGGTGTACCTCGTCAGAAAGGATGCGCACATAGGGTTGGTCGGTCACAGACGTTTGTAGACGTACCAGGGGTCCCAGTGAAGTCCAACTAAACACACCCCATACTAGGGTCCGGTACGGTAGGGCATGCGCATATATGCAGCATGACGTAAGGGGGAAGTGTCGGAAGGGTATAAAGCACACGGGCGGTGTACGCTCAGCAGTTCGGTGAAAGCTATTGCACGGTGTACATCGGTTTGAAAGACGTCGAGTTGCTGCCACCACGTGATATGTCCAACAGGCAATCCAGTAGATGACATTTGGAGGACTTTACCCGAGGTCGCGTTATTGGGAAGTTGGAAGAAGTTCGAAGTGTGACTAGTGTGGCCAAGGAGTTTCGGGATCGCTCACAACATCGTTTCACGAGCTTAGTGAGCATTTCAAACGACAGGAACAGCTGTCCGGGAGTTTAGCAGTGGGCGTCCACGAGCAACCACGGCGGCGGACGACCGGTATATTGTCCTACAGGCGAGAAGAGACAGACGATAGACAGCGGTAGAAATTGCAAGGCACATACAACAGACAACTGGACGTCCGTTATCGCGTTTTACCGTGGCTAGGGAGCTGCACAAAGGTGGTCTATTTGCACGACGACCAGTACGCTGTGTGCCATTAACCCCTGCTCATCGGAGACGGCTGTTTCTGTGGTGCCAGGAACACAAAAACTGGACACATTAGCAATGGGTCGAGTTCTGTTTACGGATGAGAGCCGATTTAGTCTGACGAGCGATTCTGGACGTATACACATCTAGAGAGAGAGCAGGAAACACGCAATCACACCTCCAACATCATCGAAAGAGACTGGTTTGGAGGTGGCAGAGTTCTCGTTTGGGGCGGTATCATGCTTGGTAGCCGTACTAACCTCCACATTTTCCAAGGAGGTTAAGTCACTAGTGTCCGATATTGTACCGAGGTTCTCCTGCCTCCCGTGTGTCTGTTTAAAGGTGCTGTGGGTCCTGAGTTCCTCTTCATGGACGACAACGCTACACCTCATCGTACAGTGGCTGTCTCAGAGCTGTTGGAGAGTGAAGATATTCAGCGCATGGATTGGCCCGTAAGGTCCCCGGACCTAAATCCAATCGAACACGTGTGGGACCTTCTCGGGAGATGCTTAGCAGCACGTCACCAGCCGCCAGCAACGATTCCGCAGCTGCGATAGGCGCTACAAGAGGAATGGGCAGCGATACCTCTGCAGCTCCGTGACAACCTCGTCCTCAGCATGGACAGACGTTGTAAATCCTGCAACGCAGTCAGGGGTGATCATATCTCCTACTAAAGACTGGATTTTTCTTGGCAGCCGCCTGTCACATGGACGTTTCTGTCTTCTGTCCAGTTGTGCTCGAAGCTACCTTTTCAATAAAGTGCCTTTGTATCCTTTGGATTCCTTGTTTGGAAGGTTTTGCTCACTTGTCCCATATTCTTACATCTTGGAGATCTTATGCTATGATTTGAGTCGATGTGGAGCACTTCTGCACGACTTTACATTCGAAAAATCTTCTCGTCCTTAATTTTTGCACGCCAGTCTATGACAGCAGCAAAACGTCGAGGCACACAATCAACCAATTTCCGGTGCATCTTAACAAGAATGGCTCGTCATTCGTCCTGCAAAGTTGCTGCCAGAGTGGAGATCGAAGAAGGTCGTTGCGGTCAATTTCGTATCCGCTGCTCCAGTTTATTCCGAAGGTGTCCTATGGAATTACGGTCAGTATTTTGAGCGGGCCAGCCTAACAATTCCACCTCATTTTCAAGAAACCAGTCCTGCAGCGCCGTTCAGTGTGGCAGGGAGCTCGATCGTTCTGGAAGAGACAATCGCAATTTCCATAATACTGCCACATTGTTGGTAGGGCAAAATTATCCAGAACGTCGAGGTACACTTCAGAGTTCATGGTTTCTGGTATAATAACCAAGTCTCCTCCATGAAAAACAAATCCATACTATGATGGAAACTCCGCCGAACTTAACAGTTAGAAGAACACAGTCCGACGAAAATCGTTCGCCGGGCTATCGCCAAATCCAAACACGCCCATTGAAAGAGTGAAAAGCGTGACTTTTTACTCCAAAAGACAGCTTTCCAGTCGCCCACAGTCCAGGGACTACAGGATACACACCAACGCCACTCCAAACGACGCTTCGCATTCGCGGCAGTGATGTGTGGCCTGTGTGCCTCTGCTCTACCATAATAACCCACACTGTGCAATTGTCTGCAGATAGTTATGGTACCAACCGAGCCATTACAAGCATTTCCTACTTCAGCAGCGGTGAAAACGACCGAGGAAGAACGGGATTTCTTAACATTTCTCATCACCGCTCTTATGTCACGTTCCGTCAGTTTTTGCGGCCTTCCTGAGTGTATTTTTTTTTTTTTTTGTAAATGCACCGCTTATGCTTCTATCTTTTCACGACATCACTTACAGTAGATTTTGTTATGTTTAGTTCTACTGCAATGCTCCGTATGGAAACGTTACTCAAATAACATCCTATGACCAACCCACGTTGGAACTCGGAAAGTTCACATTCACACGGCATATCCGCCTCAGAGTTACTGATATAACACGACAGAACATCTCAGCTTTATACACGTACCTCTCGACTCACAACGAACCTTCCTGAGGAACCGTTCTTTGCACTTATGCAAACATTTGGTAGTGTCCGAATACTTTTGATAATGTAGTGCATATAGATAACGCAGCAATGCACAACAGAAAAGGAATGTCATAACTGCATGAGGAGGAAGCATGCGCATGACGGCTGGCAGTTCAAAAGTGCTGCAACAAGTGGCGCTTCTTTGTATGACTGTTCTAGGTATGTGATTACCTAGAACAGTCATACAGCTGGCATAAGAAGCTCCCATGCTGTTTACAAGGTTTTGGATGAGAGTTTGGGGCAATAAGTTTCACTCCTCCACCAAGGCGCGTCGGGGTAGCGGGAGGGTTCTGGAAAGATGATGCCGGTTCGAAATTGCTGAAGGAAGCCACAATACAGCCTGAAGGAAGCAACAATAAGACAATAAAGGTGCAGACTGAAAAGGCTTGGCAGATGATGTAGTGAGAGCAGAAGAGCCAAGAGGTGAAGGTGAGAATGTAGCGATTTTAGCTGGGCAAGAAGCACGGAGATGAGTAGATGATTTGCATATGAAGCAATGAAGAGCAGTATAAACATTCACAGCACAAATATGTCTACCACAGACTACTTGGAATGTGGTAGGATAGGAAATAATCAAAGCTTCGTCCGGAAACACGACGAGAGCCTGTCGTCGGAAACTAAGATAAGGACGAGGTCCTTGCTCGTCCAATGCGGCAGGTTAGGTTCGAAATGGACCAATAACAAGTCCACAACGAGAAAGAAAACCAAGGAGGACATCATCAGAAATTTCCGTTGGAACAGGACACATGCTTACAAGGATAGGGCACTCTGCGAGAGGAATGGCGGACAGACTTTGATCACCAACAAAGATGGGAGAAGACATACTCGTGCAACATGAGCGGGAGAGGAAAAATAAATAAGCACAGAGCGAGGTTTATGTGCAATATGTGTAATGGCATCTGGAGGAACAAGTTCGTGCAGAGCTGATGTGTACACAGTAAGTTTTGTATTGGGGAGGGCAACATATTTCACCCCTAAAGCTAAAGAGGCTGGTAGAGACTTACCTCGGGGTGAAGATTCAGGAAGACGAAGAGTCAGAATTGAATCCTGACGAGAAACAAGGAAATCCAGGCATGACGGCAAAAGCGTTGAATGTGTGGTAGTGGGGGCAGACAAAGAGTGCTGAAGTTTATCTTGAAGCAGAACATCTGGTGGAGGCGCCAGTGGTGGAAGATATTCTGTTGATATTGCACAAGCCATGAGCGGTGGTAGAATGCACAATTGCTAGGAATACAAATGGGGAAGTCACAACGAACAAGTGAACGAAGGCTGAGCGCCAAACAATGAAGACACAAGTAGAGCTGCAAGAAAGATGTCACAACTGTGAGACCATGACGTCACCGGAGGACCACTAATGGAAGATGACGTAACCGGGAGAAGGGTAGATAAGCTCAGGAACACAAGCATAGAAGGCAACGTATAGGAACTCTGATACAGAATAGAATACAGTCAAGGCGAGTACGATGACCAGTGGTAAACAAACCCACGGAGATGAAATATGAAGGAATATCGCTATAATATTCACTTACCGGTGCGGAAACGTAGCTGGGAAGATTGCTGACAGCTTATTACTTGAGCGAGGATCACAGGAAAGGAACAAAAGTCCCTGGTACGTGTACACAGGGCGCACCCTTCAGAACGCAGGAGGGCGTGGTCAGCAGGTAATATTACTATGAAAATCAAGTAAATATGCGCAGTTCGGCTAAGAAAGGTGGTGAGAAAGATAGCACATACACTTATGCATGATTGGAGCACACAATTCGGGAGCAACAGGCACTTTTACCGAATAAACTGAGCAAAGTGTGAAGAGCTCGAGAGGGCACGTCCAACAACAGTTTTTTTTTTTTTTTTTTTTTTTTTTTTTTTGATTGGAGGTTTAACGACTACCGTGAGCAACTCAATGGGCTATAAGCAGTCGCCCGTCCCTAATTTAGGGTCACTGGTTCCAGGGAAGGGAGAGAGCCAGTGCCGTAAGACAAACACAACATCCAGGCCTCACCGGGATTCGAACCCGTTCTCCTTTCAGACGAATGATCAGAGGCCATCGCTTAGACCACTGCGCCACCGGGGCGGCAACGACAGTTTTGTCGCAATAGAAATATTTTTACATACGTTATGACGCATAAGAGCGAAGGAATGGATCCGGCTCCTGTATCCTGACCTTTGACCCCATTTCGCCCATTTTCAATAGGGTTCGTCCCCAGGTTATCCCCTACCACATACTAAAATTTCATCGAAATCAAACCATTTTACGCGAGTTATCGTGCGGACGGACAAAGCTGGAGCATATAAGCTTCTTCAACCTACGGTTGGAAAGCGTAAAAACGGTTTTACTTATATGAGCGAGAAACAGCGAATGTGATAATTTGGAAATTGGTTGCTGAAATGTAAGTGTAGCTTTCATAAAGTTATACCTTTTCCACTATTTCATTTCCTTCTTTCCTGTGGTTTGGTCCCTGGAGTCATCATTTTTTTTTTTTTTTTTTTTTTTTGATTGGAGGTTTAACGACCACCGTGAGCAACTCAATGGGCTATAAGCAGTCGCCCGTCCCTAATTTAGGGTCACTGGTTCCAGAGAAGGGAGAGAGCCAGTGCCGTAAGACAAACACAACACCCATGCCTGACCGGTATTCGAACCCGGACCCCTTACGGACGAATGATCAGAGGCCAGCGCCTTAGACCACTGCGCCACCGGGGCGGCATCATTTGTCATCTGGTAGTCAGTAACAATGATCCATGGTAATACTATCTGATGACTTCACCTGCACCGTCTAAGTGTAGACTTCGCAGGGAAATGTTGAACTCTCTCGAAATTTGGGATTAATAGAATCCCTGACGGCGCTGCAACAGCTAGCCCGTCAGTCACCGGAAACCACAGTCTTTCACTCGGACAGATTCGGTCCAGTGACCTGTGGGAATCTGCCTCCCCCACGAGACCGGTACCTTACACCCTTCTATCATAACCCGTGTGTGCGACGTGCTATGGGCAGTTGGGGCAGGCAACTTTTCAATAATTTATCTCATTTCGTGGCCGGTAGATCGCCCGCCAACGCGAGTTTTTGGGGCTAATATCCTTTAATAGGTATCAAAACAAACAAAATACATGCACGATAAGTATGAGGGTCCCATGCACCCCTCTCACAAATATTCACACTGAAACACATTATTCACACAAAGATATTTACATGGTCCACAGTACTAGGGCCAGTGCTGTGGTGATGACCCCGGGCCTGGGTCATCAGGATCACCTTGGTCAATAGACCAAAAAGCTCAATATCGAGAGCTACGTACCTCCGAGGGAACTACCATCTGTCAACCATAGTTGACCCGGCTTTTCCTTTGCTCAAGTTCCCTAATAAGACTAGGGCACGTCTTACTGAAGCTGGAGTGAGAGACGTCCAGCTTCAGGCGGAACTTAGCATTCGCAGCAGTGCAGTTGCTGCACTTCGGTGTGGCTGCGCACTGGTGGTGCTGGTGCACAACTTCACCGCAATTGCCAAACTTTGATCTAAGGTAAGAAATTCATTTACATTTTCAATGTTATCTAGAATTAGCGAGAAATTCTCTTGCTCTTTCTGTGTTGTCTCTTTCTTCATGTTTTGGCCATACCACAGCTGACCAGAAAGTACTCCCATGTTTTGGATATTCAAGGGATGACCACGAAGTATCGAAAATAAACTCATTTTTGCTACGTTGAACTTAAACTGAACGCGGCTTTGACTTCTTACTGCATGTTCCCACGATTTTATCTATTGTGAAATCACAAGTTTGTCCGCGACGAGCATCGAAACCGTGTCCTCTCACTCCGGAGCAAGTCGCTCTCCCAACTGAGCTACGCGGACAGAATGTCTCGCTGCAGATTTGTCGTCTTGACACATGTTTTTACCTCTGTAGTACGTCACTCTATTTTTTGACACTGCATCAATTATTTCTTATTGGCCCTTCAAATTCAGAACGTTTCTTCATAGGCAAAATTTGGCCATGCTTGAGACTAGAAAATAGTGATCTGTGGTCAAAATCTTGCTAGAAAATCAGAAAGCTAATAAACGAAATTCGGCATTTTGATGCAAATAGCGTATCTGAACGAAGCAATAAATTCTCCACAAGATTTTGAGAAGCATTGTTGTTTTATAGTGAGACAAATGATTGCTTGAAATGACTAGGGCTCTCGAAGCCCTCAAATTAAATAAGAGATGCGTAATTCAGTACGAAATAAGAGAAGTTTAGGTATTTCTGAAATTTCTGAGGCGGGTGGATTTCGTTATAGTTCATGCAACGTCCCTGTAACTGAAGGTTTGATAATATGGTTGTGCTGGGCTCGGCTAAATTCATTCCACGACTACGAATATCCACAAAATCCTTTAAGATGTTAAACTGAAAGTGCAAAAACGTTCTAGCAACAGTAGAAATAGCGTTATAGGCTATGAATAGCTTCAAATGCCTTTTTTCTTCGTTCTAAAGTAATTGCAAGCGTTTAAAATAAAAATATATGCGGACAATTAAACGAAATGCAATAGCGCATATTTTTTCGGATAATCAAAAATAATTTGCAAAAGTGCTTTCTGCGCAAACTTACTGCATTCTACACTGCTGGCCAACCAAAATTTAACACCAAGAAGTACAGGAGATAGCAAAACCAGATTTACTGGACACATAACAACAGATACAAAGATGAAACGATTGAGCTTACAGGCCCGTGCGACTTGCGCAACACGCAGACATCAATAGTTCGTGTGGCCCACATGGCTAGTAATAACCGCCGCTACACGCCGCGGCATCGAACGAAAGAGGCTTTGGATGTGGGCTTCGGGTATGTCGGTCCAGGCTGCTTCCACGCGTTGCCACAGTTCATCAGGCGCAGCCGTGGGTGGTGCTTGCCGGGCCACTCGGTTGCCGATCAGCGACCAAACGTGTGATGGGCGACATATCGGAAGAATAGGCGGGCTACGGCAGCAGTGACCCCTGGTGGGCCGTGAAGAGTTGTTGCACGATGCATGCCACGTGCGGGCGCGCATTGTCCTGTTGAAACGTGGCCGCTGGCAGGTCCTGCAGGTAAGGGAGTACTACAGGCTCCAAAACGTCGGAGATGTAGCCGTGGCTGTTGAGGGTACCGGCGATGCGTACCAGAGGGGTGCAGATGTCATATTCAATTGCGCCCCAAACCATAACGCCAGGCGACGCACCGGTATGGCGATGCAAATTGCAGGCGTCATACAGTCTCTCGCGGCGGTGCCGCCACGCGCGGATCCGACCATCGTGGTGTTGCAGGCAGAAGCGGGATTCGTCGGAGAAGACAATCTCGTGCCATTCCGTAGTCCAGGTGCAGCGTTCAACGGCCCACTGCCGCCGCACTCGCCGGTGGGGTAACGTCAATGGTAATCAGAGCAATGGGCGCCTCACGACAAGTCCCCGCTCCTGCAGATGACGTCGAACGGTACGTGCTGACACAGGATGTTGCGCAACACACCCTAATTCCTGCGGTAATGTTCGTGATGTGGCGGTGCGAGCCGTCAATGCCCGCCGCACAACATGCCGGACCTCTCGTTCGGTGGTGTGCCGCGGCTGCGGCAATTACTCACGTCGGTCCGTCCGTCTCTACCGCACCCACCGAATCCATACTCGCCTCACTGTGGCTGGATGTCGTCCCACACGGGCGCCGATGTCTAGGTACGATAAACCGCTGTCGCGATAAGCCACTATTTGTCCTCTGTCGAACTCCAAAACGTGCTGGAATGACTACCGTAATCTGCGACGAGGCATCAGGAAGCTTCCCACGCACAGGTCCGGCAGCACAACACACGTCCAGTACTTACCCCTCGCCTTCTGTGCACCCTTCTTATAGTGCTTCTCGGTGGCGTGCCGGCTGCACATGATTTACATATGCCCTGCAATGCTAATCGTTTGCATGTCCTCTCGCAGGCGACGCATGCTGCAAATTTCAGGCCAATCGGACGCTTCCTTCTTGGTGTTGCATTTTGGGTGGCCAGCAGTGTATTATCCACTTAAACTTGCAAACATACCTTAGTACTTAAAGATTCAGCTTTCACGCTCTCTGACCACTCCTTGCATGAGCACTTCGTATCTTTTCGAACCATTGTTTGTAAATGACGCTATACATCCTTCGGGCGTAGACGAAGATGTGAAAAGCTAAGGAAGCACACAGTATCATTTCCAAATTTTAAATTTAGTTTATTAATGAAGTTCATGCGGATTCACATTGAGCTTTATCTTACAGGAAGGGTTCTGTGCATTGGCTAAATGTAATTTTGTGTTATAATAATTTCACATCAGCCTGCGAGTCTTCAACCTAATTAAATTTCAGTTAACATCTCATGCTACAAAGTGTGCTTTAAATTTAAATATGAAAGTACATTCCAGGATGTGCCTCATGTTTTTGTATTAGTATTGCAGCATTTTTGGATATTCACTCTACGCCGAATAGCCAAAACATTATGATCAACGTGACTTTATGCCAATCGAAGCAGCTGCAGGTAAAGGATGTCATGAAATGTTATGAATAACACCTCATACAGAGCTCTGTTAATCAGTGTTACTCTTGTTCCTCAAATGGAAAAGGCAGCGGATTTAATGGAGTGTGAAAAAGGCGAAATTTTAATTGCCAGACGACTGGGTCAGAGCATTTCCGAGACCGCAAGGCTTGTGATGAGCTCACGGTTAGCCGTCCTTAGTACCTCCAAAAAAGGGGTTCGAGGAGGAAACAAACTACGAACCGCCGGCAAGATGTTGACAGACACGGTTTATTGATGCTAGAGGTGAGAGAAGGCTGTACCGTATGTTAGGAGCCAACAGAAGGGGTACTATGGCGCACGTCGCCGGTAATTTGAATGCTGGTGACAGGAGTGATGTGTCAGAACATACAGTAAATCGAACCCTGTTGAAAATGGGGCTGCGTAGCCGAATGCTTCTCCAAGTCCTATGCAAGCCATGTTTTACTGTCGGAAGTGGCTACAATGGGCATGTGAGCATCAAAACTGGACCGTGAATGATTGAGGTAAGGTCATCTGGTCCGATGAATCTTGTTTCTTGCTGCATCGTGGGGACAGTTGGGTTCGTATGCGTCGTTTACCTGGGAAAGTGTTGGCACCACGATGCACCGTGATATGAAAACAAGCCGGTAGAGGAACTTTAATGCGTGAAGCAATGGTCTTCTGAAAAACTCTGAGTCCAGTCATTCATGTTCAGGAAGCTTCAGTTACATTATTGTGACCACCAGCTAATATCCAGAGTAACCGCCGAGTGCAGCGCAGACAGCAGCTAGGGGGTGGGAGTGACTCAGTAAGAAGATGGAAGATGTTCACAGGTATGTGGAGCCATGCTAACTGCAGTGCATCTGGCAGCTGCTGGAGGGTGTGTGGTGGAGGATCCATAGAGTGAACAATACGATCGAGGCGGTCCCACAGATGCTTAATTGGGGTTAAGTCTGGGGAATCAGGTCGCCAGGGAAGTACTTTGAAGTCTTCGTCGTGCTGCTCCAACCACTCTCGGGCATTTCTAGCTGTTTGACACGTTGCATTGTCGCGCTGGATCATCCCATCCGCCCCCGGGAAACCAATCAGCATGTATGGGTGTACGTGGTCTGGAAGGATGGATTCATAACAAATTCAGTCCATAGTGCCTTCCACAGGTATGAGTGGATCCAGAGAATGTCACGAAAACATTCCCCATATCAAAACGCTGCACCTCACTAGCTCGTGATCTTCCAGTAATGGTTGAAGAGTGTTTGTTCTCCGATGTTTCTCGCCTGATGCGCCAACGTCCATTCGTTCGATGAAGCAGAAAACGTGACTCATCGGAGAAGGCATCCCTTTGCCAATCAGCGGAGGTCCAATACCTATACTGCCATCGAAGCCCCATACGTAGCAGGGTTCGCTGAACTGTCGTTTTAGACACACTTCCGGTAGCCCCCTGGTTCACTCGACCAGTGAGTTGCTCCACTGTAGCGTGTCGATCGGCCCTCACGCACCTTCGCCGCTGACATAAACCCCTCACATCAATGGCACGTGGTGCTCCGCAGTTTCCACATCGCTGATTCTCAATGGTGTCATGTCTCCAATCACGATACTCTTTAACTACAGCAGCACGCGAACAGTTCACAAACTCCGCTGTTTCAGAAATACTGCCACCCTTGGCCGGAAAGCCGATTTTCATCCCTTTTTTCAAATCCGATAAATCGCTCCTTTTGCCCATGACAGCAACAATTGATTTGTTTTCAGAATGCCAATAGCACACCTTATATACTCTCCAAGGCAGTTCACGACACGTTCCTTCTTTCATTGGCTACGCGCTATTGACGTCAAAAGTAGGAGGTGGTCGCAATAATGTGACTCAACTGTGTATATGACGAATATCAATGCAGACTAGGTGCATCCTTTCATAGCAATGGTATTCCCCTCTAGAAGTGCCATTTTTAGCAGTTTAGTGCTCCACGCCACACTGCTGGGATTGTTATAGAATGATTCACGGAATATGAGGAAACCTTCATGGTATTACCTTAGCCTTCAAATTTCCCGGATATCAATCCAATCGAGCATCTGGGGTTTGTGTTGAAACAAAAAAATCCGATCTGCGGAGGCTGAACCACGTAACGTACAAGAGTTAAAGGATCTGCTGGTAACATGATGGTACCCGATACTACAGGACACCTTTAAGAATCTGTTAGCGTCTATGTCTCGCCGGGTAAGAACTGTTTGCGCTGCGCGTGGAGGACCAACATTATTTTAGGTAGATGGTCATAATGTTTTGGCTCTTAGGTATATATTAATACAACTGCATTGTTGTAAAAATTTTGCGATTGCAAATTTTCTCAAAGAATCGATGTTAGCGTATGGACATTTAATAATTTCTACTTGTGGCTTAAATGCTGTAAAATATTTAATGATTGGCGTAATTATTTTAATTTACACACCGTCGTAAACATAATGCAGAAACAAGACAAATATGACTGTTGCTCTCATCGATTTTAATAAAGCGATGTACACTCAATATCATAAAAATCCGCGCACCAAGAAGGAGGCGTCGGATTGAAATGAGATTTTAGTAGTGAAATGGTACATACCAAGGACAGAAGTGATTACCATATCCCAGCAGCAGGACGATTTCCCACATACATACGGTACACATTCCAGTCAACGTTAGTACCGTGTCGGACCGCCTCGTGCTCGGATACATGCAAGTGATACCGTCCGGCATGGAGTCAAAGAGACGCCGTCTGTTATCCTTGGACAGACTGGCCCACACTTCTTGCAACTGACGCTCTAAATCACGAAAACTGGGACATGGAAAAAGATGGCGTCCCATCTGGCCCAACACGTGCTCGATGGGCGAGAGATCAGGCGATCAGGCAGGCTATGGAAGCGTCAAAGCATAACGTAGACAGTCCTGAGAAACTCCAGCCGTTAGCGGACGGCATTATCTTGCTGGAAAATGGCTCCGAGCCGCCGCGTCAGGAAAGGCAGCACATCGGGCCGCAGGATCTCCTGTACGTAGCGCTGGGCTATCAACGTCCCTTGGATCACTGGCAGGGAAGTCCAGCTGTCATACGCGATTGCTCCCAATACCAGCACAGTTGCAGTTCTGGACGTGTGCAGCTGTACAGTGAGGTTGAGATTGTAGCGCTCACCTGCGGTCCTCAAACTCTGACACGGTAGTCGTCCGTTCCCATGCAGAAGCGGGATTCGTCGCTGAAAACTATACGTCGCCACTCCGTAGCATTCCACGTTGCTCACTGCTGACACCACTGCAATCGACGCCGACGATGGTCAGGTGTTAATAGCAGAAAATGTAAGGGCCGTCGAGAGTGCAGATTCGCCTCTGCCAAGCTTCTGGAAATGGTTCTAGCGGACACAGGAATCCCTTGTACAGCCGTCACATGTCTCTGGATATTGGACAAGGACGTATTTGCCTCTGTGCGTGCCGCTCTTGCGATCCCACGGTCCTCTCTGTTAATGGTGTGTCTGAGTGCCTTCCCGTGTCCATTGCTCCCAACACGTTCGCACTGTACTGTCCGACAGGCCGAAATGGCGGCCGTTTGGGCGCGCCGGCCACCCTGCCTCTCTCATCCCGACGATACTGCATCGTTCAAACTCCGTCAGTGTCCCGTACGCACATCTACGGCGGTTCTTCGGCATATCTATCGCTCAGGGATTTCACCTGACTCTCACCGTGCACTTCGGCACGAATGTGGAGTTCCCTGTGCGGCGCCTTATAAGCCCCAAAAATTGCGATTGCAGCGCCGGTCTTGGACGCGCGGACGTCCGGAATCGCACGAAACGTTAGTCATTTGCACGTCTGCCGCAGCTATTCACCAAGTTTCGCGTTGATTGCACGTTTTTTTTTTCTTCGTTCCCGGATTTTTATGACAATGAGTGTATAAGTAGGGGTTGATATTACGGCTTTTTAAATTTGCTCAATTCAGTTTGTAAACTAAATACATTGAGACAACGTTATCCGTTTCTTACTGGTGGATATCCCATTACAATGCAAATATTTTTTAGGTTAGTATATTTTAGATTTTACCAGAAGGATAAAATTTAACATGTGTAAATTACATCATTGGTGATATTATTAAATAACCTCCTAAATGATTAGCCGCACATTTTTGCCAAATTTATTATTCGGTTGCAGGCTCTTACTCTACATTTGTAATGTATCAGAATATTTTTTTATTCATGTTTAGGTTGGATGTAGCAAAATCTGAAGAATATTTCAGTAAAAGTACACTGATAAATTTATGATAAATATTGAGTAAAGAGATGTGTCTGTTTTATCTTTAATGAAATAAGTTACATGATTTAAAACTAGATTGCGACTTCAAAGGTTGAAAGAACAAAATTATGAGGAACTTCCAACTTGGAGCTGTAAACAGACCTGCTATCTATTGTTTCCATCAATATTTTCAGTAAGTGAATAATTGCTGTTGGTACTAGCACTTGCTTTGAGTTTACTTGTTTCAATGCATTTCATATGCGCACTTAGCTGCCTCTATCATTATATCTAGCTACTGCTTGCTTTCGCAGCACTCTTGTTTGCTCAGGTTTTTAATGCCATTAAAAATACGGTTGTATAAAACTACATCTTTAAGCCTTTCTGGTCTTCATGAGCCCTGTTTTGTGCATCATAAACTTTGAAATCATTTGAGAAATTTAGAATCATCACTAGATCTAGCTTATTAAACAGAAGCACACCTAAAAAAATTTCCCATTTCCTATTTGCTGCAAAATATTCTAAAACTAGAATACCGACATTTGGTGTTTGATATCCTAGGGACGAACAACTTTCGGGGTTTCAATTATATAACTTAAACGCATTAATAAAGCTCCAAATGATTTAAACAGAAGAGTGAGTATGCGTCAATTGGCAAAATATTTTTGTGCTTAGTGTGCGTATTTTATGTTATAACATTAGCTTTCGGTGGCAGTAATGGGTTCAACATACCTGTGTGTGTGTGAGTTTTTATGGAGAATCTATCAAGAAAGTAAAAAACGCGCAAAGCTCCTGGAACAATTTTGTTTTCCTATTTAAACTGTAGGACCGCTTTAAAATAGTTTATTTCCTTTTGAGTTAAATAGCGGTGTGTTGTGATTCTCTGGGAAGGTATTATCAGATAAGGAATTTTAGAGTTTCGATGCAGTAGAAACGAATGGACTGAAATGTGACAATTTGTTAGCTGAACACAAAATGGGTTTTGGGTGACTAGACTTCACTTTTCCTGCCACGGAAAGCTGCAGGAGCTGGTAAATGGGCTGACAGCTGTTGAGAGCAATGTCCACGGTAGTACTTGTGGAAAAACATACACTGTTGCTATTGCTTTTTTGTGAAAAATTGACTGAAGAAATTTTGTGAATGGCGGATTATAAAGCAGACGTACCGTTCATTTCTACATCATCAAGTCTTATGGTTGATTTAGATGCACCTAGTCAAAGTTCGGATACTGCATCCAAATAAACTCTTAAATCACCAGATCATTTCTGGTGTTGAACGAGCCTGTTATTTACATTGCTTTAAAAGAAATTTAGAAAAAAGTGTTTTCAAACTCGAAACATAATCCTGGCTTTCCTTGAAGATAATTTAGTTCTGGTAAACATTTGCGGATGCCAATGCTAGTTGGAAGAAATACTCGAACAATAACAGATGTAGATAAAGAAGTTATCCTAATCAAATGCTTACATGAAATTAGAACAGGAAGAAAAAGGTTGCCCATTTTCACTGCTTATAAGAGCAGGTGGTTTTTGAAGGAACTGTCTTCAAGGGATTGTCTTCATGCAAAGCGAAATGGCCTCAGTGTTCAGGGAGAAACGACCATTATAGAGATATCTCTTCATGATCTTTAGAACCATGTGAACATCTTGGAATGTAAAATTCATCGGTAGAGCTATTCTCGACAAACCTGTGAGCGAAACTTTGTCACATTATATATATACACTGAGTGATCACTGCATTATGACCACATACCTACTACTTCGTAGGTCCTCCTTTTGCCATCAATACAGCAGCTATCCAACGTGGCATCGATTCAATAAGATCCGGAGGCAGTTAGGAGGTATGATTAAGCAAGTTGTATGTAATGCAGCTTTCAATGGAGGTATGGAGAAGATTGGTATATCCAGACACCTGACATGCCGTTACATAGTGTTTCACAAGTGCTCTGTGGAATTGATATCGGTGGAGTTCGGATACCAGTCAATATGCTGGAAGTCTGAACTGTGTTCCTCAAACCATTCTTGCACAACATTAGACCTGTGGCTCGGCGCATTGTCTTCATGGAAGTCACCCTCCCCATTCAGGAAAAAGTGCAACATTGCTCGGTGTACAGAGTCCGGAAGCAATTCACAATAGTGCACACCAGTCATACGTTGTTCCAAATGCACCAGAGCTCCAAGTTCCTGTCAGGTAAACATGCCACACACCATACAACTGCCTCCGCCGGCTTACGCTGTGAAGACCATGAGGACGGATCGAATGTCTCATGCTGTTTGCGCCAAATACGTACACGACCATCCATGGAGTGGAGTAAAACACGCGACTCGTCAGGGCAGCACACTTTTTTCCAGTCATCCGATGTCCGACTTCCATGATCTTTGTTTTAGGCGAGTCTTTTGCGCCGATGAGCCGTGTTTAGGAGAAGATGTCGTCGGGGTCGCCTGCTGTTATAACCCATACGTGTGAGCGTGTGACACATGGTCATGATAGATACTGTTCCGGGTTGACCTGTGTTGTATTGGGTAGTCAACTGTTGAACAGTGCTGCGTCTGTTGACCTGTACAAGTCCTGGGACACAGCACTCCCCTCTCACATCAACCTTTTGCTGTACTGCGTAGTTTTGCCTCCGGGTCGTTGTTTGACTATTTTCACGCCGGTCCTGATACATTTTAACTACGGCGGCTCGCAAACAACCTACCAGTTTAGCCGTTTAAAACACTTTAAGCAGCCGATATAACTAAACCAAAATCTGCGCTTTTCAGACAGAAATGTTCGCATAGACGCACAGTTTTATGAAAGCTATTTCTGCTTTCAGTCCTTGTTTCTCTGTTCCATCCTATAGTCCTACATTGTTTGATCCAGTCTATAATTCTCTGTTCTCTGCTCCATTCCATAGACCTTTATTCTCTACTCCATTATGTACTCTTTTATTCTCTGCTTCATAACTCAAGGAATAATGCGAAAAGGCAAATCCTTCTGGCACGAACATCATGCCACTAGCACTGGGTAGAATCAAGTGACTGAAACATCTTCTCTCTCCTTCCTTAGTCGTCGACATTGTTATGGTTCTTTCAGCAAGGAATCAGTCAGAAAGGACTAGTGTCAATCATCCCCTTAAATTATCACTTTTAAAAACAAAACTAAGCAGGAAAAAACGCTTTCTTATGCGCAGATTCACTCATTCAGGCCGCGTTCGGCCCACTTCTTAGACAACGAATATATTCGTCCGAACTCATTTCAGACCATTTTGCTAACCCCGAGTTAATTCGTTCCAGCCGGTTAAATGGTTAAGAAATCGAGGCACCCTCTCTCCGAGCTCCCACAATCTGCCTTTTCTCAAAATCCAATAAATCCTTCCGTGTACCCATCACGCTCCAAATTTTACTACCTACTGCTCCACTCACATCTTATATATGCTACGTCGGTCGAGTAATCGCGCCCTCTCTGAAATCACGTGGTCAACAGGCCGCATCCTCCTTTTATAGGTGTGGTTATAATTCAATAATCACACGGTGTATACCGACAGCAATATAAAATACTTCTGAAACAATACAGTTTTTACGATGCATGTTCGTAATAACAAAAAATGGTGAAGTGGAAATGTTTAGCAATTAAACATGACGGTTTAGTTAAGTGTTATACATCAGGATACATAATTTCCTTCTGTTAACTAAGTGTTGTTAAACTGATTAAATGGCTCGTCCAACTTCTGTTCTTTGACGAGAAGAAATGTGAGTTTTATACTAAATATAAATAAACATTTTCTTTTAACTTATATCTGTTTGTCTACAGCATAGAAGTTTCATAACCGCGAAGATTGTATACCGTGCAGAAATAAAGCAAAATGATCTGCGAAACTGCTTTTCATGACGAAACACTAATGATTGTAGGTCAAAATCTAATATTAAGAAACTTTTTCCGCTTCAAAAACCTTAAATAATTTAGGTGCTGCCGCTTTCATTAAGATATTCATGTCTTATTGCTCTGTAATGATTGCAACAGAGAGCTATATTTTATACACGTCACGACTAATTTCTGCATTTTGAATGCATTTTCTTCCTCATAAGACGTGAGTTTCGGAATACTTCAGTTTTTGGTCTAGAAGAATTTTCAGTAACTTGCAGAGTAAACTTACTAGTAAAATTTAGGTTTGAGTAGACTTTGGTCATCTGCAGTCTGCTTATGACATCTACTCTAATTTAGCTTTCATTTTTAGTTTCTTTCTCTATGTAAATTTTGTGTTCATTCTCTTTAAGCGTTTCATCCTTAACCCTATATTTGTCTCTCTCACTGAATACTTTGTGGCAGCAGCAGTCTTGAGGTCAAGAGTACATGGTGGTGCATGTTTTGACAAGCTATGTACGAGGTGTAATGTCTGGAACTAGCAGACAAAATGTGGTGTAGTGTGAGATGATGTTGCAAAATTACGGTAGCACATTGCTGTAATTAGTATATTAGATGTAAACACGCCGAACCTAAGTTGATATAGAATCACTATTGTGAATTGTGTCGATGAGATCGTTTGTTGATACATTGTATTCCTGAATTGCCGTGAAGTTTCGACAATAAAAACCATTTGCTCGTAAGTGTTTTCACGACTCCTCTCTTTTGGTCGTTAGGTCGCCTAATTTAGCTCAGTATGTAATTAAGAACTGTTTATGAAGTAAATATCCAAGGCTTATTAGTACATACGTGGACCCTTTCACGGACGAATGGTCCTAAGACAGCGCTTAGACCACTGCAGCACCGGGGTGGCTAGTAACTAATTTACTAACACGTAGTCATTCTAGTTCTTTACGAAGAACTGATTTGACAATTGAGTGGCCCAGTGAAAAAGAAGCACATGCAACAAAACACATTTTGTTCAGAAAAGGCATTTTTACTAAAATTGTTGTTTCATAAAAAATAATTGGAAACATGTAATTATTTTAACAGCACGTTAAAGTAGATACTGTAGGATGTTTATTTCCAAATCTTCACTGAAGTGTCACCATTAATAATATGATAAAAATGTTAACACAGTGAAGAATCATAGGATGGTCAGAGTGAAATGTACTCATTGGAAATAAATTCTGAAGTTTGTTATCGAAATTACATGATATTTCATACAAGTAATAGTTATTAGAAGACCGCAAATAATGTAAACTTCAGCAGATGGCATTGGTTATTGCTTATGTTATTTAGATATACGAGTATAAGTATGTCATAACAATGACATCAGGAAATTGTCAATATTGTACTGTGCTTGTACCCAATGAAAAGAAAGAAATGTACCTGAACTTTCAAAATATGTCTGCACCCATCTCTTCATCAATGTTTTCTGTTTCTTCTGTTACATCAGTGTTGTCACTTTTTAACGTATCAGACTTCGTACGTCACAAAGTTTTAATGCCTTTATCAGTCTTCTATTAGAATATTTCACTGGCAAAACATAGTTTTCCTAAATTCGTTGGATGACCACGCCCTTTTTTAAGATTAATTTTAACTGGTACTTCCATGGGGTTATGAGTATACTTGATGTAAACAGAATGTTCACCACCCACTAATCGCAGGACCATAGCTTTTCTAAGATTGCAACGTTGTTTATTAACAGTCACACTTCTCTTCACAAGATTCGCCACTATTGGTGCCAGTGAAACGAAATCTGCGGTTTTCATTTCCACTACGATGAATGGTTTCTTCTGTCTGCTTTGTCGTATCAGTTCCTCCCATTTTGAAAGAGTGTACACTGCTTGTGCCCTTCTTTTGCGTTTCTCGATGAGTCCAAAATATCGGTCGCAAGGCATGAATGTATGTCCAGGTACACAAAATCGATGTTCAGTGGTAGCAAAGTATTTCTTGTCCAAGAGGTACAACCAAAGCCTCAGGATGATGTAATTTTTGTTCGGTCCAACACACGAATCAGAGTATATGATTAAGGACGGTGATAATCTTGTTTGAGATGCTGCAGTGCCTTCAAAACACAACTTCCATCTTCATCAGCTCCCCTTGAAGCCACTTCTTCTGACCATACACACATTACTGCCCTCTCATCATTGCAACAGTGAACACCTAAGTTATATAACCAGAGTTGTCTCTTATAAAATACATTTTCAGTAGAAATATACGGGGTTGGAAGAGCCTGCTGCAAATCGATACACAAAACCAGTGTGTCACTACCATCCTGTTTTGCATCGTTTGTTGCTTCCTTCAGGCTGTTGTATGCAGATTCAGCTTTGCACAAATGCAGTTGAAAATCTGCTGATTGAAGATTATTCGCTGCTTTTACAAAATCACAAGTATTGCATGTATCACTTGATGGCACTTTAAAGCCAATATTAAATTCGCTGTTAAATATATTTTGATAAACATGTTGTTTCACAGGGACTTCTCTAGTAATCAGAATATCACGGTACAAACGATACATTTGTGCAAGTGAATGTACCGAAGTAATGTATGTCCTGTTCGGGTTATGCCTTCGACTATAGTATGAAGTGTATCTTAGAAACATTCGAATATATTTTCGAACTTCATCCTTCCTCTCAGAACTGATTGCGTTGGTTCTGTTGAAATGCGTACCTCTTTTGTCCTGTGGTGGTGTATGAACTGGATCATGTGGAGACATGCGTTCAGACTGAAGAGAACAGATAGCATGTGGTCTGTCTTCTGCTTCAGATTCCTCCCTGTCTTTATTAGCATCTCTCCGAATCGTTCGTAAACGTTTTATAGTAACACCATAAAGTAATAAAAATGCCTTTCTGCACACTTCGGTTTCACTATGTTTACTGCAACGAAATACTTACTTGAACGAAACTTTCCTCTGGCTTTCTGTTGCAACTTTCCTTTTATTAATGTAAGCACGCTTGCACTTGTACGGCCTTACTAGTCCGAATAAATAAGCATTTTGCTTGTTGTAATCTCCAAGGCTGTAAACCTCCATAAATATGTCTTCTCTGTGTTGTACTAAAAGTGTCGAATATCTACAACTTCATTTGCAACACTGAGCTACGTTTTCGAACACTTTAGCAGGTGCAACAGTCTTATTTCGTCGAACATATTCTTGTCCACAATTTCGTAACCTCTTTCTTTTGCTTTTTTTCCATTTATCAGGATTCCTAGAACGTTTCTTCCCCGAAACTTTTGCACTTTCTTCACTACTCAGATTTACATCAAATCGCTGTATCTCCATCTTGAAAACACTGACATAACACAGATTTGTCTCAGACAACAGCTCTGATTGTTTGCTTGTGCACGTCACAGCCACTCAGAGGCACCGTACTCTACTCCTAGTGACCTGCGTGGCATGTGCCCTTCTTCCACTAGAGATTTCATACGTTACTAAAACCACGATATTTTAATCTGCTGTGGATGTGCGTGCGCATGGGTCACATATCTAATTTTTAGTGAAATAGTGTAAAATACGAACTTTCACGCACAACAGTGCGGAATGTTACATTGACACTTAATGACTTGAGCGTGTGGTGAGTGATATAGAGGAGTAGCGTGAGAGATATTGAAAGAGTAGGACATGCCGAGCTTTGGCTAAGACAACGAGTTCAGTTCGTGCCGCGGAGTGTATTCCAGTTTATGTTTTTGTGTAAAATAGTAAAGTGATAAATGTTTTGTGTTGTGATCGAGTGTTTGGGATGTTACAATAGACTCTAGATGTCAGCAGTTATCAGATACATGCCTTAACTCAAATTTGACTCATATGTGGCATGTGCCTCTTTTCCACTGGGCCACTCAATTACAAACTAGAAGATAAACTGTTATGAAATAGAGAATTTCGTGCTTCCTAAAGCATCTAAGTCCTAAGGGAAATTTACCGGTAGCCCTAGTGGCCGAGTAGTCAGAGGCATATGTTTCTTGCTAGTCGTCCGAGAGTGCCTCAAGCTATCCAGGATGAGGTATGGGTGATGCGTTTATCTTACGGCAATAGATCTTTCCGCTGTCTGGAACAAGCGGCTCTAAATAAGGGACCAGCGACTGCTTATAGCCCTTAGTGTTTCCCATAATGATCCTTAAACTCGAAATAGAAAACAAGTTAGTAAAATCATGCAATGCATTGATTATGATACGCTTTCCAACAAACCAGAAATCATTACTCAATTTATGAGGATAATGGCTGTGGAATAAATCTTGCTCCTGTGCCCTGACCTTTGACCCCATTTCGATTATATTAAACAGAATTGGTTCAGTATACCTCCGGAACAATACGAAAACGTTTTGTCGTAATCGACGCATCTTTACGTAAGTTATGACGCACAAGGACAATGGAATGAATCCCGCTCCTATGTCCAGACCTTTGACCCCAGTTCACCCATTTTCAGTAGGGCTCGTCCCCGGGAGGTCCCCTAGCACATACTAAAATTTCATCGAAATCGAACCCTTTTTTATTAAAGTTATTACGTATAAGGGCAACGGAATGGATCCCTTTCCAATGTCCTGACCTTTTACCCCATTTCACTCATTTTCAATAGGGTTCGTCCCCAGTTAATTCCCTATCATATACTGACATTTCATCGAAATCGACACATTTTTACTCGAGTTATGGCGCATAAGGGCATTGGAATGGATCCAGTTCCGATGTCCTGACCTTTGACCCCATTTCACCCATTTTCAATTGGGTTCGTCCCCAATTGATCCCCTATCATATACTGACATTTCATCAAAATCGAAGCATTTTTTCTCAAGTTATGGCGCAGGGCAATGGAATGAATCCCGCGCCGTTGTCCTGAACGACCTTTCCCCCTATTTCACCCATTTTCAAAAGGGTTCGTCCCTAGGTGATCCCCTACCATAAACTGAAATTTCATCAAAATCGAACCATTTTTAAAAGTTATGTCGCCTAAGGGCAACGGAATGGATCCCGCTCCGATGTCCTGACCTTTGACCCTATTTCACCCATTTTCAATAGGGTTCGTTCCCAGGTTATCCCCTATCATATACTGAAATTTCATCGAAATCGAACAATTTTTACAAGTTATGGCGCATAAGGGCAACGGAATGGATCCCGCTCCGATGTCCTTACCTTTGATCCCGTTTCACCCATTTTCAACAGGTTTCGTTCCCATGTGATCCCCTATCATCTACTGAAATTTCACCGAAATCGAACCATATTTACGCAAGTTATGACGCATAAGGGCAATGGAATGGATCCCACTCCTTTGTCGTTAGCTTTGACCCCAGTTCGCCCATTTTCAATAGGGTTCGTCCTTATGTGGTCCCTTACCACATACCAAACTTTCACTGAAATCGAACCATATTTACGCAAGTAATGACGCATAAAGGCAATGGAATGAATCCCGTTCCTATGTCGTGACCTTTGACCCCGTTAACCCCATTTTCAATAGGGTTCGTCCCCAGGTGTTTACATACCACATACTAAAATTTCATAGAAATCGAATGATTTTTACGCGAGTTATCGTGCGGACGGACTGACAAAGTTGGAGCATATACGCTTCTTCAACCTACGGTTGGAAAGCGTAAAAAACTTAGTTAGAAGTTATTCAATTAAATGCCTTATTTAAAAATTAACATTTCGTTTTAGTTGTTTTTTTATAGTGCAACTGAATTTATGAAGAAGTAGTTTAACTTTTTCTCAACATTTACGTAGCAGGTAGTTGTGGATGTCTTGATTGGCATTTGCGGATATCATGAATCGTGAAGTTATAGCTTCAACACACTTTCGCACTAAAACCTAAATGATCAACACGTTTCCCCGAAAACTGATATCTGTGCGACATTTTCTGTGAATTTAACTACATGCATTTAAAGTATATGGTTTTGGATTGAACATTTGATTTATTAGTATTCCTTCGTCGGTATTTTTGTTAATTAGGTACAGAATAATTAGGTCAGGAGATAAATGTAAATTAATTTGGGCGACTGTGTCTAAATATTTTGCGTACTAATTGTTATAATAGCTAAATGGCTTGTGCTTAGAAAAAAAACTAATCAACTGAATTGTTTAACGTCGTCAGCTGAAAACGAATTTTGTTTAAAATATCAGACTGAAGTTGCCTAAATTTTGTATAAATGTAAATTCGTTATTTGCGTCGAGTTGTTTCTACAAAATTACAAATTTGTGTAACTTGAATTTATATGTGTTTTGTGTTCCTTTCAATGGTGTTTCATTGATATTTCGGTAATCCAGGAAATTAAAATTCAGAAGGTTAGTTTTAAATACCGCTAAATACTTGCTATAATAGATAAATCTTGTACAAAAACGAACATGTGCATGTGTTCTTACTCGTGGTATCAATATATTTGTATCCTCACATACTGAATAGTTATTTTAATAACAGGAAAAATTCACATGATTCGGATTCTATTTTCAACGCTTTGAAAATCAAATATTTTGGAATAATTTAAATGTTTTTGGGCCAGGAAGATATTTTTAGACTTGATCATTAATATTGCTTTGATATTTCATAATAAAGATACCAAATTTTCAAGATCCGTTTTTAATCTAACACACTGATGACACTGTGTGTGTGTGTGTGTGTGTGTGTGTGTGTGTTCATCAAACTCAATTTAAAATCTAATTTAGTGAAATTTTTAAGATTAAGTAAATAATGAATTTTGTTCACGTCGTGCGTCGTGAAAGCTTTTCATTCATTGTCTTCGAGAGAGCATTTGTGAAGCATACAGGTGGGAGAAATTGTTCTGTTAAATAATTTACTTAACTAAAAGCGCGTTAATTTTCAACAAACTTCTGAAAGAGAAGATAGCACACTAATCCAATGAGACCCCTTGTAGAATCCCATTTCGCATCCAACCTACTTGGCCCTCTGTTTTCGACGTAACAAGTCCAAATATTTCACTTTCAAAACCATTTTTTAAAAACAGGCATAAGTCTGCGCTCAATCTTATGAGGACAAAGCGCTAATGCGTTGAGAAAGGTCTCAAGAATTGTTTTTATCTTACGATTATATTTAGAGTTGCTCATGAATTTTTTGTGTAACTCTCTTTTCTTTCGCTCTCCATATTTCTAAGGATGTCGTTATTAGAGCTTACGAAGAAATTTTTAATCCAATCATTTTTACCTCGGGAGCCAAGAAGTTATTGAGAAGCACTCGGCGTCTGTGATAATGTTCCCTAATGTTACATCCCATTCGTCTGTCTGGTAATTTCATTTCCGACATTGGCAAGAAATCTGGAAGATTGCTATAAAGATTACGATTCGAATTTGGAGAAGAGTTGGAACATTGCATGAAGGCGGGAGTAAATCGACTTCAAATAAAGATCCAGTTCTGCGCTGAATAGCAACGTCAAATTATTCCGAATTAACTGATCAAGGACTATTTAGTCGAATGTTCCAGTGCGCGCGCTTCTTACTGCTCATTCTTCTTAGCCTCTTTCGGAACCCGGGTACGTCATGGCTTTTGTGTTTGGCTTTACCATCCTGGTGCACTCTCTTCCTGGGAACAGAGAACCGCATTAAGAACGAGCGAATTCTTCTGAGGAACATTGCTGAATATGGAAGCTGTCGAAAACAAAGTCTGGTAAAAACGTCTTATCCCTTTTTCTCAAAAAGTGATGTGAGAAATCTTCTGTTAAAAATAAACAAACATCAGAATACAGAAGAAGTTTGTAATTACGACTGTTTATCTCAGCTCAGGGGAACAACAAAATATCCTGAGATTAAAGGACATGCCTTGACGGAAATGAATGTTTATACTGATTAATACAGCACTTTTTCACAGGGAGAAAACAATCCTCAAGGCATGAGTAGTGACAGCTGAGTTCCTGAAGAACAAAAACAAGTGTGACCCTCCGCCGAGGCACTTCCAATAGAGCTGAGTTCGGGCTCAATTTTCGGACCCCGAGCCCGTGGTATGTCAGCCCGAGTCCACCCGAGCCCGAATTTTGTATTGAAAGATGGATCCCAGGCCCGAACGAGCCCAAAAACTGGCTAACCTGTTCAACCATTAATAAAAAACATCTCCTTTCCCACACTTCCATTCTCTCCTCCTCCTGCAATTAACCAATGTATTTCTCAAATAGGGAGTGGGGAAGGGACCTCTATCTATTTTTACAGTGTAACTGTACGATTTTCTTTGACTGTTCGTTTCCATTTGAGTGCTTCGGGCGGCCGGCCATCCAAAATGATTATGCGGTGCTGCAATTGTATGTTGCTCAAATAATGCTAATATTATCGCGTCATAATGCGCTGAAATATGTACGTTGCTAAGTAGAATTAGCAGGGAGCTACTGCGTGCAGATACGGGGTAAATTATCGTCGGCAAGCTATCAACTATCCAATATCTATAGTTCTTGAAAAAGCTTTTTCTTCTCTGCAGAAACACACTTATGAGCGGCCTATGGCCTTTTCTACCCAAGCGCGGAATAAATAGCCTCTCCCATTACGTGACAGTTGCCGAAGAATTCCCTTTACCTCCTATAAAGTGTCTCATTTGCTAAATCATATAAAATCCCATTTGTACATTAAAAAAAATTATCTCTCTAAGAGCCCGAGCCCGAACCGCAGTAAATATTCTACAGCCCGAACCGCAGTAAATATTCTACAGCCCGAGCCCGACTCGGGCCCGGGCTCTGCTTCGAGCTTTCGGGCTCGGGCTCAGCCCGTCTCAGCTCTAACTTTCAACCGTAAAACATCAGCTTTACAGGAAATGTTGCAACTCTTTGCTTGTCATTTGGGGTTGTCACCTGAATATAATGTGTGCGAGCATGCCAAAGACAAACGATTCGGTTTGCGTACATGTTGGGTGTTTCGCGGGTAAACAGACGAATATAAAGCCCTGTTACACTTAAAATCCTTCTGAGAAATAAAAATATCCCCTGTTTTATGGGAAACTCAGCTCTAAAGAAAAACTAAACATATTAAAAATTGTCAAATTTTATCATCCGCTGTTCCGTAGATTTTCATAAGCAATATTTTGATTTAACATGCCTATATGCCTGCCATGTCTTTTTCATATGTATCATTATCATTAACTTCTATTATCCATAATGTATCAAAATAAGACTGAAATTAAAGTAAAGAATTTTAAACTTTGTCTCATTAGTAGGTGCACATTTTCTTCAAAGACACAGAAATATCAAATATAGGCATGATATGATGCAAAATTCTTTGGAAAGCATGCAAGTGATAGGTTAAAAGCGATTTCTTTGGAAGTTTAACAACCACTGTGAGCAACACAGAGGCTATAAGCAGTCACTCGTCCCTAATTTAGGATCACTGGTTCCAAGGAAAGGAAAGAACCAGTGCCGTAAGACAGATACAACGTAAATGCCTCACGGGAATTGAACCCTAACCCATCTCTGACGAATGATCAGAAGCCATCGCTTAGACCACTGCGTCACCGTGGCGGCAAAGTGATATCCCAGAATAAAAACCAAACTCATTAACTAATATTAGTGGTCTATGATGCCACTGCCTGAGGCAGATACCTTCCATAAATATGTATGATAGCTTCTTGAAGAATAATAGATGAGGTTTAGCAACAGCGCAGATGGATACAATGGTAGACTAAGCATAAGGAAAGGTTTCCATGACAACCGAAATCCACAAATCACCAAGGCTACAGATGACAGAAACGATCCACATATTGAAGTAAAAGGAGAGACAGAGAATGTTGAGTATGTCGAAAATAACGATCTCAGCAGAACCAAAAGAAAATCGACCACCGAAAATTGAGTGGTCGCCATCTAGAAAACTGGTGTTGTTAGTGTAAAACAGAGGATTTTTCATTTTAAGGAAGGTAAAAAGGGGTAAAGCATTGAGTATAAATATAGGCCCCGGTGAGGGTCGACTGAACAGGATAAGGCTGAACTGTAGTATACCGAAGACACTGTAACCTCAATGAAGTAAGCTGTAAAGGAATAGAGATCAGCTCTTCATCACCATATTCGAGCGGCGTAACAAACGTCGATGCAGTATATAATGGGTACCATTCATATTGAATCAATAAGGGATTTGGAAATTTAAGGCATGACGAAGGTAAGCAACAAGAATTGTCCACCAGTGTAAGATGCGGGCTGGTCTGGAAGGAGTACGCAGGCGTATGAGGAGAACAGAGCTCTTTTTCTCCGGTCCACACATGCCAAAACTACTTGAATTAATTTCTACCGATTCTGTGAAACAGCCTTTCCGAGAAATATCCAGAATAGCTTGATACCACTCGAAGTACGTACAAATACACTGGCGGAAAGTGAAAAAAGAACACCAAGAAGGAGACGTCTGATACCAACGAAATTTATACAGCATAATAACGGAATACAGAGGATAACGTGATCAAAACATTATGGCAAAATACAGATGTATTTGCTGGTAAACTGAAAAATAACATTTCCATGTAACATGGTTAGTACGAGGTTGAACCGCCATGAGCTGCGTCACACTGTGCAATTCTGGCATGGTGTCTGTCGTACAGATGTTGGATGTAAGTTTCGGGTTATGAGTTCCAAGCATCCTCAACCTGGACGCGTAAATCGGGGATGGTCGTGGCTGGCCGTGGAGACCGGATAAGTCGTTGTCCCATAAAATCCCACACGTGCTCAATGGGGCCGGTGAACGTGCAGGCCATGGAAGTTGTCTCACACCCTGAAGTGCATGTTGCGTTGCACGTGCGTTATCTTGCTGGAAAACACCACGATGGACCGACCTTACAAATGGCACAACAACGGGCTGAATGATGTTCTTGATGTAGGAGGTGCTGTTTAACGTACCCGGTACAAACACTAGTTGTGTACGGGAGTGATAGCTGATCGCTCCCCACACCAGGAGACCAGGTATAGGCCCTGTGTGTCGCTGGCGGATGCAAGAAGGGTGGAGACGCTCCCCTGTGCGTCTGCGAACACGCATACGGCCATCGGAGGCTCCCAAGCAGAATCTGCTTTAATCGCTGAACACGACAGATCGCCATTGCGTTCTCAAGTGCAGACGTTGGCGACACCTCTGCAGTCGTTCCTGACGGTGGGCTGAAGTCAGAGGTACACATGCCAGAGGTACACATGCCAGAGGCACACGTGCACGTAGTCCTGCGTCCAGTAGACGGTTGCGGATTGTTCGCACAGTCACCTCATCACCTCAGGTGCAACGCTAGCTCAGATTTGCGTCGCAGGGGATGTTCTGCTTGACAACGCCGCTCTTCTTTTTATGCGTCGATTGGTCCGCTCATCAGTCCGTCTGTGACTCCCGGTTCCACGTCTTCTCGTGTGGGAATGTTCCTCGGACCATCTACGCCACCATCGTACCACCGCCGATACTTCCCGTCCAATTCGCTCCGCAATACGACGATACGACCACTCGGCCTCGCGGAGTCCGACAAGACGATCTCGCTCAAAGTCCGGTAACTGCTGAAATCGTACACGTCTTCCATGTCCAGGCATTGCAGCTTCTTCAGGGTCTTCGCACGTGTCCGTACGCCGACGACTGATTACATTCACTTCGCCGTACTCCTTAAATACCACCGACGATAATTTGCATATTATGTCGTGCTGTGGCGTAAGCGCTCACCGGTATGTCCCGAAATTAACATCACACCTACGTAAACTCGACTCCATTAACATATGTAAATTTCATGATCGTCCGCCAATTCCTTCTTGGTGTTCTTTTTTCACTTTCCGCCAGTGTAGTATTAAAAAAATCAGTACGAGAAAACCACGATCTCATAATAACCCGAAGAGACTTCGCTACATTGATCTCGGAGGTTAGAGCAGGAATGCATTCTTCGTAAACTGTTTTCAGTGTTTCAAAATCTCGATCTTCAAGAATAATGACTAGCACGTCATTTGCAATTTCACTGAAACCCAAAGATTGCAGCCGGAAAATCAGAGTTTGGGCTAAAGTGCGATAAGGGTATAACGAAGTAAATTTCTCCGTCATTTCTGTCCACGCCAGGATTCGAACCCAGATCCCCTCATTCCGGAATAAGTCACTCTACCAATTGAGCTACACGGACGTTTTATTCTGATTCCTATCTGCCTTTATGTCGTGTGCGTCTTTCGGGCAGGTACGTCACATCTCCTGGTACGTTACATCATCTCCCCTTATTTTTTATTTTTTTTTTCGAAGAGCTGGAGAAGGGATTCTCTTATTTTTTCTATCTCGCGGTGTGGAAACAACATCACACCAATGCGAGATTTTGAACGGTCGGGTCATCCGGATAGTTCGGGCGCCATTATAACGAAGTAAATTTCTCCGTCATTTTTGGTCTACGCCGGGATTCGAACCAGGGTCCCCTCATTCCGGAACAAGTTGCTCTACCAATTGAGCTACGCGGACGTTTGTTCTGATTCCTATGTGCCTTTATGTCGTGTGCGTCCTTCGGGCAGGTACGTCACATCTCCTGGTACGTTACAAGGGATGATAAGTCTCCTAAGATGACAGATAAAAGCTCTGTAGCAAAAACAAGCAGAAGGGCAGAGGTCACGTTTTCCCAACAAATTCCCCGTCGATAAAGAACGACAGCAGAAAGAACATTAACTCCTTCAGCACGAAATGTAGCTTTCGAGTGGATAAGCTGAATGGATGACTCGATCGTGAAACAATATCAAAAATATACAGTAGGAGAAATAAATAAACGAGATCTACCCCTTGTTTACGTACACTGGCGCACAAAAATTAAGGACGAGACGGTTTTTCGAATGTAACGTCATGCAGAAGTGCTCCACATCGACTCAAATCATACCATAAGATCCCCAAGATGTAAGACTATAGGACAAGTGAGCAAAACCGTCCAAACAAGGAATCCAAAGGATACAACGGCACTTTATTGAAAAGGTAGTTTCGAGCACAACTGGACAGAAGACAGAAACGTCCATGTGACAGGCGGCTGCCAAGAAAAATCCAGTCTTTAGTAGGGGATATGATCCCCCTGACTGCGTTGCAGTATTTACAACGTCTGTTCATGCTGAGGACGAGGTTGTCAAGGAGCTGTTAAGGATCGCGGCCTATTCCTCTTGTAGCGCCAATCGCAGCTGCGGAAGCTGGCGGCTGGTGACGGGCTGCCAAGCGTCTTCCGAGAAGGTCCCACACGTGTTCGATTGGATTTAGGTCCGAGGACCTTGCGGGCCAATCCATGCGTTAAATATCTTCACTCTCCAACAGCTCTGCGACAGCCACTGTACGATGAGGTGTAGCGTTGTCGTCCATGAAGAAGAACTCAGAACCCACAGCACCTCTAAACAGACGCACGTGAGGCAGGAGAAACTCGGTACAATAGCGGACACCAGTGACTGAACCTCCTTGGAAGATGTAGAGGTCAGTACGGCTACCAAGCATGACACCGCCCCAAACAAGAATTCCGCCACCTCCAAACCGGTCCCTTTCGATGATGTTGGAGGTGTGATTGCGTGTTCCCTGCTCTCTCCAGATGTGTATAAGTCCAGAATCGCTCGTCAGACTAAATCGGCTCTCATCCGTAAAGAGAACTCGACCCCATTGCTGATGTGCCCAGTTCTTGTGTTCCTCGCACCACAGAAACCGCCGTCTCCGATGAGCCGGTGTTAATGGCACACACCGTACTGGTCGTCTTGCAAATAGACCACCTTTGTGCAGCCTCCTGGCCACGGTAAAACGCGATAACGGACGCCCAGTTGTCTGTTACATGTGTCTTGCGATTTCTCCCGCTGTCTGCCGTCTGTCTCTTCTCGCCTGTAGGACAATATACAGGTCGTCCGCCGCCTTGATTGCTCGTCGACGACCACTGTTAAACTCTCGGACAGCTGTGCCTGTCGTTTGAAAGCTCGTGAAACGATGCTGTGAGCGATCCCGCAGTCCTCGGCCACACTAGTCACACTTCGACCTTCTTCCAACTTCCCAATGACGCGACCTCGGGTAAAGTCATCCAGATGTCGGCTACTGGATCGCCTGTTGGCCATATCACACGGTGCCAACAACTTGACGTCGTTCAAACTGATGTACACCGTGCAATAGCTTTCACTGAATTGCTGAGCGTACACCGCCCGTGTGCTTTATACCCTTCCGACACTTCCCCCGCCCCCATGTCATGCTGCATATATGCACATGCCCTACCGTACCGAACTCTAGTCTATCTCCTGAGTGGTCTTTCGGTCCATTCTGCCTGCTCGTTCTGCTGTTATGCTAATATCTCCTGTTCAGCCTTAATTTTTGCACACCAGTGTACTAACAATTTTATTTTTACTGGCCAAAGGGGAGAAATGCAAGCAAGAAGATACCTGACTGGAAAATGGTGAGACCAGGAACCGCTGAGGTTTGATCCCAATGAAAGAGTACGAATAGAAATATCTTAAGGAACTCAGTGAGTAGTTTTTGTTAACGCCTAATAGTTAGTAAGCAAAATTGAAATAGTCCATCAACCGAGTGGGCTATTTCACTCATGCTTACTGACGTCCATTCACCTGCATGAGACAGAATGTGAGTGGATGTTGTAGTAAAGTGACCTGGTGGGAAAATTCCGTCACACAGAAAGTGAAAAACAATACAGCAAAAGTAATGTAAGTAAATCCCAGAAATGGGGATAAATTTCGTCAGTGAGGCTGTCGTGAACCGGTGACTTTCTAGTGGCAAGCCCATGACATACTAGAGTCAATTTTGCATATTTTGTTAGAGCTTCAAAAAAGCAACTTCATTAGTAGAAGAATACGATAAATTTTAAGCAAGAACCTGTTTCGGAGCATAATAGGTTTTAATTTTTTAACAAGATCCTGTCTCGTCTGCATAATAGGTTTTAAAAAAAGCCTTAATATAACCTTGCTTGTGTGCTGCAGCAAAAGGAAAAGCCTGTCATTCTTCCGGACAATTATCATTTGCTTCGTAGTTTGAGTGAAACTCGCCATAGGGAAATCATGCTTTTTTTCAGACAGCGATCAAAAATTTAAATTCGGACTTCAACCAATTGTCGTTTAATAGCATTCAGAATAGTTGCGAAATGCTAGAGGTGTTGAATGTTACAGTTAATGTAATTTATTTATGATTGCACAAACGTTAACGGAGAAAAACACCCTTTTACAGTTTTATGGAATTTTCGTAATTTTTCAGTACTTAAGAGGACTGGAAAGCTCTGCATAGAGTATAATTGAAGAAGACGTGTGATTTGCAATACATTTCCGATTATAGAATATTAAAAAGGAATTCAAGAGAGATAATTAGGTTATCCTACGATTTGTCGCCGCGAAAAGCATAGGGACTCGCGAATTTCCTGTCCTGGTGTTGCTTTCACGAATGCTGACGATGCTTCTTCTGAAACACTAAAAACACAGTGGAGTTTATTTACCGATATCGGAAGAGATATCTACCTACTTGATTGGGGAATTCTGAAGAAAAGCTGTTTTAGCAGCTAGGAGAATTCATGCGTGGTCTCATATCCTCTGTACGACTTCGAATACTGGTGCAGATAGGTAAAAGAGAGAGGGCAGTTGATTAACAGTCAGAGGAGTATTCACTGTTTTTATTGCTGAAGTTTCACAAATATCCGATCTTACCTAGTACTAAGTAGGAATCGATATGGAAAGAGAGTTCTGTTATTGCAGGTATTAGCCTCTATGGTTGCAGGAGAAGGATCGAGTTCTGTTATTGCAGGTATTAGCCTCTATGGTTGCAGGAGAAGGATCGAGTTCTGTGCACAACATACCTGGAGTATCAAAAGTAATTGTAATATCGGATGGAGCAGGTTAGGTGAGAACACCTAGATGCAACGAGCCTCAGTGCAGTGCAAAGGACAAGATGTTGATCAGCTAATAAGTAAACAATGCACCTATTCCATCTAACGTAAACCTCACCACTATGATAGGACTTCATATCACTGTCTAATGCAAATTCCATAAACTCTTGTCTTCTGAAACCGAAGAGATGTGCAAAAGATCGCAGTTTACTCTCCGAACTCAAGTTATGTAATGCACCAATCATTCTTTTGTATCACTAAAATAGAGAACGTAGAGAACTGTGCGAAACTTCGGGGGATATATTAAATCATGTCAAACAGCAGAAGCCCAAGTGTGATTCAGTAATATCCCATCCTGAGAGCTCAGCCTATCTTTCAAGGCCTTATTTTAGAAAAGACGGCATTCACTGCTGATGTCTATCCAAATTCCTTTGAATCGTATTTGACTGCGCAAGCAGAACTCATAAAACTTGGTTAAACCTCTAGTGTTCGGGAGTAGCTTTGGGAATAATGACTCCAAATCTTCATTTAGGACCCTAAAGCGAAGTATTAAGAGAAGTTAAGTCCCGGAAGTCACTTGTTCTTGTAAAACTTTATCTGCCTCTGTAATTATTTTCTTTATTTGATTTGCTTCAGGGTTAAACGACTACTAGAAGCAGTTCTTAGGGCTAGAAGCTGGCATGCGTTCCTAATTTGGGGGCAGAACAGAAACACCCGACAAGCTCCAAATCCATGCCTCACCAGGGAGCAAAATTACTTCGAAAATATTAGACTGAAAAAATACGGCCGCACACCTAGAAACTGACGCTCACTGTTTGCAGATTTCCTTCTATGTGGGCTCACAGTCAGGGCCACAGCATATTGTGAAACTCGTCTTTGTGCTGCAGTCCAAAGAAACCAATTTGGCCGTGCCCAAGAAGATGTTATTTTGTTTCATGACAACGTTCCACACGCTGAAGTAGACACGGTACACACGCTGTAGACCTGGGATTGACAAATTCGTTCTCACCCTCCTTACAGTCCAAGTCTCGCCCGCCGAGATTTATATGCCTTACGGCACTCAAGAAATTCCGCACTGGTACGCATTTCGGCATAGATAATCCGAAGAGAGCAGTTCGTCAATGGCCACGTAACAGGTTGACAAAATTTTACGCCATAAGCATAAATGAACTGGTAACACATTAAGATACACACCTCAATCACTTTGGTGATTTTATAGATAAATAACCAAAATATAATTAAACTGCATGGATACAATGATAATGTTCTATTCTTTGTACTTTCGTAAACGATAAATAGAAGCAAAGATTTTTTGATCTGAGCAATATTTTCCCCATGAAATGATAAAAAATTACCTTTTTCTGTTGAAAACACATATCTAGTAAATCGAGGTAACTTTGGAGGCTGATAAATGCCTGGTAACCGTTGTAGCGCAGAGCAAACAGTCCCTGTACGAATCTGTCATTCTCTAAGGGTACGTTTATGCTGCAGCTTCGTTGCTGGCACATGGATGCCTGGCGATGATGAAACAAAACCATAAATCTTTACAGGCTCATTTATCGTGGAGCAGCTATGCTATGTGCGCTGCTCGTTGCGATCATCGCCACAGCTGTGATATCAAGCTGGTTTGTTTTCCTAGCCTCGACTATCGCCAGGCATCCTCAAACTTACGCTGTGATTGGTTCCTTCAAGGCTACTCTTCCCGTCCACTGACCCACTTCCCAACCGAGTGTGAAACTGAAACTACGCAATCATCTCTCTCGTATCTTTAAAAACCGTGTTGTGTTTTTATGGAAGCAAGTTTTATTTTTGGAGTTTTCCCGTGATTTGAACTGTGATTTGAACTTTTTTTTTAACTTCTCCTTGGATTGATCAAGAGTTTTCCTATCATAACTTCATCATGTGTCTCAGTAAGGGATAGGCTTCATCGCCTATGAACACAAAGGGGGCTTGGGTGTCAGTACTTGGTAAGAAGTTATCTTCAGGAATGTTAAGCACACCCTTTTTCATTCTTTCATACAAGGCAGACTTTCTAAAAGCGCCCCCATCACTTTGTTTTCCATAGGCTCCAACCTCAATGGAAATAAATTTACAGTGTGCATGACTGACGGCCTACAGAAGTATGGAAAAGTAGCTTTTATAATTAAAGAACATGGACCCTTACCATTGAAGGCGAAGTATTCGGATGTGCTTTCCATCGATAGAACATATAGACAGTTAGGGAATCCCCATTTCCATACATGAGATTCTCCCCTGGATTCGCGGAATTCCGTTTTTTTTTTGTCCTCATTTGCACCATTCTCGAGATCGATGCAAAACTGAAGAGATTTTTTCAGGGGGTGGGGGGGTCGTTTTCCTTCTGAGGATTGTAATTCGTGTTTCAAACCTTTCAAAAATGAAAGGTAAACAAAGTCAAACATTGTCCCGTAATAGTAATTTTTTTCTTGCAATGTCAAATATTGTTGTTAAACATCATTTTATTGCATAAATGTTTGCATTTTAGCTGGAAACAATAGGAAACAATTTACGAGATCGGAAGTTTGACGGCGCGAAAATTTTCCTGTAATCTTTAGGTGTGAGACTTTTTCGCGAATTCGAGGAATTCAGCCATCGTTTCAGCAATTCTCGAGATCGATGGACAACTGAAGATAATTTCTTTTTCCTCGCGCTGTTACCACTCTCCTGTGTTGTTGTTAAACGTTTTTCCCCCCTTAAGTGTTTGCATTTAAGTTTGATAAAGGAGGGGAAATTTCCGAAAACGGAATTTACGAAGTTGGAAAATTTGTAAGAATAAGTGTATTGTGTCCAATCAAAAGTATTCGTATTTTTCAAAGTTACACTATTTATCTAAAATAGTTACAGCTTTGATATCGTGCACTCATGGGCCTCAGGCTGAAAATTCTTTCAGCATTGCGGTTTAAATTATTTACATCAGAGGGAATAAAAAAGAAGAGAGACAATAAAGAAATAGAGAAAGAAGGATATCAACAGAAGGAAAAATTAAGTGATGGATGCTGTGGTGCAGCTGCAGAGTCAACTAAAGACAAACTGAAAGTAGTCCACATTTTTGTCATTCGTTTTGATTTTTCACCAAGTTAAAAAGTTCAGCTTTTTTCCTTCTTTGTCAGTCTCATTTATGCATTTCTAGTAAAATATATCAGCGATTTCTTTGAATTCTTCTTTAGTTGGTGGCTTCATATGCAGTGGTTGTAAAACTTGCCATAACACTGGCAAAGTCTGTTTGACAATAAGAAACATAGTCGTGATTCCTATAATAACAAGTTAGTAAAATCATGCAATGCATTGATTATGATACGCCTTCCAACATACCAGAAATTATTACTCAAGTTATGAGGATAATGGCTGTGGAATAAATCTCGCTCCTGTGTCCTGACCTTTGACCCCATTTCGATGATATTCAACAACACCGGTTCAGTACACCTCAAGAATAACATACTAAAGTTTTGTCGCAATAGAAGCAGTTTTACGCAAGTTATGAGAATAATGGCTGTGGAATAAATCTTGCTTTTGTGCAATGACTATTGACCCCATTTCGTTGATATTCAACAGAACCGGTTCACTATACCTTCGGAACCACATGATAACGTTTTGTCGCAATCGAAACATTTTTTTGGTAAGTTATGATGCACAAGGGCAATGGAATGGATCCCACTCCAGTGTCCTGACCTTTGACCCCATTTCGCCAATTTTCAATAGGGTTTGTTCCCAGTGGCTCCCTACCACATACTAAAATTTCATCGAAATCGAACCATTTTTACGCAAGTTATGACGCATAAGGGCAATGGAACAAATCCCGCTCTTATGTCCTGCCTGACCTTTGACCCCATTTCGCCCATTTTCAACAGGGTTCGTGCCCAGGTGGTTCCCTACCACATACTAAAATTTCATCGAAATCGAACCGTATTTACGCATGTTATGACGCATAAAGGCAATGGAATGGATTCCACTTTTATGCCCTGACCTTTGACCCCATTTCCCCCATTTTCAATAGGGTTCGTTCCCAGGTGGTTCCTTACCAAATACTAAAATTTCATCGAAAACGAACCATTTTTACGTACGTTATGACGCATAAGGGCAATGGAATAAATACCGCTTTTATGCCCTGTCTGACCTTTGACCCCATTTGCCCATTTTCAATAGGGTTCGTGCCCAGTGGTTCCCTACCACATACTAAAATTTCATCAAAATCGAACCATATTTACGCATGTTATGACGCATAAAGGCAATGAAATGGATCCCGCTCTTATGGCGTGACCTTTGACCGCACTTCCCCCATTTTCAATAGGGCTCGTTCCCTGATGGTCCCCTACCACATGCTAAAATTTTATCAAAATCGAACCATTTTTACGTGAGTTATCGTGCCGACAGACGGACGGACGGACGGAAAAAGCTGGAGCATATACGCTTCTACAACCTACGGTTGGAAAGCGTAAATAAAAGCGATGTGAACAGCAGCAGGGTAAATGCTCTATGACGAGCATCGCAGCTACATGCAAGCAGCGAGGTGCCTGAGCGAGCATCTATGTGCCAGCAGCGAGGCTGAAGCATAAACGTACACTAATATAAAGTGGATGGACAAAATACATAATGGAAATCCCTAACTAGTAAAAAGAACCATAGTACTGGATCACCATTTGCTAGTAAGTAACACAGCTCGTGTTCTGAATGTGATGGATGCAAATACACTCAATGGACAAAACATTAGAGATACCTACCTAATGGAGTGTTGGCGCTCCTCTAGCGTGAATAACAGCCTGTACACGCCGAGGCACCGACTCCACCAGATGCTGAAGGGTTTCCGGAGATAACGCGAGCCATGCCTTTTGCAGCATTGCCTACAACTTCCCCCGAGACGTCGGTCCAGGATCCATGGCTCTGCTGTTCCACTCCAAGGTATCCAAGAGAGCTTCCACAAGGTTAAAATCCGGAAACTTTGGGGCCACTGGATTGTTCACAGCTGAGTGTTTTTGAGCCTTGGTGGTTGCGTACCTGTAAGGTGGCGCATTAATCTGCTGAAACAGCTGATCGGCCGCAGGATGCGAAAGGCCATGAAAGCGTGTAGGTGATCAGCCAACACGTGCTTCTAGCGCACAGCGGTTAAGGACCTCTCCAGATGCACAAAGGAACCTAATGTGTCATATGAGAAATCTCCCCAAACCATTAGAGAGCACCACCGCCTTGGACAGAGCCGACCTAGCACCACAGGGCCGTGGCTTCGTCCTGTCGACGGCATACTGGCACTCTCCTGTCATCTCGGTACAGTTATAAATGGAATTCATCTGACTACAAGAGGTGGCGCCACTCAGCAAAGGTCCAGTTTTTATGTTCCTGGCCCCAAGAGAGGCGTACTTTCGGATGCCGAGCAGTCAACAGTGGCGCACAAGTAGGGCGCCGACTCCCGTAGCCCATGGTATGCATTGTGCGCCATACCGTTCACTCGCTGACGCTGCTTGGGCCTCCGACATTTAACCTGGATGTGATTTCGGCACAATGTCCGATGACGAGCAGTCAACAGTGGCACACGAGTAGGGCGTCGGCTCCCGTAACCCATGGTATGCATTGTGCTCCATACCGTTCACTCGCTGACGCTGCTTGGGCCTCCGACATTTAACCTGGATGTGATTTCGGCACAATGTCCGATGACGAGCAGTCAACAGTGGCACACGAGTAGGGCGTCGGCTCCCGTAACCCATGGTATGCATTGTGCTCCATACCGTTCACTCGCTGACGCTGCTTGGGCCTCCGACATTTAACCTGGATGTGATTTCGGCACAATGTCCGATGACGAGCAGTCAACAGTGGCACACGAGTAGGGCGTCGGCTCCCGTAACCCATGGTATGCATTGTGCTCCATACCGTTCACTCGCTGACGCTGCTTGGGCCTCCGACATTTAACCTGGATGTGATTTCGGCACAATGTCCGATGACGAGCAGTCAACAGTGGCACACGAGTAGGGCGTCGGCTCCCGTAACCCATGGTATGCATTGTGCTCCATACCGTTCACTCGCTGACGCTGCTTGGGCCTCCGACATTTAACCTGGATGTGATTTCGGCACAATGTCCGATGACGAGCAGTCAACAGTGGCACACGAGTAGGGCGTCGGCTCCCGTAACCCATGGTATGCATTGTGCTCCATACCGTTCACTCGCTGACGCTGCTTGGGCCTCCGACATTTAACCTGGATGTGATTTCGGCACAATGTCCGATGACGAGCAGTCAACAGTGGCACACGAGTAGGGCGTCGGCTCCCGTAGCCCATGGTATGCATTGTACGCCATACCGTTCACTCGCTGACGCTGCTTGGGCCTCCGACATTTAACCTGGATGTGATTTCGGCATAATGTCCAATGATGAGCAGTCAAGAGTGGCACACGAGTAGGGCGTCGGCTTCCGTAGTCCATGGTATGCATTGTGCGCCATACCGTTCACTCGCTGACGCTGCTTGGGCCTCCGACATTTAACCTGGATGTGATTTCGGCACAATGTCCGATGACGAGCAGTCAACAGTGGCACACGAGTAGGGCGTCGGCTCCCGTAGCCCATGGTATGCATTGTGCGCCATACCGTTCACTCGCTGACGCTGCTTTGGCCTCCGACATTTAACCTGGATGGGATTTCGGCACAATGTCCGATGACGAGCAGTCAACAGTGGCACACGAGTAGGGCATCGGCTCCCGTAGCCCATGGTATGCATTGTGCGCCATACCGTTCACTCGCTGACGCTGCTTTGGCCTCCGACATTTAACCTGGATGGGATTTCGGCACAATGTCCGATGACGAGCAGTCAACAGTGGCACACGAGTAGGGCGTCGGCTTCCGTAGTCCATGGTATGCATTGTGCGCCATACCGTTCACTCGCTGACGCTGCTTGGGCCTCCGACATTTAACCTGGATGTGATTTCGGCATAATGTCCAATGATGAGCAGTCAAGAGTGGCACACGAGTAGGGCGTCGGCTTGCGTAGTCCATGGTATGCATTGTGCGCCATACCGTTCACTCGCTGACGCTGCTTGGGCCTCCGACATTTAACCTGGATGTGATTTCGGCATAATGTCCAATGATGAGCAGTCAAGAGTGGCACACGAGTAGGGCGTCGGCTCCCGTAGTCCATGGTATGCATTGTGCGCCATACCGTTCACTCGCTGACGCTGCTTGGGCCTCCGACATTTAACCTTTATGTGATTTCGGCATAATGTCCAATGATGAGCAGTCAAGAGTGGCACACGAGTAGGGCGCCGACTCCCGTAGCCCATGGTATGCATTGTGCGCCATACCGTTCACTCGCTGACGCTGCTTGGGCCTCCGACATTTAACCTGGATGTGATTTCGGCACAATGTCCGATGACGAGCAGTCAACAGTGGCACACGAGTAGGGCGTCGGCTCCCGTAGCCCATGGTATGCATTGTACGCCATACCGTTCACTCGCTGACGCTGCTTGGGCCTCCGACATTTAACCTGGATGTGATTTCGGCACAATGTCCGATGACGAGCAGTCAACAGTGGCACACGAGTAGGGCGTCGGCTCCCGTAGCCCATGGTATGCATTGTGCGCCATACCGTTCACCCGCTGACGCTGCTTGGGCCTCCGACATTTAACCTGGATGTGATTTCGGCACAATGTCCGATGACGAGCAGTCAACAGTGGCACACGAGTAGGGCGTCGGCTCCCGTAGCCCATGGTATGCATTGTACGCCATACCGTTCACTCGCTGACGCTGCTTGGGCCTCCGACATTTAACCTGGATGTGATTTCGACATAATGTCCAATGATCAGCAGTCAAGAGTGGCACACGAGTAGGGCGTCGGCTTCCGTAGTCCATGGTATGCATTGTGCGCCATACCGTTCACTCGCTGACGCTGCTTGGGCCTCCGACATTTAACCTGGATGTGATTTCGGCATAATGTCCAATGATGAGCAGTCAAGAGTGGCACACGAGTAGGGCGTCGGCTCCCGTAGTCCATGGTATGCATTGTGCGCCATACCGTTCACTCGCTGACGCTGCTTGGGCCTCCGACATTTAACCTGGATGTGATTTCGGCATAATGTCCAATGATGAGCAGTCAAGAGTGGCACACGAGTAGGGCATCGGCTCCCGTAGCCCATGGTATGCATTGTGCGCCATACCGTTCACTCGCTGACGCTGCTTTGTCCTCCGACATTTAACCTGGATGGGATTTCGGCACAATGTCCGATGACGAGCAGTCAACAGTGGCACACGAGTAGGGCATCGGCTCCCGTAGCCCATGGTATGCATTGTGCGCCATACCGTTCACTCGCTGACGCTGCTTTGGCCTCCGACATTTAACCTGGATGGGATTTCGGCACAATGTCCGATGACGAGCAGTCAACAGTGGCACACGAGTAGGGCGTCGGCTTCCGTAGTCCATGGTATGCATTGTGCGCCATACCGTTCACTCGCTGACGCTGCTTGGGCCTCCGACATTTAACCTGGATGTGATTTCGGCATAATGTCCAATGATGAGCAGTCAAGAGTGGCACACGAGTAGGGCGTCGGCTTCCGTAGCCCATGGTATGCATTGTGCGCCATACCGTTCACTCGCTGACGCTGCTTGGGCCTCCGACATTTAACCTGGATGTGATTTTGGCATAATGTCCAATGATGAGCAGTCAAGAGTGGCACACGAGTAGGGCGTCGGCTTCCGTTAGGGCGTCGGCTTCCGTAGCCCATGGTATGCATTGTGCGCCATACCGTTCACTCGCTGACGCTGCTTGGGCCTCCGACATTTAACCTGGATGTGATTTTGGCATAATGTCCAATGATGAGCAGTCAAGAGTGGCACACGAGTAGGGCGTCGGCTTCCGTTAGGGCGTCGGCTTCCGTAGCCCATGGTATGCATTGTGCGCCATACCGTTCACTCGCTGACGCTGCTTGGGCCTCCGACATTTAACCTAAATGCGATTTCGGCACAATGTCCGATGACGAGCAGTCAACAGTGGCACACGAGTAGGGCGTCGGTTCCCGTGGCCCATGGTATGCATTGTACGCCATACCGTTCACTCGCTGACGCTGCTTGGGCCTCCGACATTTAACCTGGATGTGATTTTGGCATAATGTCCAATGATGAGCAGTCAAGAGTGGCACACGAGTAGGGCGTCGGCTTCCGTTAGGGCGTCGGCTTCCGTAGCCCATGGTATGCATTGTGCGCCATACCGTTCACTCGCTGACGCTGCTTGGGCCTCCGACATTTAACCTAAATGCGATTTCGGCACAATGTCCGATGACGAGCAGTCAACAGTGGCACACGAGTAGGGCGTCGGCTTCCGTAGCCCATGGTATGCATTGTGCGCCATACCGTTCACTCGCTGACGCTGCTTGGGCCTCCGACATTTAACCTGGATGTGATTTCGGCACAATGTCCGATGACGAGCAGTCAACAGTGGCACACGAGTAGGGCGTCGGCTCCCGTAGCCCATGGTATGCATTGTACGCCATACCGTTCACTCGCTGACGCTGCTTGGGCCTCCGACATTTAACCTGGATGTGATTTCGGCACAATGTCCGATGACAAGCAGTCAACAGTGGCACACGAGTAGGGCGTCGGCTCCCGTATTCCATGGTATGTATTCTGCGCCATACCGTTCACTCGCCGACGCTGCTTGGGCCTGCGGTATTTAACCTGGATGTAATTTGCGCCGCCGTTTCCAAGCTGTCGATTTGTGCGAGCCTCGATAATCTGCGTCGAATGTGGTCATCAATGGCGTGTAGTCGGCCACCGCTTGCTCTCTTGTCCCTGTTACTTCCATTGATAGTATACTCGCGGTTTATTCTAAATACGGCTGCCCTGTGGAACCATAAGGTTCTTACCACTTGAACGATTAAATGACCGCCGACAATACGTCCACGATCAAATTCGCTCTGATCACCCCGTTTGCCTATGTTCATCGATTGTGATACACTTTTGGGAAACCCAGCTGTCCGCCTATTTATCGCCTATGTTCGGTTTGGGTCTACTCCATTCTGTGCGGGAAATGCACATCACCACTATCTCTAAAATTTTTCCTTAATAACGCAAGGAACTACACCGAAGTGCCAGAAAAACTGGTACAGACGAGCTTATGCAAAATACATAGCAACGTCACATATGCGCGTACTCGGTTGCGTTCGGCAGTGCGTGTATAAAGCGATAGACATCCCCTTGCCAGCTGTCAGAGCCTTTTTTGGTATGAGAATGACAAGTAATAACGATTTAAGCGAGTTTCAACGCGGTGTCATAGTTGGAGCTCGTGAGATGGGCCATAGTATTTCGGAGGTAAAAACGAAGTTCGGATTTTCGCGGACGACCATTGCAAGGGTGTCCCGTGACTACAAGAATTCCTGCAAAAGCTCCAACCTACGATACCAGTGTGGCCGTAAGAAGACATAGAGTGAACGTGACCATCGTCGGCTGTCAAGAATCGTTTCACGCGACACTCTCGCAGGTATCATCGGAATTCAATGCTGTAGCCTGAACAAGCATCAGCGTCCGGACTGAGCAACGTACCCTGCACGATGTGGGCTTTGGGAGCCCACGCCCAGCTCGAGTCCCCTTGATGGGCGCACGACACAGAGCTATGCGCCTCGCTTGGGCACGGCAACACCGCCACTGGACACTTGATGACTGGAAACAAATAGCCTGGTCTGACGAGTCGCATTTCCAACTGTATCGGGCAGATGGAAGGATTCGTGTGTGGCGCAAACCCCATGAAGCCATGTATCCCGCCTGTCAACAGGGAACTGTACCGGCTGGTGGGGATTCCGTATTGGTATGGGGTGTGTTTAGCTGGACTTCACTGGAACCCCTGGTACGTCTACAAACGTCTGTGACCGGCCAACGCTATGTGCGCATCCTTTCTGGCGAGGTACACCCGTTCATGTCCAGCATTCATGCTGATGGGTTGGGCCTGTTCCAACAAACAATGCACCTCCGCACAAGTGTCGGGATGACACATTATGGTTAGAGGAGCATTCATCTGAGTTTGGGGTGTTGCCATTCCCACCCACGTCCCCAGATATGAACGTGATAGAACATATTTGGGATGCCATGCAACGCGCTATCGAACACAGGAATCCGAGACCTCGGAATACACCCGAATTGTGGAAAGCTCTGCAGGAAGTACGGTGTGCATTGCCTACAGCATATTTCCAGAAGCTAGTGGAGTCCATGCCCCGTCGTATTTCTGCAGTTCTGCGCTCCCGTGGGGGACCTACCAAGTATTAGACTGGTGTACCAGTTTTTCTGGCACTTCAGTGTATATACCAACTATACATAAGATAGTATAACTATATTAGTTATACTATCTCTAATGTTTTGTCTACTGACAGTGTAAATCTTCAGAAGTCGCTAAATCCATATTAGATTATTCTTCATGAAAAACAAAACTTCCATGTCTATGAGCGTAGAAGACGGAGGGAATATGATCCATACACTGTCTTCAAGAACTGAATACAGTAGCTCACTGAGATTTAAATTGGGTAACTGAATTCCAGAAGTAGGGTCGAACCTTGTCTCCACGTTCCTCTATTCATAAATTGACACGCCGGGATGTGCACACGGGTGCATTATGAATCTGTAAAACGGTGTCATGATCTAGGAACAATGTCTCAGCCATAAAATATACTTAGTAACATCTAAAATGTACACGTAGCGATTGGCGGGAATTCGATCTCAGGGTGTGATGATGGGTACAAAGGAGTACTGTGATATCGCTTGCCAAACAATAGTGATCGTCCTCTGTGTTTGGCTGTTAGTACGAAACAGTCAAGATATTGTATTATGCTTCGTTTGGCGTTCTCCAAGCCAGAGCCCTATCGTAATTTGGAAAGAGTGTGTAAAACTATTAATCACTGACCATATGACGTGTTTCTAGTTATCTGATGCCTAGTTCTATTATCACTTCATCACTTGTTTCGCATCAAGACATAAGCGTTTTTAAACAAGTGATTTGGAAGTATCAATCGTGCCATAAATTTTAACTTCCTGGATTTCACTTTCTGCTCGCAATCCTTACCAACCTGTTTTCACGTCTCACGGTGAGTTTGAGTTTCCCACCCCTGTTCTTTCTTCCACATGCTGTCAGTTCATGTTTTGTGAATCCGTAGTGCGATCAAAAAGTTCCGAGACTAGGTACGCAGCGCAACAACAGATGGCAGTACGCGGATGCGCGCGCAGCAGTCGAGGGCAGAGACCTTCATGAGTCATTGTGCTAAGTGGCGTTGTTCTATGAACATCGGGAGCTGTGCTAAACAGTATTTGGTGACCACATGCAGAACACAGCTGGGATTTCTGTATGGACTGCAAACTAGAGCAGCGAGAGAACGTCAAATTCTGCGTCAAATCGGGAACGGAGACGCATGAAATGTTGCTGCAGGCTTATGGCAATGAAGCAATGAGTCGTGCGAGGTATTTTGAGTGGCATTCGCGCTTCAAGAGCGGCAGAACGGCACTGGAAGACGACGAGAGGTCAGGGTGACTGTCCACGAGCAAAATCCCCGAAAATGTGGACAAAATTAGGGAACTAGTGCATGAGTATCGTCGGAGAACCATTCAAAACGTTGCTACCATCGTCAATGTGTCATACGGAACAGTGCAAGAAATTCTGACGTCGGTTTGAACATGCACCGCATTGCTGCAAAGTTTGTGCCAAAGATTCTGAACCCCGAACAGAAGGCGCTCTCTGTGTCGAACTCTGTCAAGATCTTCATCAGCAGGTGGTGAATGATCCAACGTTCCTATCGCGGATCATCAATGGGGACCAGACTTGGGTCTACGGTTACGACCCGGAGACCCAACCCGAAAATGAAGCTGAAGCTCAAGGGTCGCCGTTTCGAAACAGTGGACGAGATCTAGCGCGAATCGCCGACGGTGCTTGACACGATTCGCGAACAGGACATCTAGGGAGCGTTCCAACAGTGGCAAAAATGCTACCAGCCGTGCATCGCTGCCCAAGGAGACTACTTTGAGGGATTTTTTTTTTTTGATTGAAGGTTTAACGACCACCGTAAGCAATTCAATGGGCTATAAGCAGTCGCCCGTCCCTAATTTAGGGTCACTGGTTCCAGGAAAGAAAGATAGCCAGTGCCGTAAGACAAAAAACAACATCCATGCCTATCGGGATTCGAATCCGGACCCCTTTCGGACGAATGATCAGAGGCCATTGCTTAGATCACTGCGCCACCGGGGCGGCCTTTGAGGGAGATCATAGCCAGACGTAAGTGACGTAAGTACTTTGTTGTTTATCGGCCTAGTTTCGGAACTTTTTGATCGGATCTCGTATCACTATAAATTTGAAAGCAGTTCTTAAGATTACACTGAACAAATTAACAATTTCCGTTATGATTTCCCCTGCTAAACAAGCATCAACATTTGGCATATTTGTGAAACATTTAGGACCCTCATCCTTCTTTGTGTAATTTGTTGCATGCCTGGAATATTTAAAATGTTAATTATATTGGCACACCTTCAATACACACCGTACCAAAATAAGAAAAACAGAAATGTCATTGGTTCAAAAACATATGCACTAGATAAATGACACAGCCTTATGAAACGTTGGCTGTTTCCATTAATTCATTCACCCCCATGCCTCTGCGAGAGAAAACCTTATAGTGCGAAATTAAAGTGGATGAAGATTTCAGACGTACTGTTCCCTTACTTGCCATACGTAAATCCTTACGTATCATAATATGATTACTGCGTAAAAAGTAATTTATTTCTAATTTTTTTTTCATTCATTCTGGAAAGGGTGAGTAAGTACGTATGCGGGTAACAGCAGAACTCATAACAATATGCGCGAGATTAGAAATGAAATTTGCGAAATGTTAAAAGCAGGAGATACGCTAAGAGTAATTATGAAAAGCAGAATTTTGAAAGTAGTTGCTTATTTTAAACAAAATTTCTACTAATTATTTTTTTAAGATTGTTGATTTATATTTAGCACTTTTACGAGTTACGATCATTAATGCAGGGCCGCCCCGGTGGCGCAGTGGTCTAAGCGATGGCCTCTGATCATTCGTCCGTAAGGGGTCCGGGTTCGAATCCCGGTGAGGCAGGGATGTTGTGTTTGTCTTACGGCACTGGCTCTCTCCCTTCCCTGGAACCAGTGACCCTAAATTAGAGACGGGCGACTGCTTATAGCCCATTGAGTTGCTCACGGTGGTCGTTAAACCTCCAATAAAAAAATAATGCAGGAGCTTCGGTATATGTGGAAAGTTATAGCCTGTGCTCGGTATCATTTATATCAACGTTAAAATATCCTTGGCAAAACGTATTCTGTTAGATTCATTGATCTCCAGAATGCAGCTCGGGTAAAGTGGGATTCATTCTTGTTTAAATTTTGGACAGTGGTTCTACGGGTAAACAACTTTTTTCCGTAGTGTCCCAGATACGAACATACCTGGAGAGGTATTTATCTGTTTGTACTTAAGGACTCTCATAAGAATACTGCTAGTATGACTTTGAGTGCGTAACGTACCACTGAGATGACGCATGATTCAAAACGGCAAGTTGCAGCAATAAGCCTTGCTGGCGTAGTTCTGTCGGGAAAACATCCCACTCAGGAGTAAGAAGGCGTGATTTCCTACCGGCAGAAAAAGGGTTACGTTCTTATAAATACACCAGACTGTGAATACTCAAGAGACGCATTATTAAATCCGTTTATTTCTGTGATGTAGTAAGCACAAAGATTTGCCAAGCTTTCGCACTCCACTGGGAGACTTTTTCAAGGCAATGGTAGACATAAAAATGTAGGGAATTGGAACACATAAGGAACAAAGATGATTTTCGAAAATTACGTGGGTGACATCACGAGCATGTTACACGAATTTTTATCACGCAGTTATACGGTGCGTCGCGATGTGTTTCCATCTTTTAATAACGCATGCCAAACCATTGGTAGGCCGTCACGGTGACGCAGTGGTCTAAGCGATGGCCTCTGATCATTCGTCCGAAAGGGGTCCGGGTTCGAATCCCGGTGAGGCATGATTGTTGTGTTTGTCTTACGGCACTGGTTTTCTCCCTTCTCTGGAACCAGTGACCCTAAATTAGGGACGGGCAACTGCTTATAGCCCATTAAGTTGCTCATGGTGGTCGTTAAACCTAAAAAAACGGGTATCGTTCACTTGACCGAAAGGTCACTTGACCGAAAATCACTTGATCGAAAGGTACATTTCACCGAAGGGTCACTTGACCGAAAAGTTCATTTCACCGAAAGATCACTTCACCTAAAAGTTCATTTCATCGAAAGGACACTTGATCGAAAAGTTCATTTCACCGAAAGATTACTTTACCTAAAAGTTCATTATATCGAAAGATCATTTCACCGAATGGTCAGTTTATCGAAAACTTAGAATTTTGTTGTTATAGATCTGTTGGAGTATGGTGCTGGTTTTTAAAAAACTGGTCACCTAAACATTATTGGATTGTATAAAAAATACACTTTTAATTTCTTTTAAACACCTCCTCTTAAGTAGGTTTTTCGAAATATAACATTAATTATAAGTCATAGATAGACCTGTGCCTTTTTGCCAAATTTTAATCCCCCGAGCTCATATTCATGAAGTTAATGAAGTCATAACAACTCAAGTTAATGAGTTGTTATGTAAACACACTTATTCAGACAAAAAAAAAATCAGTTTTAGGGCCCTTGGCCTCGGTTTAGGCCTTTTTAGAACATTTTAATCGTGCGTGCTCATATTCATAAGGTTTACGTAAAATGTCCAGCTAATAATGTTGCACATTTATTCAGGCAAAAAAGAATCAATTTTTGGGCCCTAGGCCTCGGCTTAGGCCTTTTTAGAAAATATTAACCGTGCGTGCTCATGTTTATAAGGTTTACATAAAAACTAAAGTTAATGATGTTGTACTCTTATTCAGGCCAAAAGAATCAGTCTTAAAGCCCTTGGCCTCGTTTTAGGCCTTTTTAGAAAATTTTAATCCTGCGTGCTCATATTTATAAGGTTTACATAAAATGTCAAGTTAATAATGTCGCACATTTATTGAGGCAAAAAAGAATCAATATTAGGGCCATAGGCCTCGCTTAGGCCTTTTTAGCAAATTTTAATCGTGCTTGCTCATGTTCATAAGCTTTACATAAATAGTAAAGTTAATAATGTTACACATTTTTTCAGGCAAAAAAGAATCAATTTTAGGGCCCTAGGTCTCAGCTTAGGCCTTTTTAGAAAATTTTAATTGTGCTTGCTCATGTTCATAAGCTTTACATAAATAGTAAAGTTAATAATGTTACACAATTTTTCAGGCAAAAAAGAATCAATTTTAGGGTTCTAGGTCTCAGCTTAGGCCTTTTTAGAACATTTTAATTGTGCTTGCTCATGTTCATAAGCTTTACATAAAAAGTCAAGTTAATAATGTTGCAATTTTTTTCAGGCAAAAAGAATCAATTTTAAGGTCCTACCTCAGCTTAGGCCTTTTTAGAAAATAATAACGGTTCGTGCTCATGTTCGTAGGTTAACCTAAAAACTCAAGTTAATGATGTTGCACACTTTTCAGGCTAAAAGAATCAAGTTTAGGGCTCTAGGCCTCGGCTTAGGCCTTTTTAGCAGATTTTAATCGTGCGTGCTCATATTCATAAGGTTTACATAACAACTCAAGTTAATGATGTTGTATACTTATTCAGGCCAAAAGAATCAGTCTTAAAGCCCTAGGTCTCGGCTTAGGCCTTTTTAGAAAATTGTAATCGTGCGTGCTCATATTTATAAGGTTTACATAAAATGTCAAGTTAATAATGTCGCCCATTTATTCAGGCAAAAAAGAATCAATATTAGGGCCGTAGGCCTCGCTTAGGCCTTTTTAGCAAATTTTAATCGTGCTTGCTCATGTTCATAAGCTTTACATAAAAAGTAAAGTTAATAATGTTACACATTTTTCTGGCAAAAATAATCAATTTTAGGGCCCTAGACCTCGGCTTAGGCCTTTATCGCAAATTTTAATCGTGCGTGCTCATATTCATAAGGTTTACGTAAAAAGTCAAGTTAATAATGTTGCACATGTATTCAGGCAAAAAGAATCAATTTTGTTGCCCTTAGGCCTTTTTTTTTTTTTTTTTTTTTTTTTTTAGCTTAGGCGTTTTTAGAAAATTCTAATCTTGCTGGTTTATAAGTTTACATAAAATGTCAAGTTAATAAGTTAATAATGTTGCACATTTATTAAGGCAAAAAAGAATAAATTTTATTGCCCTTAGGCCTTTTTTTTTAGCTTAGGCGTTTTTAGAAAATTCTAATCTTGCTTGTTCATAAGTTTACATAAAATGTCAAGTTAAAAAAATCAAGAGGGGGGGGGGTTACAGATTGCCGCTTCTGGGCATATATTGAGAACTGAATTGGGAACTCCAAACGCATTTTGCGAAAACGGTCCATGTAAGCCAAGCGAGGCGAGAATTGCACTTTAATTTGAAGAAAAAATTGCCGAGGATCCGAGGTACACCTAGTTTTGGGAGGGTGTACCCCCAACTTCCGTAATATTATGTTCGGGGCCGCTGGAGTCTGTCAGTGTATCCAGGATGTTCCCCTTGAAGCGTCCGCGAGGGCGAGGTCCGTCATCTTGGGGGCGGGGGGGGGGTTGGCTTTCCCCCAAAATGTTAAAATGGACGTAGAGCTGTAAACATTAGACCCATGCTTTATATAATGATTCTGTACACGACCACGAATTTTCAGGAATGTGGAGTGAAACTGAACCCCCCCCCCCCCGTTTCCAAGAGCTCTTCAGGGGTAACATCGAGGATACACTGATGACCGACTCCAGAGGTCCAGAATATAAAATTACGGAAGTTGGGGGTAGAGCCCTCAAAACCAAGCACCTCGTATCCCTTTTACAGACTTCACCAAATTTCTGGGGGAGGGGGAAGGGCATACATAGTTTGGCACTAAACACAACATGAAGCATAGAAATTGCGAGCAAATCCCTTACCTTGAACACCTGTCTGCGCTCTTAGAAACTTGGGGGAGGGTGAATTCGTCCCACCCTCCTGAAAATTCGTGATCGTGTACAGAATCATTATATAAAGCAAGGTTCTAATGTTTAAAGCTCTACGTCCATTTTAACATTTTGGGGGAAAGCCCCTCCCAAAGCTCACGGACTTCGCAGACACTTCAAGGGGAACATCCTGGATACACTGACAGACTCCAGCGGCACAGAATATAATACTACGGAAGTTCGGGGTAGAGTTCCCTCAAACCAAGTGTACCTCGGATCATCGGCAATTAATTTCTTCAAATTAAAGCACAATTCTCGCTTGGCTTACATGGAACGTTTTCGCGAAATTCGTTTAGAGTTCCTAAAAAGGCCTAAGCCGAGGCTTAGGGCCCTAAAATTGAATCTTTTTTGTCTCAATAAATGTGCAACATTATTAACTTGACTTTTTGCGTAAACCTTATAAATATGAGCACGCACGATTAAAATTTGCTAAAAAGGCCTATGCGGAGGCCTAGGGCCCTAAAATTTATTCTTTTTGCCTGAATAAATGTGCGACATTATTTACTTGACATTTTATGTAAACCTTATAAATATGAGCATGCAGGATTAAAATTTTCTAAAAGGGCCTAAGCCGAGGCCGTGGGCTTTATGACTGATTCTTTTGGCCTAAATAAGTGTACAACATCATTAACTTGAGTTGTTATGTAAACCTTATGAACATGAGCACGCACGGTTAAAATTTGCTAAAAAGGCCTAAGCGAGGCCTACGGCCCTAATATTGATTCTTTTTTGCCTGAATAAATGTGCAACGTTATTAACTTGACTTTTCATGTAAACTATTTATGAACATGAGCACTGAACATGATTTTTATGAAAAACGTATGAACATGATAAAACTTGCTAAAAAGGCCTAGGCCGAGGCATAGGGACTTAAATTTAATTATTTTTGCCTTAAAACTAAATCTTTGCGTTCTCTGTGACACGGAGAAATCAAAAGTGCAATTTGAGTATGATCCCTAACGTTTCGGTGGTCTGTCTATCAAACTTGCACCATGCTTCAACAGATCCTGTAATGAAATCTAGCGTTTTCGATAAACTGACCCTTCGGTGAAATGACCTTTCGATGAAATGAACTTTTAGGTAAAGAGACCTTTCGGTGAAATGAACTTTTCGATCAAGTGACCCTTCGGTGAAATGTACCTTTCGATCAAGTGACCCTTCGGTGAAATGAACGCTTCGATCAAGTGATCTTTCGGTGAAACAATTTTTTCGGTGAAGTGATTTTCGGTCAAGTGACCCTTCGGTGAAGTAAACGTCGGGCAAATGAACCAGACCCAAAAAAACATATCGCTGCAGCTTGCCGTTTTGAATCTTACGTCACCTCAGTAGTACGCCACGTTTATCTCCTTCTTGAGAAAGCGGGCTGCACGAAATCTCAGGCTTTCGGGTCAGACGACAAACTATGCTTGAAGGAGTTCCCTGTAAAGAAGGATTTTTATTTTAATAATTCCAGACGATGTGTGGAAGAATCATCACACATGTTTTCGAACTTCACTATAAGGAGATTCATTTTACGTTCCAGCACTAGTATAGAGAATTTGCCTTTTTCGGCCGGTGATGGGATTCGAAATCATGTCTTCCTGCTTCAGAGATAGACATTCTCCCGAATGAACTACGCCGGCAAAGCTTACCTCTGCAACTTGCCGTTTTAACTCTTGCGTGGTGCGTCACAGCTTCAAACATGTTATCCATTTTGCAGATTTTGTCTCCTCTACGTAGAAAGTACTTCATCTTCTCAATCTATGTCAGAGAATGCTATAAAATCATGGCAGCATTCTTCTGACCACGAACGTATTCCTTGGTCTAAGGCTGTTGGTGCACTTTATTCTTCATTCGAAAATGCCGTTAATAATGACTATAAGTTACAGCACGTATATAGCTTTAACGTATTACTGTGCACTGAACTGCTTTCCTACGAGTATATACCAACACAGTTATTATTGTATAACTTTCGTTCATCCTTTGCTCGTAGAATAATGCATTCATTTAGCCCGAATTACAGCACCTATGCAGTTTGGCATAGATTCCACAATTTTGGGGTGTATTTATGTCTACAGCATAGCAGACGTTCACCAAAAAGTCATTTAACTGCCTCAGATTTGAGGGTAGATGATTTTGCTTCCCGATCTGTTTTTCTAACATGTCGCATACATTCACAATAAGGTTCCGATCCGGGCTTTGTGGTGGCCAGGAAAGATGTTGGAAGTATCCCTCATGCTCGCTGAACCACTGCTGAGCACATCATTACGCGATGGATAGTAGCATTATCGTTCATGCAATATCTGTCACCTGCTGGATAAAAAGTCAACATTGCAGGGTGGACTTGATCGGTCGCAATATTCAGATAACCATAGGACACCCGGCCTTCCATCGATATCATGGGACCAGTTCCGTACCTGGACAACGTGCCCCACACCATGACACCACCTCCGGAACTTTGAATTGAGTTCACAAGGAAAGCGGAGTCCTTTGCTTCATAGGGCTTCCGCCAAACTCTTTGCCTACCGTCATTGCAGAACAAGGTGCACAGCAACTAATCGCACTACATGTCTTTTTTCCAGTCCTCCAGTGTCCAGTCACGGTGTTCATGACAACACAGTAGACTACCTTTCCAGTTCTTCGCAGAAATCAGTGGTTTCCTTACAGATATGCGACTACCAAAGCCGATCCTTTTCAATTCCCTGCGTTTAGTTTCCTGAAATATGGGTCGGGTACAGCCTTCTTGGCCACATGCTTTGGCCAATAGCTGCACACAAGAACTCCTGTTTCTCCGCACAAGCCTTCTCAGACGACGGCGATCATGTTCCTGACAGATTGTCCTCGCGCCACAGTTACGCCTCTTAGACAAGTGTGACGTATATTCTAAATTAACTTTCCTTTTTAGTTTATTTGCCTATGTAAATCTTGAGTTTGTTCTCAGGTATACTTCACACTTAACGTGATATCTTCTCTCTCAAACGAATACTGCTGGCAACACAATTGAGCTAGAATGAACGTGACGGATGCCTGTTATGAGATAAAAACTACGAGACAACAGTTGCTAGGGTGGAGTGTGCAGTGTTTAATGTGGGGTGTTAATTTGTGTGAGAGAAGTGGTATGTGATTTCTATGCTATCCTGAAGTGCTATGATGTATTGATGAAAACATCTGGAATAAAGCCAATTTCCGTAAGTTTTGACTTATGTTTAAATGTATCGTCTGGCCGTTAAGGTTTAATTTAGGAACTATTTCATCGTATGGTTATGTTTTTAAAATAACGTAGAAGTACGAAAAGACATTACGTTATACAAGCTACACTGGCGGAAAGTGAAAAAAGAACACCAAGAAGGAATAGGCGGACGATCATGAAATTTGCATATGTTAATGGTGTTGAGTTTACGTAGGTGTGATGTTAATTTCGGGACCAACCGGTGAGCGCTTACGCCACAGCACGGCATAATATGCAAATTATCGTCGGTGGTATTTAAGGAGTACGGCGAAGTGAATGTAATCAGTCGTCGGCGTACGGACACATGCGAAGACCCTGAAGAAGCTACAATGCCTGGACATGGAAGATGTGTACGATTTCAGCAGTTATAGGACTTTGAGCGAGATCGTCTAGTCGGACTCCGCGAGGCCGGATGGTCGTATCGTCGTACTGCGGAGCGAATTGGACGGGAAGTATCGGTGGTGGTACGATGGTGGCGTAGATGGTTCGAGGAACATTCCCACACGAGAAAACGTGGTACCGGGAGTCACAGACGTACTCATGAGCGGACCGATAGACGCATAAGAAGAGCGGCGTTGTCAAGCAGAACATCCACTGCGACGCAATTCCGAGCTGCTGTTGCACCTGAGGTGACTGTGCGAACAATCCGCAACCGTCTACTGGATGCAGGACTACGTGCACGTGTGCCTCTGGCATGTGTACCTCTGACTCCAGCCCACCGTCAGGAACGGCTGCAGTGGTGTCGCCAACGTCTGCACTGGAGAACGCAATGGCGATCTCTCGTGTTCAACGATGAAAGCAGATTCGTCTTGGGAACCTCCGATGGCCATATGCGTGTTCGCAGACACACAGAGGAGCGTCTCCACCCTTCTTGCATCCGCCAGCGACACACAAGGCCTATACCTGGTCTCCTGGTGTGGGGAGCGATCAGCTATCACTCCCGTACACAACTAGTGTTTGTACCGGGTACGTTAAACAGCACCTCCCACACCAACAACATCATTCAGCCCGTTGTTGTGCCATTTGTAAGGTAGGTCCATCGTGGTGTTTTCCAGCAAGATAACGCACGCCCACACACGGCACGTGCAACGCAACATGCACTTCAGGGTGTGAGACAACTTCCATGGCCTGCACGTTCACCGGATTTGTCCCCCATGAGCACGTGTGGGATTTTATGGGACAACGGCTTATCCGGTCTCCACGGTCAGCCACGACCATCCCCGATTTACGCGTCCAGGTTGAGGATGCTTGGAACTCAATACCCCAAACGTACATCCAATATCTGTACGATAGACTCCATGCCAGAATTGCACAGTGTGACGCAGTTCATGGCGGTTCAACCTCGTACGAACCATGTTACATGGAAATGTTATTTTTCAGTTTACCAGCAAATACAACTGTATTTTGCCATAATGTTTTGATCACGTTATCCTCTGTATTCCGTTATTATGCTGTATAAATTTCGTTGGTATCAGGCGTCTCCTTCTTGGTGTTCTTTTTTCACTTTCCGCCAGTGTATGTGGGCTATTTTGCCACTGATTAAAGTTTCGAAATAGCTCACCTTTTGATACACCAGGTAGCTCTGCCGTTTTCAAAATCGTCGTTCTATCCAGACGGGCAACCACAATAAGTCATTTATCGAGCTCTGAAAGATCCTTTGTTTTACACATTGTGATCAACACTACTGCCGAGCAGCAGTGTAAAATAGTTGCCTAGATCACGTGGTGACGCACATGACCACGTATTTTGCATATATACAATGTAAGTGACGTTTACGTACATATACATAAAGGTGTCTAATTCAATGGACAGTGTGTGTGCCAACCTTTTACAATCCCTTTCAGCGCAAGTAGCTAAGTCACGGATGGAATTTGTGAGGAATAGGAACAGCGTGAGGAGTGCGTTTCTTTATAGGTTTAAAGGGAAATAACTATACATAATTTCTGTCTTACCTAGAATTCTATTCCAGTTCATCCGGAATTTCAACCTTCTTATGTTCAGAGTCAGAATTGGAAAAGCTGCAGATCTATCGGAGTTTGGTAAAAGACAAATTGTGATAATATGGCGCCTCGGAACTACGATCTCGGAAACGGCGCGGCTTGTGGTTTGTTCATGTGCCGCTGTAGTAAGTATCAAAAGTGGTGCACAGATGGCCAAACGACGAACCGTCACACAGCAGCCGTGTGACGTCCGCGGTTCATTGATGCCAGACGGGAGCGAAGACTGTCGCGCATTGTTCACAGCGACCGCAGGGCCACAGTGCGACAAATCATCCGCAGCTACAACCCTGGTGATCAGGGCAATGTGTTCATCGCAGCCTTCTGCGCATGGGCCTGCGTAGCAGAACACTTAGCCGTGCCTCCACGCTCATTGCACGCCATCGCCAACAACGCATGAAATGGGCCCAAGATTATCGAGATTAGACCGTGGATGATTGGAAGAAAGTGGCCTGGTCTGACGATTCAAGATTCCTGGTGCATCACGTAGACGGCCGAGCGCGGATACGCCGATTATCAACGGAGGCTGTGTCATCTGGATGCACTACAGGCCGGCGGCGACGGTTTTATGCTGTGAACGATGTTTTCTTGGGACACTTTAGGCCCCATTATTCCAATAGCACAATCCCTGACTTCTGTCAGGTGTCTGAACATCTTTGCGGACCAAGTCCACCCATTCATGAGAACTGTGTTCCCTGCTGGTGATGGCCATTACCAACAGGATAATGCGCCATGCCACACTGCCAGAATCGTCAAGGAATGGTTCGAGGAACATGCTGGTGACTTTCTGTTAGGCCCTGGTCTCCAAATTCACCTGACATGAACCCAATCGAGCACTTGTGGTACGACTTGGAAAAGCGGGCTCGCGCTAAATTACCACCACCCAGAAATGTAAGAGAACTGGAGGACTTGCTGTTGACATTATGGTACCAGATACCCCAGGATACCTATCGCCACCTCATCGAATCGACGCTTCGCCGAATGGCCGCTGTTTTGCGGGCTTAAGGCTTACTACAGCTTGTTAGGTAGATGGTCATAATGTAATGGCTCATGAGTGTACGTTAATATCTCCATGAGTTTCGTTTTTTTTTTAAAACAATGCTTAGTCGTGTTTTACCACTCTGAATGGTGAACTGCGTTCGACAAAAATCGCTTTATCTTACCACACGAGAAGTGCATGTCTGTTTCGAAATTAATGCATGAAGTAATTCCAAACAGTATACCTTCCAAATTTGGCCTCCTCAGTGGCTTAGTGTTTAAGCGCTGTATTCTGACCATTCGTCAGAGCTGGGTCTGGGCTCGAATCCTGGTAAGGCATGGATCTTGTGTTTGTCTTATACGGCACTGACTCTCCCTCTCGCTTCACTGGAACCATTAGCCCTAAATTAGAGACGAGAGACTGTTTTTAGCTCATTGAGTCGTTCACAGTAGTCGTCAAACCGCCGCCTCACCCCGCTCCAAATTTGTAATGGAACATTTTAGCCACTTTATCGCAGTTTCTCATCATCACATTTTGAAAATATACACTGACGGAAAAAAAATCCCAACACCACGAAAAAATAGTTGTAGAGGAATGAAATGGCGGCAATACATTTGTATAGGTAACATATTTAATCGATTAAGGATTCAAGATCACAGCTTAATGTAAGCGCAAGAAGAGCCATTTTAAATGTGAATTGCTGGTACATTAATAACCGGTGTAACCGTCAGAATGTTGAATGCAAGCACGCAAACGTTCATGCATTGTGTCGTACAGGTGCTGGATGTCAGTTTGTGGGATGGAGTTCCATGCCTGTTTCACTTGGTCGGTCAATACAGGGAGGGTTAATGCTGGTTGGGGTAACGCTGGAGTTGTCGTCCAATGATGTCCCATACGTGCTCGATTGGTGAAATATCTGGTGATCTAGCAGGCCACGGCAACATGTCGACACTCTGTAGAGCATGTTCGGTTACAACAGCGGTCTGCGGGCGAGCGTTATCCTGTTAGAAAACACCCCCTGGAATGCTGTTCATGAATGGCAGCACAACAGGTTGAATCACCAGACCGACGTACAACTGTACCGTCAGGGTGCGTGGGATAACCACGAGAGTGCTCCTGCTGTCATAGGAAATTGCTCCCCAGACCATAACTCCAGGTGTAGGTCCAGCGTGTCTCGGCCGCAGACAGGTTGGTTGCAGGCGCTCACTTGGCCACCTTCTAACCAACACACGGCCATCACTGGCACCCAGGCAGAACCGGCTTTCATCAGAAAACACAACAGATCTCCACTCCGTCCTCCAATGAACTCTAGCTTGACACCACTGACGTCGCAAACGGCAGTGGTTTGGAGTAAGTGGAATGCACGCTACAGGGCGTCTGGCTCGGAGCTGTCCTTCAAGTAACCGATTTGTAACAGTTCGTTGTGTCACTGTGGTGGCAACTGCAGCTCGAATTGCTGCCGCAGACGTGGTACGATGCGCCACGGCCATGCGCCGTACACGGCGGTCTTCCCTCTCAGTAGTGCGACGTGGCCGGCCGGAGCCCGGTCTTCTTGAGGCAGTACCTTCCCTTGACCACCGCTGCCAATAATCATGCACAGTGGCTACATTCCTGCCAAGTCGTTCTGCAATATTGCGGAGCGAAAATCCACTTTCTCGTAGCCCTATTACACGACCTCGTTCAAACTCCGTGAGCTGTTGATAATGGCTTCTTCGTCTGCCAGCTAAAAAGGTGCTCTATAAGCGAGGGGTGGAGCGCATATTAACATATGCGTGTCCCGCCTGGTGGTCAGATACCGTTAGAATGAGAAATGGTGTCAACCAAATTCAGCGCAGGGCGCTATTGGGCATGACGAGGTGCTTCCGCACGACCTCCACAGCAGCGCTCCAAGTGTTGGCTGGGTGCGAACCGGCGGACCTGGTTGTAGCGAGGGAAGCAGTAATGCAGACTCTCCCCTACGGGGACGATGTTTCTTTCCTTGGACACCAGTACCGGTCGTCCGAGGTGGAACTTCCGAAAATGGACTGGACTTGCCACCCAGCCAACGAGCTTTGTCTGAGCTGGGACAAAGATCTCCCCACAGGACAGGGGAAGGAACTGTTCACGGACTGTTCGAAAATAGATGGTAGTATTGGCGCAGGTTTTTGCGTGATCTCGGATGGCAACGAGACGCACGCGGAGCGAGTGAAACTGTCGCCCAATTCCTCTGTCTTCCAAGCAGAGTTATTGGCGATCAGAGAAGTACTGCGTTGGGTGCTGTCTATCAATTGCAAAGGGGCTTATAGCATATTCTTTGATAGTCAAGCGGCCCTGAAAGCGCTTGGTCAGTTCGGGAGTAAGACTCCTCTTGTCAGAGAGATAAAAGCGCTATTCAAGTCAATGGAGAGAAGGAGGGTTACCTTCCACTGGATCCGAAGTCATGTTGGTACTGTTGGAAATGAACGTACAGACCAGCTAGCGAAGGAAGCTACTGGTAAAGAAAACATAAATTTTCAGATGCGAACGCCGCTGCAAAGCGTGCGGACGCAACTGAAAACAGCCACATTGGTGGAGTGGCAGCAGAGATGGGATGAGGGGGACACGGGTAGAAGAACACGCCGTATATTCCCCCGAATCTCGATAAGGCGCATTGAGAGTAATGGCCTCCTCAGCTAGGTACTAACCGGGCACGGCGTGTCGCCGAAGTACTTCCGCAGATGTGCGGTTAGGGAGCGAGTGTGCATGTGCGGGTCCCAGACTGCAGATGTCGCACACATGATTCTAGAATGTGCTTCTCTGGCAGGGAAGAGAGCAACATTAGTGCCAGAATTGGCAAAAACGAGGGACCTCTCGATCCTGCTCGCGTACCCAAGAGCGCGACAGGGGCTCATCGAGATGGTCAAGCACCTCAAAGAGGAACAGGCGGTCTACCTAATTGAGGGGTGACCGAAGAAGAAAGAAGAAAGAAGAGGGATGAAAACGAGAAGAGAAACCGATGACTCGAGCCCAGAGTCATCACCACAGAACTGACCCTAGTCCTGTGGCAATGTAAATAACAATGTAAATATTAAAATATTTTTCAGTGTGAGAGGGCCCATTGAGCAAAGGATTTGTTTCCTACGCGGAGATGGGTTCCTCAGTGTAAATAAATAAATGTGCTTGTATCTATTTGTTTTAATAAAGGGCAGACGCCCCAAATAGTTCACGCCAGCAATTGATTCTCCCAGTCAGGGGTAGAGAAATTTCTTTTCTAGCCCCTGCCCAAATGGCACGCACACCCGGGTCATGACGGAGAGGTGAGAAGTGCCGGCCCACGGGGGTAGCAGCAAGCTGCAGGTCTACGGACCGATTCTGTCCGGATGGGGGAATATCGGATCCTGGCAGGATTACTCGCAACGCCGTCACTATCAATTTCGAGAGAGTTCGCTTAACCCTGTGGAGTCCGCAATTGGACGTTACAGGTTAATGGTCATCAGCTAGTCTTACAGGCATTCTTGACTAACATCAACACCCTACGTCGAATCTCAACGATAACTAACGCTCACGAACGTTACAGCGCGTATTTACAGCAAACCTGCTTTGCATGTTCCGAGGGGCGCTACTAGCGCCACACGTATGCTACGAGCGCGAAATTTGCATAGACGTCATCTTACAGATGTACTCTCACCGCCTACCAACTGTCGTTTATCTAACACAACCCCTTCTTGGTGTTGGGATTTTTTTCCGTCAGTGTATATGTCCCATTTTCCAGTATTAGTTACCAAACTTTTAAAACAGAAGCAAATGTTTTTATCTCAAGAAAAAATGATGAATTAATTATGCGACCCTGTAAATTTCGGAAAAACGCCTGCAATGAAGATGCAAATAAAAATTTCAAAATGTTTTTCTTTAAACTGGGTAATTTACTAGTTTTGAAAAGAACTGCTACAGCGTTTTTATAAGTTTTTTAAAGTGGTTTTTGTCTCTACACTGTCAAGTCTCGATAAATCGAAATGGAAAGACATTTAAGAAATCGAGAAATCGAAAATACCGGTTGTTAGAATGCCCTTTAAAATTTAGTAATATGCATTAGTGCAAATTATTTAACCGTACCATCTACGACATTAGTGCAAATTATTTAACCGTACCATCTACGACATTAGTGCAAATTATTTAACCGTGCCATCTACGACATTAGTGCAAATATTTTAATTTTACGTAGACGTTCTACAACCTGTTGTGTTGCCTTTCCTGTCGCAGCGTCACCGAGCAACTTTTCAACAGGATATTGCCCGGCCACACACGGCACGCCTCTCCCACGCCTGAATCCGTAATGTCGACACCATTCCATGTCTCCTTCCAATCGCCCGACATCTCACCGATTGAACATGTTTGGGACATCATCGGACCTCACCTACGTCCATCCGGGAATGTCGGTGAACTGGCCAACAATTTTGACACCATCTGGCATGTTATACCTCAGTGCAGTATTCGTGAACTGTATGCGTCTCTGCTACGTCGGGGAACCGCTTGTATCCAAGCCAGAGGTGGAGCTACAACGTACTGACTTGTTCTACTCGTGTAACTGTTTTATCCAAATAAATGGCCGAACTGCTCTGGAATTGCAATCATTTCCTTTCCTGTACATGTATTTGGTTGATGCGAATGAAATGTCCGGCGTGAACGAGCAGTGGGAACAGGCCCCCACCACAGCGGAATAGAACCACAGGTGTTGCGAATATTACGACACAGAGTTACTATAAATAGCTAGCACGTGTGTGATGAACAAGTTTCAGGCGTGGTTTGTTTGGACGTAACGTGGCTTGCAAAGGAAACATGCAGACGCCGGTTTGAGAGTCATCTTCCTGTATAAATTTAAACTGGGCCATTCTGCAGGAATTGCCGCTCGAAACGTTAACAAAGCGTTTCGGAAGAATACAGCCAACAAATGAACCATTCGGCGATGGTTTGTGAAGTTTCGAAGCGTAGATACGGACCTGCAAAACGAAGCACGTGGACCTGCAAAACGAAAACGACCTCGTTGCTGTTTCTGGCTATGCTCTGTTGCGTGTGGTTGAAGCGGACCCCGAAAAACGTGTCGTGATATAGCGGCAGAGGTAGGTGTCCACCACACGACAGTTGTTCGGCATCTGGCTGCGCTGGGAAAGGTCAAAAAGCTGGCCATGTGGCTGCCGCATTAGTTGACAATTGCCAACAAGACTAGGCGTTTGAACGTCTGCACGTCGCTACTTGCCAGGAATAAACAGGAACCTCTACTGCATCGAATCGTCACCTGCGACGAGAAGTGGGTCATTTATGATAATCAGAAGTTATCTGCACAATGGTTAAGAAAAGCAGAGCCTGCGGGACGGCATCCTAAGCCATTCCTACACACCAAGAAGATGATGCTACTTACCTGGTGATCCACAGCCGGGATAATTCATCGGAGTTTCTTGGCAAGATACCAAACCATCACTGCTGAACGTTATTGTGCTGAATTACACCAGATGCACCGGAAATTGCTGCAGAAACAACCGGCTTTGGTCCACAGACATGATGTTCTTCTGCTCCAAGACAACTCCCGCCCTCATGTCGCAAAACGAATGATGCTGACACTAAGTGCCTTGGGCTATGAAGCTCTGCCTTATCCTACCTATTCCACGGACTTGTCTCCGACAGACTATCATCTGTTTCGTCGCCTGGATCACTTCCTGTCCGGGAAACAGTTCACGACAAACAACGAGGTTCAACATCCAATTCATGACTTCTTCGGGTCCCAGCCACAAGACTATCATCTGTTTCGTCACCTGGATCACTTCCTGTCCGCAAAACAGTTCACGACAGACAACGAGGTTCAACATCCAATTTATGACTTCTTCGGGTCCCAGCCACAAGACTATCATCTGTTTCGTCGCCTTGATCACTTCCTGTCCGGGAAACAGTTCATGACAGACAACGAGGTTTAACATCCAATTCATGACTTCTTCGGGTCCCAGCCACAAGACTATCATCTGTTTCGTTGCCTGGATCACTTCCTGTCCGGGAAACAGTTCACGACAGACAACGAGGTTCAACGTGCAGTTGATGACTTCTTCGGGTCTCAGCCACAAGACTTTTTCGTTTCGGTATCGAAGCAGAGATACGGACCTGCAAATCGACACATAGTTGCCATCTGTCCAGCAAGGACAGATGGCAACTATGTGTCGATGCGGAAGGGCATTGTTTTGCCTAGGTAAGTTGTCCTACTTTTCCGTTCTCACCGTCTACGTGTGCTGGTCCTTTGCCGGACATTTCATTCGCACCAACCCAATACGATACGCATACCACTTTTCATCTCGATTGGATGATTCCTTCTGGGTTCTTCGTTTTTTTTTTTTTTTTTTGCTTTTTGACTGTTTCCCATGGCTCTCTCATATTCATTCGCAACTAAATTTGCAATCCCATGAAATGTTCCGTCGTTTATTTGTTGTATGTGCGCCAAATGATTTGAATAAAACAACTTCCTTGTATAAAATACTGATATCTGACTTTGCGTTCTAAACAATGATGCTCAGAGCTGCTAAAATGTCTAAAATTCTCTAGTTGTCAAGCAACAAAAGGTGATGTTATCAAGAATGCGCAAGAAAAAACTTCAAGTAAATGCGAGTTTGTTACATTGTTCTTTTTTTTTTTTTTTTTTTTTGATTGGAGGTTTAACGACCACCGTGAGCAACTCAATGGGCTATAAGTAGTCGCCCGTCCCTAATTTAGGGTCACTGGCTCCAGGGAAGGGAGAGAGCCAGTGCCGTAAGACAAACACAACATCCATGCCTCACCGGGATTCGAACCCGGACCCGTTTCGGACGAATGATCAGAAGCCATCGCTTAGACCACTGCGCCACCGGGGCGACTTACATTGTTCACACAGTGAACTTGCACGAAGGAGGGCATAAGCCAGTCATTGGGGATTCACAAACATGGCGGCCGCACTCTACAGCTGGCTTCACTGGTGAGAAGACATACTCCCTCCTTTTATTCCGTCCTACTTGGTTGTAACAACTGGTAAAGAAATACCACTAGCACAGTGGTGACTAGGTATTACAACGTTATTGCGGAAGGTATGGTGTTTCTTTTCAACTAAAAGAATAACATATTTACAGTTATTTGTAAAAGTTTAAGACCATCTGATGGTATTAGGAGATTTCTGACGATTACGTCAGCTACTGTCTGTATTACTCAACTTCCTGTCGGTGTTGCATCATCCTACGGCGGCAGCTGTTGATAGAGTTGGAGGAAGCGTGCGAGCTTCAGTTTACTTCTGGTTTTCATTCTGAGAGTTTTTGTACGTATTTTCTATATAGCGAAAAATGGTCAAAAAGAAGAGTGTCATTAAGTTTTACTCAAAGGGTACAAATAGTGATTTTATAACAAGAAGGATACTCCGAACGGGACATAAGCAAAAAGGTGAATGTGAGCAAGACTGCTATTCATCATACGATCATGAAACATTGAGATGCAGGTGAATTGAGCGACAAAAAGAGAAGTGGACTGTGACGTGCCTGCCCAGCAGGACGCACACGACATAAAAACAGATAGAAGCGATAATGAACGTCTGCGTAGCTCAATTGGTAGAGCCACTTATTCCGGAATGAGGGGACCCGGATTCGAGCCCCGGCGTGGACAAAAATGACGGAGAAATTTACTTCGTTATAATGGCGCCCGAACTTTCCGGATGACCCGGCCGTTCAAGATCTCGCAATGGTGTGATGTTCTTTCCACACCGCGAGATAGGAAAAATCAGAGAATCCCTTCTCCAGCGCTTCGAAAGATATAGGTGTGTGACGTTGCATTCCACACACTTGATTGACTGGGAGTTCTCAAGCACGTTCTACAGCGGATAGCTGCCTGCAACGATTCATGGTCACGGCTGACCCGTGGGCCATACCCCCGGCCCTCTTTCGGGAGGGGGAAGATGTGACGTGCCTGCCCAGCAGGACGCACACGACATAAAGGCAGATAGCAGCGATAACGAACGTCCGCGTAGGTCAATTGGTAGAGCGACTTATTCCGGAATGAAGGGACCCGGGTTCGAGCCCCGACGTGGACAAAAATGACGGAGAAATTTACTTCGTTATAGGACGTCTAAGGAAAACATCTCCACGTGATGACAATACCACACGGCGAATAGTTATAGGCGAATAGTTATAGGCCTTTCTCCATTGAATAGGGTCTGATATTAGTATCAGCGCTGTTTTCCGACGTCTTAGCAAAGATTTTAGATTAAAGTCTTATAAACCTTCACATAAACCTAGACTAACCCCTGTCATGGAAAAGAAGAGACTCCAGTTTGGGAAGCGTCATTAATCGTGAACTCCTGAAAATTGGAGCCCAGTTCTTTTTTCCGGTGAATCAATTGTGCGTCAATTTGAATCACGTGAAGCACATGTTCGACGACCAAAAGGCAAAAGGTTTGATGAAAAATACACCGTTAGCACAGTGAGACATCCGCCTAGTCAGATGATATGGGGGTGCTATGTCAGCATCCGGTACTGCTTCATTATACTTTTTGCCGACAGGCACCACCACGACTGGTCCGTTTTATGTGGACATGTTACGTGAGAAGTTGTTAACTCATATGCAAGTGCACAGATGCACAATCTTTATGCATGATTGTGCTTCATGCCACAGATCAAAGAAGTAAAGGACTACCTGCAGAGGTAAAACATAACTGTGCTTGACTGGCCCTGTAATAGCCCCAACCTTAAAAATGTGTGGACCATTTTAAAAGACAAGGTATCAGAAAAACAGCCATCAAATTCCCAAGCTTTGATTGACGCGATAAAGTTCGTGTGGTGCAAAGGCTTTTCAAGTGACTACTGCAGATCCCTCATTGAGAGTATGCCACATCGTATTCTGTCCGTTATAAAAAACAAAGGTAGCCAAACAAAGTACTGATTTCGGTATTTTTGTGTTCTAAAGAATGTAGGTATTCATCTGTGGTGTCATGTTTTCAAATATCTCTGACTGGTAATTAGTTGTTTCTTTGAAAATCTTAATTTTCAATAAATTGACAGATGGTCTTAAACTTTTGCAAATGACTGTAAAATCCTTCTGTTTCAAATTCGAACCAAAATGATTCAGCATGTGAATAAAAGCATTAGAAGTAAATCTGCGATCTATATTTATAAAATTTTAATGTTTCTTGAATTTTAAATCATCTAAACTTTTAACAAACGTAACAGAATTCTTCTGATTATGGAGTCCTATCAACACTGAAATTTAGATTATTTATGAATGTAATGACAATCAGATTGTTTTTTTTTCTAAGTGATGGATGTGCATACATAGTAGAACTAATTTTTGTCTGAGGATTTTGTAATGATACCGCTGTAAAGTTATTTTCTCATCTTCTCTTCTCTCTGTTTCATTTCATTTATGTGGCCAAGTCGTTCTCTGTTGTAACTTCTTTTACTTTAAAAAAGACCCCTTTGATTAGCGGAACAAGGTTGTTATCCACACCAAAACAACTTTTTCAAAAGAAGCATTTCTCATCACGAATGAAAAATGTATCCGATATTCTTTGGCATAGACTCGCTTTGCGTACTTGCCTTCGTTTCTCACTTGAGGTACATTGGACTTAGAGCTTACGTCCTACAAAGTCGAGAGAAACTTTACAACCAGAGGGTGTTTAATGAGTGCCAAATCTCTCCAATGGGAAAGCAGTGACTTCATGTTTGAAAAAAGAAATGTGGTCGACGATAAAGAATGAAATTTTAAGCCCCATTAATGCCTAAGGAAGACACCTCTTTTTAATAAAAAATGTTTCCACGAAAAAACGTTTTGGTAAAGTAAGGAATTTTTCGTTCCTGAAAGAAATCATTTTTTTCTTTTATTGGATAATATAAGTAATCATACTTTTCGAAATGCAGGTACTGTAAAAATATCGTCATCTGATCAAAGCATTACTATCGCCACGCTTGGGGTTTCTAGGACGACAGAATTCAAAATGTTTCTTGTAGTACGTGAAGAATGTTTTTTATTACTAAAAGCAGTGTTGCAACAACTTTTGTTTCACCCAGTTAAGTAAATATTTCTTAGCACGTTTTTTAAAGAATTTTGCATTACAGTTTCTGATAAACTTTCTATGAAATATGATGTTGTTTCGTTGCTTTAGAAACAAATTTCAATAACACTCATGTTGCGTCCTAAATTAACATAGTGCACTGAAAATTTACTTTCAGGAATTCGAAATATCAGTTTGCTAACTTCTCATTTCAGGGTTTCTTTCAGTGTGAATTTTGATATTTAATAGCTGTATTTTTAAGCCCACATTGGTAGCTTTCCTGCAACTTTTAAAGGAACGATGAACTGTAAATGTAGCAAAGTGTTTCTGTTAAAATCCCAACCTTTGCTTCGAGATAACTTTTATCAGGTCTCCTTTTTTCAGATCGTTGTAGATTATAGGAAGTCTCCAAAACAATCGCATCCTATCATAATATATTTTTAATCTTTGCATATCAAATGAAACGAAATTTCATTCGAAGATTTTGAAGGGTGGTTTTGGAGGGTGTGTCATAAATCAGAAGTTGTTATTAGGGTATGAAACTGAGTCAAGAAATTATTCCCTAAATAAATCAGAAATTGTTATTAGGGTATGAAACTGAGTCAAGAAATTATTCCCTAAAACTCTCTTCGTCGTTTTCAGTATTGAGAATCATATAATACCCATACTGTTTGAGATAAGTGCCACACAAGATTGTGCTGCTATAGGGAGCCCGATAATAATTCCAAGCCGGTGGCGCAGTGGTCTAAGCGATGGCTTATGACTATTCGAGTTGGAATCCCAGTTAGGCATGTATGTTGTGTTTGTCTTACGGCACTGGCCCTCTCCCTACTCTGGAACCAATGACCCTAAATTAGGGACGAGCAACTGTTTATAGCTCATCGAGTTGCTCACGGTGGTCGTTAAACCTTCAATCAAAAAAATAATAATATTAATTCCATAAGTGATTGACCCCACGTAATATCATTTGCAAATTTGAACAGTATACTCATATTGAATAGCAATTTGCACTTAATATTTTCAAACGAAAAAGACTCGTCCGAAATGCGGCACATGAAATTCGGCAATTTTAAGTGGCGAAACGGATTTTATTGAGGTCTGCACCCAGAACAAGCTGTACATAACAAAATATTCAAAGTTTTTCTTGCGTAGTGTAAATACATGAATCGCGGAGTGTGAGCGCTTTCGGACGCTCTTGGAGTGTTGCAAACACGTTAGGCTATATATTTCATGCGATACCGCAAATCTTCTGAACTGTATACTGGGAGGGAGTTAAAACTGTCTTTAATTTAAACCCGGAAAGAAAGGTTCGCAGGGTTTAACTCCATCTAACGAGCAGGCCCGTTAACTGTGGCGTTGTGACGAGGCCTCGTCCAACCTCCTGGATTAACTACCGCACACTCCTACTAAAGAGTAACTGAGATCCATTATGCATAAATATGGCCAAGCGAATCCTACAGCAACTCATGAAAAACTGTATCGAAGAATGCATGCATTCAGAATGTCTAAGGAGCCTGAAACTGACCGATTAGCACGTCGCTCCCGAAGTAGCCCATACGCTGATGCTCCATACAGAAAACGCTGTATGGAGCATCAGCGTATGGGCTGATCTTTGCCCACATATGTTGGTCATGGCAATTTATGATGTCGTTCCAGTCGCTCCCGCACTTGCATATGAGCCACTCACAAAAAGCGCATTTCGAAGCTTTCCCTTCGTACGTGAAACAATCCGTAGCACAACAGATAATAAGCTATCAATCGATAGCAACCAGTGCACTTTTGTCAGCCATTTACGGCAGATTAGGCTGCTGCATGTAAACCGAGACATGTGCCAAACATTGACTAATCAAGAACACTGTCTCGTAAAAACGATGTATTATTTTTTCCTCAGACAATAGACGTTATAACTTTTCCACACAATCCCTGCTCCTGTAATGTGTTTTGCCAAATCGAAACCAACGCATGGATTTCATCCGAGAGAAACATTTGTTTGTAACTGCGTGTACACCATTTTGTGCACTCTTTAGAAGAAACGGAAATGTTTATTCAGTTTTTTTGTTCCTCTGAGTAGAGCAAAAGATTGAAATTACTTGGAACCAAATCCAAGGGATAAGGTAGATTAGGTAGCACTTCAAAGCTCAGTCCCGAAATTCCTGCAAGTGTCTCGTGGGAACTATTAAGATTAGCTTCGTGATGTTAAAATCAAACTCTGTATGAACATGTCCCCTACGTTTGGACTGTAGAGCAGCCTTCAAATCGTTCTTAGCGACACGGTAACACACAGAACACACTGTTAGCAATTGTTTTTTCCCCACGTCTCTATATAATGACTCGACATTGCCGTAATCTCCTTGACGACTTACTGTTTCCCTGCTGGTAATGGCCATTACAAACAGGATAATGCACCATGCCACACTGCCGGAATCTCTTTGACGATTTCGGCAGTGTGGCATGGCGCATTATCCTGTTGGTAATGGCTATCACCAGAAGGGAACACAGTTGCCATGAATAGGTGAACTTGGTCCTCAACGATGTTCAGATACCTAACAGCTGTCAGGTATTATGCTATTGGAATAATGGGGCCTAAAGTGTCACAAGAAAATATCGCCCACAGCATAACACCGGCGACGCCGGTCTGTTTGTACCCAACAGTGAATCCAGGTGCCATAGCCTACGTTGGTGATCGGCGTATCCACGCTCAGCCGTCTACGTAATGCTCCAGGAATCTTTATTCGTCAGAACAGGCCACTTTCTTTAAATCATCCACGGTCCAATCTTGATGATCTTGGGCCCATTTCATGCGTTGTTGGCGATGACGTGCGATGAGCATGGGGACCCGGCTAGGTCTTCGGCTACGCAGGCCCATGCGCAAAAGGCTGCAATGAACTGTGTGCGGTGGCACATTGCCCTGATCACCACTGTTGTAGTTGCGGGTGATTTGTCGCACTGTGGCCCTGCGGTCGCTGTGAGCAATGCGCAACAGTCTCCGCTCCCCTGTAGTATCAATGAGCTGCGTACAACCCATGGCTGGACGACGGTTCGTCGTTTGGCCATCTGTGCACCAATTTTCATACGTACTCACTACAGTGGCACGTGAGCAACCCACAAGCTGCGCCGTTTCTGAACTTCACCTGCGAACTTGCTCTGTTCAGTTACTGAATGGTGTTCACGGTTTCAGGCGCGTTCATTTCTCTAAGCTGGGGGTGTTCATAATGTAATGGCTCATCGGTGTATAATCCCTTTAACATCAGAAATCACTTTGGCTATGTTTTGACTTCACTAGTGGAACTGTAGCTGCGTGGATATGTGACGACGTACTTGGGAAGAAATTAGCCAAGTCAATCAGTGCGGCTTTTCTTTCAATATCTCATTCTTCTTCCAAAAGAAAATCTGCAAGTAAGCGTTCATACTTATAAGGTAATGCCATGACCAATAAATATGCAGAACCTGTTTTGACTTACTTGTTACCATAGTGCATGTGCGTTAACTCTTGATGGAAGTACAGTATACTTGTTACCAACGTAAAAAATAAGTAACACTTTTTAGCAGTGCATTGTGTTTGCTATGAGAAGCATGGAGACGAACTACATATTGCGGATCAAAATTCTATATGTGTCACGAACTGTATACCCTCCTCACGCGAGATGTTTTATTGAGGTACTGTGCATACTGGTGAAACAACCTACAGTACGCTTTGGTGAAGGTATTGTATGTATTCTGAGCATGTTTAATCCTTTGATTGGCTGGAACGAATCAACTCGGGTTAGCGAAATCAGTTGCAATCAGCTCGAACGAATACATTCGCTCTCTAAAACGTATGTCGAACGCAGGTGGAATAAGTAAATCTGCGCATCAGCTTTCTCCTTAGCTTTTCAAAATGGTCATTTATGTGTATGATTGACAGTAAATGACTACAATCTTTATCCCCTAAATGACCCCTTTTTTTAAAGTGGTCATTATGTGGATGTTTGGCACTAACTGGTTACTTGCAAAAAAGGGCTGTAACGATGTAGACTCACCTAAGAGAGAGAGCAGATTTTTCTGGCATTTATTTCTATCCAGTTGCGTGTTGTCTTTGTCATGGGGAAAAGCCCTTTTCTATCATGTCTAGGGTCATGGAGAAGATAATAGAGGACTATAGAAGCGAGATTTTATTAATATCGACAGGCTTATGAGCCGTACTGCTGAGGTGGGAGAGGAACAGATATTGTTTTTTCGTAGCTTTCGTAGGACCCAGTCGCTATGTGACCATTTTCTGTTTGGGGAGCTCAGAAAAGTTTGGCCACTATTTGGTTCAGAAACATCGGCCGCTTAAAGGGTTGAGGTGAACACAGCTTTTATATCTAAATTCTAGAAGTCATTTAATATTAAAATTGAGAAATTAATAAAATAGTATAATGAGTTTATATCGGAATTAAAGGTATTAGCTTACTACTGTTTTAAAATTAGTTTTATATTTCTCTACTTCTCAGTACTATTTTTTGTACATCGAATACTTTTGCAACTGTATAGAAGCACATCATGACTGACTAAGTAATATCTGACTTTTATCCTGTCTCTGTCCTTTTCTTTCTCATTTCTTGTAGCGTTAGCGTTATCCATTACGTTTTACCAGTGTTACATCAGGTTTGGTAGCCGAGTGCAATGATTCGTAGTTTCTGCCTTCTCATAAATTTTAGGCAACAGGTTTGATTTCCACCGCCACTATCCTATTTGTAATTTTTATCCAATTGCTTGCTCACCAATTCAAAGCACCCTTTTAAAATGGTCTCCCCACGACGATCTCTTTTTAACTTTCGCTGTAATGAATCTGGCCGCATACTGGTGGAAGTGAAATGACTTCTCTGTTTTCAAGTAAAATATTATGCGACTTTAACTATGATTTTTAAAGTTGAGTAATTCAAAACTGCATTTGTATTGCTTTAAAAAATCAAACAAACAAAAATAAAAAAAAAGATTCGGAAACTAAAATAATGTGTTAGTAATTACATATTATTTAACCGTGTCATGTGTGACAACGAAATTTACACGAATTCATTTGATTCCCTACATGTTTAATTCTAAAACAAAAAAGAAACATGAAAGGTAGGGGCCAATGTTGATCGTGGAATTTTCTGTTTGAGTGATAGAGCAGTGTTCATTCAAAAAATAAATTTAACAGAAAGCAGTAGTTACTGATGACACGTGTGACTATGAAAAAGGAAAAGTAATTTTGATTCCAGATTTTTCAAGACGAAAATTAATTAAAATCAGCGGAATCATAAACAGTTTGACTTCGTTCATATGAAAAGCTGAAATAAAATTTTGTTAAATTTCTTAAAGTTATATAATGTAAAACTTTTCAAGCTTTGAAGTTCTTATGCGAGGGCAAAATTGCATACGCACAAATGCATAAACTCATTTAAGATACCTTTATATATGTACGCGTGGCAAAAATCATTTCCACTGTCAGCCGCGTGACAGTTATTTAATCGCAGTTAGTCTAACAAGTGTATAAAGATGAACCATTTAGTAGTCTGATCCCTGAATATATTAAAAAACCGGTCAATAAAGATGGGTACTTGCATATCCTCAAAAACACGAGCAAAAATAGTTCTTATTGAGTAACTTTGCAGACAAGAAAGCGTGTATATTTACTAAAGAAACATCACAGCCGTCATCTCAGCTGCCCTATATGGGTACACAACTGCACAGATATACAGAGATTGTAATACTTAAAACAGTTTATGAGCATATACATATATACTATAGATGTTTCGGTGTAAGCCTATTTTTCTCATTTCCGCATTCTTCGTTTTATGACATTTGAAGTTCTTGTAAACTACAATAAAACTATCTCAAGTTAATTTATTTTTTCGCCGTTCCTTCAGATTTCCTTAAACGGTACTGCTTTGATCTACCATTTTTTGAAAATTAGTCCATTTTTTCTAGTGTTGCGCACTGTATTGTTTCGAAAATAATTTGCCGCTCTAGCATATCACATGCAGCATTTCATGAGTTTAATAGGCAACCCTTTGAATTAAGTTTTAGTGCTTTTATGATTCATTATTTGTTTTTGTTATGTATTGAAACATTTATCCGACCTCCAATTTGCCATTAGTTTTAGTTTTGCTTAAAATGTTACATTTGAATGTCTCCTAATATTCATTGTTTCCTTTATAAAGAATTTCTTCAAAGATCCGTGGAATACATTTGATTTCATCACAGTCATTGGAAGTGTTATTGATGCTTTAGTGGTAGAAATCGGGGTAAGTTTAAACATTTTGATTTCCTTTATTGAACATTACAAAATTTAAAACCTGGAGGGAAAACAAAGCATATGCTAAATATTTCAACAATTTCACCCAAAAAGGGATGTTACATTTTTCTCAGTGACTTCACTTTTAGGTAATAATTTTCTCCAAACTGATATAACCATCGAGTTCTACGTATGACCACATTATAGCAAGATGCATATTAAACCCAGCAGTGACCTCAATCACATAGACTTGCAGTATTTTGTGTAGCATAAAGTTATATTCTATTTTAATGGCTAAAGTGCCTCTTTTATTTCTTATTCTCTATAATACTCTTCAATATATAAATTTTTCATAATTTAAATGTTTTATTCTGGAGAACTGGAAAGAAATTTCATGTTATATTTTCGAATCGCGTTTTGTCACGAACCAGGAAATCACTGTGTACGTTGCTCTTTTGGAATAAAGTGGAAAGTAAAAAATTCGGAATACTTCACATTGTTCACTCCTATCTATAAAACCACATTCTGAGACGTAACAGTGGCGTGAAACCATTACCAATGCGAAAAGAAATGGCATTTGTATATGTTGTAAACCGAAAGTTGTTGCGCAGGTAGCTTTAGGGGCAATAACTTCACCGAACGCTACCTGCCGAAATCTCATACATCTCGCTTACAGGTTCACTAATTATACTAGGTTCAGTATTAAACAAACAATTCATACGACCGGTTTTAATCACGAGAGCATAAGTTCTATCATGGGAGTGGCATTTCTAATGTCGGCAAAGAACCGGAATAACTCCATGGTGTCTGACAATGCACCCGCCGCCACAAGAGGTGCATTTCACCAGCCCCCACCACGGAATTTTTTTAATTTTTCAGACACCATTCGTTTGTACCACGTATGAACCGGAATGAACTCGGTTTTTCTCGTTTGAACCGCAATAGTTTCGGAGATATTTAAAAAACAAAGTGGGGAGGGGGCTGATGAAACGATAGCCCCCCCCCCCCACCATGGAATTTTAAAAATTTTTTGCACCATTCCTTTGTACCACGTAAGAACCAGAATGAACTCAATTTTTTTCGTTTGAACCGCAATAGTTTTTGAGTTATTTAAAAAAACAAAGTGGGGGGGGGGGCTGGTGAAATGGTACCCCCAAAAAATAGATATTTCAAATTTCAGCATAGCCATTCGTTAATAAATCGTATGAACCGGAATGAACTCCATTTTCATCGTTTGAACCGCAATAGTTTTTGAGATATTTAACAAATAATATTGAGATATTACATATAAATATAGGAGGCCGACCATTTCACTAACCCCCACCATGGAAATTCAAAACTTCGAAATAGCCATTCGTTAGTAAATCGTATGAACCGGAATGAACTCCATTTTTATCGTTTATGCGCGATATAAATGCATCATCCTCTGCTTTTTAACGCAGCAAGTGGTTCAAACTCCAACCCATACATTCTTCCTTATGGTGGTCAGTCAGCATCCGCGGGATTAATTGTAAACATACTTTCCGATATTGCAGTATCTTCGTACCCACAGTTTAAACTGTAACAAATGTCATAGCAAAGTCCTCCGTTTGCGAACGTCAGCCCCGACGACGGTTTTACATGCATTTCTTTCTCGGTGTGGACGCATTGTTTGTGTTATTCGCACGCTCACCGCCGATCAAGGTGATCGTCCTTATTTAGGCTTCCGACGCCAAGCCTTAGTTCTCTTCCCTGATATGGACTCCATTACTTCCTGCCCCACTGCTTGCCAGGTGCTTTGTGTTCATCACAACGTCGTTATAAACGTGTTCACTGCGTATCATTGCTTCTCATGTAAAACGCCTGGTCATCATCGCTCGCAGTGTCCGCTCACCTCTTCTTGTTCTTCCTCAACGGCTGCTCAAGTGCCCATCACAGAACCCCCTTCTTCACTTCCGGTCACCACGCCTGCGCTTGTTTCGCTTCCACCTTCTTAGTCTCCATCTCGATTGTCGTTGCCTTTCTCTGCAGGTCTTTTTCCTTCTCCACTAGCGTCGCCTGCTGTGGATACATCTGGATCTACTGCTCCTGCTTCGGTGCCTTCGTCTGTCTTGCTTTCTTCTTCGTCGTCTGTTGTCTGTGCTTTGTCACATCCCGTTGCCGACCTTTCTCCGCCTGTTCAGGTGCTGCCTTCTTTGTTTCCGCGCGTCACCTCGTCAATCCCAACCCCGGGATTCTCTGCTCCATCATCTTCGCTGTGTACGTCAGCTTCGCCACCCTCAGCGCTCATCCTTTCTTCAGCCGTTCCAGTACTTCGGTGTGCTCTCCGCCCGCTTCACCTTCTCCGAGCTCTTCTGATGCCTCTAGTATTGTTGCCTTCCTTTCGATTTCTGGTCTCGTGATCGGTCCCCGCTTTCCAACACAGCTACTCTTCTGGATTTGTGTGAAGCCTCACCTTCACCAGCTCCTGTTGCCCCATCAGTTGCCTCTTTGCTTGCGTTATCCGCACATGATCCAGATCTTCCTTGTCAGACTTCTCACTTGCTGTCGGTTACTCCTTCTTCATCACCACGTCCCTGTTGGTACTGCTTCTAATAAGAAGCGCCGTCGTCGCTCTAATCGAAAGACTCGTACTAAGCGAACCGCGGTCGCTCAGCCTTCTCTTCATCGTTCTTCAGGTTCCGCTCCTAATTCTACTGTTGCTGCTTTCGCCGAACGTATTGGTACTCCCTCCGTTTCCACTGCAATTGTCGCTCGCCTCCAAGCTGTCCCTGGGTATTCGAAGATTCTCTTCTCAGATGCTGCCAATTCTTGTTCTTTGCCTCTTCTTGTGACGCTGGTTTGGATCCCCTTCGTGACTCACATGATCCAGCTGATTACTCGAATATGATCGAGGATATTCGCTGCTTCCTCCAAGTTTTCGTTGACCTCACGAGATCTTACCCCTGAGATATTCCGTTATTAAAGCTTTCTTAATTGCTACCTTGGTGATACTCAAAATCGCCTCATTGATCTGGTTCTGACCGATTAGCTTCTGTCTGCACTTGCATGATGTTTCGCTTCCTGCCGTCTTTGCCTTGCTGCTGTTCCGTCTTACTCCTTTGCATGTTTCTGTTATGCGTTGTACCCAACCTTTTTCTTTCCGTTGTATCCTATGTACCGCCATGTTTTCTCCACATCTCGGTTTTTTCAAACATCCGCCCGGTGCCTACTTCCGTGAAATCGTCACATCGTTTTTTTCACAGAGCTTGTTCCCGTGTGCATTGTTATGCGCGATTCTCCTCTTATACCTTTCGTCACTGTCCTGGATTGCCCTATGTTGCTGTTCGCACCCAGTTAGTTTTTTCAGGTGTTCCGTGGGTTTGTTTTTCCTGTCTCGTCGAGTATTTGTCTTATGTCATGCCATGTGCCTCAGCATACCTTCTACTGTTGTGCTACGTTACTTGCTCATCCAGTGTGACTCATCTCGTCAGATACTTATCGTTATTGCTAATTGATTGCCCCGTGCTGTTACCTACACCATGCTAGCTTTGCAAGTCTCATCTGTTGCACCTCGTTTTCTGCTTTTCATGCTGCGCCCCGGAGCATGAAAAGCAGCCTCCAGTTCGATGTATTCTCCATCTCCATGTCCGTCGTTCCTTCTGCTCAGTGACTGTTCCAGTGTGCTTCGCCTATCACAGATTGCCTTGTGCTGCTCGTTCAGCTTCGTTTATCTTTGTATGTCCTGATTGGCTTTTGCAGACTGCTTTGTGCTGCTCGTCCAGTACCGTTATTCTTATTGTTTTATCATGCCATTTATTTTCCGTTCTCCTGTGTACTAATCCTCGATACCTAATAAAGCAACGTCACGTTGTTTTTGGAATGTCTTTTCAACTGCTGGATTTCAAAGCTAGAAACGGGGAGTTATTTCAGCTAATGTCAGGAACGAATGAAAGACTTTGTGCAAAACAAATTACTTCTTCATTATCCTCCATTACCCTTATTACAAATATCTCAAAAACTATCAAGATTCGAACGATGAAGAAGGAGGTCTTTCTGGTTCACACCATGCTAATGAATAGCTATCCTGAAATAGGAAATGTCCAGGTTGGGGTGGGCGGGGGGAGAGGCAGGTGAAATCGTGGGCTACTAACATTCTTTTTTAAACATCTCCAAAACTATTGCTATTCAAACTATGAAAATGGCGTTTATTCCGGTTCACACCATTTACTAACGAATGACTATCTTGAAATTTTGAATGATGAAAATGGATTTCCCCTCGGTTCATACGATTTGCTAACGAATGGCTATTTTGAAATTTTGAATTTTTCCATGGGGGGTGCAATGGTCATCCCCCAATTTTCTCAACCTTTTTTTTTTTTAAATCTATCAAAAACTGTTGGCCGCTCCGGTGACACAGTGGTCTAAGCGACGGCCTCTGATCATTCGTTCGAACAGGGTCCGGGTTCGAATCCCGGTGAGGCATAAATGTTGTGTTTGTTTTACTGCACTGGCTCTCTCCCTTCCCTGGAACCAGTGACCCTAAATTAGGGACGGGCGTCTGCTTATAGCCCATTGAGTTGCTCACGGTGGTCGTTAAATCTCCAATAAAAAAAACTGTTGCGGTTCAAACGATAAAAATGGAGTCCATTTCGGTTCATACGATTTTCTAACGAATGGCTATTTTGAAATTTTGAATTTCCAAGTTGGGGGTGCTGGTGAAATGGTCGGTCTCTCTGTACATATACAAATTCTCAATATTATTTCTTAAGTATCTCAAAAACTGTTGCGGTTCAAACGATAAAAATGGAGTTCATTCCTATTCATACGATTTACTAACGAATGGCTATTTCGGAATTTTGAATTTCCATGATGAGGGGGGTGAAATTAGGCCTGTAACATTATTTTTTAAATATCTCAAAAACTTTTGCGGTTCAAACGATCAAAATGGAGTTCTTTTCAGTTCATGCGATTTGCTAACGAATGGATATTTTGAAATTTTGAATTTCGATGGGGGAGGGGCTGGTGAAATGGTCGGTCTCTCTGTATATATACAAATTCTTAATATTATTTTTTAAATATCTCAAAAACTATTGTGGTTCAAACGATAAAAATGGAGTTCATTCCGGTTCATACGATTTACTAACCGAATGGCTATTTCGAAATTTTGAATTTCCATGGTGGGGGGGCTGGTGAAATGGTCGGCCTCCTATATTTATATGTGAATTCTCAATATTATTTGTTAAATATCTCAAAAACTATTGCGGTTCAAACGATGAAAATGTAGTTCATTCCTGTTCATATGATTTACTAACGAATGGCTATTTCGGAATTTTGAATTTCCATGATGAGGGGGGTGAAATGATAGGCCTGTAACATTATTTTTTAAATATCTCAAAAACTATTGCGGTTCAAACGATCAAAATGGAGTTCTTTTCAGTTCATACGATTTGCTAACGAATGGCTATTTTGAAATTTTGAATTTCCATGGGGGGGGCTGGTGAAATGGTCGGTCTCTCTGTATATATGCAAATTCTTAATATTATTTTTTAAATATCTCAAAAATTATTGCGGTTCAAACGATCAAAATGGAGTTCTTTTCAGTTCATACGATTTGCTTACGAATGGCTATTTTGAAATTTTGAATTTCCATGGGGGGGCTGGTGAAATGGTCGGTCTCTCTGTATATATGCAAATTCTTAATATTATTTTTTAAATATCTCAAAAACTATCGCGGTTCAAACGGTAAAAATGGAGTTCATTCCGGTTCATACGATTTACTAACGAATGGCTATTTCGAAATTTTGAATTTCCATGGTGGGGGGGGCTGGTGAAATGGTCGGTCTCTGTGTATATATGCAAATTCTTAATATTATTTTTTAAATATCTCAAAAATTATTGCGGTTCAAACGATCAAAATGGAGTTCATTCCGGTTCATACGATTTTCTAACGAATGGCTATTTTGAAATTTTGAATTTCCATGGGGTGGGGGCTGGTGAAATGGTCGGTCTCTGTGTATATATGCAAATTCTTAATATTATTTTTTAAATATCTCAAAAATTATTGCGGTTCAAACGATCAAAATGGAGTTCATTCCGGTTCATACGATTTTCTAACGAATGGCTATACTGAAATTTGAAATATCTATTTTTTGGGGGTACCATTTCACCAGCCCCCCCCCACTTTGTTTTTTAAATAACTCAAAAACTATTGCGGTTCAAACGAAAAAAACTGAGTTCATTCCGGTTCATACGTGGTACAAACGAATGGTGCAAAAAAAATTTCAAAATTCCGTGGTGGGGGGCTATCGTTTCACCAGCCCCCCACTTTGTTTTTTAAATATCTCCAAAACTATTGCGGTTCAAACGAAAAAAACCGAGTTCATTCCGGTTCATACGTGGTACAAACGAATGGTGTCTGAAAAATTAAAAAATTCCGTGGTGGGGGGGCTGGTGAAATGCACCTCGCCATAAGACCTAATTGAATTCCTCCAAGGTCGAAGTAACACATAAAACCTAATAAAACAGATAAAAAAAGAACTTGATACGTACAACCATAGATTGAAGACAGAACCGGTCAAGCTCTTTGAAATACTTGTTTCATTTAAATTTTTATTTTGTGTTTTTTTTTTTACATATATGTAAAATGCATATATCCATCTATTTACCTATCTGTCTATCTACCTATATACACGGTCAGGTCACATTATTGTGACTATCACCTAATATCCAAAGTAACCGGTGTGTGCAGCGCGAATAGCAGCTAGACGGGCTGGGAGTGACTCAATAAGGTGCTGGAAGGTGTTCACTGGTATGTGGAGCCATGCTGACTGCAGTGCATCTGACAGCTGCTGGAGGGTGCTTGGTGGGGGATCCCTAGATCGAACAACACGATCGAGGTGGTCACACAGATGCTCAATTGGGTTTAAGTCTGGGGAATCAGGGGGCCAGAATATACTTTGAAATCTTCATCGTGCTCTTCCAACCACTCTCGGACATTTCTAGTTGTGTGCCACGTCGCATTGTCGCTTCCACAGATATGAGTAGATCCAGGGACTGCCACGCAAACATTCCCCAGACCATAATGCTGCCTCCACCAGCTTGTGTTCTTCCAGCAATGGTTGAAAAGTGTTTGTTCCCGATGCTTCTCGCCTTATACACCAAAGTCTATCCCTTCGAAGAAGCAGAAAACGTGACTGATTGGAGAAGGCAATCCTTTGCCAATCAGCGGAGGTCCAATTCCGATACTGCCGTGCAAATGTAAGCCTTTTCTGCCGATGCACCTTCGTTAGCATAGGTGAAGTGACCATCCGTCTGCTTCGGAGCACCATACGCAGCAGGGTTTGCTGAACTGACTCACTTCCGGTAGCACCCTGGTTCATTCGGCTAGTGAGTTGCTCCACTGTAGCGTGTCGATCTACCCTCGTGCACCTTCGCAGCCAGCGTTCACCTCTCACATAAATGGTACGTGGTGCTCCGCTGTTTCCAGATCGCGTATTCGCAATGGTTCCATTTCTCCTATCACGATACACTTTAACCACAGCAGCACACGAACAGTTCACAACCAGCCCTGTTTCAGAAATACTGCCACCTTTGGCCCGAAAGCCTATAATCATCCCTTTTTGCAAATCTGATAAATCGCTCCTTTTATCCATGAGAACAACGAGTGATATGTTTTCAGATTGCCTACAGCACACCTTATACACTCTCCAAGCCAGCTCACGACAAGTGCTTTCGTTCATTGGCTACGCGCTGTTGACGTCAAAAGTATGAGGTGGTCACAATAATGGGACTCGACTGTGTATATATATACACACTCGGTAGACAAAGCGTCCCCCAGCGCAGAGTGGAAGCATCCCCAACGCAGAGCATCCCGGCGCAGAGTGGAACGCACCCGAACCGAACGCAGGTGTTAAAAAGGCGGACAGCAGGGCTTCTCCACAGTGTATAGCAATCGAGAAACATGGTAAACGTACTGATCTGAGCGACTTTGAGCTTGGACGCATTGTCGGCGCATGACAGATAGGTCATTGTATTGCCCAAGTGGTAAAAATCCTACTGTTCCCGAGGGCATCCGTATCAAGGACGTACCGATATAATACCATCGAGGGATGTACTACAGCTCAGAGAGCAAGAGGTGGCCTAAATCACGCCACTAATGACAGGGATCGACGTAGACTATCCAGGCTCGTACGAACCATCCGCTTGGCAACGGCGGCGCAAATCCGATCCAGGTTAAATGTCGGAGTCCCAACCAGTGTCAGGCAGTGAACGGTATGGCGCACAATGCATACCATGGGTTACGGGAGCCGCCGCCATACTCGTGTGCTTCTCTTGACTGCTCGTCATCGGACATTGTGCCGAAATCACATCCAGGTTAAATGTCGGAGGCCCAAGCAGCGTCAGCGAGTGAACGGTATGGCGCACAATGCTTACCATGGGCTACGGGAGCCGACGCCCTACTCGTATGCCACTCTTGACGGCTCGTCATCGGACATTGTGCCGAAATCACATCCAGGCTAAATGTCGGAGGCCCAAGCAGCGTCAGCGAGTGAACGGTATGGCGCACAATGCATACCATGGGCTACGGGTGCCGACGCCCTACTCGTGTGCCACTCTTGACTGCTCGTCATCGGACATTGTGCCGAAATCACATCCAGGTTAAATGTCGGAGGCCAAAGCAGCGTCAGTGAGTGAACGGTATGGCGCACAATGCATACCATGGGCTACGGGAGCCGACGCCCTACTCGTGTGTCACTGTTGACTGCTCGTCATCGGACATTGTGCTGAAATCACATCCAGGTTAAATGTCGGCTGCCCAAGCAGCGTCAGCATACCTTGGGTTACGGGAGTCTACGCCCTACTCATGTGCCACTGTTGACTGCTCGTCATCCGAAATTATGCCTCCCCTGGTACCGGGAACATCGAAACTGCACTTGTGCAGAGTGCCGCCGCATCGTGTGGTCAGATGAATCCCATTTTCAGCTGTACCGAGCTTACAGGATGGTGCAGGTGCGGCGTTGACAGCATGAGGCCATGGCCTCGTCACACCAGGTCGGCTATGTTCAAGGCGGTGGTGGCTTTGTGATGGTTTGGGGCGCCTTCTTATGGGACACATTAGGTTCTTTGGTGTATCTGGAAAGGTACTCAACTGCTACGCGCTACCAGCATGTGCTGTCTGATCACCTAAACACTTTCATGGCCTTCACATAACCTGCGGCCGATGGTCTGTTTGAATAGAACAATGCGCCGCCCTACCGGGCCGTAACCATCCATGCATGGCTCGAGGAACACTAATCTGAGTTTGGAACCATCCAATGACCCCCAATATCCTGGGATTTAAACCATGTTAAAGCTCTCTGGAATGCCTTGGAGCAGCAGAACATCAGATCCATTGATCCTGTACTGACGTCTCGGGTTGATTATTGGACAATGCTACAACAGGCATGGCTGGTATTACCTCCGGAAATCCCCCGGCATCTGGTGAAGTTCGTGCCTTGGCGTGTACAGGCTGCTATTCGCTTTAGAGGTGGTAATTATGTCTATTGTTTTGTCTATTAAGCGTATCTATCTATCTATTATAGATAGATAGATAGATAGATAGATAGATAGATAGATAGATAGATAGACGATAAAAAATATCCGGGCACCATTTTTCAGTACTGGATTTGCCCATACACGTCACGGCCATGGCCCATGCAGGCATGAAACGACGCACTTTGCCTGGCAAACATCACAGACAAGCATGAACAGTAGAATGGGTCGTACGTCAGAGCTCTATGACTTTCAACATGGCACAGTTATAGAATACCAACTTAGCAACACATCAGTTCGGGAAATTTCTGCCCTGCTGCAGCTGCCCCGATTAATCGTAAGCGATGTTATCGTGAAGTGGAAGTGTTTAGGAGTAACAACAGTGTAATGGCAACCTTCTAGGCCACATAAAATGACAGGGGGTTATCGCCTCGTGCTGAAGCGGGTGGTACAACCAAATCGAATGCCCTTCGTTGCAACGCTCACCATCAAGTTCCAAATGCCTTTGGAAGCAACGTCAACATCATAAGGGTTCATCGAGAGATGAAGGGAAAGGGTTTCCATGGTCGAGAAGCTGCTCACGAGCTTAATATCAACAAGATAAACACCGAGCTTTAGTTGGAGTAGTATAAAGCTCGGTGCCAGTGGAATCTGGAGTGATTAATCACACTTCACTAGGTGGCAGTTTGCTTGACGAGTCTCGGTGTGGAGGATGTATAGTGAACGCTACCTGCCCGACTGTGTTGTGGCAACTGCTAAGTTTAGTGGAGGAGTCACTAAACTTAGCAGTTGCCAGAACACAGTCTAAGTGTAGTGAAGGAGACACTAATCTTAGCAGTTGCCACAACACTGGGGCTGTTTTCCATGGTTAGGGCTGAGTCCTCTAGTTCAAGTGCCCTGGATCTTAACGCTGTGGCCTATAATGATATTCTCAACAATTCTGTGCTCCCATCATTATGGCAACAATTCGGTGAAGGCCCCTTTTTTTACCAACAGGACCCCCTTCACACAAGCAAGGTCCCTGCAGGAATGGTTTGATGAGCTGGGTATGGAAGAACTTGACGGGCCTGCAGAAAACCCGATCTCAGTCCCGTGGCACACCTTTGAAATGAATTGGAACGCAAACTGCGAGCCAGGACGAACCGCCCGTCATCAACGAACGACCTGACTAATGCTCTTGTGGCAAAATGGAAATTCTTCCCAGTAGAGTGGAGGCTGTGATAGAAGCATAGGGTAGACCAACTCGATTTTATTTCCTTTCCAATTACAGGGAGATTTGGGATAGTCAAGTGTCGTGATACTTTTGATCAGTACGTATCTCCTTCAAATCCCATGTATATCCTTCAAACTGCCCTCCTATTGTTCTAAAACTGGGATCTCAGCGTCGCAACCATTTCATAAAGCACGTTTGGAAGTCTTTTTGGAACAATATTTAGGTTCTATGTGTCATTCTTTATTATACTGTGTACACTCTCAATTCTTTGTCCCTTAAGAGGAAGTCGTGGAGGACCTAATCAGGTCAGTAGGGTAGGTATGGTACCACCGAACTTTAGTGTTTAGTCAAGATCTCGAGGATCAGCAGTTCTGAATGTGCAAGTGCATTATCATGATGCAACAGCCAAGAATCAGACTTTCGTTACTCTGGCTGTTTGCGCCGAATTTTTTCGTAGTCTTTACAAAACCTGTGTGTAATAAGTCTGGTTCACAGTCTGGCCAGTTGGAACAAATTCAAAATGTATCATCATCCTTTATGACATCAAAGAGGCAACATCACCGACATAGTAGACTCCTCTTGCCGTCCCTATTTGAGCCAAGTGGAAATTTTGATTTTCCATTCAAAAGAATGAAATTTCGTTTCGGGTTCTGTAACGTACCTACCTCACAAGTGACGCACATGTCAAGACGACAAAAGTTGCAGCGACCAATTTCGTCTGTGTAGCTTAATTGGGAAAGCACTCGGTTCCGGAGCAGAAGAATTGGGATTCGATTTTCCCCACTGGCAAGTGGCTTTTACGGTGCATTTCATAGGAGTACACCCAGGGCCGTGGAGAGCGAGCTCGGGCCCCAGTGCAATAAAATACCCCCCCTCCCACCTCGGCTCCTCTACTAACCACATAATCCATATTTCCGTTTCCTCACCAACCCCCCACCCACCCACCCACCATTCCCCTACTTCCCGACAACCCGACCGGTTGCAACTCTTCAATCCTTTTTTTGTGTGTGTGGGGGATAATTTTTCATATTCTCCTCCGTAAATAAACCCTCGAACCCTCCCTTCGAGAAAAGAGTTTTTTCAGAAAACTCTTGAACGCCATCTACCGACAGACATTCTTATTTTTCTTAGTACTTTTTTCATAATCATCACATTTTTCACCTTTCATTTTTAGAGTGTAATATACGTCTAAAGATGCAGCCTATGGGAAAGTATCCACAAAGAGTTCTCATAAGTAAACATTAAATTTTGTGTTTTCTCCTTTAAGTTGCCGCTGTGAACAGGACGACTTCATCGGTCATCGGAATAAAGGAAAATAAACGAAGTCGGAATTACGCACAAAGGCACTGTATTCATTTATAAAAGTTGCCACAATGCGAAAATAATGAGTTGAGCGTAAAATAAAAAGACAAAAGATGCCGGCTTCTGGTGGGAAACAAAGTGACAAAATCCACATGATGAAAATTGTCTGCAGCCTTTGATGACTTGCAATAACGTTGTATATCATACACAATAGTCTGTGTCGGTGAGTAGCAAACAACACAGAGAACCCAATGTGTGGTGTCGGCGAGTAGCAAACAACACAGAGAACCCAATGTGTGGTGTCGGCGTGTCGTTGGAAAGGAAAGAAAAAATGAAAAACGTAATATGGAGAGCTCGTTTGATTTGTCGCAGGTAACCCACGCACGTGTTGCAGTTAGTCTGGAAACTCGAGTAACATTGTAACAATTAGCTTTTTGTATTGTATTCAAAGCAAGTTTTAAATGTATTACATTTTTTACATTTATGACATTAATTACGCATTTTTACGCGTATTTTACTCGTCACGTGGAAAATATTTTTTTACGCGTAACTTTCCAACCCAGGTGACGGTATAGCTTGAAAAGTATTCGGACACCATAAAATAATAATTAGAAAAAAATTATTTTAGAAACGGTCTCTTGGCTCCCTTAAGGGTCCAGACCCCGGTGCTACAGCACGCCCCCCCCCCCCGTCTCGTCAGGCCTGGGTAGACCCAGGATTCCTCACCTGTAATAATACTGTATTTTCTATAAAATATGAGTCTATTACTGCACGATCCTAAGTGTCTTGACAAACTGTAACACGGTGTTCCTTTTGATGATGTGTGAGAAGCTTGGGCACAAACGTTGCCGTGACTCTTCTCATACCCAAGTCTGTAGCGGTCTTTACTATTTGAAACGTGTATATGTGGCTTACGGAACACTCCGTAAAGTTTGTTCTTATTTACTCTAAGTGAAACAGAGTCACTCAAATAAAATTCAAGAAAGATTTGCTTACAATTCGCCTTTTATTCAGCCGCACTTCACGAATGAAGAAATCATAGCTCCAGTAACAACAATAGGCGCTTAGTGGAATTCACGTGAATTAGTAAACACAATCCTTGTTTGAAAAGAATAACACGAAATATATACATACACTACAGATCGACAGACACTATTGCTTACAGATTAGGACATCTTCCACGACTACCACTAACGCACTCTCTTGTCTGCTAGCTCCAGACATCATATCTCGTTCTTAGCTTGTCAAACATGTGCACGTCATTCACTTCTCACCTCAAGACTGCTGCCAACATAACATTCAGTGAGTGAGAAAATATAACGTTAAGGTGGAAACGCTAAAAGAGAACAAACTCAAAATGTACATATAGAAAGACAACTAAAAATGAAAGTTAATTTAAAGTATTTGTCATAAGTTCTGTGTCAAAATATCATGACATGACCCATTTGAAATGCCTTTTTTGCAAAACACCTTCTTAATGGTCAATTGTCTGTCACTTTTGATTATCCCAGCCGCATGGATAGTGGAATCGTCAGTTCTTGAAGTTGACGGAAGTCCACAGCGAGGGTAATTTTGAATCGGCATGTTCGACCTCCTTTAAATCCCTTAAACCATTCACAAGTTTTTGATCAGCTTAGTTCTTTTCCAAATGCTGTACGCAACGTATCAAATAAATAAATCACTGCTCATTTACACCGATTGTTTTGAATTCCACCAAATCCCTAGAACACATCAACAGTAATGGGCGGGAATGAAAGCAAGTGCAGACCTAAAGCTGTTCATTTCTTTGAGCAACCCCCCCCCCCATTACGCACTCAGCACAATAACTATAGCTGTAGTCCCGATATACTTTTCGAACACACCTCGTATGTATATCTAATTCATAAAAAAAGACATCCTCCTTAGATCCATGATCGCATCTGAAATTTTAACCTTTGCAATTGTCTTGTCCCAACAATGATCCGTGGAAAGCTGGAAGAGGCGGGTATATTACATGTATGAACATAAATTCATCAAATTGATATATGGTGCTTTACCGTTTTATATATAAGTTTGGTGCTTGAGAGGGATCATTTTGATTATTCCTAAATACATATCATTTTAATTTCACCATGAATTAAGTTATTTATGCTTAAGATTCGTATATCAGTGCATGTTTAAATATATGCAGACAGTGAACAGAAAATAGAATAAAATTATTCGCTTTGGGGAAAACGAACTCGTAGCTTTCCATAATTTCTATAAGAAAACTAAGAAAAAAACTTCAGTACTGCAAAATCTGTGCAAAGCAGAAACATTTAGTATTACATCCTCACCAGATTAACGAAATATGGAAAATTACATATAAAATTAATTGCTGCATTATTTTTTTCTAACTTGAATGAAACTCCAATTTGTATGTATGGTTAAATGGGACCCTTGAGAGTCCCATTCAACCATACACAAAAATCACTTATAACTACATTTAGAAATTTGATTTCTGTTGTGAAGAATTCATATAACATTTGTTTAATTTTGTCGGAGGGTATTTGAGATATTTTTCTGGAGAAGACGCAGGACATCGTCTACTCGAGAAAAATATCTCAAATACCCAAATACTTTCAGCGAGCAGACGCAGGACATCCGTTAAAATTGGGCGTGGATTTGTACTCCAGGTAAGACACGAATGCTTTCTTCTTCCTTACAACATTGGCTCTACTTCCTATCGCTAAGAACAGTGGCCCCAAATTGGAGATGGTCCAGACATTCTAGACTTCATTCTTATGGGAATCGTCAAACTCCGCAATTAAAATATCGAAGTTCAGATATGAATGACACTGATGTAAGTTGTTACAGTCGAAGAAATTTTTGTTGCAATTTCACTGATACGAGAGTGCCATGGCCCTCCACCTTGATCAAGGCATTGTCTAAACTCCGGTCGCAGCTACAGAATCAAGTGTCGAAGGAAAGTGGGTAAAAACGAAAATGGAAAAGAATCGATAGAAAAGTGGGATCACAGCGCACCGATCACTTTATCAACTACTGTCCTGTTATTCATTATAAATCCCAGCTATACACAAAAGTGCTCCTCCTGACAGAAAAGAGTGCACGTGCACGGTCGGACGATGCCAAATTCGACCATTGTAGTGATAAGGTTCATCTTTGAGGGAAGATAGTAGATACATCATTCCTTTCCAGCGATCACCAGATAAAAAATAACTTCGATGTTGCCAAATTGTATTGTGAACATATCAAGATAAATTTGGAACCTTATCATCTTAGGTAGTGCTTCAGTAGCCCACGGAACTCTAATACACACTGGTATTTTTATTTTCTGACCCTCGTGAATGAAGGTGTAAATCGTCGCATCTCAGTTGAAAACATTTTATTTATTTATTTATTTATTTTAGTAAACTTTCTGCTGAACAATATTATAGAAAAGTAATATAATACTCAGTAACAATGCAATATGTGCCACAATCATAAACTAATTGTACAAATAAAATAAACAAATTCACCAATGAAACTCACAAAATACGACAAATCACCAATGAAACTCACAAAATACGACAAATCACCAATGAAACTCACAAAATACGACAAATCACCAATGAAACTCACAAAATACGACAAATCACCAAAGAAACTCACAAAATACGACAAATCACCAAAGAAACTCACAAAACACGACAAATCACCAATAAAACTCACAAAATACGACAAATCACTAAAACTTTCACAATAAATACAAATTCTGTACAACGACACCAAAACATCCGCTGGGACACGTACATACTTCTAGAGGACACCATCGGCGATAGCTAGTCGTCGTAAAAAAGCAAAATATGCAACCATATCCACTGGAAAATGGTCCCACCACATGTTGCATAATCTTCACGGACATACTGTTGCGAAATGTCTGTGAATGCTGAACACAATATCACTCTTATTTCTCAAGAAATTAAACATCTGTGGTGAACTGTGGTAATTTCGTCTCATCTTGTGTCCTCGAATGTGTCTCTTTTGATGAAAAATCATTAACCAGATCGGTATTGTGAGTCAATGCTTGTGACCCTTGACCCTGTAGGCTTAATTAAATGACTTCATAGTTTCACAGATCTTTGATTGGTTGACATTTTTCAGGCACTAATAAGGTTTCTTATTGATTTGTAAATGTAACAATCCCATAATTAATGACTTGAAAAGAGTCAGATGTTTTCTATCCTGTGTGAAGCTTAACATTTGGTCATTGTAGTTTCTCCCGCATATATGCATACCAGCGTGTATGTGTAATAATATTTACATTTCAGGGTATTTATTGCTAAATTGTTAACGCATGTTGGCTTCTTTTATTTGTTTCAGGTGAACTTCTTCAATGTTGGGTTTCTGCGTCTATTTCGTGCCGCCCGCCTTATCAAACTGTTACGTCAGGGTTACACAATCAGAATATTGCTATGGACCTTCATTCAATCATTTAAGGTATGTTATAATAACACTGCATCATTGCTGCAGCACATATTGTTATCAATAATCTATGTTTACGTTTCATATAGGTGAAGCAACTCAATAATTCGTTGGGAATTTTTTTTTCAATTCTTTTTCTCTCGTTATTCTCATGCGTAAGTTTATGACCTAGCCGAAAGCAGTATTAATGATCAAAATAGTATAACTATATTAGGGATCCGAATTTCTTGGCGTAGAATAGAAATCAAAGTTTCCAAGATTTCGCACATCAACCAGATGGCTTTTTCAAAGAAGGTAGGCAGCAAACTGAATAATAGAACACTGCAACAATATGAACGCGGTGACTTGACTAGACATTAAATGAATAGATGCGAATATAATTATTCATTCACAGAAACGAGGCGTCATGTTGATTTAGCACTGCCCTGTCCAAAGAAGTCAAGTTCAAGTCTGCTGATCCTACGTGTGATGATATAAAGAAATTCGCTTTCTACTCCACGTCTAAATCTACTGCCATTTGTGAAACCTTAGAGATCATTACCAACAGTGAGGCTTGCAATGCTAGCGTCTCTCTAGAATTGCCACGAGTTTGAAACCAGTTCGTCAAATAATGCTGCGTTTTCTCCCACGGTACCGTGTTCCCAACCAACATGACGCCTCATTTCTGTGAATTAATAATTACATTCGCCTCTATTCATTTATTGTCTAGTAAAGTTACTGCGTTCAAATCGTTGAGGGGTTCTATTATTGAGTTTGCTGTCTACCTTCCTTGAAAAAGCCATCTGGTTGACGCGCGAAAGCTTGGAAACTTTGATTTCTATTCTACGCCAAAAAATTCGGATCACTAGCATAGTTATATTATTTTGAGTATAGTTGGCGTACAGTTCCTGTTTATTAATTAGTATTAATGATGTTTTTTTTAATTTTTATGGAAAATATTCCTGAAATGTTTGCGCAAACAACTCTTTATTTACCTTCTTTGTGAACACTGTACACGTTTTTCTGATTGATTTTACTCACAAAAAATCCCTTTAAGCGGCGGATGTAACTAAACCAAAATGTGCGATCTTCAAACAGAAATGTTCACATTGCCTCAGGGTTTTACAAATGCTACGACAAGATAATTCCTTTCTTGCTTTCAGTCATTGTTTCTCTCTATAGTGCTTTATTCTCTGCTCCAGCCTTTGACCATATTCTCTGCACCATTTTACAGACCTTTATTCTCTGCTCCATTATATACTCCTTTATTCTCTGTTTCATGACTCGAGGCATAATGTGGAAGCTGAAGTCCCCCTGACAAGGGCATCATGCCACTGGGTAGAAACAAGTGACTGAAACATCTATCTCCTTTCTTAGGGTCGTCGACATTGTCATAATGTTTTTAGCAAGAAATCAGTCAGAAAGGATTAGTGTCAATCGTACCCTTTAAATTACCCCTTTCAAATACAAAGCTAAGGGGGAAAGATACGCTTTCGGATGCGCAGATTCGCTCATTCCAGCAGCGTTCGGCCCACTTCTTAGACAGCGATTATCTTCGATCGAATTGATTTCAGCCCAATTTGCTCACCCCGCGTTAACTCGTTCCAGCCGATTAAGGGGTTGATGTTTGCCCTGGTTTAAAAAGACATTGGAGTACTTTGTTTAAAATTTAATGATCCCTGTGAGTATTCGAGATTTAAAATGGTAGTCCGACTTCAATTTCTTTCTTAGGCTGAACCGAGCGAATGTTTCGACGAAGGAGATATGAAAATTATTTTTGCACCACGAATGTACTTCCGTTCTCAAAATTTCTTTCCAAATCCACGTAATTGTCATAGCAAACCCACAGAGAGTATAAATGTGAGCAGTAGCATAAAACACATGCCCAAGGCCATCTATCAACGGTCAGCAGAGCACTGATCTGGCTACCAACTCATTCATGTAAGTTATTTAATTTTTTTTTCATGTGTATGACAGTGGAAGCTCGCAACAATTATCTCTTACCACAAAATCTGTGAAAACCGTCATGGTGTTTGTCGTATAACTTTCCCACTTACCATCTTACGAAAGTTTACACTTCTTCCTATTCGATTAGGGATTGCACGTTTCATTGCTTTCAAGTTTCGAGTACTTAAAGACACGCGCAGAAATCTATTTATGATTAGTACATGTATTTGCCGTTATTATGTGCTGTCGAACCCAGCTTTTGCAGTTTCATAATAGCATGATAATCCGATTCCATATTAAAGGCACCTGCATGGAGTCTACTGGCTTTCTCTTAAATAAATAGAAATATTTGTGGAGGATTTTTCATAGGATAGTTTTACTTGATTGAACCAAAATCGTTCTTTCCTCCTTACCTGGAGCTCTCGTTACCACTGGCCTTTTACATATTCTGGAGAACTGTGATCTGTAAACAAAAAGAGGGAATAATGGAAATATTTCTCGCAGATTAAAACTGTGAAACGCTAAGTACAGCCTATATTTACGTAATTTGAGCAAACTGAAGTGGTTGAAGTGGACAAAACAGAAGAGAGTTCGACTTTAACTATGCTGAACGACTGCTGGGGGATGTGGAACATACACTGCTCAACACAGAAATTGCCCTACTAGGAGTAAGTGAGCCAAAATGAGCTGAAAATCGCCGGAGACATAGAGCATGAGGTGGATAATACATTATTTAATTTCCAAGGGAGTACATCAGTTTCCTAAGACAGCAATCAATATCTTGTGCGACTACCCTATTGTGCAATTCAGTCAGACACACGGTGCAGTATGAAGCGATACAGCCGTCTAGTGTTGTCCTGGGGTATCTGGGACCACGCAACCTTTACCTGCTCTCATAATTCAGCGGCATTCCGGGGCGGCCGAGGAGAGGCTTACAAGTATCTTCCAATCAGGCCCTATATATGCTCGATGGGTGATAGGTTCGCAGACCTTGCTAGCCATAGGAGCATATGGACTACTTGTAGGCGCGCTCGGGGAGATGTTTGCTGTGTGTGACCGAACGTTATCTTACTGTACTACAGCTTCCTGGATACCACCCAGAAATGACAACAGCACCATCTCTAAAGCGCCTTTCCTGTCTCTGTGCCATTATGCGTATCAGAAGTTACTGTTTGTCGTCATTAATGGTACCCATTACGAAAACGCTTTGTTGGAGAGCAGTGTGCCGTTCGTGGACACCAGCTGGATCTTCCTTGTGCCCACATCGCCTCCAGATGCGTACTCGATGAACAACGGCATCGAGACAGAATCTAGGCCCTTCGCTAAACTCGACATCGTGCCATTCCTGTTGCCACGCAGCTGTTCTACTACACGTCTCCAGTCGAGATCGGCAATGCTCAACCGTGATTGGTCGTCGACACAATGGCTGCCCGGAACGCAGGCTTGCATCTGCCAATCTTTGGTTCACTGTCCAAGTGGTTTCGAGGATATCTATAGTCGCCCTTTACATCGCCTTGAATACTCTCAGCAGTAGTTAGTGTCTGCCCAATTTCCTGGCTACGAATACGCCACTCGATGCGTGATGAAGTTCGCCTGACAGCACCGATCCCGCTACGGCGACTGGCAGTGCCTTCTTGCAACCACTGTTACCAGCATCGATTCGGCGAAATAACCAACCAGCTTTAGAAAGGCCTACAATCCTTATTCTCTCAAATGCTTCCAGCTGGTGATACGATTAGTGGCGGGGTCAGCGAGGCATCTTTCATCCTTGGACATGTTACTGAAGTCCACACAACTCCGCTGCGTTTTTACGTGCGACCAAGAGCATGGGACACAACATGGCTGCGGCGATCCGTGCTTGACCTTTTATCTCCCGCACATTTCAAATGATTAGTTTCATACTCGAACAATTTGTTTATCCCCATGTACTACTGGAGTACTTATATCAAAATGTCAAATTTTGAACTCGTGTTTAAAAAAGTATGTTTCGCATACATTTAGGCAATCGTTTCAGGGGTGCAAACTTTCTGTTAAATTATACCAAAATTTAAAATACGTATTTCAAAAACTGGGAATATTTTTATCAAATTGTAATTTTATTGGAGAAATAAAACTTTTTTAAAGATGTGCCTGAAAAGCTAAATAGAGGCCATGATTCATAAATTATTTTAAAGATATGGAATCACTCTCATTTATTTAAATGGAATTTACTTTATGCTTTGTTTATGTCGAAAGATTTGTATTCAGTCGTACCTAATATGTGAAAATTGATATAACGTAATGCATAGATACTAAAAAATCACATAATGACGTATAACTCTACAACAAGAGTCGATGAAGTGCTTAATTCAAGTCATTCCGGAGTGTCACCGCTTTACTAACACCCAACGTATTCTCATTGGCAACGTTGAATAAGTTCCTTTCGGTAGGACTGTAAATGAAAAACAGAGACAAAAATCCCATTTGCTACTTTACTTACAAATATCACGCTGGAAATTTATACCCTTTGACTCTGTGTGCAAGAGAAATAAGCTCTAGAATTTCTTTTTTCTATGCATACCACCTATCATCCGGATAAAAAAATTGCACTCGTTGTTTTTTCATTAACCATAAAATAAAGCAAATCTCGAAAATCAAGCGAACTTGTGACTTGGTGTTGAATGTTATCATCATGCTGTGACATAAATTTTAGCGCTGCGATTAAAAATGTTCTGGCTTGACGCATCTGAAAATTATTGCCGAACTCATTTTGCTTACTTGGAATTACAAAATCAATTAATTAAGTTAAAGTTTTAGCAAAAGTTGTAATGCTGTTTGTCTTTATGAACTTTTATTTAATTTTTGGCAATGCAAATTTATAATTGTATCGCACATTGTTTTTTAAACAGTGTTCGAGGTGGATTCCCTAATGAAAATAAAAATCGGTCAGTTTATGTGTGAAAATTATTCTTTTGGACACGAAAACTTCAATAGAAATCGGATTTTGATATTTGGATTTTAAATTTTCAGTTTCTGAAATTCAACTACCCTCTCGAAAAATTTAGAAGTTTTTGTGCTCATACCCTGAGGTCCCCACTGAAAGCTGACAATGTGTTTTTAGGAGACTTCCGAATAATTTCAAAAGTTTTCACTTCATTTAGCTACTCTAAAAAAAAACTTAGAAGTAGGACTGTCCGTACTTAAGAATCAGTGTTCTTTCCACTCAGTAAGTCTTTTAGACTAATTCACATCGCAGTACTTAATTGAAAAGGGGCAGTTGCTGTATACACTAGCTATTCCAATTCAGATGTAATTTGTTTCTGAAAGGTTTAGTGGTGCAAAAATTTAGATAACGATCACGTAAAAATTATCTCTTTATTTATACTGTTTCATACAAAAGGTAGTAGCATAGCAATCAGGACTTTTCTAGAATAGTTATTAATTACTTTCTTTTTCAGGCCTTGCCGTATGTATGCCTCCTCATCGCCATGCTCTTTTTCATCTATGCCATCATAGGAATGCAGGTAGGACCAAGTGATCGTATTTTTATTCTTCTTTCATAATTTTGCAGTTGCACGAGTTTCCACAGTGATAGTTAGACTGATGTCAAATCGCAGTAGCAAATGTATATTTTTAATAGTTAATGCCCTATTACCAGATATTCGTGATATTTACTCAATTTTTCAGTACCTTAATGTTTTCGATTTCCTTAAAAGACAATGTTCAAATCTTCAATCTCTCGTAAATTCTCATGGCTTGTTTTACGGAACGACGCATGTTAAAATTCTAAACGCAATAAATTATAACCAAATTCAAATAATAACCAAGAAAAAATTCTCGTTCCGCTCCTGTCGTAGATCGAATGACAACTGGTAGTAGTATCGTGAGACTGAATTCATAGGTAGAATAAAAAATTCCGAAAATGGAGGTCAGACGACATTTAAATTAAAATTCCTTCGGATTATGTGGACATATTGACTCTTTTCTAAGTAAACATTAATTTCGGCCTCTATGTCAAACTTGCAGAAATCTTTTATCATGAGAAACAGCTCATTTGTGAATGTGATATTTTTATTGGTGCAGAATAGATTTATACTTTTAACAAAATTGCTGCATATTTGAAAAGTAAATGCAATATTAGTATGATCCAAGATGAATGAATTCAGAATTTAACTAATAGCACTGACTACATGCGTGACGTTTTTAGAACTTAACTACCGCGTTCTTTTATTAATCGAAGCAAAACAACATTTCTGGATGTCACTTTGATCAATTTCTGTCTTTTACTTTCTGAAATAAGATTCTCATAATCGAAGGAATGAAATCAGAATTAAACACAGTTTAGGAGAAAGAACTTGAGCTTTTTCAATTGGTATGTTAATAAAATTAAATTGTGGTAGTATTTATAATATGTATAAAGTATGTACACTAAAAGGACAATTTATTATAAACTCCCATTAAATAACCTGTGGGCCCACCTTTCGCCCTCATAACAGCAGTAGCGCGTAGTGGTATGGACTCTACCAGATGTTGGAAACATTCGGGCGGTGCCCATGGTTGTAGAACAGTCGCCCTTAAGGCGCCCAGAGTTACCGTTGGTAGGTTTTCGGGCTCGAATGCATTGCTCTATTTCGTTCCATAGATGATCAATTGTATTGAAATCTGGAGAATGAGAGAGTAATTCGAGAGTTACTAACTCACTGGAATATGCCTCCATTCAGTCCTTCACCAAATGGGAGAGATGACACGTGGCTTTATGATATTGAAAGAAGTCATCCTGCTGTAGGAAATGGATGAAAAAACTGGTGTAGATGGTCGCCGAATATTTCAGCTTAGCCTTGTGAGCTGAAATATTCTTAGATATAAGAGGTCCCAATGAGACAATTAAGGACGCTCCCGAACATTACACCGTCTCCACCCGTCTGCAACATCCCGACTTTACAGTTGAAGTCCATGCTTCGTGTGGTCTACACAACACACACACACTCCCGTCCACGTGTTGCAGTTAGAACTTCAATTTGTCAGGCCACGTTATGGTTTTAAATGTTCCCAGGTCTATTGGCGATGTTCCTTTGCTCACTTCACCTCATAGCCCGTCACTGGGCTATGAGGTGAAGTGAGCAAAGTTGTTAGCAATGGTTCTCAATGTGGTTGTCGGCTACCATACCTCAACATTGCCATCATGCGCCGAATGGGCTTTATACAAACCTCCGTTGGTGCCCTATCGTGAAATGCCAACCTTATTCTCTCAAGTTTGGTCCTCCGTTTCGACGTCAATGGCATGTTGGCTGCCACAATTTTCCATGCGGCCTCCGGATTTGCTGGTTTTGATGTAGTCCTGGTACACACGTGCGACGGTCGCAAGCGGTTATCCCAGACGTTACGCAGTCGCCGAAATTGAGCACCCCATCTACCTCGCAAAGGTAATCTGCCCACGATCGAACTCGCTCAGATCGCTGTGTTTACCCATCAATACAATCGCCGGTACGTTATACAGCAGGAAATGTCTGATTAATTTTTAAGTTGCAAGAGGTTTCAACTGACCGGCAAGTTGGAACGACTGTGTGGATGGATGCGGTGTGCATAATAAATTGTGCTTTCATTGTGTATACATATTTCTGGAAATATATGTTTTCCCCGTTTTGATATTTTCCTTACTTCTTTCCAGGTCTTTGGCAATATTCATCTTGACCCTGATAAAGAGATAAATCGTCACAACAATTTTCAAACATTTGTTCAGTCACTGATACTTTTATTTAGGTAAGTGCACCTTTTGTTAATACACAGCGAAATAACATTTCATGTTCTTCTTGTTGGCATAACATGCAAAGAACTTATCTGTTTGTGAAACAGGCAAATTTTTCAGCCACGTGAACCGAGCAACAACTGGATAAGATGAAATCTTTGATAGGGCATACGTATGTAACTGCACATAAAAGAGAAAAAAGATGTGTGATAATGCATACCAAGAGAATTAATAGGTGCATTTGTATTGTATTATATCATTCAAGGCAATTACAAATTCTTAATAGTCATTAAACCCCTAAACAAACAAAACAATTTTAAGAATTTAATATAGTCCATCAAAGAGTCAGCAAGTTTTTAGACACTGTTCCTGTTTTCTTCTTTATTATTCCTTTAATCAGAATACTATTCAAGACTGTATATAGTTCTTTGCGTTTCACTTTTATTTAACGTCTTTGGCCGCAAATTTCCACAGACACAAAAACTTCGGATAAGTGGCAGTCCCGGGTGAAGTATTGGCGGTTTACTTGTCTTACGATGTCGGATCTCTCACTTCCTTCGAACCAGTGGCCAACAATTAGGAACGAGCAACTACTTATAGCTCTTAGAGTTGCTCGTGGTGACCCTTAATCTCAGAAACATAAGCACAAAAAAAACTGCAATGTGAAGAAGAATGCCACTAAATTGATAAAGCATTGTTTGCTGCTTAACTTCGATGATCGGGCGAGAAAATTTATGAACATTGTCCCATTTTTTCCCCAAAATATATGGAAGTGGACTGGGTAGATAATTTCGAAATTTATAATGGCACGATGGATGGAGAAAGGAATTTGTGTGGTTGAACGTAGTTTAGAAAAGGGTTACCGCGAAAATTGCCTTTTTTCTGAAAACCCAGAATCTGAAAATGTCCGGATCTTTTTTTTAACTAGTCTGATGGCATATAGAAAGCTACCCAATAAATCAGCTTTTCCTTTCTTCCTTCTTTTTTTTTTTTTTTTTTTTTTTTGCATTTGCGGGATTTCATTGGAGATTTTTCGGTTTGATGGGGTTTTTTTTTCATTTGCTTTTGTGAGGAGCCTAGACAGATTTTTTAACTTTTTTTGCTTTGGTCGTAAATATTTTTGCTCTAATTAAGAGGAAATGTGGATAATGCCTTAATTTATTGTAGAAAATTTATTCATGGGAACACACAATTCCATTAGTAAAGGAGAGTTCAAGCCTTTTACGAATTGCTCCGTTTTCTTCTTCGAGAAGGGCAAATTACTGTTGCGGATGCATAATAATTTCAAATGGCTGAAGCTTTTTAAAATGGGAATCTGCAGAGATTACACAAATCGTGTCACCATAAAAGAATGGAAGGATGAAATAAATTTTCGTAAAAATCACTCTCTCTGTCTGTCTCTCTCTCTCTGTGTCTCTCTCTCTCTCTCTCTCTCTCTCTCTCTCTCTGTCTCTCTCTCTGTCTCTCTCTCTCGCTCTCTCTCTCTGTCTCTCTCTCGCTCTCTCTCTCTGTCTCTCTCTGTCTCTCTCTCTCTCTCTCTCCTCTCTCTGTCTCTCTCTCTCTCTCTCTGTCTCTCTCTCTGTCTCTCTCTCTCTCTCTCTGTCTCTCTCTGTCTCTGTCTCTCTCTCTGTCTCTCTCTCTCTCTCTCTCTGAAAGCGGAAATAATGAAGTAATTGTCAAACTGGGTCCGGCTTTATTTAATTTAACGGCATAACTAATAAATAATGAAGTTCATGCGTTGTAATGAAATAAAATATTATCAAAATGAAAAACAGCTTTGTTTTTCAAGCATGCCAATGTCGAGAACTTATGAACTTACCGTGTACATGAACGCAAAAGTATAAATTTAGAAAACAAGATTTTCTTTATATATATATATATATATATATATATATATATATATATATTCTGTAAAAATGACCTAAGCAAAAAAATACATATATAATTTTGACTCACACCTAGTACAACATAGAAAAAGGTTATGTATCTACCTGTGTGAGTAAAAGGAGAAAAGAAAAAAAAATAAAATAAAACAACTGAATGTAGAAGGTGTCGAGAATACTGAGCCTTGGCTTTATCAAGGACCAGCAAAAACTCTGCATTTTCTCACTTCCACAAAGACCTAGTTGGAAATGGGTTTCTGCAAGGCCATAGATGCAAGTAACATTCCCACCTAAAATAGTTTAAAAAATATATATATATAAGTCATGTCCTCCGTAGAGTAGCATGGCCTAGCACTAGTTAACAATTTCGCTTGCATCCATTAACCTTCATGGCCCGACCCATGCTCTTCATCTGTTACTATTAAACAGAGAGAAGAAGATTAAAGAGAACTCAAGCCGTGAGAGTGACATAATAAATAGAAATGATTTTCAGCTATAACGAAATTCCAAGTTCGTTTGAGAGAGAATTTAAACCTGAAAAACAAATTTTACATTGCAATTAAATATATATATATGCATATGCATATGTATTTTTTACTATTGTGCACTTGCTGGTTAAATTTATCTCTTACTTATTTAGTACGTTTTTGAATTGAATTTTAAGGTGCGCAACTGGAGAAGCGTGGCAAGCTATTATGCTGGACTGCGTTAAAGGAAGTCCCTGTGATGTCAGATCAAAGAAGGAAGCAAATGATTGTGGTAGTAACCTGGCATATTCATATTTTGTAAGCTTCATCTTCTTCTGTTCATTCCTGGTAAGTGATCGTTTGCTGTAGGTTCCATTAAATGAAATTTTCTTCTGTATTAAAATTTAAGTAATCCGACATGCAAAGTTCAACTCCATTAGGCCGCCCCGGTGGCGTAGTGGTCTAAGCGATGGCCTCTGATTATTCGTCCGAAAGGAGTCCGGGTTTGAATCCCGGTGAGGCATGGATGTCGTGTTTGTCTTACGCCAGTGGCTTTCTCCCTTCCCTGGAACACGTGACCCTAAATTAGGGACGGGTGATTGCTTATAGCCCTTTGAGTTGCGCACGGTGGTCGTTAAACCTGCAATCAAAAAGAAAACTCCATTAGGTTTTAAAGTTTTGTGTAATTTTTAGTAACAGATTAAAAACAGAAACCTGCGTGCGATTAACAGAAAAGCGTTTAGATAAAAATATGTGTATGTAAATGGTTACTTTCCTTAGGTGTAGTTTAAGATATGCTTCCTCTTGAACTTTCTAAGAACATACTTTGAGGAAAATATATACTTATTTAATCGTCCAGACCTGTTAGTTAAATTTTCGCAGTAGTAAATTGTAAGGGGTAAAAGTTTTAGAAAAATAAAAGCTATAAAATTATTGTAAGTTTAGTCAAAAGAAACAGTGCATGGAGAAAAGAATGTGAGCCGTACACGAGATTCATTAGGTGTCCATTATTAATACGTGCGTAGATCATGTATGCTATAGCCGCTAAATTTGCTTAGGAATGAGTGGCATGAAGGTTTAATTCTCCACGTCTGAAGTCCTACTAAAAGCTGGAAATGTTTGAAAATTCGCACCTAGGTAGGATTGTTATGTGCTGCAGTGTCACTTAGAGTATTTCGTCCTCAGCTGAGATAAATAAAATGAAGGGAAATTACTAATGTCTTAAAGAGGCTGCATAGGAAACGGTACAAAATTTCTAAATATTATTTTAATAATTAATATGAGCGGTAGAAATTCTGAAGTGAAGGTACGACAGATCCTCGGGCACATTTCGGCGGATACAAATAGAATTCCTAAAATACAATTGTGTATACGTTGTTGCTGAATCACCTGTCTTCCTTTTAAGTTAATACTTTCGTGAAAGAGGGAGCTCCTTAACAACAGAAATGCGCAGTAAATCTAAATATATAAGTCTTAACGAGAAAAAGTGTATAATTTTAAACTACGGTAATTTGCCAAAAATGATCCAACCTAATACGTATGTGCAATTTAAAAATGTTTGCGTATTTTTTTAATGCAAAAATTAAAAAGAATTCTAACAGCACTGCACTGCAAGCTAAAAAAAGAAAAGAGAGAACCTGAACGGTAAGCGAAGCATTGGTCGAATGAGCACTAAAATATTTGGTCTGGTATTGTTTGAAGTAGATATGCTGGTTTTAACGATGTAATCATGACAGAAAAAAGCAGAGGAGCTAGGCTCTGAAGGTGAGGAAATTTAGTTTCAACCAAAATTTCCTCACCGGATGGTTAAATACTTGGAAAATCCTTCCGAATCCTTTCCGACACGAAAAAAATATTTCAAAGCAGATTTTTTTAGAAAAACAAAAAATTAGCGAAAAGAAGGGTGCAATTACACCTCTAGGGTAAAATTACGTATAGTGTGAAATGCGCAATTTGAGCAATGTTCTTCATAGTGAAAGGAACGTTTGCAAAACCAAGTAACCTGTTTACTGCAACTGGTAAACATCCACTAACAGAAATATCTACTTACGCTCACTAGCTGCAGAAATGCGTGTTACGCATTTCAGTGTTACGCATTTCAGCAGATATGCACAAAATGCACAAAACATTTCTCTTAGCGGAAGATATCAGAAGCAAAAAATCAGAAAAATAGAAGAGGAGAGAGGCAAAAAAATCGGAAAATCAGAAGAGGTGATACAGAGGTGAATGTGATTTAACTTTATGCAACCCTAGCTAAAAACGACTATGCGTTACTTAAGAAAATGTGTGCAAAATGCTCTTCATAATGAAGAGGGATTTTTGAAGGTATTTTTAGATTTGGAGAAACTTTTTCAAATAAAAATATACGGTGGCGCCTCCTGGAGGCGGAGTATATTTTTACTTGCACAAATACATTCAAATAATTTACACCACTTTTGGTGGTATTGTCGTAGATATTTTTTCTCGCGGTTTTGTGTAACTTTAGCTCTGAAGTACAGCATGATTAGTTCCTCAATGCCAATGTAAAAATTGAGAATCACCAATGGATTAAAGAGGGATAATTAAAAAATTCAGCTACTCCTAATATTTTTTCCCATCGTGGGACGCCGAAAATTTTAAGTGAGTTTTCCATCAGCATAATATCTGTTGTAAGCTATTTAACTACATGCTTTATAACTAAAGCACTGGTATACCTAATGGTTTCCTTGTTTTTCTTTCGTAAATGGAAAGTACAGCAGGCAATGGATATCCATCTCGTTAGAACTTACCAACAAGTCAAAGACTAAGAGCAAATTATTTTTAGGAACTCTTCGTGGATAAAATAAAAAAATAATACAACACTACAGTATATTTTAGCCAGTACGTCTCCTTAGGTGAAATCTGCACCTCTAGCAATTGTAATAGGAAATCATGTTAAAGAAGAAACGCTATGTGAAAGAGTGTTCCAAAATTCTAAGCAGTGACGTATATTCGAGGCTTGCTGCGAAGCCCAGAGAACGCACAAATAAAAGTCAATTAAAATATACACAAATAAAAGCCAATTAGCAACGGTATTAAGATATATTGATGCTTTCTCTGCAAGAAAGAAACAGTTGCGGGTTCGCTTCTTTTGACTAAGAGAATCAGTCTGGCGAGTGAAGAGCAACTGGTCTCCTAGTGGCGGGGTGGTGTCATCGTAATGCAAACAACTCTACTAGTCAGAAGGACTGGAAGAGTTGTTTGCTGTTCTGATTCGAAAACCTTCGGTACAATCTCCAGGTAGCGTTTCCATGACAACATGAATGAGCGGGTGAAGGGGAATGCTTTGGGCAACGGTTCGCTCAGAAAAGAGAAGACTTAGGACTGGTTAGTCACTCGCATGCTCCCGCCCGTAAGAGTATGTGTTTCGCGAGAGTTGTTTCAGTTTGTGTGAAGTGTCAATGAATTAAAATCTGTAAAATTATATCTTAAATTCGTGGCTTTGTTGGATTCGAACTGTTTTGATAAATTTTGTGAAAGCTTCCCTGAACATCTACTGTCAGAACTTAAAGAACTCTACGCTTCAAATTTTGATACAGCTCGACTAAAAAACGAACTGAAAATGTTGTATTCTATTGATGAATACAAAACGAAATCAGTAAGAGACATTACGTGTTATATAAAGTTGAATAAATTGGACATAGTGTTTAGTGAGGTGTACAAAGTGGCAGACCTAATATTAAAGTTTCCATCAACAACTGCAACTGCCAAAAGAAGTTTCCTACATTAAGAAGAATCAAGATATATCTTAGAGCCACACAAGGGCATGTACATTTGAGCAACTTGGCTGTTTTGTCAATAGAGAAAAACATTCTTTTTGAATATGAAAAAGTACTCGGAAGAAACTTTTTATGAAAACGTGACACTCAAGTCCACACAAAAGGAAAGAAGAATAGAGTTCATGCCCAAATAAAGCATTCAGAAGAAGAATGGAGTTCATGTACAAAGACGTGTTCTAATCCTAATCCTTATAATTATTTGGTATCATGTTAGCATGTACCTAAAATTTAGAAAAAGAGTTACTTCTATTACTTAGCAACAGAAAAGTAAACTTCACAATTAAAAAAAGAGAATCCCAGGTCTCAGACCCAAGATACGCCACTGGTTCTAAGCTGTAAAGGGAAATGAATGTATAAAAAGACAGCGACCGTTATTTTTATAGAGTTAGATGAAATGTATGTACAGGACTACATTTCTTACACAGTGATTATATGTCGAAGTCAAAACTTACGGATTCGCAGTTTTATTAAGCTCGTATCTTTAGCTGAATTAAAGGAAGATGATGCGCCTATAATGAGTAGTGGATCAGATTAGGCGGAAAGGCATTTGCTGATAAGGCGATCACATTTTGTACATTACCGTGTTCCTAATTGGCGAAATCTATTACCAGAATAATTTTTAATCAATGAAAAGTGAAAACCGGCGAAACAAATCCTTTTTAGTCTAAGCTAGGAGGTTATAGCACAAGAAAACTGAGTAAAATATTGATACCTTTTGAATTTTGTCGTAAAAGATTACGTCTTGGAAGAATTGGCAATATTCTACAGTACTACTTCACTGTCATAATTCAAGCAAGAGATACAATTTCAAATCCTGAATTCTTTGAGACCATGCAAATAACACCTTTAGTCTTCCGCTTCAGACATTTTTGAATCCCATAATAATTATGCGTTTATGGAAAGACTCAAACAATTTCCCAAGTGGAGGTTTGTTTAGTAGACAGAAATACAATACTGCACTAACAGTCACGAACATCAACAGCCGTCAGGTATCTTTCCCCACAATTTTCCAAACTACCCATATATCACAGATTTCCCATAACTATGTTCTCCGAAATTATTTTCAGATGACATATATTATTATCGAAAGCTACAATTCCCATTTTATCAATGAATTTAAAAGATTCAGAATAAGACAGAAGCTCAGTACTGTCTTTTCCAGTTTCTTAAGAATAAGGAAAGTTCTTGAATCAGTAATTTGATAAAATTTAGGTGACTAATTTGTTACCAGTCAAACAAAGAGGCAACGAGGGAAATGCGTTTAAATAGAAAAGAAAGGGCATTTACACCCCTTGACCGGGAAATTACGCATTATTTAAGTACACGGAGTGTGTAGTTTTCTTCATGGAGGCACTGGGAACAAAAAGAGTTTTGTCAAACCGATTTTTTTGAAGCGAACATACACGTGCATGCAAATATTTGTACATACACGAAATTATGGCCAATAGAAAAAGAACAGATGTATGAAATTTTTCCCAATGGTGAAGTATACAAAAAAATGTTCCGAATAGTGAACAGATCCGAAGCAAAAAGGATAATACTATTAGCAGCAGACACAACGAACAAAACAGAATATAATTTTACATCCCCTAGAGGGAAACTGCATTATGAGAAGAAAATGTGCGCAAAATATTCTTCATATTCAAGGGCATCCGACCAAAAAGGTACTTTCCTTTCAATACGATTTTTAGAAGCAGAAACGCCGTCGAAAATAGAAATATGTTTTTTCTTATTTTTTTGTTTGTTTTTTATTGAAGGTTTAACGACCACCGTAAGCAACTATAAGCAGTCGTCCGTCCCTAATTTAGGGCCACGAGTTCCAGGGAAGAGAGAGTACCGATGCCATAAGACAAACACGACATCCATGCCTCACCCGATTCAAACCCGGACCCTTCTCGGATAAATAGTCGTAAGCCAGCGCTTAGACGATTGCGCCACCGGGACGGCATAGAAATATGTTCTGACGACGGTCTGCGAACGGCAGAACTGTGAATTGCAGAAAAAGAGAAGAAAACAGAAGCAAAATGTTTCTGGTAGTTGAAGATATGCGACAAAACAAAATTATTCAAATGTCTCATTTAACAGGAGAGCTAGCCACAAAAACAGAATATGCATTCTTTGGCTGATAAACTGTAAAGTGGATAATGTGCGCAGTGATTGTCATAGTAAACGGCATCGAATGTAAAATGCAATCTTTGAGTCGGGTTACTAGAAGTAGCGATATGGCCTTAAACAAAAAACATGCTTACACCATCAGACAGCAGATTTATGAATTATGAAAAATTAGAAAATATGCGAAAAATGTTCGTAAACTTTCAACACATTGACTGGGTTCTACTAATCTAGATGAAGGTGAGAGAAAATCACTTACAATTAATCCAACAAATTAGTTCATTCATCTACTTGTAGACTTGTATACACAGAAACGCTGAAATTCCACAGCAAAGTTTAAAGACCACTCAAAGAAAGTAGTAGAATAGTTGACGAAATAACTCAAACAATGTAATTCAGTGGTTATTGAACTTAAACAATGAACGTGAAGCAAACAAATGCGTCGACTAATAGAAGCCCAACTGGCCTATAATAGCAAGCTGGTGTAACGTTGAAGAAGCCTAACAACTAACGCTATTAGATTTGTAACGCATTCTTTATATCTTATCTGACTGATTGCGAGTGATGCCACATGTAACACAAACTCGACATGATGTTAGGTTTGGAAGGTATAAGGAGAAATAATCAAAATTTACATAAAAAACAGCAGACCAAAACGGGAAGTTAAATAGGTGATATGCATCATATCATACCCGAATAAATTTTGTTGTACCTAACTAAATTTTGACTTGCAGCCTGCTCAACGTTCTACCAAAATAACTATTTGTTCTTTTAAAATATTTTAATATTGATGATAACAGCACGTAAATAGAAACAATTGTAGTTTCTTAGGAAATCTATGAAGTTGAAAAAAACTAAATTAGGTCTCGGAATGACTTGTGAAAAACATTGCTTTGAGAAAGAGAGCAAAATAGTCCAAAGTATAGTTAGTTTTTCAGAAAGTATTTAAATTTCATCAAAATATTTGTGGTGTATTATTTAAGAAGTGTATTTGTACAAACTAAAGACTTTGAGTTCAAATCGAATAAGGAAAAAAATATGTGAAATATAGTAAGGAAGGAAACCATTTAAAGATAGGTAGCTTGTATCATCGGTAAAAAACATCCTAGCAAAACAAATCAGAATTTCATAGAGCATCCACATAAGAAATGTTAACGACAAGAGAAATTAAAAAGCATGGTTGAGTAGTCCTTGAGATATTAAAGTTTTTTGACATTTTCTTGGAAGTTGCACAGAAGTGGACAATGGAGAATCTAGTAGCTTATTTCATCGACATGCGGTATCTGATGTAGAGGTTTCAACCCCTTATAGTCGATCAGAGGTGGATGAGATAGATGCAGTCGACATTAGTGCTGGTATCCAAATTGACGACCCCAACAGCCGCTTAGCAGATGCCTGGAAGCGGATGACGTTGAGTGCCACTTGCTCTAGTTATTCCGTGGCATGATGTTGGAAACTGGGATAGGCTCTATATTGCCAGCGCGAAGATTCCACTAATGAAATCCAGGAGAATGAACGAATGGAGTGTTTCGTCCCCGAGGAAGAAGACTGGCTTGTTTTGATGTACGCTTACGGTTGCTGACTAAGAAATGGAATTTTGATAAAATGGAGTTCCTCATTATTAATCACCAGATATTCTGAAAAATACTTTTACGCGTAGATCACAATGCTATCTGTCGCATGATGGACAACATCATGATTTCTAAAGGTCAAAGTTGTGCGTGTTTTTTGAGGTTCGGTTTAAATGCATGCGTTTTATTACGATATAAAAACCTGCTGTATTTATAAACTTCAAATTATTGTCATGATTGGAGCAGTGGGTGCTCATTTAGTAACTTAACCATTGTAAAGGCATCTGGTAATATCCTCTCTCTCTCTCTACTTTTCCTTTTTGGCTATTAATGACTCGTAGAAAATGAAGTACTATACAATGCAAGAATACAAACGTCAGCGAGCTAAGAGAAAGTAAATCCAATTTACTAAGCGCATCTTCATGGAGGTTTATGAATTTAATTGGCTGCTCAAAATTTGCTGCAAAGCCTCTGGCCTTGCAGTATATGCTTAAATTTCTTCTGTGTGATTACATGCAACGCTGTCAATATCCTATACACGGGCGTTCCACCAAATGATATTCACTTACCAATTTGAAATGGTGAAATTCAGTCTCTCTGATTGCCGCCAAAGGCAATGATATACTGTGTATATATATTGTATGTTATTAATAATATTATAATGATTATCTTTTACTTTTATCTTGCCATTTTCTTGCTCATTTTATTTATTCCTATTCATTCAGTTAGCATTTATCATACACTGTCAACTAATTAATAAAATTTACATTTAGATGCTCAACTTGTTTGTCGCTGTTATTATGGACAACTTTGATTATCTTACCCGTGATTCGTCCATTTTGGGTGCACATCACCTTGATGAATATATCAGAGTATGGGCTGAATATGATCCCAACGCAACGTAAGTGAAATTATTAACTGACTTTTTACTTTTATAATAACATAAAAATATTTGCGTAGTACATATTTTCAACTAAATCTAAGAACTAGGTCTTTTTATCTTATTGTTATGAAACAATAATTGTTTGAAATTTGATTTGATTTTATACTACTCCTCTTTTTCTTGCGTTTTTATAGCAAAGCTAAGTGGTGTCATTTTACCATATGCAGATTAATCTGTTTGAATGTGAGCAATGTTACGAGTATAATTTCTTGTGTCTTGAATAAGTACCAAGCATTTACTTATTTTTGTTCTGCCTTACATAGATAGCATTCGTATAAAACTATGTACTACAAGTTTTGTCTTTATTCAGCGTTTTAGAAGAATTTCAAAAAGTCTAGTAAGTTTGTTTGGATGGATTTTCTGTAAGTGATTTTTCAAATAACCCCTTTTTTTAGGTTTTAGCAAAAATATAAAATGTCTTTGTTCTGTGTCAAAAACACTAGTCAGCTTTATAATTCTTAATGCACCTTAGTGACAGGAAAGTAAAGAATAGGTTAATTTAGTTACAAGAAGGAATTTATTCAACTTTTCGCGAATTGCTCCCTAGCCCCACTCATTTATCGACTAGGGCAAGATAATGACAGAATGACAATAATTTGTGGCCGTGTGTGTGTCTGTGTGTGTTTGTACCAAATTATCGGTTGTGTGTCAAGCAAAATATTCATTCTTTTCTCGGAGGGCGATGTTAATTTCATGTGTTTTTCCGTTTAACCAGAATGCTTTTATACAAAATTTCCCATAAAAACAGATATTTTTCTCTGTTTTTACCCAAGCACTTTGTTTTAATGAATACAGATATCTTGCAATACAGCAAATTATAATCCAATGAATTTTCTAATGAAATAAATCGGTAGATACGTAGCATGTCTCACATGTCTTAGAATGGTTAATATACACATGTTACATTGTTAAATACTGTGAGATGACTTAGATTTTTAGACATTTATTTTAAGTTTTTGGAAATAAAATCTGTACTAAATAACGTTTCATATATTCCCAGAAAAACTTTTAGCTGTCAACCAGTCTGATCTAGTAGAAATTATGATAACTGACTGAAAGGTAAAACTAGTGACGCAATGATCATGTCGTCAAATCAAAGCACATAAGGTTTTTTTCTGAACACACCGAAAGTAAATGGGAAATTAGGTCTGGAAAAATATGCATCAACACTTGCGGTATTTGCTGTCTAAGCTTTCGAACTCATTTATCTGGCTGTGGAACTGTGGCTAGAGAGCACCACTTATATATCCTACCTATATGCAAGAGACATGTACAAAACACTTTTAGGCTTAAAGATAATTTCAGCCCTATTTGAGGGTTATCTCCTAGACAAGGATAGATACCGAAAGGTACAACTAAGTAAACACCTTTTGGACACACAACGTTATATGCACTGTGAGATGTCTGAGCAATACATCCGACTTTTGAAAACATTCCTAAGAGGACTGTTCAGCGTGTGGTTAGTATTTTCCTTGCAGTTAAACCACTTTGATAATTTCCCTTTGAAATGAAAGGCGAATGATATCTACATCCTTAGTGCCTGGTGACGGAATTCAATTGCAAGACTGGCCGACTACTACAATCTTCATAACTGTCTAACGGCTTGTTTTTATACTATGTGGGCAAGAGTGATTGGGCTCCCCCACGCAGTCGCAATGGTGTGCTCCAGCAGCAAACACGTGGTCGATAAGGTATAAAAACGGCAACGGGAGTACGCTCAGATCAATTGCTGATAAAATGGCTAGAAAGAGGCAGCCTTGCGAGCTTGAAAAGGGCGCTATAATAGGCTGCTCAATTGGAGGTATGAGCATAAGAAGCATTGCTGAATTCAGGCAGGTCACTAAATGTACTATGGTCATTGTCATCAACAAGTGGAAGAAAATGGGACATAGCAGGAATTCATCTCGCCCTGGGAGACCCACGAAACTGCAACTCAGGGACCGGAGGGTGCTGCAGAGAGAGAGATCCGGAAAACCAGGTACGGAACAATGCACGCCATAGCGCATGAGTTCCACATGGCTATAGGTGTTATGGTCTCCACCAAGACACTTCGAAGAGAGGCCCATGCACTCGGGTATTATGGCTGAGCAGCCGCCTATAAATCTCTCATCACAAAGACTAATAAAGCCAAGCGGCTACGATGGTGTCAACAGCTGAAAATGTGGACATTGGAGCAATGGTGGCAGGTTTATGGAGCGACAAATCCCGTTTCACGTTATTCCGGTCGGATGGACGTGTCTGGGTTTGGCAGAATGGAGAACGTCTGCTTCCGGTGTACGCAGAGCCGACTGTAAAGCATAGAGGGGATGGAGGTATGATATGGGGCTGTTTCATCTGGTACGGTGTGAGTCAACTGTTTGTTATTCATGGTAACATGAACTATGTGTTGTATAGAGATGTCCTGGATAACTCAATGCTCCCAACGTTGTGGCAGTTCTACGGACACGACAACTATTTCTTCCAAGACGACAATGCCACTTGTCTTATTTCCAGGGCTACAATGGAGTGATAGGAAAATCAGGTCTCGTGGATAGACTGGCTCTGCTCAAATCACGGACCTCAATCACATTGAACACATATGAAATGAATTTGAACAACGGGTGAGGTCTAGACTAACACGATCTTCTTCACTGACAGAGTTGGTCGAAGCACTGAAGACGGAATGGAGGAAGATCCCACTCTTCGTACTCCATGGACTTACGGACAGTTTATTTCGACGGGTGGCTGCTGTAATTTCTTAATGGAGGACCTACCCGCTCTGCTGATGTAAATACAATACTGGTTTTCTATTTACATACAGAATCCAATCACATTTGTCCACATAGTGTACATTTCTAAAGCAGAATGAGCGGATTCTCTTCTCATTTCGCGAGCGGCAAGGCAATGACGATAGCCGCAGAATATTCAGCAAGCGAAAAAGGGATCCTGCCTTATAGTTACCACATGACCGCACTACGTATCTTGAAGGCTTCGTGATTTATGTACAAAACGATTCAAAGCGATTTCCTCAACTTCCAGAACTACTGTGAAAAATTAAAGAGAGGTAGCAAGAAAATCAGCCACATCCGAAACAAAACAGAGAAAATTTCTCTAAGCTTACTGAGAGTAGATATGTAAAGTTCACGATACAGAACATTTTAAAACACCGAATGCATCTGAAAAGCCGTAAGTCCAAAAGGAATAGCTGGAAGTGCGTCAACCGATGAACATATTCGTAAGTCTTTTGTCTCCAGCCAAAAAAGAAATCAAAACTCCGAGCTGTTCATGAGCATAATTTATTATTTTTCGCTGACGGCAGCCTGCTGAGATCTATTGCCCTTTCCACATAAAAACTCAAACAGTGAACGGTTCTGAAGAATACAGTTTTGAAACTTCTATGATTTTTCCATCTTGGTAAGGATTGCTCTATTCCCTGTGTTTTTTGTTTCTACTTTTATTCTTTTCATTTATAATATTGTATTAGAATCGGGAAAAGAATTTTGAATCACTCTTTGTTATAGATTTCCGCTTTTAGTCTGAAATCGTTTAACCAAATTCATCGGTTTCTTTTTTATGAAACAGTTTCAATGACAAACAGTGCACTATTAAATATATTTCTATGCACTTTCTTATTTCGGCAGAACATTATGAATTACTTCTATTTCTCTTTCCATCCATGAAATTCTATCTCGCTTCTGCTGAAATTAATGCTTCAGCAGAAATTATGAACGAGCCTTACCTGTTTTTCCCTTCATGAAGGGCTTTTCTTCCTGGTTTAATGACCATCATGAGCATCTATTCTACAAAAATTATCCCTTCCGTAATTTAAGAGCAATGGTTTTAGGAAGGAACTTCATAAAGAATGGCATACCAACTTTTCATTTATTCAGTGCAAGTGAATTTTAATTTAATTCCATGTGCTTTCTCATGTAATTTAGTGCACTAAGCTCTAGTTATTAAACTCTCCTCAGATATAACTTTCCCATTTTATCTTATGTTTATATTTAAAAAGTTAGGTTTATCAAAATTTTAAAATCTTTTAAATTTACTGAAAGTGTAAATAGATCATGTGTAATAACGTTGACAATTAATTCCGATGAAGGAAGGATCATATTTTCCTATATTCAAACATGAAAGAACTTAGACTAAGAAAAGTCAAACACAAAATCTCTTAAAGGCAACTAAATATAAGCCATCCCGTTGGCGCAGTGCTCTAAGCTCTAGCTTTTGACCATTCGTCCTTGATGAGTCCATGTCTGAATCCTGGTGAGGCATAGGCATTGTGTTCATCTTTGGGCATTAGCTCTCTCCCTTCCCTGGAACCAGTGGCCCTAAATTAGGGACGGGCGACAGCTTATAGCCCATCGAATTGCTCACGGCGGTCGTTAACCCCCATCTGTTACAGGGCTTGGTGCTCAGTTCTATTACAGCGCCCTGTGTGGGGGGTTCGTTTGATGTTTGCTCTGTTATGGGATTTAGCCCGTAATTCTCCCAACTGGAGTAGATAAATAAAATACAAGGTATCAAAAATCGACTCTAGTCAAACTCTCTTCGTGCAGTGAAGAAGACATTTTTTTAGATGTTGCGGGGAATGTCTTTAAGCCTTGTCCCGATTCCTTTTGTCTATTATTATCAATCTCATTGCTTGTTCCCTCTCTCCGTAATTTTCAAGCTTTCCTTATTATATTAACACCTCGGTGTCCTACTCGCTATAATCGTCGGCACGCCGAATTCTTCTTATCTTTTCCATGCCGGTCTCATTTCTCCTACTTCATCCGTTCCGACAAACCCGCGAGGCCTTCAGAACCTAACTAAAAAACCTCCTTCTTCCCCGATTCCTGCCAGCCGAGTCCCTTCCGAAGAGTGAACACACACACACACACACACACACACACACACACACACGCGCGCGCGCGCACATTCCTCGAAAATCAGGCCGCACCCTAAGATGCCTTCTCTCCGAAAACGCAAGATTTTTTAATTGGCTCGCTGTCCCCGTCTTCTCCCTCGATCGCTTTGCTCGGCACAGCGGAAAAGCAATAATATCCAGTTTCATTCTTTTCACATCGACGAAACTATAAATCTAACACTCCCTTTGCTGCGACGAGTGGGAAAAGAAGTGCATTGACGTTTGCTTCCCAGCTCATCAAAATGGCGGGAAATGAAGGAAAATGATTACAATTCACTATCACTAAAAATGGCTACTGAACTTCACTTCTGATAAATATGTAAGCCCCGGTTACACATCCCCCAATACAAAGCATAGCGAATGATTTCTGAACTTTTACGCGGAGTAAATATGAACACATATAACAAAAACTTTGGAGTAAGCACACGTTTTAATAAGTTGCAAAGACATGTGAAAACATAAAGTGTTTAAAATTAAAGCTGTCAAATAAATTTTAGGTCCGAATTTTACGGGTTCAACTGATAAAAAACTCTCATCGGTTATACCCATTGCATTTTTATAATGCACTTGCGTAGATCTTACTCAATGGAAGTAAGCATGCAAACTTCCTTTTCTCTAGATTTTGCATGAAATTCAGAATTCTCATTCGAACGGTATTTTAAATATTCTATAGTTTTAAAGCATTGTGCTTGTTACTCTTTTTTGGTTTTTAAATTAATATTCAAGTGTTTAGTGAAAACTCTCTCACAGGTAAAACGAAATAAAAGTATCATCTTTCATACTTTTGTAATTTCAGATATATTTATGATACACTATTTGATCAAATATATCCAGGCACTTAGCGGTCAACAAACTCCTTGTAATAGGAAAATTAATATCGAGTTGATCCACCATTTGCTGCTATTAAAGCAACAAAAACATTGCTGAGAAGGCTTTCAACTAAATTTTGGTACGTCGCTGCGTGAATTGCCTTCCATTTTGCCACATGAGTCAAGACGGTCAGGGTTGTTGAGCCGTTCAGCTTGGCTAATAGTCAGCGTTCCACTTCATCTTACAGGTGTTCCATTATGGCAATGTGCAAGTCAATCAAGTTCTTCTACATTCATATCATCACACCATTCCTTCAGGAACCTCATCATCTTTCATACTTTTGGGACGGGGGCATTGTGCTTTTGGTAAATGAAGCTGCTTCACCGGATTGTTGCCGAAATGTTAGAATTACGGAATTGTCGAGAATGTCTTTTGTAGACCGTAGCGTTAAAATTCCCGGGCACTGGAACTGGAGGGTGCTTAAACCATGAAAAACAGCCCCATAGCATGATGCCACCTCCACCTAAATTCGCAGTTGCCACAACACAATGGCGTTCACCTGACATCCTGCTCATCCAAACTCATCTGTTCGATTGCCAGTTGCTGAAGCGTGATTTATCACCCCAGAGAACGCGTTTCCACTGCTCTAGAGTCCACTGGCCCAGAGCTTTACACCACTCGAACAGACGCTGGGCGTTGATCTTGATAACGTAAGGCTTGCGTGCGGCTGCTTGGTCATGGAAATGTAACCTGGGTTTTGTGACGTGCCTGACCCGCAGGACGCACATGAGATAAAGGCAGATAGCAGCGAGAGCATACGTCCGCGTAGCTCAGTTGGGAGAGCCACTTACTCCGGAGTGAGAGGCCCCGGATTCGATGTCCGCCGTTGACAAAGATGATGCAGAAATTTACTTCCTCATAGCTCCCATATTTATCAGGAGTGAAGCTCAGGAACCATTTTAAGGATAGTGAATTGTAATCATTTTCCTCCAATTCATATGTTACAGGGCTTGGTGTTGAGTTATATTACAGCGCCCTGTGTGAAAGTTTCGTTTGATGCTTTGCTTCCAGAAAGTTTTGTTTCTGGACCTTAACCCGTATTTTACTCGGTTTGAGCAGATAAATGAAATTTAAATAAAATCGACTAAAGTAAAGCTTTGCTCTTGCAGTGAGGAAGATGTTTATTCAAATGTCATGGAGAATGTCTCCAAGCATTGTCCATCATTTTCATTCTTTCATTATCTTACTAACACGTCGGCTCTCCTTCTCTCGCCTGGTCAGTATTCTCTCTCTCTCTCTAATCATCAGCCCCACTGCTTACTACTTATCTCCGTTCACGCCGACCAGCAAGCTATTCGCACCTCGCTCTCTCTCACCTTACCACCAAATTTCCTACAACCGAGTCCTAAGTCCTCTTTCTGAGAAAATCCCCCAAAAAGTGTCCCCTACAAAAGAGTGAACTCCACGCTCTCCAAGAAAGCGCGGACACTCCTTAAAAATGCCTTCTCTTTAAAGACGCAGACGTTCCTTAATTGGCTTCGCTGTCCCTTCTCGCACATCCACGAAACCATAGATCTAACACCCCCTCAAAGAGATGCTTGAGAAAGAGAGTACTTTAGTCGTCGCCCTGCTCATCAAAATGGCGGGAATTGGAGGAAAATTATTACAATTCACTATTCTTAAAATGGCTACTGAACTTCACTCCTGATAAATATGGAAGCCCAGGTTACAGAAACCCATTACCTTCAGCTCTCGATGAATTGTTATGTTGCTAGAGTTGCTTCCAGGGACATTTTGGAACTCGATGGTGAGTGTTACAACCGAGGACAGGCGATTTTGTCCCACCACCCGCTTTAGCACTCGGCGGTCCCGCTCTGTCATTTTACTGGCCTACCAGGTCGTGATCACGCTGTCGTTACTCCTAGGCGTTTCCACTTCACAATAGCATCGCTTAGAGTTGTTCGAGCAGCTGCAGCAAAGCAGAAATTTCCCGAAATAATTTGTTGCTAAGATGGCATCCTATGACCGTCCTACGTTGAAATTCACTGAGCTCTGCCTTACAGCCCATTCTACTGTTCATGTTTGTCTATGATGTTTTCCAGGCCACGTGTGTCCTGTTATACCTGTATGGACCATGACTGTGACGCATATGAGCAGATTCAATGCTCAAGAGGGGTGTTCGGATACTTTTTAGCATATAGTGTATATATTAAGTTATTTTGGCAAGATTTTCATTCCACTGTGATAAGCCTATGTCCGAACATAAATACAATTTATAAGGTGTGTGAAGTGTACCTTTTCCATGAATATGGAATACTTTGTACAATATGGAGCACTAAATTCCCACGAAAGCACAAACTTTCGCTAGTACGAGCGTACACGACGGAAATTACATGTTCAATCAATATGCTCAGGTTTCGGAACACAGGCTACTGAAATTTTATACAGAAATGCTCTTAACGATAGAGAATAGTGAAATCGTAAAAATAAATAATGTCTCATTAATTTCAGTAGTAAAAACTTCAAATAATCCCACACAGGCAAGAGATTTTTATTACCTACATAGAATGTTAAACTGTTATGCAGTATTGAAGATGCCTTAGTAGTTTGAAAAATTCTGAATCCTGAGATATCATGTTACTAAGTTATTCTGAAATGCTTTCATGTTGCTTGAAAATTCTGAAATGCTTTCATGTTGCTTGAAAATTCTGAAATGCTTTCATGTTGCTTGAAAATTCTGAAATGCTTTCATGAATGGAAGCAACATGAAAGCATTTCTGAAATGCCTTCATGTTGCTTCCAGTTATTCTGAAATGCTTTCATGTTGCTTCCAGTTATTCTGAAATGCTTTCATGTTGCTTCCAGTTATTCTGAAATGCTTTCATGTTGCTTCCAGTTATTCTGAAATGCGTTCATGTTACTTTCTCAGCTGGTCAAAGAAAAAGGTCTGAGCACGTGCGTTTTTATTGTCATCTACGAGAACACGCATGAGATTCCTAAAGTAAAAATACAACGGCGTAAAAAAAAATATCTATTTTTGATATTGTTTCTCATGGCTCCTACTGTTTAAGTAGAAACCAAGGTCTTTAACAAAAGCTAAGTCACTGTAAGAAAAGCTTACTAGAAAACCGTCTCGTTTTAGTCTAGTAAAACGAGACTGTTTTCAGACCTTTTTGACGGTTTTCATTTTTTTTAGGTCTGGTTTTCGCATTAAGAAAAGTTTAATACGAAACCAGACCTTCATTTCGGCACTCGAGTTATTAACAATGTAATAAGGCTGGGTTTTTTAACAACTGTGACAAGCGAATAAAACAAATGATAATTAGATCTCAAAAAGTTAACTTTCTACATACAACATGAGCATTTTTAATATGCTACCGCAAAATGAAACACGAGTTTTCGTGAAATAGTCTGAAGAGCACACATGATGGAAAAACGGGAATGAAGAAGTATTCTTATGAAAATAAATAAATCACCTTAATCTGGACAACAAATGAAATGATACTCAGATCTTTAGAGGACGGGGTTATTCCTTTACTGCAATCCTCAGTTTTTAAATAAGTCCGAGTAAGTTGTTACTCTACAAGGCCCTGGGAAATGTATATTTGAAAATGTTAATGAACCAAGACTCTGATTAGCACAACCATATATCTCCTTCAGAATCAATCCATTTTATGTCGCAAGAACACTGTGAATCTCTTCATTTTTAATGGCTAAATTACGATATGGCATGAATCATCGGGTATTGATGACGATGCATGAAGTTGATTTAGGAGATTTTACTCTAAGGATATATCTCGGGAAACGTTATTTCCTTTCAGAAGTTATAACGAAGTAAATTTCTCCGTCATTTTTGTTCACGCCGAGGCTCGAACCCGGATCGCCTCATTCCGGAGGAATAAGTCACTCTACCAATTGAGCTACGCGGACGTTCGATCTGACTGCTATCTGCCTTTATGTCGTGCGCAGTATTTGTCATTTTCTTGTAGGACTTCCGTCCACAGTGAGTAGAGTTTAGGTCCCAGCCACCTACAGCGAGATCGCTTTTTGGGCAGGACACAGAAACGGAAGGAATTAGAGCAAGTCTAGCGACTTTGACAGAACAGTTTGTAGTGAGATTAGAGTACAGTAGATGGCGCCACCGTACAAGTACGATGTTGCACACAGAGGGGTGACCCATAGGAAAGGATACCCATTTAACCAGTGGGTCCAGCCTGGGGGCCATCACTTAAAGTGCTCGTCCGGTGCACGGCGGATATTCAGCGATTGTTAGTAAATCACACCATCTCTGAAAGATCAGCCCAGGTTCGAACCTGAGGATCTTACAATGATAGTCTGACTCGCTAACCACTAAGCCATCCGCGGCTCATATATCGTGCGCGTCCTGCTGGCCAGCCTTTATGTCGTGCGCGTCCTGCTGGCCAGGCATTTCACATCTCCCCCCCCTCAAGCAGGGCCTGGGGCATGGCCCACGGGTCAGCCGTGACCATGAATCGTTGCATGCATCCATCCGCTGTAGAATGTGCACTTGAGAACTCCCAGTCAATCTGGTGTGTGGAATGCAACGTCACACATTGTTATTTTTCGAAGCGCTGGAGAAGGGATTCTCTTATTTTTCCTATCTCGCGGCGTGGAAAGAACATCACATCATTGGGAGATTTTGAACTGTCGGGTCATCCGGAAAGTTCAGGCGCCATTATAACGAAATAAATTTCTCCGTCATTTTTGTCCACGCCGGGGCTCGAACCCGGATCCCCTCACTCCGAAATAAGTCACTCTACCAATTGAGCTACGCGGACGTTCGTTCTGACTGTTATCTGCCTTTATGTCGTGTGCGTCCTGCTGGCAGGCACGTCACATCTCCCCCCCCCGAAAGAGGACCGGGGCATAGCCCACGGGTCAGCCATGACCATGAATCGTTGCAGGCAGCCATCCGCTGTAGAACGAGCACTTGAGAACTCCCAGTCAATCTGGTGTGTGGAATGCAACGTTACACATTGTTATTTTTCGAAGCGCTGGAGAAGGGATTCTCTTATTTTTCCTATCTCGCGGCCTGGAAAGAACATCACATCATTGCGAGATTTTGAACTGCCGGGTCATCCGGAAAGTTCGGGCGCCATTATAACGAAGTAAATTTCTCCGTCAATTTTGTCCACGGCGGGGCTCGAATCCGGGTCCCCTCATTCCGGAATAAGTCACTCTACCAATTGAGCTACGCGGACGTTCGTTCTGACTGCTATCTGCCTTTATGTCGTGCGCGTCCTGCTGGCCAGGCACGTCACAAAGTCCATACGTTGCAGGCAATGAGGACTCATTTAACTGTCTGGTTCCCTGCGCAAATGTGGCCCTGTTGTCCCACAATATCCATCCATCGAGTACACCAGATGATGTCAGCAGTCGAAATTCGATAGATATGTGCGCTGGATACTCCTGAGCTATTTGGTGTATTTCATAGGTGTTCCATGTAAAGTATGAGCGGATCTTTGATTGAATCCAGCAATATGTTTTAACATTTACTTTGTACACTTTGGAAGCTGATCAACTACCAGAAAAAATACTAAAGCCAACTCACGCCAGCCAAATGTTTTTCTATAATTTGTGGTTTGATGATGGGTTGGTACTCTAATAGTCACGCAAAACTGACCGAAGATCATGACAGATATTTACATTAACAGCTTTAACTACGTAGTGCAAGAGTAGTAGCAAAAACATCGCATTTCTGGAGTTAAAATAGCTTCCTCTTCTTGTGCATCATTGCACACCAAAAACTTTTAACAAATTCTAGAACGAGTAAATTCTCAATTCGTGCTAAACCACCAAGTTCCTCAGATATTGTTTCTAGATGACATTAATTTTGTGAAAGTTATTTCGTAACTTCATCGCAATAGAACGCATCGTAAAGCATAATTGCGGTTGAAATGCTCTGAGTCAATTTTTAGTCTTGTGATATCGTGCATCCTTACAGAGAGGTATGTACTTTGTGCCATGCTAATAGCAGCAGCTGGAAGCAGTGATTGCAATTTTTTATAGAGGAGTTGCGCCTTCAGTACAGATTTGTGCATGTGACAATAGCTTACGATGTATACTGAAATGATCAAAAGTCATTACCTGTCACTGAAAAACTGTTACCAATCATGATCTAACATAAATCATCAAGAGAAGCAGTCAGTTAATCAGACCAAAGCAGGTACCAAAAATAGCTGGGAAGAAAGTATACATACCGGTATGTATGATTACGACCGCCCCGTTTAGAGAGTTGTGCCGCCCCGGTGGCGCAGTGGTCTAAGCGATGGCCTTTGATCATTCGTCCGAACGGGGTCCGGGTTCGAATCCCGGTGAGGCATGGATGGTGTGTTTGTCTTACGGCACTGGCTCTCTCCCTTCCCTGGAACAGTGACCCTAAATTAGGGACGGGCGACTGCTTATAGCCCATTGAGTTGCTCACGGTGGTCGTTAAACCTCCAAAAAAAAAAAAAAAAAAAAAAAAAAAATTAGAGAGTTGCCTGAGGCGTTGGTGGTCCCGGATGAATCACGGATAGTGCGCTTGTCTGTTGGTGCTGATTCTGTCCCTTCCCTGGAACCAGTGACCCCAATTTAGGAACGGAAAATTCCCTAAACTCCTTAGAGTTGCTCAAGGTGTTCATTAAACCCGAACCAAAACGTCATGACAATGTACTATCGTTAATATGCTAGAAGTAATGGTGAAAATAAATATGATCACAGTTATTCACTCGCGAGGTTTCCTGAATTAATAATTCAATCTCAATAATTTACCAATGAAAAATGACTTGACAGGTAGATGCGTACCTATCTTAAGAGAAATAAATATAATAATTAGTTGGCTTCTAACATGAATGTAATAATTGGTTGACTTCTGAAATGGGCCCGTGTTTGAGAGCCGGGTGACGCATGGCTGGTGAACTTGTCTTAGGACACTGGCTTTTCCCCTTTCCTGGAACTAGTGGTTCTAAGTTAGATACGGGCGACTGCTTACAGCTAATGGAGTTGCTCACGGTGGTCGTTAAATGCCGATTAAAAAAATAATAATAATTCATTCACAGAAAATTTTGCATGTAATTTTCTCTGATGTCAAGACACTTGCATACGCGATATTACATATTATCAAATATTTTAACCAGGAACACGGAAGCAGTTTCTTTCCTACTGTTTTCCTTTTTCAAGCTTTCAAAAGTTTACGGTTTCTTTCAAACATCCTACCCCTTCCGGAAGATTCCACGGGAAGAAATCTCACGGAAACGCCTATTAAGACTCTGATAGTAAAAGGTTTTTGAGCTAATCCCCCTCCCCCAAAAAATACTAGTTCTTAAAGTATCGTTAGACCCACTTAGCCACCCAGTTGGCACAGTGATCTAAGCGCCGGCTTCTGAGCATTCGTCCGAGATGGATCAGGGTTCGATCCCGGTGAGGCATGAATGTTCTGCTTGACTTATGGCACTGGTTCTCTCCCTTCCCTGGAACCAGTGACCCTACATTAGGGACGGGGGACTGCTTATATACCACCGAGTTGGTCACGGTGGTCGTTAAACTCCAAACAAACAAACAAACAGACAAAGAAACTAAAAATCCACTTTATAGTGTGTCATGTAGCCTACCCCATCTCTTTGAAGCTGGCCCGGTGGCGCAGTGGTTTAAGTGATGTCTTCTGATCATTCGTCCGGAAGGGGTCCGGGTTCGAATCCCGCTGAGGCATGGATGTTCTGCTTGTCTTACGGCACTGGCTCTCTCTCCCTTCTCTGGAACCACTGACCCTAAATTAGGGATGGGCGACTGCTTATAGCCCATTGAGTTGTTCACGGTGGTCGTTAAACCTCCAATAAAAAAAATATTTTGAAAGTGTTACAGGGCTTAGTATACTTCAGCGCGCCGCCCCGGTGGAGCAGTGGTCTAAAGCGCTGGCCTCTGATCATTCGTCCGTCTGGGGTCCGGGTTCGAATCCCGGTGAGGCATGGATGTTGTGTTTGTCTTACGGCACTGGCTCTCTCCCTTCCCTGGAACCAGTGACCCTAAATTAGGGACGGTCGACTGCTTATAGCCCATTGAGTTGCTCACGGTGGTCGTTAAACCTCCAATCAAAAAAAAAAAATATTTTGAAAGTGTTACAGGGCTTAGTATACTTCAGCGCCCTGTGTGAAGGGTTCGTTTGATGCTTTGCTTCCAGAGAGTTTTGTTTTTGGACCTTAACCCGTATTTTACTCGTCTTGAGCAAATAAATAAAATATAAATAAAATCGACTAAAGTTAAGCTTTGCTCTTGCAGTGAGGAAGATGTTTATTCAAATGTCATGGTGAATATCTCCAAGCATTTTCCATCATTTTCATTCTTTCATTATCTTATTAACACGTCGAATCTCCTTCTCTCGCCTGGTCAGTATTCTCTCTCTCTCTAATCATCAGCCCCATTGCTTACTACTTATCTCCGTTCACGCCGACCAGCCATGTATTCGCACCTCGCTCCTCCTCACTCCTTACCATTGAGCTTCCTGCAACCGAGTCCCACGTCCTCATGCTCAGAAAAAAAACCCAAAAAGTGTCCCCTGCAGAAGAGTGAAATCCACGGTTTCCAAGAAAGCTGATACTCTTTAAAAGTGCCTTCTCTCTGAAGACGCAGGTTTCTTAATTGGTTTAGCTGTCCCCTCTCGCACATCCACGAAACCATAAATCTAACACCCCCTTTGTTGCGATGCTGAGAAACATGAAAGTCGTGCCCACTGACCAACGCATCGAAAATGGCGGGAAAATGTGCTTGCAATTCGCTATCCTAAAATGGTTACTTAACTTCGCTTCTGATAAATATGAATGCCTAGGTTACAAAAGTAAGTTCACGTCAGTTTCACCGTTATCCCACTAATTCACAAACTCTCGTAAAAAACCAGGTTAGTTACCTGCGTTAAAAGCAGTGTAGAAGAAAATGAGGAATGTGTAGTTGCGCAGGGTAAAACTGTGACCCCTCCCCTCAAAAAATACTCTACTGTCCAAAACTTACGGAGGAAGCACATGTTAACCAGTCAAAATCGGAAAAGAGGTTTCACATCTGCAACTGGTATCAATGATAATATCAACAATAAAATGAAACTCACGGCATCAAAAATAATGAGTAATATATAATAAAGATCGAAAAAGAACAAATGTTCCTAAGAAGATACAGGCTCACCTTACATACAGTGACACTCCTCCATCAGTGCTGCATCTCCAGCACTACGGAACAGACGAATGTGGCGAACAATGACATAACTGCTGTACCGATGACCGGTGATTGCTCCTTGATCCATCACTTGTAGTTCGGTACGTCCATTGGACATGATAGAGGTCCATACTATGACACCGTGACCGCCATATCTGTTTCGTTCGATGGTTTTTCTGGCGTCATACGCAGTCCCACGTTCCCTCCAGATCAACTGCCGCTTAGAATCCGACGAAAGACTATAGCGACTTTCATCTGCGAACATTTCTTTTGCCCAGGAGTGGCAAGCCTATGTCAAGCGAAAAACATTTTGTTGGAAGCCGCTCCTTGTTTTTTTTAAATTACCCCCATAATAAATAAATATGTATATAATTATTATCATTTCTGCCAACTAAAGCAGCTGTTACTACGACATATTTTCCACTTTTGAATGTCGGGGACAGCTTAGAGAATTTCAGTTAGTTCTGAGGAATAGGATTTGTTTCTCAGCTTAATGCGTCTTCGGAGGGAAGTACTTCAAAAGAGAGACTCCAGCTAGGCAGCGAGAAGATGAAAGCTATCTAGGTTCTTCTAAGAAGGATCGCGAAATGATTTTCTCTGGCTGTAACTCGAAAGGACATCAGTGCGCAAGCAAATAACATAGCGTTCAACGAGCAATGTAGCACGCCCTATCACCTCTTTCTTCGGTCCAGGAGGGAGGGGGATCTTCTGCCTTATCCGCTCTCTTTTTGAGCGCTGACGAGAGCAGAGAGAAATATTTAGAGAAGACTTCTCACGCTGCTTTGCGCCAGATGGGCGATTGCGAGAACATGTGACGTCGTATGACACGTTTTGAAACCCTTGTAGACCCAGTTTACACATAATTGGGAATAATAGAAGTAAACGCATAGTAGCTTATACTTTTTGTCTGTTGTTTGTGAGTGAACAGCCGATAGTTAATAAATGTTAATCTACTGTTCATAATTACCATGGGCATCAGAGAGTTAGATTACCGCTAATATGGACCCACACTCTCATAAAGGTTCGCCACCCCTGTCTTGGCAAATTGATGTGAAGACCAGTCAACGTGAGACATACACCACTGCTGGCGGGCTGTACGATGAGCCCTAGACAGCGGTGTAGTAGAGAGCGTAATGGTTTCCGGGCGAATAGATTTGCTGCATTAAAACGTCTTGACTCGGTTTCGCACCAAATCCGCACACCTGTGCTTGGTTGAAGACAATTTGCCAACTGATACGCAGTTTTCCTTCTCCGTATTGCCATTATGGCCAGGTAATGGTGAACCGCTGGCTCATACAGCTGGGACCACCTCCAACAAAATATCTGGCAGCTGCTCTGTGTCTCTGTAACGCTGACCAAAGCAGCAAAAGTGATGTGTGCTACTCCAAACTTTCTGGCGACATCGATCACAGTCCGGCTTTCTTCCAGCTTGCCGATGATTGGCCTCAAGTGATATCCTCCATATGATGTCTGCGAGACATCCTTTTCTTACCTCAGACGCGCTGTTTCTCGCTCCGTCCCTGAAACACGTGAAAAGGGGGATTAACTCATGTGAGACAGGATTCGGTCGCCTGCCTATATACAGCTTCGGCAGATGCAACGTGCTCACAGCAAATTAGCATACGGTAAGCGCATCATGGAATGTCTTCATACGTCACAAAGCATATCCTCACATGTGAAAACGTTTCATAAATAAATCACGTCATGTCCTGAATGTCAGGGTTTAAAGACAACAAATTTTGCAAACCATTGACAATAGGCCACTTTTTCTATAGGTCACGAGGACGGATTTCTTGGGCAACAGGAACACGATGCTGATGAATGCTTCTTAGCCCTTGCGTCTGATTAATGCTGTTAATGACAGACGAAGTAATGACATCGTAGGGGTAATGTGCATGGCATGTTCTGAACTGTGTAAGCGATCAATGCAGAGCTCGTTCAGTTTTCTCCAGTTTTCAGAATATCTTGAGTACAATGCTGTCCGAAACTGTTTCTGAAAACCTCCTGACATCATAGTACAAGCGTACGGAAATAAAACATGATATTCATTATTTTATATTTCCCCGAGCAATACCAGAAATCAACGTCCGAAAGGAAATGGCGGGGACCTACCTACCGTTACTTTTGCTAATTTCGGAACACATCTGCACAGTTAGGTGGGAAACCCGTTTTTTACATCTTGCTAATTAATTCTTCTCTACTTTCACAAAGGTACACACCTGTTTGCAGAGTTTTGCGTTTATCGGAAAATTATTGTGTGCTATGTACATGTACATTACTTACTAATTCGAGTGGAACAACCTGCAAACTAATTACCCAATATTCAATTTATCAGCTTTCCGTTAAGGTAATTCAGACCTTCCATTTACTTTATTTCTTTAACAGTCAGTTAATTCACTGAGAGTCAACTGTTATAATAAACATTTACAAACAAAGCGGGCTTTAAAAGAAACGTTAAAGAATTTTTTTCAGTATGACTTTCGGGTGTTTCATTCAAAATAAGTAAAAACTTCAGTATTTTACTAAAGAGAACAACTGCATTGTTAAACCCAAAGGCTAGGTATGAAATGAAGCTGTGCTGTTATTGTCACAAGCATTTCCACAAAGACCGGGCATAATAGGATTGCTTTTGCTGTAATAGTGAGGAAAAAAGACGCAGATTATAAATACAGTATAAGACTGACAGCTGCCATAATTGCTAATACAAAATTTTGCGTTCCCGCTTCTTGTGTTATTGGATATTTTTCATAAAAAGGCCCGACGTATTTTATGGGAACCGTTTTTTTCAACAAATATTGTTCAGATAGTATTTTGTTCATGAGTTTCGGGTTAATGAAAATATTTTAATATGTTTAAGCGTACAAGAGACGACTTTGTGTCCCTTTTACTCGTGCCTAGAGCCCTATAGCCAAATATGGTTATTGTAATAAAATTTCAATAAACAAAGAAATATTCAAACGTTGCCTTCTTATTCCATCATTGGCAATTATTTTGCCGTATTTTGAAATGCTTTATCACACCTAATTAGCAAAGATATGAAAAATGGAATGTTACTTGAAATAACGAAAATGGCTGAAAAAAACATGTAACATTTTACTATAAAAAGGCTGTAATGTACGAGCATTGTTACATTTTTGCAGATGCAGAACTTATGAAAACATATCACTTTTATTGTTTTCAAACCTTCGCGTTTGCAAAACTAATTGCAACTTGTGCTAACTTGGAAACAGTTTTTATTGAAAAGAACTTCGTACAGATTTATAGTTGTTCTCTAAACAAAGAAGAGCGATAACAAAATGATATCCTTATTATAGATTCAAAGTCGTTCTCCAAGTCTTCCTACTATTGGTAACGTAGTATTAACTGTTGTAAAAAAGTTGTGTGTTCCTAAACCTTATTAATGTTATGTGTGTGTTTGATTATTATAATGAACAATTGCATCTGAATACCAATTGAATATTATGCTTATTTATAATAAAAGTATTTTTTTCAGTCATATAAATGGATTTGTGATGGTTTTGTTTTTAGTTGTCTTTTTACGTCACTTGAAAATGGAATGGTTCTGATAAATGCTGGTTCTTCCAAATTTAAGGTCTGCCAAAGTCTGTATATGTATGTGTCATTCTGCTCGGCGTTTGTAGAAAGGCAAATCATATACGAAATTATATAAACAGTTCCTTTCGCTTCCTTCTGCATAGTTAACTTTTTTAAGTTCAGAAATATGCAAATATCTGGTAAGATGACTGAAAGGTGTTGATTAACTTGAAATTGTTCTACAATTATTTTATTTGCGATTTTTGTGTTATTATCATTATTCCATTATTTAGTGGTGAGTTATTTAGTTTTTTTAACTTCAGTAATCTTAGTTTTACTGTATTTTTATACAGGTAAAAAACTGTTATCTGCAAATTATAAACAGAGATTTTCAGTCCGTTATTCTAACGTTAACTGTTCTTAATATAACAGTTTCAGGTAGGTAAATATATTATTATAATGGTCCTGGTATTTCCTCTTTCATATATTTGAAGATTTATAGAACATATTCAGAAATGTCCACACGTGTTTATAAGCATATCTTCGAATGAGGTTTTCTTCAGAGCACTGCATGCTACTCAGATTATCCGATATTAAATGATCGTTTATGCATTTACGTAACATTTATATTGATTTTTTCTGGAATATACTTTAGAACTTTTAGCATCCCACTTACTATGCAGGACATCTCACTTACATGTACCAATGATCGGAGTTATTGAAAATAAAATCACAATATATCTTTCAGGAAAATCAGTGTGATTATTTCTTATTACATGGTCCAGTCACATTATTGTGACCACCAGCTAATATCCAGAGTAACCGCCGTGTGCAGCGTGGACAGCAGCTAGACGGGCTGAGAGTGACTCAATAAGATACTGGAAGGTGTTCACAGGTATTTGAAGCCATGCTGACTGCAGTGCATCCGACACCTGCCGGAGGGTGTATGGTGGAGGATCTGTAGAGCGAACAACACGATAGAGGTGGTCCTATAGCTGCTCAACTGGATTTAAGTCTGGAGACCAGGAAAGTACTTTGAAGTCTTTATCGTGCTCTTCCAACCACTCTCGGACATTTCTAGCTGTGTGACACGTCGCACTGTCGTGCTGGAACATCCCATCCGCACAAGGCGAGACATTCAGCATGTATGGGTGTACGTGGTCTGCAAGGATGGATTCATAAGGAATTCGGTCCATAGTACCTTCCACAGGTATGAGAGGACCCAGGGAATGCCGCGAAAACATTCCCCAGAACATAACGCTGCCCCCACCAGCTTATGTTTTTCCACCAATGGTTGAAGAGTGTTTGTTCTCCGATGTTTCTCGCTTTATACACCAACGTCCATCCGTTCGATGAAGCAGAAAACGCGACTCATCGTCCAATTTCCGATAAGGTCCAATTTCCGATACTGCCGTGCAAATGTAAGCCTTTTCTGCCGATGCACCTTCGTTAACATAGGTGCAGAGACCATCTGTCAGCATCAGAGCCTCATACGCAACAGGGTTCGCTGAACTGTCGTTTTAGACACACTTCAGGTAACCTCCTGGTTCATTCGGCCAGTGAGTTGCTCCACTGTAGCGTGTCGATCTGCCCTCACGCACCTTCGAAGTCGACATTCACCTCTCACATCAGTGGCACGTGGTGCTCCGCAGTTTCCACGTCGCTTATTCGCAATGGTGCCATTTCTCCAATCACGATATACTTTAACCTCATCAACACGCGAACAGTTCACAAACTGCGCTGTTTCAGAAATACTGCCACCCTTGGCCCGAAAGCCGGTAATCAGCCTTTTTTAAAAATCTGATAAATCGCTCCTTTTATTTATGACAGCGACGAGTGATATGTTTTCAGAATGCCTGCAGCACACCTTACATTACCTCCAAGTCTACTTGCCTACGCGCTGTTGACGTCAAAAGTAAGAGGTGGTCACAATAATGTGACTCGACTTTGCATTTGCTTCCGTAAAATTGTATATAATTCGTTAACAACAGCTAAACTAAATAAAGCGTGAACTTACCTATAAAATATTTTCAGTCAAACTTATATATACAGAAGATGTTAATGAGATTTTGGACTATTCTTCAGATGCCATTCAAAGACCGGCTAAGTTTTGTTCAGCTGTCACCTACCTTAGTGTCACGTATTAAATCCAGAACAATAAAAGAATAAAAAAATAAAAGTTTCACCGATAGTTGCATTAGTTTCTGTTTTATTAAGATTAAGTGCTGCTGTCTACAAAGTTACAACATTTTTCTTATCGTGCATTAAAATTCATTATATCAGTCCTAACAGCTTTGTCAGCTATCTTTGGTGTGATCAAGACTGATGCAATAAAATTTAAATATTTCTTTAGTTTATAAATCCCCACTGAGCATCTTTTGTGTTTCGGCCAAAATGCATTGCGCATTTCGAAAAGGGAGCAAAAAATTGTTTTGAAGAAAGAAGAAAAATTACCTTGAAAATAAAGGTAGAAAAATTGCGTTTGTTGTCTTGGATCCCGTTCTATTTGTTTCTTTTGTGTGTGTTTTGTTTCTACTTTTTTTAATTATGTCTTCAATTTTGTAGTGAAAACTAAATTCCCAAGTGTTTCCTGTTAAGTTTTGAGTCAAAATTTGCATTTGCATTTTGTAGGTTTTCTTATTGTTTTTTTTATTTTTGCCCATATGTTTACCACTCAACAGAATTTTACTTTTTAAATCCAGTGAGAAATAGGCCACTGAAATTTAGCTTTTATATGTAACTGTAAAAATCAAAATGCCCGTGCCTGTGAAACATAGTTTGTTGTTTAATATTTTGTAAGACCACAGAACTTGGTTTTATATGCAGTTTGTTCGAGTGCGTTGTACTTTTACGATGTTAAATGAGGCATTTATTACCACTTCTAATAGAACTTTGCCATTATATAAGAGTTTTTTGGCCGTTTAAAGGGAATTTGATATTCTTTTGATTAAAAAGATTGCATACTTTATATTCCTTCAAAATTATCTTTAAAATATTTTATTGGAGGCTAAAGTTATCTAAATAGACTTGTGTTGGAAAGTGTTCTTTTCCCCTGTTGCCATAAAATATATATAATATTTATTAATAACACACCTTTCATTTCGACGTTTAGCTCAGTTTGAAAAGCTCAAGAAATTTCCAGAAATCTAGACTCGGAAAAAAATTAAAAAGCTTTGAATCCTTAAAATCTGACGTGAAAGGTAACAACGCTGTAAAGTTGAAGAACTAATCTAGAAAACAATGATTTTTAGAAAACTGATATTCGACTTTATAGTGCATAATTATTAAAGATTTAGAAAAGGCTGAAACGTATTTAAAGAAAGTGGCAGAACACGGGAAGTTACTAATAATTGCCAGATAGCTATCAGGAAACTCGCGAGTTCTCTGGAGAAAAAGATGCTTTTGTTTATATGCATTTGTTTAACTTTACCTACTTCTTGATAAAAAAGTGTGTAAATCTTTTATCAAAAAGTACGATATGATGACTTGAGTTAAAGTTTCTGCGACCTCAGTACTATATTATACATATACACTTGAACGTTCATGAAGTAATGTGATACCATCAGAATGTGGTATGTTATCAACTCAAAGCAGCCGGTAGAAACACCGCGGCAAATGATGATCTGCAACAAATACAAGGTATTTTTATTATGGCGGCCTCGTCGTCCAAGACTGTTATCACAAACTTAAAAAAATTATCACCTCTGGTGTGATTCACGGACGAAGATGCTGGAACTTTTGAGAGATGCGCTGTTTCATGGTTAATGACATTACTCGATCGTGTTTGATTGAGCCTAGGTGTTGTTGCAATTTTTACTCCTCACGCATGGGTTATCTTCACAGATGTTCACATACTTGGGAAGTTACAGTGAATGATTCATTTTACAACACTACTGCGAATATTAACGTTCATGCACGGGCCTTACTGATCGACGCTCGAATTTCAGTATTTTAAACAAGGTAAAGAAAGCTTACCATTTCGACATAAAGACAACACTGTGAGGATATTCCAAAATGAAACAAACGATTGCTATGCTTGTTTCGAGATTAACCAGTATTTATAAAATGATTCAATTAAGCATAAACAGCACTTTGGAACAACTAGAGTTTTAGAGAGTAGCATGATTATAGTCTGTGTGATGTTACGAATTTCCCCTCTCTCATCTGTTCTATGAATGTGTAATACCCGTTTCATCCTGTGAGTGGTGTTCATCCACTTCTCTCGTATGATCCTAAAGTGATAAACTTTGCAAATCAATCACATTTTTGTAAACGGTGAAGCCTTTGTTGAAAGCTTCCAATACAGAGAAAATATTCTAAAGTGTTTAAAAGTAAATCACTGCAATAACGGTGTGTGATGATTCATTACTCCATCGAAAGAGTTAAAGAACTTACCCTTAGAATAACATTCATAGCAACTGTTTTTTATTTAAATTTATGCATCGTTTTCTACGGTGCGTCATGCCAGTTTGCCATTGTCGCTAAGAACTAGTTAAATTACCACAACATTTCAACCCCACATTTGCTTGCATCTTAGTAATCTGAAAGATGATAAGTGACAAAAATATCTAGGCTTTGAACAGGTCTTCTAATAAAACAAATCACTCGGAATGGTTAAAATGTCATCAATGAACTGTGTGTTTTAGGTTCCTTAAGTGGAATTGAAATAAATATTTATCACAATTGCAGTTATCGAAAAAGAAATAACTAACAGGGTGACGACTATAAGCTAAAATTGTAAGAGAGAGTTAATGATTTGACATCTGAACAGTATTATTGGAAAACTTTTGGGAACGTATGCAGTACTCTCAAAACAGTAATGTGCGTGAAAGAGGGAAGTCTTACATAGGAAACGAAATTAATTATTCAAAAAATAGGAACTACTTTGCGTGGGGAAGAAACCTATATAGGTCGTTAAATAACTGTTTCATTATTTGCAAATTGTCTTGATAGGAAAACGTTTTACTATACAATTGGCATAAAGCTGCCATTTAACATTTGTTTTATTTATAAATTATTTCAGTAGAAACAGGATACTTCGTTTTACTTTATTTTAAATCCACATTTTCTTTTAATTAATATATTTTGAATGTTTACAAAAATATCTTACATATTTAAATTGTTTGAATGTTTACAAAATATCTTACCGTCAATAGTGTAGTAGATTTTACCAAATTTTCTGCTAAACTCTTGTTCCTAAACTTTTTTATTATTTTCAAGTAATTTTAGTCTTTAAGGTATCATACATTTCCTCAGTAATATGCCCTAAAACTTGCTTCTAACGCTTGCTTTATTGATCCGAAAATATCTTAGGTATGGTGACATTCTTTTTGCAGTAATTTGCACTAAGATTTCTTCCATACTTCCTAGATTCATCAACTGCATTTATTTTTGAGAAAAGGCGCCCTTGACGAAGAAAACGAAATAACTCAAAGTTCAGATCCTCGTTTTCACGAAGCAGATTCTATAATTAAAATGAAGACAAAAATATGAAGCATGATATGATATGAAGCATGCATTCTTCAGAATTACTGACAGCTTAGCGATAGTTGATCAGTTTCTTCTGTCCTTATGCTACTGGAATGGTATGTTTTAAGGAATGTAAATATATTTCTTTGGTTCGTCGTATTTTAAAAAAATATCTATGTCTTCCTTTCGTGCAGAGATTCTCTCGGACTTACGTAGGCAATAATATGCATCTTTTCCTCTCTGTTATGATAAAATAATGACCAATTCTGAATCACTTTGAAAGAACAGTGCCCTTTAAATATAGAAACATGAGTGTTATTTCCATTAGTTTATTCCTTTTTCATATCAAGTAGCATATAAATATTAGTTAGCAATTTCACATCGGGTTTTTTCTATATGTAGCATATTTTGAATTCAGGGTATTAAAATGAAACATGAACTTTTTTTCATTTTTATTTTATGGTATTTGAGGCATTGGAGGTCATTAAAATATTTCTTATTTTGATGATTTTGAAACACTGTAGCTCAGTATTTCCATTTAAAAATATGATAACTGAATAGTTTTATTTCAGTTCAATGAATATATCGGCATCTTTAAAAGCAATGTTTTTTATTGTGTTTTTCTCCTGCACAGTGTTATTTTAAACTACACTGAACTAAAATTTTAGTCGAGATGGATACCTCCAAAATGCACTAGTATTGAATGAAAGGTAAGTTTAGGAAGAACAGTTCATCATACACCAAATGATTTTAATTTGTGTATGAGTTATTTAGTGCAAGACAGGTCAGAGGTATGTATTAGCTAATTTTTAAAGCTTTTTTTAATCCGAAACAGCCCTGCATTCCATTGTAATATGCCGTTCTTCCAGAGTAAGTCCTTCAGGTTCTTGGCTTAAAAAATTTTAGTTTATTTTCTGAAAAATTTCACTCTTTCCTCTCACTTTGGATACTATTCTGTGTATCTGTTGCTTTCTTCTACTTTGTTTAAACAGGTCTTGAAAGTCAGGGGTCATCAAGTCCTAAGTTACTTTTTTGAGAAACGTGTTAGCCTTGCAGAAATGAAAATTTGATGATTCGCAAAGAGTGATCACCTGAAATGCTTTCGATGCTAAATTCTGGTGCTTCCCCTTGATTATTAAGACTAATCATGGCCGACTAGTGAAAGCTTAGGGATTGGTTAATAGAGTATTTATCACCTCTTTGTGGGTAGAATACCGAGCAAAAGTATGCTTTTCATGGTAAGGCATACAGATATACTGCTCAACTGCTCACTATTGAGCTTCCTTTATATTACCAACAAAACAGTTTTCTGACAGGTAAGTTGAAAGGGTTTCATGAACCTCTTCTTTCCTTTTATATTAATTTACCAAACTATAGGTTTATTCAATTTGTTATACTGTTTAACAGCATTTTTCTATGGCGAAATCCGATATACTTCTAATTAGCCAGGCTATTTTTCTGATCCAATATTCAGCTATGATATCTGTAGTTTAACCCGAGCTCAAAAGTTATAAAATGTAGCTGTCGTTTATTAGAACATAGGTGATGGGTATGTAAACATGCGTTTTACTGTTAGACTACGAACGAACTAACTATGAATTAAATTCGCTTCATTGTGCTTTTTTCGGCTTTAATATAGTATTACGATAAAAATCTCTTTTCAAGTTTTAAGGGGTAGATATTTTTTAAATGCAATATTTCGCGCTATTAAATGTAAAAGTTTGAATTCTTATTCATTTACAAACATCTTCGGAATTGTATTGTTTTACATACTGCCAAAAATGATATTAAAAAATGCACCTTAATTAACTGTAATTTGTTCATTTATTTAGAAAAACTATATCTGCGATGTTGGAAAAGCATTGTCTTAACATCATCAAAAGCTCAGGCTGGATTTGAGTGTTTAAATTTTCTTTGAAACCAAACGCCTATCTGAAGTATTTTTATTAAACTCTGTCCATTCCTAAAAGAGGTTTACGGGGGAAATTTAGTTGCAGAATATTTTATTTCTTGTGTGAAGTTTTTCATTGACAGAAAATGTAAAGCACCTTTAGCTGATAAGATGTTCAATTGAAAATTGTAAACCAGTTGAAAATGTTCTTTCTGTTTTTAATTTTGGTTTCACTTAGCGTTGCACTCAAGACTTAACTGGTTGAAACATGTGCCTTACTATGGCATATGAAGGTGGTTCGACCTAAAATCTGTGCCTTATGTTTTCCAGTGGTAAAACTTCTTTACATATTTTCTTCGCAATTAATGTATTCCCAAGGATGAAAATTTGCGCATCGATAAATCTAACTTTAAGTTATAGCATGGGATACTTAATACGTGATAAAACATAACCATAATCAAGCAATCCAACATTTGTTTGTTTACTGACGTCATCAATGTACAGGTCGCGCCGTCTATTAACAGGGCTGAACGTTACTCAAAGAAAAATGAATAATTTTTAATATAATTATGGTTATGATTTAGCAAGTATTAAGTTATACCATGCTACAACTTAAAGTTAGTTTTATCGATGTGCAAATTTTTATCCTTGGGAATACATTAATTGCGAAGAAAATATGTAAAGAAATTTTACCATGACAAACATAAGGCAGAGATTTTAGGTGGAACCACCTTAAAACTCATTCTGATTGATTTTATAGTTATCTTTAAAGTGACTAAGCGATATAGGAATTTCCTTAAAGCCACCCTTGTCGTTGAATTAATTATTTTGATCTTTAAATTGGCTAAAGCCGGTTTTCTAACGGTGCATTACCAATTCATTATTGGGAAGCACCTGTTTGGTTTTGTTGTTGAGGGAAATCTACTTTTTGTGTTTTTTACAAGCTTCCATACGTTCAGAGCAGTTTACCGAAACTAAGTTAAAGACATTTTAGTTGCACGTTTTTGAACTGCCATACATATAAACTATATGCTACACAATATTATGTGTGATGTTTCAGAATATTCATAAGAAATGTTTCGTATCCTGTAATTTGACTTTACAGATACCTTGTTATCATAACACAAATCACAAATTTTGATGAAAATAGTCATTCTTCCATACACAAGGATGGAAACGTTTACTTCTTTGAAAGTCTCTCATACTATTAATTCAAAAGGTTAATCTTTTTTATAAAATTTAGTGCCCCAAATTTTAAAATCGTATGCAATTAATTTTTTTTTTAATTTCACTTACTACACCACAGGAAAAACGTGCTGTTGGCTAGCTATAAATTTAAAGCTGAGCAAGTAATATTTATATTATTTCCCAACTAAAACATCTGGCTTATATCTGGATTGTACTTGTGTTTGAGGGGCATGGCTCTCGATTCTTTCTACATAGCATAGCATAAGGTTTGTATCCCAGTTACGTTTCATACACAATTATTCTTGAAATCCTCAGCGTGTATTATACGTCCTCGTAGAACGGCACTGGGGTGTTTCATGGCTAACGCATTTCAGTACTGAAAAACAATAACAACAAAAACTCGTCAGAAACTAAGAATTCTTCCATACTTTTCAGCCCTTTAACTTTCATGTACTACGGAAGTTCGCAAACTTCCCTTCTACCTACTAATATATTTTCTAGTCATTCGTTTGACAATCTCTTGGTTAGTTATTGAAGTAATAAAACACGTTTTATGTTATATTAAGCAAATTTTATGATTTAACATAGCTTTTCAAAAGAACTGACGCGAAACATCCTTTGATGGATTAATATTTATGTTGATAGGTTCCTCTTCGGCCTTCCTGTAATAGATAAATATTCTCTTAATTTACCATCAATCGAACATCTGGTTACAATATTGTGCGCTATCTTTTGCCGTTAATAATGTTTCTTTTCTCATGAAAATAATTAAACTATGTGAGGGTTAGTCAAATATTTACAATGGAAATGTATGAAATCAAATTAACCCAACAACACTGCAAGACTCTCCAATGTCTTGTTATTTTTAACACTAATGATCTGGCATCGCATAAGATCTTTTCCATCCTTCAGATAGAAAAATGGTTTTTGGCCAGACAGCATACACTGATTGCAACAGCTGTTAATCCTTTTCAAAAATCTCATTCCATTCGTACTCACTCCGTTGTATCAAAACAGTGCCGCAGTACTATGATGACAGTTTTCGTTAAGTTTCAACATTTCTTACACTTTCAGTTCAAAAACTAGAATCATTATATGTTGCCTTTCGTTTGTGCAAGTATCTCGCATTTGACCGAAGGGCCGTTTCACCGAAGGAGCTTTTCATTTTAAAAAAAATCTCTTCACCAAAAGATCATTTCACCTACACATCATTTTATCTAATTGTTTATTTTAAGGAAACATTTTAAAGTACCGCGTGATCATTTGACCTGATCATCACTTATTAACTATCTTACTACAGTCTTTTGAAAGAGTTCACACCACTGAACTTAAAAAGGTTCCAAACAGAACTTATGCTTCTGAATTACAATCTCTCAATTAGTTCCCACCTTAATCCACGAAATTACCAGTTAGCACTTCCTTTACAATTTCAAATTGGGTAACAGAATTTAGTGAAACTACATGTCTGGAATGATACAAATATTTCAGCTCTCGTCAATGTCTTTGCAAGGATATAGCTGATAGAAGTTGCGGTCAACCGGTTAATTATATCGCAACAGTATGAAGGCCTTTGGTACATTCATAATTTCCGAAAATACTATATCTGGAATATTTAATAAACTGTGGATTTCTTATAAAAAGATGCGACCGCAAAGGCTTTGCATAATAAGCTATATGCTGGGTCCTTTCGTAATTTTAGTTTCAGGATAGTAAATCTTTACTATCTAGAATAATAGCAATATAGGGGTGCAAAGTAACTGGAATACTAGCAAAATATTTCGTTATCTCTCCCTATTTTAATGAATTAAACTTTTTTGGCAGAACACAAAAGCTCAATAGTCTATTTTAGTAATCATAAAATTGCCCCCTTTTGGCTGAGTGATCTGAGGCACTGGTGGTTTCTAGCCATTCCTTCGTGTAGGCACGGGCTCTAGTGCTGAATATGGCATGGGTGATGAGTTGGTCTTACGGTACTGGGCCTCTCCCCTCCCTGAAACCAGTAGTTTTCAATTACGACGGGAGATTGCTTATAGCCCTATAGGTGCCCACGGTGGTCGTTAAACCACGAAACAAAACAAAAATACAAATTTTTCGATACATTGACCCTTTGGTTAAATGATCTTTCGATTAATTTAACTTTTAGATGAATTAACCCTCCAATGAAATAAATGTACGGCTTAATAACATGATCTGTCGGTGTAGTGAAGAATTCAGTAAAGTGAAATTTTCGGTAACACAACTCTTCGGTAAAGTTATCATCTCAATGAAATGGGATTTTGATACAAATGATCTTTTCTGTGAGGTGGTCCTTCAGGAAATAAACTGCACTCATGAAGGGCATGTAATAAGCGGAGCGACTGTATTTTTCCTACTAGTGGTTACAGACATCTGCCTGGTAGGTTACACCGCTTCTAGCGTGCATATTTATCTGTTTGGAAAATATAGCGGAAACTAAAAAAGATTTCCTCAAAGATTGTGTAAGAGAACGTCGCTCTTCCGAAGAACATGTGTTGAAAAAAACGATGCACATATAGTTCGGGGCCTCGCCATAAACCATTTTTTGGAAGGCACACAAAAACTTATGAGACTCTCAGATAATTGTATTAAAAACCAAGGGATCTGTGCTGAAAAATGACACTGGTAAGTTCCAAAATGACGTTACCGAAATTTTAATAAATATTGGGTGTGTGCATAAGTTCTGCTCGTTTTCGTAGGCTACAAAGAAAGGAGGAGAACACAACAAATAACGTACCTAGGATTTCACATAATTGCCATCATTCTATATGACCTCTTGTCATCTGTCTATGAGTAGGTGAATCCCACGCCGGAAACACTCCTGTGTTTTAGAGTAAAAAAAAAGTCATGTAATTCCGTTTTCACATCGCCCACATCATTGAAGGTTTGGAGAGCGAAGGCGTTCTGTAATGATCGAAAAAGGTGGTAGTCCGTATGTGCCAGGTCAGGGGAATACGCCGGGTGAGTAACACTAGCGTTATCATGATGAAGGATCCTTCCTTTGCGATTGACGAGTACTGGCCGCTTCTATGTCAGTTCTCGTTCTCGCAATCTGTCCAACTGTTGACAGTAGAGGTCAGAGTTTATCGTTTGGTTAGGTGCCAATACCTCCCAGTGGATTATTTCCTGGACATCCCACCAAAAACTCAGAAAACCCTTTTTGGGATGCAGTCCTCCTTTTGAGGTCGATGGAGCAGGCTCTACACCTTGGCACACAGTTCGTCGACGCTTTACATTACGGTACAGTACCCATTTCTCATCACCCGTTACAATTCGTTCCAAAAACGGTTCATTTCTGTAACGAGAAAGCAAAGAAACACAAGTACGGAATCTCTCCTCTCGTTGCTTTGCAGAAAGCTGGTACGGAACCCAGTTATCGAACTTGGTGATGAACCCAAGCGCATGCATCCGTCTTTCGACTGTTCTTCTGTGTACTGACAACGTTTCCGCTACTTCCTGAACGGTTGGATGTAGGTCATTTGTTATAGCTTGATCCACATCTTCGTCAGAAGCCACGGATGGACGTCCAGGACGTGGTTGATCTTTACAGCTTTTGTCTCCGTCCCGGAATTTCTGAAACCAACGACGACATGTGCTATCATCAACTGCATCCTCCCCATACACTTGACAGCTGTTGAGGCAAGCCGCGGCTGCAGAACTGCCCTTACCGAACTCGGACAGTAAACAATGTCTAATGTGCTCCTTATCACATGCCATGTTACGCCGTCCGTGATTTCCGTTACGAATGACTAACTCGGACAACCCTAGTGTCTTTATATGCTCTACTGCTTCACGCTTTATTGGCCGAAAATTCGGCATCGCAGCATCGTCTGTGACGTAACTACTCCGATCGCAATTTGCATCTATTACAAAAACGGGTAGAACTTTTGCACACACCCAATACATTGCTGATACTTTTTGACTTCCGTTCATTCTATCAGTAAACATCAGTAGTCCTTCTTTGACATGAAAAATCATATTTTCATAGTCAACGTGTGTTGAGATCATGTTAAGCTGATTAGGAAATAAAGCCCCGATATATTGGTCACTTATCGTTAACTATTGAAAATGTATCTCTTCTAGAATTCAATTTTGATATAGTGACCCTCTGCACAGAACTTACTGATATTTTATAGGTAAGATTGTTTTCATAAAATGATATATGTTCTCTACGTATAATACATAAATATATGCCGACCCCAAAGCACCATCCAGATTTTGGGAAAGGAAGATATAAATTCCAAAAATGTAAGGTCAAAGTAGGGAAATAATACGAATAAGAAAGGGCAAAAATGTGCCAGTGTGGTTATAGATGGGACTGTATATTACAGTATAAATTAGGTTGGTACGTAATTTTATGCGATAGCTGAAAACTGCTTTTCTTCTTCAAAGTTAGTGAATTCAAGTTTTTGTGCTGTGTCATATAAATGCGCAAATCATTAATGCGTATTTTTAACAGCATCCGGTAATTTTAGATCCTGCTGTTGCATTTTTGTGAAAAAAATAGAATAAATGATAATACAGTAGAACCCGCTTACAACGAGCCCGGATTTTTTTTTCTTATATATTGGAGGTTTAACGACCGCCGTGAGCAACTCAATGAGCTAAAATCAGTCCCGCGTCCCTAATTTAGGGCCACTGGTTCCAGGGACGGGAGAGAGCCAGTGCCGTAAGACAAACACAACATCCATGCCTCACGGGATTCGAACCCGGACCCCTTTCGGACGAATGATCAGAAGCCATCGCTTAGACTACTGCGCCACAGGGGCGGTGAGCCCGTATTCAACGAGCAAAACAGAAACCTTTGTTTGATGTAATACAGTATTAATTCAAAGCTAATTTCATCGTTTTCAACGAACAGAATGTAATGAAATCCCTGGATCTAATGACGAAGACAATATCCCAGATGATCAATTTTAACAAGCGAAGTAAAAAAAGTTAGTGAAATTCCATATTTAACGAGGCCTAGAGAAAACCTGCTGCTCAATGTCCTGTAATAAAGGATAGAAATAGTGGCATACAGGAAAAAATTGCAAAAGCGCAGTGGGATCTATGTGTTCCAGTAGAAGAATGTTGATAGAACAGGAATGGAAGGGTAGTGCATGAAATGCTTAAAATGCGAATTGTGAAAAAGATTCTCCGCCATCCACTCCCAAGCGCCATGTCTTGGGAGTATCGCGTCAGCAGCGTTGAAAATAGGCGCCCTGCTCCTAGGCAAAAAAGTGGATGGGTGGGGTTCACTCACATGTGTTGTGTGAATTTCTGGGCGATGATTGCAGAAAGGAATGCGGGAGTAATGGAATGGGAATGTGGCCCGAGGAAAAACAGGAGATAATAATTCCTGGAGTTGTCCATTGCCCTTTTCAACCTCGAAGTGAGCGTTCCATTGGGAAGATCAGTTCTGTGCTGTGTTTGCTTCATATGTGTCGTTAAACAGCGGTCAATCTCAGGTAGCCGTCAAGTGGGAAATCCTGAACTTTTATATACATTGTATAACAAAGTGTCTAAAATAAAAGTGATGTCTGTAAACGACAAAGTAGCCGTCATTAGAAAGCTAAATAATTATTAGAAAATGTTGCCACATGTTATGGTATATCTAGATATATAATATAGACGTATATGGATATTGTCACGGATGCATATTTTGACGTGATGGGAGATTTCACCCCAAAACGGATTTAGCCAGCGCCTGGATTTAATGACGATTTCCGTCGTTCCAGAGCTCCTCGTTGTAAACGGGTTCTACTGTATTATTTTAAGATTAGCACATAAATGCGATAAATCAGAGTAAATAAAATTAATAACAAGTTTTGGTTTCTTTTGTTGTAGTGATTTAATGTACTAAGATTCCAATTTTTTTTCAAGTACAGCTGATTTTTGTGAGGAAAATCTATGTCTTCTATTTTTTATCAAAACCTTCCGTCTTAAATTTGCGAAATTTTAAGTGTAATTGCTCACATGATTTTGCCATTGAAATATTTTGCAGTATGCTTCGGGCTGATCCTTCTGAGGGTGAATAAAATATATATATAATAATATAAACCCTTGTTCTGATTATCTTTCAGAGTTTACTGAAATCATTTAATTAACCGTTACGTAGAATTCCTCATTATTCGATGGCATTTTCATACAAGTCTTCCTTCAGAAGCTTTTTCATAGTATATTCTAAAAGATTCTAAACCATAACGTTCATCAGTTTCTGGTATAAAGTATCGTTTCCAATGCTCAGTATAATGTTTTTGACGAATTATTAGCTTGCAATATTTTGCCCACCGTGGATGAAATTGAATTTATGGAATATATTCATAGAACATTAATCAAAATCTGGTAAACAAAACCGTTCTTTATAATGCGATCTTATAAAGTGTTGAATCGTAGTGAACAGTGAATTACGCGAAATAGTGTTAAAAATGTATGCCACCTTCGTCATAAGATCTTTAAAATTCATTGGAAAACATATAAACATATTTACATTGGCATGTCTGATAGGCGCGTTTTTGGTTTGAATCAAATATTTTTCGAAGACATCTAAATGACACAAATTTAGCCCCAAATCGATGAATCATAAAAGCTTATGCTTATGTCAATAATCCGTCGATAGGCATCATTTCAGACACTTTAAAGTGGAACATCACCAAAATAGTTTTCATGACAGTACCCGTGTCAAACATGAAATATTTAAAAACCTTTTATAGCAATTTTCATATTAAAAGCACTACCTTTTTTACAGCATTCTCATTAAACCTGTGAAATATGCGCTTCATACAACTCTTTACTTATCATGTCTTACTAACTAGCAAATAAAAATGCTTTCTTGCGTTGATGAGTGCTTTTAATTTTCTTGCCCATTTAATTAATCAAATTGCGTAACAAATCTTATTTAGTGACATTTATTAAGAAATAATTCAGTTTTAGGTTAATTAAATAGCAATTTTATTAATATTAATCACAATGTCCAATGCATAATTTCCTTTTTTGCAGGGTTTTTAAATAAATTAACATTTAATCTGGTATTGATATGCCCTCTTTCATATATATGTACTTCAATTACAGGCTATTTTAAATAGTTTATAAGTAGAAGTAAATGTTTATTCTTAGCTTTTTTGTGGTTTAATTTTAAGTCTACAGAAAGTATATAAAATAAAATTATTAATACAACATATCCTGTAGGTTTAACCATAAAATAAAATTTACTATTCATTGTTATGTGGCATTATATATTTGATCTCATGTTGAGGGTAATTTGTATCTTTGGCTTCGATCCTTGAATTTTCCTTAATAGAAATAATTAACAAACCTTTTGTCTCATGGATTACGTATACGATAACCTGTAAAAATGCACTGTAAGATGTTTACGTTTGCTTAAGACCCTGTAGACTTTTCCATAACGTTCTAGGACACTGCAAATCTTTTCAGCAGGAAGATTTCTCTTTCATTATTCCTTTGTTATCGTTGGATATTTTTGCTTGTTAGATTTGTGAGGTTAAAATCCTTCAGAAAATTTTTTTGGCAACATCAGTACATCAGAACCATTCCATTTCAGTGAAGAATGCAGGCATTATGTTTTTTGCCGTAAATTTCAAAATAATTACCAAGATTATTTGTTATCTTCTTTTATGCTCTTTGTGGAAGCCTCATATCTGAACATTTAGTTTCTTTTTTTATTTCTCTCTCAATTTATAGAGGGTACATTCATTATACAGAAATGTATGATATGCTGAGGAACATGGATCCACCTCTGGGTTTTGGAAACAAATGTCCGTATAGGCTGGCTTACAAGGTAAGTGTATGTGGTTCACATGTGTCAAAATTATTAGTTCCTGTAGCCGTAACGTGGGGAAACTTACTTATGAGTAGAGTATTGGAGCCTGAAATCTTCAGGTAAATATCATTACTCTTTGTAAAATATTAGATATTCGAAACAGTTTTCACAAACCTTGTTACCTCATTTTAAGAGTAAAATTTTGTTTCATCATTCATTCTGAGTTGTCATCCATTCAGAATATAAGACATTAAACAAATTATGTTGTGGCTCTTTTGTCGCACTCTGATTCATCATTTTGATTTTCAGAAATTGATCCGGATGAATATGCCGTTGACAGAAGAGGGGACAGTGAACTTCACAACAACACTGTTTGCACTCATCAGAGAAAATTTGAGCATCAAAATGAGACCAGGTTTGGAAATTTTTACTTAAGATTTGTACATATTTCGATGGAGATTAAAACTGTAAGTGCAGAAAACCTCTCAATTCAATTTTTACATTTACCATTTACTTTGTGTAACTTCATAAGCAAACCTCCGGGTAAGAATTAAGTTTATAACACTTGAATAAAATGTTGGAGTATACTTTACCCACTTCTCTGTTAAAAATCTGTTACACAATGAAGCGCAATATAATCTCATAATCTCTTCTACCAAATGAAAGCAATTACTCTCGGAGATCTAAAAATTCGGGTTAGTTGGTTGGTTATTAGAAGTTTTTGGCGCAAAAGCCTTAGTGGGCAGAAGAGAGAGAGGATCAACAAGTTCATTCTGGAAAACAAAGAAAAATATCACATCAGAAGAAACAAAACAACAATTTCAAAACGGAAGCGGGATACACAAGCATGATATCAAGCGTTGTAAAATCTCAACGCAAAAAAGACGGACCTGCACAAGCTGAAATGCACCAACACAACGCGAAAAGTATAGCACGAACGGCATGTCACATTGATCGTTTAAAAGATGACTCAGGGATCGCCTAGTAAAATAGTTTTCTACCTATTTTACTGAAAACGCACGAAAAAAAACAGCGAGAACACACGAAGGACATAAACAACGGTTGGAGGATATTTCACGTCCCACACATGAAAGTACTGTCCAAACGCAGAGGATGGTGTGTTAAATGATAATACTCCATACAGTGGAGTGCAAGTACAGCTTCTCTGTTGTTCTGGTGATAGCTTAAAGGCCCAGCATTGGCTTATACGTGGCAGCCTGTTTCCTACATGTCGATTTCACGAAGCTTGTCATGCATCTCCCTGTCAATTGTTTGGTGTTTCTGGTGGTGTAGTGGCAATGTAAGAACGAACAATGAGGAAACGGACATGAGTAACAATATCAGCGAACACGTTTCTTTATATCCCAACATGGTTAGATATCCAGCAGAAACGGACCGGAAAACAAGCCTCGAAGGATGAATGGAGTAAACGTCTCGCAGAGCACAAGTTATGTAGGTCACAAGTCTCCGCAGGATATTTAAATTATTCTGTTAAAACACAGGCTTGTCTACGCCGGGCATCGAAACCGGGTCCCCTAACTCCTGAGTAAATCGCTTTCCCAACTGAGCTACGCGGACATGAGCTCTCATTGCTATCTGCCTTTATCTCATGTGCGTCCTGTGGGGCAGGCACGTCACAATTCCTTTTCATAGAAATCGACAGATCCAATCGTATCATAAAGAATGACTAAAGCAAGAAACTGCGTGCGCATTTATAGTACGAGTAGTGATCATTCATTCATAAAAAGTCATACCTTGTATGTGAATGAATCAGGCAGAGGAAGAAGGTCAGCTAATTCATTTTACCGTACCTTTCAGTATAGATGCGTACCTGACAGATAAGATTTATTTCAAATGTCAGCACGTCGACCTGGTAGTCTGACAGTCCAGTAAGATCCAGATGCTTAGGAGCCGAAACGAAAACGGTATATGTTTTGTAACGTACCAGGAGATGTGACGTACCTGCCAGAAGGACGCACACGACATAAAGGCAGATAGGAATCAGAATAAAATGTCCGCGTAGCTCAAATGGTAGAGCAACTTATTCCGGAATGAGTGGACCCGGGTTCGAATCCTGGCGCGGATAAAAATGACGGAGAAATTTACTTCGTTATAGTTTGGGAGTCTGATTTCATAGATTCTTTTTTTTTTTTTTTTTTTGATTGGAGGTTTAACGACCACCATGAGCAACTCAATGGGCTATAAGCAATCACCCGTCCCTAATTCAGGGTCACTGGTTCCAGGGAAGGGACAAAGCCGTAAGACAAACACAACATCCATGCCTCACCGATATTCGAACCCGGACCCCGTTCGGACGCATGATCAGAGGCCATCGCTTAGACCACTGCGCCACCGGGGCGGCTTTGATAGATTCATTAAGGCAGGATGATCCACATCTCAGATTATCTAGAATCGGGCAGAAACAGCTGGTCTGTAATATGAACGCTGTTTCCAAGAAGAAACCACTCTTGTTAAGATACGGAAATATTAAATGAACGATGCAGCATAATAAGCGTATCCGAGAGCACGATGCAGATCATACTCTTTACAAATTTATCAGAAATGAGAAAACTGTAATATTAGCTGCTTAGCAGTTTACAAGATCAAGAAACCGAACCATGTTATGTGAATGGTATAGCCTTGAATGTTTTAACACAATAGTCTGTGACTTTTACCTCTTAATGCTGATAGTAGACAAACTGGACTTATGAGATCGTATCGATTTAACAGAAGATTTCTGCTGCGTGACGACAGAAACCTTTTCTTGAGTCAGCGTTATCTGTGTTATCGATCATTGTTCAAAAGAATGTTCGAAGTGTATTGATCCTGTGCAATACCTTCAGCTATGACAGATGTTTAATTTAATAGTTTGTAACAAATAAATTTCCCAAATCTATGGTTCATGAACGTTCAACTAACACCACTTTTCCTTGATATAATTCTGTGGGGAATATTTGAATAAGAAAACGCTTTTTCTCATACTATCAGCATCTTCAGATTACATTTGCCAACCTCACAGTGATCAGGCGACCTAGATATTTGCCTCTATTACTGCTGAGTTGGTTTTGTCTTCAAGATAAGACACGGATGCAGTACTTCTTCACATAGATCTGGTTTTTACACTTCCACGGAAAGATGTCTTTCACATATTAAATGACAATTCCTCCTAGACTAAGATACTCGTGAGCAACTACACTGCTGGCCACCCAAAATGCAACACCAAGAAGGAAGCATCCGACTGGCCTGAAATTCGCAGCATGCGTCGCCCGCGAGAGGACATGCAAACGATTAGCATTGCAGGGCATATGCAAATCATGTGCTCCTGGCACGTCACCGAGAAGCACTATAAGAAGGGTACACAGAAGGCGGGGTGTAAGTAGTGGAAGTGTGTTGTGCTGCTGGACCTGTGCGTGGGAAGCTTTCTGATGCCTCGTGGCAGAATACGGCAATCATTTCAGCACGTTTCGGAGTTCGACAGACGAAGAATAGTGGCTTATCGCGACAGCGGTTTATCGTACCGAGGCATCGCGCCCGTGTGGTACGACATCCAGCCACAGTGAGGCGAGTATGGATGTGGTGGGTGCAAGAGGGACGGGCGGGCCGACGTGAGCGATTGCCGCAGCCGCTGCACACCACCGAACGAGAGGACCGGCATGTTGTGCGGCGGGCATTGTCGGCTCGCACCGCCACATCACGAACGTTAGCGCAGGAATTAAGGTGTGTTGCGCAACAACCTGTGTCAGCTCGTACCGTTCGACGTCGTCTGCACGAGCGGGGACTTGTCGCACGGCGCCCATTGCTCCGATTACCATTGACGTTACACCACCGGCGAGTGCGGTGGCAGTGGGCCGTTGAACGCAGCACCTGGACCACGGAATGGCACGACATTGTCTTCTCCAACGAATCCCGCTTCTGCCTGCTAAACCACGATGGTAGGATCCGCGTGTGGCGGCACAGCGGCGAGAGACTGTATGGCGCCTGCATTATGCATCGCCATACCGGTCCGTTGCCTGGCGTTATGTTCGGGGCGCAATTGGATGTGACACCCGCACCCCTCTGGTACGCATCGCAGGTACACTCAACAGCCACCGCTACATCTCCGACGTTTTGGAGCCTGTAGTCCTCCCTTACCTGCAGGACCTGCCAGCGGCCACGTTTCAACAGGACAATGCGCGCCCGCACGTGGCACGCATCGTGCAACAATTCTTCACGTCCCACCAGGTGTCACTGCTGCAGTGGCCCGCCTGTTCTCCCGATATGTCGCCCATCGAACACGTCTGGTCGCTGATCGGCAACCGAGTGGCCCGGCAAGCATCACCCGCGGCTACACCTGATGAACTGTGGCAACGTGTGGTAGCAGCCTGGACCGACATACCCCAAGCCCACATCGAAACCCTCTTTCGTTCAATGCCGCGGCGTGTAGCGGCCGTTATTGCCAGCCATGGGGCCACACGAACTATTGATGTCTGCATGTTCCTCAAGTCGCACGGGCCTGTAAGCTCAATCGTTTCATTTTTGTATCTGTTGTTATGTGTCCAGTAAATCTGACTTTGCTATCTCGTGTCCTTCTTGGTGTTGCATTTTGGGTGGCCAGCAGTGTATATGGGCTATTAACTTTGAAACAAAGAAAGAGTATAAGAATGGAGGAATCCTGGGATCGCTTCGAAATGTTTGTCTGGATAAGTACAAGGAGCTCTAGTCAACTCAACTGTCAAACCTTTCGTAAAACTACGAACCAACTATTGATCGGTCGTTGGTTGCTTACAACAACTTGGTGCTGTAAATACGACTTTCCCCAAAAAATTCCGCCTTAGAGGAATTTTAATCACGTTATTTCATCTAGGAACTATTTCGGTTAGCGCTAAAAGTGTCGTGTGAATCGCTTGTAAAGTTTTCAGATTTCAAAAGCAGTAAAATCTCTCTGGGTTTACATATTTTTTAACGACCACCGTGCGCAACACGAAGGGCTATAAGCGATAGACCGTTCATAATTTAGGGCCACTGGTTCCAAGGAAGGGAGTATTACCATGACCCCGGTAGTACGGTGGTCTCGGAATACTTATTACTCGTCTAATTGGATAAACAGTGAGGTTGCGTTCCCATGAATGTAAAGAACCCAATCTCAAAGTTTACGGACGTCGCGTTGTGTTTCATATGGGCTCGTTACGAGGTATTCGTAAAAAACCCATATGCCGCAAATTGTGAATTTAGAGGAATATACACAGCCTATAAAGTTAGCTACCCCAGGTTAGGTAATTAACAATGTTTATTAATAGAAAAAGTATATGTAAGCAATTACATCCTTTAGGTGGAGGCCAAATAAAAGTTACGTTAAATTAAAAAAATATTGGAATTAGCCATGTGTACTGATCAACTGCTGCGTACGCCTGTCACACCCTTGAGCTTACTTTAAATTAACTCCCTCAATCTATTTCGCGGAGGCATAGCGACCATGCATATGTATATATCTAGTTAACATGGTAACTGGAGTTGGGAAAAATAACGTCATCTTACCTTCCTGTCGTTGGTGTGGTCGCTCATTGAAGCCCCACGCTGGTAGATGAAAAACTTGCGTGGATGTTGACTCTGGATCTATCGACTACCACGGCTGGGACCGCATACTCTCCGTTTCCTAACTAAATCTCATCCTCGACTATCTCTGAAAATTGTACTTCGACTATCATCTCTAGCTAACCATCTCGAACACGAATCTCAGCTAAGCATTTCTTCTCTATCTGATAACAATGCGAATTTTTCCATATGATCACCCCATCTTCTCTCGTGTCTGTGTATATATTTCCGTCCCTTTAATTTTCCACGTGATAGGGGCGTGCCTACATCTTTTACGAACTCTTCGCCTGGGGTCCTGATTGGTCAGCTGGTCTGACCAGTGCTCGGGCGTAGTAGCTATTGGTTGGACCTCTGGTCCAGTTGGCTACCTTTTCACGACAGCTGGCCTGTTGTGCAGGTGGTACTTTTTGTGAATTCCGTAAGCCTCTTTTACGCTCAGATGAATGGCGAGGAATTTAAAGGGGCTTTCCGCTGCCAGAGTTACGACTTTTCTGTGACACCGCTATGTGCTTTACGACTTTCGCTGGTGCCTCTCTCATCAAGGAGATGGTCGTAAACCACAACTCGCCTATTCATCTGACCGCGTTCCGGATTCTTTGCCTGTGCCTTCTGAAATACCGGGATGTATTGTCCCACCAGCAACGCTAGCACTGGGGACATTTCTTAGATTTTGCGAATGCCATGCTTTTCCTCACAAGAGTGAAAAGAAGGTGAATTCCTTTGGTCATTCTTCACGGGTGTCCGGCAAACCGATTTGACCACCTGGGTTTTCTGCTTCCGTGGGGAAAAGGGGGTTTATTAGGCAGGAAGGGAGCAAAAGAAAAATAATTTAAATTAAGTAAAAAAAAATAATTTAGGTAAATTACTCCTGGTCTTTAAATTTTAATTACGCCGTAAACAATGTGACCCGAACTACGAAGTAATTCCGCGGCAACAGGAGACCGCCAGTTCCGCCAGATAAATACAACGTCGATGCTTCACTGGTACTCGAATACGGAACCATCTTGGACGAATGGTCAGAAGCCAGCGCTGATATCGCTGCGCCACCGGGGAAGTTGCGATTACATTTGCCTTAACAGTGATTAAAAATGTATATCTAAAAAGATACGTCACTGTAACTTTTAATATAAAATGAGTAAAATTTGATATTTAAAATATTTATATCCAAGTTGAATGGCTTTGTTGAATTTTCGCAGTTTTGTTTTCATTCATAGACGTAATTTTGGTTATGCTCAAACTAATGTTAACTCTATATTCCAATATGTCCATTAAGTGTGTATGTTTTCAAACTCACAGCTGAAGAAATGGATATTGCGGATGACGAACTGAAGGAAACGGTCATGAAACTATGGCCTCTCCAAGCAAAGAAGCAGATTCATAAATTGATTCCATCTAATGAAGGTTTGTACATGTTACTTAAATCTTGCCATTTAAAGATTTTGAAAAATAGGTAGCAGATCGCAGTATTTTAAAATCGCATAAATCGACTTAGTGAAACTTTTTGGCTTCTTTTTAATTAATACAGACAATTGACGTAGATTATGAACATCAAACAGAAGTCATCGCTCTTTCCACGTTTTTAAGTGAGTCACGGAAACATTTTCATTGGCCGCCACCAGGAATTGAACCCAGGTCTTCCAGTGCCAAGCCACTTGGCAGTTAGTCGTTTGTGTGTCTGGTGGAACTCGAGGCCGCTGTAGTGCAGTGGTAGCATGTCCGGCGCGTAACTGGAAGACCCTGGGTTCGATTCCCGGTGGCGGGCAATAAGAATTTTCCCGTGTCTCACTTAAAAACGTGGAAAGAGCGATGACTTCTGTTTGATGTTCTTTTTAACCCTAAATAATGCTTCGATTCTTATAATTTACCATTCAAGTTTACTTTGTGTAATAAAAAGTATGAGAATATTTTTAGCAAATCATTGCACATTGGTGTGAAAACGTAAATAGAAAAGAATTGAGCTTCTCAAAAAATATTGTGACTTTAGGTACTATAAAATTTCCAAAATCAAACTTTTTATTTATTGTTTGGTACGAAATAGTAACACTATACTAGTGATCCGATTTAATTAAAGCGTTCTATTATTCAGTTTGCAATTTCTGTCTTAACTTCCTTCAAAAAGGCATCTGGTTGATGTGCGAAAGCTTGGAAACGCTTATGTGTTTATTTCCTACGCCAATAAATAGGATCACTAGTATAGTGTTACTATTTCCTACATAATTGGTGTACTGTTCCTCGTTATCAATTCATTGTTTGGTATTTAGCAAGTTTTTGATGCATTTTTATTTTGGTTGGCTGTCACAGTGCATGACGTTGCAGTTCAAGAAACAAAAAAATCTCTTGAAATATTTTCAGTTTTAAGAACTGGAACATTGACCGTGGGAAAAATCTATGCTGGTCTGCTGATGGTTGAAAATTGGAAACAAACGCGCTTTGGTAAAATTCCTGGACCAAATGCTTTTTCTGTGAGTACTTTGCATTCACTTTCCGGAGTCATCAAGTAATTCCTTTTCGCTTTAAAAGACTTTCAGTATATTGAAATTTATTTAGAATAATTGTGTTTTATGTTTGCTTCAAATTATAAATCATTAAAAGGAAATGACAACTTCTTTTAGCCAGAGATTATTTTACTGTTTATATCTATTTTTTTAATTCAGTGTAAATTCTAATACGCTTTGATAACTTATGAGATAAAATTACTTAAATACATTTTCCAATTTTCTTAGCTAATAATCCTACTGGTTTGGTTACTTTATTGATGCCATGTAGATGTAACATCGGACGTTTTTTGTTATGCATGACATCTCTAAATTATCATAAATATAAGAGTGAAATATCCATGCCATTCTTTTACTTAGCGTGCAATGAAAATGCTGATATATTAGGTGCGCAACTTAATTCTCGGCCACAGGCACGACCGTTGAGAGCAAATTATAGCAAATCGAATACGTACCCAATCAGCAAAATAATCCCCGTCGTGTTGGATACATTTGAGCCATCGGTCAGGGAGCTGACGAATGCCACTGAGGAAGAAAGAGGGCTGTTTCGAGTTGATAAAGTCATCAATACTTGTGTGGACGTCTTCGACAGAAGTGAAGTGCCTATCACTTAGGTGATGTTGCAGGGAGAGAAAGAGGTGATAATCCGACGGGGCGAAGTCTGGAGAATACGCCGGGTGGGACAAAATCTCCCATTCCAGGTTGGTGATCGTGTTTAAATTCGTTTTCGCGGTGTGAGGACACGCGTTATCCTGAGGCAACAGGACCGACCTTCTTCCCTTGCCGGTGTATGGCCTTTTCGCTTCCATTGCGTCACTCACACGAATGAGTTGCAGACAATAACGCTCAGCATTGACCGTTTCACCAGGTGTGAGCAACTCATAGTGTACGACACCGCGCTGATCCCACCATATGCACAGCAACAACTTCCTGGCATGGATATTCGGTTTGGTGGTACTGGTGGTAGGCTAACCTGGATAAACCCACGATTTGCGCCGCTTAGGATTATCGTAGAGGATCCACTTCTCCTCACAGGTCAAAATCTTGTGGAGTAAATCCTTCTTGAATCTGGAGAGCAAGGACACAGCAACATCGTAGCGCCGAGACTTGTTCGCAGCTGTGAATTGGTGGGGCACCCGACGGCTCTCCTTGTGAATCCATCCAAGCTTGTGCAGGCGCTTTGCAATGACTTGTCGTGTTACTCCGAGTTCCTGGACGAGCTCTGACTGTGTGTGACAGGGATCCGCGTCCAACAGTTGTTCTAGTTCCTCATCGTCAACTTTCTGTGGCTGTCCCGGACGTTCTGCATAACGGAGATCGAAATTTTCCTGCTTAAACCGCTGGAACCACTTTTTACAGTACTGTAGGACACAGCAGCTTTACCCAAAGCAGCACAGATCATTTGCTGGGCACTTTTTTTCAGCTGAAACGCGAACAGGAGGCAGTGCCTCAAATGTTGCTTCTCGAACGACATTATCAATTTTCGTCCCTTCTGTTACTACAGCTGTGAGTGGTCACGGTTGCCTGGAAAGCTGTTGAATGGCGCTGCAATCAGCCGTTATCGCGCACAGCTATTTGCATTTGCCGACGTTCTATGATCGCTTGCCGTTAGGGGCGGAGAATTAAGTTGCACACCTAACAGTTGTTTTGCTCTTGTTTTCTAAATCCATGTTACTAAATCCTACATAATCAATTTGATTCAACACTCCCGTGATTTTAAAAAACTGTCACAGTATTAGAAATTCATGGTTACTAAACTCCATATGTTGAATATTATCTAAAAATGGGGATTTTACATTCACGCACCTTCCTATAATTCTAAAATTTCCAAGCAGTGATATTTCTAGCATTCACTGATGTGGGAGAGATGTATCCTTTGCTTTTTTTTCATGGTTCATGAAAAATCGAATTATAATATACTTCAAATTCTCGTGACATATTGTTCCCATATACCAATATGTAGTGGTCAGCATAATGAAAACTAATTCATGTAACTGAAATAAGAAACAAATTTCAAATTTTTTCGTAGAAAATGGGTTTGTGTGATGCCATTAATCCATTTCAAGAGGAAATACTTTGTTTACCACAAAGACTTTATTAGCTTAGTAAGCCTGCATCTTTATATGTTTTTCAGATCGTTCTAAAAGACATAAATAGATTTTCTTTATTAAGAAACGTAAACAGCTTATTCTTCTAAATACTGTTTCTTTAAAACAGACAGAATATTAAGCAAAACAGAAAAGCACTTGGCCTTAAGTTATCCTTTTTTGACTGTAATTGCTTTAGTTTACAAGCTGCTGCTCTGCAGAAAGCAAGAAGTCCTTATATCTTCTTCTAGTGCCAAATCCAGACAAGGACATAGGCGATTCATCACTATGAGCAGTTCACAGTCATGGTGACGAATATCTAAGGGAATGAGAATAACGGTAAGGTGATTTCCCGTTGCTTCCTCGTCAAGTGTCAAAGGGCAATCACAAGAGAATTGCTCCAGACGTCCAGGGGCGGTTTTAGGGATCCGTTACGCACTCATGCTACATTCAATTGGATGATCGGCAGTTGAATTAGAACCCAAAATAGTAACCTACCACATAGACACGAGACTGGCGGCTACATATTGCCTTAAAAATTGAATACTGGGAAGTAGATGATGCATGAGCCGGACTTCTCACACTGTTAGGTGCAGTAAATATAAACCCATATAACTTAGAAAGGTTACTTGCTTCATAAAGTTTAGACGTATTTGGAAAACAAACATTTATGAGGCAAATAAATTAGGTATACTTGTCGTCCGCCGAATGATTATACTTTTTGTTCAAAGAAAAATAAAAAAACTCATATCTTTTTTCGAGCTTCTTTACATAAAAAATGATAATACAAGATCATATTCCTCATGATATGGTTAAAGCCAGATCTCCTTGCTTGCATAAAATGATGAATTGCCTGAATTAATGGTATGTTACAAGAAATCGCAAGGTTTAGACAGTATATGTGTGTCGGTAAGAGACAGCGAAAATGTAAATTGCTGCGGGACAAACATTTCACCAAATACACTCATTCTGCGAAATATTTCATATGACGTTTACTGATGGATCACCAGCGTAGCGCAGTTGGCAAATTGTCAGCCTCGTGCCGGTGGGGTAGGCAACTATTGTGGGCTCGATTCCCCGTTGCCTACACCCAATTGGGGATTTTTCCGGGATCTGATGCGAATGCGTAAATGGGTCCCTAAAAATTGGTCCTGGGTGCATACGACCCGCTTCTGGCAGTTGTCCCCACGATCTGTACCCCACCCTGGCATCGGGCTGGTAACCCAATCTGGTGTTCCCGGGTGAAAATTCCAATGGAGGCTTCTGCTCCATTCTGCGGCAAAGGATCTTGACGATTTCTGATGCCATGTGAAGAAGACGTTTATTTGTGAATTTTAATGAGTTTTAGCGGAAAAGAATTTTTGTGAAATGTTAATGGAGAAAGATGATTTTATCACAGAGTTTCTGCGAAAAATCATTTGAAGTACAGTACATTTCTGAAGAAAAAGTTAGTGAAAAAATAAATGGAAAGTTACAAATTAAGAAAAGCCAAATTGCAGATAAAATATTATCGAAAAATTATCACGACACTGTTAGAGCAGTTTTTCAACCAAAATTCAATCAGTTTAATATAAGCCCCGAAACAGAACGATGATATCAATAAGTGGGACTGAATATATTATTTTGATGCTTAATAACTTTGGTGAGATCACAGCAGCCCCACTTTTATGACTTCACGTGTATTTAACCCATTTATTAGAACCACGGAATGTTTTGTTTTTGTTGTTGTTGTTGTTGTTTTGCATTACTGACTTCCTTAAGGTTACATCATAAATTCTAGCTTTGGTTAATGTTAGAAATAACGAGGGACGTTCAATAATGTCTAAGACCAAAAATACCTGTGCTTTGTGTTGTGGTAATATCGTTCCAATATTTTTCGAAGTAGTCATTTCGATTAACACATCTTTGCTCAGGCTGTGTTAGTTCTTTGGAAACGCGTGTCTTTATTATTTCCATGCCTCCCTCTGGGGCTTCCTGGAGCTATTTCTGCATTGCCTGTCTCTGAAACGGTTTTCAGGATTTCAGATGAAGATCCCTAGGATTGCATAGGATGATGCACAATCTTCATACAATCTAACCATATGCTCGTGTATATTGGATGGCACATTTTTTTTTCATCAAAACTTCAATTACCGCCGAATGTGCTTTCCATTTGCAGTGTTTTTCTGGCGTTTATTAATTGGCGAAACAAATCAACTTCCTGAACTCCAGCAGTGAATATTTTCCAGTGAATGACTCGTGGCTGTTTTGCCGGTTAAGGTGGAGATAAATGCATATCCAATGCAACCTTCTGCTTTTTAGATGGCGCTGAAAATCGCGCTGTTTTTGTGGCTCCTTCTTGTGGGGGTCTTAGTTTTGTGAGTGAATTTGGTGAGGTCTTTACCTTATCAGATGGTGATTTCTGTAAAAGCTTCTGTCAGCATCTTAAATTTTCAGCATCTTATTTCTGATTTACATAAGTTTACTGAAGTCAAAAACTGTAATGTAAGTGATTAAATAATTACTGACATTTTAAACAAAAGTCTATAACCGCTCAGTTATTATTGTTTGTATGAAAACATTTAATATCCAAGAAAAAAGGCAAGGAGGTACCACGTTTCCAGTACTTAAGGTACGTAGAGCGCCACCTATTAACGATATGCAACACTACTTCAACACGCGGAAATTTAATTTTAAAATATTCCCTATAATTCTTTTCTCAAGATTGCAGGCCACTGACTATAGCTCAGTGTCTTTTTCATTCTTGTGCCAATTTTCACGAGTCAGGAAGCATATCTTGTATGTGAATGTAGGCAACGCAATTTTAACCATTGCAAGTATAGCGGCGCATTTTCACTTGACGTCCACCTTAAGGATGATGCAATTTTGTGAAGCCCCTCAACATCTAGGTATTATAGCATCATAATCTAGTTTTAACCTCATTACACGCCCCTCGTATCTGTGAAGATGAAACATTTAGCAGCTGTTAATAATATTAAAAGGTAATTCAAGTAAAAAAATATTGCCTTGTAAAAATCTTCTCCAAAAAATAAATTACTTTGTATACGCGAGCGCAGTGCTCGAATTTTTCTGAAAATCACAGTTTTAGATATTACGTTTACATAAACAAATCCGACTACTCATTTTAAAGTACGTAGTTGTGAAAGAACATCAAGTTACTACAGAAACCGTCCTTTTGCTTTCAGTCATTGCAGCCTATTTTTGCCAGAGTGCTCATAGTAATGAAACTGTATGTGTGAGATTGTGCACTAAGTTTTATAAATCTTGTTTCACATGAAGAGCTATAGTGAAATGTGGTAATAAGAATTTAAAATTTACTAATTTCTTATTTCGCTGTATTAATACGAAGGCATGTATTAAAAAACATTTGTAGTGTTTTAATTCTGACAGATAAAAAATTAATACATTACATCACATGCTACCAAGAAAGTTGCATTGTCATTAGAAATTAATTCATAACTAAATTAATCAAGTGTAACTTAATGATTGACAATAGGTTTTTTATTAAATCGTGTTTCGTATCTAAATGTAAGTTACTACTTGTACTAAGTGTTAAGTTTTTCAAACCTATTATATCTTGAACCCTCAAGTGCTGTCTAATGTCCCAGATGTAAAACCAAAATAGAAATAGTATTCGTTTCAAGTATTTGTATTTTTATAGATATTAAAATAATCATGTGAAAGGGAACAAGTTTATAATTAATTGCTTGTATGTGTTGTAAATAATTTTCGAGTTTGTCAGTTGTATGTGTAATAACTAACCTTCGAGTTTGTCAGTTTTTTTCATTTGTATGTGTTATAAATAATCTTCGAGTTTGTCAGTTTTTGGAGCGTAAGGAACCAAAAAATACAGTAAGTTGAAATACTTAGATTTTCTAGTTCCAAATCTTAAATTTTGCTCTGTATTAAACATTAATGAACATTTTGATATTATGCCTGCATTTTTTCCGAAAGCATTTCATCTGTTGTCAAGAGAACTTAAAATTTGTGTTTTCAGGAGTTATATGAAAGCGATGAAAATGTTCACAAAAATGTTGAACTGTGTGTATCTAAGAGCATTAAACACTTTCTTTTGAATTTTAAAAACAATTTTCTCCTTTTGACGACATGTTTGTTGAATTTTATTCTACAATCAGTTAGTTGCTTAGTAAAAACACAAATCCGCCAGCTCTGTAAATTTTGCAAGATATGTATAAAATTTGTAAATTCTAGCGAACATTTTGTTGGTAAAATATATCTTTTTAATTTTATGTAACTTTTTTAAATATAGTTTTAAAGTTTCTGATCCGAAACGTCGGGGAACTGAACCCTTGCTCTCTTTACTCAATCTGAGAATCGAAAACAAAATTTGAAACTCTAGTCCTGTGCAGTTCAAGGTTTCACGTGCAAAATGAGAGAGACTCTTTACTTTACTAACGTTAAACAGAGGTGAAAGCACAGGTTTGAAGCAGCATGAACACCTCAACAATATGACACCACCTAGCTTTTAGAAAGAGAAAAATCCAAACACACTTAATCATGGTTATTTATACCTTAAGCGAAAATCATACTCATGCCATTAGAAAAAGAATTCGAAAATCATACTCATGCCATTAGAAAAAGCTGCGCTCATATTCCAGCACATGAACAACTCTAACTAACGTATTCAGTACAGATATTAAACATAAGTTGCCCTAATTGTTAACAATGAATTTTTTAACATCTGAATATTTTTTCAATAGATGTATTTCAAACATATTCCCATCAGCTGTCACAAAACAAAAAGCACGTGGCATAACATAGTATTTAATAGGATGTTTCATTCTTATTCCGAAGACTGACAACTATGTAACTCCTCTTTTCAAACACTGCAGACCGCTGATGTAGCCCTTTGTTACCATAGTCTCGTTTCCCAGCACACAGTGCAAATCCACAATGAAGGGAGTAAAAACAGAAAAGAGGAACAAAAGAAGACTAGACAGGGCAATATCTATGCTGACGTAGATTCAGTGCTCTTAGTGTACCAGCTTTAGTTACCCCAAACGTCACAGTTAAATCACGAACAGAACTGGGGGAATGCACAAAATGTCATGTCCATACCGTTACCATCTAAGTACAAGAAGGTATATAAACTAGTGAAAGTTGTTTGTTTTCTTCCCGAAGTTAAAGTACCTTTAAGGTATTTTAACTTCGGGAAGAAGTTAAAGGCTTTTAAAGTCATATCGGCTTTTAAAGTTAATGTCCCAAATTGAAATCATAATTCATTTAGTAACATGGTATTGTAGAAACTTAGTACTTCTTTCACCATTTTACATATAAAAAAAAATTTGCCTTTCATGGTCATCAAGATTATTTCTACTATGCATTCCTTTCGAATAAACTTTTTATGTTTCAGCACATATTCTTTTCTGTAGAGCGCAATGGAAAATCTATCACACTTTCAATTTTCACCTTCTGTATCAGTTTCGCATATTGAAAAGCATGCTTTAAATTTCACATTATTAAAAGGAGAAAGTTAGTATAAGAGGAAGCTCACTTCTTGGGATGATGGCAAAGAGGCAGTATTTAGTATCCACAAAAGAATTTACTGCTTTAAATAAATTTACGTAGAGCGTTCATTAAATTTTGAAGCCCAGAATGACGTTGCTCATTAATACTGACAGTGTTTTTTAAAACTGCATCGTCCTTTGGCAGTATGAATATGAAACCCAGGAGGCAACCATTGGATAATATCAGTTTTTGGAGTTCGCTAAGTTGATTTGTTACATCACTCTGTTATGGCAAAGGGAAAATTGCCATTGTGCAGGACCTGGCTGTAATCGAAGTCTTGATAAAAGAAGGAACTGCGCTGGCCAATAATCATGAGCGTTTGGTTAAAGTGTATGGAAGTTGTGTACCATCATATGCCATCCTAGAAATCGTCACCTGAAACCGTGGAACACGTTTCAGAGACACACAATGAAGAAAGAGCTCCAGGAAATCACAGAGGGAGGCGTGGACATGATAAAGACGTTTTGTTGTCGATATATACGTACGTATCGCTACAGTTGATGGAGATTGTGCAACACCCTTTGCCATCCTATGAATCTTTATCTGAAGGCGTAGAACACGTTTTAAATAGAGACGTTGAAGGGAGAAAGCTTCCGGAAACTACAGAGTGAGGCGTGACCGTGAAGAACTTTTGTAACCAAGAACTGAAGTTATTTATCGAATGCATGTAGTTAATAAATAATGTTTTGAATAATTATTCATGCATGTAGTGCACTGAATAAATTTTGAGCCCGTGTAACACGTAGATGTTGAAAGTTCTTGTCAGTATTGCGTCATCCATTGATAGTACAAAAATTAAGAGGCAGCAACTGGAAAGTATCAGGGTTCTGCAAGATGATTTGTTGAGTCCCTCTGTAATGGCAAGAGGAAAATGTAAATGAAAAGCACCGAAAATTAACTAAATTTTAGCAGCAGAAGGAACTGCGCAGGTCAGTATTCACAAGCAAACATATGGCTAATTCTATGGAGATAGTGCACCATCCTATGGCAGGCCTGTAGTTCTCCATCGTAGTCTTTGAAACTGTGGAATACATTTTACAAACAACGAAGAGATCCTTGAAGCCACAGTGGAAGGCGTGATTTACCGGGCACAGTATACTTTGTTGCCATGGCTTAACCCATCTGGAACTAATATGCTCTTACTGAAGTTACTACGTTGGGAAGTGATTATAAAAGTTTGCCTGAATGCAGAGCACAAGTGCCATAGGTTGAGAATTTAATTTTTTTTTTTTTTTTTTGACTAGAGGTTTAACGACCACCGTGACGTGAGCAACTCAATGGGCTATAAGCAGTCGCCCGTCCCTAATTTAGGGTCACTGGTTCCAGGGAAGGGAGAGAGCCCGTGCTGTAATACAAACACAACATCCACGCCTCACCGGGATTCGAACCCTGACTCCTTTTGGACGAATGATTAGAAGCTATCGCTTAGACCACAGCGCCACCGAGGCTGCGAATTTATTGAATGTCCCTCGTATATGTTCTCGTTCTAAATTTTAGTAATTAGGTATACCTTCCATAGACACCGTATGCAATGTGACGTAGCCACCCATGTGGCCGAGTAGTCAGAGGCGTGCGCGTTTGGCTACTCATTCGAGTTAGGCCTGCGCTTACATCCCGGATCAGGCATGGGTATTAAGTTTGTGGATCAAGTGCTCCTGAATTACAAACTGGCGACTGCTTATAGCCTTAGATTCTCACGGCAGTCGTTAAACCTCGAAATGAAAAAAAAATGAGATAAAGTTTGCCATTTCGTATAAATAGATCTTTTACAAAGTATTGTACACTTTTGACCTTAAAATTCCATTACACACATATATTGCCTTTATCAGTGGAATTGTTTGATTAATGTGGTTCATTCTCATATAAATCCATCTCTTTCTGAGTGGTTGTTCCCAAGCAAGAACACCTGTTTTTTCTTGGTGAAAGTCCACTCGCATTCAATCTTTTTAGTGGCATCGTGTCTCTTTCTTTCTCTTTTTCTGTCTTTTTTCTTCGTAAATTATGATGTACCGATAGCCTTTCTTAGAGCTACAAAAAGTTTGTCACCTGGAGAAGAAACATTCATCTGTAGGAGAAATTGGGAAACGTTATCATCGTTGCTAATTCTTTGTATTCTTTTAGTCCTCACACTTTGTTGAACACATGGCTTTCCATGTTAAAGCAGCGTCACCTACATCTGTTTCTGTGTTCCAGCGTTTTGTCATATCAGTTTTTGCTCAGTTAGTAACGTTTTCTCTAAACTGTCTTCTTCAGTTACCGAAATGATGTGGGTATGTTTTCAACAGAAGAGTAAACGGCTTCACAATTTTTCAATGGGCATTTAGGGGGGGCATCGCTTCTTGAACTTTCCCGAACTTTTCCACGTACAGTTTCCATCAGATACAATGTACTTTAAAGGGCTCTTTCCGTTTGATTTATATTTACAAATGTGAAAAATGTTTTCTTGTCTTATCAAATGTCAGGAGTTCACCCGAAAGCACGTTTAGATAATTCTTCCAAAACTAAATTATTTCTATAAACTTTTCTCTGATTTTGGAAAGAACTACTACCTCCCTGGTGGTGATACTTTTTTCTTGATGTAGATAATTTTCCTTCTTATTTTGCGCATTGATCCGATCAGCACTTGCAGAAATTGAATTACATCCTACGGTCTGTGACTCGTGTAAGTGTGAGCTACCACATAATTAGTTAATTTTTCACTGCTCTCGTTAAGATGTTTCAAAACTGAAGTACTTAAATCGCACAGTACCAGAAAGTCTTATTGGTGTTCCACTGCTCACGAAAAACTCATTTTTTATTAAAATTCTGCCTGAACAACAGATTAAGTCTTATGCAACAACGATATCGCTGTCAGGAGAACAGGATGATAGCTTAAATAATGGCCAACAAACCTAAATATAATAGAATAGAAAAGCTACTTTGTTAAATATCTTGTAACGTGGAAATAAAGTGATTCTCAAATTTTTTTTAAGTTTCACTGTTAATCGTCTCAAGAAATTAAATTTAAAAAATACATTTTTCGCATTGTTTACCTCCAATCCGTCTGAATAAATTTTGCTAAAAATTGAAACAATGAGCCTAATTTCCTGCTCCTGATACTTCGAAATCATATCGTCTATTTGACATTTACACAGATAATGCTTCAAAGTTATTCGAAGTTTCGTTTTCGATGCTTATGTTGATGAAGCATCCAATGGTAACAACATTTTAAAAGGTTTCTGTTCTAAGTACCCAGATCCAACGTCAGAAACAAGTTCATTTTTAACGCAGTTAAAAATTGCAGACACTCTTCAGTCATCAGTGGTTCGATTTACTTCCAAAGAAACACCTAATTTTCTGGCCTCCAAAAAAAATGATCTCAATCACAAAAGATCGAGCTATAAATCTATTAAACTACTTTATTAATGTTTTAACTTCAAACTGCATGAGTTTTAGTTCAACTGACTTTGAAATCACTACATTAAAATAACGGCGAAATCAGAGTTGCTAACAATGACCGATATAAATAAGAAATCCATGTAGCACAGCATAGACAAATGCGACTAAATTCGATAGGATTCGCATCATGCTTGACATCATGAGCATCAAGCTATCATCTGCATGATAGAAAGGAAAAATCAATATGTTTACAAGATAATGATATTTAACAGACGTCAGTAAGAATCGACGCTGGCATATTCTATATGATTCTTATTTATACTGATACCGCCGCTGGCACCAAAATGTTACGACAGTGGATCATTATCCCACCGCTGTCAATCAATTTAACAACCGTAGCCGAGCAATTAGTATATTTCTTCACTGATCTCCTTCAACGTAGTTCTTGGCGCGAAAACTGTATTATATGGGCATACACTTAAACAATTTGAACCAATCCCATGCGTACACATAAATAATGTGTTCTATGACTGCGCTGACTGCCTAAACAAATATTTAATTGGCTAAGAAAACATAACAATGGCACACAAACGAATAAAATTTAGCTGTCTTCTGAATATAAGTATTGGGTCAACTTGGACCTAAATCAGTTCTGCTTATAGTTTTAATGAACTTAAATTCCACAGTTCAGTCTTACTATTTCTCCGTTTAGTTCTTGCAATATATTAGTTCAGTTCCTCAACTAACTGCGTAGCAGAGGCAACAATAAAAACAAAATGTTTCTACTTACATGGATGCTGTCAAGAATAAATCCAAATTGTGATTGCACTAGTAAAGTAATACACTACACACCTCCTTTTTTTACGTGGAAGATTTCATTGTAAGAGCTGCGTCCCCTAGCGCTACCGTACTCATACACACACACACACACACACACACACACATCCAGGCGTTTGTTGAGAGAGCCTTGCTTCGCCTCGTGGTAAGCGCGACTCTTCACTTCCTCCACAGTAGGGGATGAATGGGGATGAAGATTCCACATTGCAGTGGTTGGCATCCGAACCCGAGCTTCGCTTGGCTTCGCTTCTCATTGGAATGACCACTGTCCACTCGCAGACTTCTTAATTCCTCTGAAACTTTGCTTTTATTAGGCCAACCAGTCGCTGATTTCCATTAGGCTCCCAGCCTAGAAATTGCTGCTTTATTACGCGGATTTAGGCATTCCGCTGTCTTTATGGAAAACTGGCATTTCCATTTGCCTCGAGTTGTCGTTTCCATTTTTTACCAAATGCAGGGAGTTTTGCTCTTCATTACCCAATTCATATAGCAGATCCAAGGCATCCAGCCCAGCCTTTCACATCGGAGAGCGTACAGACAACTAAACTTTCTTCCTTATTTTCACGCTAAGTGCGAAATCTTATTTTTCTGCACGGACCACACTGAGAGCAATTGTTCTCGAAAATGCCCCAAACAATCGACGAATTTCCGATTATTCGCTAAACCTTTTGTCCCCCATCTTCATTCATTTCTACTCAAGTATTCCCTCTTCGATACGTACTTCTTTCCCTTTCCGTGTTGCTTAGGCTGCCCGTCAGCTGCAACCTTCGATTTATGACCTAACAGAGCTATTCTGAGACCACCCAGCCAGAGGGAATGCTTCGCCTCTTTTCTTTCCAAACCCCCAGATAAAACTTTCTCTGCTGTTTACACTTTTAAACTCCAATCAAGCCTCGAACATAATTAATACTTAATTAATTTCATACATCCACCACGCCCATTAATTACTGAATTAATGGCGGGGGTGGGTCGTAACAATACTTTTTTCCCTCAAGGAATCGTTTGATATTACATCTGGAGGTCAATTTCATTGAATGATGTCATAAATTTCTCTCTATGGTTCCATTATTCATCCGTTGTAGTAGCCACTCTTCGTATCCCACTTTCGAATTTATGTGACTATTTCTCATTCTAACCTATGCACAGTGTATATGAGCAACATCAGAACTGTACGGCAACATGACAACCAGGTGCCATTTGATTTAGAATTGAACGATTGTTTAGTACTGAAATCAGTTTCGTAAACAAGTGTAAAAACTGCCACAGTGCAATATCCACTTATTCAAACTTTATGAGCATTGCATTTCGTCGAGTTCGGTGATATTTATGTGCTACACCACAGTTGCTTTTCGCAGCACTGTTCTGTGTAACATCTGGTTCACTCTCTGGGTCGAAGTTGTGCGTTATTCAACAAGATATGACCTCTTAAAATTTTCAAGGTTTTATGTGTATGTGTTACGGTTGCCCTCAATTCCGCAAAAAATCTTCCAAACTTATCTCTTTTTCCAAGTATTTTCTGACTTATGTTATTCAGTCTCATTTTCAAGTAAAAGGAATAATTAAGCAGGTATGATTTCGCAAATTGTTTGGAAGCCTGTTTCATATCTCATTCCCTTTGCTGCTCGACTTTAGTTGTTTGTAAAAGTAATTGCTCTTGGTGTGCGCGTGTGTGTGTATATATATATACTGTCTATCGTGTTGTGGTAAATGTTTCGCATTAATCCCTCATGTCTGTGTACGGATATCTGTAATTTGAGACGCCTCCGAAAAAGCGACTTTTTTTTTTTTTTTTTTGCTTTATTTTTGCAGCATGTGTTTGAAATTTTTTTATGGTGTTTGATGTTTTCAGACGTAATCTTTTTCACTGTGTCGTAGCCAAAAATTTCTCCCGTATTATTTTTAATATTTTAAACTTACCACGGATGACAGTTTCTGCTTAATGAACTGTGACGACGGAGATCGTTTCATATAAATTAAATTTACTGGAATGTTGATAACTCCAGCAACTCTTGTTACACAGTTTCATGAAGGTCAGTGTTGTGCCCCGATTCATATATAGCGCTATGAAATTGAGGATTATTTCCATTAATATCAAAATAAAGTTGTTCGCAAACTTTTAAGTCTCTCATTACATTTGCCTCGTATTAGAATTTCAGTTTGAACCCTCGCAACAGCTCTGCTATGTAATACTCTAAACCTGCTTTTTAGTTATTGCTATATTGTTTCGGTTTATAAGGTCGAGATGCGTCATTGATGCATGATTTTTGAAACTCAGAAATATTCAACAATAAAATAAAAATCAGTACTGGTGGCAGTGAGAAATATACGCCGCCATTCTACTTTATAAAAAAATTGTTTTTCAACACCATGTTTTAGCTTCATACAGATTTATGTTCTTAAAACATGCTACTTGTACGATCTGGAAACGGAAATGTTTCGTTATCTTTGAACATTTCTGTGAATTGCAACTATCGTAAAGTATACTGCAATAAAATACCGATCTTAAATATTTCATGTTTTAGCATGAATTGAAGCTTCCAATCCAAGCAACAGTAGCATGAAATAAATTTATAATATCTCAAATTTCATAAAATCCTCACAAATTAAAATAAAACAGCACGAACTCTTATCAACCCAACAGTAATTTAAAAACAACAGCACAAATTGTGATCAATTGGCAGTGTGTTTACGATTTGGGATGATTACCTTTTCTCTCCTTAGCTGCTGTCTTTCAGTTCCATCTCGAAGATTCTTTTCTGGTTTCAGGACCCAAACGAAACAAATGCCAAATTTTATTTCCTCCTCTTTAGAAAATACTGTCCGTCTTCATGTTTTTTCAGGACAGAGAAAGAATGAAACTTACTTGACAAAATAACGATCCGTTCTGCTCTGTCAGTTATTAGTTAGCAAACGAGTTTTATATGTTTGACAGTCTGTATTGCAGCATGCGTCATCCCAAAGCATGGCTCATCTAGAACTGTCAGGTCAGGCAGTCTTTAAAGCATTCTTCAGTTAACAATAATGGGGACAACAGACCATATAATGGTGACAACAGATCTAAAGCTTTGGTTCGGTTGCGACAACTCAAGATGGGCGACTTCATAGTATGTATTTACTCGTATAATTCATATTTAAAGTTGTGCTGTTTTTAAGATACTGTCCGCAAATTTAACCTTGTGGTTGGCATTCAGTTGCCTTCAGAGGTTCTCATATCATGAAAAACGAATAATCAGCAAGCTCAAAATGGCAAACTCCTGCGATATCCCACCAAACGCTTAATGATAAATGTCGTGCACGAAGAATCTGTTTAGCAAATGGCAACAGTTGCCGATCACTGTCGATTTGCTCGCTTAACCTTAGCCTAAAGAACACTGGAAATTACCATGCCGATTCACACTTCGATGCTAAACCAGCTTCTCATTTTAACATCTTTGTTATTACACGTAGATGCCTCGTCCCGTGTGAGTTTTTGGAAAACGTTGGTATGTGACCAGCCTGTTGATTCTAAACCGTTTTAATATTGCCAAAACAATTATGGGGAAAAGGTAATCGCCTTGAGTTGCAAGTACCTACACAGAAAAAGACGTATATTATTTCAACGTCTTAGAAATCGAGAAAGGTTTCTGAGGTAGAACATTTACCTCTTTTTTACTCCTCTTTTCTATTCACACTTTCTCTAGGAGAGGTTTTATTCTTCTATGACATTACGGGGAATCTTGAATCTTCATTCTAAAATTTCTTGGGTGGTTCAAAGGAACACTGTTTACACACCGCATTACATCACTAATCTTAACAGTATTTCTGCTTTTTAAATCTGGTGGACTGTTGCTCGTGCTATCACCTCTAAGACTTTACTCCAATAGAAGAAATTCCAAAAGAAAAAGAAGCTGTTTTGGAAAGAATTTCTGTTACATTTCAGTTCCTAAATGTTTATGATCAGACATGTTTTTTCGAATTTTGGGGGTTAACGATTTGTCTTCTGAGAAATTTTGGTTTTATTAGTATTTTTGAAGTCCGTGTGAACAGCTTTGTTTTCTTTCTTAATCCTTTTGACGGGCGTTGTTTTGTTCTGAATTGTAATATGATTTGGTGCTTCCAATGTATTCAGTTTTGCTGTCAGCAATAGGTATTAAGTATACACCTGTTTTTCCATGGTATCCAGAGGATATTTATTTTTTAAAATGGTGAAAGTTATAGGCAGTGGTTGTGCCGAAATTTAGGTGTGCTTTTCTGCAAACCTTTTCCTGGATTATTGTTAACTGTGGTAAACTTCAACAAGATGTAGAAGATGATTCTGTTGCAGTTTGTTTAGAAGAATATTTGGTTCTGTGGATTAGGTAGTTGATAGTTCTTTCCTTTTATCCAAAATTCCGCCCAGTACCACTCACCCAATTCAGTTCGCCGCCCCGGTGTCGCAGTGGTCTAAGCACTGGCTTCTGACCAATCGTTCGAGATGGGTCCATCGAGTTGCTCAAGGTGATTGTTAACCTCCACCTCCACCTCGCGAAAAACAAATTCAGTTCAACTTTACTGATGCTGTGATCTAAGAGTGAGTAAATGCTCTCTTTGTGTAGGTGGGTGGGGAGAGATGAATTTTTAAAGTTTTATGGAAGATGTATATTCCCTGGAATAATACACTGCTGGACAATTGCTAAGGACGGATCATAAACGGCTATATAGCGCATAAAAAAGTAAGTGTGGTTGGATGCCAAGTGAAATAAAATAATGTCAGAATGCCAGGACATTACAAGAAAGACAATTTATTGTGCTCTGAAATTCAGAAGGCTTTGGAACGTGTTCAAGGGACAAACAGGCCATTTTGTGCAGAATACGTAAACGTGAAAAAAATGCAATTACCGTCCGCAGGCGTTCCGGCGTAAGATGTCAATAGGGGATATGGCCACCATGCAGGGCGATGCAAGATTCCACACGTCGTGTCATGCTTTGCACAACATTATCAAGCAGCTGTTGGGGTAATTTATCCCATTCCTCTGTCAGTGCACGTATGAGGGTGTCCTTGTTTATTGGAGGGCATTGGCGACCAGCAAGACTCCTCCCCAAAGCATCCCACACATTTTCAATGGGGTTCAGATCTGGAGAACCTGCTGGCCATACGAGGCGTTGAATATCCTCGCTCTCAAGACACTCCTGGACAACGACTGTTCGATGACATGTTGCGTTGTCGTCCATGAAAATGAATCTATCACCGACAGCACCACGGAACATGCGAGCATGAGATAGCAGAACATCATTAATGTATCGTTGGCCAGTCATAGTCCCAGTTGAAAGCACATAGAGGGACGTACGGCCATTGATCATGATGCCAGCCCATACCATGACACTACATGTCGGATATCGGGCCCTTTCCTGTATGTTTGCTGGACAATATGCAATACCACTATCACGCCAGATCAGTTGTCGTCGACAATCAGACGATAGACTGTATCTACTCTCATCTGAGAAGAGGACAGCAGACCAGTAATTATCAGTCCAATTGCGATGTTGATGGTACCATTGCAAACGGGCGGTACGGTGACGTCTGGACAATGGGATGCACACAACAGGACGGCGGGCGTATAGTCCTCCTTCATGCAAACGTCTGGCGACAGTTTTTCGGGAGATCCGCTTGTCAGTAGCAGCCATAAACTGATTTTCTACCTCACTAGCTGTGCTGCGCCAGTGTCTTTTTGTTGATAGCACTATGTACCGATTTTCTGCAGGTGTCGTACTGCAAACACGACCTCCCCCGTGACGTTTGCTACACTCTCCATTTGTTTAAAATGATTTCCAAAGCCTTGAAACAACACTGTAGCTGACGTCGAACTCCCTGGCAACATCTGTTATTTTTCCCCCTTCTTCAATCTTGCCAATAATACGGCCCCACGTAAAATTATCTAGGTGATGTCGGGAAGACATACTGAAAATTACAAGTTTGTCAATTGATTCTTTCCCTTTCAACTTTGCGTTTGAACAACAACGGTCAATACGCGTCAAATCCTTTATATCTCTTATCAGCGCTATGACGTCACGAACAAGTTCGGCAATCCAAAATTTGCATACGCACAACACGTCTTACTGTATCCCGCACTTATGCTAATTTCCACATTTTCCTGCCTTCCATTTTATGGTTGCTATCGTTGCTATTGTCATCCGTCCTTAGCAATTGTCCGGCAGTGTATATGGCCTAAAAGTTTATTTTCTACAAGTTCTCTAAGAGGCATAGATAATACTTTCTCTCTTGAACATGATGTCTAAAAATTGGAGGGATCTATTTTCCACCAGTTCTAGTGTAAGGTTGGCAGTATTTAAAACGTTTGATATAGAATCTTTAAAAGGAAGTACATCTTCATATGGAGTTCGTATTAAGCCAGTCTGTCATCTATGTACATGATGTTGTAGATAGGTTTTATTTTGTTTTCCTCAACTTTTAGCATACTTATTTCAGTAAAATGGTTTAATTAAGGTCTGCCCACAAGGGCTCCATCAATTTGATAAAAGAGTTTTTTTGTTAAAGATAAAGTAATTATGTGCCGTGCGATTTACAAAGGGTTTTCAGAAGCAAGTGCATTCTGTACGTTCATCAAATTCATCGTGCCCCTACGAGCTCAACATTATCAAACAATTTTGCAGAAATCATGCAATGTATGACTGAGTAAAACAACTTACAAACTGTTCGAACTGCTTCCCTTTCCTTGAAAATTACATCTTTTAAAGGAAATCCTAATACATGGCAGTACAAGCAAAGATAAGCCAAATCTGAAAAACAAAAGGACGGGACAGGTAAGATAGATGATTGTAGGAGGACGTGTAAACATTGTCTAGTTTGATTATCCAAGAAATACTGAAAACCTCAGTATTCAGGTATTTTCCAAGGACCCCGGAATTATAGAAAAATATAACACCCTCCTTTGTGAAAACTTTGAGAGAAAAGAGGAGTGAAATGGAAGTAAAACGTTCTGCCTCGAAAACTTTTCTCGCTTTTACTTAAATGGTTGTCTTTAACTAATTAGATAAAATTAGAAATTTATTCCACCAGTTCAGTCAGGACGTCTTTTACGCGCTTCGTGGCTAAACTCTGCTTTTTCAATCTATTTGTGATATGCCAGTGCGAAAGACAGGCAATATTCTATAAAGCCAGATTTCAAAGTCTCTGAAACTTGCACGAAAAACGTGTAGAGGGAGTTTTATCATTTTCGAAATTTGACCATTTTTTTTTCTCATTGACTGTGCCCTCAGTGCAAAGGATAACAAATTACACATTTCAGTACCTTTTTATATTTATGCTCACCTCGCTTTTAGCTCTCTATAATCACATTTTTTCTTTGCGCCATAAATCCCAAAACTCACTCCCTGGAAGAAACTTTGAATTTACTCGCAGGTGTAAATATGCTACAGTGTTTTGTCGTAGCACTAATAAGTGAATACATATGAAAATATGACTCACTCTGACAGCAAGTACTAGTAACTTGTGTACCAAATGGCAATTATTATGGGTTGACTGACACTGCCGTAACAGATCTGCAAACAACACACCATTCAGGGGAGTCAACAAAAAATAAGGATGTTCATTTTTCTGAAATCCTAAAATGTAGCAGAGAATGACATGCTGTGAGAAAGCGGTTCACTTATGGTAACTTAAAGCTAGAATTGTTGCACATGTAAATTTTCTATAGTGCTAACCTCTGAGTAATAGATAAATGAAATCAAAAGTATTTATTAACTACATGTATGTTTCCCATAGTGTGTGTATATTTGATGTTGTAACTCTGAATTTTGTAGTCTTTGTAGAACTTTGTATGCTGTTTCCTATAGTTTGACTCTGTGTTTGTGATGTCAATAGTAGATTCTTCTTCTCTGATTACAGGACAGCCCTTCCCCATCTCCTCATCCTTCAGATTCACCGGTAGTATAGTAACACTTACCTTCCTTTTCTCTTTACTCCTTTCTTTCAATTTAATTTTCTAGATTGTAGCTGTAGAAGTTTTTGTAGTAGACCAATATTTAGCCCAGTCTACAAAACTGGAAAACTGCATGTCTGCATGACTGTTTCGAAAGTAAATACTTTTTTTACTCTATACTGTAGCTGTAGGAAATTTTCCCTTTTAGTTCCTGAGTATTTTTTCACATATTTTAAAAACTGTACCAATAAAAACAATGAACTTAACAGATGATTAGCGTTTTCTTTCTATTTCAAAAATACTTATTCAAGAAAGCACGGTGCTGTATAAAATTCATCACAATTACATTACCTTCAGATTGCTCCTTGTTCAACAATATTTTTTCTTTTTGTTTTTTCCTTTTACGTAAACGATGTAATGAAGGTTATGTTTCACATGCCAAAACAGATAACATGCCAAAACAGATAACATGCCAAACCAGATAACCCTTCTTTTACGGTACTTCATCCAGCCTATGTGTTGCGTATATACTACTTCTTTTGCCAAAGTAAACACAAAAGTATTCTCCATGAAGCAAATTCCATATTTAATCTTCAACAGTAAAGCAAGCAAGAAACTGTTAGAAATTAAGCGATTTGTGGCATTTAGCTACGTAAAGTAATAGGTTTTGATGTCGTAAATAAATTAATATTTGTTTTTTATTCTAAATTCCTTAGCTTACGGTGCAAGTTACAACATGGGAATGCTGCAGTACTTAAAAAAACGAACAGTGAAAGTACAGTTCTACAACATAATCAGAAAATATTTAATAACAGGGGTAGAATTTTAAAAGGCGACCGCTTTCCTGGGTATCATTTATTTGATTCCATTAAAACACTACGAACGTTTAAGCACATAAAAAAATTTAAAAAATATGGTTTTCCAGTAAATCAAATCACCTTTGTAGCCAATAATAGCAAAACCTGTATCTCTGTGAACATATGAGCAAGGGATAAAGAAAATGAAATGGCAAACCAGATCCAATTTGAACATAGCTTGCAAAGCAAAATTTTATCATTAAAACAGAAAGTATACAGACTTTCGGCATGCGCTTGTAAAAATGGAAAAATCAATTGCGTGACTTCTAAGAGGAATGATATAGGAAACTAATCATGGTAAGCTCTGTAACAGATGACTCGTGGAAAATTTGGGAGAAGCGATATCCACTGAATAAGTTGACACGGCAATACCTTTGCTAAATTAGAACATCAAAGTATCAGTAGCGTTTTACCTAAAAGCTACGGACAAAAGTGAATAAAACTGCACGTGAGAGTACAAAAACTGTTCATTTTTATTCTCCGGTTCTCCTTCCTCCTCTGCCGTGTTCGAAGAACTTTCGCGATATTTCTAATCTGTAGTAAAAGTAGATTTCATGTTTGGAAATTTTCAGATAGTTTTATAAAATGGTGTACAATATGAAAAAGTAACTGTTACCTCCCAAGTTAGTTCAATATAAATACAGGGTGGTTATTAAGAAACTTGACCAACTCAAAGTGCTCCAGGGATCGATGTAATGGACAGCTGTAATTCAAATTCGGTACACAGATACAGCTCGCCATGAAAACGATATATACAAATAGAGAGTATGGTATATCACATGGTTGCGGTTTTTAGTGCCCTATCTTAAGAATTTTGAATGGAATCGGTCATGTTAAATGATATAGGTACGACAAGCAACGCGAAAAGCAGCATGTGGATTAGAAGGGAGTCACTAAACGGAGGAATAACGGAGACATCGGGAGCGCGATTACGCGAAGGTAGCCAGACTTAGCCCACCTCATCAGCACACCAATTTAACTACGAAGGGCACTGATTGCGCTGTTGAACACAACTGCGTTTAACAATTTAAACTGACGCCATACTACGTGTTAAAAGCTGTAGACACATCAACCATGGGACTCGCACAGAAACAAACGTGGGGAAATTATTACGAATGGTTACAACGCTGCAGAAGTGTTGCCCCACTTTGGTCGAAATTATTACTTGCGCGCAGTCCCATGTTCTAGACAAGCTGTGTAAGGCTTAATCCTCAAGTCTGAAGAAAATGGTGATAGGTGTGATAGGGCCCAGAGTGGCCGACCCGCAACGGTCATGGACGTAGTGATGGAGGTTCGCCAAGCAATCGTGGGAGATCCCAGCGGGAGTGCACGGCAGTCCGGGTGTACTCAGGAGTACCGTGCGGAAGTTTCTATGATCAACACTGAGCATGTGCCCGTACAGGTTTTTTCGAATGCAAATGTTACAGTACTGGAGCGATGAACAGCGAAAAACTTGCAGCGGAAATTTTGGCGATGAGATGCATTTCACCTTCACGAGAAAAGTGAAGAACAGTCCCTACTACCTGTTGGCGATGCCTCTGCATGACGTAAAGGTAACTATATGATGCGAGTTTCTAGAGTCATCCTACTAGGACCATTCTTTTTCGAGAGATAAGATACGTCAAGGTTATTACGTACGTGCAGTTAACGGCCGTGCTCCCTCTGCTGTAATTTTTATCATACATGCCATCTCGCAAAAGCATAAACGTAGTGCATTGCAGAGTAACATGTGATGCAGGCTGGTGCTCACCCCATGTGGCCAGGAATGTGAGATACATACTGCAACTTAACTTCGGTAACAGCATCGTCTCCCGACGCTTTCCTTTCTCATGGTCAGCGCGTTCTCATAATTAGAACTTTATTTGATTTCTAGCAATGAGGATATCTGGAGTTCAAAGAGTGCACGAACCGTCCCGCTGCTTTACCTGAGCTGAAAGGGGTCATAATATGCGAAGCAGCGAATGGTTGGGTTCACATGCATCCTGCTGCCGTGATGTCCGTCATTTGTCGTATAGAGTGTGTTTTGGATAATGACGGCAGACATACTGAACATGTATTTGTATACTGTTGCAGTAGTGAATAAAATGTGTTCTCACCAGCCGCCTGGGGTTTCTTGCAGCCATATTGTGTGGGTTCTCTTTTCTTGCATCTTTCGTGATATATCCGTGAATTTCAGGTCTAGCAACTCCATCCCCTCCCAACCCCACTTGCTGTTTCCCGCATTGCTTGTCATCGCAACATCAGTAAATGCAGGTAGTTCCATTCAAAATTGTGAAATACCGCCTAGTCAACCGCAACCGTGAGACATACGATAGTTTCCATTTTTCATATCTTTTCCCCGTGATCAGCAGTATCTGTGTACCGGATTTGAATCATATCCGTCCATTACAGCGATCCCTGTAACACTTTTAGTTGGTCAATTTACTTTATGACCACCCTATTGATCTTACACAGTGTAGAGTGTGCAGAGTGCACTGATTTATCGTTTTTTTTTTGTTTTTTTGTTTTTTTGAGGGATATTGGTTTTTCCCGCACTGAAAAAAAGACAAAAACTCATTTGTCCGTATTCATGTTGTTCACATATTTTTGTGCACCAATTGCAAAAGTCTACGCTTGTACAAAATCGAACCTAAGTTCATATGGAATGTTTAGGTGGTAATGACCTTGAAGTAACTTTCTGAAGAACAATCACAACATCATAAGCAACATTGCAGTGACTTATGCCCCTACTCGAAAAGATTTTAATATTTAAGCGTTGGTGATATATTTTTGGTAAAGCAAATTACTGTGAGAAATGTTTTAGCTAAGTACCGGTTTTCATTGCAAAAGTAACAACTGAATAAATAAATAATGCAATCACTTTAAATTTTACTTTTTTGCAGTCTTCACTAAGTTATGATACATAAAAGTCATCTTTTAACAAAAACTCGTCTATTTCACATTTCATATGCTTGTTAGGTTGTAATGCAAGATTATTAATGTATCAATCATACAATAAAACTTGCATATATCAGGTTTTATTTAAGAATTTTTTTATATCTTTAGGAAATATCTTCCAACACAGCAAAAAATATCTTAAAGATACGTCCTTCATGTTCACTCTTACAACAGTCAGTGCACTTTCAGCATAACATTTTACAAAAATATTTTTTTGTCCCACCGAAGCAAGCTTTCTTAGTTCTGAAATGGATATAATACAAATGTAGGTACAAAAATGTATGAAAGCAAATCGGTCAGCATTTGCAATTTGCGATCAAGTCCTTCTTTTTTTTTTTTTGTTTCCTCTTTTAGAAAATTCAGCCAAATAATTTGTTTTAACTGTATATTTCTTAGGAAATGATTTCATTTTTACCCATAAATGACAACAAGAGATAACTATGCACCTGAATTATGCATAAGGTTCACTAAAAATGTTTTGTAATAGAAAGCATGTTCATGAAAAAGAATTATTACTTTTTCCATTAGTCATAACCAAAGGAATGTTCTTTTACATTTTACTGTAGTGGTTCAGTTCTGGCCATTCTCGCGTTAGCTTGCGAAGCGCAAAAAACAGTATGTCTACAAGAATTATTTGCTATATGTTAAAGAATGCTGTTTATTCACTAAAACGTGTTGATATTATAGTGAGGAAATTTAAAGTTTTAATTTTGTTGAATTGTAAATTCAAAGTCAATGTCAACTTATTTAGATGCTTTGCAGAATTAGTTGCGAATAAGATGTTTTTATTTATTTTATGGTTTAAAGATTTCCTTAAATGTTAAATGAAATTCAGAGTTTTACCTTTAATTTATTACAGTACAATATTTTTGTTTGTAAATACTCACAGTAGTAAAATATTTTTGTATAAATAACTGATATTTTAATTTAATATATGGAACCATTTAATAATGAGATTTACAAACAACTGGAAAATTTTTATGTTTTGTTTAAAATGTGGAACCATTCGATAATGAAGAGATTTAGAAAGAATTGGAAAATTTTCCATTTCCTCGTCTTTTCATTATATTGTTTCGACAGAATTTCAAAATGAAGGTGTTTATAAACTTCAAGACTTAATATTTTCATATGCACATGTGTTTGCGTTCTTAAACTTCTAGCCAAAAACTTTTTGATGCGACGTGTAAATACATGGTTGAATGTAATTGTAATGAAATGCATTTTTCCGCATTCGTACGCCCACATAAATACATTCGCATTATATTTCACAGACGGTTGAAAACAATTTAACTAGGTATCTCTGTAATCATTTCAAAACAATAAATTTTAAGCCCATATGCAACAAGGCATGTAGATCAGTCAATGCACTAAAAGTTAATTATCATAGTATAAAATGTTATTGAAGTTAGTTTTTTTAACTAACTCTATGAGCATCTGTGGTTATTAGGAGGAGTCTCCCGTCTCTAATTTAGAGCCGCTGATTCCAAGAAAGAGAAAGAACCGATATCTTAAGAACAAGCACTAAAATATTGTCTTACCGAGACCAGAGATTCGAAACCAGGTACAGAAGTATAAAAAGCTAGAAGCCCAAGCCCCAGACCACAAAACGCAATGCAAATATACAACAGTGCAGACAAATGAAGAGTGATCACTGTCCTTTGAAGAAAACGAAGAGTGATGATTCAGTCCTTTGAAGAAAACGCTCCGAGGTTGCCTGCTGGGCGAGTGATCAGAAGCTTGGTACTTTAGCTAATCGTCAGAGATGATGGGCCTGGACTTGTGCCCTGAATAACGCATAGGTGGTTTTCTTATCCTACTGTCTTAAAATATCTGTCCGATCCTGAATCCAGTTACCCTGAATTAGGGACTCAACTCCCGATTGCCTAAAATGCTCATAGGAATTTTGTTAAACACGTGAAAAAAATCGAAGCCCATGAGCTTCTTATCTTGCTCTTTTAAATATAAGTAAAAATGGATCTAAACAAAAGAGCTCAGTATGACATATCTGAAATACAGAATGTTGATAATGACCGTTGGTTCAACAATTGGGCTCGTATTCGAACTTCCAGGTCGAGGATTGCTCGTTCCCCGCAATCTAGGTTAAACTGAAAAAACAAAACTATGAATCAACACACCGTAAATGAAAGCGTTTTTCTGTTTACTGTATTGTTTTAACAAATTTTTAATGCTCAAGCTACTAATCTGGTCAAAGTTTTCGTCAATAATTTAAGGGGACCAGTCCTGCAAAAACAAAAATTTTATGTATATTTTTTTATTTCAATTTTTTTTTCTACAGAGTTTGCTGAATCGAATGGTATACGACACTTGAGCAAAGCAGAGGAAAAGAAGTATGACGCGGGAGGCTTAGTCTAGTCACAGGTCTTCGTTTTTTGCCTCCCCTAAAAAGCTGTGGTTTTGTACATTTAGGAACATTTTTCTCGTAAACCACTGAAGAAGATAATGGCTTGAAAATTTTTTATACCTTACTGTATACATCAGCAACCACCTGAACTAGAATCATGACTAAATAATGTCCTCGATTAAAATAATAAATACAATTGCTAATGAAAACGTCAGCAAAATTGACAGCAATTTTTATTAATTAATAAAAACTTAATTAATTGACCGATTGCGACAATTCTAAATCAGGTGTTGTATAATATCCTTAGGAAAATGCATGCCAAGTTTGCAATTGATAGGCCAAGTCTATCTTGAGAAACATGTACCTAAGTACATCGAGACTTCCCATAAGGTTAACATGCGAAGCCAAAAGAGGGACTGGTCCCCTTAATGAGTTCTAAAAGTCTTAGCAAGGTATTTAAAGGTTAGGATGCACTTGACTGGTTTTGTTATTTGAAAGTTTTTATTATCCGATACACAGTGTCGCATATTTTTTACTATAAAACCATGAAGCTCACTTTTTTGTTTCTTATTTAGAAATATTTGGATAAGGACACTGATATTTATTTTTAAGACAAGGAAATGTTTTCGATGTTCGCACCAAATGCTTCTCAGTGGCAAACAAGAGGATACTACGTTTTGATAAAGCCTCGCTCCATTTATCATAATTTGCTCATGCATTAAACGAATCTCCGAGGTGCCGCCCCGGTGGCGCAGTGGTCTAAGCGATGGCCTCTGATCATTCGTCCGAACGGGGTCCGGGTTCGAATCCCGGTGAGGCATGGATGTTGTGTTTGTCTTACGGCACTGGCTCTCTCCCTTCCCTGGAACCAGTGACCCTAAATTAGGGACGGGCGATTGCTTATAGCCCATTGAGTTGCTCACGGTGGTCGTTAAACCTCCAATCATAAAAAAAAAAAAAAAAATCTCCGAGGCATTATTTTGGGAACAATATAGTTTCTCACAACGTCGTCGACAATTTCTTTCCTATCGCTTCTAAATCCAGCTTCAGCCCAAACAATAAAGAATGGGTATTTCTTACCTTTATCAAAACTTCGAGTCTTCTTTGTCAATTAAGTGAACTGATGTTGGATGTAAATAACTACAAATGTTGTGTTTCTCTACATAACCTTTCTTTCCAGTTTTGGGAAAATGTTTATGATGTAGATATAAAAAACATATTGCCCGCTGCAATATGTTTTATATATCTAATGCTTTGATAGCGACTAAGGGCAATTTCTTGCACAATCTTTGATAAGCCAGTGGTTGGATTTTTTGTATCTCCTTTTATTTAACTCATGTAACCAGTGTCCGAATGTGTGTTGTGCTACCTTTTGCATTTTTTCCTCATATCAACAGTTGCATTTCTTGTGACATTTATTTCTTTCCCATCACGCAATCAGTACCTTTCATTTTCGTCAATTTATACATCTCATATTTTTATTAACTTAGTTTGTTTCCTAATTTTATGCTGCACTCATTTTTAGAGTGCTAAAATGTACTATGTATTTTGTCATAAAATAATATGCTTAGAATATTTTGTATTTCATTTAATTTCTACGATTTTTCCATTTGGTGGTAAAATCCCTACTATCTCCCCATGATTCTAACATAAAAAGAATTAAATTAATTTCAAAAGTACGTGAAAGCATAAAAAATTGCATAACGATAAATTAAATCTCTTAGAAGTTATGCGATAAATAGCCAACGTACATAATGCAGTACTTTCGCGAAAAATATTGTTATACGAAATTTTTGCGAGGTGTGTGAAGCTGAAACGCGTTGTGCTCTAGATGTTAGTTGTCTGGGTTCATTCGTCTTACAGCATCCAGATGAGGAAGTGAAACCGGTGTTATTTCATTAACTATGTTTTATACATATTAAAGTTCTGTATGACTGACTACTTATTTCCCTCTTACCCGGCTTTTCGTGTGTTTTCTTTCATCCGTATTTTTTGCAATTAAAGATAAAGGTAAAAACGAAAAGGTCGTTTTCTTTTCTCTCGCAAATAAAATTTTGATTCTATGTCATGATGTAGAATAAAACAAAAGTGAAGCAAATGAGAAAAATCACGGTACCGCATTTTGGATGATTCATTTCATCTGACTGTGCACTGCATTCACATAATTGAAATACTGAATTAAAGAGACAAAATGTATTTGATACTACCCATTCTATCGGGACAGTTCTGTAACAGTAATTAGAGAGTTTCTGGAACAGCAAATCTTTCTTTCCTAATTAATCTGTACTCAGTGGTGAAAGTAGACTATTTGTTTTGGGGGAACAGAGCGCTTTAATGTTCAAATTCTGGGCGGATTTACATACACACACGCACGCGCGCGCGCACACACACACACATTTAATACATCTGTGTTCTTTTACATGCACATAAATAGAAAAAATAAAAAATATTATAATGAATAAACAATAAACCCTAAAAAATTTGTAATTCAGCTAAAATGTAAGAGCATGTTGTGCAACAGCTGAAGGAGTTTCGTTTTTCTTAACTGCGCAGCTGAAAAACAATGAAAACACTTGGAATTCGCTAACTGTTTTCCCACCTAATTGTGCGTAGTAATTATCGTAATAAATGAACATATTCAATTCATCGACGCTGTGCAGTATCAACACGACAAAAACTACACATCCTGGTAATTTTAACTTAAGAGAGAAACACCTCAGAGAGTGTTAATTTTTAAGATACCAAAGAAACTATTGCTGTTAGACACCATTTTAGTTATTAGAGGATGTCGTCTCTTCCTGAAGTCACTGCGGTCTTGGTCAGCTGCTATGTACCGAACTGTTTTTTTTTATTTATTTATTTTTTGATTGGAGGTTTAACGACCACCGTGAGCAACTCAATGGGCTATAAGCAGTCGCCCGTCCCTAATTTAGGGTCACTGGTTCCAGGGAAGGGAGAGAACCAGTGCCGTAAGACAAACACAACATCCATGCCTCACCGGGATTCGAACCCGGACCCCTTACGGACGAACGATCAGAGGTCAGCGCCTTAGACCACTGCGCCACCGGGGCGGCCCGAACTGTTACTATGAATGAATTTGAGTTTGGTATTCAAGGCCAAAGCTAGTAGGCTCTGTTCACCTTGTTCAAAATCTATCTTGCAACATTGTTACTAGTTCAACATTCCGCCCTATGCGATAACGTACTGGAAGATACGAAACCAAAAACAGTCGAATGCGAGCAACCTCTCTGGCTACGAGCTTTAGCTTTCCTCGGTATAGTTCAACAGCACAATTCGTTTTGTTTCAAATATCTGTGTACTTTTGTACACCCCTACTTAGGGAAACGCAGTTTAGTTATATCTATGAATTCTACTCGAACGCAGTTCTCTACCGTCACGTTAAATAGCTGTGACACATACATAGAGCATTCGTATGAAAATTAGTAATACAGAAATTATAAACAATAGTCAAAATAAAAAGTAAATATACTGAAAAGCTAACTATACGAAAACAAGATGTATTTCAAAACAGTAAAAGATTTTTGTAAAACTTTGATTTATGTCATAGTGATTGACATCATACCACAAGAATGAGTTCAAAAGATCTTCAAAGTTCAGTTCCTCGTTTTACTTTCAATAACATATAAAATCGTTAGATTATTTTAATCTAAAAACTTAAACAGGAAAACAACGTATGTAAGCAATGCCCGCTGATCACTTTTTCTGCCTGGCAACAAAAGTGTCATCAAAACAGAAAATTTCTACGGTATTCCATCCGTTCTGAGGACGAAATGAATGTGGACAAAGTTTACCAAGGACAAAATGAACTGGGCCAAGTTAACGTGGATTAAATGAACACAGACAAAGTGATAGGGAATCGATTTACTCACGCTGAATGATCTTTGATGAAATTATAAAAGATCACACTTCCAATATACTGTATTTTGATTCAGCTCCCACGCTTCCATGTTAATGGTTTTTCTCGGCAGCGAACTCTAAATATTTAAGCATCCAAAATTTGATTAGACCTCTGAAATATCCTTCTAACATCTACTTAGTCTTGAGACTATTGAAATCAAGTGTTGTGTCGACCAGTCAGATTTTAGCATTCATATTTTATTAACTCACATGCCAGGACAAAAGCATATTTCTAATATGGTCAAAATCTTAAAAATCGCCAAAATGTCACTTGAATAACTATTATTCTCAATTGAAAAACTTTCAACGTGCTTCTCTGTCCAGCATTCAAAAGTTTGCTGTATTAAACACCGCTGCGAAATATTTACTAAGTTCATGTCACTAGCCCCTCGAAAAATAACAAACATACCAAAATGCTACAAGGTAGTATTTTCTTTGAGGCATCTTTCCTTCAGCTTTATTGTTGCTCAAGTCTTTGATGATATTTTTCCAGTGAACTGTATGAAGTATACTGTATTTTTTATATTTATTTATTTATTTTAAGGTCTGTTCTTTTCAACTTTTCTGTTGGTCAAGCCTTTGATAATATCTTTCTGGTGAACTGTGTCAGTATGGTACAAAACTTTAAACTGATTGTAACTAGAATCGTGTTTTTTTTTCTTTTATGCTTTGTCGTATATCTCACATTAAATTCGTGCGGTACTAAAAGATGTTGCACACATGATCAGTGACAAAAATTGTGGAATAAACCTACAGCAATGATAACCATAGTTAAATCTTCAGGACAACACAGTTGAAACTTTCAGAGCATCAGAATAAGCTAACAAATATTTATTATTTACATTAAGCTAGTAATGTTTGGAATATAGGCATAGTTTGCTAGTCATAGAAGGTCCCAGCAGCAAATGATATCCAACTGAACTTAACTTTCCGTTAATATTGTAGAGAATATCCCATTAAAACAAATTGCTTCTCATCAGATTCAAAGAATAGCAAGTCAGTTTTGAAGTTCTGGAGGTTTTTGCAGTCTAATAGAAACTCTATAGTAAGACAGGAGATATTACATGGAATCGTCCCATACACTTTGTCCAACAAAAACCTTTGGACCGCCTAGGTTGTCTGAGGCGCTGGCTTATAGCCATTGATCAAAGGTGTGCCCGGTTTCAAGACCCGGATAAAGCGTGGGTGGTGTGCTTGTCTGATGGCGCTGGCTGTGTACCATCCCAGAAACAAATGGACTCAAATTAAGGACGGCCGACCGCTTATAGCCTTATGAGTTGCTCATGGTGATTCTTTAACACTGAAACGAAAACAAGGAGGAACATTCGGTTTAGAATAGCAGTTTCCTGTTGTAATAGAACAGTGGTAGTGAACAAACCCTTCATCCCAGAAAATTTTATTCGTGATGTTGTGTGAAAGTGTCAAAAGGCATGGAAAAAACAATTTCCATTAAAATACAGCAAATGAAAAAAATACTAATAAGCAACGTTATCCCCATATTCACGTTATACAAAAAAATAGCGGTGCAAATTCTCACACAGATTTCTGTTTTAAATGGTTGAATGGAAGTAACTTGTACCTCCGAAAGTGTTTAAAATTTATCTGTTTAAATTAAATACGATTTTCATATCAGCATGTGTAAACATCACAGTTAGTATAAATAAGAACAGTTACGTGTATTATAGAGTATGCTTATAAATTTCGTTAAAACTGGAAAAATGAAAACTTATGGCATCAATCCTATCGTCTGAATGAAATAATTCAAAATCCAAGTGTGAATAATTAATGATCTTTGTGTCTATTGCTAATCAAAAGAAAACCCCTTCCTTCGGAGAAAAGCAATTACTTTCGAAATATGCTATCGTAATGAAATTTTTGAAGCAAACACAGGTGCATATACAGTAGCGTCGAATGGTAAGGGTGCTGTTTTTAAAATTCATTATATTCCTGCTAAAAATCTCGTGTAATCTGAACCTCCGAGTTTGTCTTTCCATGTTTCAGAATAGTGCTCCGTGGATATGAAATGTATTTTTAGCATTGTGGATTTTTTTCAATTTTCTAAACATCGTTTCTTCTTGCATAGCGGCCGTCCTTGCTCCAAAGGCTGATGGGAGCAGTGTTACCATCCCGCCAGGGAAGCTTGAATTTAGATGAAGAACAGTTTGAAGATGCTGATTCCAATTTGCAACAATCAAGACAAGAATCAATCCACCATTCTACTCTAAGGTGAATACTTCGTTCAAACAAATATCTTAGATAAATTCCAATGCTAACTCATTTCATTAATCTTATCTGCTTTTTCACTGCAAACAACGGTTCAAATCTAAACTTTACATCTTTTTTTCACAGTGGCTAACAGCAGTGATTAAACCCCGCGTAACATAAAGAACTATACATGGGTATATTTGCTAAAGAGAAATGGGGGCGTTTACTATATAATATTGTCTGTTATTTTGTTTCTTAGAAATGTAAATACTTGCAACACACACAAATCTTCTTAGCCGTCTGTTTAAGTAGCATTCAGTGAAACTCATTTATTAAAGTGAGGCCGCTACTATATAATCAGACAGCTTTAGCACGCAAATATTCTAAGGTTCCGACTCTACAATTTGATCTTTTGGCGTGAAGGTCACTGTAAAACATCGATCAATGACAAAAATGTTTTTCAATTTCATAACTTTACAGAAATTGTTCAAACTTATTTCCGCTATCGAAAATAACTGTAGCAACAACTCAAAATACGAAAGGTTAAAAATTATTCCTTTAGATGTGGTACATTTTATTCTCTGTTTATTGAAAATTATGCTTACTGTGTATTTGTGCAATAAAATTAATAAAAAATGAATCAAGCTTACGTCCGAGTGCAAAATTAAAGAACTATATATCAAAATACAAGGTGTTTCAATAAAGCTCGGTGAATGCCGTTGGAACGCGTAAAACAAACTGCCGCCTTCGGAAATTCAAAAACACAAAAACCGTGCTAAAAAGCATCAGATTCTGTGAGAAGTATCGATATAATCACAACATGATTCTCCTTCAAATGATTTAATCTTCTACAAGATTATACAGTGTGAGTGACCAACTGATAACTGCAGTTTTTGGCTCTTAAGGTAGATTGTATGTTCATTGACTTAATTGACCAGCATTTCGTGCACATGTTGCAGCATGATTCACCTTCCAACAAGTTTTATAAGCTGCATGATTAGATGAATGATTCCTGTGTGTGTCTTCATATTAGGCTGATTCATTAGTCTGTGAATATTTGTCTTTGCAACTTTGTACGTTGACATGTAACCGTGTTAAATTCGCGTATCTCTACACGTTGGACTAAGAGAAAGCATAGAATCCACTGAAAAATATAACCAGAATTCGGTGTGCAGTTTTTCAAACGTCTTCAAAAGAGTATGTTAAATATTAAAATTCATTCAGTTCTACGTCATTACCTGACAGAAGGACTAAAAGCAACCAAAGCTATTTGTGAAATATGGGAAGTTAAAGGTGAGAGGGCAGTCTTCACTGGCGCTACTCGAGCTTAGTTCCAAAAAGCTGAAAGGTGGTGACGCGAGCCTCAAACGTAGGCCGTGATCAGGACGTTCAGTATCACTATATATCAAAATATTTTGTACTATGATGTTGAACCTGATCAATTGATATGCACTCGCAGGCTCTTCAAGTTCGGTTGCTCAGAATCAAGTATATTTTTATATATTTTGTAACGTACCAGGAGATGTGACGTACCTGCCCGAAGGACGCACACGACATAAAGGCAGATAGGAATCAGAATAAAATGTCCGCGTAGCTCAATTGGTAGAGCAACTTATTCCGAAATGAGTGGACCCGGGTTCGAATCCTGGCGCGGATAAAAATGACGGAGAAATTCACTTCGTTATAATGGCGCCCGAACTATCCGGATGACCCAACCGTTCACAATCTCGCAATGGTGTGATGTTATTTCCACACCGCGAGATAGGAAAAATAAGAGCAGCACTTCGAAAAAAAAAAAAAAAAAAAAAATAAGGGGGAGACGATGTAACGTACCAGGAGATGTGACGTACCTGCCCGAAGGACGCACACGACATAAAGGCAGATAGGAATCAGAATAAAACGTCCGCGTAGCTCAATTGGTAGAGCAACTTATTCCGGAATGAGTGGACCCGGGCCCGGGTTCGAATCCTGGCGCGGATAAAAATGACGGAGAAATTCACTTCGTTATAATTTCCACTGCTTCGATAAAGTATCCAAGAGTTGCGAAAGTGTTTCTCGGGAAATGACTACTGAACAAGCCGACCGTCGCATTGAAATCTGTGAGAAACTCTTCTCAAATCCACACAACCAGCGCTTCATTCAGTCACTTACTTTAACAATTCAGACAGAAAAAACCAGTGTTGGAATCCTATACCAATGGTTCTCAACCGGTGGTCCGCGAGAAGCTCAAAAGTGGTCCGTGGGGCCACCAAGGTATATGTATAAAAAACACCATATTCATCTTAGATTACGCGAAAGAAAGCGACGGATTTGGATACGTGGTTGAGCGGAAGGCCGACCGACTTCAGCCTTAACCATGGTTACGCCTCAGCATGAGCCGTGCACACGCGTTGCAGTACTGGACGCTACAGCGGAGTCAGTACCCAGTAGTCAGCCGCTAGGTAAGCTTGATTTCCGTGAGTGATCTTGTTCAATTTACAGTTTGTGACATTGTGCATTAGCACTATAACTTATTTTGGCTTGTGTAAAAAATGGCACCGAAAAGGAAATACAATAGTGATTATACCAAGTTCGGGTTCACCGCAATTGAAGTAAATGAGATTAGACCCTAGTGCGCGATTTGTGCTACAGTCCTCAGCAATGATCCACTAACATCCGTAAAGCTGGAACGCCATTTAAAGACAGTCCATCTTAATTTGAGCGATCGTCCACCAGAATACTTTGCAGGAACATTGAAGAACTTGAAGGAAATGAAACTCGTAAAAAGTGGTACAAGATTTGAAATGTCCGAAAAAGCGCTTTCCGCATCATTTTGAGATTTCAAAATTAATTTCTTTGTCAAAAAAGAAAAGTTCATAGCATCGGATGAAAAATTAGTCAAACCATATTTGCTACAAGCAGTGCAAGACGTTTTAGGTGAGGAAACTAAAAAGAAAATTCAACAAATTCCGTTATCGAACAACTCAGTGAAGGCACGAATAGAAAAATTGGCTGAGTGATATTACAAATTATCCCTATTTCGCTCTGCAATGAGACGAAAGGACTCTTGTTGCTCAGTGTTGTCAATTACTTACTTGTCTTCGTTCGATTTCTAGGCGAAAACAACACGATCAAAGAAGAATTGCTGCTGTCACGGGAATGGGAAACTACGTCGAAAGGAAAGGACGTCATGTGTGAAAATAATCTGCCATTATTTCGAGAAGCATGAAATTAAGTGGGAAAACCTTGCTATGTTTTGTATTGATGGTGCTCCCGCTATGCTATGATCGTATTCGGGCTGTAGCGTCTCATGCTGGGAGTCGAAATCGTTGTCGGATAACATAGCCACTACAATGAAACTGGACATAAAGTTAGTGAATACTGTTAAACATAGTGTGCTAAATACACGCGTTCGTTTTCAAAAAATTGTTCGCAGACCTGGACGTTCAGCATGAGACGCTACTTTTTCATATTGCGGTTTGTTGGCTCTCAAAAGGAAACACGATGGAACTTGTATGAGCTAAGCTAGGAGTTAAAAGTACTTTTAATCGAGAAAAAAATGAACTGTTTGTTGGAGCAGTTTTGTGAACCAAAATTCGAAATGTAACTTGCCTATCTCGTGGATATATTAGCCCATTTAAACCAGCTGAATTTGTAGCTGCAAGGTTTTGGGAACGAAAAATTGGAAGGTGTGGTAAACTTCTTTGTGTCTGAAGACAAACTTCGTGCATTTCTTTGCAAAATAGATCTGTGAGTTGACAAAATTCAGGCAAAAAATTATTCGTCATTTCCGACTCTGAAAATCCTTGTTGATGACAAGAATTACGCTACCGTCACAGCAGAGGTTCATCATAACGTATTGCGTCACCTACAAATCCTAAAAGACGAATTCAACTGTTATTTTCCAGAATATTAAAAAGGTGAAACTTCTATTAAGAACCTAATTCGTAATCCTTTCAATGTCAAGCTCAATAGTCTTCCTGATGAAATCCAAGAAGAGGTCATCGAACTTCAGTACGATAGTAACTTTAGGGATTCGTTTGAATCTGGTGTGAACATGGAGGAGTTGTGGTGTAAAAAGGCCATGTCTTATCCAAACATTCGGCGAACCGCTTTACTCTATCTTATGGTGTTTCCGGCAACGTTTTTGTGTGAACAGGCATTCTCTACTCTGTTTTTGATTAAAAACAAGCAAAGAAATCGGCTGGACGCAAGCGACGCCATAAGACTAGCTTTGAGCAGCAGTATCAGCCCGAGATTTCACAGCTAGTTAAACAAATGCAAACCCAAAAATCACATTAATCTCAAGTAAAACAGTAACAATTTCAGTTATTTCAAACGTTATTTTACTTAATTAAAATTAGTTACATTAAATTACACTGCTGGCCACCCAAAATGCAACACCAAGACGGACACGAGATAGCAAAGCCAGATTTACTGGACACATAACAACAGATACAAAGATGAAACGATTGAGCTTACAGGCCCGTGCGACTTGCGGAACACGCAGACATCAATAGCCTCATGGCTGGCAATAACGGCCGCTACACGCCGCGGCATCGAACGAAAGAGGCTTTGGATGTGGGCTTGGGGCTCCTGCTTGAGGCTTCGGCTTGGGGTATGTTGGTCCAGGCTGCTTCCACAATGTGCCACAGTTCATCCGGCGTAGCCGCGGGTGGTGCTTGCCGGGCCACTCGGTTGCCGATCAGCGACCAGACGTGTTCGATGGTCGACATATCGGGTGAACAGGCGGTCCACTGCAGCAGTGACACCTGGTGGGACGTGAAGAATTGTTGCACGATGCATGCCACGTGCGGGCGCGCATTGTCCTGCTGAAACGTGGCCGCTGGCAGGACCTGCAGGTAAGGGAGAACTACAGGCTCCAAAACGTCGGAGACGTAGCGGTGGCTGTTGAGTGTACCGGAGATGCGTACCAGAGGGGTGTGGGTGTCATATCCAATTGCGCCCCAAACCATAACGCCAGGCGACGGACCGGTATGGCGATGCATAATGCAGACGTCATACAGTCTCTCGCCACGGTGCCGCCACACGCGGATCCGACCATCGTGATGTTGCAGGCAGAAGCGACATTCGTCGGAGAAGACAATGTCGTGCCATTCCGTAGTCCAGGTGCGGCGTTAAACGACCCATTGCAGCCGCACTCGCCGGTGGTGTAACGTCAATGGTAATCGGAGCAATGGGCGCCGTGCGACAAGTCCCCGCTCCTGCAGACGACGTCGAACGGTACGTGCTGACACAGGTTGTTGCGCAACACACCCTAATTCCTGCGCTAACGTTCGTGATGTGGCGGTGCAAACCGTCAATGCCCGCCGCAAAACATGCCGGTCCTCCCGTCCGGTGGTGTGCTGCGGCAATCGCTCATGTCGGTCCGTCCGTCCCTCCTGCCCCCACCGAATCCATACTCGCCTCACTGTGACTGGATGTCGTCCCACACGGGTGCCGATGTCTCGGTACGATAAACCGCTGTCGCGATAAGCCACTATTCGTCGTCTGTCGAGCTCCAAAACGTGCTGGAATGACTGCCGTATTCTGAGACGAGGCATCAGGAAGCTTCCCACGCACAGGTCCAGCAGCACAACACACTTCCACTACTTACACCCCGCCTTCTGTTCGCCCTTCTTATAGTGCTCCGTGGCGTGCCGGGCGCACATAATTTGCATATGCCCTGCAATGCTAATCGTTTGCATGTCCTCTCACGGGCGCCGCATGCTGCGAATTTCAGGCCAATTGGATGCTCCCTTCTTGGTGTTGCATTTTGGGTGGCCAGCAGTGTAGATAAAATTAATTTTAGTTAATGAATATGTTTACAAAATAAATTGAACTTTTCCTGTTTCCTTAGTTGTCTGATGTCCTTATGGGAACGGGGCTCAGCGCTTTATCTACACTCACGGACAATGAAATTTGCGCACCTCGAAGAAAACATGCTACAACCGCGAAACTTTGCAAATAGCTAGAGTGCATGCTGGTAGGCAAATGATCCACGCTTGGTGCGAGTGCGCATGACCTCGCACCTTGTGGTAGCGGTGCAAGCACTAACCTGCAGCCTTATAAACCGGCGTGTAGTTGATGCCCCATGAAAGCGAAAAGCACCGGCCGACGCAAGCAAGGAGTACAGAGTGACGAGAATGCCGGGTAGACGCCAGAGACCTCAATTTACGTAACGTACGGACTTTGAGAGAGGCCTGATCATCGGGCTGAAAACCGCAGGGTGGTCGTCGCGCCGTATATCCCGCCACGTGGATCGTTCTGACCATACCGTCCGACTGTGTTGGGATCCACACGGCGGAGCGGCTCCGGAAGGACCAGGAGGAGAACCGGTAGAGAAGATCGACGGATCGTATGCCAGGCACGAACGGATCCCATGGGGACCCGGTCCACTATACAGGCAGATGTAGCGGCCCCTGTGTGACCACGAACCATTTCCCGACGTCTCGCGGAAGCTAATCTGCGATCCCAGCGCCCCTTACGTGTGCTGCCATTAACACAGGAACATCGCCGGCTCCGTGTGCAGTGGTGCCAGGCCAGAGCAACGTGTGGTGTTTAGCGATGAGTTCCGCTTCGTTTTGGGGACAGCTGATCATCGTGTCCGGGTGTGGAGGTCCCCGGGTCAAAGGCATAATCCCAACCTCGCTATCAAGCTCCACACCTCCCCCACTGCAGGCATTATGGTCTGGGGAGCCATTGCCTACAATAGCCGATCAGCTCTAGTAGTGGTACGCCGATCATTGACGTGCCAGCTGTATGTGAATGAAATCCTGCGGCGGCCCCATGTGCACCCATTCCTGGCCGGGATTCCAGGTGCGCTATACCAGCAGGATAATTCCCGCCCGCACACGGCTCGGATTTCCCAGGGCTGCCTACGTCATGTCCAGACACTTCCCTGGCCTGCCCGCTCCCCGGACATGTCCCCTATCGAGCATGCGTCTGACCAGTTAAAACGCCGGCTGCCGCCGTGCTGCACTATCCGTGATTTGGAGCACACCTCCAACATGTGTGGGCCAGTCTGCCGCAGGAAAACATCAGACGTCTGTTCGCCTCCATGCCGGACCGTATTGCAGCATGTATCGCCGCACGAGGCAGTGCGACGCGCTATTGAAGATGACCTGACTGCGTGCCACAAATCCCTCTGTAGTTATCCTGCATTTCTGTTTTTGCCATCATGTGTATCATTCATCTGTATCATTACGTCCATAAACTTTCAGTTCAATCTGATGCTTCCTTCTTGGTGCGCAAATTTTATTGTCCGTGAGTGTACCTTTCGAATCAGTGGTCCGCGGTAAGCTTAAGGTTAGGAACCACTGCTCTAGACAATATCTCTGGTCAAACAGAGGGGACTATTCGAAACGAAGGCAATCTTATGCGTTTGGTGTAATTTGAAGGTGTATAATGAATAAGGCTTTTAACTAAGCTAGTAATGTTTTATAATGCTTCTGCTACTGAATTATATGCTTGTACTAAGCTAATGCTTCTTTTAATGGTTGTTTGTTAATTAAATCATGAATAAACTTTCCTGCTAGTAGTGTAGTAACAATAATGAACAAGCTTTTAACTGCTAGTAATGTTGTGGTAGTAATTAAGATGAATAAAGTCTTAACGCTGGTTGTTAATAATAATCAACTAATGACATAAACCTTACAGCCAGACAGAGATCTGACAAAAACTATGAACTGAGAAAGACGTACTTACGAAAAAGCTCTTTTATTAGATAACTCTTGAATCATCCAACGCACACACACTACTCGTATCACAATAATGAAGAATCAACCTAATCACATAGAACGAAGCTCTGGCTATACAACAACAAACGCTCTGGCTATACAACAACAAACGCTCTGGCTATACAACAACAAACGCTCTCCTTCACATAAATCAACGCTCTCTTCACGTATCGTTGAACGCGCCTATTTATACTGGCTACCACCACGTCATGACTTACACTCATTTCCAGATCTCATTCAGCGGGTGAAATAACATCTCGTTCAGTAAGAAGATAATTTACATAGTAAAATAAAATAACCAAAGATAGTAAAATCAAAAGGAAAGTGAATATAGAGTATACGTTACAGGTGTAGTGCATTTCAGGCTGGTTTCCAATTAATGTACCATCAATTCTAACTTCTATTCAGTGGGTGAACTCTGTGATTCTTCCGCACCACCCAGGATTGAGAAATATACAGCAGGTACACTTCCGGTCAAGACAACGCCAAACCGCATACCGCGTTCAGAAAAAAGAAAAACTTGGAGGACTGGCATTTGAATTGCTTCCTAACCCCGCATGTAGTTCAAACCTAGCTCTGCTTCCGACTGCTTCCTCTTTCACTCCAAGTCTCAGTGTCTTCGAGGAAGCCTGTTTAGGATACTGGGAAAAGTCGAAAACGGATATTTCGGTGTTTTTCCTTCTCCAAGAACGAAGTATGACATCGAAGAGAAGAGACCAACTTGTCGACTGATAGATACGCACTGTGGAAAATGATGGCTTATATTTTGCTGTGTATGTCTCGTGATGTGTATTCCCCAAATCTCAAGCACACGATAAAATACACGTAATCATGAATCAGCCTGGTATGCATTGGAGCTAAAACACAAGAGATTAAAAATCAAGTAGGCATCTACTTTGCAGATTAAAGTTATGCCTATTTCAAATTAAGAACTATATTCTCAAACGATATTATCTGAGTTCTAGTTTTTCTGTCTGAATCTGTGTAACTGTTTTAGAGGCTAAACTATATTTGATACCCATATAAACACAAATTAGGAACACCCAATTGCAATCAGACAGTGCCATCCTCACTTACGGAACTAATTATGACGTTGAGATTGGTTTATGAACAGTTCACAGCAAAAGATTCAGATTGTGGCAGTATGAGAAACCCTCGTGATTTAAGCGACTTTGAAAGAGGTATGACAGTGGATGCTAGGCGGAATATCTCAGAAACGACACACCCGATTTGTGCGAGACAGTATCGAAGGTGAACAACGAGTGCTGCACAAACAACAAAACAAGCTGCTAGAGGTCTTTCTGTTGGCGGAAACGACAGATCGATTTTCGAGGACAACGGCGGCTGGTGAGGATTGTACGAGGAAACAGATGAGCTGCATTGCGTCTATTAATCGTTCAGTACAACAGCGTTATCTAGAAGATAATTTCAGCCCTCACACCTCGCAGCATATTGGCGCTAATGTGCTATAACAGCTGACGTTCCTTCGTGAATCACTCTTCTCAGCTAAAACTCGATACATTCGGCTGCAGTGAGTACTGGAGCACCAAAACATGACCCTTTAGGACAGGAGAAAGGTCGCCTGGTCCTATGGATCCCGTTTTCAGTTAATACAACCCGATGTAAGAGCCAGAATATGGGATCAACAGCACAAATCGGTGGATCCCAGCAGCCTAGCGTTAACTGTACAAGCTGGTACAGGCAGTGTAATGGTCTAGAGTCTGTCCTCATAGATGAACGTGCCAGAATATGGCGTTAAAGGCACGAATCGATTGATCCCAGCTGCCTAGCGTTAACTGTACAAGCTGGTACACGCGGTGTAATGGTCTGGGGTCTGTTCTCATGGATGGACGTGCCAGAATATGGCGTCAAGGGCTCGAATCGATGGATCTCAGTTGCCTATCGTTGATTGTACAGGCTGGTACAGGCAGTGTAATGGTCTGAGATTTGTCCTTATGGATGGGCGTGCCAGAATATGGCGTCAGTGGCACGAATCGATGGATCTCAGCTGCCTAGCGTTAACTCTACAAGCTGGTACAGGCAGTGTAATGGTCTGGGATTTGTCCTCATGGATGGACGTGCCAAAATATGGCGTTAACAGTACGAATTGATGGGTCCCAGCTGCCTGGCTTTAACTGTACAATCTGATACAGGCAGCGTAATGGTCTGGGGTCTGTCCTCATCAATGGACGTGCCAGAATATGGCGTCAGTGGCGCGAATCGATGGATCCCAGCTTCCTAGCATTAACTTTACAAGCTGGTAGAAGAAGTATATTGGTCTGGGGTTTGTTTTCATAACGCAGACTGGATTCCCTAATGCCTGTGGAACAGCAATTGGATGCCACGAGGTATCTTAACATCATTGCTGACCAGACACACCAATACATGTGCATGGTGTTTTCTTATGGAGAGGGCTACATCTAGCAAGATAATGAGCTAAGCCATAAGGCTCGGATTGAATTTGAATCTAGAATCTCATTGAATCCATGCCACATCAAATCGAGGCTGCTTCGAAGGCCAAGGTGGCCGAACAGGTTATTCGCAGAGGTTCCTAACAAACTTTGTTACTTCAGTGCATATATTCGTAAAATAAGATGGAGTTTTTTCTTCTTTTAATCCAGTGCCAGTTGTACTTTTGCCTTTTTTTTAGGGTTTGGTCAAGAGGACTTGTAGCGATATCTTCTGTTTTGAATCCTTAGAAGGCACAGAAAGTATAATTCTTCTGTTAGATTTTTTAAACTTCTTCCAGCAAAGTAATCTTTTCCCAAGTAAACAATGTAAATTGAATTGCAGAGCACAATTGCACTTCTTCTGAGAATGGAACCCATGTAGTTTTACCTCATATAGGAGATGAATTAGAATAATAATGAATGATTTTTTGCTCAATGCTGTTGTGGTGATGCGAAAAAGCCATCGAAAAAGAAAAAAGAAAGACAGCGAGGGAGAGAGCTATGTGTCCTGTGGGTAAGACCCAGCACGGGAGGTTGTTGTTGTTTATAATGTTTTCTGCGGATACGTGCAACTGAGGGGTGAACTGAGAAGCCAGAAGAAAAGGGGAGTGGTTTTCTTGGAAGGACCCCAGCCAGAGGGAAGTCACTTGCGCGTCCAGGCAGTTACTCGTTTCTTTTGTGAACGAAGGAAGCATTACGATGTGATGTTAAATGTTTTCTGTTTATGTATTGTACCGTTTTTGTGTGCTCGTCTGGTTTTATTAAAAACCATTTATTTTAACTTCCTGCATTTTTAATTGGAACAATGCTTATGTTAATTTGCATCGACCTGCGATGATGAGGAACGGCGGGTCATAACAAGTGCCAAATATGTTGGCCAACGCTACCACAGAGAATAATAGCATGTGAATGGAATCAACACCACCACATGTAGTAAAACGTGTCGGACAAGCAGGGGGATTCACCCCCACAACTAACAATAACGAAATACAACAACTGTAAAAGTAGGAAAATAGTACCACTGTGGTATGGAATTTTAGAATGCAAAAGATCCCTCTTTTGAAATGAAAGAATCCTCCTGTTACAAACTATGGTAAATTTTCTGATTTCACCTGTTGTGTTTAGAAATGATGTCACATGTTGCTATTCTGCCATTGTCTAACTATTTTTTCATCCAATCAACATTATTCTGTCAAATAATCTCACAATAACATGAAGTCCCTTGAATATTTTATTCTCCCCTATCGAAATTTCCAAACATTATCACCAGCAACCGTAAATACAGAACGAATAGCACTCCTCGAAGCGCTGTGAGCAAATAACTACTGGTGCTTTTATTAAATTTGTCACATGAAAGTCAACAGGTTTCAAATTAAAACATGATAGCCCAGAGAATAAACTTGTCCTTAAAATTTTTATAGTGCTTTCTCCCTGTTAGACGCTATTGTAAGGAATTATGCACTTTGGAGCAATTTGTTTTACTACTTTTCGTGCTTTTCTAACAATCTTCTACTTAAGCATCCTCTTCTTGTCGTACTAACTTTTGTTCCTGTTTTGTCGCCATCTGACTAGTACTTTGTGTTTCATCAAAACATGATTTCTCTCAAATAATTCTTAAGATGATATGTAAGCTTTTGTAATATGCACGCATGCTCTAGTAGTGAAAATTCTTGTATGTGTCGATATATTCATTGTTTGGTCTTGATCATCATAGTCGTGCTGAAAAATGAAAATGGTAAACCATGATGCTTTCTTATTTTGATGCTTAGTGCAGCTTTGAAGCATATAAATTGCGAAAAATGTGAACATTTAATGAATATTACAAAGCTTTTCTTTTTTCAGTATTGATAAAAATCACAATGATGGAGATAAAAAGAGGCCAAGATCTTTCAGCTTTTTGCGGAGAGGAAGCAGTAGAAAAAGAAAGGAACAGTCTGAAATTAATGAAAATCCATTTTCACAGGTGCCATTAACAATAATCCTAATTGTATCAAAGCATGGAATGAATATTTTTCTATTAGCATGATCTGTCGGTTATTGCATGTAGCATGAAGTTTTGTTTCCTTTTGTGTATTAAGCTTTCATATGCAATTATTCTTAGGCAATATATAGTTTTTATTTCAGTGAATTAAATATTTACACAATGAGTTCTTCTTCGCATTTTTGAATTTCTTAGAAGTTAGAAAACAATAATTGAAGTTAAAGTTATTATTTTTTTTTCATCACATCAGCTTTCCAAAAAGATCGCATTTTAAAATTTTAGGAGAAGAGTTATTTTAGTTAGGACAGTAATAACATGATGGCTTTTAGTTCCAAACGTTTTTTTCTATACGTACTTTTCTTAAGTACCGTCGAATATGAAATGTCTCACGTGTAGCTACTGCATGAGAATAAAATGTAAGAATCCTTATAAATATAAGCGTACATTTCTAAGTACTCATTTTCTTGTTGAAATCAAATTATTATTTCAAATTCATTGGTTTATTCTGAACCTTCGATCGGTACACATCGATAAGCTGACTTCTAGAGCAAGATCTGTTGTTCGGAAAGAGGATATCGTTGCAGAGTAAGCATCTTCATAACATTGACAAAAAACATTGTTAGTTCACTAATTTTAACTGCGCATTCCGAAATGTTTTAAGTGCACTCAAAATTTTTTTTAAAAAGCAAATCAAGATTGTGCTGCAAGATGGAATGCTGTACTTGCGAATGCAATTATTCATTTTACCTAGCACAGCGTAAAGATTTCCGTCAGTTGAGTAAAATTCAATGGAATTATTAAAATCGTCAGCTCAGCTAAATTTACTTCCCGAATTCAAGGACATTGTGGTTATGCGTTCAGTATGGGAAATTAAATAAAGACTGCAAATAATTGAGTCCAGTAAAAATTGCATTGGAAATTATATCATTATAAAAAACACAAACATTTTGAATAATAACACTGATTAAGCATTTTGAAATTTAAACAGAAGAACAACCTTATTACTAATACAAATTTTACACCCATAAAAGTGTATATGTATATTTATTATCTATGCGATAATTGATATAAGGATGAAACTCCTTTAATTTAAAAAAAATGATGATCTAATAGTACTTCAAGGACAGAAAAATTACATATACCTGTTAACCTCTAAATATATTAATAATTAATTCTGAGCACAGAATTCTTGCACAAAATGAACAAAATCATGAGTTAGGAAATATTTTTCAAAGTAGAGCATGGACCGTTTCAGTTTATTCTTTTGCTTAAATAATTTCATGTTGTTGTTTTTTTTTTCTCTTTTTAATAGCATTAGATTTCTTTATAAATTTGCAGCAACTCATTAAATGTAAAGGCGTTTTTTTTTAGTATTACAAACTATATGTTTTTGCTTCTACTTTCATTAGGATATATTTTCTGATTCATCATTTTAGCTGCATACGCTTAATGTCGATCAAAAAGTAATTTTTAGTTTACTTTCATCTAATGGAAATGAATAATTTCTGTATCAAAATTTAAACAGTCTTTTTTATTTCAAAATAACAGTGTCAGAATATTATTTCAAAAGAATAGAGAAATCAGTAATTGCAGAAACAGAAAAAAAATAGCTATACTAGTAAAATCCGATTTCTTCACGTAAGAATATATAAATAAATATTTCCAAGCCTTTGCAGATCAACCAGTTGGGTTTCTCAAGGAAGACAGACAGAAACTAAAATCTGAAAAATTTAACGCTTCAACAATTTGAACGCAGTGACTTGACTTCACAATAAATAGATACGACGTAGTATTCATTTAAATATACGAGACATCACGCAAGTTGTGCACGCGGTATCCTGGTAGGAAAAAGGCGTTACTTGAAGAACTGGTTCCAAATTCGTGGCAACTCCAGGAAGACGCTATGATTGCAAGCGTCACTGTTGGTGATGATTTCAAAGGTTTCTCGAATAGCTGTAGATTTAGGGGTAGAGTAGGTAGCTAATTTATTTATATCATCCCACACAGGAGTAGCGGACTTGAATTTGACTTCTCTAGATAGGGCCGTGGTTACTTTACCGTATTTTGTGTCACTTTTATGCTCGTTGACAAAAGGTGATTCTAAACGAACGCTTGGTCATTCCAATCTAGTATCGTCTAGAGCCCTCCGTATATTGCAGGGTGATCGCATAAACACCTGCCTCGCTGGAAAGAGGGGTCTGTCAGTATTTCTCTTTAACATAGTATATAAAGATGCAGGAGAGCTTATGCCGACACCGTAATTCATTTTCTTGAGGGGTTCTTGAGTTTGTAAGACACATTTGTTATGTAGAGAACTGAACCTAAATAACGAAGCTGCGGCACAGGAAGATTAGAATGTTTGACCCTGGCTTTTTGTATTAAGTTATGTATCTGATTCAATGGATATCCTGTATCAGTGGCCAACTCTATGACGCTTTCAATTTCGTGTTGTCTAGAATGGGTATCGGAGGAGACGGCGAAGGCTCTTCTACTTCTAGAACGGAAGATACCTGTTTTGTATTCTACGAAACAGAAAAAAGCTGCGGAACATCAGGTTGGGGACGGACGTATGTTTACAGTAGACTTAAGTACAGAGGCGGTTCTTAGGCGATTTGCTCAATAAAACATCCAGATAAGGTAAAGCATTGTTCAAGCTCCATCGTGAAACTGGTCGTAGGATGTATATCATTGATTTTATCGAGGAAAATTTGGAGAGTCTTCTTTCCGTGAGGCTATACGAAAAATATGCCGCCCGCATAACGCAGCCGGGTGGTAGGTCGTGAGATGATGCTAGAGAAAACATTCTGCTCAACTGGGCGAAGTATTGCTATTGATAAGCTAACTTGATTTATTATCTTCCTATCGGTACCTTTTAAGCGCTGTTCAGCTAAACGACCGGATGCAGAAATAGCATCCTTCAAATTTATTCTGAGATGAAGATTTCTGTATTGTGTATCTGACTAACTCAGCATGAAGTGTTGACTAATCTGAAGTATATTACATTATTAATGTTTAACACGCTTTTCGGCCGTCTGCCGAGAATTCTATAAATCTCAAAAATTTCAGAGCTCTCTCTCAATTTACATTTAGGATACAATATTATGTGAATTTAAACATTTTCTCATTCATGCAAAATTTACACTGTGAAAACTGTGCACAAATTAAATATAATTCGTTCACATGTGTACTCGCCTCAGCTCTGATAGGTTCTATAGATATACATATGTACTACTTACACAAACACACAAAATAATTATGTATGTAAACAAAAATGAAACTATTGATGACGAAGGTTCTCATGGCATCCAAAATTATTTTAATGACCAGCGTTAGTCTTTATATGATTGACATGAAAAATTCCATAATCATAATTCATGGTTGGCTAAAAAGAAAAGATCCCTGGTTCTTTCAAGTTGTCTTGCTTCACAAGGAAATAATAAACGTTAAATTTTCATTTAATTTTTAACTAAATTCCAAAAGGCTAACAAAAGGTATCATATTAGTAAGCCTAGATAGTGCTTTAAAATGCGGAAGATGAAATATTCGTGCTGCGCTGTATATCTTGAACAACTTGTAAACGGAGTCATAAAGAAAAAAATGGGAAGAAAGGACAGCAAAATGGTATAAGAATTTTAAAAAGGACGCTGAGTGCAGCACTAAAATGCCCAGACACACATCATTCTCAGAGCGTTCATTGCATTTGGATTGTCATGTCTGTTTCTGTAAGGTACTCTTTGTTGGTAGTGTCCGTAAAGATAACATTTTCATGAACTTTGCTGTTATACATGAACTCCATAAACTTTATGAAAAGCACGTAAATTTTGCATCAGCTATTTAACAAATTATGTAAAAAAAAAAAAAAAAAGGTGCATACGTGAGGTGGGTTCGTGCGAAAAGGGATGTCGTTTTTTTTTATGTGGGAAGATCTTGAACATAGAATAAATTAATCAGGAAAATAGTCATCTTCGTTTAAATGAAACTTAGGGATCCAGCTTCGCACTAAGTAATAGATCTCTATTTTGTTGAGTTTACATAGTGTTTAAATTTCATTTTCGAAAAAGTGATGCTGAATTTATGTGCTTTGGGAAGATGTTTTTCAGTGTACTTATTTCCTTTCTTTCCTTTTCTAAGTGTAAAGCTTTGAGCACACATAAGCTTCGTGTTTTACGTGTTTCGTAAGTGATGCACAGCTGCCCATTATTTTCTTTTAACTATAAACGGCTGAGTATGCCATTTCTCTATACTACTACAAGCACTGCTAACTACCATCTTTCTTGTGCTGTTTTGCATCATTGTGTGTGCACGTTTGTTACTAAATTTATCATATAGAGATGAATAAACTTTAAATTCTTGAATGAAATAATTTTGCATTTGTAAGCGAAAAAAAAAAAAGACAATGGGATTTATGTTGATCACGTGGAGCTGTGATAAACAATTGTTTTCTGCGATTGATTTATGACTGAATTTGTTTTTGTAAAATTCACACGCTTTCATGTCATTTGTTAGAAATGCAAATATAATACTGGAATGCGCATATCTGTTGTGGTGTGTTTCACACTGTCTATTTCATACTTTCATAAGCCCTTTTGAAACTTTTGAAGTACAAATGTTCCAAAGCATTACAGCATCATATATCATTAGTGCTGCACAACTTAATATTGTTCTTCAACAATTGTGTCTTCATAACATTAAAGTTAAATTCGAGTATATTAAATAATATTTTGTCACTCATATTCTTCCATTATTCCTGAATATTTTGTCATTATGAATCTTTTGCTATTTTACCGTATTTTACCAGTTGCAACCTTATTCTAATAGAAAGTAATACACTGAAGAGCAATTGAATTAGAGATACCTGTCTAGTAACGTGTAGCACCACCTTTCGCCCTGATGACGGCGGCGATTCGTCTCGGCATGGACTCGACAAGACACCGGAAGCGTTGGGAAGCCATACGGATCCACGACCCCTGAACAAGCTCCCACAGTTCACGAAGATTTGATGGAAGGGGGTCAGAGCCTCGAACATCTAACTCGATGGCATCCCAGATGTACTCAATGGGATTCAGGTCAGGTGACCTAACTGGCCAAGGAAGCGAGGTCACGTCGGTGGAGTGTTCACCCAACATTCGGATACAATTCGGGAGCGATGACACGGTGTATTGTCTTGTTGCAAGATTAGGTCCCCAGTGGGATGTTGAAGATGCATAAACGGGAGCAAATGGTCGTCCAGAATATCCCGGTAACGTTGACCTGTGAGGGACGATGTCACACGTACCAGGGGTCACATTTCAGTTCACGTAAACAGCCCCCAGACGAGAATGCCACCCCCACCAGCTCGAAGAGTACCCTGCTGGCAAGAAGGATTCATCGCTTCATGTGGTTTGCGCCGTACTCGTATCCTGCCATCCGTATGTACCAACGTGAATCTCGACTCATCAGTCCAGGCAACATTTTTCCACATGTCTAGGATGCAGTGGCCATGTTTCCGCGCCCATGCTAATCTTTGCACCCTGTGATGTGCGGTCAGCAGCGGTACCCTCGTGGGACGATGGCTTTTGTACCGCATAGCGAGGAGATGGTTCTAGATGGTGTGGCTGCTTACACTTTTTTGTGCACCAAGCGTTAAATTGCCGAGTGATTTCTTGCACTGTGGCCCGTCTATCCGCTGTTACAATGCGAACTAGCCGACGTTGACCCCGCTCATCCACACGCTCTTGTACACGGCAGTTGGCGCTTGCAGAGATGGTTTTACTGGATTCGATGTACTCAGGGTGCACCCGTGACACTGTGGCTCGTAAAACTTCCAGTGACTTACGAGATGGAGTGACCCATTCGTCAGGCCCAGACAATTTGCCCACGATCAAATGCGCTTAGATCATTCATCTTACCCATACTGCGTCCGACTCGTACTGATTCCCGTCGCATCACTCCTTATATTGTCGGATCGCTGCATACGTCATGTCGTTTCCGTTTACAGGGCCGCCCACAGTGCCACATTTGCATAACACCAGCTGTCTCTAATTCAATTGCTCTTCAGTGTTTATCGAATATTTACAGAGTATTAAATTCTGTTGAACTTCAGCAGTGATATACGCTCTTTGCAAAAAAAAAAAAAAAAAAAGAAAAGAAGGAGCACCCAGAAGGAATCATCCAATCGAGATAAAAATTGATATGTACAATGTGCTTGTATGGGAAAGGAAATGATTGCAATTCCAGGGCAGTTAGGCCATTTATTCGGATACAACACACTACATGAGTAGAACAAGTCAGTACATTGTAGCGCCACCTATGGTTCGGATACAAGCAGTTACCCGGCATAGCATAGACGCATATACAGACGCATACGGCATAGCATAGACGCATATATTCACGTATACTGTCTTCAGGTATAGCTTGCCAGATAGTGTCCAAATTTCGGGCCAGTTCGCCGACATTCCGGGATCGGCGTAGGTGACGTCCCATCATGTCCCAAACAAGTTCGATCGGGAAGAGGTCGGGCAATCGGGCTAGCCATGGAAGGGTGTCGACATTGCGGAGGCAGGCCTGACAGATCCGTGCCGTGTGTGGCCGGGTATTAACCTGTTAAAAAAATTGCTCAGTGATGCTACGACAGGAATGGCAGCACAACAGGTCGTAGAATGTCGTCGACGTACCGTTGAGATGTGAGGGTGGTACCTAGGACTACCAAGGGTGCCCGGCTATAGTAGGAAGTGGCTCCCCAGACAGTCAGTTCTGTTGTGCGAGCCGTGTGCCGTTCCACGGTAAACGCAGGATCCAAACCGTGACTCCTCACTGAAGACAACACGACGCCACTGGATACTATCTCACGTTGATCAGGCCCAACACCACTGCAACCGGTGCAGGCGATGCTCGCTGGTCAGCAGTAGGCTGCGGATTGGCCTCCTCGAATGTAGTCCTCTTGGTGCAAGTCGTCTGGCAATGGTCCGCATGGCCACTTCCGTACCTGTCCCTACTCAGCATGGCCGCGACTAGTTGAGAGCAACGAATTCGGTTATGTTCGTGCGGCTCTCACAATCGCTCGATCCTCACGTTCTGTCGTTGTCCTCGGCTGTCCACTGGGTTTTGCCCTCCTCGACGACCCAATATCGCCGACATCGTCAGATTGCGACCCAAATCCTTGGCGACAGGGCAACTTGACCAATCGGCCCGTCTCAGCCCTATTGTACGTCCTCTCTCAAACTCGCCCAACTGCTCGTATTGTGCACGGATTCGACGTCGAGGTATCCTCACAGTCCGTGGAGATTAATGCAACCGCAGTCTGCTGCCGCAATTGTCTCTGCGTGCGATCTTTGCTCTTGATATACCTCCTCGATGCGTGGTTCCCATGCGCTGGGGTGGTCCACTATTTAATCATTGGTCGTTATATTTTAATCATTTGCATGCTGAAATACTTGTATGCCAAGTTTCATCAGGATCGAACACCTTTCTTGGGGTTCTTCGGGGTTTTTTTTGGTTTTGTTTTTTTGTTTTTTTTCGCAAAGAGTATGTTTACACATCAGTAAAATTATGTTGTGATAAAGCAAATTTATTTCCAAAAAGTATCTCTCATTTTTCACATGTACCATGCAATTAAAATGGTTCACACATTTCTTTGTATCGTGATGATACACGAACTATGTTTTGAGGAAGCTCGTCTTTTGACCTGTCCTCTCTTAAAATTCAGATAAAAGATTTAAAATCTGAGTTAACAGGTAATGTTTTGTAAAACTTCAAATGCATTTTTCGTGGATTTATCGATGACATTTGTTGACCAGCATTTCCTTTTCTTAATGACATTTTAATGAATTCTATAAATATTTATTTAATTTTTAATTCCTTTAGTAGAGTTAGAAATGTGACGCACTGGTTTGCTTTCTCCTCATTACGTATGTAATAACATGAATCTAAAACTGATGGCTGAGGTCTCATTTAGCAGTGTAACTTGTAGTAATTATTTTCACCCACGTATTATCTTGTTCTGATTTATTGCATTCATGTGAAAAGGCAGAAGGGAAAATATCTGTTTTATCAGTTTTTATTATACTTTCTGTAGTTTCATTCTGTTCCTAAACAAATTATATAACATGATGGATCTGAAACCCGCAATACAATGTCTAAATTAAAGAAAACCTACCGTATCTGATATAACTGCATTATGAGTGAGTCATGTGTATCAGGGTCTGATTCCATTATTATCTTCATCATTGATGTGCATCCCTAATTCAGGAACCTTGCTTAAATGCAGTGTAGTTAAACAGAGCTGGAGTAGCAATCACAATATTCATGTCTTGCTTCGGGATTTGAAAACACTGTAAGCAAGACAAGAAGTTCAGAGCCACTACGCCACTCGACACTCTCTGCGTCTTTATGCAAAGTTCTCATTGTAACCAAACAATCATGAAAAGTGTGCAAGCTCCATTATTTCTTCACATCTTTCAGCTCTTTTTAAATGCATAATTCACTCACTTATTAATTGTTTTCATGTTTTTTGGTACACTAAAAGTTTATTCAATTTCAAGCAATTTCGCAACATTTGGCATGGCTAAGGAAAAGGCTAGTGGGGATGCAAATTTTAGCAAGCCTGAGAGAAATAATGGAATAAAAAGTACATTGAGAACAGCAATGGAGATGGCAATGAGTGTGCTTGAGAAACTGAAGCAGCGCCGTTTAGCTTATTCTGCATAAAGTGTTGTTGCCAGACAAATATGGACTGGTTTTCAGCGTCGTATGTTCAAGAAATTTGCTAAAGCCCGGGATACTGGCTGTTTCGTAATGTAGCTCCTGGTTAAATTGCTTATTCTGGCTGCCTTTAATTCTAAGATCTGTGAAAACACAAGTTTGTCCACGTCCCCTCACTCCGGAGTAAGTCACTCCTCTCCCAACTAAGCTACGCGGACAGAATGTCTCGCTGCAGATTTGTCGTCTCGACACATGTTTTCACCTCTGTAATGCGTCACAGTTCTAATGCAAGGTAAGGTATGAAAGCTGTGCTCGTGATCACAGCGCTGCTCTGGAGCCAGTTGCTATACAAATATGTGTGACTACCCAGTCGTTTCGTGGTCAAGTTATCTAGGAGACAGATTATGCCTTTCCGTACTGCTGGTTCTATGTTCGAATCCAGGCTAAAACATTGATAGTCTGTTCGGCCTTACGTCCTGGTTTTCTCTCTTGCTTAGAGACAGTGAAGATGCAAATATTTACTTAGGTCGTCACCCGGTAGTCGAGTGGTTTCGGGCACGGGCTTCTAATTCCTCGTATTGAAGGCGATGAGTTTTAATCCACATTTAGGCATGGATGTTGTGTTCATTCGAACGTCACTGATTTCCCTGAAACCAGGAACTGTAAAACTCTTGCGGAGTCACCTACTAGTCCTAGATGCCAATGAAGACAAACGTGGTTTCATAAAGTCTGTTATTAACGAAATTTTGTTCCATAAAATGTAAATTTTATTCCATAAATATTCGCCCAAACATTCGAGTTTGATAAATCGAGAAGTCATAGTCCAGGATATACCTACGTTTATCCCTTGTCTTTTAGATATTTCTCAGTAGTTATTTTTCCTTTTCTCCTAATATTCAGTAGGAAAATTCCATATTCCTCGCTGTCAGTCTCTGAGCTACCAAAAATGTAATTGACTATAAAACCTTTGGAATCTAAGCTGTATTAGAGACAAAGGCATGTCACACCCGAAAAGCATTGAATTTCTTTTCCTGCGTCTTTAGAACTCTCTTACTCGTAATTGTATATTGTGTCTCGTCAGATACACCGCCGGGCCACAATGTAGTGCCCACCCAAACTAACTGGATTGACCGTATAAGCTAAGCTGATGACTTGCCCTGCTCCGTCAAAATGTCGACTCTGCAGGGATATGCTGAACTCTCCCAAAAATTGATAGTGGAGGCGTTGCGCGAGCAATCCTGCCAGGATCCAGCCGTTTTTTACCCGGATAGGATCGGTCCAGGGACCGGCAAGGGTCTGCTGTACCCAAGGGACCAACACTTCCCACGGGACCAACACTTCCTACCCCTTTACCATAGCCCGTACGTGTGACGTGCTAATTGGCCGGGGTATTACCTTTGTGATTGGCTGGGAGAACAGTTCTCCAGCGCGATGGATTTTGGGGCCAAGGCCCTTTATTTGCGTCTAGGCTAAGATACATTCACATTTATATGCACTGAAGGGTCTCATATGTTGGGAAATCAATCTTTTAATTTCATGAGCCCTTTCACAAAGGTGAATAGAAAGACAGAAATATTTTCATGGTTATTTACAAAGACCGCAGCACTAGGGTATGTGCTACGATAATGGCTCTGGGCAGGAGTCATCGTATCCCACTTCATTGCAGCCTTCTGTCTTCACTGATCGAACATGAGCTCTTCCTGCCTCGCGACGAGGTCTTTGACTATCTCGATGAGTCCCTGTCTCGCTCTCGGATGAGCGAGCAGGATCGAGAGGTCCCTCTTTTTTTCCAATTTAGGAGCGAGGACTTTTCTCCTACCTGAAAGAGAGCTACACTCTAGAATCATGTCGACGTCTGAGGACTGGGCTCCGCACCCACACGCCCGTTCGCTTACCGCAAAACGGCGGAAGTGCTTCGGCGATACGCCATGGCCGGTGAGTACCTGGTTCAGGGACCCGTCTGATTCTACTCTCTTGGTGGAGACTCGGGGAAAGATGTGGTTTGTTTTCCTCCTCGTATCCCCGTCGTTCCACCTTTTCTGCCACTCCACCAACGTGGCTTTTTTCAGCTGAGTCCGCACCCTTTGCAGCGGCATCCTTAGATGAAAATCAACGACTTCTTTCCCAGCGGCCTCCTTTGCCAGCTGGTCTGCTAGCTCATTTCCACTTGTTAGGACATGGCTTCGGACCCAGTGGAAAGAAGCCGCCGTATTGCCTGCTGTCTCAACTAGAGACTTTATTTCTCTGACTGAGGAATCTTGCTCCTGAATTGGCGAAGCGCTTTTAAGGTCGCTTGACTGTCAAAGAAAATCTTTAGTTCACTCATGTTGCTGCTGGGCAATGCCCACAGCAACATCTCTCTGATCGCAAACAACTCTGCTTGGAAGACAGAGGAGTTGGACAATAATTTAATCTGTTTCGCGAACAGCTTCCTTTCCACTCCCGAGGGCAGATCCTTGTCCCATGTGGGGCAGATTTCTTTGGCCGGGTAGCAAGACCAGTCCGTCCTGAGCAGTTCTACTTCGGTCGACTGGTATCGGTATCCTAGTAGTTCAACATCGTTTTCGAGCCTGAGGAACTGCATTGCAGCTTCCCTTGCAACCACTAGGTCCACCGGTTCATACCCAGCTATCACTTGCAGTGCAGCTGTGGAAGTCGTACGGAAACACGTAGTGACACCTAACAGCGCTCTTCTCTGTACTTTATTAATACCAATTCGCATCCTAACGGTGTCCTACCACCGTGCGGAGCACGCATATGTTAGGATTCTTTCGACCCCTCGCTTATACACAACCTTTCCGGCTGGCCCAGACAGCCGCATTCCATTGATCCTATTCAGGATCACCGTACATCTGTCTTTCAGGAATTTTAGGTAAGGAAGTCCTGACAGTTTAGTATCTACGGTTACTCCCACATATCGCATCTCCCTCACCGCGTTGATCGTGTGCCCATTAAACTAACACTTGGGGGGAGTGACCATCTTCCTCTTCTTTGCGATGGCTAAAAGAGTCGTCTTTTCGGGAGCGAAGCAGAGCTTACACTCCTTACTCCATGTGTCTAACTGCGCTAGAACAGTGTGTACCTTCTGCTCTATTACATGCGTACCCGATGCAGACACTATTAGGAGGAAATCATCCGCATATGCCTGCATCTGTACTCCATCTTCCAAAGGAAGTGCAAGTGCTGTGTCCGCAATGATATTCCACCATATAGGGCCCGAGCAAGAGCCTTGCGCACAACCCTTCTCATACGCTGTACTAAAATGTTGATCTCCAGCTTCGAACTCAACCCTCTTGGCTGAGAGAAAGTCACTAACCAACCGGAACAAATTCCTTGGAAAACCAAGTCTTTTCAGACGGTCTAATACTAGTGGCCACCAGACATTATTGAATGCAGTCAGCACATCCAAGGAGACGAGGAAGCTCTTTCCCTATTTAGCTTTGCCTGCTGTGTAACGCTGACCAGCGCCTGGCTGGTACATCGCTCCGGTATGAAACCGAATTGGCGGTTGGAGAGCTTTCCTTGGCCGACAAGGAAGTGAGTATCTTGGGTCAGGAGGACCTTCTCCAACACTTTATTCCATGCTGAAAGCAGGCAAATCTGCCTATACGCCGCTAGGTATGCTCGGCTCTTTTGAGTTCTAATGAAGAGAACGAGCACCGCAGTTTTCCAAATCATTGGGAAGCACCCTCTTTCTAGAAACTTGCTCAGTAAGCAAACAATTGGACTGGCTGCGAAGACCTCGCGAATGACTGCCAAATCCAACCCATCCTTACCGAGAGCGTTGCCCGTGTTAAAACTATTAATCGCGCTTTCTACCTCCGCCTCGGTGAACAGCGGGTCGTCTCCAGTATCCAGTGGAGTTCTGCAAGTTTCTCTGATTGCACGTTGTTCCGGGGTATCCCCAGACTCCTCATCAGCCTAGAAATGGTGGTCCAGGAAAACCTCCACTGTATCTCTCATGGTTGCGGTGTTAGTGCCACTCTCTGTCCTGATGAAAGCCAGTGACAGTGTGCCGATGATAGATCCCTTTACTACCTTGTACGGAATACCAAAGGGATTTCCTACTGGGGTAGTCTCGCAGAGCTGTCTCCAGTACTATCTCTTAGAAGCGATCAATGCTTTTCTATACGTTGCATCGGATAAGTCGTATTTTTTCTTTAGGACTTGCCTCCTTCGAAGGTCAAACCCCTCTATCTCTCTGCATTCTCCTTCTGCATCGCCTGGTCTTCCCTCTTAGAAGGCTCAGGTTTTCTGACCACCAGGGAAGCGTGGGCCTAGGCTCGCCCCTGCTTTCCTGCAACCTTCACAGGTCGCGACAAGCGACAATCTCTTCCGTGAGATGACTGAAGAATTGGCTCAGGTCATCCACGTCGTTCATATCTGCGCTTTTCCTATCGCAAAGCAGTTCCACCAGCAGGGTTTGTAGTTCCGGTCACTTTAGGTTCCGGGCGGTGAACCTCTTCCTGGGATTTTTCCCACTTTTTTCTATTCCCATCGTGAAGGTTATTGCAAGGTGTTCGCTGCAGCTCACGTCGTCCAGGACCTTCAAGTCCTGGAGAAATGAGAACTTGGATGTACGCCTGAGAGTGAGATCGATCCAGGACGACCCACGTGTTCCTTGAAACGTGGGGACGCTGTCTGGATCGTTCCTGATCATCAGTTCCGAGGAACTGGCGAAGTCCAGGTGTTCTTTTGCTCTCTCATCCTCATCTTGACTTCCCCAGAGAGGGCTTTTCGCATTGAAATCTCCTGCTATGATAGCACTCGAAGGCTGACTGTACGCATTTATCAAGAGACTTTTCTCCATACCACTCTCGATGTCCAGTGCCACCATATTGGGTGTGCATTCTAACTCCAGAACTGCGAGATCCGGGTCTAGGACGGCCGTGGTTACTACGGGCTTCTCTCCTAGAAGGTATTTCCGTGAGGAGTTAGGGAACCCTGCAATTCTATCGTGTGAATGGTACGGCTCCTGCAAAAGTTGGATTTTTGCAGCGATTTCACTGGCTTTTTTTTTATTTGCCCTGTCGCAGCTCTCGCATGGTGAGCGTTGAGCTGAAGTACACGAATACCTGCTATATTCCAATCAACCATAGTGTACTCGGCTTCTTAGCTGCTCAAGCTCCCGAATAAGACTAGGACAAGCTTTAGTGAAGCTGGCGTGGTTCTCATCCAGATTCTGGCGAAACTTTGCATTTGCATCTGTGCGGTTACTGCACTTAGGTGTGGCTTGACACTTGTGATGCTGGTGGCATATCCCACCGCATCTGTCACACCTAACCTCTGCAACATTGCAGTTGCTTTTGAAGTGGCCGAAGCCGTTGCAGCGGAAGCACATGACTTCCCGCAAGAATTCCCTAAGGCGGATAACTGACCAACCCAGGTTCAATCTACCCTTTTTAATCGGTGCCTTGAAGGCCAGAGGCTCAGCGTCCACAACCGAGTGGACCCTGCCCCCTTTTGCTTTAATGGCGAATCTCGCCGTTAACCCGCCTTCGATGTCGGGGTTCTGCTCTTTAACCCCGTCCTCAAAATCCTGTCTGGTGAGCTCCCTGTCAACATTATACACAATCAGATGGAGAAGTCTCTTTTGTGGGGTCTTAGGAAGAGTGCAATCCCTGGTAAGGGGATTTCTCCTCAACTCCTCTTCCAAGCGGGTGAGGTCCTCTGCTTTGGAACACATAACCGCGACCTACCCATTTCTAACCCTGCGGACCCCTTTGACCTCAATATGCAACTTCGCAGGGTTCACTGTAGATTTCAGGGTCTTCTTTACGTCATCAGAAAACGTAAAGTATCCTTGGGGTAGATCAGGAGAACGTGTCTCCGGTCTTCTACCACCTTCTTTTTCTTTGGAGCAGGGGCTGGCCCTTGCGCCTTCTTAGCTTCCTTCCTAGGTGCTACGGCGTAGGACTTAATCTCTGGAACTCAGCGTTGCTGCTCATCCCTCTCTAACAATATTCCCTCTAGAACTGCCTTCTGTATACTCTGCTGAGCACAAGAGTCTTGCATCTTGTTCATCACTGCCCAAAATCTGTTGGCTAGGGCCTTAGTAAACCTGAGAGAGCTATCGTCTATCATAGAATCCATTTCATCCAAATAGCTAATGTTATGGGCACTAAATTCTGAAGGGGTGGCTAACACACATGTCTCAGACCTCTAGTGGCTTCCGAAGATTACTTCGGAGAGCTGTGCTGAGGTTTCTGTTTATTCTGAAAGGACCCGGGTTGGGAAGTGGAGCTTCCCTTTTTTGATAAAGTTGGAGTTGACAATTTGCTAGCCACCACCTTACAAGGCCGGGTTGACCCGGCTGTTTTTGGGGTTGCCCCTTTGTAACAGCTGACATTCTGTGAGAGATAACCTACTAAGTGCTGAGTGAGCACCCTTGGGCTCTCCCACTCTAGCCAAAACTTAGTAGTCGGTTGAGCGCGGTCGTTGGCCTAGTCTGGGGACTAGGAGGACAGGTACGACCAGGACGTACCCGCAAATTGTTGGAGGTTAGTCTCGTCTTTGGACTGAGGTGGACTTTGCCCTTACAAGGGCAATTTTCTATAAGCCCAGCAACTGCACGAAAACACTTTTTCTCTCAAAAAAGAAAACATCTAATGGGAGTGAGACACTCCCCATTTTTGCTACCGTCAATCACCTTACAAATGTGACAACACACACACTGATACATTGTTATGTGACTGAGAAATTTCTAGGAATACCGTGATGGTAAAATCATACACCGCAACAATGTAGCAAAAGAAAAACGACGGATTTGATTGACTTAAGGTTCAATTTCATCGTTGGCACTGCAGAGGGTGGTGCATCAATAACGAAGGTCATGAGACGCGGTGCAAAAACGAAGTACACAATTTTCCACGTGCTTTCCTTCTCGCAGTGAACATTGGAAAAGCAGAAGAGATGGCCTTTCTTGCTGGAAACAGCAACTTCATTACAGAGAAGAGTTTATATTGCTTCACACATTCAGGCAGAATTGTGCTGCAGTTGTTCGGAACCTGACGGGCATGAGTGCTGAAAATTCAGACGATCACCGAGAACCATGCACATAAAAGCTCTTGTTTCCACTCCTGACTTCAGAGGGCTGTGCTGAAACTGCAAAACTGAGCAGTAGAGAATTGAAAATGCTCCATGTGATCGTTTATAAAGCTTAACGTGCTGTTCGGCATGAGTGGGTGAAATAGAGCATGGCTCACCCACGAAGTTATAGCTCACCATCGACAGTTCACACTATTATAGATAATGAAATTAACATGCCGCTTTACGGTTCGTTTATATAGTATGAACTATGACCTTTGCTAACTCTGAACTTCCAGCTCATTTCCCATGAAAACGAACGCCATTTGAACTACTATCTGCTTCCGATGATGCATCATTCCAATATAAGAAAAATTCTCGCTTCCTATAGCAAAAAGGGAAATTTCTTGTACTCTGCTGGACAATTGCTAAGGACGGATCATAAACGGCTATATAGCGCATAAAAAAGTACGTGTGGTTGGATGCCAAGTGAAATAAAATAATGACAGAATGCCACGACATTACAAGAAAGACAATTCATTGTGCTCTGAAATCCAGAAGGCTTTGGAACGTGTTCAAGGGACAAACAGGCCATTTTGTGCAGAATACGTAAACGTGAAAAATGCAATTACCGTCTGCAGGCGTTCCGGCGTAAGATGTCAATACGGGATATGGCCACCATGGAGGGCGATGCAAGATTCCATACGTCGTGTCATGCTTTGCACAATATTATCAAGCAGCTGTTGGGGTAATTTATCCCATTCCTCTGTCAGTGCACGGATGAGGGTGTCCTTGTTTATTGGAGGGCATTGGCGACCAGCAAGACTCCTCCTCAAAGCATCTCACACATTTTCTATGGGATTCAGATCTGGAGAACGTGCTGGCCATACGAGGCGTTGAATATCCTCGCTCTCAAGACACTCCTGGACAGCGACTGTTCGATGACATGTTGCGTTGTCGTCCATGAAAATGAATCTATCACCCACAGCACCACGGAACATGCAAACATGAGGTAGCAGAGCATCATTAATGTATCGTTGGCCAGTCATAGTCCCAGTTGAAAGCACATAGAGGGACGTACGGCCATTGATCATGATTCCAGCCCATACCATGACACTACATGTCGGGTATCGGGCCCTTTCCTGTATGTTTGTTGGACAATATGCAGTACCACTATCACGCCACATCAGTTGTCGTCGACAATCAGACGATAGACTGTATCTACTCTCATCTGAGAAGAGGACAGCAGACCAGTCGTTATCAGTCCAATTGCGATGTTGATGGCAACATTGCAAACGGGCGGTACGGTGACGTCTTGACAATGGGATGCACACGACAGGACGGCGGGCGTATAGTCTTTCATGCAAACGTCTGGCGACAGTTTTTCGGGAGATCCGCTTGTCAGTAGCAGCCATAAACTGATTTGCTCCCTCACTAGCTGTGCTGCGCCGGTGTCTTTTTGTTGACAGCACTATGTACCGATCTTCTGCAGGTGTCGTACTGCGAACACGACCTCCCCGTGACGTTTGCTACACTCTCAATTTGTTTGAAATGATTTCCAAAGCCTTGAAACAACACTGTGGCTGACGTCGAACTCCCTGGCAACATCTGTTATTTTTCGCCCTTCTTCAATCTTGCCAATATTACGGCCACGCGTAAAATCATCTAGGTGATGTCGGGAAGAAATACTGAAAATTGCAAGTTCGTCAATTGATTCTTTCCCTTTCAACTTTGCGTTTGAACAACAACGGTCAATACGCGTCAAATCCTTTATATCTCTTATCAGCGCTATGACGTCACGAACAAGTTCGGCAATCCAAAATTTGCATACGCACAACACGTCTTACTGTATCCCGCACTTATGCTAATTTCCACATTTTCCTGCCTTCCATTTTATGGTTGCTATTGTCATCCGTCCTTAGCAATTGTCCGGCAGAGTATTCTCAAATTGTTTGCGATCCGAGCAACATTAGACACACTGCCTGGATGTCCCTGGCATGCCCAGCGTTGCTTTCCCCGTCCCATCAAAAATAATTCCAGCAATATGTATGTGCTGTTCTGCACTCCTCCTTTTTGACTTCAGTACGTGAAAAGGAAATTCTCTTTGCGGATGGAAGACCAAACTAAATCCCCACGTTCTCAAAATGCATGAGCAAAGTATTCCCATGTTGGAAATACTTGATATCCATTTGCGGAAGTTGAGCGAAATGTGAGTTACATGTTCATAACGTATTAACTTGGCATTGCATATGCACTGTTTTAAGTAGCGACCACTAACACTGACACTCTGATCGAATCTGTGACAGTGAAGCCCGGTACCAGGGCACGACAATTGGCAACTGACGTGGGGTCTTCTCAGTCTCAATCCACCATCGTTCGTTGCCTGCACCAGTTTGGGTTCTACTTCAGACGCCATCCAATTGGTCCCCTATGAATTGATATCCTAGCAGGCGGAACATGGTGTTGCTCTCTGTCGCAGATTACTGTCAGATCCGCAGGACAATAGGTTTTGGCGTCGTGCCGTCAGTGGTGCTGAAAAGTGGATATCTCTACGTTATCCTGCTACTGGGAATCAGTGGCTGAGACCACGCCAGGAAGCTTAAACAGTGGTGCAAAAACGGTAGTTCGGGAAGAAATGCATGCTGTGCATTTGGTGGAAATCTGAGGGTTTCGTGTGCTGGGAACTCGTACCAGATGGTCAGGCTGTGGAACTGGAACCTTTATGCCTAACAGCTGCAGCGGATCTATGATGTTCGGCGTCGACGATACCCAGCGCTTAAGAATAAGAAGTGGGCTTTGCTGTACAACGTCCCAGGCCATACTTCCAAAGTGATCCACCGGAAACTACAGGTACTGGAACGGGTTGAGATCCTATCCCGTGTTTCATACAGTCCGAACCCTTCCCCGTCCGACTAACCCTTGTTTCGCTCCATGGCTCATTTCGTTCAAGAACGGCACTTGGTGTCAGTGGCGGATGTAGAATCCGGCATCAGAGTTTTTCTGTCCTGGAAACCTGCTGAGTGCCACCGCTGTGGAATCGTGGCTCTGGTAGAACGTTGGCAAAAGACAATAGAAAATTTTGGTCTTCCATTTGCAGAATGATTTGAACGTGTATGGATTTCTTACATCACTAAACGTTTTTGCTCATCCTGCAGGGTTACAAAAACACTTTATCGTGCCCACACGTCTCTCTCTCTCTCTCTCTCTCTCTCTCTCTGTGTGTGGCTTCCTGAAACTCTTCTTTCATAGTCTGTGTCTCTAAAACGTGTTCCAGGGTTTCAGATGTAGATCTCTAGGATGGCATATAATGGAACATAATTTGTGCGACTAACCATAGGCTTGCGAGTATTGACAATAACAGTCTTTATCACGTCCTCGCCTATCTCTCTCTGTGGCTTCTTGGAGCTTTTTCTTCACCTTCTCTCTCTGAAATGTGTTCCACTGTTTCACATGAAGAACCCTATTGTGCCATACACTGTTTCACATGAAGAACCCTTTTCACATGAAGTATGATGCACAATCTCCATACACTCTTACCATTCGATCTTGAACATTGGTCAACGAGTTCCTTCTTTCTTTAAGAACACAATCACGACCAAAGGTAGTTTCACTTTACAGTTTTCTGCTTTTTAATACATGGTGACGTAACAATTGGATTTTCTGATTTCCAACATCTAATATTATCCAGTGCCTGCCTCGTTGTTTTTACACTGTTAAAGGGTTATGCAATGCGGGCAAGCACTGTCAATATCCTTGCGTTACTGCACCATAGTAGAGTTCAAAACTTGTTGAATGCTCTCCATAAATACAGGTCTAAGATACTGTTCAATATAAATGTAATGTTAGAACTCCGATGAGAAAATAAAATCATAAGCATTGCTTTTGAGACAACCTACATGAATCGTATAAATCAAGCCTGGCATTGAGACACGAAACAACTACAGCTGAATATTAAGACATTTGTAAGTGCTATGGAATGTTCGCTGTCGCGACAAATGATAGTATGAGTTTTTCTTCTTTGATAGTTGTGATAAAGATGAAGAATGAGTTCTTTATACATTCTCTTGTTGGCGAATAAAAGTTTGCCGGGATTTGCCTGGTAAATCTTTGTGCAATATCTCATTAACCCAGAATTGAGAGTACGTTGCCCTTGAGCTGCGGTCGATGCAGTTTGTTAATAAATGAGAGGCATGTAACCAGACATTTCAAATAACAACCTCCTTTTAAATAAATTTGATGTAGCCTTTCATTGCAAATGAAACAAAATTGTAATGTCCAAGAGAATTTCGGCTATCCTGGAAATCTATTTGGTACTGTACGTGGTAACGTATAATATCTTCCCAAAGTTTCTATACTATAAATCATTCGCTTCAGTCAACGAACGTTACGCTTTTAATATACCTAGATATGAATTTTCAGTGAAGTAAGTTTGCCGGGATTTGATTTTACTGTCCTTAACTAAAAAAGGAATTTACGCATTTCTGATTCATGCTATATGTGCACCTAAATTTCATATATTAGCTTGAATGGATGTAATGGATATTTTAAGGTACATTATATATAATCCTAAAGAAATCATATGTTGTAATAGTTTTTACTTTCGTAGCATTTTTGTGGTTTTCATGAAATATGATATCTTACATTTATCTATTTAGAATTTATGTGATACTGATGTTTTATGTTAAAATTTAAGTTAAATTCGTTTGTTGTGAATTATTTTATATTTTACATATTATATATAAGGTTGCAACTGCATCTTTGAACTTCTGAATTACAATCGCAAGTAGCATGAAAAACTTCTGCAATTATTAATAATGATTATTTTAATGCACTGAGCACTTAAAAGGTTTTGATTTCCGAATCAATGTGATAGAACCATGCATTTTCTGTGCTCGGCTGAAAGTGATGATGGTCAAAATACTCAGAGAACATATATTAGTTTTTAAACTTATACAACAGAGTAAAATGTTGAATATTTCCGTTAACCTTTCGTTTCCAAAATATTCCGTTCTAGAATTTATGTATTTCTTCAGTGACTGATACAACCGCGTTTCTAATTATGACAATAATAACACGAAACTGAATTTGTTCTACTTACAATTTATTGTATCACCTATTCCAAAAGTTTGAAATTATAATTTTCAGCAACTTTTTTGATACAATATTCAACTTATTCTCGACAATGTCCTTTTTAACATTATTTTAACGAAGTAACTCTTACATTGCAAGCTACTCGTTTTTACTGTTTCTTCTGCTAGCAATGACGTAACGAATTTTAAAATTCAGAACAGAAAGTTACATAGAAAAGGAAACTTTAGTTTTTCTCTTTGCTACGAAATACTGTATATTTTCGTATAGAGTTTCTCCCGAAATTCATGTCCTTCCTGTAGTTTTAGATGCTACACAGGGTAGTTAACCCCAAAAACAAAACTGAACTCCCTGTAATCTTTACGGAAAGATTGGAAGATGTGCGGTTTACCATTCCAGGCAGAGGCAATTTTCAAGTTTTCTGAAGAGCAGGCTACATAGGAAACAGAAGTAACACGGTACCTACATGCCGATAATGACGTTCAGATTTTTGCCATGGTTATTTTGATCACGTGTTATTTTCTCCATCAATGCATAAGTTTAATTCATTTCAAACATACATAAGTTGTGGTTTTCCGCTTCAGCAATTTTTTGCCCAATCCTCACAAATAATTACGTAATAGTGCTGAATACACGCTTGCTCGTTAAAACGGTTTTTATAAATTATCCACCCATATTAATTTTATGGTAAACGTAAATTAAATTATGGTACCTTACCTTTAATCTCAAAAACTCAAAAAGCTTGCCAGCAAACATTACTAACGAAATAAAAGAATGCGCATCTGACGAAGAACAGGTAGTAGTTTTTGATTAAGGAATATGTATAGCAATTACAGTTACAGGTTTACAGCACTGGATGTTCTAAACCCTATGATTGCTAAATTTATATAATGTTTTTTTTAATGAAGCCCATGTTGAGAATTGGCTTCCTAGTTTCTTAATTCAATTACTTATCAAAAACAACTATTATGGGAATTTTACTAGGAAATATTTTTATTTAAATTGCAAATTTTCGGAGAAAACTCTTCTCCTTCTTCAGGCTGTCTTTTTGGTAAAGACAGCCTGAAGAAGGAGAAGAGTTTTTTCCGAAAATTTGCAATTTAAATAAAAATATTTCCTAGTAAAATTCCCATAATAGTTGTTTTTGATTAGTAAATATATAATGTTTTAAAATAAATCATCGTCCCTGTGGCCTTCCTTTACTAAAGAATTACAATATCATTATGTGTGGTACAACTCTCATACTTCACGAGAAATGGCATGCCGCCCCGGTGGCGCTGGCTTCTGACCATTCGTCCGAGATGTGTCTGGGTTTGCATCCCGGTAGGCATGGATGTCATGTTTGCCTTACTGTACTGGCTCTCTCCTTTCCTTGGAACCAGTGTCCCTAAATCAGAGACGGGTGACTGCTTTTAGCCCGTCGAGTTGCTCACGTTGGTCGTGTGTTGCACACGTTGGAACATGACATAAAGGCAGATAGCAGTGAGAGCACATGCCACTGTAGTGTAGTGGATAGCACTCGGAGCTCCGGAGCCGAGAGTTGCGGGTTAGAATCCTGGCATAAAATTGATAGAGAAATTTACTTCGTCATAGTCCTTAAACCCCTAAACAAGAAAAATGGTTTACTCCTTCAACTGCATCTTCCCGCTTTTGGTTCTATTCCTCTTCACATATTTATTTTTTCTGGAACAATAATAATACGGATACTTAAAAGCGTCAACCCTAGACCTACTCAAAAGAACATGAGAGAAGGGCATTTACAAATGGATTAACACTCGAGCAACTTTTTTATCAGTAGGTCAAACCATAGTATTCAAGATATGCTTCGAAAGTGCATAAAGGTAAATTTACGAGTAACAAAATGAACTGAAGTAATTCGCCATTTTAACCAATATCTTACTGAACGGTATATCAAATATTTTGAAATCCGATCGCTTTTATTGAATATATGAGCAGTTTAGTACCTACTCCCTCATCTATAGCCAAATATAGTTTAGTTTTAGACACTAAAATAAGAAACGTAATGAACCATAATATAAAAACTCACAACATATAAATGCAAAAACTGCTGGTGAACTTGAGTGAGATGCGATAAGAGTCCCTTTTCGCTAGGGCGTCTCCAACTGTCCTTGTGTGGCAGTTATCAGTAGACACTGCGAATTCTATCTTCATTACAGAATATGCTAGCACCACAAATCTTAGCTGTAAGTTATGTGACAGAATATGATGGAAACGTTTTTAGTCAGAGTGACATTGTGTTACAAAAAATCCCACAAAAATCGATGTACTCGTAAAGTGCAAAGATTTTCATAAGCATTTGGCTATATGACGGCAAAACTCGTAATAATGAATACAAATTATGAATTTTTCTAGGGGAAATTCATAGAACAGAGTTCCCCATACTGCAGAAACAATAGAATACACTGGTGTCCAAAATTAACGTGACAAATACATATTCGAGAATATATCCAAAACGAGACGACCGGTTGTAAAAACTTTTCATAGACATGTGCAAGAACTAACGTTAATTCGAGGTACCCAAGCAACATTGTGCCAGCTGCTAAGAAAATATACAAATGACGGCCGTACGTCTCGAACTGGCAGGCACGCGACCTTGATAAACGTTGCTCTGAGCAGAGAATGGCAATTGGAGCTTGAGTTGGATTGTTAGTGGAAGAATGGGTCCGCACCATAGCTTAGAAGACTATTTACAATAGTTAGCGATCAGTAGATTGGAAGCAGGGTAATCACAAGCTGAGGTAGCAAGATGGCTGACTGTATCGAGGCAAGTGATTTCCAATCTCTGGAGACAGTTCCAGGAAACCTGAACAATAACCAGAACGTTGGGACAATGACGCCCACGAGCCACAAATCAAGACGACCGATATTTGTCTTTATTAGCTCGGCGCTATAGGGAGTCGATAGCCAGGCAACTCTCACAGGCGCTCTCCTCTGCTACCGGAACTGCGATATCGAGACAAGTAGTTTACAGAAAATTCCACGAGATACGTCTGTCTGCAAGAAGGCCAATGGTCTGCATCCCGCTTGCCGCATTGCACAAAAGGATCCTTCTGAATTGGGCCCAACTACATCCCCCTCTGGACCCCTGATCAATTGGTCTTTGTTCTCTTTAGTGAGGAGTCGCGGAACAGCTTAAACATAAATTCTTGACGTGTGTACATTTGGAGAACGACGGGAAGCTGAAATATTTCCTCCAACATTAGAAAAGTTGATCACTTTGGTTCGGCATCATTGGATGGGCGCACGCCGCTGCACGTATTTTCAAGTGGCACCCTGACTACCGCACGCTACAGGGATAATATCCTAAAGCCCTATGAATGAATTTTCAGGGGAGCTGTTGGCCTCAGTTTCTTTTATGGACGGCAACACCGTCCTCACTTAGTGAACAAATACCCGGAGAAAGAGGATATTCACAGGATGAGTGACCAGCAAGATATGCGGACTTGAACCCAATAGAGCCTGACTGGAATGTCCTAGAAAGAGCAATATATAGATTTTTCGTTACATGAGACACCTGGCGCCATCTATCAACTGCCTTAACAAACTTTAACGCTTGCCATGTCTCTTGACGTTTAAAGTAAGCTTTTTTCTATCATATTTTTAATAGCACACTGAAGTTGTATACTTCATTTATAGACACCCTGTATGAAAGCCATTCTTTATCAGTATATGTATATGACTATTACATATACAATGCACTAAACGTTAGTGATATTCCCAAACACTGCTGAGGTACATTCTTTCATCTATGGTTTAGTGTGAATTTTCCTCAATTTCTTCACTATTTTGAATGTAAATAGCTATAACTTAACTTTAAACTCTACATAGAATAAAACTTTTAGTTCATTTCATGCACAATATTAAAAGAAAGAAGCATGCCGAGTTTCATCAATTTAATTTCATACCTTTTTCAGATATCAGGTTTTTCGTAAAGAGTTCGGAACGAATATCTCATTCTTCAAGAAACACATTTAAAATTTAAAATACAAGCAAGCATAAATTGGATCAAATACTTGTAACCAAATTTTTTCCAGATCTGTAAAACCGTGTAAAAAAAAATATTTGCTAATTTTAACTGTAATTTTATGCAAAAATGATAAGACAAACCTAATTATTTCCAAACTTCCTGCCTTTAAAGTGTCACTTCCGTTCTTTTGACAGTTGTGTTTTGATATTAAAATTGTTGTAACTCTGTATCTATTCATCGTAGACAAGAAACAAAGGTAGTTTTGGAATCCTAAAGAATGGAGTTTTAAAATGAAGGCATTTTTAAAAAATGCGAAATTTTGCCCAAAACGACCTCTTCAGCGTAGTCGGATGATACCTTTACCATGATAATCCTAGATGCGTTACCCATCCACGATTCAAATATGTTTGATGCACCTGGAGAGTTGCTGATCATTGAAATAGGGCCCAAATACAAAGCAACTACAACAGTTGAAAAATCAAACACGTTGTGCAGACAAGCTCCTTTGCACGAGAATTTTGCATTATTCTTCTTTAGGTAGTCACCCCGTTGGCGACGTGGTCAGGAACGCGGGTTTCTGGGTAATCATCCAAGTTGGACACGGGTTCAAGCCCCGATAAGTCATGGGCGGTGTGTCTGTCCCACATTGCTTATTCTGTCTCTTCCCTGGAACCAGTGGCCCTAAATTCCGAAGCAAAGAAATTTCTATTAGTTGCGGCCTGTACCCTTGCTACTCAAATGTGAATTACAGCGTAGATACGTTATTTTCCATGTTGGTTTACAAATTTACATGGAAAAACCGTACTCAGCATAATGTCAAAAATGTCGGCCGGTGGGAATTTTTCCATGGCACACTTATGGACGTAGAGAGAGCGAAGACCTTTGTTTGATGTTCCTGGTCCACGTTAAATGCCTGTATTAATGGATTAATGGTTCATTCGCCTTCTGGTTGTTTCTTCGGTTGCTGCTTACCATCTTTTTTTTTTTTTTTTTTTATTGGAGGTTTAACTACCACCGTGAGCAACTCAATGGGCTATAAGCAGTCGCCCGTCTCTAATTTAGGGTCACTGGTTCCAGGGAAGGGAGACAGCCAATGCCGTAAGACAAACACAACATCCATGCCTCACCGGGATTCGAACCGGGACCCCGTTCGGACGAATGATCAGAGGCCATCGCTTAGACCACTGCGCCACCGGGGCGGCTACCATCTTTGGTGGGTCCCCGGCATTGTGCGGGGCTCCAGGAGGCAACCTGTCAACTGAATTGGCAGTTAGCGTGTGTGAGTCTGGAGGAGTTCGGGGCCGCTGTGGTGTGACGGGGGCATGTACGGCGCGGTACTGGAGGACCCTGGGTTCGGCTCCCGGTGGCGGCCGGTGGGAATTTTTCCGTGGCTTACTTATGGACGTGGAGAGAGCGAAGACCTTTGTTTAATGCTCTGACATTTTAACGAAAAATGTTTGAGTAGGAACGATAATCTTGATGCCTATGAAATAGACGATATTTGTTACAAAAGTTATTAAATTCAGTATTCGTGAATTCAACATTCATCGTAGTTTCCAAGAACGTAATCCGCGTGAATATGGAAGAAATTTTATATTACATACATGTACACTCGTCATTCGAAATTATGCCAATGAAGAGCACAAGTTTATGGTGACCATATTGTAATCCCAGTATGCAATAAAAATCATGCAATTATAACACGATGACGTTATTTCCGGGTTGTGTAGATGCAATGGCGAAGACCATCCCGACGTGAATTTCCTCTTTGTTTTCGTATTCCTTGTCTGCTTTTTTTTCTTTTCTTCAATTACTTTACCAACTGTGCTGCTTAATATGGTGTGCGATTGTAATTAAAATAAAAACTGAGATAAACAAATTTATTGAGGATTTTTATTTTACATTGATGGAAAAATTTTACCTTCCATAGTCACTAAAAACATTATTTCACTAATAATGAGAATCAAAGAAGAGTGAAATTACCGGGAAAAGTATCTGCCCACATGCAAAAAACAAAATTCTATTGATATTCTCTGGTTTCTTTTTCCGTACTCAAAGCCGTGTGTTACTACTCGCATTGTACAGAGGGTAAGTCGACAGTTTTGCAATATTTGGATCACTTTATGTCTTCATACGTACTTTTACGACGAAAACTGACTAGCATTCAAAGTATAGGCCATCGTGTTGCACCGTCTTTAGCCACCTGTTTTCCAGTTCTTCGATCCCGCTGCGGTACCAGTTCTTGTCTTTCGAGGCAAAGAACTCCGTCACCTTAGCTGTCACCTCCTCCTGGTTGTTGAAGTGCCGCTCGCGAAGGAAGTGGGCCATGGACCGTAATAGGTAATAATATGACTGGGCAAGGTATGGACTATATGCTATGTGTGACATCAGTTCGATGCCCTCAAATTTTCTGGAGTTTTGCCTTGGTCGTTCGCTTGGTATGAGGCCGAGCGTTGTCCTGCTGTAGAAGAGCGCGCTTTCTGTTCACCAGTGTCGGGTACTTCTCCTCCAAAACGGCATACATCCGCTCCAGCTGTTCAGAGTAGAGGTTGGCGTTGATGGTCCGACCGTCTGGAACAAATTCGTAATGGATTATCCCCTTGAAATTCCACCAGACGCAGAGCATCACCTTGTGCTCGAAGCGCCCACGTTTGGCAACAGGTTTAAGAAGCTCGCCCAGACTCAACCACTACCGTTGTGTGTTAGGATTACGGAAATAGACCCACTTTTCATCGCATGTAACAATTCTCTTGATGAAACGTACATCGCGCGGGTTTTCTTGGAGCTTTGTGCACACTTCCACTCGGCGGTTTGTTTCAGCTGGCCACAGTTCGTGAGGGACAATGGGGGCAGCTCTTGTAGACCTTGCTGTGGTTCAGAAAGTGACGAACCACGGTGGTCTGTGATATGCCCAGCTCGACCGATAATCTCCAAGTGCTGGTTGTCGGATTTGCCTCTACTGCCTGATACACGGCCTCCCAATCTACGGTTCGCAGCCTACCTCACCTTGGCTGATCTTCGAGGTTTCTGTCACCTGAGCAAAATTTCTTGAACCATCTGGTAGCGGTGCTGTGGTCCACGGAGCTTTCGCATGACAAATGTTTCGTGTTGCTGGAGCGGCGTTATGGCGGAGTTCAAACTCGTAAAACAAAAGTTCCCTAATTAGCCGGTTCTGGCTATTCATGTTTTAGGCGTCCCGACCACAGACAGAACGACGACGTGCAATGGTGTTCACAGCAACGACTACCACTTTATATCCCTTTCGACCGACTGCAGTGCGTGACTTGAACTAGTTTAAACACGTGACATACCCGCCGCAGCACATGCGTGTATGCAAATATTGCAAAAGTTTCGACTCACCCTCTGTACGTATTTAATCTGAACGAGAAATTTTTGGACAGGCCATTTGTTTAAATTTTGAAGACAGGCCATTTGTTTAAATTTTGGAGACAGGCCATTTGGTACAGAGCTGAAATTGTATTCCATAAGAAAATCATTTAAAAAGTTACTAATCGTACTTTTCTGCACACGACAGTGGTGTTTTAAGGATGATGTCACTCACTGCTGGAAGAAATTGCTTGTATTTTGTCTAAATTTTCCTTACGTTGGTTGAAACTTTTGTCCAAATAAATCTGTATAGGCTTTTATGAAGTACAAAGACATATATATTGATTTGGCTCAATAAAAAAATTCAGTTTCTTTGCGTTGCTTTATTGGATCTCAAGCGATGGAAACGCAGAACAGAGCCAGTTTGATTATCTCAAAAATAGAAAAACCGGAACGTGACACCAAATAGCCTATTTGTTGTTATGAGTAAAGATTTCACTCATACACAGTAGTATCAGAATAATATGACCATCTACCTAATAATGGGAATAACCACCCTTGGCCCGGATGACAGCGGCGAAACGGCATGGCGTGGATGCAATGAGGCCCTGGAAGATTGCTCGAGGCACACGTGCCCATTCGGACTGCAGCAGAGCACGGAGAGCCCGGAGATGTGGTTGTGGGTCGGCACGTCGAACCTGTCGATCCAAATAGTCCCACAAGTGCTCTATGGGATTGAGGTCGAGCGATTTCGCCGGCCAAGGGAGAACGGAGACATCGCTGTCGTGTTCCTGGAACCAGTCACGCACCCCTTACCAACGTAGCACGGCGCATTGCCCTGTTGGTAGACACCGTCATCACCAGGGTAAACGTCCAACATGGTGGGATGCGTGCGGTCAGCGAGGATGGACAGGTATCCATTGGCGTTTAAGGATCCATCCAGTGGTACCAGCGGACCCATGTCATACCAAAAAAACATCCCCCAGACATACACACTGCCACAGCCGGACTATACTTGATGGACAAACGTGTCCGGGTGTTTGTTTTCGTGAATATGACGCCGTATCCGCCACCGCCCGTCACTTCTGTGGAGTAGAAACCTCGATTCGTCGGAGAAGGCAACCTTTTCCCGCTCTTCCACTGTCCAATGACGGTACTTCGTACGAACTGCAGGTGTCGTTGCCGATGGACCTGGTTTAACACGGGCGCCTTGATGCAGCGTTGACTCGGGAGACCCATGCGTAACAGGATTCTCTCTACTGTTATCGGGGATACTTACCTGGGTGTCCCAGCGTTCATTTGCGTGGTCGATTGCTGCACAGTTGCGCGTCGATTGCCTTTTACCAGTCGACGAAGGTGACTTTTTCCTCTGGGGTCAAGGACCTTTGGAGCTCCACAGTTATGACGTCAGGTGGTACTCGGTGTGCCAGCGGTCTATTCTTGGTACACCCTTACTACAGCACCTCCCGAACAGCCTACGAAGTCTGCTGTTTCTGAAATGTGCCCACCTTTGGCGCGGTAGCCGATGATCATTCCTTTTTGAACGTCCGTCAAATCACTACCTCTGCTCATTGTGCTCACGTTACGCACTAGGGCCCATCTGTCCTGGACAGTCGCTTATATCTCCGTGTGGTCGACCTTGGTACCTGCACTCTATGACGCGCCTGCGAGAGCACACTGTTATTCCTGCGGTGGTCATATTATTCTGATACGACCGTGTATGTTTAGCTTCAAAACTTAGAAATGCAACTTGGCTTCATAAATTTCCTAAATATCAGTAAGTTGTAAGCAAACAGCCTCCGTTGTTCTCATTTCAACTTTAGCTATCAGCAGCTCATTTTCTCAACAACCTCTCCATATTGCATTAGCCAAATAGTTTTAAGCGTCAAAAAATGAATTTTTTTTGACGCTTAAAGTTATGTTTTAAGAATAAAACTTTTTTTGAAGACCATGATTTGAAAATTTTACAAGTCTGACTGTTTTTTAAAAATTTCGAAAAGTGACAGATATTTTCAACCCTTGTCTCTGTAAACACAATAATAATAAAATGAAACAATGAATAAAATGTTGACAAAAGAAACTGCAATTTTTAATTTTTTTCTGAAAAGTATGTAGTAGGCAGTGAATTTGTTAACAGACAGAAATCGGCCATTTAATCTTACATTTCCTGCAACCAAAACGGAAACGTTTCCTGAGTTGTTGTTTTTTCGATTGGAGGTTTAACGACCACCGTAAGCGACTCAATGGGCTATAAGCAGTCGCCCGTCCCTAATTTAGGACCACTGGTTCTAGGGAAGGGAGAGAGCCAGTGCCGTAAGACAAACACAACATCCATGCCTCACCGCGATTCGAACCTAGACCCCTTTCGGAAGAATGATCAGAGGCCATCGCTTAGACCACTGCGCCACCTAGAGGGTTTCCTGAGTTTTAAATTGTGCCTTTGGTTCATACCGGACCTTATATCAAAAATAACTAATATGAATATTTTGCCTGTTTGATTTTAGTGTTCATAAGATTAAAAAGGATGTGCTGGTTTCTTGTCAGAAGTTTTCACCCTTTCAAAGTACAGTTGTGGTACAGACATATGCCGTTTCATAACTTAACCTTTTGCTTTCAGTAATTGACAAACCAAATTGTCGGTAGGTATAAAAATGAAACGAAGAAATGAAACCTAAAATTAAGAAGTAAAGGAGAAAAGAACATGGGGTCACACTAATATTTTTAATCAAGAAGCATTAGTTGATATTTGAGCAATCTTGAAGGAAATTATTTAGCCAATTGCGTAGCATGAGCAATATTACTAATTACGAATCAATACTAATTCTGCAATGTGTTGTTAATGTCTGTATATCAATTTTACGTATTATTAACTACAGTAATTTGCAACACTAACTTCTCAAAATAATATTATTTGTTTCAATTTTACTACGGTGATTGATATTGCTGATTGAATAGAAAGCTGAATAATGCTTTCCTTGAGCCATGATAGATAGTATTACCGTAGTCCTTAAACCATCTGCGGATAATCTTGGAGAAGCTGTAGATAAAATATCCTGATTCATAATTCGACACAATGACGTTTCGTTCTACTCACGCTTACAGCGTACATTACAGCCGTTCGCTCATGTCTCGTGGATACACTTCATGCAAATGCTAGGTTGCTAGAACTAATACGCAGCAATAATTTTTTGTGGAGAAAAGAGCATGTGACCACAACCTCAACTGGTTCACACACCTTTTACACTATTCAAAATGCTAAGTCTGTTTCCTAAAACAAACACAGAGACATCTTTAGAAAACATGGAATTTAACTAGCCGATCCCACATTCCGTAAAATTAAGTTAACCAGGCGTTCAAATTTTCTTTTAAATTATGTACCACCAAGCAATTTTAGTTTTAAGGGTTTCGTAATTTACAGAAACTGTGAGATGATATTCATACGTGCGATTTGCTATAATAGATTACATATACTATCATCAAACTAATATTTCGATGGTTTGGAAATTGTATAAAGCTTTTTAAACAGAAATAATAAGAAATAACAAAAATTATTCGCTTTGTCTTCTAAACACTCTGGACACTTTTGTCCTAACGTCCTCAATTTACTGAAAGATATTAAAATACGTAGACACAGGTTTGTATTGTAATCCAAATGTTCAAAGATGGTAATGGTAATACTTTTCTGTGAACTTTCACGTGTTAATATTTACCTGTGTGCTTAGTAAATTAAACCTTAATGCATTTTCATGAGTGATTTTGTTTTCTTTTTGTGAAAAAATCTTTCACTGGTGATGTATTGACATATGAACAGGATATTGAATTGAGCCAGCTTAGCACTGTGCAAAGTGTTCCTGGAAGCTCCGGTCTTTTTGATGTGAGTGTTAACTGTCATTGTAATATTTAGTGAAGCTGTAGAATGCTATTCTGATGGATTGATGAGCAGTTACTTTCTTGGAGTTCTTAATGGAGTTAATAAATTTTTATATATCTATACGTCGCAGAAACTGTGTTCACATTATTGTATGAAATTATGTAGTTCTACAAAAGCTTAAACGCAGGATTTGAGAAATCTGAGTAAACTCGCTTAACAGAATATTTAGAAATTAATCAAAAAAAAATATTTTCGTGAATTTCTCCATATCTTCTTTACCCAGTTGTGAGTTTCATTGCGTTCTGATGAAAAATATGGTTGTACTTACCACGAAATTCACAACTTATTTATTTCTCATTAAAAAATTGACTTCCTTCATGCTTTTGACAGAATACAAAAACGTTTTGAATGCCGCGGTATGTATACAGTTGTTTTTTTTCCTCACTTTACGTTTATGATGCTATGCAAGGAAAACGGAATGCCGCCCCCGTGGGTGGATGGTTTGAGACGCTGGATTCTGACCATTCGTCCGAGATGAGCCAGGGTTCTAGTTCCGGTTGAGGCATGGGTGGTGTGTTTGATTGATGGCGCTACCCCGTCCATTTTCTGGAAACAATGTCCCTAAACTAGGGACGGGCTTGTAGTAAGCCTTATGAGTTAGTTATTAATGGAGGTCTATAACACCAGAACAAAAGAAAAGGAACATCCAGTTTAGAATACCGATTTCCTGTTGTAATAGCACAGCAGTAGTAAACAAACCGTTCATCCCAAAATATTTTCTTTACGTTGCTCTGTGGAAATGCCGAAAGGCATGAAAAACAATAGCCACTAAAATACAGCAGCTGAAAAAAATATTAATAAGCAATATTTTTCCCACATCCATGTAATATGAAAAATATCAATGCAAAAAAATTAATAAAACACAACCGGAAAATGCACCCCTCTGAATCATAACCGATTCGTATCAGTCTTGGTGTCAACAAAAAAAACTGTGGGATAATAAATAAATAGAAAACCAAGAGTTAAATTTAATCTTCGAAATGGTAAACACTGAAATGCCGTCCTGTCATAGTGAAAGGGCAATGTTTTCTTGGCATTATCAGCAGAACAGCAATGTCTTCTTGTTAGAAAGTCATGGGTGAACGAATATTACATAAATTCTGAAAAGTAATTCTGAAATCATCTCCTCGGTCAATTTTCAAAAAAATTGTTAAGCTGGTTATTGTCATAGGACATCAAATACAATTTTAAAATTTCTCAGGAGTTCGGCCCCATAGGTAAGAGCTGATGGGAGGCGGGGGAGGCGGGGGAGGCGGGGGAGGGGGTTAACGACCACCGTGAGCTATAAGCAGTCGTCCGTCCTTAATTTAGGGCCACTCGCTCCAGAGAAGGAAGAGAGCCCATGCCGTAAAACAAACACAACATCCATGCCTCACCGGGATTCGAACACAGAGCCGTCTCAGACGAATGGTCATACGCCAGCGCTTAGACCACTGCTCCATCGGAGAGGCAAAGGGTATCTTTTTTGCGCCAAAAAATAACATTATTATGAGTGACTTCAATTTTTTGCACAGCAAAAGATTGATTTGTTTGTAATCTACACTGCTGGCCACCCAAAATGCAACACCAAGAAAGAAGCATCCGATTGGCCTGAAATTCGCATCATGCGTCGCCCGAGAGAGGACATGCAAACGATTAGCATTGCAGGGCATATGCAAATCATGTGCGCCCGGCACGCCACCGAGAAGCACTTTAATAAGGGTGCACAGAAGGCGGGGGTGTAAGTACTGGAAGTGTGTTGGAAGCTTTCTGATGCCTCGTCGCAGAATACGGCAGTCATTCCAGCACTTTTCGGAGTTCGACAGAGGACGAATAGTAGCTAATCGCGATAGCGGATTATCGTACCGAGACATCGGCGCCCGTGCGGGGCGACATCCAGCCACAGTGAAGCGAGTATGGATTCGGTGGGTGCAGGAGGGACGGACGAACCAACGTGAGCGATTGCTGCACCCGCGGCAGACCACCGAACGAGAGGACCGGCATGTTGTGCGGCGGGCATTGACGGCTCGCACCGCCACATCACGAACGTTAGCGCAGGAATTAGGGTGTGTTGCGCAACAACATGTGTCAGCACGTACCGTTCGACGTCGTCTGCAGGAGCAGGGACTTGTCGTACGGCGCCCATTGCTCCGATTACCATTGACGTTACACCACCGGCGAGTGCGGCGGCAGTGGGCCGTTGAACGCCGCACCTGGACTACGGAATGGCACGACATTGTCTTCTCCAACGAATCCCGCGTCTGCCTGCAACACCACGATGGTCGGATCCGCGTGTGGCGGCACGGCGGCGAGAGACTGTATGACGCCTGCATTATGCATCGCCATACCGGTCCGTCGCCTGTCGTTATGGTTTGGGGCGCAATTGGATATGACACCCGCACCCCTCTGGTATGCATCGCCGGTACACTCAACAGCCACAGCTACATCTCCGATGTTTTGGAGCCTGTAGTCCTCCCTTACCTGCAGGACCTGCCAGCTGCCACGTTTCAACAGGACAATGCGCGCCCGCACGTGGCACGCATCGTGCAACAATTCTTCACGTCCCACCAGGTGTCACTGCTGCAGTGGCCCGCCTGTTCTCCCGATATGTCGCCCATCGAACATGTCTGGTCGCTGATCGGCAACCGAGTGGCACGGCAAACACCACCCGCGGCTACGCCTGATGAACTGTGGCAACGTGTGGAAGCAGCCTGGACCGACATACCCCAAGCCCACATCCAAAGCCTCTTTCGTTCGATGCCGCGGCGTGTAGCGGCCGTTATTGCCAGCCATGGGGCCACACGAACTATTGATTTCTGCGTGTTCCGCAAGTCGCACGGGACTGTAAGCTCAATCGTTTCATCTTTGTATCTGTTGTTATGTGTCCTGTAAATCTGGTTTTGCTATCTCGTGTCCTTCTTGGTGTTGCATTTTGGGTGGCCAGCAGTGTATATCAAATAAATATCTGTTTTTCTGAGAGCAGCGCAAGAAAAGCCTTCATACCATTTTATGAACTCAAAATGAGAGAGCAAGTTGCGTTCTTTGTCCAAAATTAGCATGAAATATTTTATGTAGAAAAAAATATTGTGTGTGTGTGTGGGTGCGCGCGCGCGCTTGTGTGTGTGTATGTGTGTAAGTTTCGCTATAATCAAAATTTGGGGGATGCACAAAGTTGCGTTATACTACAGAGATGTGTCTGGTGGAATGCCAAAAAAAAACTGATCAAGAAAGGGGCGAAGCTTCTGGCAGATTTCACCGGACAAGCAATAATCTGGATCGTCCCACATAGTCTGAAAAATTCTGCATATTTCCACAACTGGTACAGTAGTGCCGACGGGTAAAAAAAGGCAGACACCTACTACGAAGGAAGGTAGATATGAACAAATCAGTGAAAAGTAGTAAAATACTTTTTCTGCTTTTTTCCAACGAAACGAAGAAAATCTGCACAAAACACTGATTGATTTTGATTGAAAATCTGCGCAATCACCGCTTTTACACTTAACGTGCTTAAACGCTGTTTTATGAAAATGAGTGACTTACAACTTTTTTCATAACGCCTCATACACAGTCGAGTCACATTATTTTGACCACCTCTAACTTTTGACGTCAACAGCGCGTAGCCAATGAAAGAAGGCGCGTGTCGTGACCTGGCTTCTTTACCCAGTTGTGAGTTTCAGTTGTACTGTTGGCATTCTGAAAACATATCACTCGTTGCTGTCATGAATAATAGGAGCGATTTATCAGATTTGCGAAAAGGGATGATTATCGGCTTTCGGGACAAGGGTGGCAGTATTTCTGAAACAGCGCAGTTTGTGAACTGTTCGCGTGCTGCTGTGGTTAAAGTGTATCATGATTGGAGAAATGTCACCATTGCGAATAAGGGACGTGGAAACTGTGGAGCTACACGTGCCATTGATGTGAGACGTGAACGTCAGCTTCAAAGGTGCGTGAGGGCCGGCCGACACGCTACAGTGGAGCAACTCACTGGCCGAATGAACCAGGGGGCTACCGGAAGTGTTTCTTAAACAACAGTTCACTCTGCTGGGTATGGGGCTTCGATGCAGACGGATGGTCACTGCACCTATGCTAACGAATGTGCATCGGCAGAAAAGGCTTACATTTTCACGGCAGTATTGGAATTGGACCTCCGTTGATTGGCAAAGAGGATTGCCTTCTCCGATGAGTCTCGTTTTCTTCTTCATCGAGGGGATGAACTTTGGCGTATTGGCGTATAAGGCGAGAAGCACCGGAGAACGAACACTCTTCAACCATTGCTGGAAGAACACAAGCTGGTATGGGCAGCGTTATGGTCTGGGGAATGTTTTCGTGGCAGTCCCTGGGTCCACTCATACCAGTGGAAGGCACTAAGGACCGAATTCGTTATAAATCCATCCTTGCACACCACTTACACCCATATATGCTGATTGTATTCCCAAGGGCTGATGGGATCTTCCAGCACGACTATGCGGCGTGTCACACATGTAGAAGTGTCCGAGAGTGGATGGAAGAGCACGATGAAGACTTCAAAGTACTTCCCTGACCCCTAATTCCCCAGACATAAACGAAATTGAGCATCAGTGCGACCACCTCGATCGTGTTGTTCGCTCTATGGATCCTCCAACACGCACCTTCCAGCAGCTGTCAGATGCACTGCAGTCAGCATGGTTCCACATATCTGTGAACACCTTCCAGCACCTTATTGAGCTGCTGTCCGCGCTGCACACGGCGGTTACTCTGGGTATTAGCTGGTGGTCAATAATAATGTGACTCGACCGTCTATGACCGTTTACGTTCTAGATAATTCCGAATTTGTTTCTTTATTGGCTCTAAATACACTGGTGTGCAAAACTTAAGGATGAAGAGGAGAAATTAGCATAACAGCGGAACGAGCAGGCAGAACGGACCGAAAGACCACTCAGGAAATAGACTAGGGTCCGGTACGGTAGGGCATGCGCATATATGCAGCATGACGTGGGGGGGGTGTCGGAAGGATATAAAGCACACGGCCGGTGTACGCTCAGCAATTCGGTAAAAGCTATTGCACGGTGTACATCAGTTTGAACGACGTCGCGTTGCTGCCACTGTGTGATATGGCCAACAGGCAATCCAGTAGACGACATCTGGATGACTTTACCCGAAGTCACGTCATTGTGAAGTTGAAAGAAGGTCGAAGTGTGACTAGTGTGGCCGAAGTGTTCGGGATCGCTCACAGCATCGTTTCACGAGCTTGGAGAGCATTTCAAACGACAGGAACAGCTGTACGAGAGTTTAGCAGGGGTCGTCCACGAGCAACCACGGCGGCGGACGACCGGTATATTGTCCTACAGGCGAGAAGAGACAGACGGCAGACTGCGGGAGAAATCGCAAGGCACATGCAACAGACAACTGGACGTCCGTTATCGCGTTTTACCGTGGCCAGGAGGATGCACAAAGGTGGTCTATTTGCACGACGACCAGTACGGTGTGTGACATTAACGCCTGCTCATCGGAGACGGCGGTTTCTGTGGTGCCAGGAACACAAGAACTCGACACATCAGCAATGGGGTCGACCTCCACATCTTTTTTAGTGGTTATGTGGGTCCTGAGTTCCTCTTCATGGACGACAAAGCTATTCCTCATCGTACAGTGACTGTCGCAGAGCTGTTGGAGAGTGAAGATATTCAACGCATGGATTGGCCCGCAAGGTCCCCGGACCTAAATCCAATCGAACACGTGTTGGACCTTCTCGGGAGACGCTTGTCAGCACGTCACCAGCCGCCAGCAACGATTCCGCAGCTGCGATTGGCGCTACAATAGGAATGGGCCACGGTGCCTCAACAGCTCCTTGTCAACCTCGTCCTCAGCATGGACAGACGTTGTAAATCCTGCAACGCAGTCAGGGGTGATCATATCCCCTACTAAAGACTGGATATTTCTTAGCAGCCGCCTGTCACATGGACGTTTCTGTCTTCTGTCCAGTTGTGCTCGAAGCTACCTTTTTGAATTGTATCCTTTGGATTTCTTGTTTGTACGGTTTGCTCACTTGTCCTATATTCTTACATCTTAGGCATCTAATGGTATGATTTCAGTTGATGTGGAGCACTTCTGCAAGACGTTACATTCGAAAAACCGTCTCGTCCTTAATTTTTGCACGCCAGTGTATTAAACTTATAGTTTGTACTTCCAGCCTTTGAAGAATGTTTCATGAAATGTTTGCTTCAACGATTTCAAAGCTAGCTATACATCACTGATTTCGTTCAAGATTAATGTTACTCCTACTCGAAGTTCTTCCAAAAATGCTGATTTTGAAGTTGTCAACTCAGCAGCTTCATACGTTATCATGAAGTCAGTTAGTCTTGTTCCCTATTTATCCATAATTTGTTACATGCCGCTCCCAGTTTTGGTTTAAATCTACAAAAGATACCATTTTTTTTAAGTAAGAGTCTCTCTCTCTCTCTCTCTCTCTCTCTCTCTCTGTTTTAAAATCTGACTCCATTAGATGAATTTATTTTAAGTAAAGAGCATTCTAGTTATTCTTTCATTTATCCGAAAGGCAAAGTTATCAGACTCACTGAGATTCAGTGCCAATCTGCACGAATCTCCTACGAAATCAAAATTCATACAATTTTTTCTTTGCAAAATTTGTACAAATATTTGTATTATTCACGGTTGTAAGATTAATGGACGAGTTCCAAACCGTCGAAAACGTCTTTTGACGACTTACCTAACGGAATCTTAGGGTAATTTCAAAGGCAGTTGATACTGTGTTCTAAAACTTACAGTGCCTATTGGTAGAGTTGAATCGAGTTATAATCTCTGCACGTCTTTGTGAAAGGGATTTTTGTACGCTTATTCTTTTGATTCTAAACTGAAAAACCCTCACTGAACTGGATCGACGTTATCTTTAGCTGAATCCAGTGTGAAGTCATCTGTATTTTATTAATAGATAAGAATCTTTACAAAGGCTCACGATAATAATTCATTGGGGGAGAGAGGGCAAACAATGTTCCAACCTAATAATGTTTGAGTAAGAGATTATTATGGATATAATTCTACGATAATGTCGGGACATATTATTTTCATTGACCTCACAAATCATCTGTTTCACAGGATGTCATCTGTTCACATCTGTTAGCGAACGTAAGATATTGTCCTCAGTCTTAGGTTTTCTTTTTTTCTGAGCAATTTCGCCAATGTTTTAAGGAATGAAAATCCTCCAATTACGTGGCGTCAGTGAATAAATAAAGACAACGCTCTTTCCACGTTTAGCAACGCACAGCAACCAAAAAATTGTTATTCGGCAGCCGTCGGGGAATTGAATCCCGGATTTCTCGATATCTAGCCGAGCTCGTTGGCCTTACGCCACGGTGGCCAATCCACGGCGCTATGTGCGTTTTTCTGTCAGCATCTGACATTATAAATCCGTAAGATAGGCTCAGCTACTGAGACGTCTCCATCCGGTGGGCATTAACGGCACTGGCTGTATATTAATTATAGCAGTTAAATCCAGAGGGCGAGATCCAAAGTGAAAACCTCCAAATACGTGGCCCATCTACGTATTTATAATCATTTATAGCCCATCTTACGGATTTATAATGTCAGATGCTGACAGAAAAATGCACACAGCGCCATGGATTGTTGGCCATCGTGATGTAAGGCTAACGTGCTCGGCTAGATATCGTGAGATCCGGGATTCAATTCCCCGGCGGCGGCAGAACAAAAACATTTTCAGTTGCTGTGCGTTGCTAAACGTGGAAAGAGCGATGCCTTTGTTTATTCACTGACGCCACGTGTTTGCAGGATTTTCACTTTGGATCTCGCCCTTTGGATTTAACTGCTATAATTAATTTATAGCCAGTGCCGTTAATTCCCACTAGATGGAGACGTCTCAGTAACTGAGCCCATCTTAGGGATTTATAATGTCAGATGCTGACAGAAAAACGCACATAGCGCCGTGGGCCGCCCCGGTGACGCAGTGGTCTAAGAGATGGCCTCTGATCATTCGTCCGAAAGGGGTCCGGGTTCGAATCCCATGAGGCATGGATGTTGTGTTTGTCTTACGGCACTGGCTCTCTCCCTTCCCTGGAACCAGTGACCCTAAATTAGGGACGGGCGACTGTTTATAACCTATTGAGTTGCTCACGGTGGTCGTTAAACCTCCAATAAAAAAAAAGCGCCGTGGATTGTTGGCCACCGTGGTGTAAGGCTAACGCACTCGGCTAGATATCGAGAGATCCGGGATTCAATTCCCCGGCGGCGGCCGAATAACAATTTTTCGGTTGCTGTGCGTTGCTAAACGTGGAAAGAGCGATGTCCTTTAAAGAATGATAATGCTTGTCTTTAGATAGCTCGCTTACCCCACCAATAAGAGTGAAACTGTGTTTTTTAAAGAACAGCAAATTTCTTAATGCGCCGTAGTATGTCAGAAGTACCAACGAGATACTGATGCCCATTCCTAGCGCCCCTCCCCCAAGAAGTTTAATTGCCTAGAGACTCCCTTTGAACGAGGGTGAGATATAAAGCGTCATGTGTTAATTGATGATCTTGTTTTCAGTACGAAGTTTGATATACTATCTAAGAATATAATATGGAATACGTGGGTAGATCCCTCGTATTTTCTTGCTCATGCACTGTCTCATACTGTCTTGTAGTTTCGGATCATATCTGTGGTCTTTATGCGTTATTTTATCATGCAATAAGTCGTTTATTAATTAACAATTCATCCAAATTTATTAAAGCATTCAGATGGGTTTTCGTTTTGAACCTTAATACCTTTAAGCTTTCAGTTAACAACTTTACGCTGCTGCAGTACATGACCCACACTCGTTGCATTAGTTGCTATCATAAAATTCAGTACCTCCATATTAGATGCTAATTTATCTTATCTATTTTTAGTCGTATTAAAGCAACACTTTTTACTTTGAAAAAGCGTTAGGTGCAATCTATTCCTGCTTGCTTTTCTGGTTCTCTTTCTGCCTGTCTTCCATGTAAGGAAAATGATGCCTCATGTACTTTTCCACTCTCTAAACTACGAGAACATTTTCATAGAATTTTTCACAGAAAAAATTAAAAGATTAATAATTGTAATGTAATATGCCATTCTGAAACCATTCTATTGTAGATACTTTGTATACTGTGTTCACCTTCACCAATTTCTTAATTTCCTGAGCATAAATTTCATGGCTAATGAACCGCAACATGTTGTTTTGTCGCAAAGTATCGCCCTTGAGCCAATAAACAAACTGCAAATTTATTAATATCACGTAAGTATGAATGTTTTGAAGCAAGACAGTGAATTCTAATGACTTGCATTTCTATCTCTCAGACGAAATTTAATCGGTTTAATGTTTATGTCACTTGATGAAACCAAAGCGCAGCCTCATTTCAACAGTGAACTTTTTAGATTCACAAAGTTCTTAGATTCCACTCATCATCAAGATGCACTAATATTTTGTCCAGTTACGTTCCCTAATACGCCTCTTCAAAGATCAAAAAAGAGCTTCCCTTTGGAAAGCTACATTTTATTAAAAATGATTGAAGATTGTAAGAAATTTCTTGCTGAAACCATTGTTATGCCAAGCAGATGCTAAAATCTGTTTTATCATTTGCAACATATTTGTAGACATAAAAAGCTTGTTTGTAAATACTATCTGTCCTTATGGATAGCAATCGTGAAATAACTAAATGCAATCTTCATGGTACTGGTAAATATGTAGAGATTTCATTAAGAAGTTGGGCGCTGTTCATCTTGAAGACTTCATATGGTAAACTTTATATAGAGTCACATGATATGTTTTAAATATTAACACATTTTTTTAACGGAGAGGCCTAATCAGTGAGTAACTCATTGTTTATTTTGGGTCTCTTGTCCCATCTAGGATTTTCTTTTGATACGTAAATGGTGAAAACTCTTCCAAGGTCTTGAATTTTCAGTCGTTCTGTGCACAAATTTTGATTTTCCAGTTTCCTGTGAAATTAAATAAATGGAACTTGAAATTGTTACAGCTTAGTTGCTTGTGCAAACATTTAATACGTCAAAAAGTAATCAGTAGCAGAATTTTTCTAGGGAATTGTTGTGTTAGACCCAACAGCATGAAATTTATAGTTTTTTGTTTGTCATTAGATAGAATACTTTTAACTAATTTTATGAGCTTGAAATCATTTCGCATGAATTTTCTTTTTTATATGCTAACCTTTTTTCTTTATTACCGGATTCTAACCATTTTTTTCTCAGTGCTGCAGTTTAGGTAACAAAAATTACCAGAAATATCCCTGAACTTGTGAGGCGTTTACAGTAGAAGTAACAGCAAAAATATTTTCATACAATGTTTATCAACACCCTATAATGTTTTTCTTCTTTTTCAGCTTAGTTGTAAAAATGCAATTTACTTTGTAGTGTTTCTCTTATGTAATGATTTGTTGTTTGATGATATGATATTTTTAAGTTTTTTAATACATTGGAGATCGTATGTTTTCATTACTGCGTGCATATTTATGTTCATGTCTTGCATTTCACGTTTTACTTTTCAGTTTTAACTACCGCAAAAAGCACCAGAATACATAATGCTGAATACGTTTAGAAAAATATTTTGCGTCTGTACTAACAACAAGAAAAATATTATTTCCGTGATGATGCATTATATTTGTTTAAATAAAGGTTTAAAAATAAGGACGCGAAATTTTCAGATTTAAAAGTGTTTCTCTGACGTAAACTATAAATACTCGCATGCGCCACCTGTAGGGTGACTAAAAAATGCTCACATGCATTATACACTGCCGGAAAGTGAAAAAAGAACACCATTAAGAATTGCAGCTGCATGTATGGATTTATGTGGTAGCAACAACTTGTTAAGAAAGGAAAGTAATCACACGTGGGAAGTGATTCAATGTTTATTTTACCTTTTAGTGCGTAAAACAGTGTATAGAAGGTGCATTTTAATAAGGTGTTGCACCTCCTCCAGCCGCAATACAAGCTTCCAATCTGGCAGTCAGTCAGTCGTACGAATGCTGGATATCACGCAGGGGATAGGATTCCATGCGGTTTCAACTTGGACACGTAATTCAGAAATGGTTGCTCCCTGCTGGGGTTCGCGGAAGAGTCTTCTTCCGATCCAGTCCCAGGCATGCTCGATTGGAGACAGTCCGGTGAGCGTGCTGGCCAAGGGTGTTGATGCACAGCCTGAAGAGCATGTTGAGTTGCCCGGGCGGAGTATGGGCGGCCGTTGTCCTACAGGAATATCATATCGGGGATCGTACTCAAAAATGGCAGGACGACCAGCTGCACAATGTCGCTGACGTACGTACAGCTATTCAGTATACCCCGTACAAACATCAGAATCGTACGAGAGTGATAAATAATCGCTCCCCACACCATGATGCCTGGCGTGGAGCCTGTGTGTCGTTGGCGGATGCACAATGGCAGAAGATGCTCATCTTGTCGCCTTCGGACGCGTACACGACCGTCAGACGCTTCCAAGCAGAATCGGCTTTCATCACTGAAGACCACTGACCGCCATTCTTCCCTCCAATGAACTCGTTCTTGACACCACTGCAAACGTGCTCGACGGTGACCAGGAGTCAGTGGTAACTGTGCCAGCAGCACGCGTGCCCGTAGTTTTAAATTTAAATGCATTATGATTAAACGTTGATTTCTTCCATTTCATACAGTAGGAAGTTGTTCGAAATGTAAGAATGAAACTTTCAAAAACTTGCAAATTCATGTCTCCAAGAGAGGAAAACATTAGTGAAAACAGTAGATTTTGCTTAATTTTTGACTACTATAATGACATGGCCTGCCTTCGTTATCATTTGGGTTACTCAAGTGAATTTACATATGCAACAGAATAAATGCATACTTTTAAAATGCATTTGTATTATCTAAAGCAAATATTTTCGAAATGCACTATCAAAACATTTGTTATTTTAAAAAATTCCATTTGAGCTACCCAAGAAATAAGCAGGATGTTTGCAGGAAAGTAGGTCTCGTTAATACTGTAGAGCTGTGCTTACCAAAACGAAGAACGAATGTTTCGCGCTTGTGAAGAATCACACTGAAATTCCCTCGTGTTTGATTTTCGAGATCAACTGTGCTGTCAGCAGTACTTCTGCGCTGTTTTTTAAACGCGGTTCTCTGGGTATGGTTCTGATTCCAATCGAAAAATGATTCGAATTTGTTTCTTCCTCCGGGTTACGTAGGAGGCTTTCACTGTGACATCTTGTGCATTTAGTTCAACGGAATGAATTTTCATCTGGATAGCCACTTTCTATCCCTTCCATTACTTGGTAAAATTACCATAAACTTATAGCTTATATTTATTTTAGTTTAATGAATAGAGATTTATTTACTTCGTACTTTTCAGTAATATCCATTTCAGTCACTTTATTTTGCAATATGTTTATTAGAATCAATGAAAACATTTTTGATTCCAAGAAGTTACCTTATATTGCATTCATGTAAAAATGTGATTGCACTCAAAGACAAAACATACGCATGGTCTGACAGTAAAGTAACCAGAATGATTCAATAAAAATATTTTTCCATTAATCTTATGTGGAAAGGGTTAACTTTTGATTTCATAGACATTACCTGGGAACATTGTTGGAAGTCATTTTTTAGAGAACCACTCAACTTTATACTCGAAAGGTCTCCAACTGATCCGAAATGAAACACATACTAGGAGCTTTACGCGTTTGACATCAGGCGAAAGCCTCACTAAATAAAGAATGAATTCAGATTAGGATGATTAGTGATCTAACACTGTTCGGCATTTAGTTTTAGACAAAACTTGTCATTCGAACTAATTCCAGGAAAATTCTATCACGATTTTTGGCACAAGCTTCCTTCATGTTCAAATCTTTGGTCAGAATCAACGTTCTTCGTTTTATGTTTGTTTCTTGCATTGGCTCTCACAATTTTTAAAATTTGGATTAATTCTTAAATATGCTAGATGGACGATTTATTCATAATCTAACATTTTCTCTCCTTTCCTGAAAGCTTTTAACCTTTTCAAGAACTTTTAATCTTTTTTTTTAACCTTTTCATTTTCTCAGTCTTTTTTCTCCGAGCATTTGGAAGACGTTTATGACGTTTAGTTTCACAAAATCAAAGTGTTGTTGTTTCGGTTATTTAACATTTCACCATACTTTTTTTAACAGAGCCAAAACACTACTTCACTGAAACACTTGCTGATACTGCAAAACAAATCGAATTAATACAAGTATGAAATAACGAAGTTTACTCGTTCCTCAGTCTTTTCCGGAATGTACCATCACACTAATAGTTTTGAAAATAAGTCACGTTGCTGCATTGTCAGATCTTGTGGATTAACCACCAAGTTTTCTTTTAGGTAAACGCGTCATGCTTAAATGATCAGAACAGAGTTTTATTGCAAAAAGGTTTCAAATTTCAAACTACTGTAAGATTACTGGTTAAGTCAGTCGGGAATGAAGTTCAATATACAGGGTGTCTCAGCACCAGCTTTACAAAGTTCTAGGAGGGGTAGGGTACATCTAGACGAAACGGAATCACATAGCAATGCTGGGTCGGAAATGCTTTCCAGACGCGGTAGATGGCGTTGCACGTGCTCTGGATTTCCGAGCGTTCTTGCAAAGACTTCATTTCACACACTGACGCAGCGGTAGTAGGATGGCTGATCATACGAACGCGGAGCTTAGGACCGCAGGTGGCCTAGTGGGCAACGTTCGTGACTGCCACGGAAAGGACCTCAGTTTCGATTTCAGGTAGGTACGAACGCTCTATCCACTAAATATCCGCCGTGCGTCGGATGGGCACGTTAAGCCGTCGGACCCCAGGTACTGGACCCCGGTAGTAAATAAGGGAGTCTTCTACCTCGCTTCCGTGTCACTTTCCTATAGGGCACTCTAGCCCAAATCTCCTAGCTTCCTATTTCTAAGGGTTGTTTAAGACCTGGGGTCAGACACTCCCTTCCTAAAATCCTCTACATATGATCTGATGGGCACATTAAGCCGTTGGACCCCGGGTACTGGCCCCCCGGTAGTAAATAAGGGCGTCTTCTACCTCGCTTCCGTGTCACTTTCCTATCGGGCACTCTAGCCTAAATCTACTAGCTTCCTATTTCTAAGGGTTGTTTAAGACCTGGGGTCAGACACTCCCTTCCTAACAAAATCCTCTACATATGATATTATATGAGCACGGAGCTAGCGGATATGCATCTGGCATACGGGGCTGCGGAGTGCAATGGGCGAGCCGCATAGAGCTTGTACGCGCATCGATATCCGATGAGGCGTACTCCCAGCCATAGCTTCTTTGGACGCCTGCACCAGCGGTTATCTGACAGGGGTTCTTTACAGAGAGCCGTCATGAGTCGTGAACGAACGGTACGTACTCCGTACATTGAGGCGACTGTGCTAGGTCTGGTACATGACAGTCCAAGTTCGAGTACGCGAGGTACAGCGCAGCGTGTCGGGATTTCCCACTGCAGCGTCTGGAAGATTCTGCGTGAAAACGACATGCATCCTTACCACGTACAGCGCGTTCAGGCACTTGAAGAAGCTGATTATGCAACTCGGATAGCTTTTGCACAATGGTATCTTCAAAAGCGCGCTACAGATCCCCTTTTCCCAGCCTCTGTGTTGTTCACAGATGAGGCGTTGTTCACAAGGGAGGGAATCTTCAATCCTCATAACGCCCATGTGTGGTCGGTGGTGAACCTCCATGCGACACGAAGTCATGCAGTTTTATGGTAAATGTTTGGGCCGGCATTGTGGGCGATCACCTCATCGCCCCGTACCTATTGCCTGATCGTCTGACAGGTGCAAACTGCTTGATCTTCTTCGGGCAAGTGTTACCACAACTGTTGGACGACGAACACGTTTCTGCATCGATTCATTCTTGCAAACTGCTTGATCTTCTTCGGGCAAGTGTTACCACAACTGTTGGACGACGAACACGTTTCTGCATCGATTCATTCTTCAATGTGGTACCAGCACGATGGGGCTCTGCCCATTTCAGCCGTCACGTTCGTAACTATTTAGACGCCACATTTGGCCAATAGTGGATCGGGCGTGGTGGTCCGGTGCATTGGCCTGCTCGATCGCCGAACCTATCATGCCTTGACTACTTCTTCTGGGAGTATATCAAGTCACTTGTGTATGACACCCCCGTTGACAGCGCCGAGGACCTGGTTGCACGCATCGCAGTAGCTGCAGGGGAAGTCCGAGTCACGCCCGGGATCTTCGAGAATGTCCGGGCTTCCATGCTCCGAAGATGTGAGGCCTGCATCACAGTTCGTGGACGACAATTTAAACACCTCCTTTGACCTAGTATGTAGTTCACCCTTGTTACTGTTGACCATGTTACTTTTGTTGATGTACATTGATTAATAAACCCCATATTCACTTACGTGGTGTCCTTTCCTTTCTTGTCTTTTCTGTGTACACTAACGCATGCACATGTCATTTCCGACCCTGCATTGCTATGTGATTCCGAGTCGTCTAGGTGTACCCTTGCCCTCCTCGAAGTTTGTAAACCTAGTGATGAGACACCCTGTATACAGTAATTGGTATCATGGCAATAATAATGATTTTGTTTCGTAAATTTAGAACGTAAGAATGATCTCAATTAACAGACGAAGAAGTTAGTTTCAAGCCGATCTATTGCACTTCTAACCCTCTATTCGCGTCATGTATTATAGTAATGGGAAGTACAGGAAGTACGGTAGTCGTTCTAGCAATTTCAAATTAATATCTACGAGGCGTGTAAAAATAATGGAATCAAACGAACATCTCAAAATGTTTGGATTTCCGTATCATAGATGGCATACCAGTTGCAAACAAGTACCGCATGCGAACAGAACTTATTTGCTTGTTACAGTGAAACCTCTATTAAAGGACACCTCCGAACAACGGTAAGCTTTGATTGGTATAGAACAGCTGCAATAAGATTAGCATTAACGATAAACTCCAAGCAGCGAAACCTCTCAACAGTGACCAAAGGACACTCAACCTCCGACCAACGGCAAGTTATGATTGGTACAGAACAGCTGCTATAAGATTAACATTAACAATAACCTCCAAACAGAGAAACCTCTTAACAGCAACCAGCGGACACTCCACTCAGTCCCGAAAGAGATCTAACGGGCGCCTTGTCCTTTAGGATTTCACGCAGTTCCTTCGGTACTTCATCGAAAGGAATAAGACAGGAGTAAAGGATGCTACTAGGAATTAAGAAAGAATGCTACTGTGCCTTGAGCTGGATGGGTTGTATTACATCGAGTACAATGATGAGTTTAAGTGAAAAGGAAGGAGTTAAAGTTTAGTTCCACGTGAGGCGAACTCCAGCTCCTGGGAATGTTTCAGCCGCAACCTGGGGGGATGGAAGGCTTTTCGTTAGCGGCGGTATAACTTTGATTGATCCCCGTGGATTCTATTCCTATTTTTCGGCACGCGGCTGGTTAACTGTGCAGTTCCCCTTCACTGTCTAGCATTTTTCATTTGTTTCTTTCTGTTAGTCTACCCTAAATTTAACCTCCTAGTTTGATATTTATAAACGGAAGTTTGAGACAACGGGTCAGACACCACTTACCTAAAATCCTCTACACCACGATTTTATTTTAAATTGTTATATTGAGTTACATTCAGCATTCTACCTTTTGAAGAAAGTAACCTTTTTCTTTGTCGGTAAGCTTTGTATAAGCTTACCGACAAAGAAAACATTTACATAATTCTGTTTTGCAACGGACTATTCTCTTTTTGCAACGGACTGGAAAAGTTAACCTAGGCCTAACCTCCGAACAACGGCTCCTACTAACAACGGTCACTTTTTCCCGGTCCGAGCAGCGACTGTTATTCGGAAGTTTCATTCTACTTCAATCTTCGTTCTGTCGGTCCTTTGACTGCGAACACGGCCGCGACTCACGAAGGAAAGGCGAAGTTCCTCGTCTGCTATGAGAAAACATAAGTCTGTAATCACAACGCAGTACGCCGCCCCGGTGGAGCAGTGGTCTAAGCGATGGCTTCTGATCATTCGTCCGAAAGGGGTCCGGGTTCGAATCACGGTGAGGCATGGATGTTTTTTTTTATGGCACTGGCTCTCTCCCTTCCCTGGAACCAGTGACCCTAAATTAGGGACGGGCGACTGCTTATAGCCCATTGAGTTGCTCACGATGGTCGTTAAACCCCAAATAAAAATCAAACAATGCAGTACAATTTTCGTCGTGTTTAAGGTCTGCGCTAATGACGAACGGAATTATTAGTCCGTTGTTTTTTCAGAAAATCGATTACGGGAAGTGTTTACCTCGACATGTTGAGCTTTTTCTGGGACCTTAAGTTGAAGAGTTGTAACTCTGAACTCTGCGTTGCTTTCCAGCAAGATGCTGCGCCTCACATTGAAGTTCGGACGTGACAAACTTTCTTGGCTAAGCTGTTCCACAGCGATGCATTGGACGTACTGTGGCCACTTCGATCACCCTACGTAACTTTTCTGGGCTTTTTTCTGTGGTGTTATGTCAAGGATTCGGTCTACGCAACCCCATTGTCTGATTTGCAGACACGTAGATGACAGCTAACTGATAAGAATAGCAGGTAGCCCCTATAATGTTCGAAAGCAGCTGACTGGAAGTGGAATGCTGGTTGGGCATTTTACAAGCATACAATGTAGCCTATTTATTGAGAAATTTATTGAGAAATTTGGTGAGTTACTGTTACTCATTCTTCCACGTTTAATCACTTTGTGCCTTCTGTTCAAATTTTACATGCATATGAAATGGATGAATCGGATACTTTACACCCTGTATATTCAATGAGCTATTTCCAGTCTTGTTCTCTCCCACTGGATCACTGTCAGTATAAATAATGAAGAAACAAAATGGCACTGAATGACAGTTTATTTATTTCGTTTATTTCAGAGAATCTTTGCATGAAAATTTTGGTATCTATTTTTAACTAACATTTATGTCTTTCCTAATGGTATTTTCTTTCTTCAGGATAGAAGAGTCCATCTCCTACCAAGTGGTCAGTTACACTCTCGTTCCCGATCGCCTTCTCCTTCTGGTCGCAGGCGTAGTTCCATAACGCCGCCATATAATCGTGGTCGGTCCCCAACCCCGATTCATCGGTCTCCATCACCACGTAGAGGTCATCAAGACGTGGAATTCAGCGGAGCCGTTAGTGCCATGGTAGATCTTGTAAAACATGAAACTAGGAAAACCAGAGCAAGAGGTTTGTATATTATCAGTAGCATGCTAATATTTTCAATAATCACAGCTCTGCGCGTGAAGGCAGGATTTACAGTATGACTCACTCGCTACGCCGTGTTCGAAAAGGCTTTACTGCCCTAATTTTGACAGAAATTCAATGAAAATTGGTGGTGAACATAAAATATATCATTGTTACCTTATTTATTTGCTCCAAGCTTTCAAAGTAGCCTCCATGGTCTTCGAAGTACAACCGAGCGTGACCTCTATGTTCGCCGATGTCTGCCGTGAAGTCGGTTCTTGCTTTAATATTTGCTTTAACGGTCAATACTACTCACTGTTCCTGTGCACTCATTCTTTTAAGAAGCTCCATAACTAAAAGTCTGGTGGCTATACATTTGAAGATCTTGGAGGGCAGAGACCTGTAGAAACGATTATCTAACCGGAAAAAGTTTGAATCACTGCCACGCTTTCTTGTGAAGTGTGGCGACTGACACCATCCTGCTGGATATAAGTCGTAGAAAGTGCAATTTCGCTCAAGTAATTGAAGAATTGAAAAAACTAGCCGAGTAGCGTCATGGCTCCGCCATGGATCGCCCACCCAATTTGCCACAAGAGGGAGAGCACCACTGGTTATGGTCGAGGGAAACGCCTGTTGGCACATGCTATCCGGGATAACAGACAGCTCATGATCCCTTATTTTAAGGCATATCACAACCAGGAAGCACAGCAGAAAAGCGTTTCCAAAAACACCATCCTACTATATTCTTGCTGATGGCCTAAGGAGTCGGTAGCCTGTTCATGTGCAACGTTGAGGGATCGTTACCGACAGTTCTGCGTGCAGTGGTTATGAAATCCCTGCAACTGGATATTGGAGGACTGGAAAAAAATTGCCTGTCCCGATGAGTACAGGTTCCTGCTCCAGAATTCCAATGGATAGGTTCGTATTCAGCTCCGCGCATTTCGAATAACGACCAACCCTCACGGCTGGATCGCTGAACAGCGCGAGTCGAATACCAACTGGACTGCACTGAACGAAAACATGTCAGTGGCGGCAGTGTTATGACGTGGGGATTGTTTTCATGTAAATCGCTCAGTCCCTTCATCCCTGTTGAACACACCGCCAGTTCCTGCTAAGGCCATTGCTTAGAATCAAGTACGGCCTTGTATAGTGAGTGACTTTGTATCCGGAAGGCAGTGTGTCACAAAGCTTGCATTTTGACAACGTCCCGTGTCACACAACTTGCATTGTGCAGAAATGGTTCGAGGATTATGTCCAAGCATTTCTTGTGCTTAAATGGCCGTCAGATTCCGCTGACTTGATTCCCGTCGAACATTTGTGGGATGCATTTGTCGGTTCATGCTAGTGCCTCGCTCTACCGCGGAACCCTGGGGAGTGTGCTGTCCATGATATCTTCCGCGGTTTAGTGAAGTTGTTGCCAAGCCTGATGTACTAGTGGCCGAGTAGTCAGAGGTGTAGACTTTTGTCTATTCGTTCGATCTGGGCCCGTCTTCGTGTTCCGGATGAGGCGTGGGAGATGTGACTGTGTTACAAATCTGGTTCTCTCTCTCTCCCTTCAGCAAGTAGTCCTCCGTCTCATAATTTTGATAAGTAGTCCCATCCCTTAATTAGCGAAAGGGAACTACTTATCGCCCTTAGAGTTGCGAACTGTAGTCGTTAAACCCCGTAGCGAAACAAAAGCAGCCCAACGCGCTATTTGGTAGGTTTGTAGCCCCTGAATATATTAGGTCTACGCATAAGTTTCCGGTTCTCCAGGAAGCGGGGTGTAAAAGCTAAACGGTTGAACTTTTATCAGAATTTTGTGCTGTGGGTTGAACGATACGTGTTGGCAGACAGCTGACATGTTCGGTTATTTGATCCAGGATATGACGACCGACAAGGAGTATATTCGGCACTGTCTGTTCATCTTTCATTTCGAAAAAACCGCTTCAGAAACACGACAGTGGCTTTTTCGGCATATGGCAAAAATGCTGTGGGTGCAAGCAGGTATTGTGAATGGTTTGTGAAGTTCAGAAGTGGTGATTGCAACGTGTAGTATAAACAGTGAAGTGGAGGTAATGAAGTGGGTAGAACTGCAAGCTCTTCCGGACTAAGATGTCTTCCAGTCGACCACAGAAATGGCAATACAGTTAGGCGTGAATCAGTCGACCATTGGACGGGTGCATGCCATGGGAAAGATTCAAAAAAGTAGAAAAGTGTGTCTGTCACAACTCACCGGGCGCAACATTGATCAGAGGTTAAACACATTTGTTCCTGAGGAAAATATTTACGGGTAATGAAAAATGGGGTCACTATGACAACCTGGTACTCGAGAGGTCATGGGTTAGCCATGGCCAGACAACGACATCAACACCGAAGCCCAGCATCCATGTCTGTCCTCTTTATCTGGTAGGACATGCGAGGTGTGCTGTGTCATCAGCTCATGCCGCCAGGTCTAGCAGTGACGTGACTGCGGAATGCTACAGTCTTCAAGTACTGATTTGAATACCGGTAGGTCATTTGTAGCCTTCTTTACTATTTGAAATATGTATATGAAGCTTTTGAGAACACTACGTAACCTTTATTTTTCATATTCACTCACTCGAAGTCAAACAAAGTCACTCAAATAAAATTCCAGAAAGTCTTACTTACAGTGCGCTTTTATTCCATCAATATCGCATGAGCACTTCACTCGGATATTCCAACACTCGTGAAGAATTAATTTATAACAGCACTAATATTTTAAATCTGATTAACGTAAGTTAGTAAGCAGAAAACTTGATTAAATAAATTCCAACACTAAATATATAACAAGGCAACTCGAACACGCAGATTTCAAGTAAACACCGCTTCAGCGTAATGCAGCTTCCACGATTACGACACCACAGCACACTTTTCGCTGCGTGCTTCAACATTATATAGCTCGTTCTTATCATGTAAACATACAGACGTCATGCACTCTGACCTCAAGACTGTTACCAAAACACATTTTGCGAGTGAGAAAATTTAACATTAAGGCTGAGACGCTTAAAGAGAATAAGCTAAAAATTAACATAGACAAAGAAACTAAAAATGAAAGTTAAATTAGTGTACACCTCATACGTTCTGTTGCATGATAACGCACAAACGCATGTCGCTGCAGCAATCCAGAAAATCCTCATGCAGCTGGGGTGAGAGGCTTACTCCTAGATTTAGTCATGTCGGACTTCCACTTGTTTTGTTTGATGCAACACTTCTTGGCTAGCCAGCAATTCGCTAAACTTAAGTATCTCCAAAAATGCATCCACGACTTTATCTAAACCAGCGTCGTTCTTTCACGACGGCATTCGCCTGCTACAGGATAGATGGCACGGTGTTATAGCTCACGGGGACATATACGTCGATAATGATTGCATGTGGCCTGCTTGTCTAAGTATGACATATATTCGACCATAAAACTTTGGAAACTTATGCACAGACCTAATACACTGCCGGTCAATTGCAAAGGACGGATGCCAATAGCAACGATAGGAACCATAAAATGGAAAGCAGGAAAATGTGGAAATTAGCATAGGTGCGGGATACAGTAAGACGTGTTTGTGCATATGCAAATTTTGGTTTGCCGAACTTGTTCGTGACGTCATAGCGCTGATAAGAGATATATTTTTTTTTTGGTTGGAGGTTTAACGACCACCGTGAGCAACTCAATGGGCTATAAGCAGTCGCCCGTCCCTAATTTAGGGTCACTGGTTCCAGGGAAGGGAGAGAACCAGTGCCGTAAGACACACACAACACCCATGCCTCACCGGGATTCGAACCCGGACCCCGTTCGGACGAATGATCAGAGGCCATCACTTAGACCACAGCGCCACCGGGGCGGCAGATAAGAGATATAAAGGATTTGACGCGTATTGACCGTTGTTGTTCAAACGCAAAGTTGAAAGGGAAAGAATCAATTGACGAACTTGCAATTTTCAGTATTTCTTCCCGACATCACCTAGATCATTTTACGCGTGGCCGTATCATTGGCAAGATTGAAGAAGGGCGAAAAATAACAGATGTTGCCAGGGAGTTCGACGTCAGCCACAGTGTTGTTTCAAGGCTTTGGAAATCATTTCAAACAAATGGAGAGTGTAGCAAACGCCACGGGGGAGGTCGTGTTCGCAGTACGACACCTGCAGAAGATCGTTACATAGTGCTATCAACGAAAAGACACCGGCACAGCACAGCTAGTGAGGTAGCAAATCAGTTTATGGCTGCTACTGGCAAGCGGATCTCCCAAAAAACAGTCGCCAGACGTTTGCATGAAGGAGGACTATACGCCCACCGTCCTGTTGTGTGCATCCCATTGTCCAGACGTCACCGTACCGCCCATTTGCAATGGTGCCATCAACATCGCAATTGGACTGATAACGACTGGTCTGCTGTCCTCTTCTCAGATGAGAGTAGATACAGTCTATCGTCTGATTGTCGACGACAACTGATCTGGCGTGATAGTGGTACTGCATATTGTCCAGCAAACATACAGGAAAGGGCCCGATATCCGACATGTAGTGTCATGGTATGGGCTGGCATCATGATCAATGGCCGTACGTCCCTCCATGTGCTTCCAATTGGGACTATGACTGGCCAACGATACATTAATGATGTTCTGCTACCTCATGTTCGCATGTTCCGTGGTGCTGTCGGTGATAGATTCATTTTCATGGACGACAACGCAACTTGTCATCGAACAGTCGCTGTCCAGGAGTGTCTTGAGAGCGAGGATAATCAACGCCTCGTATAGCCAGCACGTTCTCCAGATCTGAATCCCATTGAAAATGTGTGAGATGCTTTGAGGAGGAGTCTTCCTGGTCGCCAATGCCCTCCAATAAACAAGGACACCCTCATTCGTGCACTGACAGAGGAATGGGATAAATTACCCCGACAGCTGCTTGATAATATTGTGCAAAGCATGACACGACGTATGGAATCTTGCACCGCCCTCCATGGTGGCCATATCCCGTATTGACATCTTACGCCGGAACGCCTGCGAACGGTAATTGGATTTTTTCACGTTTACGTATTCTGCACAAAATGGCCTGTTTGTCCCTTGAACACGTTCCAAAGCCTTCTGGATTTCAGAGCACAATAAATTGTCTTTCTTGTAATGTCCTGGCATTCTGACATTATTTTATTTCACTTGGCATCCAACCACACTTACTATTTTATGCGCTATATGGCCGTTTATGATCCGTCCTTAGCAATTGTCCAGCAGTGTAGTTTAAACCACGTATTTATCAGTTTTCTTGGGCTTTTGATAATAATTGGAAGAACTGAAAGAAAATTCATAGACCGCGGCATTTGCATCAACTTTCGATTTTAATCATAAAAGATCCCAGTCATTCTTACAGAGCCAGTGTAAATTTCTACAATTAAATTGCTACATAGATTGTGATGCCGTCTATGCATGGGGCAGCAACTAATTGCGACGTTTCTAGGGGCTTAACAAGAGAGCAATTTCAGGGAGCGATGAGATCATAATACTCCACCCATCCTTGCTGTAATTGCAGCCTGTCACTCCGGCTAGCCAAATCTCTGATGATTGGGTTGGAAAACTACATGACTTGCGAATGAACCAAACAAATCTGAGGCGGAAGCTCCTAGCCTGGGTTCGAATCCCTGGTAATACATTGATGCCGTGTTCATTATTACTCCATTATTTCTCCCACTTTTCTGGAGCCTTCCAAATAAATAATATTCGTTACAAACCCTCCAAATTTATTTAATTTCTCTTAGTGCGCATGCCCGAAAAAAACCGGCCTTTACTCACTGCTCTAGTAGGCGCTCGTCTTTTGTTCGTTTTGTAATTTAAATGCATGTAGAAAGATGGGAAAAGAACAGAAGAAATACGTAAATGATAAGCCACATCAAAATTCGCTAATAAATAAATGTCCACAGCTGTTTTTGCTAAACAAAAAGCAGATGTTTCTTTTTCCTGTAATCATTTGTGATAAGGCTTAGATGAGTGCTGATAATAGGAAACATACATACATACATATCACTAAGCTGTTCTCTGAGATTCAGAGGTTAGCTCCAAAAAGAAATACAAACTTCCAGATATTTTTACCTATTGTTGTCGTATCAAACTTCGCCATTTACAGCGATCTTGACATACAACTCGTGCTTCACTGATATCCATTACACGCCGTACGCAAGATTTTTTATACTTCATACTCATAATCTTTTTCTCATGCAGACACTCCTGAATCTGATCCACCCATGTCTTCCTTGGCCTTCCTCTGCCTTTCCTTCCTGCGACTTGGGTTGAAAATATTTTCTTAGTAAGCATTTCATCACTCATTCTTTCGACATGGCCAAACCACCGAAGCATATTGGTCTCCACCTTGCTAACAACATTTTGCTTTACATCACACAACTGCAATACATCTTCATTCCTCACACAATCAGATCGTGTCTTGCCACAAATCCCACGTAAGTAACGCATTTCTCCAGCACACAAACGACTCCTATGCTTCTTCTGCAGTACCCAGGTTTCACTGCCATACATCAGAGTAGGAACAATTACTGTTTCATACAAAGTCATGCGGGGACTCTCTAGAGAACCCATCATTCCTGTGAAAACCTCCCAGAGCAGCTATGACTTTCAAAGAAGAATTCACTCGCCTACTGATTTCACCATCCAACTTGTTCTCTGTGTCAAACATGCTTCCTAAATACACAAACTCACTCACCTGGTCAATCACAGTGCCATTTATACTTACATTACATTCAGTGCTACCCATTCCTCTCTCAAACACCATAACTTTGGTTTTTCCATTATTTATACTCAGTTTGAATTTCATGCAAACTTCGTGCATCCGAGTCAACATACTCTGCAACTCACTTTTGCTCTCTGCCAACAATACAGTGTCATCAGCATACAACAATCTGCACACACAGATATCACCAAGACATAAACCACTATTATCTATTTTGGCCTCATGCATGCATGCGTCCATAAATATATTAAACAGCCATGGTGACATTACACAACCTTGATTAACTCCTGCACCAATGGAAAACCATTTTGATAAAACACCATTCTCTCGTACACAAGCTCTACTACCAGCATACATGGCTTTTACACTATTAAGTAGATTCCCAGTAACACCATATTCATTCAATACCTTCCACAAAAATGTCCTATTCACTCGGTCGTAAGCTTTCTCTAAATCTATGAAGGCAGTAAAAACTTTCTCCCAACAGCCAGATACTTTTCAATCATCATGCGTAATGCAAACATCTGGTTAGTGCAGCCTTTACCAGGCATAAAACCACTCTGAACATCCCACACTTTCTCTGATGTAAGACCCCGTACTTTTTCAATAACAACCTTACCAAACACTTTCCCTGGCACACTCAGTAGGCTAATACCACGATAGTTCTTGCATTCAGTCTGATCACCTTTTCCCTTATACAAGGGAACAATGATAGCATCCTTCCAATCCCGAGGGACCATTCCTAACTCCCAGCACAACTGGCAAATTTCAGTTAACCAGTCAATTATAGTCACCACCATACTTCATCATCTCTGCAGTTATGCCATCAACTCCTGGAGCCTTACCATTCTGAATAGATTTTAGAGCTTTACACACTTCTTCTTTTGAGATCCCTCCTGTGCTTTCATCCCTCATTGTGACATCATCTGCATCTGTCTCAGAATCATTTTTGCTCTCCTGATCTAATAACTCACCGAAGTATTCGCCCCATCTGTCACTTAACTCATTGGGCTCCCATATCATTTCCCCAATCTCATTCTTTACACAACTTACAGCTCCCCCCTATTTTTCCTGAGTCTCGTGTACTTCCAAAAGGGCTTTCTATCTTTCCAAAAAGCCAGTTCATGCCTTTCCACTTTCTCTTTCCTATCTTTTGCCTTACTGTGGCGAACCAGCTTAGCAGCTTCACGCTTCTTACAGCGATATTCATCCACAGAGACTCTACCTTGCAACATCCGCAAATAGGCTTTCTTCTTTTTCTTTACTGCCTCATCAATCTCACTATTCCACCAAGCATCACCTCTATTGTTACCCACTATTGTGTTGCCACAGACCTCTTTTGCAGCAGTGACAACACAGTCCTTAAAACATTCCCACTTCTTTTCTACATCCCTCTCACAAGATTTCAGATCCTTCAGTCGTTCTCTGAGTAAGTCATAATACCGCTGATGATCTTCAAGGAGCCTATCAACCTTTATTCTTTCTATCCTGGGTCTCTTCCTATTCCTTTTCCTCCAACCAACATGAAGTTTCACTCGTGACACTACCAAGTAATGATCAGAACCAACATCCGCACCTCTCATCACACGGGTGTCAACAACTAAGTGTTTCAAACGCTGATCGTAAACAACAAAATATATCACGCTCTTTTGAATAAGAGCACGATTTTCCCAAATATATGTGTGTATATACTTGTGGTTGAAAAAAGTATTAGATACACACAGATCATTCTCACAGAGTTCAATTAATCTTTCACCATTATCATTCACACAAGGATCATTAAACTTACCCAGAACATTGTCAGAATATGCATTCTGCACACCTACTCTAGCATTGAAATTCCCTGCTATTATAACTTTTTCTTTAGCACCAAACTGGCTCAAAACAGCTTTTAGCTCATTCCAGAAATCTTCTTTCTTATCAGAAGGTTCCGAGTCACAAGGAGCATACACTACAACAATCACAATTCTATGAAGCTTCACTTTCAAACGAATCCAGATACTTCTCTCACTTATGCAACTATAGTGAATCAAGTTGTTCTTCATCTTTTAACTTAAAATCACACCTACACCAGCCTTTCCTCTCATATTATCCAATACTCCAGACCACACACTCACCGTGCCATTCACTTCTTCTACCCCAATTTCCTTCGTTTTGGTTTCACTTACACACAGCACATCCAGTCTATACTTATTCATCTCCTCAATCACCTCACTCATCTTGCCATTTATACCTCTAGTATTCCATGCACCAATCTTACATTCACTCAGCCGAGATCGCTTTCTCATACGCCGTTTAGAAAATCCAGGTTGATTCCGTGGTGGACCGTCCTTCTCAAGTGTGGTAGGTCCACCATATCCCACACTTGAGTCATTCTAATATTTCTTTTTGATAATAGGAAACATATAACAAAATTTAATATGTTACTGTTGTTCTCAGAGAAATCAAGCAGAAATGTATTTCTTTGGTAGAACAATAAGGAAAGAATAAGAAACGAAGAAAACTCCAGCAGTAGAATTAAAAAGCAAATGGTAGTACCAGTGTCAAAGCACTAACAATTGCGGAAACTCCAGCATGTGATACAAGGAAAGAAGCACAAACGATAAAGATAAGAAAATTCATGGTAGAAGGCTGAAACATTGTCACTACGATCACCAAATGTGAGATAAAATCCATGCTACGAGGACAGGAATTTTATTGGAAAGAGCAGTAAACTGACACTCTAAGAACACAGCAATGAAGTAATCGTCCAAGGAGAATCGGAGCAGACAACGACCTTGTTGAATATTTGGTATGCGCGAGTGAAACTACAGCGTAATATAGCTTGACGTCACCAGATCTCACTTTTTCTGTACCTGAAGTATCTGCTGTCAGATGCCATCTGTAATATATTGTAAATGTTATTCTGTGTTTTTTTACTCACTACAAAGCGTATCAGAATTCAAGAGGTACTTCATTCTCAGACATGCACCATTTTCTTATTGTGATTCTTATTCAGATATACATTATATTGACAAACGTCACGTGACACCTAGAAGAGAAACACAACATAGCATTTATTGACATACATTAGTACGGTGTCGGCCCACCTTTGGCCGTATTGTATGCACTGCTGACCCTTCGAGACATGCTTTCGACAAGATTTTGGAATACAGCGATAGGTATGCGCTTCCATTCAGTACATAATGCTGCCCCTAACTGTTGCTTAGTAGTAGGCCTTGGTTCCAAACTTCTTATGCGGCGTTCTAATTCATCCCATAGGTGCTCTATGGGATTAAGATCAGGGCTCTGTGCTGGACAGTCCACACACGATACGGAATCATCGTCAAACCACGCCGTAACAGTCCTTGCTTTATGGTTCAGTGCATTATCCTGCTGGTACCAACAAGGCTCGGTTCCATAGTGTTGCCACAGAGTTGGTAGGGCATAATTGCCCACAATATCGAGGTAGACGTGCTGGTTAACAGGTTTGTCCACGATAACCAATGGGCTGGGACCATACCACGAAAACCACCCCCACACGAGTACACTGCCAGCTCCAAACTTGACCGTAGGAACAGTGCACTGTGGTAAATATCGCTCCCCGGCTGCTGCCATATCCACACACGGCCCTCAGACTGATAGATCGTGTATCTGGATTCATCAGTCCATAGGACCAGTTTCCATTGATCTACGGCCCACGCTAAATGTACTTTACACCATGCTAAACGACGAGTAGCATTCCGAGTGGAAATGAAAGGCTTATGAACAGCCGCACGACCACGGTAACCCATGGAATGAAGTTATCTGCGAATGGTACGTGTACATATCGAGGTTCCAGCATTTTTACTCACCTGTACACTGCGCTCTTGTGCAGTAGCACGTCGATTAGCTGTAACGAATCTCCTGAGCCTTCGACGTCCTCTCTCAGTGATTTTCTTTGGTCTGCCAGTACGTTTTGCTGCTTCAGGAATGCCATGTGTGTTCCACTTATTCAGTACATCCAAAACAGTTGACTTGGGTACGTTTAAACGCCTCTCAGTTTCTCTTATGGACAACCCAGTAATATAAGACCCAAGGATCTTTCCTTTGCACAGTCAGTTATCTGCCGCCGCAACATTTTCACTCAACCTCACAGTGCGATATGATCGCTGTCAGCTGCAGGCTTGTTTTTATACTGTTTGCAGCTGTACCGCGCATCTTCATAACGTAGCGGATCCGTTCATTTAAAATACTAGAAATCATTACTCAAGTTATTACTCAAGTTATGAGGACAATGGCTGTGGAATAAATCTCGCTCCTGTGCCCTGACCTTTGAACCCATTTCGATGATATTCAACAGAACCGGTTCAGTATATCTCCGGAACAACATGATAAAATTTTGGCGTGATGGAAGCATTTGTAGTCAAGTTATGAGGATAATGGCTGTAGAATAAATCAGAGTCCTGTGCCCTGACCTTTGGCCCCATTTCGATGATATTCAACAGAACTGGTTCCGTGTATCTCCGGAATAACATACTAACGTTTTGTCGCAATCGAAGCATTTTTCCGTAAGTAATGACGCATAAGGGCAATGGAATGGATCCCGCTCCTATGTCCGGACCTTTGACCCCATTTCGTCCATTTTCAATAGGGTTCGTCCCCAGGTGGTCCCTTACCACATACTAAAATTTCGTCAAAATCGAACCATTTTTACGTGATTTATCGTGCGGACAGGCAGACGGACAAAGCTGGAGCATATACGCTTCTTCAATCTAAGGTTGGAAAGCGTAAAAATCGTATCGTTTGAGTTAATACTCTCTAACCTTTTTCTAAAAACCTAGAACACGTTTCAGATGAGGAAAATATCTCCAATCTCTGTGGATAGTTCCAATAAACCGGAAGAACGGCCAGAAGGACAGGACAAATACCCTCAGGAGCCACAAGTCAAGAGGTGACGGATCACTGTGTCCGTGTTCATTTCGTCCAGGTGTACTTCGTCCACTTCATTTTGTCCACGGTTCGTTTTGTCCACCGTTCACTTTGTCCGCAGTTCACTTTCTTCACATTCATTTCGTCCTCAGAATGGATGGAATACCGTAGAAATTTTCTATTTTGATGGAAAGTTTTTTACCAGACAGAACTAAATAAGTAAGCGGACATTATTTACATGCGATTTTTTTCCTGTTAAAGTTTTTCGATTAAAATACAACAATTTTAAATGTTATTTAAAGTAAAACGAGGAACTGAACTTTGAAGAGCTTTTTAACTTTTTCGCGTGGTACGATGTCAATCACTCTGATATAAATCAAAGTTTTACAAAAATATTTTAATGTTTTGAAATACTTCTTGTATATTGTTTTCATATTGTTCTTAGCTTTTCAGCATATTTATTTTTTATTTTGATTATTTATTGTTTATAATTTCCGCATTGCTAGTTTTCATACGAATGAACTATAATGCTCTCTATATGCGTCATAGCTATTTAAAGTGAGAAAAAATGCATAAAATTATAATGGTAAAAAAGTTTAGATTGATACTTACTGCGAATTTGTGGTGTGAGAGAAGGAAAATAGAGACTTTTTACATAAAGGAGAAAGGGACACTAAACTTTTCCTTTTCAATCCAACGCATTTTTGGCTATTGGGATAAACTTTGATTATTGTCATAGTGATTGGCATCGTACCACACAAAAGATTTAAAAAGCTCTTTAAAGTTCAGTTCCTCATTTTACCTTAAGTAACATTTAAAATCGTTATATTTTAATCGAAAAACTGAAACAGGAAATAAAATCGCATGTCAGCAATGTCCGCTGACCTTTTTACCTGCCTAGTAACAAAAATTCCATTAAAACAGAAAATTTCCACGGTATTGCATCTGTTCTGAGGAGAAAACGAATGTGGACAAAGTGAACAGTGAACTAAATGAACAGTGGACAAAGTGAACGGTGGACGACATGAACTGGACCAAGTAAACGTGGACGAAATGAACACGGACAAAGTGATAGGGAACCAAGTCAAGACGAGCAGTAATCGTCTCTAACAGCTCGCCGCCACAGGGAGTCGACAGCTAGGCAACTCTCGTAGGAACAAACAGTTTACAAAAGATTACACGATGAAGTCTGTATGCATGAAGGGCAATAGTCTGTATCCCACTCTCCGCATCGCACATAAGGGTCATTCTGAATTAAGCCCAACAACCTTCACCCGTGGAACCCTGCCTGTTTTCTTTTAAGTGACGAGTTACGGTACAGTCTAAACATGGATTCTCGACGTGTGTACATTCAGAGAGGCGGGAAGTCGAAATATTCCCTCCAACATTAGGACAATTGACCACTATGATGGTGCAGGACTCCTCGTTAGGGTTGGCATCATGCTAGAAGGATGCACGCCGGTGTACGTGATTCCAGGAGGCGGGAAGTCGAAATATTCCTTCCAACATTAGGAAAATTGGCCACTATGATGGTGCAGGTCTCCTCGTTAAGGTTGGCATCATGCCGGAAGGATGCACGCCGGTGTACGTGATTCCACGAGGCGGGAAGTCGAAACATCCCCTCCAACATTAGGACAATTGACCACTATGATGGTGCAGGACTCCTCGTTAAGCTTGGCATCATGCTGGAAGGATGCACGCCGGTGTACGTGATTCCAGGAGGCGGGAAGTCGAAATATTCCCTCCAACATTAGGACAATTGACCACTATGATAGTGCAGGACTCCTCGTTAGGGTTGGCATCATGCTGGAAGGATGCACGCCGGTGTACGTGATTCCAGGAGGCTCCTGACTGCTGCACGCTACAGGGATGACATCCTACAACCCTATGCACGGTTTTTCAAGATAACTGTTGGTCACCAGTTCCTTTTTTACGGAAGATGACGCCCGTCCCCGTAGGGCTCGTCTAGTCGACGAATGCCTGGAAAATGAAGATATTCACAGGATGGAGTGACCCGGGAGATCTCCCGACCTGAACCCGATGGGGCATATCTGGGATGCCGTAGAAAGAGCAATCGCAAGCAGGCAGCACCCTCCCAGGACCCTTCCGGGACTCCGACGTTCCTTGGTAGAGGAGCGGTACTTATTTTCCAAACTCTCATTCACAGCCTTGTAAAGAACATTGTGACGTACTGCAGAGGTGAAACACTTGTCAAGACGTGCAGCAATACATTCCGTCGGTGTGGTTTAGCCGGGTAGAACATTTCACTTCAGAGCGGGGAGACGTGACTTCGATCTGTGTCACCGGAAAATTTGTGAATTTCCCATTGGCACCCGAACGTAAAAACGGATTTACTGACCGTTGGGTTCTTCGAAAAATGTGTGAGTGATGTTTGCTCCACACATCGTCTACAATTAATGAAAATTCCTTCTTCGCTTCAAAAAAAAAAATTCAGAAGGAGATAATATGACGTACTACAGACTTGAAGCACGTGTCAAGACGACAAATCTGAAACGATACATTCTGTCGGTGTAGTTCAATCGGTTAGAACAACTCACTCCGGAGCGAGGAGACGCAGTTTCGTCATCGCAAACTCTGTGAATTTCACAGCATGAAGGCTCGTGTGCGAGCTATATCGCTGTTCGAGGTAATCATACTCATTCTTAGCCCATCGAAATCAGTCACACGTGCTACATCACTTTTGAACTGCCATGGTCTCATGCGCATCATTCCTCCTCACGAGGTGGTGGCATTCCTTTTTTGATGTGTATTGCTGCGTTATCTGTACGTGTATGTCTATAGCAACTGTTATTAAGCTCTGTAGTGTGGATTTCGTGTTATTCGTGGTTTTGTGTCTGTTACGTTGGTTTTAAACATCAATGTATTTATCGGAAGATATACGTTTCAGCATCTATTTAAATCAAAAGCAAACAAACTGCTTTTAAAGCTTTGAACTGTTCAAATGAGAAAATGAAGCTGAACATGGTGCTATGCACTATAGATTTTGCATTTTACTACAGCAGATATACAACTCTTTCACCTTCTCCAGGGCCGCTAGGCACCGTATAATCGTCAAATGATACACACGGACACTCTCTGTGGTCTCTGTTAAATATTTCTAAACAATTAAAATCTATAATTCCTTTAAGTAACGCAGTAAGCCACTTACCAGCTGCAGGAAGATCTATCCTTAGTAATCACACAGGGAAAAGAGGGATTCCACACATATAAATGCTTCAAAGACAACACACTAATATTTATTGTACATCTCCACAAAAAGGTAATAACTCACTATTCCAACACGCACACCCTCTACATATCACCGACATTGTTGTTGTTCAGTCAAAGATCAACCACTTAGATTACTGACCGACGTGAGCAGCAGAAGGGGATCTTCTTTTTCTCAGGCAACGCTCGCTAGAGTAAACAACTAAAAATGTATCGAGCAGCGCCACCTGCAATTCTGTTAAATGTTCTCTGAGGCGTCTGGTTCGAAGAACTCTGACAGTCATATTTCTAATAATAATTTCTAACAGTCTCCTACTTGGCTGGAGGAGTTCATTTTATCATGCCTAGTGTCATTCTAAGTTTTTCAAACTGGGGTCCAGTCAACGGCTAGGTGAAAATGTCCGCAACCATTTGAGAAGTATTACAGTAGTTTAACTGAAGAATAGTTCCACTCAATTCTTTCACAAACTGATACCGCACCATAATGTGTTTAGATCTGGATTTGATCTTTTGATTTTCTATAAGATGTATAGTTGATTTGTTATCCTGAAATATTGTAGTGGTTCCAGTCTGTTCACAATCAAAATCCTTGAGTAACTCTCGCAACCACAATAGTTCTTTGCTTGCTTCTGCAGTGGCGATGAACTCTGCTTCGGTTGTCGATAAGGCTGTTGTTGACTGCTTACGGCTGGTCCAACATATGGCACTCTTTCCAAGCATGAAAACAAATCCAGATGTTGATTTCCATTCAGTCCGGTCTCCTGCCCAGTCAGCGTCTGCATAGCCTTTTACAATCAGTGGGTCTTGTGAAGATAGTCTTAATTTAAGGTTTACTATTGATTTCAAATAATGAATTAACTTCATAATGGCTAACCAATCTTGTTTACTTGGTTTTTCTACTTTTCTGCTTAAGATGCCTATGGCAGTTGAAATGTCTGGTCTTGTTACTGTAGATAAATACATGACAGCTCCCACTATTTCTCTATAAAATCCATTATCCTTTAGAAGTTCTTCTTCTTCTTGAATGTTCTTTCTGTAGTCTGTACCAATTGGTGTTTTACTTTCCTTATTTTGATCTGTAGCATAACTTTGTATAATTTCCTTTATTTTATTACTTTGACTCAGAAGAAAACTTCCATCTTCTTCTCTTTCTATTTGAATTCCAAGATAATATGTTATGTGGCCTAAATGTTTGACTTCAAATTGATTTTTCAACAAATTTGCAGTTTTCTTTATATTTTCTGTGTTATTCGATGCAATTAATATATCATCTACATAAATAGCTAAATAAGTTGTTTGTTTTCCATCCTTTAGTGATAGTAAGCAAGGATCTGTTGTACTTTGTTTGAAGCCCTTGTTGAACAAATATTCTATTATTGTTTTATTCCAAATTCTGGCACTTTGTTTGAGACCATATATGCTCTTATGCAATTTACAAACTTTTTCTTCTTTTCCTGATTCTCTGAAACCTTCTGGTTGTTCCATAAATACATCTTCTTCTAATTTTCCATACAGGAAAGCAGATTTTATATCAAGATGATGAACATTCCATTTTCTATTTGTTGCAACTGTTAAACGAGTTCTTAAAGTGGTATGTTTTACTACGGGTGAAAAAGTTTCTTCAAAGTCTAATCCTGGTTGATGTGTATACCCCTTTGCAACAAATCTTGCTTTATAGCTTTTGACTTTTCCACTTGCATTGTATTTTGTTTTGAAAATCCATTTATTTTTAATGGCTTTCTTTCCTTCTGGAAGATCTACCAAAGTCCATGTTTCATTTTCCTTCAATGCATCTAGTTCTTCCTTTATGGAATTCAACCAGTTTCCTTTTTCTACTTCGTTCATGTCCTGGATTTCTTTTAAATTTTGAGGATCCTTTTTATACTGAACTTTTGCAACATATGCTAATCTTTCTGGTGGTTTTCCTTTGTTTATTCTTGAAGACTTTCTTTGAACATTTTCAGGTTCTTCTCTATCATTATTTTCTTCCACAGTTTCTGATGACATTACTTATTTTGAACGAAAATTTCTTGTTCATCTTCTTTCCTTTCAGCAGGTTTACTTTTTATTATAGCTTGCTGACGTTCATCAAATTTTACTGATCTGGTAATGATTATTTTGTTTGTTTCTTTATTTAATATTTTGTTTGTTTCTTTATTTATGTATCCTAACAAGATTCCCTCTTGTGCTCTATTGCCAAATTTTCTTCTTTGTTGCTTTGGTACATATACATAAGCTTTTGATCCAAATACTTTAATATGACCAAGATATGGTTTAAATCCGTTCCATAATTCAAAAGGAGTTTTTCCTGTTGCTTGTGTTGGAACTCTATTTTGTATGTAAGCTGCTGTTATTACAGCTTCTGCCCAGTATTTACTTTCCATATTAGCATCTAACATCATAGTTTTTGTCATTTCTGTCAAAAATCTGTTTTTTCTTTCAGCAATTCCATTCATCTGAGGACAGTGTGGAACAGTTGTTTTATGTTCTATTCCTTGTTCCACTAAATAATTTTCAAAATCTCTTCCACAATACTCTCTTCCATTATCTGTTTTTATTGATTTTGGCATTTTTCCAAATTTGGTTTTCACTGAAGCTACATATTGCTTAAATTTTACTAATGCTTCATCTTTACTTTTAAGCAAATAGATGTAACAGTATCTGCTATAGCCATCTATAAATGTGATAAAATACTTGTAACCACTAGGACTGGCCTCAACCATGGGACCACAAATATCTGTGTGTACTAAATCTAATACAGCTTTGGCCTTAAAACTACTTTGTTTGGAGAATGGCTTCTGTGTAAGTTTGCCTTTTATGCAAAACTCACAATTTTCTTCCTTTTTACAATTGGAAAGAGTTATTCTTCTTGCTAACTCCTTTTTCTCTATTTGTTTTATCATTTCAATATCCCTATGACCTAGCCTTCTGTGCCATAAATTCAAACAATTCTTATTTTCACATGTAGTGGCCAAATTTGCCTTTTCATCTAATATTTGTAGTTTGTACAAATTATCTGAGGCATCTATTAATCCTATAGCTGCAATAGTATACTTAATTGTGCATTTTTTATTCTTGAATAAAACTTCAAATCCTTTTTCTGTGGCTTTTCTAACAGATAACAAATTAGTGTCTAAATCTGGAACATATAACACATCCTTTACTTCCACATTTCGAACTTTTCCTTTTTCGATTTTGCAGTTTAAGGTTATATTTCCCTTGCCTTCTGACTTTATCTGAGAACCGTCGGCAGTAGTGATCAGCTCTGATTCACCTTTTGAAAGTTCTTTAAACAGTGTTGCATCATTTGTCATGTGACACGTTGCACCGGAATCAATTGACCAACCTTTGGATATTTTGTTGGGTTTTGACTTCGTTTCTAATGAAAAATTTTCATTTTCTCTTTTTATGTCATTTTGTTCACAATCTAATTTTGTTTTTCTTGTCTTCACGGCAATATTACTGTGAGACTCTGTATGTGGGTTTATTTTGTGAAACTTACCAGTGTTACCTTTATTTTGATTTCTTTTGTAATGCCAACAGTCATCCTTGACATGATTCTTTCTTTTACAAAAAGTGCAAAATCTTTCTTGTTTGGAGCTGTAATTTTTCTTTTTATAACTTGTTTTCAAAACAGTTGTGTGATCGGTGTGTGCCTGTGAGTTTTCTTTCCTTCTATTAGATTCATCTATCACTTTACATTTGATAAACTCAAGTGTTAAATCTTCTTCCTGTCTTGCTTCTAATGCAGTAACTAAATTTTCATAGGTACTTAGTAAACTATTTAGCAAGATAGCCCCCAAATGTGTGTCTTTGAATTCCTCTCCCTGTGCTTTAAGCTTGTAACCTATTTCCAGCATTCTATTTACATGCTCTTGCATAGTTGATCCATTTTCTTGAAAACGTAAACTATACAGTTTTCTAAGCAAATACAATTTACTACTCAAACTTTATCTTTCGTAAACCATTTTCAAAGCATTCTACATTTCAGAACTTGTTCTCTTATCGCGTACGTCAATAATTTGATCATCAGACACGCAAAGTGTTATTGTAGCTTTAGCCAGTTCGTCATTTCTCAACCATGCATCACTCTTTTCTTCTGGAATTGGCTCTGAAACAACCTTCCATAAATTATCTTTAATAAGAATCATTTCCATTCTTACTTTCAAAATTTGATAATTAAAATGATCTAACTTTGTTATGCTGTACATGCCGCTTTTTATGAATGACGCCATTTTTGTTCCGCTTTCGATTGAGGAACTACGCAGTAACAAATACGCCTTCAATCCACTCGACTCAAATGCTTGATGAATTTGACGAACTTTGCTTTTAATCTTCCTGACAGCAGTAAGATTTCAGTCTCATAATCAAGATTGTTAAATATTTCTAAACAATTAAAATCTATAATTCCTTTAAGTAACGCAGTAAGCCACTTACCAGCTGCAGGAAGATCTATCCTTAGTAATCACACAGGGAAAAAGGGGATTCCACACATATAAATGCTTCAAAGACAACACACTAATATTTATTGTACATCTCCACAAAAAGGTAATAACTCACTATTCCAACACGCACACCCTCTACATATCACCGACATTGTTGTTGTTCAGTCAAAGATCAACCACTTAGATTACTAACCGACGTGAGCAGCAGAAGGGGATCTTCTTTTTTCTCAGGCAACGCTCGCTAGAGTAAACAACTAAAAACGTATCGAGCAGCGCCACCTGCATTTCTGTTAAATGTTCTCTGAGGCGTCTGGTTCGAAGAACTCTGACAGTCATATTTCGAATAATAATTTCTAACAATCTCACGGACACTTTTGCCGTGGGTTAGCTTCCGCGTTGTTCTTCAACTTTTTATCTGTTACAACTACTGGTGTAGGACCACGAGACGCACTTTCAAGTGATGTGTCATCTGCTTGGAATTGTGCGAACCATCGGCATATGGTGCGTTCATTTGCAATACTCTACCTAAACGCCTCATTAATATTTCGAAACGCCATGCTCACGAAATGTCCGAGTTTGAACTTACAGAAACATTTCGAGCAACTCCATGGTCTAATTTGGCCGAAGCATGTTTACTCGCGTTCGAATATTGTCACGAAAAAGAGCGTCCACCAGATATATACAGACTTTGTGACGTATGCCGTGTGACGTTCCTGCACGGCACCCTTCCTCTGGAGAGGTCAAACACGTCTGCCCGCTGAAAGTGAGCGTTTCATCGGCATCGACCTAATATCATTCGTTCCCAGTTTAGGAAACGGGAAAATTAAATATTTATTAAAGTGCAAAATCAGTTAATATATTTCCTAAATTTAAGTGTTCACTTTAAATTTTCTATTTTTCAGGTAAGAAAAGAGATGTATCACCAGCAAGAATCCGTTCTCCTGCCCCTGAAGTTACGCCATTTCGACTCGGAACAGCAGCTCCTTCTCATAGTCGAGGCCGACGTGACAGCTCTGACTATCCTAGCGTGCGTCTAGATAGACGTTCTAGGACACCAAGCCCTAATACATCTACTCCCACTCAAAGTGAATATTATGGTACTTCTCGTTTGCACTACCGCTCCCGGAGTCCAAGTCCTTCTTCTGTTCAAAGCCTTCCAGTGCAGAGGCGGCCAGGAGGTGGCAGAAGATTACCTCCTACTCCAACTAAACCCTCTACTTTGAGATTGGATGTCATATCTACAGAGGGAATAAATTTTCCAGATGTGTCACATTCACCCACAGTGCCCCAGCCCAATCGTTCTCCAGGAAGCATTAATTTTCCAAAATTGAGTGCCTCTCCTACACATGGCTCCTCTGTGCATACGCTACAACAACACCCACCATGGCGAGAAAGGACGTCGTCTGGTATGGCCCCCTATGGGGGTGCCTCTGCCACAGTTAGCAGCACCCTTCCTCGGGAGTTTTATCATAGAGATGGAACGCAACATGGCATTGTTGCTACTGCTACAACCACAGCTGTAAATTTCAGCACTTTTGCTACAACCACTACTTCATCTGCCCTCGGCCACATGGAACCTCTAAGTTTTGAAGCGGCTGCTGCTATAGGAAGGGGGTCTCGCCAGTTGCCTTCCCCTCTTCCTAATGGCTACAAGCCTGGACAACGTGAACGAGAACGGTTACATCGAGAAAGAGAACCATTGACAGTAGTTGTGAGGACAAGTCGCAAGGGACCACGACACCATGATCCAGATGAAGATGACTGGTGCTAGCAGTAGCTTATGTTGCTGCCACAGTTGCTGCTGCTACCACCAAAGTCATTTCTAGTTATATTGTTTCACAGTGCCATTAAGAACTGAGAGGAAGAACACTCTTCTTGAGTGCTCCTCTACTACGGTCATCAATAGCCTTCAATGTAAATATCAGAACTGTGGATGACTTCAAATTGTGATCGCTGTTAATTATGAGTTGTTTTATCTCTGCACTTTAAAGTGAACTCTTCATGTTGACTGTATATGCTTTTCTTTACATTTTTACTTTGTTGATTGTTTTACTTTTGTAAAACTTGTGAAAGACAAGGGGGTTACCGAAGACTGATCTCCTTGTTTAATCTTTCAGGTTATGCTGTGATAGATGATCTCCCTGTCAAAATATTTCCCTTTAGAACAAAGGTGCAAAGGAAGGGAGGAAAGGAAACCATCATTCCTTTTAATATGGTCTTTTATTAAACCAAAGGCACAACACCTTGTAGAGTCCTTAATTTTAAATGCATATTTTAAGACTGTTAGTGTAACATAATGTGAAATTGTCACTTCTGTGGTATATATATTTTTTTGCTCTCAAACTGTGATATTTAGATGTAATTGTAGTGAATAGTAGAAAGATCTCTGAAAAAACAACTGAGTAATGAGTAGCTTCAGTAACACTTTATAGAGATGAGAGTAAGTTTTCAAAAATTTAAAACATCGTGGTTTCAGCAGGTCATAGTGTTGTTCTGTCGTATTACTCGAGAACTTTTAAGCCGGAAACCCTAGGAAAGAAGCATGTATTATACTCGTATTTATGTTCTTCATGCATTCCTAGGCCGACTTGATCCGACTTTCTTTCTAACGCATGATAAGCTTTCGTATTGGTCTGTTTAATAAAATGTAATGAAAGCGATGTTAATAGCCTCTAATACAAACGTCTTGTATTTCTGTATAGCGTTTCTAACTAAGCAAGATCATTTACGATTGAGTTGCCACTCAACCTTAAGTCCTGATTGCTGTAACTGTGCAAACGTAACTATTTTTGGTTTATGCATAGAATAAAACGATTTATTGAACTGAAAAGTTACAAAAGTTATGATACACTAAATTGAAAAAATTACGAAGCGACAAAAAAACGTTCTCGAAATAATTAAAATTTTAATATTCGTGAATAAATATTTTTAGAGAGCATCCGATTTTTTTTACTTTATTGTGCAAAAAATTTCTTTGTATTGATGGTGAGGTTTCTTTTTCTACAGTTTTCAGATAAATACGAAGAAGCAGTTTTTTAACTAAATCTCAAATTAATTTTGGAAGTTTGAAACTCGTGAAGATCTAAAAGAAACTAATAAGTTTAAAATTATGGTAATGTTTTTTAATTCGGCTCATAAATGAAGTATTTTTCTGGCTTCCTTTCTCTGGCTGGCTCTTATTGTGTAAGCCTGAACCAGTTTCCCGTTTCACGGATGATAAGAAAAGTGAGAGATATCTAGCCAAGTTCGTACATTTTCGATGTCTGTTCTTCAGGAAAGTAAATTCTTTGATCAAATTAAGATCTTGGCTATTATGGTCAAACAGTGAACGTAAATTCACGGCGTTTCCATTCCGGATCAGGGTTTTTAAAATTGTGTAGGAGTAACCTTGTTCAAATGTAAAGCTGTTCCTGACCAATGCTCAAACTGCTTTTGGAGGAGAAAAACAAGATCTGCCTTGAAAGGCACCGTGAGCAGGAGTGATAAGAAATTAGGAAAAAAATACAAAACGGTTTTTGCAACTAAAATTCTAAAGCAACTTTTTGTACAATTTTTCTATCAAAATGGACTTTATGGAACATACGTGCATATGTTTGTTATTTTTAATTAAAAATTAAGCAAATTACTTTCCGGATAAAACAATGAAATGTATTCACCTCACGCAGTCCTTTTTTACGCAATGAGATGTTTCCCTATAAGTGTATTCTTTAGAATTGAGAATATGCAAGATTTTGAAGTTATTTGATAATTTTAATTCTTAAGATGTAGACTTCGAGTACTTCAGTTAGGTACTTACGGCAATTTCCACCTTAATTGAGTGTAAATCCATTCTCAAGGGTATCATCGCTTGTAGTGTTGAACTCATAATCGCAAAGTTTCCACTACCTTTAACCTTAAAAGTTCACGGGGATCTTCAAACCCCGAAACATAAAGATAAATGCAATGTTTAACCAAAACATTCTACTTAAAACATGAACGCGTTAAGAAAAGGAGTAACAATCTGGTAACCTCATCGGGTTCAAAACAGAACAGAGAAATGTTCTTTCTTTCTGGTTCCGGAATGGTTAAAGGCTCACACTTATCTCGATTCGCGCCAGCTGCGCCGAAGTCCCGGATGAGGCGTGGGCTCTGCGTTTGTCCTACGGCACTGGGTCTGTCCTTTCCTAGAACCAGCGGGCAGAAACTCGAGATGGCTGACTCCTTATAGCTTTCGATGCCCACAGAAGTCCTTAAACCTCAAATGAAAATAAATTTCATCTTCTTGATAACTTCATGTTCAGTTTCCTGAACCACGAACTTGAACTTCAAAATTATAATCTGAAACTTCTCGCCAGTGAAGAAAATTAGGAAGCACTTAATTTCACTCAAAAACAAGTTTTGTCTTTGTTTTAAAAATACGGATAACTTTCGACTGCTGCTTTTCTGAGATGGCATGAGCAATTTAAGTCTATTTACCGTTCAGCGAGGTAAAGTTTTAAGGAGAACCACACTGTTAAATCTTTTTCTTCAAGAATGCTTGTTTCTGAGTTTAATATACATCCCTTTTGATGCTGTGCATACACTGAAAGGACAAATTATTACGTACACCCGCTTAGTAGCGTGTGGCACCACTTTTGGCACGCAGGACAGCATCCAAACGTCATGGTACGGACGCAATGAGGTTTCGAAACACAGACTCAGGTATTGCTGACCAACAATCTGAGAGTGCTTGGCGTAGAGCAGGCAGAGATGTAGATGGGGATGGTTGATCACGAACAGCTCGTTCCAATATGTCCCATAAATTCTCTATGGGGTTTATGTCCGGTGAGCGAGGGGGCTACGCAAGTGTGGTAAGCTCACTACTATGCTCCTGGAGCCAGTCGGTTGCTAGCCGGGACCTATTATCCTGTTGAAAGATCGGAACTTGATTCAGACAGAGGCACGTAATAAAAGGGTGGAGATGGTCGACCAAGAGCCGCACATAGCTGAAACTAGTGGCGGAAGACTCAAGAGGTATCAAGGGACACAGGCTTGACCACGTGAAAGCTGCCGAAACAGTTACACCGCTTCCGCCGACCTGTAGTACCTCAATTTGGCATGCGGGGTCCATAGCTTCGTGTGGTTTACGACACACACGCTACCTGCCATCGGCGCGATGCAGTATGAAACGGGATTTGTCAGACCATATGACGCATTCTAATCACCCATTCTCCAGTTTCGATGGGCCTTCGCAAACTGCAGCCGAATCATGCGATGCTGTGCCGTTAAAATTGGGACACGATATGGTCGTCGAATGGCCTAGCAAAGTTGTGCCATGCGTCGACAGATTGTCTTTGTGAATAGGCTTGAGGACGTTCCTTCATTAAGTTGTGAGGTGATTTGCTGCAAACAAGCTTTCCGATTCGTCTGTACGATGCGGGCCAATCGTCGGCGCCCACGACCATCCAATGCACTTTTACGGCCACATTTTATCCGACTGTTAGCGGTTTTGCCGGATTTCACGTACTCCTGGTACACATTTGCTACGGTTTGTTGCGGAATTCTTAACAGTTTCGCTGTTGCGCTGATTGAACATCCGGCCTTCCTGGCTCCCACGACTTGACCTCAATCAAACTCACTCAAGTTTCGTCCTCAACCCATGACCGAATGTATTACTGTACGTCCTGACTTGACCGAATGTATTCCTCTACGTGCTGACCCACTCTATTTATAGCCCCAACCGGTTTTCCTGCACACCGCGATTTGCTGCTGTGCTGCTGCTTTGCGTATTTTCACCGGAGTGTACGGAGTGTACGTTTCAGTGTATTTAGTGCTATATGTGAAAGTCTTTATGAAAGCAACCCCGGGTATTATGCTGCTACTTCAAGGTTTTTTCCGATAGCATGTGCTTCTAGGTCTGTCCGGCTCTAACAGCTCCCTTACCACTGCATCAGGAGCTGCTGCTCATTAGAGTTTTTAGAGAGTGCCGTCCTTACACAAAGTCGTGGTAATAATTTCCAAACCGTCTTATTTGTTTCACACTCTTTGGATGCATCTGGATCTTGTGCCATGAAAGACATACGGATTAGCCAGGATATTTCACAATGATCGTTTGGTTTTTGTAGTTTTACGCCTGGTGTGAAGTCTAAGAGATATTCATCGCTAATTATTTAGCAACGCTATAGCCAACTCATTATGCGACCCTAAGCAGCGGCTAAAGATATAGGAATAAGGACTAGATTACACTCAGTATCGACTTCGGTAGAGAAATAACCTCGTATTCGAATAATTGTTTCAAGGGGAGCTGCGAGAAATCCTCCTACAGAAAAGCTGAACAGCCATGGATTCGACCCCTCGGTATACAGCTCTGCTGCAGACTAGAGCAGATGACACAGCTCTGTCAACTGTAAATCAAGAGTAGTTTAAATTCCTTAGAGAAAAACTTCATGAAATTGTTTAGCTAAATAATACCGTCACTTTAATTGTAAAAAGAAATAGCAATTTTGTTAAAAAGTTGCTTCTCTTTCAGAAAGATTTGTAACTATTATCAGTAAGCTCACGTCGCTGCAACCCACCACTAGCTTAACAACTCAAGAGGAATCACAACTAGCTTCCTGCGTAACAATGGTCAGAAATTTACAAAGGAAAATTTGTTAATTCTTTCTCAGCCGTTGTACAAGATGCATGAAATTTCGGTATTAAAAACTGCAGAAAAACGCACGTAATAGAAGCTCTATATATTTGACCTCGTGTCTTATAATGTACTGAAACATCAAGTGTTTCAGGTTGTAGTTGATATTTATATTACTGATAAAATAAATTTATGGCACAAATTATAAAGTGAGATTGGAAGGATATTAAAGAAGCAAGAGATGAAATTAGTTCGTAATTGGCTGATATAAAAAAATTCCGTAATCTACTTTTACAGAAGAAACAAATTTGTTTACAATGTACTGATACTCTACGTAATGGTAAATAATGAGCATAAGGAGCAGCTGTAATCAGTTTATGATGCTGGTACAGAAGTGTAGCTATCAAAATAGTCCTTCTCATAATAAAATACCTGAGAACTTATCAAAGAATATTTATCTAGATATATCTAAAAGATGAAATTAAGATTTAACTATTAGTACTTTCAGAAACGAATTACAAGCAGAGATATCAGGGAGAAAACCAATTATAAATGCATTCTGTAATTACATTTTACTGGAAGAAGATATCAAATATGGTTATTAAAGATACAGGCAGATGGGAATATCAAAGTTCATGAAATCTTCAAGCTGTAAATGAATTTTACTGAACGTACAAGGAGTGTTCAAATGAAAAGGTACGAAACGACACTGTGGGTATAAATGAAGACTTCATTCAAAGTATACACCATAGGCCGGAGCACAACGATCCCATTGATTAACGAGCCGAAGAATTCCTTGTTCCCAGAATTCCTGTGGCCGTGACGAGACCCATCCTGCATAGCGTCCTTGAGATCGTCGTCCGAGTGGAAGCGCTTCCCTTTCAGATGTTTTTTCAGGGGACCAAACACATGGAAATCGCAGGGCGACATGTCTGGGCTGTAGGGCGGATGGTCAAGCTGCTCCCACTGGAACTTGGCCAGTTCCGCGTGTGTGACCCTGGAGACGTGTGGACGCGCGTTATCACGGAGCAGAACCACACCCTCCGTGAGCAGCCCCGGTCTTTTGTTCTTGATGGACCTGCGTAGGCTTCGGAGTGTCACACAGTACACATCGGAGTTAATGGTTCGTCTCTGCTGGAGGAATTCAACAAGTAGTCAATTGGACGGCACTCTTTATAAGAGCCTCTGCTCTCTCCTGCGCATGCGGGCGCCCGCGCATGCTCCGATCCACGCCGGCGACTCCAATCGCATCCCTAGATGTGTCGCTACGTTCTCCCATAGCGGCATAGGCAAATATGTTAACGGTTACGTTCTTATGACGTTTCGTATCTTTTCATTTGAACACCCCTAGTATTTTTTATGAGCTTTCAATTCTGAATTGGTGAGAAATGTTAGAAAGCGACGTTACAAATATTTCGTTAAAGCATCTTAATAAATGGATTTACTTGTCTTACAGTTAAATACTATATAACGCGAAAAAGTTTTTATTTTAAAGAATATTTGCAACACAACTGCGCTTCCACTGTTGCCCAGAAGTCAGAGGCGTGGAATTATTCTGGTTAGTCTTTCGAGCTGGAGACGTGCTGAAGCCCAGTTCAGGCATGGGTCTAAGTCAGCCCCGCACCTCCTGCTCTGTCCCCTGCCACGAACAAGTGACCCCAAATTAGGGATGGGCAACTCCATGTAGCTTCAGATTCTTACAAGCATTATGAAACCTCGAAATAAAAAAAAAGTTTAACATACATATTTATCACGAAAAAAAGTACGTTTTGTTTTTTTTTCGGAATATAACAGTTTCAAAATTTAAATTACAATTGTAAGGATCCCATGCATAGTGATGTACTAATATTTTGAAGTTATTACTTCTGAAGAGTATTAAGCATGCGTCCTTCAGATTTGTCGATTTTAAGCACAAGAAATTTTTGTTTCTCTGTTGCTTCATTTTAGGAGCCATACCTTTGTTTAGATTGGAGGTACAGTGAAAATAGTAAACGTTTGACTCATATTTTTGACAAAAGTTTTTATTTGGGTCAGAGAAAAAGCAAACACGATATTAAAAATCCCACAAATATCATCACGTTCCCTGAATGAAGAATAGTGGCTAGCTCATTGCTTTAAATGAAAAATTGCCTTAAAGTAACTATAATCCTACGTTTTTCAGATGAATCATTAAATATCTTACATGTTATTCCTCTACTCAAAGTCTGATGATTTTATTTTCCTTTTTTAACGATTCTTGTATGCATCTAGGTACATTGAAAGTCTTTGTCCTAGTTTGGAGCAGCTGCTTTAAGCAAGCGTAACACTCATATGTCCTCCGGGCCTCTGCCATGAGACTAGATCGGACGATCAGTCAGGTGCCTGCGCCTCTCACCACTCGGCCACAGGGACGGCTATGACAGATCTGTTTACCTGATATAGTTTCGTATGTTGTGTTACTTTGTGTTTGCTTGGAAAAGATCTGCTGACTGACAACTTATTTTTACCTGTATAAGAACTAACTCTGCGTGGGAACTACACAAGAATTTCAATGTTTTTGTATCTCTAAGCCTATAAGTAGAAACATCTTTTGCCAAAGATCCATAATCAGTCTTCATGAAAAAGGGCGACCAGTTCCTGTATAAATGGAATTGACACATAACAGCGGAATGATGTTTTTGTCTTTGATAACCCAAAAGTGAAGATCAAATATTGAAGTGCTCAGTGCCACTAATAACTAAACATCTAAGCGCTGACTTTTGACCATTCGTCCGAGTTAGTTCTGGGTTAGAATCCCGTTTAGGCACGGATGTTGTGTTTATCTAACGGCATTGGCTTTCTCCCTTTCCTGAAACCAATGGCTCTAAAATAGGGACGGGCGACTGCTTATAGCCCATCGAGTTGCTGGCAGTGGTCGTTAAACCTCAAAAAGACCGCCCAGGGGGCGCAATGGTCTAAGCGATGGCTTCTGTTCATTCGTCCGAAAGAGGTCCGTGTTCGAATCCCGGTGAGGCATGGATGTTGTGTTTGTCTTACGGTACTGGCTCTCTCCCTTCCCTGGAACCAGTGGCTCTAAATTAGGGACGGGCGACTGCTTATAAGCCCATTGAGTTACTCACGGTGGTCGTTAAACCTCCAAAAATAAAAAACCTCAAAAAGAATCACTAAACATGAGTAGAGATCAACAAGCACAATATAGGTGGCCTAACAAGAGAATGTTTTTCTCCTGTAGAATAGTGGTCAGAGACCCGGTCCAATCGTTCTAGCGAGGCTTTTGCTCGAATTTCGAGAGCGTCATGACCATAAACCAGTTGCCACAAATTAGGGACGAGGGGATTCCTTAGAGTATGTTCATAGGTGTCATTAGTCCCTTTTCTCCAAAAAAATTAATGTACATTTTGTTAAGCAAAGTGTATTGCAGCTCTAAATGAAACATATCCGGTAAAGATATAAAATTCTGGGATAGTAAGTACGTTTTTCCGTAACCTTTAACACAATTATCTGAAACATTGAAACAGCTGCTGAGTGAAATTTCATCAGAAGCAAGAAATTACTGAGGCAGTATTAGGGAATACAATTATGTTCATTCTTTTGTTTTACTGGTAGGTCACATAGAGGCACCTCTGAGTTGACCATACTGTTTTAAAATACACAATTAAAATTATTCTATGGTGTCCCCATTAAACGGCACACAAACCTAAATATAGACAGCAGCTGCTCTTTGAAGAGTTAGATCATTTGATTCACCTAAGGCAATGCCCGAAAGAAACTGAAAAGGTGACATCTACCTACTGGATTATTATTTTTTTTTTTTTTTGGATTGAGATTTTAACGACCACCGTGAGCAACTCGATGGGCTATAAGCAGTCGTCCGTCCCTGATTTAGGGCCACTGATTTCAGGGAAGGGAGAGAGGTAGTGCCGAAACCTAATGAATTAAAAAATCAGCGCCGCCTCGGGGGAGCAGTAGTCTAAGCGATGGCTTCTGATCATTCTTCCGAGAAGGGTCCGGGTTGGAATCCCGGTGAGGCATTGATGTTGTGTTTGTCTTACAGCATTGGTTTTCTCCCTTCCCTGGAGTCAGTGGCCCTAAATTTGGGATGGGCGACTGCTTATAGCCCATTGAGTTACTCACGGTGGTCGTTAAACCTCCAATAAAAAAATCTGCGCTGTAAAATTAAGTGTATTTCTGTTTAGTTGTGATCTTCAGATCTTCAGTAAAACGCAGTGTATTTCTGTTTAGTCATCTCTGCAAATTAGCGTGTGTGCTGTGGGGTTTATCTAGTTTGAATTTAAAATTTGAGACAAATCACTTGAATATATAACTTTCTGCAAAAACACAAAACTTTTAAATTTCAAGTATCTTATTCACCAGCGAAAAGATAGGCAGGAGAGATCATTCGTGCTCAGTGTTCATATTAGTTTTATTGGCTACTGCAAATTAAAGTAACACTCCAAAAGGAACTCCTAAGGCAGTAATTATTTTTTAACACATTTTCAGGAAAATAATTAGTTCCATATTAAATCACTAACGTTATTGCAATCGAAAAATCCACCTGAATTGCAGTAGTCTGACTGACTTTAGTCGTTCTTCATAAATATAGAACTGTACTAAATCAATCTAGCTCTTTATTTTAAAAATCAATTATATTAGTGACATTATGAAACATGATCAATTCACTAAACTAATATTTACTTCTAGGAAAAAATAAATTTTATCTCTAAGTGTTAAACTGATAACTTGTAGTGTTTTGGTCAGAAGCTTTATTCCTATTTTTGCAATTGCTTATTAATGTGATTCTGAACTTCTATTCATATTTCATGATTTTTCGGAATTCTTTTATGGTGTTATTTAAAACTTTAATATCGATTTCTCCATCGACTGAGCGCGTGACTTTTTTTCTTGGGGGGTGGGGGGATTCAGAAACAATTTTACCTTTTTGTCTAATAAAAATCCATTTAGCTAGTTTTACACTAATGTTAAAACCTTTTCATGTTATTGGTGATTGTGTAAACACTAAAAATGGAGAATGTATCCTTCTTGCTTTGCAAAACAGTTAAAGGTAATTGAAAACCCAGCTTTAGTGTTTGCAATAAATCCTTTAGCTAGAATTTCTACTTCTTACTTTTTTGTAATTGCTGTGCTTTTTTCTTTTAAAATCTAAATTTTTTCTTGTGTGAAATTCTGCTTAGTGAATTGCATTTAAGTTACGAAGTAAGCGTTTACCAACCGTTTGTGAAACTATTTAATGAGGGTTCTTTATCACAGAAATTTAAAAAGTCACTTTATCACAGGAAACGTTTAGTCACATAGAAATGCCCGGCTTTAACAAATTTTGCTTTATGAAACAAAAACGAAAAAAAACATGGTGCTCTCATAACTGAGCACATGCATTATGATTTTCCCTGCTTCGCAAACGTAATGTTCTATCTATAAAGTTCATTTGGTAATTAAAGACAGGTGCGAATTTATTAAAATTTCTTAAACGCCTCTACTAAGCTTACGACTTCAGCTCTGATATTTGGGCTTGTTTTTATGATTCGGTTTTAAATTTTGTTAGGAAAATTAATCGCATGTACTGAAAACAGTTCAGCTGCAGTTTCTTGTTAATACTTACTTAGAAACGTATGCGGTCTTAAAAGACTGTGTAATTGTTATGTATGATTTGTGTGCTGTTACATACATCGCTTGTATTTAATTGTTCAAAATGTTTCTAAAATGTTGTCATTTCAAAAGAGAACTGTGTGAAATTACGCGTCAGTGATGTGTTTATTGGAGCTGTTCATCGTTCGTTAGTGTCATTGTTGCTTATTCTTCGTTATGCTCGAAACTAATGTTCCATGTTGCCGGTCCCTCGAAACTAATGTGGTGAACTGATGTAATGATATCTGACTTTAGTGTTAATATTCTCGTAAGTGTTCGTGAAAAACTACGTACAGTGTAAATAATTACAAGACTCGAAGGGAAATCCTCTTGCTTACACGTAACACAGTGTGTAAAAGAGTTCTCCAGAGGAAATTTGCAGCATTAGAACTTTATAATAAATATGCGTGCGATGTGTCCAAACTCCCTCAAGAAGCAAAATGAGAATATGGTCAATGTCCCAGTTCTAATTTCATTTGATGTGTTTAATGTTTTGAATTCTGTTTTACATGATGTGGTATAGATTATGCCATGTATTTCTCCAACTTTTTTAAATATTCTAAAATTTTATTTCTTGTAAAACACCAAGAGCATAGCTATAATCTAAAATTATTTCACTGACCAAACTTCTTAAATTTCAGTTTTCTGGAGTCAATAAATTTAAAGACTGTAAACATAGATTGCACCACCGGTAGCGGTGTCCCGAAATGCAGCTGAACACTTTTCACCCATGTCTTATTATTTACATAATATATTTCCTTCTTTTGGATTTTTCTTCAATTTATTGCAATCCAAACGTGAATGACGCTCAAAGTTAGTTCTTAAAAAGCCAAATATGGAACTAGGGTTCATTCGCCTGTATCCTTCTTATTGAATAGTTGGCTACTATGTACATCTGATAACTAAACTGTTTTGCGACATATTAGTGGTATATAACAGCTAAAATCATAATTGTATATGAAATTTAAAACATTTTGTCATGATATTAATATTAAATATTACATATTAAGTCAGCAGAAATCCCATAATATCATAAGCATCTGATACACAGCATGTGCCCCTGTGGTGTATATATCGAGGGTTGACAACCAGTAGTGGTTATGTCCAAAATTTCAGCTTCGGAGATAGTCAGTTATGGTGGGGAACAGTCATTTGTGTAATGGGCATACACATTTTATAATGATCTTAAACGGCCCCTTCCAATTGCACAAGGGACAAAAAAATGTTTGGCGAACTTAGCCCATTTTCGCCAAAGACGGACGTAACCACTTCTGGTTGTCAGCCCTCGATATTAGGTACTTAACTTTGCTCTCTCTATTCAAGCGTTTTAATATGTACGAATGTCAAACTGAAAAATCGTCAGGTCATTTGAAATCTAAGTTTATAAATCACTGTAACCAGACGAAATTTACCTGTAAATTTATCAACTTTTAAAACTGCATTGTTATACATACACACACACAGACCACACACGCGCACGCATGCATATATATATATATATATATATATATATATTTGTTTTCCTATTCATGTGATCTGTTATATATATCAAGCAATTTTTCAAAACTGGCTGATCTGCATCTTTCGTGATTGTTTTTCTGTAGTTATTTATCGTTTCTTTTGTTATCGCTCATGCTTCTCGTTCATACAAACAATTCAAGAAAAGAATTGAGGATTAGGTTTTCCAAAGTCTAGAGTAGAAGGCAGTCAGTGACTTTGCTTTCAGAAAATTGAAGAATTCATGGTGATAATGTACACTAGAAAACATGTGAAACCTATTTTGTTTAGAATGTGGCGCTTTAGCCTGCCATTCCAGTCTCTGAAAAAAATATTTTGTAGCCATGAATTTTTTCATTGCTATTGAAACCTGAAGAATACTGAGATATGCATAAGCATTAAAGTATTCACGTGCACCGTGATATAATATGTAAACTGCAGGCACCAGAATTATGTCCTTACAGCAGGAATTAAGCTCGAAATCATTTTTGACGAGGATATTTAAACCCATCTTTTAAATTTGCTGGTTATTCCGAGGTTCCTGAGATAACGGAAGACATTTCCATGATCCCCATAGCAAGTAGAGTTGACCAACAAATACTGTTGTGTAAAGTGAAAACTATATGTTCCAGCGTCATACTCAAAATATATTTCAACAATTCGCGGATCATCGATATTTAAGACAACTAAAGATCATAACGCTTTATTATGCACAGTTCGCAACATGGCTACACATTGAGTCGCTAGGAAACTGTCGACAAACTTTGTGAGACCAGTCAAACTCTCTGACGATATTACGAAAAAAGCAGCATACAAATTGCTTCTTTAGCACCTTATTCATGTTCAGGAGTTCTCGCCTGGCCAGCGGCACATGTTTTGATATCTATCACTGCAGAAAGAGAGAGAGAGAGAGAAATGCGAGACTCATCACTAACCCGAACTGTTTATGAGATCAGGAGCTCCCAGTTATTGTGCAGTTTAGACAATTGACAATGTACGTACATACTTGCAAATTCATTCATTCATCAAACTGATTCTGCGTGAAATGGAATTCTAAGAAGTCCTAACAAACGTTTTTAATAAAAATTATGAAAATAAAAAGTTGGAATTCAAATACGAGCCTCATCAGAAATTAGAACTGTTTACGGGATCAGGAATTGCTGGTGATGGTGCAGTTTAAACACCTGAAAATGTACGCATATGTATTCACATTTATTCATTTATCAAAATGATTCTGCATAAGATCAAATTCGAAGAAGTCATAACTAATATTTTCAGTGAAAAACGACAAAAATATTAAGGGACAATACCATCGCAATAATTCCACTGTGCAAAGAAACATAAATGCACATATCACATGTTAAAACGAGAAAAGCTTATCTGAAAAAAGACCTAGTAGTTTCCTAATAAAATATTTGCAGGGTCTGTTTAATTTATAGAAACAATCCTCAGCAGTTAAATTCAGAAACCCTACTGTCAAACGAACTGCGGAATGATGAAGATTGCTTGTGTCATCCAAAAAGGCTTTGTAAGCAAGAAAAGAATAGGCTGGGGAAAACACACATCCGCCCCAGTGACAGAGTGGTTTGAGGCGCTGACTTCTACTTCCAAGATGGGGACAGGGAGGCGCTGACTTCTACTTCCAAGATGGGGACAGGGAGGCGCTGACTTCTACGTCCAAAATGGACAAGGTGATGCGTCCAAAAGGAGCAAGGTGATACGTCCAAGATGGGGACAGGGTGTGAATTCCGGATGAGGCATGGATGGTGTGTTTGTCTGATAGCGCTGGTTTTGTCCTTCCCTGGTACCAGTGACTCCAAATAAGGACGGACGACTGCTTATAGCCCGTCCTATTATATATATATATATATATATATATATATAATTAAAGTCTTCCCAAGTCTCTTCCTTACTTCTCTGTCATAATCAGTTCCCTTCCATGTTACTCCGGCATGCTTTCAATACTTATCTCCTAAGTAGTTTTCTTCTGAGTCTTTTGCTGTCCTTTGGTATCCAGTCTAGCAAGCAATTCCGTTGTCCAGTGGTGGTCATTTCTTCTAACAGTGTGTCCATCCCACTTCCACTTCAGGATCTTTGCTTTGATCATGAAGTCATCAACTCTTGTCAGTTTTCTGATCCATTAGTTCCGTTTTCTGTCGTTCTTGGTCATACCAAGCCTACATCTCTTCATGCTTCTTTGAGTTGTCTTCAGTGTCTGTATTTTTTTCTTTGTTAAGGCCGTGTCTCTGGTCCATGGGTAGAAAGTCTCATGAACAGTCCGAAATAAGAACTGGAAAGAATGCATTGATTACACACCTTTCTTTTAAGACATAATGGTAAATTGCTCTTAAAAACTGTACTTTTTTTTACAAATGCACTCCAGCCAAATTTTGTGAGCTTATTAATTTCTTCTTCGATGTGACCCTCACTGCATATTTGTTGTCTAAGGTTGATGCAGGCATCAGTAATATCTAAATTTGCTCCATCAACCCCTAAATCTTCAATTTGTGTAAAAGCATTGTGAATTAATTTTGTTTTCGGTAAGTTCGTCCTTAATCCCACTTCTTTACTCTTTTCAGCAAGTTTATGTATGGCTATTAATATTGTGTTAGACTATCATTGGCTAATATTATGCTTGAAATGGATGAAAATAAATTGGGAATAGTGCCCAGTGTGGTATTAGATCATTCTTCATGAAGGAAAGCGTCACGTTCCGGAGTGAAAAACGCAGAGGGCTTCTGCTCCTCACTCTGTTTTTGACAATTGACCAGAGTGGATCTATTGTATTTAAATCGGGTGACTGAGAAAGCTATGAGAGGAACTGAACTTCTCCGTATTACTGCAACTATGACTTGGTACATCCACTTTTGTGTATAAGAGCATTGGTATCTTGAAAGATGACGTCATATCCACAAAACAATGTGCAAACTGTAGTCTAAAACTGGTGTGAATAAGCATTGACTGTAATTCTAACATGCAGTAAAAACACCATTTGCCAAACTCCATTCATGAAACCTGTCGAAAGCTGAAATGAGTGTAAAGACGATTCATGACACGTTTCCAATCACCTGATGTCCAGTTCTTATGCTTTCTGCGTTTTTGCTTCGAAACATTGGCATTCGTAATCTAGAGTTTACAATAACATCTCTGCCGTAAGTTGTGCTTTGTGAACCTCCCGTTTAAGTTTCCCAGGACACTAATTCTTTGAGATGGATGATGAGTTCTATGGCTGTTGCAAAGACAGTGGGTTTGTGCTATCTTGCACAATCCTTGCGGACGTCCTTATGTCTCTTTCGGTGAGCTTGGATATTGGCCTACTATTATTTCTTGCAGATGCTGTCTCTCATATTTTGTAAATACCATGATTTTGCCTGTAGTTTCTCTGGATATAATGAACAAATTGAAGGTTTTAGTCAGAGATTCCCCTGCTGAACGGACACCAACAATTTGCCTTCTTTACAAAAGAGGCAGGTCGTTCATTTTTATGTGATTTGTTACGCATGAGAAATATTCACTGTTTTGATCATATTATAACACCTGGCGGTATACCCTGTCAAGAAACAAAAACGACCTCGATTAATGTACGTATACACTGCCATTAATACATATTTTTGTTAGGATCAGTAATGCCATGATTTCTTCACGTCCTTTACATTGATGCTTTGTGAGGGAAAAATAGACACCTGTGCGAAACAAGGTTGCTCTTGGCCATCCGCTGTTACTCAATGAGCGATCTGGTTTTCATGTAACTAAAACTGCCATATTTTAAAACATAGATGCAGCTTATATCTTATAAAAATATGGAATGCATCAAACACATAGCCTTAAAAAATTGAGACATTCTTCCTTTAGTGATTGTTGCAAAAATAATCGGAAAAATGCTTATTATGAAAGACTGAAGGTCCAACTACAACATATCAAAACAGGGACAGCATATTCCCTCATCTCGCGTAAATGAGATACCTTGAAATGAAGGAGGATTATTTTCAATGAAATCTTCTGAACACTGAGAGACAGTTCCAAGCAAAATGGCTATTGAAGAACTTCTGACAAATATATTTCTATTCAACAGTATTATATAAGGCTGGAAAATGCATTTTCGTAAAGCTCAGAATAGTTGCAGTTTTACTAATTCATGAAGCTTTTGAATGAATAGAATGTCATTTCCTTGTGGCTATCCCTATAGATTAACTTTTATATCGTGCATCATCTGAATTCTGATAATATAGGAATCGGACTAATCTCAGAGTCTTTGTGATGAAAGACACAACAAACAGTACGAGCCATAAAGATCAAATATAATGGGTATTCATACTAACATATTCACTGCATTTTCTTTAGGTTCCATGATGTCTCACATAAGATCTACATACGTTATTCATTTTATTCATGTGCAGTGTCGCAGCGAAGGCTGGAAGCTTTGATTTCCCAGCCGCCAGAGATTTGTTGCATAGGAAGTTTTTCACAAGAATACGAATGTTCTCCATGTATCTCATAATAGCACCCATCAAAGGTCCGGTGTGTGGCGCCAGAAAATTTTAAAAGACTGCGAGGAAGCGTTTTGTAAGAAGTGAGAAAATGATTTTCCTTCAGGCACAAAACCCGTAGAAATTTTGGGAAATTAATTCTACAGCGTGACAGTGTGACCACTGTTCCACAGTTTATTTGCTTTGAAAAAGATGGTTTTCCCAAATGTATTCACTTCATCTGCATATCATAAAAGAAGCATGTACAGACACACCTACCAAACCATTCTGGGTACTGATGAAATCAGCGCAGTATGTATGATAAAAGAGATCAATGGATTTGCAAGAAATTGCGTCGTGTAAATTAATACGTACAGAAATTCTGGAAGATGGTGAATATGAATGTTACGTTGATCTTAACAGTAATTTGTGAATCTGAAGCAGTTGCTCTACCGCAATTTAAATTAACTGAAATATCACAAATTTATTTTATTTACTTTAAGTATCTTGTGCGTATAACGTGCAAGGTTATCCTCGCCGGCATCGAATCCGGATCCCCTCGCTCCATCCAGAGTAAGTCACTTTCCCAACTGAGCTACGCGGACATACGCTCTCACTGCTATCTGCCTTTATCTCATGTGCGTCCTGCGGTGCAGGTACGTCACATACGGTTTAAGGTTTTGAATGTCGATGTATTGACTTTATGCCTAAAACACAGGAAAATATAAATGTAGTATCCAGTTAATGAAACATCAATGAACACTTAACGTTTATTCTTTACAACACATAGCTTTCCACATAAATTCACATTGAAGACACAGCTGTTGAACTAGTGAGCTAGTTAGCAAAATGTAACTTCCACAATAACAGAACAGACGTTAATACGAAAAATAATGATAAATGGTAGAACAACTCGAAAACTGTATCGCGCGAGGATGATTAGCGTAGCATATTTTACAACAGAAAACAAACCACCAAAGGTCCCGTGAACTCTTGTTATAGTCGCTTTTATCACGTCTTAGCTAACTGTCATTGTAACCAAACGTAACAAAGAAACTGGAGGTTAGAACGTGATGTTCGGAAAGAGAGAGCGCGTAACCAAGAAATAACACCCTTGCACAGGAAAGAAAACTCAAAGGGAAAGTTAGATCTAGAAGTATAATAGTAGAATAATCGCCACTCCTCCATAAGCTATTCAGTAATTTGAAGCAGCTGAGACATCACACATTTATTTCATTTACTTTAGAGTGACAGGTAATTAATGTGTTCCTTTTTCATGAGAGATAACTAAACTAACTATAGTTTACGGTCTTTCTCTTGGTGCTCGTTATATAGTAAAGTAAGTTATTCCTCATATGATCTTTGCACTTTCATATAAATAAATATATATGTACACCGGTGTGCAACATTAAAGGATAGTCTCCAAAATCCAACATTAGTTGCGATGAACGAAAGGAATTGCAATGAAATTTGACAGGAACTAATCGACCAGTTGAGCTCGACATTACAAGATTTGCATTTTGCAGAAGTTCGCATTAAATCATAAACAAGAAATATGCACGTGGGAACACGAAGAGTAAAATAGGAGGGAGTTTGCCATTGTCGTTGTCCGGATCAGTCAGGCGTATGATTGCCTCTAACAGATAAACAGCGCTTACAACGACTACCTATGCAGTTAATGAGACTGTAAGTTAAGGCTTGTGGAATTAATCGCCAATCCTCCAGAAAAGCTAGGCTACTCGGAGTTCCTGGAGGGTCCTAGGTGGGTGTTTGGCGTTCTACAACTCGTCTTCCCATGGCATCTCAGACATGCTTAATAGGATTCGTGTCCGGCGAATATGCTGGACAATCCATTTGAGCGATATGTTGTTTCCAAATACTAATCCACCAGCTGAGCTCAATGCGGTCTGACGTTATCATCCAACAGGAGGAAAACTGGGCCGAAAGCGTTCTAGAACAGCCAAACATAGGGGTCCAGAATCTCATCAATATATCTCTGGCCACTCACTGAGCTACTCTGAAAGATGTGCAGGTCGGTACAACCGTTTGTAAAGATGCCACCCCAGGTAAGAAAACCACCGCCGTGAAAACTGAACCATTCGCGGATATTTGAAGGGCTGTCGTGAGTCCATGGTTCTCGCCAGATGAGAATACGTTGGGAATCAATATTTAAACTGTATCGTGACTCATCCGTGAAAAGCACACGTATTCAGTTGTCTGTGATCCACAGACAATGTTGGCTATTCAGTTTTAAACTCGTCCCTTGGAGGAGGGAGGACGCAAATCATAGGTCTTCTCGCATAGAGACCTCTCTCATGCAACCTATGGTAAACTGTAAATCGCGTTATTCTCGTGCCAGTATCTGCTGAGAGCTCTGAAGTCAGTTGCCTACCTGTTTTCTGACGATAGAGCCATTCCACGGTCTTCGGCAGCAGTGGTAGCCCTAGAACGGACTTGTTCTTGTCGACTACAAACCTCTCCAGTACTATGGAACCGCCTCCAGTCTTCACATAATATTTTGTGATATATTATGGACACCTCCGACTGGGATTGATCTACTTCTATCCTACCGATCACTCGCCACCCCTGTGAATCGTCCAAATGCTGCCTTCGAGACATTTTCAACTCATTCTAACACGGCAATACTGTCCATCCTACTTCAAATAGCAAAACGAGGCGCGATAAAAAAACGAGTCGATCTGCCGCCTTCATAACGTTATCCTGATTTTTCTTCGGTATCATTACATTTGCATTTTCATCCTCTTTCATTGCATTTCCGTCCATGCACTACCTATTTAGTGCGAGTTTCTTAATTACCCTTTAATTTTTCACACCACTGTACATGTGTGTGTGTGTGTGCGCTGGCGTATTTCTAAAACTTATGAGCTACTGCCTAAAAGATGCAACCAAAGTCGTGCATATAAATCGTTTTTAATATTAATGTACAATGTGGAAATTGTATTTACGCATGTAAAACAATATAATAAAATATGCCCCAAATCACTTAGAATTCTTTGAAAGCTATTAATAACTAAACTACCTAAGCTGAGCATATTTAAGCGGTTCTTTCAAAAAATACTTGATCTCCATACATTATCGCATAATGTCAATGGTCTTCAGCCATTGGGGAAGGCATTTCATTATTTCAAACTCTACTTTCGAATTTTTGCATTATCCACACGCATGACAAAAGTTATTTTACGTTGTTCTTATTGTGACAGCTCTCTTTTTTTCGAGTACTTGGTTTCAGTCTGGATATTTCTAACTTGTGATGCAATCATTTATTGGCTCCTTTCAAAGTTGTCAGCTGCCATATTTGAATAACAAAATGGTCTGTATTTATTCATTTCTGATATTATCATTTTCACAGTTATCACTTCCCCTCTGCTTGAATTTATGATTCCAGGTATCGTTTTTTTCACAGGTATTCTGATATTTTCAGGGAATGTAAGAATGAAATTATCTGGTTGAAAATAAATTACATTCGATATAGGCATATGGCATTAATATTAACAGAACTGAATGAATTGAAAAATAATTTCCAATGTCTAATGCCAAACACATTCAATATTTAAATATTTTCCCCTATTCTTCTGCTTGGTTTCATCATTTTATATTTTATTCAGGCTGAACAAAAGTATCCAATACTAACTCACATTCAGTTAAATTCGGAATCCGTGTAAATTATACTGTGAAAACACAAGTTTGTCCGTGACGGACATCGAACCCGTGTTCATTTACTCCGGGAGTAAGTCGCTCTTTCAACTGAACTACGCGGACAGAATGTCTCGCAGCAGATTTATCGTCTGAACACATGTTTTCACTTCACAATACTTTAAAATTGCAGGATTTGTGTATTCATATAACAACAGTTCGGTAGTTCTGACATTTCGAATGAATACGTCATACTGAATCTGTTTCAGTAAAAGATAATCGTTATTATTTCTGTAATATAGCTTAGCTTTACACGTGCCTGAGATAGAAAATAAGTAATACAAAGCTTTAATATAAAGTCTAAGAATCTAAACAAAACGGTTCTTCGGAAATGTTTTCCTCTCACTTTACAATCATTTTACACTTCATGTTGCACACACGTTCCATGAACATCAGCTGAAATATCTTTAAAGATAATGATCAAGACATTTCATTCCATTTCTTCTCAAATTTATCTCTACGGACACAAGATTACGCTCTTCCGAAAAGAGTTCTTCCCAATATTCTCACTCCTACACTCCCTCAGCCTCTTTCAGTTCCCAAACATATGCATTTGCGATATCACGAACTCAACTTTACTGGGGTTTTTTTTGACAATCTCTTATTTTTTCACCTTGTTCGAAATATATTCATGTGGTCAAGAATACTAGTACTGCTATCAACAGTGACTTGAAATCGTGTCTTTCTAATTCGTCTGTTGCATTTCACTAGTTTTCTTGAATTTTGGTTCACCGATTTTTTTTAATGGACCAGATCCAACCACAAAGTTACTAGCATGTGATTACCAATAACCTTTGTCGAATTTGGTAATCTTATTTCTCCCTTTGACTTTAAGACACAGACACATGATCATCGCCTCCTGTCCTTGAAAACATTTTAAAAAGCCTTTTTTGTTTTGTTTCGAAGTTTAACCACCGCCATGAGCATCTAAAGCTATGAAAAGTTGCTCTCGTTCCAAATTTAGGGTCACGAGTTGAAAGGGAGGGAGAAAATCAACGCCATAGGACAAACACACCAACATGAGCTGAATTCGAACGATTGCCGCCCCGGTGGCCGCAGTGGTCTAACCGATGGCTTCTGATCATTCGTCCGAGATGAGTCCAAGTTTGAATCCCGGTGAGGCATGGATGTTGTGTTTGTCTTATGGCACTAGCTCTCTCCCTTTCCTGGAACCAGTGGCCCTGAATTAGGGACGGGCGACTGCTTATAGCCTATTGAGTTGCTCACCGTGGTCGTTAAACCTCCAATAATAAAAAAAAGAATTTGAACGATTAGAGAGAAACCCGCGCCTCTGACCACTCGGAGACCTGGGCGACGAAAATTACTTTGTCAAAGTTCTTTCAGAAGTGTCAGCTGCGAATGTTTGAAACTGATTAAAAATAACATCGATTGGAAAGATTTTTCAGTTTAGAAAACGTGAGAAATACACATCCGCGAATATTATGAATGCTGATAAATTTTTGTTGGGCACCCCGGTGGCGCAGTGGTCTATGCGATGGCTTCTCATCATTAATCCGAGATGGGTCTGGGTTCGAATCCCGGTTAGGCATGGATGTTGTGTTTTGTCTTACGGCGCTGGCTCCCTCCCTTTGCTGGAACCAGTGGCCCTAAATTAGGGACGGGCGACTGCTTATAGCTCACTGAGTTGCTCACGGTGGTCGTTAAACCTGCAATCGAAAAAAACATTTCTTTGGACATAAATTGACGTACCAAGAGAACGGGGCGTTTTTTTCCATTCCACCTGGGTATAAACTTCTTGATGTTGATATCTTTGGTCAAAATCAATCAAACAAATGTCATGTTGATTTTTTGACATTAGTGTAGCTTCCGAACTGCTGTCATTTTTTTGCATTCCGTTTGGTTTTTCACTTCTGAATACTTTCTTGCAAACATTGTCCACTTTTTCTCTTACATATTCAAATTCCGAAACTCTCACAACCTGTGTTCTCTATGATTTGTCTCAACTCTGTAATTGTGTTTTCCCTAGTTTCACTAAATCTTTTCGAGTTCCAAACATTAATCGCTCATTTTGTTTTACAAATGATCAAAATCGCCACCTAACTAAAGTATTAACTAATACTAAAACTGAATCCGAAAGACTTTATGGCACAATGAATCTTCCTCATGTAGCTATCTATTCCAGTCCACGTCGTCTCCTCAATGGTCTCAGATGTCTCACAAAAATATATTTCATCATTTTATCTTCCTAACTTTAATATTTAAAATTAAAGCTTTAACAAAGTACTTCAGTATATGATATTTACTGACATTTATTCTAGTTCACAGTTGTATTGTTTCTGAGCAATTAAAACTGAAACGTGTATGCACAAATGTGGCAAACTTTCGTGTAGGATTTGTATTACCACACTTTTCGTAGCACTTTCGGTAAATTTATGGTTAATTGTAAGGCGCAGTTATATCCATATCAACTTCCTAATGCATTTGTCGGATTTCGGGTGAGACATTAATGGTATGTATGGTCTACGGCGCTTATTCTTTCCCTTCCCTGCAGCCAGTGGACATGAATTAAGAACAGTAGGAGACTTTTTCTACCTTGCATACTTATTGGGGGTGGTTAAAATCTGAAAATAAGTCTAGTATTTTCACTTACTCATGGAATGAGGTGGTCCACCCGTTCTTTATGATGTCGAATATTCACATTCAGAGCCATCAGTTTCTTTAATTCACATTGCTTTAGTGCGCTAGGTCAAATGTAACCTTTGATACACAAAGCCGCTAAAACCAGCCAACCATTTACATTTTCATGTATAAATGCACTTACAAATATTATTACGAAATAAAATAAAATTTAGCTTTTTATTTTCAATATCTAAATTGGCAAAAAAAGTCTCAGAATGATATTTTCGACTAACAATATATTCTGATTCTGTTCGTCTTATTTTCACTCTGTTGCAGTGTAATTGCTACTTAAACCTGTAAGAATACCCAGTAGCTTAAGTTTCAAATCGGAAAGAATACGTTTGCAAATTTTGTGCTTTTTTTCGCTACTGAAGGGTAAATTTCAGATAACAGCCGTTTCTTAAAGTTTATCTCCTATTTAAACCATTTAAGAAGTGAAAGCTGATTTCACTATCTTTAGCATTGATTGTTTTTCACGAGTATTATCTTCAGCTCGACAGAGCAAATAAACTTGGGTTTAAAGAACTGTATCTGTATTTGAATGTACTTTTGATTATGTTTTACTTTTTTGTGCACATTTACTTTTTAGAAAGTAAATTTGTCTTTGCTTTATTTGTAACAGTAATTTTTATGTTCATTTATGAAATTAAAACATTACATTGAAAATCTTAAGCTATGTATTGGGTGAAATTTTGTTTATCCAAGGATATCCTACAATACTGATTAGTATGTGGAACATGCTTCAAAGTCAGCTCCAAGTGAGCTCTTTCCTTTCACTTTGTTTATTCTGAGGCTAAGGTTACAAATTTCTACGGAATACTGTGCCAATGAGGTTTTTAAACACAACAGAGAACAATTTTTAATATACTTAACAAATCAAATTAAAAAGTGGATTTTATAACGTGGTGTCACAAATCAGAGTTTTATTCAATAAAAACTGCGTACACATTTTCAAAAACTCACATTTAAATATATTTTGCTTCATATTCTGTATTTCTTTAAATTCTGTTCAAACGCACATTTTCCGTAACAAGGAGCGAAGAATTTTTTCTTAACAATAGAACATGTTTTGCATATTTGTTTCCCTTTTTATTTAAAAATTATTTATGTCTCTCACGATTTGTGTACTAAGCTATTTGATGGAATCTGAGAATTCTTTGTTTCTCGATGAAAATTCAGTTGCTTTAATTCCTTTATGGTAATGAGATATATGAATCGCATTGCTGTTATGTTGCTAAACTTTACTGTTAAAATTTCATTACTTTCTGAGTGATTTACATTGAAGATTGGGTACTTTCCTTGTTGATATAAGAATTTGCTTTCATATCCCAGAGATATACATTTTAATATGTTTAAATGGAAGAGCGTTTTCTGCACAGAGTGTCATGTATATAATTTTCACTTATAATGCCAATTATTCCTATAAATAAATAAGAAATGTTTTGCTCTTTAGGTTTAATCCTAAAGATGTGTTTTCTTTTACAGTTCGGTTAATTTTTCCGCATTTTCAATATTGCTGAGAATGCCGGTTTTCTGTCTAAGATAAACAAAGTTTCTAAATTAAAATCAGTGTCTATTTCCTTTTCAATGCAATGTCTGTTTATTAGCACAAAGCCGTACTATGCCAGTATCTGTAATTAATGAAAAAATGATATCCCAAATCTATACTAAATGAGAGAAAATGCATACGAAATTAGAAGATTTGTGCATACTTTCTGTTATCATGGTTGTTACCAACAGCTTTAGCTCAGGCACGAGCTAAGTAGAAGGGTCCAAAAGCATAGCTATTTTTCTATCACCTTTTAACCCTTAAGTGACCTGATCAGTAGTCCCCTTTAGTTTAATTCCTATATTACTAAAGAATGCAATTTTATAAACCAAACATATGAGAGTGATGATTCAGTGCCAATACTAAGTAGAGATTAGTAATTAGGCTAATTAGTATGAGAGTGACACTACCTTTCTGACCAAAATACGTCACTTCATAGAACTGTGATGTAGTTTTTAGGTCAATGGTGAAATATCAGTGTATTTTGTCTGGTAGAATTATAAATTACTGTAATCAAGTGGTCTTACGACCAAATTATAAAAAGTGTTACAAGTGCCCACAGAAATATCGAATTTTCATAACATTTTTGATTGAAACATAACACCTTTGAAAGTCGGTATTACCTTACTTTGAATATCACTTGAAAAGTGCTGTTATCGTACTGTACCGATGTGTGTAAGTTTACATAGAACAATCATTTAGCAGCTAGATCTAGAGTTGAAATTTTGTTCACAAAATTTAAGATTTACTTAGTCACTGAAGAGGAAATATTTGCTAATGTGATTTGCAGAGGGATACTTATCGTTTCCTCTTCCTCAATAAATCAGTTTTCTTTAACATGATGCTGAATTTAACCGGAAAACAGATTCTTCTCTTTATAAACATACATATTTTCAAACTTTGGGTTCGCCACAAACGTTACTCACAGATAGAAGTAAGACGTTTTGCCATTTTAACACATGTAATAAGACACGGTTATTTATGAAAGAATTAAAATTGCATAAAAGTATTTTAATTCACATTCACTTGATTGTATATCCTCTTACTGACTGTCTGTGATTCGGTTTAGTATTAGATTTTCTTAGTGTCACTTTCTTCTCGTAATTTATTGCCTGATTTGTGTAGGAAAATGTTTTAAAGTACGTGTACATTATTTGATCTCTCTTTGCCATTATCCGGCGTCATATGAGCTAGCTAAAGGACAATACCTATTGCATGAGATTTGTTTGTATCTGGTTATCTTAACTATGTGTTTCATTTGTCACTGCCTAGTTTTCCTCTATTTTTCTCTCCTTCTCTCTCTTTCTCTCTTGATCTAGCACCTTTTTTTTTATTTCTGTTTCTGTCTCTGTGTGCCTATGAACACTCGCTGTCTTTGCTTGATTTCTGTATCTTGTCTCCTCTCTCACTTTTAACACTCTCCATTACTCGGCCTATGCTTCCTCTCTCTCTCTCTCTCTCTCTCTCTCTCTCTCTCTCTCTCTCTCTCTCTCTCTCTCTCTCTCTCTGTCTGTCTGTCTCCTCTCTTCCTTCTTTCTTCTCTCTAATTGATTGTACTCTGCCTTTATTCATTTTCCTTCCATCTCTTCCTTGCATTTTCCCTCTCTCTTCTTGTCATTGCGTTTCACCTTTTGACATCCTCTTTTACACTGATTTTCCTATCTGCCTGTCATTGTCTCTCCCTCCATCTGATCTCTCTATCATTTTATTCTTTCACTTTCGGTTACGTCGTTATCTCTCTATTCCATTCTCCTTTGCTCTCGTTTTCCCTTCCTGCAACCATCTCCCTCTCTTATTCGCTTTTTCCTTAAGACTCCCTTTCTCCATTTCTTATTCTTTCCTTCTCCTTGTTTCTTTCTCTCTGCCTCTGATTTTCTCTTTTCCTGTCAACGTGTCTCCTCTACCTATGATTCTCTCTTCTCGTTAGCGTCTCTCTCTCATGCTTTTGCTGCCACAGTTTCTCTCTTTCCCTTCATACCTATCCAGTACTCTCAGGTTTTTCTCTTTCCCTCTCTCTCTCTCTCTCTCTCTCTCTCTCTCTCTCTCTCTCATATTTACTCTTCATCTCTGCCTCTCTCTGAAACAGTTCCTTTTCTCTCCTTTCCCTCTCATTCTATTATTCTGTTGCTTCCTTTAACACTATTTCTCATTCTTTTTCATTTGCTCTTCAGCTGTCTTTCTGTCTCCCTTTCTAAATTTCTTTGTCTGTCTTTTCCTTCCGTAATAGTCGATTTCATTTTCCTTGACGGTCTTTCTCTACCCCTCTTTCCATTTTCATTTTTACTTTCATAGTACGCCTTCTTACTCTCTCTCTCTCTCTCTCTCTCTCTCTCTCTCTCTCTCTCTCTCTCTCTCTCTCTCTCTCTCCTTTGATTCACTCTCCGTCTGTCCTTTCCTACCTGCATTTTTGATTTTCTGTCCTGCTCTCCGTTCGCTCTCGATCAATTATTATCTTACCTTCACAAAACTGTTACTCTATCCTGTTTGTTCTGTCTTTTATTCACTCTTCATCGCTGTCTCTCTCTTTTCTTTTTCTCTCTCATTTTCTTTTCAATTCGGCCTCTCATGTTTTCTTTCTTTATCTCTCTCTCTAATTCTCTTTATATCTCACTGAGTCTCTCTCTCTCTCTCTCTCTCTCTGAAGAAACCATTGTCTCGTAAGTTCTACTAAATTTTCCGTTCTCTCGTTTCTCTGACTTTCTGTCGTTCGTTTTCTGCCTTCTCTTTGGACGTCTTTTTCTCTTCTGAAAGCGCAATCTTCTTCATAATCTTCAAAAGCACAAATATGCCATGTTTTTTTTTTGGGGGGGGAGAGGTGGAGGTGGCATTGTGAAGCTTTTTTTCGTCCCTCTTTATGATGTTTTCCTACATCTGCTTAAAAGTGCGAAAGTTTGCAATGAATTATTATTAAAATTAAGTAATATGGCCAAAACAAGATCAGCTCACTGTCGGTGGGATAAAGGAGGTTTTTTGAATTTCATGAAATTGTAATTTTTAAATTTCGATTCACTTCGCATTTTACAACTTTATTTGATAAATTACTTTTTCTTTTTAAATATTAGTAAAAGATGTTTTATTGACATATGAAAATCACATTCACTGGTAACACAGAAGTCCAGGCCCCGTTTTTTAATACTCTGTAAAGCCTAGCCCTTTGGTATTTGTAAATACCACAGAAGGAATTAACTTTGTCTTAGCTAATATCTGGAACTGTTGCACTCTAACTTTATTATGATAAGCCAGAATATCCTTCGCTCGCTATGAATCCTAAGCATGTTTCTTATTTAATGCATGTAATAAGGAAACCTCTACTTGCCTTAAATCCCTTTACGGTCTCTGTAAATTGACCATTAATACACACTTAATGATATACATCAATGAACATTTTCTTAGACCGACTCTGGTATCTCAGACTCTGTACCGTTTCAGATGTGAATTTGAGGAAGTAAAACGATGAAATTCAGGAACTGAAACCCCGACTTGGAACGACTGTTGAAGTTCTTAATTCGTAGATGAAACAGAGTGTGTATGATTTACTGCAAAATAAGGTCTGTGACGGTGCCAAATCCGGGATATAGGGAAATGTTGCATCGTCTTTACGAATGACTGATTTATCGAGAAAAAAATCTCAATGGCATCGTTTTTATGATGTAGATAGATGAATTTGAAATCTTTTTAGAGCGGTCTTTTCTAATAGCTTCTTAAAGCTTTTTAAATGCCGCAGTTTAGCGGACTCTGTCCAGTGCTGCCCAGTGCTATGGAAATTCATAAGGATGACGCCCTTGTTATTCCAGAAAACGGAGACCATAATCTTCTGAGTTGATTACTAAATTTTGAACTTTGCGAGATAGACGAGCTGTGTCTCAATTGCACTGCTTGATTCTTAGTCTCTGGATCATGCAGATATGTCTACGCCTTATGTCTTGTCAGAGCATTCAATGAAATGTTTAAACATAGGCGACAGTTTTGTGCACACCACACTCTGTCTTTTCAAATCAGATTTCAGCTAACGAAAATCCTGTATGACGTATACTCTAAATTAATTTTGATTTTTAGTTGCTTTCTCTACGCAAATTTGAGTTCATTCTCTTTTAGCGTTTTCAACCTAAACTTTATATCTTCTCGCTCGCGAAATGATGTTGGCAACAATCTTGAGGTCAGAGAGCGTGACGTATGCATGTTGACAGACACGAACGAGAGATATACAGTATAATTTTGAAGCAGTGGCTAAAAAGGGTTATGGTGGAAGCTGTACTAGGCTGAGACTGTGTTTACTTGAAGTCTGCGTATTCGAGTTGTGTTGTTATTTAGTGTTTGGAGTTAATCAAGTTTTCTGCTTAATAACTTACGTTAATCCGTTTTGAAATATTAGTACTGTTGGGAATAGTTCAACATGAATTTTGGAACATGCCAGTAAAGTGCTCATACGATATTGATGGAATAAAAAGTGAACAGTAAGTAAGTTTTCGTAAAACTTTATTTGAGTGACTTTGTTTCATTTCGAGAGACAGAGCGAGTAAATAAGAAGAGGTAGTACTCTCAAAATCTTAAGTAGTGTTGTTCTCAGGGTTACATACGTTTCAAATAGTTAAGAACGTTACATCTACTTGGAACATACTTTTTGATAGTTTCTGATGTTTGTTTCCATATGCTTGTGACCACAAAGCAAGTGATCAGCGATTTCTCGAACGATTATGCGCTTACTTGCGCGAATTAGATCATCCATCCTTTGTGAGTTTCCATCGATGGTAAAATCAATGGGTTTCCATCTATGGTGACTACCTCCCACTTTGTCGATTGTCGTCGATGGTTGCTTCTCCTTAGTTAAACGCCTTAATCCACCTTCGCATGTTTCTGACATCAACTATGTCTTCACCGTGCACATTATGGTTGGCCTAGAATGAATGTTAGAAGCGCTTATAGCCCTACTCATTTAGAAACTCGATGCCATCTCCTTGTTTTAGCTTCGTTTATATGGTTTATCAGCAATTATTTGTGGGAAAGGTAACGGGAATTCCATAAGATGGTACAATCTACATATCATACAAAATACATATTCACGCAAATATTGCTACTCGCATTAGAGCGCTACAGGCACTACTTTTGGTACGACCCTCTAGGAAGCATATGAAAATTTTAGGTCCATATTTTGTTCAACTTCGCAACATCTTTTGCTAACTAGTTTTCTGCATGTGGTTTCACTGTAGTTCAACTGCATGCATTCCCAATTGATTTTCTTAAATTTAGAAGTTTGTGCTTCCATATCATAATGTCCATTAAGTTACATAGGGTGTCAATAAAGCCTTTCCCACATTACAAAAATTAATATAGAAAACTGTATTACAGGTACAAAAAAGTTATTGCACGACAATGACGGTGCACAATAAAGTTTTTCTTCCAGTGTCAGTGCACCTCCACATGGGCGCCATTTGTGACCCGGGGACCTCTAAACGATATTAGATTTCACACCATGTTTTGTTTAACATCTTAGCAGAGACAGAACCAATGACGTCCGTTACTCTGCTCTTCAACATCTCGACATCCGAAACAATGCTAGAGTAAACTTGGTCTTTCACATAACCTCACAGGAAAAAGTCTAGAGGGGTTATATCGGGCGATCGAGGTGGCCATGCCATGGTACCGTCGCGGCCAATCCATCTGTCCGGAAATGTGACATTCGGGAACTTAACCAATGTGGTGGGGCACCGTCTCGTTGGAAAGTAACCGAAGGTTGGAGTACATGCAACTGAGGTGCTACAAAAAGTTCCAGCATGTTCAGGTGCACGTTACATGTTACCGTGGGCCCTGTAAAAACGAAGGTTCCGATGATTTTGTCATGCATCAGACCGCGCCATACGTTCACTTTCGGGCTAGCCCTCTGTTGTTCGATGACATAATTGTTATTTTCTGACCCCAGATTCGCACATTTTGCCTATTTATTGTACCAGAGACGTGGAATGTGGCTTCATCTGAGAAACTGACACAGTTCAGATAATCACTATCTTGAGCTTATGCGCTGCAACATCTCCGTCGAAAATGCAGCACGGTGAGGCCGGTCATCAGGCTGAAGAGCTTGAATAATCTTTACCTTATAGGCATACAGATGAAGACGTTTGTGTAAAATTTTGTGAACTGAGGCTAGGGGAATCCCAATTTCCAGTGAAGCACGACGAATGGATTTCCTGAGACTTCGCAGAAATGTCTCCTAAACAAATGCAGCTGTCTCTTGTGTAACCGGCGGTCGGCCTGCTCCGGGGAGATCACCAACATTACACGTTGCTTTAAACTTTTCATACCAAGCTTTTATGCTTTTGTTTGGTCCGATGGTGATCGTCTGAACTCTTTTCTTAAATGACGCTGGACAGTAACCGCCGATTTGGTCTCATTGAACCACAACACGCACGCCGCTTTTTCTTGCATGGAAGCAATTATTGATTAAATGTTCCTCTTATTCAGCACTAAAGCTCACCTAAAGAACGGAAAATAAAAACTTCATGAGTGCTGCTACATTATTTTGCCAACCATTTTATTTTAACTTACATAGATATTTTTATATTCATTTTTGTTATGTGGGAAAGACTTTATGAACCTGTATATCTATTCTATAAACTCAATTTCCTTTAACGTTCCGTTTGATCCCGAAAATATTGTTTTGCACTCCTTTAAGCAACATCAACTAAGGTTTGCTCTGAGATTTCAAATACTGCTTCATTTTTTCACACCGTTCAATTAAATCGTCTCTTTAGAGCAACTCTGAGAGTAACTCTGTGTAGAAGGCAGCTTTCCCATGATATGGAGTTATCTTGTTTTAATGCACATAACAAAATTTAATTCATCAAAAAAGTTTTTGATAAAAGCCATGAGTTTTCACCTGTTTTTTTGCTTAAGAATACTAGTAAGAATGCTGATTCAATAAGCCATATTAATCCTCGATACGCTGCATCATATGATTCTTAAATTTTTCACCTAGTCAGAACTGATTTCCCCCCCAAAAAAATAGACTCTTTCGTTTTTTCAAGCAACTGTGATACTCAGTGACAGACTCTGGAGCAAATTAATCTCTGTAATCACATGTGAGATCGACTTTTATGAATGGATCTGTAACCTATTTGAAATTATGACCATCGTTTAATCGTCGGAAGTATCATCGTTTTAATTAAATCTTGTAAAATTTTGTTTATTTGAAGAATTATTTCAAGCTTTCAGAAGGACCAAAAAAATTGTTCCTTCCTGTTACTGCAAGTCCTATTCCTTAAAGCAAACTCTTCATTACATAAAATTTAATATATCAAAGGGCTAGGCTCACCTGTAGATTAGCAAACGTTTACATGAGGACTTCTTTTAAATTAAACACAAAGTATTTCTCCCTTTTGGCAGCCTTAACTGTATCAATACTGTGTAAAATGTGGGGCTGTGAAACAGTTTTCTCTATTTTATATCGTGTCCTAGGCCAAATATGTAGCTTCTAAGTATGCATTTAAATCTTCTCTCAGATATGATCAGTTCGTGGAATATTTGTAAAAGAAATGGCATAGTGAAGCGAGTTCGTTAGCGACTAAAAAATAAACTGTCTTTCATCTGTAAGGTTCAACTTTGACTGACAATTTATGTCTATGGAGTCTAAAATTTTTGTGCTAAATGTTGTAAATGTGGTTTCCTTTCCTTTCCTATAGCCTGTAACTCACCAAAACTTATGTTTGTACCATGACTATAGCAAACTGTGCATTTACACTTTTACCTTAATAACATATTCATTATATTTAGCCTTAGACTGTGGAGCTTGTTCATATGTGGCATAGGCCAGATTTGATGATTCACGAGAAACAACAACAACAAATGTTTCATTTCTGAGCTCCAGTCTTTCTCTTTTTTTCACTCCCTAACAATTTTAATGTATTTTGACAGATCTTAAAGAATAGGTTTCTAATATGTATATACAAATGTGGAAGAAGACAGAGGATTCCTAATGTTAAATCTTCTATTTGTATGAAAGGTTCAGCTATAGTGACATAAAATTTATTGTATTTTCCACTCCTGTTGTAATATCGGCTCATAAAATGATGGAAAACCCGAATGTCTCCGTATTCTATTTTTTACATGTTTCTCTCGTTCCTCATTTCAAGAACTGGCGAGTTTCATGGCAACAAAATTTACATTAATGGTAATATCACATTCTCATAGAAACAGAATGTATAGAATTTCTTTTAGCACATCTTTTACAAAAACGTGCATGCTTATATCATCACTTTGCCCATCTACTAGTAGACATGACACCTCCACACCTATAAATCTGATTCGGAAATTCTTTTTGCACCGGATTGTCACAAACATGACGAAAATATTCATCTTTCATCGAATATACATCACTAAATAGGACGAAAATTTCCTTTTGCATCGGATACTGCTACTAATAGGGCCAATGCTGCGTGTTCTTTCCTTTTGAACCTAGATGGCGCAGAAAGTGTTTATATTTTGCACAATATCTACACTTCTAAAATCCGGATTGGAAACATTGTGTTTACATTTGATAGCTGAAGTACTGTGTAAATATTTCTATGCCTTTTATTGATATGTAAAATCCACAATTTAACTGGTGTGTGACGCAAGTATATATTTGCATCTGGCGATATATCGCTGCTGCTACAGTTCATTTTTTGGAAAGTTCTTTTTTCATCTGAGAGCTGTAAGAAACATTTCATGCAACTGATTGTTTCTTTAATACAAAATATTCCCTTCAGTTAGTGAAAATTTTAACTTTTAGTTCAACGATATCTCCGTTGTTTCGAAAAGTCAGAATTAAAAAAAATTCTTTTAACATGCTGTAGGTTTGTTTTGCTGTGATCCATATAACGCTAATGCACACTGTCGAATTTTCCAGATTCCCTCTTTTCTCGCTGGCATGGTTTATTAGTATTTGGAACTTTATCTCAACTCGCAAAATTTTGATTTGATAAATTCTTTCTGCATGCAGTTTATACAACCCCTGCCACTATTTCCGATGTCATTTTTTAAGATTTTGTCACTGTATTTTCCCTGTTAGGCTGTGCAAATTTTGATTTTTATCCCATCATACCTCAGCTTTTTGCGTATTGAACAAAACAAAATCAGTTTTTTCAGTGGCTAGTTATGGCCTGTCTCAGTATTTTCCACACGCCTTCTGATTTTCAAAATGCACTCTTTTCAGGCTAACGATCACAGCAATAAATATCCATTTGTGGTTATATCTGAGCTTTTGCATACATGCATGTAACTAAGATGTTATCTGAGCTTAAGAGTTTAACTCCTCAAAGCAAGATTCTATCAAATCAAAACTACCGATGCTGTTAGATTTTGCTTACTGTTTTTGTATGAAATGTTTACATTCACAGCTGTCATAGCACCCGACTTGAGCTTCACTGACATTCGCCACAATCTCCGTAAAACCTTGTGACGTATACACTAATTTACCTTTCCTTCTTAGTTCGTTCTCTATGTAAATTTGTGTTCGTTCTCCTCACCATTTTCCAAACTTAACGTGATATCTTCTCTCTCACAAGAGTATCACAAGAGTATGGTTGGCAACACCCTGAGGTCGGAACGAATGACGTGTGAATGTCGGAGATAAGAACGGAATGATATATAAAATGTTTTTGAGAAGCAGGTGTGTTGAGATTGATGGTGGAAATTAGTGCTTATTGTGGATACATTTCCACTTTTTGCCGTTTTAACAAATTTGGTAAAGAGAACTGTAAGTAACTTTATAAAAGCAGTTTTCTGAACAGAAAAAAAGGCGTGATTTTGAACATCAACGAATATTGCGATACATTGTGAAACGACGACTATTGTGATACATTGTGAGATTGAAATCCCAAAATCTCCCAGCCCTGCTCATAATCATAAGTCATTAATCATTTAACCATCGTAATAACAACAAGTCATACATATGTGCTTACCATAACCACAATCAGTGCTGGGCCGCTCCACTATTACCGACGTTATACGCAATATTGAACTACTTTTATTGTAACTGATAGTGAAGCGCAACTGCAAAAATAAAAGAGCAGTTTTACGTTTTAATCTGTTCCAAAACTAGAAAAGTTGTAATGTAATTCCGCGTTACAATTGCTGCTACTTTTATTATTATGAGGCGCAAATTTTATTTGAAACCACTATTGTAAGCTACTTAGGGCAGCTTACAATAGCTATTTCAAATTAAAAAGCAAAACAACAATCAAAAATTGTGCAACGATGCAGGCTTTGAGTTAAAGAAGGAAAAAATGCTTCCAACATTAAAATAACCGGCCGCTCCGGTGGCAGACTGGTCCAAGGCGCTGGCTTCTGATCTTCCGTTCAAAATGGGCCGGCTCACAATGTGGCATTGAGAGGTGCCGTGGTCGAACAGCGTACGGGTCCTGCATCCTCCCCGAGAGCGCTGCACCCGAATCAGGGACGGACGACTTCTCACTGTCTTAGCAGTTGCACACGGCGGTCGTTTTATTTTATGATTTAAAGAGCAGCGTGAACAACTCCTAGGGCTGCAAGTAGTCAGCCGTCCCCAACTCAGGTCCAGTGCTTCCAGGGAATGGAGAGAACCACAGCCGTAACACAGACGCACCTTCCATGCCTCACCGGGCACAGAACTCATCTAGGATGGAAGGTCAGAAGCCATCGATTAGACCACTACGCCACTGGGACGGCGTCCTGACTGATAAACCTTAAATAAGAAGAAATCCGTTCAGCGTCAGACTTGAAACTTCACCTTCACCGGTTAGTGTTTCCTAATTCTTTCCTTAATATTAATTACCTTTGGGTGGATGTACAATCAGGGGTGGATTGGGACGACCAAATCAGGCCGGGAGTTTTAGTCCTGCGGTTCAATATAAAACAAATGTACCTACAGAAAAATACCTCATAAATTCCCTCCTAAAAAGGTTTTTGTTGAATCCTGAATGAAAGGAAACAGTCGAAATATTCTTTGTAAAGGAAACCCATTCGTGAACAAGTTTCAATAAGACTAGCGGTGAAATAATTTTAAAACTCCTCTCATGATTGAGTGTAACATTAAACCACGCGCAAAACAGTGTTGCACAAAATAACCATTTTACAGAAGTCATCGCTTTTTCCACGTTCATAAGTGAGTCACGGAAAAATCCTCACCGGTCGTCACCGGAGATCGAACCCAGGGTCTTCCAGTCACGCGCCGGAGATGCTACAACTGCACGACAGCAGCCTCGAATTCAACAGACTCACATACGACTAACTGCCAAACCACATGGCAGGTTGCTTCTTGGAGCCCTGCACAATGCTGGGGATTCACCAAAGATCGAAAGCAGCAACTGAACAAATAACTAAGAGGCTAATAAATAATTAATACACACAATCGACGTGGATTAGGATTATCAAACAGAAGTCATCGCTCTTCCTGCGTTTATAAGTGAATCTCTTTTGTAAACGTGGAAAGTGGGATTGATGACTTCTGTTCGATGTTTCTAATCCACGTCATTTGTGTGTATTAATAACCATTTTATTTTGAAGCGTTTGGTTTTTTGAGAAAAAAACCATCATGAGTCTCTTGAAGACTTTATTTCCAACTAAATCACCATAAAAAGATCATTCTGAAAGTTCAAATGAACCGTTTCTGCATAAAAAATTTCCTACGCAATTGATTTTTTATATTTATTTGGTCGCAGATCGCCTACTGCGCAATGGGTTCCTTCTTGAGTAGACTCATGTACCAATTATTTGGACCCATGAACTCGTACTGGTAGATCGTTGTTCTTTCGAAGATACGTGTAAGTGTGAGCAGGGCACGGATTTGGAAATATCTCTGCCGGAAAATCATTTTGTGCTTTGTGTCAGTCTGAGGATGAAGTGGTGAGGATGATGGGCCGTTGCAATGGGTAGTAGTGTATCCTCCAATATTACGAAAGGACCGTTGGCTATGCCAATGATCCCAGGCTCCAAATCCAACGACCTACGTCTAACTGTAGTGTTAGCTTTTGCTTAATTAACTTATAAGAGCGCGTTTTGGTTTTGGTCCTGCGGTGCTTTCTCACATAAGCAGAGATTTTGCTATGTCGTTTCAGAGAAAACACCCAACATACAGGTAAATGGAAAGAAATGTTTTTGCTGTTGTTGTTATTTTGAAGAAAATAACGTTTTAGAGAGAAACCTCAAATGAAGTTAACGGTTATTATATGTTCATAAGTGCCAACATGATTATTAGTTAATTCCAAAACACGTCCGGACAAAAACAATAGGAGAAAGCGGACCACGTCTTGATTGGTCCACCGGGAAATGTCTCGATGTCCAGGTGGGCCAATCCGCCCCTACTGTAGGATGACATAGGAGGGCGCACAATCTCCGTACACCGTAACCATGTGCTCCTGAATATTGGTAAAAAACGTATCTTGTCCACGCCTTCTCAATGGCTTCCTGAAGATTTCCTTCACCTTCTGCCTCTGAGGAAGAGTGGAGTAAGGTTATTCCTCACCCCACTCCTCTTTTGAGGTTACCAGGTGAAGTTAAGTTGCCCCCACTCCTCCTGGCATTCTAGCATACTACCATAACAACCCCCCCCATAACACTGCAGTTCTATGATAATGAACGGATCTCAACAAGAGTTCTCTCAAACTGAGCAAGAAGTGAAGCCTGCCCTCCTAGGAGAACTGCTGATACCTGATCTAGTTCCCAGTTTCAGATAGCAGTGTTCCCCATACAAGGTGGTAGTCGCCTTGACTAGGACAGTCTGAAAGTTTGTCCATATCCTTAAAATATACGCAAAAGCTGCTAGAGGACATCCTAGGTTGTGTAATGATGACATACCTGGATGGAAGTAAGAAAGTGTAGGTTCGATTTCCGTATAGTGTGATACAATTTTTGAATCTTCTAAACAGTTGGCTATATCGGCAAAAGTTACTTCCGGTATATGTATGACAATATGAAATAATGGTTTCAGCGCTCTAATCTTTCTTCTTTGCTTTTCTTGCGAATTGTAGATTAGTCCTTCATAGATTTCTGTGGAATCGCAGCTCATGTGTTTCTGGTTTCTGGTCTGCTTTATTTCTCAGACATTGTACTGACTGGACAAATCGCTGTTGGTGAGTCATCACCAGTCACCTTTGGCTATTGGTCCATGTTTATGGTTTGTTTTAATGGGCACACACATGTCGACTGGATTAATAACCAGAGCTGGAACCAAATCGAATACTTTAAACTGATTATCAAGGTTTCGGGATAGTTATACTTAGTAGACTGGTAACTGACTAGACATTCTTAGTTGTTAGACTAGGTTTATAGTTTGTTTAACTGACAGACTGCAGTCGGAAAAGAATACCGGTTCAAGTATTCAATAGGTAGAATATAAGATTTTCATTTCATTTTTGCAATGATTTCCTACAGTTATACTAAAAATAGGATCGTCTTTGTAAAGATATCAGATTTGTATTTATGTTAGCTTGAGCGCAAAACTATATACACACTAGCCAGATACAGTACCAAAAGCAGATATCATCTGCTTGTAGTGCGATGGCTTTTTGCTCTAATCTATTCAGCAAATACAATTGTACTCCATCAGAACAAGATGAAATCACATCTAGCTTCTTCCGATTCAAGCTAGCTTGGATACTTATGCAATGCTCCCCAGTTGCAAAGTTTCCCCAACATTAATTAAACATTGAAAAGAGCCATGTGTTTCCTTTTATTAACTGTTCTCCGTTTTTATGTTTTACTTAAAACTGCTTAAGTGTTTGCAGTAGACAAGAATTGCACATCGTGTTTCATCAAAAACTATTCTCCACCGCAAAGCCGAAAATGACTTAAAAATTATCATTATTAATCGGAAAAATATTTATGGAGTAAAGCTTGTCAGAATATTTCAATTATTTTAAAAACTAACAAGTTGTCCAGATTCAATCATTTGTCTTTAAACAGATAAAAGAAATTTCATCATTTTAATCATATTCATAACAAGTTAGTAAAATCATGCAGTACATTGATTTACGCTTTCCAACATACCAGAAATCATTACTTAGATTATTAGGTAAATGGCTGTGGAATAAATCTTGCTCCTGGGCCCTGACCTTTGACCTCATTTCGATGACATTAAGCGGAACTGGTTCAGTATACCTCCAGAACAACATACTAAAGTTTTGTCGCAATAGAACCATTTTTAGACAAGTTATGAGGATAATGGCTGTGGAATAAATCTCAATTCTGTGCCCTGACCTTTGACCTCGTTTCGATTATATTCAACAGAACCGGTTCAGTATACCTCCGGAACAACATGACAAACGCTTGTCGCAATAAAAGCGCTTTTACGTAAGTTATGACGCATAATGGCGATGGAATGGATCCCGCTTCTATGTCCTGACCTTTGACCCCATTTCGTCCATTTTCAATAGGATTCGTCCGCAGGTTGTTTCCAAACCACATACTAAAATTTTATCGAAATCGAACCATTTTTATGCGAGTTATCGTGATAACAGACAGGCAAAGCTGGGTGCGTATACGCTTTTTCAACCTACAGTTGGGAAGCGTAGAAAAGAGATCTCTCGACTCGTTGTTTCTTTTCAGCGACCTCCCATGATCTATAATTTGGGATTAGTGACTTCACTTTAAACGAAACTTGAGCAAAAATTACTTTTTCCTGCCATGAAGTAAAGAAAGTTAGTTAGCTGTTACACTGAAAGACTTGATTCAGAATTAAATCCACTCCTCTCAGGAATCAAAGAATAAATTTAAAAATTCACCAAATTATCAGCTCATTCGAAATGAGCAGCATATCTGCCTTAAGGTTATGCAATCTAGAAAATGTTACTAGAATTTTAATTAAATGCTGTCGAACTTTGAAACTGTGGAATTAATTCGTCGTAGATTGAAAGAAACGTCTTAAATTTAATGTTTGTGCGGTATTCCTCAGGGAAACAACACGGAACTTTTCAGGAACGACTTTATTAAGAATAGTTTCAGCATAATACAGACATTTAATAATTTACAAAACTTTCCATAAAAACAACTGTGCGTTTCTAATGCAGGTTCTAGGCACTTTGTTAGCTAATTTTCGGAATACTTGTAATCTAAACACATAGATTACAGAAACACGAAGTTAGCAACATAAAAAAGTAAACTTTGCCCACGTATTATAACTCTTCATAACACTAATTTTTTTCTGGTGATAAATGAAAACTTTTCTAATGAAAAAAGTAGTATTATCACCGATTACAGTGCACAAAAATGCAAATTCTTCCACACGAACAACTGTGCGCTTCAAATACATATGCTAAGCACTTTTCCGGTCATTTTCCCTGTTACCTTGCCTGTAATCTAAACACATTAATTCTTAAATATGTAATTTCTGAAAAATTAACAAATTTCCTGTCTATCAAAAACAGGAACAAGTAAAAATTGTCCACATATTATAATTATCTGTAGAACAGATATTTTAATCGCAGTGAACCAAGCGGTATGCATTCTAGCATCGATAATAGTACAAAATAAAAAAATGTCTCCGTAGCATCATCTGAACATTCATTCCAAACACAGATTCTACACACATTTGCCTACCAGTTCATCCGATCCATAATCTTCACTAAGAATTAAGATTAGTGAAACATGCAATTAGCAAAAAATACAACTAAACGTTACCCTCATATTAAAACTACCCATTTCACAGATGCTTTGCTGATGATAAATGAAAACATTAATTAAATATACTATCATCGATAACAGTACGAAATCACAATACAAAATTTTCCGCCAAATCAACTGTGCATTTCAAATACAGGTTCTAATCGCTTTGTCCTGCTATTTTTCAGATTGCTTTGTTAACCATCTCAATTAAACACATAGCTTACTGGAACATGTAAGTTGCAACAGAAGCAAGCAAATTAATTTTACCTACATATTGTAATAATTCATCGCACAGATGCTTCACTAATGGTAAGTGAAAACTTTGTAAATAAGAAATTATTACTATCACAGGTAACAGCACAAAATAAAAATACAAAACTTTGCATACAAATAGCTATGTATTTCATAATCTCCATTAAGCACATAATTCACTGAAATATGTAATTAGTAAGACAAACAACCAAACATTACCTGTATATTATAATTATCCAAAACACAGAAGTTTCACTGATGGTAAATGAAAATTTTGCAATACAAAAATGAATGTGTTAACACAGATAATAGCACAAAACGACAATACAAAAATTTTGATGTACATTTCAAACAATGATTCAAGGAACTTGCCCATTCATTTCCAGAATACATTGCTGCAAGTGAATCTTGCCGTATTTTGTAGTTAGTAGCAGAAATAAATAAAGTCGCCCTCATTTTACAAAAGGTATTTTACCGATGTTTCTGAAAAACCCTGCAATTAAAAAGCTAATATAGCAACATCTGTAATAATTACATTCTGTAAATCTATTAACAGAATCAAACGTTTTGGAACAGTATTGCAGTGATATCTGAATTTTCCTGCCATTCGTTAAATTCTTTTTCAGTCAGAAAACTGTTCGTCCAAGAATACATTTCCCCGAAACCGGAGAAACTTCTTAAAACCGTTTTTAAAAACAGGTGCATACGACTTAAATTTTTACAAGCAACAAGAATGCTCCCTTTAACTCCATACTAATGCCAGAAGAAATGCTTATACCTCTCTAAATAATAACTCAACAGCTTATGCGCAAATTTACTATCGACTCCACTACTGAACGCTAGTAAGTATGGCAGTGCTACACCTCACCAAACTTTAATTCTATATTATATATAATAGCATAGGCTTACAGATGACAAATGAAACCACACTACGAGATGACACACTGAACCCGACAAACAGACAATACCTGAAATACTCACCTTAAACTGAACGTTTTTGCTGTTTCCCGTGAACTAAGCATCATAATTCAAAAGTACTGGAATATCATGAAGTTATATATCAGGGAAAGTCAGTCAAGTTAATTTTTTCAATAATAGTATTTAAAACTTTTGAAAATTATATTCAACACGCAATTCATCAAAATTTCCAGGATATTGAATTTTAGTTGTAAAGAATTGTTTCTCGATGCTGCATAATACTTTAGCACATCTTTGAAATGAAAAATACTGTTTTATATTTTCACGCTGTTCTTTCTGAAACAGTTGGCTTTATCCAAAAAAATAGTTTTGCGTTCGACAGCTGTGACCATGAGAACGATTATACTGGCAATTTACATTTTCCAGGTGAGTAAGTAGTTTTTTCGTTAAGAGACATATACATGTTGCACAGCAAAGCCACATGAAAAAGCAAATTGGAAAAATTCTTCGCGCATACTTGAAACCAAAGCTTCTCAAGTGCATGTATTTTCTTTAATTTGCTCTGGCTGGTGCACAGTTCTTTCACTAACTGATGTAAGCTGTATTTTCCCCAGTAAAACACTATATATTTGCAATATATCATTCTTCGCGACAATATAATTTAGTGAAATTTCTGAAATTCTTTGTGTATCCAATGACTGTAAGTACGTCAAACATTTTGCCGCACATTTTTCAGTTTTGTTTAGGTTTTTGTTTTTGCAATTTAGCATGCTTTTTGGTTTTTTTGTTCAAATATATGCATTCTTTTACCAGAAGGAATTTTTGCAACAATTATCAGCTGTTACTAGGATGAGTGATGTCCACACACTTTCAGGCTAAATAGCATAGTAGTTTATTTTGTATTTCAGTGTGTTTGTAATGGCGTAACAATTATTTTCTTCTGAAATTTCTAAATTTCTATACAAAAGATTATTTCTGTATTTGACAGCTGCAGATATGATCAAATGATTAGATGCATTACCTTGCTTTTCTTGATGAAACATTTCCACGAAGGCAGTCCACAAAGTTTTTCTAGATTTCTCAATAAGATTTTTTTAGTACAGTCCACAATATACCTGCTTTTCTTCATGAAAGAAATTCGTGCTAAATAGTGTTTATGCACACTTGAATTAAGCACGATATTTGCGCTTGAAGACGTCTCATAGGAAAAATTCCTTTAAATATGACAACTGCAGCATAGTTTATTTGTATTTCAGTGTGTTTGTAATGGCGTAACAATACTTTTCTACTGAAATTTATATACAAAAGCAAAATATATGCAAAATTTTCCATTTGATTATTCAGATTTTACCAAGTTTTCGAATTTCTAGCTTGGTGATATGACAGTGGATTTATATTTATCACCATAACTTTACTTTGCGTTGGAGTGGCGAGTTCTTTTTCAAACGGATAGGTGACCCCATAATTTAGATCATATGCCTATTTCTCAGATGTTCTTGGTAAAAACCTGTCCATCGGCGTGGCATACGAGTTTTCAAGGTTTGAGAATTTTGTCGAAAGTCTGCTTATTTAGCACAAACATTTGAGGCCATTTTTCTTGTTACCTGTTTTGCTAAACAGGAAAATCAACAGGAAATTATTGCCGCCACAAATTTCTAATATCCAGAGATATGATCATGAAATCTTTTAAAATTTTAATCAAATTGAAGGTAATTCATTCAGAGGTTTTCACTTTTTTATTGTTTTTTTCTTTAAGTACTGTTTCATGGAAAAGTAAAATTTAAAAGTTTCCTCACTTCAAGCATGTTTTGCTACAGACACGATGATTTATACATACGTGGAGATCTGTGTCAAAATCCTTCTAGAAGGAGAACTTTTTTCTTCCAACAGGACATAAATACAAGATATAAAATAATTTTCTCTTTGGTCACCCTGCACAAGTTAATAAAGGGATTTAGCCTTATTTTGAAAACATTTTTACAAAAATCTGAGTACAAAATTATGATTGCAAAGAGGCAAAGTAAAATAAAAAATATTTTTATGGTGGAAACTTTTTCGAACTAAGGATTTCCGCTAAAATGCTTTTCGGTATATCTTGTCAAATTTTCTTCGGAAACCTAGCCAACTATTTTTTTTTATTATATTAATCCACTGCGCACTGAAATCTGGTACGTGTACATATTAGGATGCGTAATTTTTTCTACTTTTTATGACTTTCTGTTTGCGCGTTATGGGAGTTTTACGAAAGAAATTTTATAAATATTAAATATTCAAAACGTAGTAATACAGTTCAAGTTCACTCAGCTTAGTTAAAAAAATCAGATAATTTTCCACATGTTAGGATTGCCTTGAGCTCTAGTTTAAAAGTAAGTTGTTTCTATGGAGCTATTTGTATTATCAACTCAGAGCTACACTAGACTTTCAACATGATATTCCAATACATTTTGAGATTACAGAGGCTATAACATATATGAATTCAACAGCAGATTTCCTTATTATCCCTTTTACTTGAATTTAAAATTATATTTAGGAGTTGCTGCGAAAAGTTTGATCTTGTTTTACAATGGGCAGAATTGGAACACAAGTAGCACAAGCGTTACAATGGGCAGAATTGTAATACAAGTTCAATCTACAAGACCATAATAATGCCTTTGAATCACAATAAGACCATAATTGAATTATAATAAGACCATAATAATGCCTTTGAATCACAATAAGACCATAATTGAATTATAATAAGACCATAATAATACCTTTGAATCACTAGCAGAAGTTTAACTTTAGTTTGTTGCTGAAAGGGCACTCATTTTGTCAGATATTAGTTCCTCTTAAAACAACATAGGCTATGCACTACAAAAGGTAATAGTTAATATATTTTCACATTCACAATTTGCACAGAAAATAAAGTTTCCAGAGAGAAAAATTAGTATTCTGTTTTTTTTGGGGGGTAGGGGGAGTCGCAAATAAAATTAGGAAATAGACTCTTCTAAACATGCGTTAATGCTTAACTCGAGGACAAAAAGAAATATGAAAATTATAAATGCACTCGAAAAAGCAACCAGTTCTTCATGTTTGAAAGACTATAATATGAAATCAAATATAGATTTTACCTAATACTCTTTTGGTGTATCACAAACATGGAAGCTACATTCTGTGGAATTAATATTGAATACAGCAAAATGATTTCAAAATTTGACTGAAATTGGAAAAATGGTCTTTATCCATTTAAAAATGAAAAGTTCGTCTCTGAAAAACTTGCGACATTTAGATTTGTATTAACTACATCGAAGATATTTTGGGATCTTATCGTTTGAACCTTAAAGTATATATTCTAATGTTTCAATGCACGAATTTCATGTTTATGAATTTTCCTGCAGCAAGTTTTCTAAAGTAAGGAAATTTCAAGTATCACCAATTTTTTGTCAAGAAAATGTGCTTTTCTTTACCAAGTTCTCTGAAGGAAAAGGAATTTCAAATATTAGCAAGATTTTACTTTCTTATTATTTTTGTGGCTGACGTGGAGTACTGATTTAGTTTAGTACATGAACTGATGTGTTGAGGTAATCAGCACGGAAGTTCCACCTCCTCAATCAAAAAGAAAATTGTCCTTCAAACGTTGGATTAGGTGGAAACAATGCCACAGAATTAAATGGAATAATGCCACACGATCAGATGAAACAATGCCACACGATCAGATGAAACAATGCCACACGATCAGATGAAACAAAGCCACAGCATTAGATGAAACAATGGCACAGCACTGATGAAACAACGCCACAGCATTAGATGAAACAATGCCAAACGCGTTTATTACGTTGATTAAATGAAAGCACAACGTTGATTAGGAAATACAACCTTGGATTATACGAAAACAATGCCACAGGATTAGATGAGACAATTCCACAGGATTAAATGAAACAATGCCATAGGATTAGATGAAACAATGCCACAGGATTAGATGAAACAATGCCACAGGATTAAATGAAACAATGCCACAGGACTAGATGAAACAATGCCACAGGATTAGACAAAACAATGACAAACGCGTTTATTACGTTGATTAAATGGAAACACAAGGTTGATTCAGAAATATAATGTTGGATTAGATGGAAACATGCCGTTGTATTTGATGAAACATTGCCAACATGCGAGTCGCTGAATTATAAAGTAATGCATTTAACTCATCAAAAAATAAACTATTTCGAAGAGCAATTCACAGCTGTTCATTGAATTATTTTTTGATTACTTGAGATAAAACAGAATATCAAGTGCCAAATATGACAAAATGAAAAATCTTCTGTTGTCGCTGAAACCTTCAAATATCTTGAAAGCCCTTCATCTCACACAGCATTCATCTCAAAGATTAAAAAGGGCTTAAAACTTTAAACTCTAAATTTTGTTACTCACAGGATATTTTTGTCATCTTCATGCTTGCTGCGTTTTGATTTATGCATCATGATGACCTACCGGCTGTTACTTCTGTAAAGAGAATTTTGATTAGAGTAACATTGTTTGTGCATGTGTATTCAAAAAAAACAAATTACCCTGAAACCATTTTTCACGATTTGTAGTGAGGCTATGAAATGTATAGGGATGCATTTTGTGTTCTTGTCTAATTCTGTTGATTGATATTCACACATAATTTCTTTTTGTCTACAGTTGCCTGTTCAGACCTAAATATTTTACAATGCTTGACAACGAGGACATCGTTTTAGCATCCCAAGTACGTTTTAGCAAACGTACCTTATTCGTGCCATACCAAGAAAGTATTTCTTTATTCTTAGCAGTCCTTATTTTTCAGGAATTTTCGTTGATTGTAACAAAATATGTATATTCGTTAAAATCAACAGTCATTGGCAAAAGATTCGTAAATAAAACAGGCTCTCTAACAACTAAAAGATCAGGTTTTAGTACAGTTCTTACAGTTTTGGCTAAGTTTTTTGGGGAAAGATAGAAATTACGATTTGCCTTACTTCCACACTTTTTCTCATTATGAATGCAATCACATCAGTTCTTTTTTGGTTTTACATTTCGTTGTGAGGCGTTTCTACCGTCAGTCGAACTTTCAGTGCTGGATTGTTTCCTTTTTCTTTTTGGCAAGGTTCCGACACTTCTGGTCGGCATGGCCTGGGCTCTGACATGAGAAGTTGATCTACCTACTGACTCCGTAGAATTTGAAGTACTTTCGTTCTCAACATATCTCACCACTCTATAGAAAACTTGTCCTTCTTGTGAGCCGTGCGGTTCAATTGGCAAATTCCTTGGCAAATCCTCATTAGGCATTGTTGGGTTCAGAGCAGACGGAAACACTTCATTCCTCGCGTTTGACGTGGCTACATGTGTTTGGGATTGTCGACCTGTTTCATTGGCTGTATTTGCAATGATTAGGGTATGCATTGTTGCATCAGTCAGCGGCACAATTACGTTACGAGCCGAAAGAGGTGCTTCATAGTTCGTGTTTGAACTATTTGCATACATGGGAGATTGTTGAACTGCTTGCTGGGGTGTATTTGATGTGAATATGAGAAACGCTGGGACACCACTTCCCGGTACATTTATGTTTGACACAAACGGGCGTACCTCAGTGCAGGCCGTCGAGTTACTTGCATTTACATGGGATTGGTAATTGGCTTGCTCAGACGTACTTGGCGCATCCATGACAGACGTTGTAGCATTATTTCTTGGTACAGTGATGTTTAGAGCAGAAATGTGTGTCTCACAGTTCGGATTTGAGCTAACTGTAAATACATCGGGGTGCTGAGTGGCTTGATTGGATTTACTTGGGATAAGAGTAACACGCGTAATTGCATCACTTCCCGGTACAGTCGCGTTTGGAGCAGAAGTAAATTCTTCACTGCTTTCATTTGTGCCGACTGCGTATACTTGGGACTGATGACTGGTTTGATTGGATTTACTTGGCATAACCGTGGCACACGTTGCAGCATCCCTCTTCTGTACATTTATGTTAGAGCCAGAAGGAGGTGCTGTATAGCTCCTGTTTAAGTTCCCAGCATATTTCTTGGTTTGGGGAATAGCTTGACTGGATGTACTAGGTATCACCGTGGTGCGCTTCGCGGCTCCTCTCCTTGACACAGTTGTACAGCGGGTAGCAGTTTTTACCTCATGGCCCGTTTTAAACCTGGCGTCATATATCTGGGATTGATCAAAGGCTTGCCCGGATGTACTTTGTGTAACCGTAGTACACCCTGTGACATCTCCCAGCGGCACAGTGAAGGTAGGTGCAGAAGGAGGTACTGTGTTGTTTGCATTTGAGCTTCCACTACGTACTTGTGACTGCCGAATGACTTGGTTGGATGTATTTGGCTGAAGGAGATGTTGATTTATTGGTTTGCTGCTCTGCACCGTTACGTTAGGAGGGGAAAAATGTACTTCACTACTCGGATTTGAGTTGCCTGCACATATTTGGGGTTTGCGAATGACTTCCCTGCATGTACTTGGATTATTCATGCTGTGTATCAAGGTGTGTTTGGAATATCTACTCTTGCTATGATCCATGGTCTCTCTCTTTTGCGCTAAATATCCTGCGTTTTTTTTTAGGACGGCATTTCCTAGATCAATACCCATTGCGTAACCAGACGCTTTTTGTGAAAGGTAGCTTGCACCACCGATTGATTCTTGTGGTTCTGCATCTGAATATAAAGTTTTAGCGTTGCTGCTGTTTCTCTCTTCCAGTCCTGGTTTTCTTGTATATTTATCAGCACTTGGTGCGCAAAATTCACGGTTGTAAGGTGGAACACTTTGGTTTCCACTCATTGTATTACTTGTGGACGTTTTGGCAAGGTAGTCAGTTGTTTTCATTGCTCTTTGCCTTACCGAGCTGGAACTCAGTGTGCTTTCTGAGGCATTTTCTTTGCAATCCCACGTGGTAACTCCAAAATTTCGTATGGTATTCCGACTTACTGACACGTGTTTCTCAGGTGGAGTTTTATGCGTATCTTTTGAAGTTGATGTGAAGAACGTGGTTGCACAGCCAGTTTCTGAAGACGTGCTTTCATTGAAGTTATTCAGGATCTCCTTTCCTGTACTCTGTTGGTGTTGCCGATTCAAACTGAATGCTGAGTTTGATACAGGTACTGGTGGTTGGCTGCTTGATCCACTGAAATTTAATGGCTGCTCAGCCACATGCTGTGGAGAAACGTCATTCTCTCCGAAAGAAAGAATAGCTGTTTCGGAAGAAGTGTTGGCATTGATTGGGTCACTGGATATATCCATGTACCTTCTTAATCTGGTGAAGATTTTTTCATTCGTTAAACGCGACGGAGTATTTTGCGGCTTCGTATCGCTACGAAGCAGACGTTCAAGTTCCGGTACGTATGGCTCATCAATTGGAGCATGCCTCTCAAAGTTATTATTATGTAGTTCAGAAACCAGGTGTTCTCTGGAATCAACGGAAGAAGTTGAACTGTGCGAACACGGATGACTAGGCAGGTCTCTAAATCCAGCAGAAGGCAAGCTTCTAGGGGCATCATTAAAATACTGCCTCTCAGCTGTCACCGTGCCTTCAATATGAGGATAAACGCTTTGCTGAACGAAGGACGAACTGTGCAGCCATGATACATTTCCCTCTCTTATTAATCTGCTTTCGTATTCTTCTGAAGCATGTGAATTAAAGTAAGTCAAACCTGGACGAGGAGAAACAGATAGTACATGAGGAGGATGAAGTGTTTCTGTAAGAGGAGATGAAGTCGTTTCCATATAAGGGTAAGGAGGGGGAAATGCCATGAGAGAAGCAGGAGGAGGTGGAATCACTTCTATACAACGAGGATTAAGTGTCTCCGCAAGGAGTGAAGGAGCCGTTTCTATAAGAGGAGGCGGAAAAACGTTCCGAAGAGGAGGCAGAAAAACGTTCCGATGAGGAGGCGGAAAAACGTTCCGCAGAGGAAGCGGAAATACATTCAGCAGAGGAGGCGGGAATACGTTCAGCATAGAAGGCTGCAACGACAGGTAAGGATATGGATGCAGAGGAACAGGTATAGATGTAGGCAGAAGTACAGGAGTGTGTATACACAAAGGTGCAGGCATATGAACAGGCAAAGGCGCCATCGTATACGGGGGCAGAGGCGAAAGTGCAGGCTGGCCCAGTGATCCCTCATTTACTGTCGGCGTTGTTTCATTTCCAAAATACAAAGAAGATGGAACAAAATTTAAAGATGGCCCACTCGGCATCAAACGATAGTCCATATCAGCACGCGAAGTTGCTTCATCTTCTCTCACTCTGCAATCAGCAATGGCAGGAACAGTAGGCGGATGATCACCTAAGTGCATGTCTTCTCTTGCTTCAATTGGAAAATCTAATGCAGCTGATGTACTTTCTATTCCTTGGTACGGAAAAGAATGCAAAGACTCAGTTGGCGGCAAATGTAATCGAGGTTCATCAGAATCTATATTCATATTCGTCTGATTATTTACTCTGCCTATACCAAAATTCAAGGATGACATGGCAAACCGGCGATTTGCGGAGAACTCATTTTCAGTTATTGGCATAACTGAAATATTTTGTGAGGAAACAGAAGTAGCTACGAAAAATCTTCCACGTGAATCATCATACAGGATGCGCTGACGATTATATCGATGGACCCTTCTCGCTTCTCGATTAACAGCAGATTCGCCTCTGACAGGGTTCATGTCAGCATTTTCCTCTGATGGAATGTCATTTTCAGAAGAACGAGAAACAGTAGATGGCTGAAGATCCTCGCTTCGTTCAAAAGACATCTCTTTATTGAAAAATTTCGATAAATGACAATATATCCACAGCTTCTATAATATCCGCAGAGTTTTCTCTAAAGCTGAATTCTCTATTCAAACTGCAAAAGAAATAAAAAACATGTGTCTAAAAACAAAACATTTAAACTTCGGTATACAGATCACTAATATTACTTGATTTATTTCCGCTTGCAAAAAAGAGGAAAGTTAAGAAAATGAAATTGGGCATAAATTTTGTTTTGCTTTAACGAACTCTGGGTTATAGAGCCTTTATGGTTCAAACGTGGAATATTTCCTTGAGTAAAATAAATTGCGTTTCTTGGACTGCTTGCTTTAAAAGTAGCTATATGTAACTCGATATCTGTAAATACGAGCATATGGAATTACACTCCTATAAGCGACCCAGTGTTTATACCTGGAACGTTTTTATCATGTTCGCAAAATCTGACCACGCTAAAAATTACTTCTTTTACTTCAGAAATGTAAATTCGGAGATTATGTGCTTGCTCTTCCGCTATGGTCTCATTTTGCTCTCCCCTTGCAGGAGAAGACACCTTTGCCAACTACCTGCAGTTGTATTCGCGACTCAGCAAGGTTTTCATCGTACTAGAGAAAAGAATGCCAAACAAACTGGTCCGTAATACAGGTGAAGAGTCATGTCCGCACCACTGGCGTGTGCTTCAATCTCATTTTTTTCTTAATTCCGACGAAGACGCTGTAACATATGTTGTTTCCTCTCTTTCGGCAATGTGATGTTTCCCTTGCAAACGTGCACCCTAAGATTATAATAGTGATGTATTATACACGGTTGAGTCACATTATTGTGACCACCAGCTAATATCCAGAGTAACCGCCGTGTGCAGCGCGAACAGCAGCTAGACTGGCTGGGAGTGACCCAATAAGGTGATGGAAGGTGTTCACAGGTATGTGGAGACACGTGGACTGCAGTGCATCTGATAGCTGCTGGAGGGCGCGTCGTGGAGGATCCATAGAGCGAACAACACGATCAAGGTGGTCACACAGATGCTCAATTTGGTTTAAGTCTGGGGAATTAGGGGGCCAGAGAAGTTCTTGTCAAGGGAATTAGGGGGCCAGAGAAGTTCTTGTCTGGGGAATTAGGGGCCAGAGATCTGTCCACTCATTCATCTATCTATCTATCTATCTATCTATCTATCTATCTATCTATCTATCTATCTATCTTATCTATCTGTTTACCTATCTATCCATCCATCTAATCTATCTATGTAATCTATTTAATGTATCTACCTAACCTATCGATCTATCTATCTATCTATAATTCATCAATCCATCTATCTTTCCTTCAATCCGTACATGAATTCATCCATGAATACATTCATTCATCCATACATCTATCTGTCCATCCATCCATCCATCCACCTATCTATCCATTCGTTTATCTATCTACCTATTCATCCATTCGTCTATCTATCCATCTATCTACCCATCCACCGATTCATCCATCTATCTATCTATGTATCTACATGTGCATCCCTCCATCTATTATCTACCTATCCTTCTATCTATTTGTACATCAATCTATCTTATCTATCTATCTATCTATCCACTTAGCTAATCTATCTATGCAATATACCTTTCCATCTATCTAATGTATCTATCTACCTATCTAATGTATCTATTTATCTACCTTTCTATCTGTCTGTCCGTCTATCAATCTATCTATCTATTCATCCATTCACACGTCGATCCATACATCTATATGTGCATCTATCTACCTATCTAATGTATCTATTTATCTACCTTTCTATCTTTCTGTCCGTCTATCAATCTATCTATCTATTCATCCATTCACACGTCGATCCATACATCTATCTGTGCATCCATCTATCTATCTACCTATCCATCTATCCATCCCTTATGTATCTACTTATTAATCTATTTATCAGCCCATACATCAATCTATGTGATCTGTCTATCTAATCTTACATAGATAGATAGATGTATGTATATCAGGTATATCTATCTATCTAATCTGTCTGTCTAATCCATCCATCCACCCATTCATCAATCCATTTATCGATTCATCCATTCAGCTACCTATCTATCTATCTATCCATTCATTTATCCATCCATATAGATAGATAGATAGATAGATAGATAGATAGATAGATAGATAGATAGATAGATAGATAGATAGATAGATAGATAGATAGAAATATGGAGATCCATTCGTCTTTCTATCGATCTATCTATCAATTCATCCATACATCTATTCATCTGTTAATTAAATTATCGGTCCATCCCTCCATTTATCTACCTGAACATCAATTCATCCATATTTCCATCTATCTATCAATACATCAATCTGATCTTTCTACGTAATTCATCAATTTATCCATCGATCAATCTATGTATCCAACTCTCCATTCATCTATCTATCCATATTTCCATCCATCTATCAATACATCAATCTAATCTATCTATGTAATTCATCCATTTATCCATCCATCTATGTATCCATCTATCTAATCTATATATGTAATCTATCTTTCTAACTAACTAATATGATATATTTCTATCTATCTGTATGTTGTAAAGGATTTGTTTGAAGCAACTTGTTAGAAATTTAGTTATGCATATACCTAATCTACCCATATATATAATATCTACACTGCCGGAAACTGAAAAAAGAACACCAAGAAGGAGACGTCTGATACTAACGAAATTCATACAGCATAATAACGGAATGCAGAGGATAATGTGATCAAAACATTATGGCAAAATACAGCTGTATTTGCTGGTAAACTGAAAAATAACATTTCCATGTAACATGGTTAGTACGAGGTTGAACCGCCATGAACTGCGTCACACTGTGCAATTCTGGCATGGAGTCTGTCGTACAGATGTTGGATGTAAGTTTGGGGTATTGAGTTCCAAGCATCCTCAACCTGGACGCGTTAATCGGGGATGGTCGTGGCTGGCCGTGGAGACCGGATAAGTCGTTGTCCCATAAAATCGCACACGTGCTCAATGGGGGACAAATCCGATGAACGTGCAGGCCATGGAAGTTGTCTCACACCCTGAAGTGCATGTTGCGTTGCACGTGCCGTGTGTGGGCGTGCGTTATCTTGCTGGAAAACACCACGATGAACCGACCTTACAAATGGCAAAACAACGGGCGGAATGATTTTGTAGATGTAGGAGGTGCTGTTTAACGTACCCGGTACAAACACTAGTTGTGTACGGGAGTGATAACTGATCGCTTCCCACAGCAGGAGACCAGGTGTAGGCCCTGTGTGTCGCTGGCGGATGCAAGAAGGGTGAAGACGCTCCCTTGTGCGTATGCGAACACGCATACGGCCATCGGAGGCTCCCAAGCAGAATCTGCTTTGATCGCTGAACACGACAGATCGCCATTGCGTTCTCCAGTGCAGACGTTGGCGACACCACTGCAGCCGTGCCTGACGGTGGACTGCAGTCAGAGGTACACATGCCAGAGGCACACGTGCGCGCAGTCCTGCATCTAGTAGGTGGTTGCGGATTGGTCGCACAGTCACCTCAGGTGCAACGGCAGCTCGGATTTGCGTCGCAGTGGATGCTCTGCTTGTCAACGCCGCTTTTCTTATGCGTCGATCGGTCCCGTTCATCAGTCCGTCTGTGACTACCGGTTCCACGTCTTCTCATGTGGGAATGTTCCTCGGACCATCTACGCCACCATCGTACCACCACCGATACTTCCCGTCCAATTCGCTCCGCAATACGACGGTACGACCACCCGGCCTCGCGGAGTCCGACTGGAAAACCTCGCTCAAAGTCTGATAACTGCTGAAATCGTACACGTCTTGCATGTCCAGGCATTGCAGCTTCTTCAGGTTCTTCGCAGGTGTCCGTACGCCGACGACTGATTATATTCACTTCGCCGTACTCCTTAAATACCACCGATGATAATTTGCATATTACGCCGTGGTGTGGCGTGAGCGCTCACCGGTTGGTCCCGAAATTAACATCACACCTACGTAAACTCGACCCCATTAACATATGTAAATTGCATGAACGTCCGCCAATTCCTTTTTGGTGTTCTTTTTTCACTTTCCGCCAGTGTATATCATCATCATCATCATTGTCAACCATTATCAATCCACTGCTGAATGAAGGTCTCCCCAAGTTTCCTCCACAACGTTCTGTCTTGTGCCAGTCGCCTCCATGTCACTCCTGCATACTTTGGAATTTCATCCACCCATCTCCCATGTGGTCTTCTTCTGGGTCTTTTCCTGTCCCTTGGAATCCAATCTAAAATTTCGACTGTCCATCGATGGTCTGTCCTTCTGGCAGTATGTCCAGCCCATTGCCATTTCAGGGATTTAACTCTGATCATGATGTCTTCCACTCTTGTCATTTTTCGGATCCACGAGTTCCTCTTCTTATCTCTCCTGGTTACACCAAGCATGCACCTCTCCATGCTGCTTTGAGTTGTCTGCAGCCTTTGTATGTCTCTTTTAGTTAAGGTCCACGTCTCTGCACCATACGTAAGCACTGGAAGGATGCATTGATCAAACACTTTTCTTTTAAGACATAATGGCATATTGCTCTTGAAAATTATGCTGTTTCTTCCAAAAGCTTCCAGGCAAGTTTTGTACGCCGATTGATTTCTTCATCAATGTGACCCTCACTTGATATCTGCTGTCCAAGATAAACGTACGTGTCTGTTATCTCCAGCTTTTTTCCATCAATCGATAAATCTTTATTTCTTGTAAAAGCATTGAACATCACTTTTGTCTTCTGAAAGTTCATTTTTAATCCCACTTCTTTACTCTTGTCAGCAAGTTCCTGGATCATACTCTGCAGCTCTGATAGGGTAGTTGCAAAAATGACTACGTCATCAGCAAAACGAAGGTGGGTTAGATAATCTCCATTAATCTTTATCCCTTTGTTTTCCCAGTTCGGTGATTGAAAGACATTTTCCAATGTGGCATTAAAGAGCTTCGGGGATAAGGTGTCACCTTGTCTCACTCCCTTTCCAATTTTTATGTGTGTTGTATTTTCAAACAGCCGAATCTTTGCACTTGCATTTTCATAGATGTTATTAATAATGTTAATGTATGCATCTTCAATACCGCAGGATTTCAGAGCCATTGCAATTGCTGATGGTTTCACCGAATCAAACGCTTTTTCATAATCGATAAAAGCCATGCACAATGGAAGTTCATATTCCCTCGCTCTTTCAATTAGTTCTCTCAGTACGTGGATATGATCTATTGTGCTGTAGCCACTCCTGAATCCAGCTTGTTCTCTCGGTTGAGCCATGTCCAGTGTTACCTTCAAGCGGTGTGAAAGAACTTTAGTGAAGATTTTATAAACCACTGATAGGAGGCTGATAGGTCTGTAGTTCCTGAGATCCTCAATGTCACCTTTTTTATGTAGCAGGATCATTGTAGCGTTGTTCCAATCCTCGGGAATCTTCCCTTCATTAAGGCATCGAGTGAAAATTTGGGCGAGTACTGTTTCGATTTCTCCACTTGCTTCTTGTATGATGTCTGCAGTAATTCCGCATCTTCTCCTGGAGCTTTTCCCCGCTTCATGGTCTTGATTGATTGCATGTGCAACTTCTGCTGGGAGGACTGGAAGAACTCTGGTACTGGTACCTTTCATGATGTCTGGAGTGCATGTATCATCCCTTTCATATAATTTGGAGTAGAAATCTTTCACTCTTGTCAAGATTTCGGCTCTATTTCTTGTTACAGAACCATCTTCTTTTTCAGAGCCATAATCTGTTTTCTTCCCTTACTGAGATGTCCCTTTGCTAAATTTAGGATTTGGTTGTTTTCAATTGCTTTCCTCACTAGTTCACAGTTGAATTTCCTAACGTCTTCAGTGATAGTTTTTCGTACTGTCTTGAATAGCTCTATATATTCCACTTTGGAAGTCACATCTTCTTTAGTTGTCCTCATCTCTCTTCTTTTTTGCATCAACATTTTAGTTTTTCCTGATAATTTGTTCACATGCAACTTGTTCTTAGACATAGCTAATTTTGTTGCTGTTTCCATAAGAGCTTTGGTTACTTTTCTGTTAACTTCAGAAATATCCACTTCTTCCGATGTTAGGCCTTCTAAAGCAGGGAATCTGTTCTTCAGTTCCAACTTGAAGGTATTATGATGTTTTTTAAGGTTGGTTATGTCAATACATTTTGTTTGTCTTATGAGCTTGCTACGTTCGAGTTTAGTGTTGAGGTGCATCTTACATCTCACCAATCTATGGTCACTACCTGTGTTGAACTTGTTTAGCACACTGCAGTCTTCTATGACGAATTTTTTGTTACACATAATAAAATCAATTTCACTTTTCATCCCATTTGGATGACTCCACGTCCATTTCCTGTGTGGCTTTTTCTTGAAAAAGGAGTTCAAGATGAAAAACCCTTCTGCCTCTGCAAACTCAACGAGAGTATTTCCACGCTGGTTTCTGTTGCCGTGACCAAATTTACCTACTGAAGTTTCATTCTGTTGCCGTTGCCCTATTTTTGCATTGAAATCTCCCATAATTATCTTTAAGTGCTGCTTACCTTTATTATTTAGATGACGAATTTCCTCATAAAATTCTTCAATTTCTTCTTCAGGATGACTTGTGGTGGGTGCATAAGTTTGAATAATCTGAGCCTTGTATCTTCTCGAGAGTTGGATAACGAGTTGTGCAGCTCTGTCAGAGGAACTTTCAACTTCTACAACTTTATCCTTCAGTTTCTTGTTTATTATAAATCCAACACCACTAGTTCTGCCAGTATGTGTCCCACGATAGTAGAAGAGAAGTCCACTTTTCAGTTCAATGAGATCTTCTCCTTTTTTCCTTACCTCACTTAGCCCGACGGTGTCCCACTTGATCCTTTGTAATTCCTCTTCCAATTCAAGAAGCCTTGAATCAGAAGATAGGGAGCGTCCATTATACGTAGCCAAGGTTAGAATCAGATGGCAGCCTAGTCCGGTCCTCCGGTGATTCTTGGCACCCTCTGCCTTCATGTCGCACTGGCCGCTGCCCTGGCCAGGTACATTCCAGCTGCCGGAGACTGAGGGCCAAGATTTAAGTTGTGGAGTCATTTTGGAGGGGTTTGGCCATAACTCACCACGCTGGCCAAGCGGGTTGGTGAGTGTGGGATAGCATTTCCTCTAATCCCGATGGTATAGTTATACCGCTATTGGCGGTCGTCAGAGCCCCTTTAGTGGGAACAGGATGCACCACGAGAAGGCGGGGTTGACATTTGTCAAGGAGAGGCTGTGATGTTACACATCCCCTGACCTTACATCCCCAGTGTATATATCTATATCTATATATATATATACAGGGTGTCCGATAATTATTGGATACATTACAAAGTTATATAAAACCAAACATTAAACAGATAGAAAGAAGCTGACTGCACTAACTTACAATGTAACTACACAAGTTAATGAGTTTCGATGTGAGACCCCTTGGTTGCTCGTAGTACGTCCAAGCAATACTCGATTTTATGTCATGTACTGTCAAGCATCTGAGGAGTTATGGAATTGATAGCAGCTGTGATACGCTTCTTCAGTTCCTGTAAATCAGTACAAGACGAGGCGTCTGATGGACACGATCTTTCACATAACCCCACACGAAATAATCCAATGGAGTTAGATCTGGACAGCGACGAGGCCACGGAATGGGACCACCACGCCCAATCCATCTGTTGAGGAAATGATCATTTAGGCACTTACGTACACACGTTGACCAATGCGGGGCGGCCTTCTTGTTGGAAAATGACGTTGTCATATCTTTTGATCTGGGGTATAGCGAAATTTTCTAGCATATCCAAGTAAATGTCACCATTTATGTTTTTTTCGCAGAAGAAGAAGAAAGGGCCAATCACTTCTCTTTTTGATAGGCCGCACCACACATTAACTTTTGGAGAATCACGTTCCAATTCCATAGCAGCATGAGGCGGTTCACTGCCCCAAATCCTACAGTTGTGACGATTCACAATACCTGATACATGAAATGTGGATTCATCACTAAACATTACAGTACTGAGAAAATTTTTGTCGTTACCCACTCGATTCAGCATATCCACAGCGAAGTCATATCGCAGAGTGTGATCATTTACATGCATCTTTTGCAGTATTTGAATTTTATAAGCAGGAAACTTTAATTTCTTGTGCAAGATATCGTGAACTGTCGATTTCGGAATGCACAGTTCTCTGCTGCTTTACGAACGGATTTCCTGGGGATTTGTCGGGAACTTTCATTAACTTGGTCAACCGTCTCACCGCTGACGCTAGGCCTACCGACTCCTCCACGATGTTCCACATTGCCGGTTTCTTTAAACTGTTTCATCCAACGCTTAATTGAATTCGTTGACGGAGGATTACAACCATACTCTAAATGGTACCGTCTTTTAACTTTAATGACAGACTTTAATTCCGCAAGCCATAACACACACATCGCCTTTTGCTGTACGGATGACATGACTACTGATTGCGCATTTCTCATACTTTCCTCATCAGACCACACCTAGCGCCATCTATCGGATTCTGTGAATAACAATTCTGCAAAACAAAAATATAGAAAATGTGTTAGTAATGCGTGACATAAAAACACAGACAGTGCTCATAGGTTTTTTTTGTACATAATTTTGTAATTTGTCCAATAATTCTCGGACACCCTGTATATATATATATATATATATATATATATATCCATCAATCTATCTTATTCATCTGTCTATCTATATCCATCTATCTATGTAATCTACATTTTTGTCTATCTAAGGTATCTGTAAATTCTATCTACCCATCTATGTATCAGTCCACCTATCTATCTACGTAACATATCTATATATTTATTCATTCATTCCCTCGCCCATCGATTTGTTTATCTATCTGTCTATCCGTCTATCCATTTATCTATCCCCAATGCATCGATTTATTTCTCTAACTAACCATTAATTCATCTATCGATCTATTGATCTATCTTTGTAAACTATCTATCTAATCTATCCATCCACCCATTAATTCATCTATTTATCGATCGATCCATCCACCCATTAATTCATCTATTTATCGATCGATCCATCCATTCATGTATACCTCCATGTTTCATTATACCATCATTCATCCATTCATGTATCTATCTTCCATACCTTCATTCATCCATTCATGAATCTATCTATCCATACCTTCATTCATTCATCCATATCTATGGATAGATAGATAGGATGGACATCCATCCTTTTATCTATCTATTCGTCTATGTATATGCCTATCTATCTATGTAACCTAGCTACCAATATATCTATTCATTCATTCATTCACTCATCCATTGATCCACCTTTCTCTATATCCATCTGTTTATTCATCAATCTTTCCATCTATCTAGCGCCCTATGTATCTACCTATTTATCTCTATATATTAGTAGATCCATCTATCTTAGTAATATATCTATCAAATATATCCATCCACCCATTCCTATCTATCTATCTATCTATCTATCTATCTATGCAATTATGCCTTTTTTTATCTGGTATATTATGTGACATTGACATTACCTTTCCCATGATGCATCTACTCCACGTACTTAAGACCAGCATGTAACCACATGGTGAAATCACATCTGATGAAGGTGTCAATGTGACACCGAAAGTGCTCATGTGTTTTTAAACTGTATATAGATTTCGTTTTTTAGCTGAATAAATATTATCGTGCAACAAGACGGATTTCTTTTAATACTACTATCTATCTATCTATCTATCTATCTATCTATCTATCTATCTATCTATCTATCTATCTATCTATCTATCTATCTATCTATCCATTCATTCACACTTCCATCCTTTCATCTATTCATCCCTCTATCTATTCATCTATCTATCTATGTAACCTATCTACTAATCTATCTATTCATTCATTCGCTCGTCCATCGATTAATCTTTCTGTTCATCCATCTGTCCATCCATTGACATATCTATCACTTTATATATCACCGTTTGTATCTATATATTTATCTCTATGCATTAATAGATCTATCTTTGTAATCTATCTATCTAATATATCCATCCAATCATTCATTCATCTATCTTTCGATCGATCCATCCATTCATCTATCTATCCATCCACTTCTCTGTCCATCGATCTATACATTCCTTCATTCATCCATCCATTTCTATGGATAGATAGGATGGATATACATCTATCTATCTATTTTTTTATTAATTCACTTATCCACCCATTATTCTATCCATCCATCCCTCTATTGATCAATCCATCCATTTATCTGTCCATCTCTGCATCTATGTGTCCATGCACCCACACATCTATCTCATTATCTTTCTACCTATTCATCCCTTCGTTTATTTATCTATCTATCTATCTATCTAATGCATCTACCTAACCTATCTATCTAATTATCCATTAATTCATCAATCCATCCATCTATTCAAGCACCCACCCATCCGTTTTTCTGTCCATCCATCCATCTGTCTGTTCATCCATCCATCTATCTGTCTGTCTGTCTATCTACCTATCTATCTATTCCTCCATCCATCTACCTATCTACCCATCCACCCATTCATCCATTCGTCTATCTATCCATCTATCTGCACATCCACAGATTCATCCACCTATCTATCTGTGCATCCCTCATTCAATTTATCTATCTCCCCATCTATCTATCTTTCCATCAATCTATCTTATCTACCTGTCTATCTACCTATCCATCTATCTATCTTTCCATCAATCTATCTTATCTACCTGTCTATCTACCTATCCACCAATCTATCTTACCTATCTATCCATCTATCTATCTATCTAATCTATCTTTCCATCTATCTAATGGTTGTATCTACCTATCTAATAAATCTACTTATCCACCAACCTATATATCTATCCATTCTCTATGTATCTACCTATTTATCTCTCTATCTATTCATCCATTCACACGTCCATCCATCCATCTATCTATATGTCTATCCATCTGTCTGTCCATCGATCTCTCTTTCTACCCCCTATGTGTCTACCTATTAAACTATTCATCCGTACATCTATCTATGCAATTTATCTACCTAATCTATCCATCCACCCATTCATCAATCTAACTATCTATCAATCCATCTATTCATTTCTGTCTATATATATATCAATCTCTCTCTCTCTATCTATCCATCAATTCATTCATTCATCCATATTTATGGTTAAATAGATAGACTGATATGCATCCATCCTTGCATCGATCGATCTATCTATCTATCTGTCCATTCACCGATCCATCAATCTATCCATCCATTAACTGAATTACCTCTTCATCCCTCCATTTATCTATCTGTCCATCCATCAGTCTATCCCTCTGTGTGTATCTATCACCTATCATTTTATCTATCCGTCCATCCATCCATTTATCTATCTATCAATCTCTCCATTCATCCACCCATCCATATTGCCATTGTGACGTATATTCTAAATTAACTTTCCTTTTTAGTTTCTTTCCCTATGTAAATCTTGAGTTTATTCTCAGTTATTCTTCACTCTTAACGTAATATCTTTCCTCTCAAACGAATACTGTTGGCAACATAATTGAGGCTGAATGAACGTGACGTATGCCTGATTTGATAAGAACGAGAGATAAAAACGACGACTAAACTGTTACTTAAGGAGCGTTGTAAAGCGAGCGTTGTAAAAGAGAGCGTTGCTTTGAGAAGTGTTGCACGTTGAGCGTTGTGTTAAGTGCTGTTAAGAGCTGTGTGGTGTGTGGAGAGTTTAATGCAATATGCTATGATATGTTACGATGTGTTGGCGACATCCTGAATAAAGCATCTTTTCCGTAAGTTTGACTTCTGTTGTTTACATGTTTCGTCTGACCGTTAAGGTTTAATTTAGGAACTATTTCATCTTATGGTTATGTTTTTGAAATAACGTAGAAGTACGAAAAGACTTCTACGTCATACCATCCATCTCGCAATCTATCCATCTGATCTATCTAATTTCTCAATCAATCCATACATCTATGTATCCATCTATCTAATCCATGTATCCATCTATCTAATCTATGTAATCCATCTTTATATCTAATGTATCTATGGATCTATATAATTATCTATCCATCCACCCATCTTCCTATCCATCCATCTACCTATCTTACCTATCTGTCTATCTATCTATGCATCCATCTTTCTATCTAATGTATCTATGGATCTATATAATTATCTATCCATCCACCCATCTACATATCCATCCATCTACCTATCTTACCTATCTGTCTATCTATCTATGCATCCATCTAATGTACAGTATCTGTGTAATCTATATTTTCATCTGTCTAATATGTCTGCCTATATCTATGTATCTGTCTAATATGTCTGCCTATATCTATGTATCTGTCTATCTATCCATCTACCTATCCATCAATTCATCCATCCATCCTACTATCTATCTATATATCTATATATCTATCTATCGGTCCATCCCTACATTTTTTAGTTATCTGTCCATCAATCCCTCTTATTTGTCTGTATGTCTGTCTATCGATCCCTCTATCTTATCTACCTATGTAATCTACATTTCTGTCTGTCTAGTGTATCTATCTGTGTATCGTTCCATCTATCTTATCTACATTTCTGTCTATCTAATGTATCTATCTAATCTGTCTACCCATCTATGTTTCAGTCTACCTCTCTATCGCTCTATCTATCTACGTAACATATCTATCTATCTATTTATTCATTGATTCACTCGTCCATCGACCCATTTATCTATCTGTCCATCCGTCTATCCATCTATCTATCCCCAATGTATCTATTTATTTCTCTAACTACCCGTTAATTCATCTATCGATCTATTGATCTATCATTGTAAACTATCTATCTAATCTATCCATCCACCCATTCATTCATCTATCTATCGACCGATCCATCCATTCATGTATTTACCTATCCATTCCTTCATTCATCCATCCATATCTACGGATAGATAGATAGGATGGACATCCATCCGTCCATCTATCTAACTGTCTATTGATCCATTCGTATATCCATCTTTTTGTCTATTCATTCACTCTTCCATCCTTCCATCTATCCATACCTCGTCTATTGATCTATCTATCTCTGTCCAATCTATCTATTCATCTATCTATCTCTGTAACCTATCTACCAATCTATCTATTTATCCTTTCATTTACTCGTCCGTCAATCCATCTATCTGTCCATCCATCTGTTCCATCTGCCTATCTATCCATCTATCTATCGCCGTATGTATCTACCTATTTATCTATTTATGCATTAATGCATCTACCTTTGTAATCTATCAATCTAATCTATCCATCCACCCATTCTTTCATCTATCTGTCGATCGATCCATCCATTCATCTATCTATCTATCCATCTCTCTGTCCATCTACCTATCCATTCCTTCATTCATCCATCCATATCTATGGATAGATAGATAGGATGGATATCTATCTTTCTATCTGTCTATCTGTCTATCTATCTATCCATCTAATCTATCTATGTAATTTATTTAATGTATCTATCTATCTGTCCATCTAATCTATATATGTAATCTATTTGATGTATCTATCTATCTATCTATTCATACATTCATTCATCCATCCATCCATCTATCTGTCCATCCATCTACCTATCTATCCATCCCCCTATTCATCCATTTGTCCATCTATCCATCTATCTGCCATCCACAGATTCATCCATCTATCTATCTCTGGTATCTATCTGTGTATCCCTCCATCTATTTTTCTATCTCACCATCTATCTATGTAATCTACCTTTCCATCTATCTGATATAGCTAATATCTACCTACCTTATGTATCTACTTATCTACTTACTTATCTATCCATCCCTATGTATCTACCTATTTATATATCTGTCTATTCATCCATTCATGCGTCTATTCATCCATTCACGCGTCCATCCATCCATCTGCCTATCTGTTTGTCCATTTATCTCTCTAACCATCCCTATGTATCTACCTATTAAACTATTCATCCATCCATACATCTATCTTTCTGTGTAGTCTGTCTATCTAATCTAACCATCCGCCCGTTCATCAATCTATCTATCTATCGATCCATCCATTCATCTATCTATATAGATAGATGAATGGATAGATAAATAGATAGATATGCGACCATCCTTCAATCGATCTATCTATCTATCCAATTATCGATCCATCCATTAATTAAATTATCTGTCTGTCCCACCATTTATCTATCTGTCCATCCTTCAATCTATCCCTCTGTGTGTATCTATCTATTCGCCCACCAATCCATTCATTCATCTATCTATCGATCTATCTATCAATCTCTCCATTCATGCATTCATCCATATTTACATCCATCTATTAATCTATCTAATCTATGTAATTTATCCATCTATCCATCCACGTATCCATCTATCTCTTCTATCTATGTAATCCATCTTTCTGTCTATCTTTCTCTCTAATGTATCTAAATATCTATCTAATTATCTATCCTCCACCCATCTACCTATCTTACCTGACTGTCTATACATCTATGCATCCATCTAACCTATCTGTGTAATCTATATTTTTATCTATCTACGGTATCTATCTAATCAGTCTGCCTATATCTCTGTATCTGTCTGTCTGCCTATCTACCCACCCATCCACCTATTTATTCATCTGCCTGTCCATCAATTCATCTATCTACCTATCTTTCTTATCTGTCTATCTATCGATTCATCTATCTAATTAATTTATGTAATCTACATTTCTGTCTATCTGATGCATCTATCTAATCTATACATATATCTATCTATCTGTTCTATCTATCGATCTATTTATCTACCTAACCTATCTATCTATCCATCCTTCCATTCATCTATCTATCTATTTATCTATCTATCTATCTATCTATCTATCTATCTATCTATCTATCTATCTATCTATCTATCTATCTATCTATCTTATCTCTCTATCCACCCATTCATCCGTCTATCTATCCATCCATTCATCCATCCGTCTATCTGTCCATCCATATATTTATGTACCTATTTATGCATCCATGTCTCAATATATCCATCTATCTATCTATCTATCTATCTATCTATCTATCTATCTATCTATCTATCTATCTATCTATCCATTCATCTATCTATCTAATCCATCTAGCAATCTACCTATCTGTCTGTCTATCTATCTAATATACTGCCTATCTAATCTATCTGGCTAATTTATCTATCTATCTATCTAATCTATCTACCTATCATCATCATCATCATCATTGTCAACCATTATCAATCCACTGCTGGACGAAGGTCTCTCCAAGTTTCCTCCACAACGGTCTGTCTTGTGCCAGTCTCCTCCATGTCACTCCCGCATACTTTCGAATTTCATCTACCCATCTTCCATGTGGTCTTCTTCTGGGTCTTTTCCTGTCCCTTGGAATCCAATCTAAAATTTCGGCTGTCCATCGATGGTCTGTTCTTCTGGCAGTATGTCCAGCCCATTGCCATTACAGAGATTTAACTCTGATCATGATGTCTTCCACTCTTGTCATTTTTCGGATTCACGAGTTCCTCTTCTTATCTCTCCTGGTTACACCAAGCATGCACCTCTCCATGCTGCTTTGAGTTGTCTGCAGCCTTTGTATGTCTCTTTTAGCTAAGGTCCACGTCTCTGCACCATACGTAAGCACTGGAAGGATGCATTGATCAAGCACTTTTCTTTTAAGACATAATGGCATATTGCTCTTGAAAATTATGCTGTTTCTTCCAAAAGCTCTCCAGGCAAGTTTTGTACGCCGATTAATTTCTTCACCAATGTGACCCTCACTTGATATCTGCTGTCCAAGATAAACGTACGTGTCTGTTATCTCCAGCTTTTCTCCATCAATCGATAAATCTTCATTTCTTGTAAAAGCATTGTACATCACTTTTGTCTTCTGAAAGTTCATTTTTAATCCCACTTCTTTACTCTTGTCAGCAAGTTCCTGGATCATACTCTGTAGCTCTGATGGGATAGCTGCAAAAGTGACTGTGTCATCAGCAAAACGAAGGTGGGTTAGATAATCTCCATTAATCTTTATCCCTTTGTTTTCCCAGTTCAGTGATTGAAAGACATTTTCCAATGTGGCATTAAAGAGCTTCGGAGATATGGTGTCACCTTGTCTCACTCCTTTTCCAATTTTTATGTGTGTTGTATTTTCAAACAGCCGAATCTTTGCACTTGCATTTTCATGGATGTTATTAATAATATTAATGTATGCATCTTCAATACCGCAGGATTTCAGAGCCATTGCAACTGCTGATGGTTTCACCAAATCAAAGGCTTTTTCATAATCGATAAAAGCCATGCACAATGGAAGTTCATATTCCCTCGCTCTTTCAATTAGTTCTCTCAGTACGTGGATATGATCTATTGTGCTGTAGCCACTCCTGAATCCAGCTTGTTCTCTCGGTTGAGCCATGTCCAGTGTCACCTTCCAGCGGTGTGAAAGAACTTTAGTGAAGATTTTATAAACCACTGATAGGAGGCTGATAGGTCTGTAGTTCCTGAGATCCTCAATGTCACCTTTTTTATGTAGCAAGATCATTGTAGCGTTATTCCAATCCTCAGGAATTTTCCCTTCATTAAGGCATCGAGTGAAAATTTGGGCGAGTACTGTTTCGATTTCTCCACTTGCTTCTTGTATGATGTCTACAGTAATTCCATCTTCTCCTGGAGCTTTTCCCCGCTTCATGTTCTTGATTGCATGTGCAACTTCTGCTGGAAGGACTGGAAGAACTCTGGTACTGGTACCTTTCATGATGTCTGGAGTACATGTATCATCCCTTTCATATAATTTGGAGTAGAAATCTTTCACTCTTGTCAAAATTTCGCCTCTATTTCTTGTTACAGAACCATCTTCTTTTCTCAGTGCCATAATCTGTTTTTTCCCCTTACTGAGATGTCCCTTTGCTATCTTTAGGCTTTGGTTGTTTTCAATTGCTTTCCTTACTAGTTCACAGTTGAATTTCCTTACGTCTTCAGTGATACTTTTTCGTACTGTCTTGCATAGCTCTATATATTCCACTTCGGAAGTCACATCTTCTTTAGTTGTCCTCATCACTCTTCTTTTTTGCATCAACATTTTGGTTTTTCCTGATAATTTGTTCACATGCAATTTGTTCTTAGACCCAGCTAATTTTGTTGCTGTTTCCATAAGAGCTTTGGTTACTTTTCTGTTAACTTCAGAAATATCCACTTCTTCCGATGTTAGGCCTTCTAAAGCAGAGAATCTGTTCCTCAGTTCCAATTTGAAGGTATTATGGTGTTTTTTAAGGTTGGTTATGTCAATACATTTTGTTTGTCTTATGAGCTTGCTACGTTCGAGTTTAGTGTTGAGGTGCATCTTACATCTCTCCAATCTATGGTCACTGCCTGTGTTGAACTTGTTTAGCACACTGCAGTCTTCTATGACAAATTTTTTGTTACACATAATAAAATCAATTTCACTTGTCGACCCATTTGGATGTCTCCACGTCCATTTCCTGTGTGGCTTTTTCTTGAAAAAGGAGTTCAAGATGAAAAACCCTTATGCCTCTGCAAACTCAACGAGAGTATTTCCACGCTGGTTTCTGTTGCCGTGACCGAATTTACCTACTGAAGTTTCATTCTGTTGCCGTTGCCCTATTTTTGCATTGAAATCTCCCATAATTATCTTCAAGTGCTGCTTACCTTTATTATTTAGATCACGAATTTCCTCATAAAATTCTTCAATTTCTTCTTCAGCATGACTTGTGGTGGGTGCATAAGTTTAAATAATCTGAGCCTGGTATCTTCTCGAGAGTTGGATAACGAGTCGTGCAGCTCTGTCAGAGGAACTTTCAACTTCTACAACTTTATCCTTCAGTTTCTTGTTTATTATAAATCCAACACCACTAGTTCTGCCAGTATCTGTCCCACGATAGTAGAAGAGATGTCCACTTTTCAGTTCAATGAGATCTTCTCCTTTTCTCCTTACCTCACTTAGCCCGACGATGTCCCACTTGATCCTTTGTAGTTCCTCTTCCAATTCAAGAAGCCTTGAATCAGAAGATAGGGAGCGTCCGTTGTACGTAGCCAAGGTCAGCATCAGATGGCAGCCTAGTCCGGTCCTCCGGGGATTCTTAGCACCCTCTGCCTTCGCACTGGCCGCTGCCTTGGCCAGGTACATTCCAGCTGCCGGAGACTGAGGGCCAAGATTTAAGTTGTGGAGTCATTTTGGAGGGGTTTGGCCATAACTCACCACGCTGGCCAAGCGGGTTGGTGAGTGTGGGATAGCATTTCCTCTAATCCTGATGGTATAGTTATACCGCTATTGGCGGTCGTCAGAGCCCCTTTAGTGGGAACAGGATGTACCACGAGAAGGCGGGGATATACTGGTCACAAAGTTGGGGATATTGCATGAAGTGAAGCCACGTAACATAAACGCCAGAGTGTGTTTACAAAAACAATTCAATGGGCAATTTCTGCTCACAACAAGTAGTACCACAATATAGACAAAAGTGTATATTCAGAGAATGTCCAAACCTCTGGATTTCAGTATCCAGTAACACTACCTATGTGTCGAAGAACGTCTTGACACCTACGAAGCATACTTGCAGTGACATTATTGATTAGTGTTTGGTGCAGTTAGTCCCATATCAGTCAACACATTACAGAGGTCTGCCAGTATACTGGGGTATGGAATGCGGTTATCTAAACGTTGCTGTATAGATTCCCAGCCGCCCCGGTGGCGCAGTGGTCTAAGCGATGGCCTCTGATCATTCGTCCGAACGGGGTCCGGGTTCAAATCCCGGTGAGGCATGGATGTTGTGTTTGTCTTACGGCACTGGCTCTCTCCCTTCCCTGGAACCAGTGACCCTAAATTAGGGACGGGCGACTGCTTATAGCCCATTGAGTTGCTCACGGTGGTCGTTAAACCTCCAATCAAAAAAAAAAAAAAATAGATTCCCAAATTTTCTTAGTAGTATTAAGGTCAGACCTGAGGTAGCTGTAAAGATTCGATCTTGTGGTTTTCCAGCCAGGGCTGGTCCAAGGGGTAGCCAGGTGGTAAATGTGTAGATTAGCGTCCTAAATTATTTTGTTGAAAAAATTTTAGTACCTGGAAAAAGTGCGATGTACAGATTTTAGTGTATGGAAATTAATGTCAAATGGTGCAAAAATTGCATATTTTAAATGTGTTTTAAAGATATATTTTTTTCGTAATATTGACCTGTGAGTCTGACGCTGTGAAGAGAAGCTGCGGTAGGCCTAATGTATTGCTCCGGCAAAGAATGTGAAGCTTTGGTCCTTCAAAAGGAAGGTTTGTTGCTGTGCCAAAATGATGGGCGGAAGAGTACAAGAGAAAGAGGGTATGTTGTTGGCAGGAGAGCAATAAGTCCACAGCATCCACCCTTTATTTTGTTGTATCCTGTATGTTGTTGGCAGGAAAAACCGGGGAAAAACACTCTTCGATTTGCAAAAGATATGTATGAGTAAGATAGAAACTGACCTGCGAACAAGCTATTAACACAGGAGAACCAAAAGTGCAGTGACGCAGCAAATCAGCTATGAATGGAAGCCATTCAAACCAGAACCGAAAGTTATAGTTCCCCAGTTTCCTGTACAACATAGAAAAGCTTGTTAGTACTTTCTATTTTGAATCAAGGAATCGTATGCGAAAGAACGAAAAATTTCTCAACATCACTTTAAAAACAATGAAAAAACATGAACGAACTATATTGTGTAGCGTATGAGTATAACACGGCTCACTCTCGTGGTAACAAAATACGCGCTTGGACTTGTAGTCGTCCCCACATGAATTAAATGTTGCAGCGAATCTTCCTTTCAATGAAGCAAAGTTTCACATCGTCGCCGTAGCGATGCGCAGAGTCACACAATATAGACGTACACGCGTACGCCATACGTGGATAGTTTGCGAATTATTAGCAAATTTTGCAGATAGTTTTTGCTTGTAGATTAAAAAAATAAAAATGTTATTACAGCAATTAAAACACTTAAGGTTTTACTAAGATTAATATATTTAATTCTATCTTAACATTGAATGTTCAACTATTTTTCACATCTTCCGATAGTTATTTTGTTTTTGCAGAAGTTTCTGGCCTCTTGATTTTATCAAGGCCTGTTCTCAATATATAGGAACTGTAACAAAAGTTTCATTTACACAGAAAGATTTTTTTTTATTTTATTGTCAGGTTGCTCTTGCAGTTGCCAGTTATTAAAATAAAATATTTTCCTTATATATTTTATAAGTGCTATTTTTGAATTAAGTTGTTAAAGATGCTATATATAATTTTTGAAGGTTCATTAACAGAACTGCTTTTCTTGATATAAAAATTAGTCTCTTGTTTTTATGAGGTTCATAGTCCAAAAATTTTTAAGTTTTGGCCTTAATTAAGGTCCATTTTACACACATTCAGTCGTAATGTCCTTTTGCCCTCTCTGGAATCTGTAATGTTCTAATAATTATTTACTGTTATATTAATTTTTCTTTAAATTATCTCGTTCCATTGTTATCGTGATTTGCGTGTTTGCAGCAAGTTTTCTGTTTCAATGGTTGTGTATGCAGTCACATTTTATTTGTATGCACCTCTGGCGATGCATTAGGCCTACCGCAGCGTCTCTTCACGGCATCACACTCACAGTTCAATATTACGATAGAAAATCTTTAAAACACATTTAAAATATGAAATTTCTGCACCATTTGCCATTAATTTCCGTACTCTAAAATCTTTACGTCACACTTTTTCTAGGTACTGACATTTTTCCGACGAAATAATTTAGGACGCTAATATACATATTTACCGGCCAGGTAGGCAGCCACCAAATGGAAGGGATGCCCATGGATTTATAAATTTTCTTACATAGAAAAATTATCCGCTAACTTTTTTTTTCTTTTATGAGCTAGTCTGTATTTGCCACAAAAATGAAAGCTGAATACTCCTTTGTTGTTTTTCTGGCACATGCAGAGTTCCTATATATATACCACCACCAACAAGAAGCATTTGCGATTCTTGTTCGGGTTTTTTTCTGAGAATTCTTCTCCGATGCTTTTACGCATTTGGGTTTTCGGGGGGGGGGGGGGGGATTTAACCTTTTATTTATTTTTTTTTTTTTTTTTTTGTTCGTTCCTGATGTTTGTTGACATTTTTATATACACTTGAGTGGCCACTTTATTATGACTACCTGACAGTTTTAAGCAAATGAGCTATGGCTGCACGCTGTTGCCGCCAGAGGGCGAGGCTAGTATAAAAAGGGAAAGCTTAGTGCTTGCGACAGTAGTAGAAGTGATTTTTGGGTGACGAGATGGGTAAAAAATGCAATTTGGCGGACTTTCAACGTGGGATGATTGTAAGAGCTCGAAGCCATGGAGCGAGTATCACTGAAACCGCCGCATTCATGAAATGTTCCAGAGCCACTGTTAAAGTGTTTAAAGACTGGACTGTCGGCCAAAAAACTGGGTCTCTACGTGCAACGTGTGGTAGTCATCGACTAGTGACTGCTCGGGCGGAACGGAGAGTGTCCAGACTGGTAATAGGCAACAGTGCAGCAATTACAGACCATCTTAATCAAGGATCCCTCAAATGATCTGTGCACGCACTGTTCGCCGTACACTGCACGGATGGGATATGGCAGAAGGAGGCCTGTTCGAACACCTTTGCTGTCTACTGTTAACAAGAGAAAATGTCTCCACTTTGCACAGGAGCATAAGGATTGCACAGTCGATAATTGGAAAAAAATTATTTGGTCCGATGAATCACGTTTTCAGTTGCACCATGCCTATGGCCGATTGAGAATTTGGCGGAAACAGCACGAAAGCATGGACCCCAAATGCATTGCTACAACCCTTCAAGCTGGTGGAGGCAACGTTATGGTTTGGGGAATGTTTTTCTGGCATGATTTGGGCCCTTTAATTCGTGTTGATCAACGTCTGACTGGCACATCATATCTAAACATCGTTGCAGACCAAGTACATCCTGTCATGTGGATGGTTTATCCCAATGGCGATGGCTACTTTCAACGAGATAATGCGTCTTGCCATAGTGCTCGTATTGTACAGGATTGGTTTCAGGAAAATGCCGGTTAGTTTGCTTAGCTGCCCCCCCCCCCACCCGCAATCTCCAGATCTCAACCCCATTGAGAATTTGTGGGATGAAGTTGAACAAGCCATCAAACAGCTGGATACACAACCCTGCAATTTCACACTCCTGGAAAGTGCTATTCATCAAGCATGGTCTTAGATTCCAGAAACCACCTATCAACATCTCGTGGAGTCCATGCCACGAAGAATCTACATCGACGCAGTGTTAAAGGCAAAAGGTGGCCCAACGAAGTACTGAGGGGGTGGTCATAATAAAGGGGCAACTCAGCTTGAGTGACAAGCCTTATTGTTATGTACATCTTGGAAATAAATCCCAAATTCCCACAGCCTAGGGTAAAGCGGAAAAAAACACTTTTTACTATGAAAACTGCAACAAAGCTCCTACAGATTGCGAACCATATATAAATCAATGGTTTTCTATCCACTCATTGATAGCGCATTGTTTGCCATTCAGGAAAGATTTACTCAGTTGCAAAAACTTTCCAATGCTTTGGGTTTCCTTTATAATTTGAAGAAATTGCCTGACAGGGGATTCTTTAAAAGAAAAGTGTATTCAGTTAGAAAAATTCCTTAAGGATGCTGACAGTGAAGAAAAAGATATCGATGGGGAGCAACTGTTTGAAGAGCTGAGGCATTTGCAAGCACTTGTGAGCAAATGCAGCTCAGCTACTACAATAAAAGCTCTAAACTTCATATTCCAGTATGATATGGTTCATTGTTATCCCAACAGTTGGATTTGCTTTCGAATATTGCAATTCCTGTCTGTAGAAAGCGGGAAAAGAAGTTTTAATAAATTAAAGCTGATAAAAACTTATTTGAGATCTACAACGATGCAGGAACAGCTATCAGCTTTATCCATCATTTCTGTTGAAAACGATATTGCACAAAAAAAAATTCTGAAGCAAAGAAGAGGTTTTTGCAAAGTAAAGCCAAACATTAAAGTTTCATGTAAATAACACAAACAACTATGTATGATTCAGTCATTTTGTGAGTAAAATTATCATTATTATATTGGACTATTTATTTGTAGCATAGCATATAATAGTGAGTTAGTGACATATCTACTGAGCATGCGAAGTTGAGATTAGAGCTATTTGCTGTGTTTGGGTCCATACTACAAAAAAAAAAAAAAATCAGGAGGGGGGGGATCAAAGGAGTCTTTCTGGCTGTCGGGGAAAAAAAACAGAAAAAGTTGAATGCCATGATGACAGCACTTTCAATAGGTTTCATCAGTGGTTTAGCTTTTTTTCTCTTCCTTTTTTTTTTTTTTTTAATTTTCATTCCAGTTAATTGTAACTGCAGCTTGTGCTCATTTTGGCTTTTCACTTTACTAGTAACTTGTTTTTCATTGTTTACTTCCCTTTTTGTTTCTTCTTGCTTGATTCTTAATATATATAAAGATAAATTAAAATTTGGGGGTATATCATAATATAGTTTTATGAGCGTAATTTAAAAAGTTTCCAGCACTAATTAGGGCAAATTTTTTAGTGTGATTTACATTAAGAAATAATAGGGCATTCAAAACAGTTGAATTATATAAAGAAATTGCATAAATGATTTTTTTTCTTTTTAAATTTTACTCAGGTTTGGTTATTCATGGCTCTAGTTAGGAATGTTAGGGATGTTATGCAAAATACAGGTGAGTGTAAATTAAGTACAACCTCCTGTAGCTTTAAAACTTGAGCTTATATCCCTCAGATCAGTATTTCCCCCCTACCAGTAGATCTCTCTGTAGAGTACAACTGGATCACCCTGTGAAAGTAAACCAACTTGGTGACTTCACCAAGTTGGTAAATATAATAGTGGAGTTAAAGGATTAAACCATGTGTGAAATTATAGAATAAATAAGCAACATTTATTAACAATTAAATAATTTATTTTAAGATCTATAGTTTTGTTGAGCCTTTAGCTCGGCTTCATCAGGACAAAAGGAGCATAAACATTCATATGTGACATCATCAGGTAGTTGATGATCATGGATTTTGGTGAATTGTCTCCATGCAATTGAAAGAAATCGAGTAGGTGTCATGTTGTTGACAAGTCATAAAGAAAAGTCATGGAAACAAATTGGTGTTTTCTACCCAAGTATATCGTGCAGTACATCTATGCGTTACAGAGGATTCCTTGCAGAAAAAGCTAGATTTTTGCCGCCGCAGTGGTCTAAGCACTGGTTTATGGCTGTTCGGTTCTTCCAAGTGGGTTGGGTTCGAATCCCAGTGAGGCATGGATGTTGTGTTTGTCTTACGGCATTGGGTCTCTTCCTTCCCTGGAACCAGTGACCCTAAATTAGTTACAGGCAACTGCTTATAGCCCATTGAGTTGCTCACCATGGTCAGTAAACAAAAAAATAAAAAAAGTTTGATTTTTTTTAAAAAGAAATTGTGGCACACACAGGATATAGATTGTCCTTTTGTTGTAGACAAAACTGTCCAGAAATTTAGGAACTTTCAAATGTTTAAATTTCAAAGTTATTTTGAAATCTATAAACAAGGAAAATTTTTATGGATCAAAAGACTACGTTGAAGACATAACTGGGGAATTTATCAGATCGCTTGTGAATGTGGACTTCCATGTATAGGACAGATCCGTAGGGCTTTTAAGTTTTCATGTGAAGGAACACATGACTTATGTATGGAACTGAAGAAGTCGTCTATAGCCCAACATTGTCATGAAAATAACCAGATTTTTTTTTTAAAATGCTACGCTTATTGATAAACCTGATTTGACTATCAAGCTTAATATATTAGAAGCTTTCCACATATAGTGCAACTGCTCATGGCTTGTCAACGACATGACATCTACTAGATTTCTTTCAAACACATGGAAACAACTTGCCAAAAGCAGTGACTGTCAGAATGCTGACGATGTCACGATGATTTGAACGTTTGCACTCCATTTGTCCTAATGAAGCCAAGCCAAATGCTCAGTGAAACTACAGTAGATTTAAAATCTTAAAATAAAATATTTAATTGTGAATAAACATTGCTTATTTAAAATATTCTATCTCTACAGCCCAAGTATATTGAAGTCATAAAATATATTTGGGAATTACTTAGAGCAAAAACGTAACGTACAAGAGCATTAACCAGAAAAGAAATCGTGTGTTTCTTTGGGGAAAAAAATAACAGTTTGCAGTGGGTGGTTTTTTTGGGGTTTTTTTTTAAGTATCCCCCCCCACACACACACACCTGTTTATTGAGGGGGGGGTAAAATCCTGCTTGATCTGCATTTCCATTCGGTAGAAATTGTGTGTGTAGCTGGCTTGCAAAACTCCTAAAGCAGCAACTGCATCAATCTGCCATACACCTGCATGTAACATGTCAACAGCCCTATTTCTGATGTCAATACTTAAACGTCGTCTGGACATCTTTTCAAGTTAATCCTACTCTGAAGGAAATGCATTCAGCAAACTTGTAGTCCAAGCAGTGAGACGACCTGTTTTCTACTTCTCGGAAGCTACTTTTATCGGAGCTTGCACACACACACACACACACACACCACATGATGTGTCATCATGATGCTAATTTATGCTGATAACCTATCTCCTGTAGTCACTAAATATGCATATCACCATGTTTCCCTTTTGAAACCATAATATCCCAAACTTTTTGTGAGTACTGTATATATATATATTCTCTTATGATTCAGAATAACATGAATTGTGTTTGAAGCCTGTGAAAATAATGAAATGAATGCATGAATTGTTCATTTGTTTCATTATAACTTTTTGTGACCACCTATGAACTGAAACAGAAAAAGAACTTGTACATTTTAGGAACTTGAAGTTAATGTTGTGTACAGAAATAGAGAGAAGAACACAGCACAATGTCAGAGTACTACAACAAATGGCATTAATGAACAACCAATAGAAGAAAATATTTTTTTCTGGTTGGCCAAACAATGCAAAGGGTTACTCTTGAAATGAGTATATATGTATGAGTAGCAACAGAATTTAACCCAAGACAGAACAAACTAGATTGGGTGGCTGTTTTCATATCTTATTTGCATACAAATTCTTGAAAAAGGTGTTTCAACATGCATAATCAATTGATTCTTACAATTATTTATATGCTACCTACTGTTTGTTACACAAATAGGACCCTCAAGCAGAAACTAAAAATTTCAATTTCTAAGCACAAGATATAAACTAGGGACATTACACTAAACAAACTTTCTCAAATACTAAGACAATTATAACCAAAAATTAAGTCTAAATTCGCAAACTAGTGAAAAAAAGGATTAATAACCAAATACACATGGGTTGAAAAAATACAAAGCAACTAACATACCAAAATAAAAGGCTCCTCTGTAAAAATACAGAAAAAATGATAAAGAAACTTAAACTGAGATATAAATACACAGATCTGCAGCAGAAACACAGATAGCCTTTAGCTACACTTAAAAGCAAAATTAAAAACAAAGCTGTGAAAGTACTACTTGATTTATCTCCCAGCATTATTTCACCTCACATTTCTAATAATCTATCAGCTAAATTTCAGATGTGTCCAAAAAACTCTTAAATGAACAACACAACTAACTCAGTTTTATGTTGCATTAACTTAGATGTTAGTGGTATTAAAATGTCTACTTTATGTTCTGTTAAATATGAGCAACTGAATTTTCAAGAAAATTGCAACAGCCACAACGAAGCCAGTGAAATGGACTTGAGTCAACACATAGTTTGTGAAGTCCTATACCTTATGAACAATAAATATACGGGGTGTCCGAGAATTATTGGACACAGTACAAAATTATGTAAAACAAAACATTAAACAGATAGAAAGAAACTGACTGTACTAACTTACAAATGTAACTACACAAGTTAATAAATTTCGATGTGAGATCCCTTGGTTGCTCGTAGTACGTCCAGGTGATACTCGATTTCATGCCATGTATTGGCAAGCATCTGAGGAGTTATGGAATTAATAGCAGCTGTGATACGCTGCTTCAGTTCCTGCAAATCAGTACAAGGCGTCTGATAGGCATGATCCTTCACATAACCCCACATGAAATAATCCAATGGAGTTAGATCTGGGGAGCGAGGAGCTACAGAATGGGACCACCACACCCAATCCATCTGTTGGGGAAATGCTCATTTAGGTACTTACGTACACACATTAACCAATGCGAAGGCATGCAGTCTTGTTGGAAAACGACGTCATATCTTTTGATCTGGGGTATAGGGAAATTTTCTAACATATCCAAGTAAATGTCACCTTTTATGGTTTTTTCACAGAAGAAAGGGCCGATCACTTCTCTTTTTTATAGGGCGCACCACACATTAACTTTTGGAGAATCACGTTCCAGTTCAATAGCAGCATGAGGCGGTTCACTGCCCCATATCCTAACAAAACATAGTTTACAAAGTGAAACAATACCTCATACATGAAATGTGGATTAATCACTAAAAATTACAGTACTCAGAAAGTTTTTATCGTTTTCCACTTGATTCAGCATATCCACAGCAAAATCGTATTGCAGAGTGTGATTATTTGCATGCATCTTTTGCACTATTTGAATTTTATAAGCATGAAACATTTCTTGTGCAAAATATCGTGAACTATCTATTTTGGAATGCACAGTTCTCTGCTTGCTTTATGAACGGATTTCCGGGGGCTTCGTCGGAAACTTTCATAGCTTGGTCAACCATCTCACCTCTGACGCTAGGCCTACCTGTTCCTCCACGATGTTCCACATTGCCAGTTTCTTTAAACTGTTTCATTCACCGCTTAGTTGAATTTGTTGACGGAGGATTACAACCATACTCTAAACGGTACCGTCTTTTAACTTTGACAGACTTTAATTCCGCAAACCATGACACACACATCGCCTTCTGCTGTATGGATGACATGACTACTGATTGCGCATTTCTCATAAATTCCTCATCAGGCCACACCTAGCGCCATCTATCGGATTCTGGGAGTAACAATTCCGCAATACAAAAATATAGGAACAGTGTTAGTAATATGTGACATAGAACAACAGACAATGCTCATAGTTTTTTTTTGTACATAATTTTGTAATGTGTTTAATAATTCTTGGACACTGTATAATGGTGAGAGATTGTGTTGCACTAGTACCTGTGATAGAAATGCTTTCTTTTTTATAACATTACTTTTCTAACAAAGTCATCCCTTATAAAGCTTCAACAAAAATAAGTGATAGTAAAATAACTATTAGGAACAAGAAAAGTTTTGTGAAGGGGCCTTCATATGATGAAAATGATTTTTTAGGTTAGCTAAGAACTTCATTTATTTACCCCCAAATTTTTGTAGACTAGGTAATAAGACTATACAACAGATTATCATGGGCATTACCGTACGTCCCTCTTACGGAGCACAAACATTGCTAAAACGGTTTTGCTACGTTATGGAAATGTCGTTTAAACGGTTTTGCTACGTTATGGAAACGTTTGTTTTCAATGTAATATGTAAAGTAAAAGATTTGAAGAGTGATTCCGTATCAACTCAACACAATTTGAAGGCATTTTTTATCTCCCCATCTCAGATTTTAATGAAATTTGGTACATAGGTGGCCTCTATATAGATTAAGAAAAATATCAAATTTCATCGTCATATGGAAAATTTTGAAAATACAGCTATATAAAATGTCCAAAAACACCCCAAAATCAGAAGACTGATATGTTTTTAAATTATGATTGCAGCTCCCCTAATTAAGATAGAGAGATGGGAAAGGTATCTTTTTGTAGTATTTTTATGCTCTTTTATTTGATGTACAACAAACACCATAGGGGTTAAGATTTAAAAAATTTAATTTTAAAATTAAAATTTTGAATTTTTCAAAATGCGACACTCCAAAAAATTTGAAATTTTTTTTAAAACAATCTATATGTTTGGTATTTGATGACGTGAGTTGTAACTTGGGATGATAATGGGTTTACTTAAAAAGCTATATTCAAATTTAGCCTAGCACAAGAGTTAATGAAAAAAACATGTAAACTGAAAATAAATTTGGGCTAAATCTCAAAAAAGTTTCATTAATAACAATAGATATAGTATTTTTGTTATTTAAAACTATTTATTTAAACAATGTTTTATTTTTAATTGATTTGTTTAAAATCTGAGACTACATGGGTTTGAAAATTTTATTAATTTCATTATTCAGAATTTGTAATAATTCACAATTCAATACAAAAAAAATAAACAGACTTTAAAAAGTAATTTCAATTACTGCTCAAGAAACACATCAAAATAATAACATATGGCATTGAATTGTTTACATTTATGCAAATTATATTCCTAATCTTAAACTTAGATCGTCACTTAAAGCAGAATCTCCTAAAATTAAAAAAAAGTTGCATCATTGTTTTGAAGTGAAATCACACTTGTAGATCCTTGATATAGTCTTTAAAAGCTTCTGTAGTTTGGTGTATTTCTGTTTCAGAGAGATTGTAGAGTCTTCCTGTCGGAGTCAAAGGATTTGTAGAGTCTTCCTGTCGGAGTCAAAGGATTTACTTTACACAAGACGTAACTTACAGGAAGCCATAATACATCTTGTGGGCTAGGGTAGGAAAATGATGTAGATGGACCAGCTGGATGTAAAAATGAGACCTTAACTTCATTCTCACTCTCTTCTTTTGGTAGAACATATGCTACCCACCAGTTTTCATAGATTATGGTTATGTAACCACTAATTTCTGTTATTTGCAGTCTGTCTTGTAATGCTGATACTTTTTCAGTAGCTGACTCGTTTGATTCTGAGAACATCTTCACTTTTATTTTTGAATTACTCAATGGGATAGGAATAAAAGCATGAAGTTTCTGGGTACCTTGTATTGTTAGACACTTGCTTAGGCAATTTTCCAAAAATTGGTCTGTTTCTATGTATTCTTCTTGACTTACATATGTAAAGTTTGCCACAAAAATGTTCTGAATTGCCCATTCGTACAACTGAAATGGTGTTTGAATTTGATTCTCGTAAGGGCGTTGTAAGCTGGCTCGGGCAGCTAACCTTTTCACCGTTCTACCAACGCCATCACATGGCCCCTTCCCGTGTGCTGTTGCTGAAAAATGCCATTCAGCATCAATATTGAAGTCATCTTGATGGAAACATAAAAGTTTGTGAAAAAATTTCGATTTTTGCACTGGGCTGCAGACCCGTCAGAGAAATAGTACATTTTTTTGACGCTGTTGTCACCAAACTTACTTTTCAAGAAGTTAATAAGGGGTTTTTTTGGAAGCAGTACAGTGTAATTGTGTTGTGCTCTAAACATTCAGAAATTACTACAAAACTTGCATGTTCAGTCTTTTCTGTTTTGTAATAGATGACAAATGGGTGGACTGTGGCTTGCCCACTGGTCCAGTGATAGCTCTGGGCTTCATCTTGAAGAAGAAAACTATAATTTTTAGCAAAATCACAAATGATGAGAAATTCTGAGTCCTTGAGGTTTTCCTTAGTACTACTATTCATAAAAGAGCTTTGCGGATTAGCAATGAAGTCATGTCTGACCAAAGCAGACAGTTTTTCGCAAAACAAATCAATAAAATTTGAAGTTGATTTTTCTAATGTCTCCAAGTTGCATCTATCAACTGTAATCCATTGGCGAAAAGTTAGTTTTTCAACCAAGTTCTCAAAACAGTGTTCCCAGAACAGGTGGGACACTTCCCCAAATGACAATCTATGGAAGCAGGGTTGCATAATACTCTTGCAAGACAATGTTTGTAGGAAGATAATTGTCCATTCGTTAGTGAACCAATTCTTGCATTTTCCATCGTCAGTTTTACATTTTGGTGTGTGGTGCAAACACGTACTGTATGACTAATTCGGTTGACATTAAATGTCTGTAAATACTGTTTCACACGTAATACAAGTTCAGCTATCGGGAGATTGCAAAAGGACATTAACGTAGTATTGGCAATTGAAGTCAAGTATAATAATAATAAGTATCTATACTTACAATATTTATAGTGGCTGTAGGTGCTTCATATGTGCGTCATCCAAGAATGTGAATTCTTTCAATTGTGAAGTTAAAATTCATGATATTGTAAAATCTGCACCAGATAAAATTAAACAAGATGAATTTTTTACAATGCAAAAAAATCCTTTAACATCGATGAAATAAGAAACTGAATAAAACCTTGTTGAATTTTTTTAAAAACGAACTACAATCCTGAAGAGGAGACAATCTTGACCGCGAAGCATCCTGATACATAATGAAAACCAAAGATGAATTATACTTTTGCCAAAACCTCAAAAATAAACAATCTTGAAAAAGAAAATACAAACGTACAAATCTCCCGAATGCGAAGCACCAAACTAGTTTCTGCTACAATTTATAGCCATCATCAGTGGTAGGTGCACGGACAATAGGATCACCGCACTCACTCGCTCAGGTATGCAGCCTAACCCCAATGTATGTTCAGCCCTGTCGTGTAGATATTTGCGCATCATGATTTAGGTTCAACTGCACATATCAATGGTGTCGCCATCTGTAGTCAAACAAAAATATACTAGTAGCTTTTACGTAGAAATATTCAACTGTATTTTTAAGTAATATTTGATGTCACATGTTTTTTTGTTAATATTTTTCCTCTTGAAATGTTTCCTCTCCTGTTCAATAAGGTACCTCCATGCAAAGTGAAGCTCCACTGGACTATTAACGTTACAGTTGTATCTTTTGGTTTTCTCAATGACTACAGCCTCGGAGGTTAGAATCTGGGCATGTGATCTATGTGATGTTAGAATTTTTGTGTTAGTCCAATCAGGAGTTACATGATTTTTGATACAATGTTGTATTAATGAAGTTTTTTCATCTTTTCTTGTCCAGTTCGTAATATGTTCATTTAATCTAGTCAAAAATCTTCTACGCGTACTTCCGATATATACTTTGTCTTTTTGGTTATCATCCGTAACTGTTGGAATGACATAAACTCCAGATTTATTTAGAATTGATCTATTATTAGTAGTAGTAAGTATGCTTCCATTGTCAATAACTGTTTCTGCGATGTTAATATTGTTGTTGTAACATTCTTTTTTTAAAATAGTACTAATAGGAGGTAAGTATGGAAATTTTCCATAATATTGCTGTATTTCTTTTTTAATGTTATTATCGAAACGATGTATATTGGCCGTAATGTTGTTATATAAAGATTTGACTAATCCTTTACTATATCCAAATTCTTCTGCAGTTTTTTCAATCCATTTCAGCTCTTTGATCTCCAATTCTTTATTGGATGAGTGTGTCATTGCTCTTTTAATATAAAAGCGGAATGCTGCAGTCTTATATTTCCAAGGGTGTGTAGAATCTCTTGGGATAATTGCCTGTACATATGATGGCTTCCGGTATACAGAATATTCTATAATTCCGTTATCCTTTTGTATAGATATATCCAAGAAGTTTAGCTGGCCATTAACCTCAATTTCTTTACTAACCTGTATAGATTGATAACAATTGTTAAATTTAGCAATGAAATTATCCATTTCAAGATTGGAGTGCTGCCAAAACAGTAAAATATCATCTACATATCGGAGATATACATATGGTAAGTATATATTAGAATGATCTAATATACAGTTTTCAATATCTTGCAGAATTCATTGCTAAATTTAACAATTGTTATCAATCTATACAGGTTAGTAAAGAAATTGAGGTTAATGGCCAGCTAAACTTCTTGGATATATCTATACAAAAGGATAACGGAATTATAGAATATTCTGTATACCGGAAGCCATCATATGTACAGGCAATTATCCCAAGAGATTCTACACACCCTTGGAAATATAAGACTGCAGCATTCCGCTTTTATATTAAAAGAGCAATGACACACTCATCCAATAAAGAATTGGAGATCAAAGAGCTGAAATGGATTGAAAAAACTGCAGAAGAATTTGGATATAGTAAAGGATTAGTCAAATCTTTATATAACAACATTACGGCCAATATACATCGTTTCGATAATAACATTAAAAAAGAAATACAGCAATATTATGGAAAATTTCCATACTTACCTCCTATTAGTACTATTTTAAAAAAGAATGTTACAACAACAATATTAACATCGCAGAAACAGTTATTGACAATGGAAGCATACTTACTTCTACTAATAATAGATCAATTCTAAATAAATCTGGAGTTTATGTCATTCCAACAGTTACGGATGATAACCAAAAAGACAAAGTATATATCGGAAGTACGCGTAGAAGATTTTTGACTAGACTAAATGAACATATTACGAACTGGACAAGAAAAGATGAAAAAACTTCATTAATACAACATTGTATCAAAAATCATGTAACTCCTGATTGGACTAACACAAAAATTCTAACATCACATAGATCACATGCCCAGATTCTAACCTCCGAGGCTGTAGTCATTGAGAAAACCAAAAGATACAACTGTAACGTTAATAGTCCAGTGGAGCTTCACTTTGCATGGAGGTACCTTATTGAACAGGAGAGGAAACATTTCAAGAGGAAAAATATTAACAAAAAACATGTGACATCAAATATTACTTAAAAATACAGTTGAATATTTCTACGTAAAAGCTACTAGTATATTTTTGTTTGACTACAGATGGCGACACCATTGATATGTGCAGTTGAACCTAAATCATGATGCGCAAATATCTACACGACAGGGCTGAACATACATTGGGGTTAGACTGCATACCTGAGCGAGTGAGTGCGGTGATCCTATTGTCCGTGCACCTACCACTGATGATGGCTATAAATTGTAGCAGAAACTAGTTTGGTGCTTCGCATTCGGGAGATTTGTACGTTTGTATTTTCTTTTTCAAGATTGTTTATTTTTGAGGTTTTGGCAAAAGTATAATTCATCTTTGGTTTTCATTATGTATCAGGATGCTTCGCGGTCAAGATTGTCTCCTCTTCAGGATTGTAGTTCGTTTTTAAAAAATTCAACAAGGTTTTATTCAGTTTCTTATTTCATCGATGTTAAAGGATTTTTTTGCATTGTAAAAAATTCATCTTGTTTAATTTTATCTGGTGCAGATTTTACAATATCATGAATTTTAACTTCACAATTGAAAGAATTCACATTCTTGGATGACGCACATATGAAGCACCTACAGCCACTATAAATATTGTAAGTATAGATACTTATTATTATTATTATACTTGACTTCAATTGCCAATACTACGTTAATGTCCTTTTGCAATCTCCCGATAGCTGAACTTGTATAACGTGTGAAACAGTATTTACAGACATTTAATGTCAACCGAATTAGTCATACAGTATGTGTTTGCACCACACACCAAAATGTAAAACTGACGATGGAAAATGCAAGAATTGGTTCACTAACGAATGGACAATTATCTTCCTACAAACATTGTCTTGCAAGAGTATTATGCAACCCTGCTTCCATAGATTGTCATTTGGGGAAGTGTCCCACCTGTTCTGGGAACACTGTTTCGAGAACTTGGTTGAAAAACTAACTTTTCGCCAATGGATTACAGTTGATAGATGCAACTTGGAGACATTAGAAAAATCAACTTCAAATTTTATTGATTTGTTTTGCGAAAAACTGTCTGCTTTGGTCAGACATGACTTCATTGCTAATCCGCAAAGCTCTTTTATGAATAGTAGTACTAAGGAAAACCTCAAGGACTCAGAATTTCTCATCATTTGTGATTTTGCTAAAAATTATAGTTTTCTTCTTCAAGATTTACAGACATTTAATGTCAACCGAATTAGAATATCGTAGCCACGTAAAAAGTATGTTCATCGCAACTTAGCGAAAATTGAACAACGATATATGACATACTGTATGAGTACCACTAGACCCTACCAGGACACGGTTTTTTGGTCTGAGCTCTGCGAATTTGGAAAAACTTACTTTTGTGCTTGCAAATTTATCTTTGAATGACATAAGCTTCTGTCAAATTACATAAAATCAGCCTGTTTGACAATTTAACTTTATCTCCGTTTTCAGTCCTAACAGAAACACAATCTTTTCATTCCAGGTAAAACCCGACTAATTTCATCACTTTGGTAAAACGATCGTACCTCAACTACTTCAGAAGAGAGAGACTTACCTGGTTTTCTATTAAGGCTTTCAAAATTCCTTTCTCCTTCAGAATTTTTTTATTGTCTTACCATATAATTAGGAGCATTGAATTCTTGCATGATTTTCCTAACACTCCAGGACTCTGGTAAGCAAGTCAAAATCATCAACTGTTTATCTCTAGTGCAGTTAGAAAAATTACTTTTAAGATTGTCCATAAGAGAGTCGTGAAGTATTTAATCCTCGTCATCAGATGATTCTTGAATATTTGTAAAAAGCTTCCGTTTCATAGCAGAACTGATTTTTTTAATTTTGGTTGAAGCATAACATTTAGATTTTAGCTTTTTTTATTGACAGCTGATTCACCCAATTCATGGAGCGAAGTATTCAGTGTTTCAATTACTTCTGACGTAGATGCAAAATTTTCTTCCATTTTCTCATCAGCACAGGTTTCATTTGCTTCTTGACTAATTATTAAAGTTTTCAGCTGCTTTCTGCAAGAATCACAAATTTTAGTCTCCTTTGATAAGTCATCAAAATTTTCCAACATCCAGTCTGTCACATTTCTATATGGATTGAAACATTGTATTAATGCATATCTTGTACTTTCCATTGTTGATTATTTGTGCATAAAATGTAAAATTCAAATAGTAAAATAATTGCCTACCTGTTCTTTTTATTTTTCCTAAAAAAATCCTGCACAGCTTCAATTTATAAAAGTCTAGTTTCAAAACTGAAAAGGATTTACTTTATTCAATTTAAAGTTTTCAACCACAAAAGTTTTCAAACACATATTACTTTCACTGCAAGAAACACATCTGATCACCATCAAAACCTAAAGCAGACTGAGGTCTGCAAGGTAGGAATGCAAGTTGCTGCTTGTTGGGTCTTGTTACCGATGATTTAAACAACAGAATCAGTTTTTTAAGTCGGAACATGCAGAGTTTTGTCCAAAACAAAATGTAGCCTACAGTATAACTGCAGTCTTTATTTTTTTATATTGTATTGTGAATTATTACAAATTCTGAATAATGAAATTAATAAAACTTTTAAACCCATGTAGTCTCAGATTTTAAACAAATTAATTAAAAATAAAACATTGTTTAAATAAATGGTTTTAAATAACAAAAATACTATATCTATTGTTATTAATGAAACTTTTTAAAGATTTAGCCCAAATTTATTTTCAGTTTACATGTTTTTTTATTTATTTATTTTTTCATTAAACTCTTGTGTTAGGCTAAATTTGAATATAGCTTTTTAAGTAAACCCATTTTCATCCCAAGTTACAACTCATGTAATCAAATGCCAAACATATAAAGATTGTTTTAAAAAAAATTCGAATTTTTTGGAGCGTCACATTTTGAAAAATTCAAAATTTTAATTTTTTTTAATATTAACCCCTATGGTGGTGTACATCAAATAAAATAGCATAAACAATACTACAAAAAGATACCTTTCCCATCTCTATCTTAATTAGGGGAGCTACAATCACAATTTAAAAACCCATCAATCTTCCGATTTTGGGGTGTTTTTAATACTTTTTATAGCTGTATTTTCAAAACCGGTGGATATATGACAATGAAATTTGGTATTTTTCTTAATCTATATAGAGGCCACCTATGTACCAAATTTCATTAAAATCTGAGATGGTCAAGTCAAGTCGTTGTGTTGGTCGATACAGAATGACCCAAGAACGAAATAGAAACGTTCTAACGTTCTGCAACGGCACACGTAAAGCCAAAAAAAAAAAAAAGTCTTGAAACTGGAATATATCCTTCGATAAAACGTTGTGGTAACGTTTTTTGCGACGTTTGACATAATACACAAAGGACAGCAACGTTTAATAGAGGAAATTTAGACGTTGATTAACAGTTGCTGTTACATTTACTAAACGTAATACAGAAAGGAAAAATACGTTGTAAAATCGAAAATAAAACGTCGCTAAACTGTTGTTAAAACCGTTTCTCAACGTAATAAAGAGGTAATATGACGTTAAATAACGTCATTTAAACGTTTCTCAACGTCATAATGGAAGGAATATGACGTTTAAATAACGTCATGTAAACGTCTTAACAATGGTTGAAAAACCATTGAATCAACGAGACGTATTAGCGTTTTATAAACGTAATATTGTGACGTTTTTTCAACGTCTCGCCGAACTGGTTTTAAAACGTTTTTGTGCTACTTGGGATGCAAATCATGTGTGTCCGGCACGCCACCGAGAAGCACTATAAGAAGGGTGCACAGAAGGCGGAGTGTAAGTAGTGGAAGTGTGTTGTGCTGTCGGACCTGTGCGTGGGAAGCTTCCTGATGCCTCGTCGCAGAATACGGCAGTCATTCCAGCACGTTTCGGAGTTCGACAGGATGAATAGTGGCTTATCGCGACAGCGGTTTATCGTACCGAGACATCGGCGCCCGTGTGGGACGACTTCCAGCCACAGTAAGGCGAGTATGGATTCGGTGGATGCAGGAGGGGCGGACGGACCGACGTGAGCGATTGCCGCAGCCGCAGCACACCACCGAACGAGAGGACCGGCATGTTGTGCGGCGGGCATTGACGGCTCGCACCGTCACATCACGAACGTTAGCGCAGGAATTAAGGTGTGTTGCGCAACAACCTGTGTCAGCACGTACCGTTCGACGTCGTGTGCAGGAGCGAGGACTTGTCGCACGGCGCCCATTGCTCCGATTACCATTGACGTTACACCACCTGCGAGTGCGGCGGCAGTGGGCCGTTGGACGCTGCGCCTGGATGATGGAATGGCAGGACATTGTCTTCTCCGACGAATCCCGCTTTTGCCTGCAACACCACGATGGTCGAATCCGCGTGTGGCGGCACCGCGGCGAGAGACTGTATGGCGCCTGCATTATGCATCACCATACCTGTCCGTCGCCTGGCGTTATGGTTTGGGGCGCAATTAAATATGACACCCGCACCTCTCTGGTACGAATCGCCGGGACACTCAACAGTTACCGCTACATCTCTGACGTTTAGGAGCCTGTAGTCCTCCCTTACCTTCTGGACCTGCCAGTGGCCACGTTTCAATAGGACAATGTGCACCCGCACGTGGCACACATCGTGCAACAATTCTTCACGGCCCACCAGGTGTCACTGTTGCAGTGGCCCGCCTGTTCTCCCGATATGTCGCCCATCAAACACGTTTGGTCGCTGATCGGCAACCGAGTGGCCCGGCAAGCACCCCTCGCGGCTACGCCTGGTGAACTGTGGCAACGTGTGGAAGCAGCCTGGGCTGACATACCCCAAGCCCACATCCAAAGCCTCTCTCGTTCGATGCCGCGGCGTGTAGTGGCCGTTATTGCCAGCCATGGGGGCGTGTTCCGCAAGTCGCATGGGCCTCTAAGCTCATTCGTTTCATCTTTGTATCTGTTGTTATGTGTCCAGTAAATCTGGCTTTGCTATCTCGTGTCCTTCTTGGTGTTGCATTTTGGGTGGCCAGCAGTGTATATATATATACTAAAGAGCAAAGCCGAAAACATAAGAAAAACTTTAAAATTTAAAACGATCTATCTATACACCCACCCATTCATTCATCTATCTATCCATCCATTCATCTGTCCATCTATCTCTACATCCTTCTATTCATTCGTGCATCTATCCATGCATTCATACATATATCTATCTATCTATGTGTCCACCTGTGCATTCAACCATCTATCTATCGGTCTAATCTATCTATCTAGGTATCCATCTGTCCATCTACCTATCTGTCCATCTACCTATCTGTCCATCCATCCTTTTATCTATCTATCTATCTATCTAACCCTCTGTTTATCTATTTATACATGCATTTATGTATCTGCCCATCCATCTATCTATCTTACCCTCGGTTTATCTATCCATTTATCTACTTATAGATGGATCTAAGTATCTGTCCATCCATACAGATATCTATCGATCTATCTATCTATCCATCCATTTATCTATCCACACGTCAAGTGAAGTCATGTAGCCTACTTGCGCTGCTTCACGCTGTCAAATTTTCCTTGATAATTTAATATTGAATTGTGATATGAAACTTCGGAGATGGATTTATTGAGCCTGTAGCATCTAGCGTACTAGAGGCTCAATGAACATTGGTCAATGGTAAAAAAATGTTCTTTATATTCGCCTTAGCTGGATTGTAGGGAATCGAACTTTTAGTGAACATTTCGCCAGCTTTGATGTTCGTGTGTGGAACTACTACAGTATATACTTGTATGTGTAATGTGTAGTTCTACACTTGTGCTAATCATATCACTTTTATGCTGAATATTCTATTGTTATGGACCTGCAGAGTCCTTTTGTTGACTATTTCCCAGCTTACTCTTTTTAAAATACATGGTAATTGAACTGGGATGCACTTCGGTTTGCGGCCCCCGTCGTATGCTAGAGGGAAGTAACGTGGAATCACGGGAAATCAGACGTTTCCCGATAGGTGGCGCTTCCGCTTCTTCCTCCCATCGCTGCTGCCTCCATTACGTCATGGTTTTTCGTTCCGTACGTTTGACTAGGTTCGCCATGTTTGTTTTATTAGAAGCGTTTTTTCGAGGAAGTTGCGAATGATGAGGGCACAAAAACCAGTCCCTCAATTTCGTGGATCCTTGTACTGGTGGTCATACTCAAGGTGTGCTCCTGAAACGCTGACTTTCAGATGGGTCGTACAAAAAATCATTTGGCAGACCACATTCTGGAATATTAATTCCGACGTAATTGTCGTCTGAATTAATAATCCAGAATGTGGTCTGCCAAATGATTTGAGGTGATGATTCACATCATGAAACAGTCCTTTCCTGGTACGTAATAAATCTGATTTAAATATTGTACCAGAAAGACAGGTTTTCATTCTGGTGGAAACATATATTTTACGTTCCAGTAAATGTTTTAGAATAAGTACACAATTACGATTCAATAAGTACCCTTTTAAGGGCCAGCCACAATTCTGCCGAAACACATTGTGGAATATTGATTCCAACGAAACTGTCGTCTTTCCTCAGAACACTGCTTTGAGGTTATGATTCGCATCATCAAACAGTTCTTTCCTGGTACGTAATAAATCTAATTAAATTATTGTACCAGAAAGACAGGTTTTCATTCTGGTGGAAACACAACTTTTCCACCCCAGAAATGTTTTAGAGTAGGTACCCAATGAAAATTCAATAAAGGCCCTTTTAAGTGCCAGCCAAAACACTGCAGAAACCCATTCATTTCAGAATAACCCACGCCTCGTATTTCATATCGCCCGATAGATGGCAGCACGTTACTAGCACCACATCTCTCGTAGCAGACGAAGGGGGCATCAAACCGAAGTATAGCCATAGAACTGAACTACAACCTCGGCGGTAATTTACTAGGTTTTTTAACGGGCTTTGTGCTGTCATCTATTGACCATTCTACTAATGATTAACTTAAAGCGTTTTGCTTGCTCAGTGAGTGTGGTCTAAAATAAGATTAAGATATTTTGTGATTTATCTTACATGGCTAACAGAAAAGGAAACGCAGGCTCCAATAAATCAGTGGTAGCGACGCGATCTTCCAGTGTACCGTCTAATTCAAATATGGTCCTTGTTATGCAATCACTGAAGAAATAAACTTGAAGATTCAGCATTCTCATTCTGAAATAGTGATTTATCTTACATGGCTAACAGAAAAGGAAACACAGGCTCCAGTAAATCAGTGGTAGCGACGCGACCTTCCAGTGTAACGTCTAATTCAAATACGGTCCTTGTTATGCAATCACTGAAGAAATAAACTTGAAGATTCAGCATTCTCATTCTGAAATACAGTCGGAGCTAAAGCAATCTGTAGGTGAAATTATTGCCAAACTTCACTCTATTCCTGCTTTAAAAAAAAACTTTTTGACTATAAGCAAACAGTTGATTTTGTTGCTGGCAATTATGATGAGGTTTTGAAAAGTTGTATAAAGCTTGAACTTGATAATTCTGCATTGAAAAAAAACACTTGACAATTTTATTAGGCAAGAGGATGTTAAGCAACAAAAAATTTTGATCTTAAACTGTGAAATTAATGAACTTAATCAGTACTATTGAAATAAAAATTTAGAGATTCATGGCATGGACTTAACATCAGTGAGCAATGCTATTGGACTGAGAAATCGAATAAAGAGGCTTGGAACTAAGTTCCGAATCTCCAACTTCCAGCCCTCGGATATAGATGTTGTTCATCCACTAAAACCTGACCGTACAATGCTCAGAATTCCACTGTGCTTGTCCAGTTTAAATCCACATCCACAAGAGATAATTAGTTGGCAAGGAAAAAATCTCCAGTGATCAACTCAGATCTTGATTCTAATTAATCTACCTGGTACTAACATATACCTGAATCAAAACCTCATTCCTTTCCATAAGCAGTTATTTTGGCAAGCAAGGAAGCTTCTTTAGCAGAGGAAAATTCAATTTGCCTGGGTGAGAAATGGTAATGTGTTTATCAGGCGGAATGAACATGAAGCTAAAAAAAAAATTATTATGTTAGAGGACTTAATAGAACATGGCTTTGAGGTTCAACATGCTGTTTGATTTAACATAACTGCGTAACATAAGTTACAAAATTATGTTAAATCGACGATATAAGTTACCTGATTTGTACAACTAATGAAACAACAATGTGGGAAAGCAAACAAAAAAAACTATGCTTACTAAATGAAAAAAATAGACAATGGGGGTAGCGTGTGACCTAATACCTTAGAGGGGTAACAACGGAGAGAGGGGGAAGAGAATTAAAACAGGATATATATATATATATAATTTATCTTCTTATTCAACAAAATGCATCAAAATTCTTATTGACTTCAACAAATTAACCACATCTTATCAACTAACCCAGGTAATTCCTCAAAAATCGTACATATCAATTCTAGGTCACTTTACAATAAAATAACTTAGTGGACTCATTAATTCAATCAATTAACTCAAAAATCGGTAATATATATGTAACTGAAACTTGGTTCCCTACGCCTGTTACCATATGCTTCTAAACTATTACAATACATTTTTCTTATTAGATCGTATAGACGGGGTGGCATTGCTGTTTATGTACACGAACAATGTCATGATTTTCCGAAAAACAATAACCTCACTTACTTAACCACAGTATAGAAATTTTAACGATTGAAAATCAATTTTGTATTATTATCATCTGTTATCGTCCACCTAAATGTAATACCAAAGCATTTTTCTCCATCTTAAATGAAGTTTTCAATTATGCAAACTTAACTAATAAGAAAATATTTTTACTTGGAGATTTAAATATTGATTTTTCTCAATATAATCCATTAACTAAACAATTAACTCAAACCTTAAATATTTCTGGATTTACCAACACTATTCTAACCCCAACTAGGAACACTATACAGTCGAAAACTACCTTCGATCTATCACTTACTAATGCATCTCTTGAAATGATAACTTCGGGTGCTATACAATAAAACATCAGCGACCACCTACCTATTTTTACATTCTATTACCATAATTTTCTATCAAGAAGAAGTACTGTATACTACAGAACAAGCAATCCAGAAAGATTTATATTGTATACCATTAACTGGAACGAAATACTCTCACTCGATAACCCAAATACAGTATACAATGCATTTTTCAACTTATTAAAGGAACTATATGATCAAACTTTCTTAATTTCCTGAAAGAGTAATAGAGTGAAAAAGAGATGTCATAAGCCCTGGATAACGAATCAGCTTTGAAATCGTTTAAATAAAAAATAAGCTGTATATCAAATTTCTGAAAAGTAAACTAGTAACAGATTTTAATAATTTCATAAATTATATAAATAAATAAAATTCAGATATACGAATACTTAAACGCAATTACTATCCATACATTTTCTCTTTCAATGCACCAAAATTAGTGTGGAAACACTTAAAATTCTTACTCGGGAAAAATAATACTCCAACAACGCATGAATGTTTAACAAACTCAGACGATCAAAAAATTACTTATAAACATGAAATGGTTACGATTTTAAATGATTACTTTTTGTCTATCCCACGAGTTATTTAGCAAAAACTGAACACATCCAATACTCATTATACTCAATATTTATCTGGTACATACAGATTTAATACGTTTCATATACAGAAAATTACAAGAACTGGACTTTTACATATACTTAAACAAATTAACACCAACTCAGGGCCAGGTTATGATGATTTTCGCCCTAGAGTTATTAAGTATGTTCAATATGTCATTGTTGAACAGTTACTAACAATTTACAACTGTGTACTTCAATCAAAAAATTTTCCAGGTGCCTTAAAAGTAACCAAAATCACTCCTAAATTCAAAAATAGTTCAAAAAATGAAGCAAATAATTATCACCCTATAGCAAATATTTCAATTTTTGCCAAGATCCTTGAAAAATTAATTTATACTCGGATGATTTCCTACATACGAAAATATAAGATACTTAATCAGTTTCTATTGGATTTTTACCAAATAAATCTACAGAAAACAGTATTGCTATACCTACAAAATGCTACACAAAATAATTTTACTCAAAAATATAGAACAATGGCTTTATTTCTGGATTTATCAAAGGTATTTGATACTTTAAATCATGATATTCTTCTTTCTAAATTACAAAATATCGGAATCAGGGATAACTCTCATACACTTTTTAAAAATTACTTGACTAACAGGCAACAATATACACAAATGGAGCAATATCAATCTTAAATTTCAAATTAAGAAATCAGGAGTACGTTAAGGTTCTGTCTTCGGCTCTTTATTGTTTAATATATATATTAATGATTTGTTTTCACTGTCAACTCATATGGATCATTTTCTGCATGCGGAGGATTTGTATCATCCGCCTGCAGAAAATTATCCATTCTGTTCGTTTAAAAGAAAAAAATTAGATGAAATTTAAACACAAAATAATAATCAGGTGCAAATTATTTCCGACTTGTTAAATCCAAATGAATTAATAACCAATGTTAATAAAACTAAAGCACTTATTTTCTCTAATTTGTTCTCTCCTTTAACATCAAATGTACAAATATCACTTAATAATAAGAGAATCAATATAGTACATTCATTTAATTATCTGGGAACTATAATAAATTTTGACCTCAAATGGAATAATCATATTGATTTTCTTTTAATTAAATTGTCCAGAAACATTGGCATAGTAAGTAACATTCTGACTGATCTTGCAACTGAAACATTGATCTCATTGTATTACACATTATTTCAAACTCATGTTAATTACTGCATACTATCTTGGGAACAAACGACACAATACGATATTAATAAATTACAAATTTTACAAAATAAATATATTAGACTAATTGATCTCAAATCACAGCCTAATATTCGACCTTCAATAAATTTTAGAACAAAAGTATATCCTAATAAATATTATATACTAACTATTAATCAGCTGTATTATTTTAATCTTGGTAAAATTATGTTCAAACGAATTAAATATAACATATTCAGATTTTATATTACTTAATACACATGAACATTCTTATGAAACAAGAAATAAATTACAATTAAAACCTATTTTTCTAAAAAGGAAATCAATGAAACTTACCTTAAATTACAGAGGTCTTCAATACTGGAATGTTTTACCCAGTGGCTTGCCTAGTTTGAATAATTTTATTTTATTTAAAAAAAATCCAATTTAATTCTTCTACATTAAAGCAAAAAAAAAAAAAATTAGGTAAAACTCATTCTAATTGTCTGACTTAATGTGTCTATGTGTTATTTCATTTGTTTTTCTTTTTCAAGGAGTAGAGGGTTATGTTAGGCCATTTTTAGCCTCTTCCTCTATCTTCTCTGTTGATTCTGTACATAATCGACATTTATGAATTGTCAATTTTTTTTTCGATTTTATTCATTATTTTTTTCTTAGAATCATGTAACAAGAAATATAAAGAAATGAAATGAAATACCTATCTTTCTATCCATCCATCCATTTATCTATCTATCAATCTATCATTAGTACGCCCATCCACCTAGCTATCTATCTAAATATCTATTTAACTGTCTTTCTAATCTATCAATCTACCTACCTCTCAGGAAAATTTTCAACGTTCAACCTGCAAATTTTTCAGGTAAGAAGTTTTCTTGCAAAATGTTGCAATTGCTGTTTTAATAATTAGATCACCTGTAGGTTTTCTTTTGTCGTGAGCTTTATGTGAATTATGTGCTTAAAACAGCATCAACTGGAGTTATGTTCTGAATATGAGAGATTTTTATTCCTATCTTGAGTGCTGAATAAGTTCATCCAGACTCTGTTGGACGAACTTATGCAGTACTCATTTATTCATATTAAGACAGTGTAGAAAATGGAGAATAGACATTGAGCCATTAAATGGTTTGATTATTTGTTAAATCACTGAAAATTTGAGGTTAAATATATCTGCGCTCTGAATTCCACAATATTAATCTCTGTTACTTAGTAATTATGTTTCTGAATGTGATGTTTAGTTAGTGGAATTTATCAGACTCCTGTTGTGGAAGAAACAAACAATAAAATATGTTTCGATTTTCAATTCAATCTAAATTTCAGAGGAATAAAATGGTGCTACGAATAGAAATATTAAAAAACACAACTTACAGTTACAATAACGTGTACTTCTTTCGGTCCAGAGAAATGCCTACGCATCGAACAATTTCGTTACGAAGATGTCAAATAACTAATTGTTTCGGCCAAAGGTGGCCAACTGACAGAATGGCCACACCTAAATAACCAGCTGAAAACGAATAAAAAATAAAAAATAATCGTATGAGATGGTTCTACACACATGAACAATCAGACAGGTAACATATTGACAACATTATTGAACATGGATCACGTTTCCTAAAAATAGATGTAAGGTTTGTATACAATAATTAAAAGTTGCTGTTTTCTAAAACCATACACTGTTTTGTCTTGTTTTGTATTTTTTTATGGTTTAACACCTCAAGGGTATAATGCCTCCAAACACAGGGCAAGTAAGCAAAACCGGAACCATTCTTTTTACAGTCTAAGGAAACTCACTTCTACTCATTAAGAGTTACGAAGTCTCCCATCTCTGATTTAAAGTTTCAGGCTTCAGACAGCATAAATAGGAAAAGAACCGGAACGGAAGAGCAAACAAGACAACCATTTTTAACTCTAAAACCTTCGTCCTTTTCACCAGCTGTTGACATTGCAATTACCCCATTGCTGAGTGAAGGGCATATAAACTAATATAGCCTAAAGCATGCATAAAATGTAGTTCATAAAATTTATTTTTTTCATTATCGTCTTGTTATTCGGTATTTATTTATTTGGCTTCAGGTAAAAAAAAAGTAACTTAAGTTGTAAAATGGGCACATGAACTCCCATTCCTACCTATGCCTAAAGCGCAACACTACTGAAGTTTGCTTCCGAATGCAATCACCACCAAATTTTATCGGAAGTTAAAATGATTTTCTTTTAGTGTGGGCAAACATTTGAAATTCATCACGTGTTTGTTAGGATAAACACTTTTATCTCAACTCGAGAACACACATAGTCAGTGCAACATTTTAAATGACAGTTTTACATGCACTCAAAATATGTTGAACTGTAAGCTGTCTCACCACTGATTTAGAATCTTTAAGTTCTCATGTTCTTAAAGTGTGGAAAATAAGTGGCAAGCAACTTAAATGTTTTATGTAGTTTTTATCGTTCAACACATCCCTTGAGCACAGTTTTGCATGCAAAAATTATTTTTCATATCAGCACACTGAGTGCTCATAGACACCCTATCAACACGCACCTAATAAAGTGGCAACTCTGTATATGGCGTTAATTTTTCAGGATGCAAGATTTTCCCTCACATTTCGAGCACTCGATGAATTAATTAAATTTTAACCAAAAGAATTTTAACTAAATGTGTGAGTCGTGTGTTGATCAGCTCTGTTAAGAAAACAGAACAAAAAATGGTATTGGTATTGCGGCGGGTTATGGAGTACCTAATCCTGTGTGGATAGTTTTAGGGGTAACGTTTAATAACACGGATGTGATACTCATATGTAGTGCCTACTGGATTATTTACAACTGGTATTTCTTAATGTGTGTTTTTGCTTGGAATGTTAGTGCCTTGCAGCTAAAATATAATGACTAAGAAGTTGAATGACAGCCAAAAAGTATTCCTGTATTCCACGGCGGCGGCTGAAAAATTTTTTTCGGTTGCTATGTGTTTCTGGAAAGTGGAAAGAGCGATGTATTTATTTATTTATTTATTTATTCCTGCTATTAATAATATTATACTCTAGATTTACTTTAACCTTCAGAATCATTGTTCACTTCGTACACATATTTTTCATCTTATTAGAACTTATGTAGAATTAACTTTTGCTCAGAAATGCTGACATCTACTGAGGGGTTTACAAGTTTGATGAAAATTGATTGTATTTCACTCAGAACTATTGAATATTACAGTTTGATTTCTGCTATCATTTGTGTTGAATTATTTGAGAGGTCTTAGGTTAACTAAATTAATATATTAGCATATAATACCTTTATTGGTTATTTCACAGAGTCCTTAAAGAATTTTGTGCTGTGATATTACATTATGCTACAGGACACCTTGTGACAGTTTAACAATACATTAAACACTCTTGCTTAATATGCTTTCACAGAAGATAATTTCCAAGATACCACTTCCTGTATGCTTAGAACTGCCCTAAAAAATAGATGTTTGATCTTGCATTGGATGGATGTATATTAATCTGCATATTTAATATTTTATTTACCTGAGCTGTGGGCTACATAACAAATATATTTGTTATCAGGTGACTAATTGACCATGGCTGGCAAAATATCATCAACTGCAGCACTTATGCATAAGTCAAAAACTGTTACATCGTCTCCGCTGGACTCCATACATGTCGATATGGATACAATCATGTCCACTTTGGCACAAATGAATAATAAATTAAATATTATTCCAACTCAAGTTAAAGATGAACTAGGACTTATCAAACAAAAAATTAGTAATGAACTTAAAGAAATAAAACTTTCTATAAAACATCTTAGTACAAGTTATGAAAATATTTTTCAGAAATGTAATCAGCTACATGACACTAATATAATTCTGCAAACTAAATTGAATCAGCTAGAAACCAATGAAGTAAAAAAAAAAGCAATATATTCAGGTACTCAAAATGGAACAAAATGAACGGGACCAATATCATAGAAACAAAAATATTAAAATCCATGGACTTAACAAATATTAAAAATGACTATGAACCAAGAGATCACCTGGCAATATTGGCAGACAAGCTTCAAATGGAAAACTTCAAACTTTCTGATATGGATGTCGTTCATCCTCTGCCGTGCCAAAATAGAAATATACAGAAATCTACTATTATAGTGCAATTCACCACTAGGACAGCTAGAAACTTATGGTTATCAAGAAGGAAAACTGTTATTCTCAACTCAGATTTACATACAGATTATCAGTAAACCAAAATTTACATTAATGAAAATTTTACTCCTACTATTATAGTAGTATCATACTGGCAGACTAGAACTTTGGTTCATAATGGAACAATGAAGAATACCTGGATACGGAATGGTTCTATATACGTAAGAGAAAATGAACATGAACAAAGGGAAAAAAATTACAACTCTAAAGGATTTGGGGTCCTTTAATATTAGTGCCTAGTGACTGCATATCATCATCATCATCATTGTCAACCATTATCAATCCACTGCTGGACGAAGGTCTCCCCAAGTTTCCTCCACAACGGTCTGTCTTGTGCCAGTCTACTCCATGTCACTCCCGCATACTTTCGAATTTCATCCACCCATCTCCCATGTGGTCTTCTTCTGGGTCTTTTCCTGTCCCTTGGAATCCAAGCTAAAATTTCGGCTGTCCATCGATGGTCTGTCCTTCTAGCAGTATGTCCAGCCCATTGCCATTTCAGGAATTTTACTCTGATCATGATGTCTTCCACTCTTGTCATTTTTCTCATTCACGAGTTCTTCTTCTTATCTCTCCTGGTTACACCAAGCATGCACCTCTCCATGCTGCTTTGAGTTGTCTGCAGCTTTTGTATGTCTCTTTTAGTAAAGGTCCACGTCTCTGCACCATATGTAAGCACTGGAAGGATGCATTGATCAAACACTTTTCTTTTAAGATATAATGGCATATTGCTCTTGAAAATAATGCTGTTTCTTCCAAAAGCTCTCCAGGCAAGTTTTGAACGCCGATTAATTTCTTCATCAATGTAACACTCACTTGATATCTGCTGTCCAAGATAAACGTACGTGTCTGTTATCTCCAGCTTTTCTCCATCAATCGATAAATCTTTATTTCTTGTAAAAGCATTGAACATCACTTTTGTCTTCTGAAAGTTCATTTTTAATCCCACTTCTTTACTCTTGTCAGCAAGTTCCTGGATCATACTCTGCAGCTCTGATGGGGTAGTTGCAAAAATGACTACGTCATCAGCAAAACGAAGGTGGGTTAGATGATCTCCATTAATCTTAGTCCCTATGTTTTCCCAGTTTAGTGATTGAAAGACATTTTTCAATGTGGCATTAAAGAGCTTCGGAGATATGGTGTCACCTTGTCTCACTCCCTTTCCAATTTTTATGTGTGTTGTATTTTCAAACAGTCGAATCTTTGCACTCGCATTTTTATAGATGTTATTAATAATATTAATGTATGCCTCTTCAATACCGCAGGATTTCAGAGCCATTGTAACTGCTGATGGCTTCACCGAATCAAACGCTTTTTCATAATCGATAAAAGCCATGCACAATGGAAGTTCATATTCCCTCGCTCTTTCAATTAGTTCTCTCAGTACGTGGATATCATCTATTGGGCTGTAGCCACTCCTAAATCCAGCTTGTTCTCTCGGTTGAGCCATCTCCAGTGTTACCTTCAAATGGTGTAAAAGAACTTTAGTGAAGATTTTATAAACCACTGATAGGAAGCTGATAGGTCAGTAGTTCCTGAGATCCTCAATGTCACCTTTTTTATGTAGCAGGATCATTGTAGCGTTGTTCCAATCCTCGGGGATCTCCACTTCATTAAGGCATCGAGTGAAAATTTGGGCGAGTACTGTTTCGATTTCTCCACTTGCTTCTTGTATGATGTCTACAGTAATTCCATCTTCTCCTTTAGCTTTTCCCCGCTTCATGTTCTTGATTGCATGTGCAACTTCTGCTGGGAGGAATGGAAGAACTCTGGTACTGGTACCTTTCATGATGTCTGGAGTACATGTATCATCCCTTTCATATAATTTGGAGTAGAAATCTTTCACTCTTGTCAAAATTTCGCCTCTATTTCTTGTTACAGAACCATCTTCTTTTTTCAGTGCCATAATCTGTTTTCTTCCCTTACTAGATGTCCCTTTGCTATCTTTAGGCTTTGTTTGTTTTCAATTGCTTTCCTCACTAGTTCACAGTTGAATTTCCTTACGTCTTCAGTAAAACTTTTTCGTGCTGTCTTGCATAGCTCTATATATTCCACTTTGGAAGTCACATCTTCTTTAGTTGTCCTCATCTCTCTTCTTTTTCGCATCAACATTTTGGTTTTTCCTGATAATTTGTTCACATGCAACTTGTTCTTAGACCCAGTTAATTTTGTTGCTGTTTCCATAAGATCTTTGGTTACTTTTCTGTTAACTTCAGAAATATCCATAAGAGCTTTGGTTACTTTTCTGTTAACTTCAGTGACTCAATATAATGTCATCCAATATAACTCTAAAACTTCATTAAGCCATGTTGAATGTTTACTATTCAACTAGTGAATTTAATAATTTATTAAAAACTAATACACATAATTCATTAAACATTATTCATATAAACGCTTGCTCTTTTCTTAACAAAATAGCACTACTTGAAAATCTCATACAAATAACTGAAACTACTATTGATATTATACAGTAGTAGCCAAAATTGTGGAAACCTTTTGGAAATAGTGTATTTTTGAGGTTTGATGGCTCATAACCCCCCCCCCTTTTTTTTTTAGTGATAGCATAAAATTATATATCAATAGAAATATAATTTCACCAAGAATGTAATGCAATAACTTTTATGAAGGATTTTGTCTTATAACAGCAGTTATACAAAAGAAAAGTGAAACACTTAGAAAAAATGAGATATACCAAAATTCTCAGCATGTCATTAATACTTAGTTGGGTAACCTTTAGCGTTAATTACGGCCTTACAACGCCTTCCCATGGAGTGAACCAAGTTTTTTAGTTCTGCAGCTGTTATAATGTGAAACTAAGATTGAATTATTGCTTCTATTAATTGGGTTTTATTGCTGGGTTGCTTCTGACTAACAAGTTTCTTAAGTCGGCTCCATTGATTTTCGACGGGGTTAAGGTCTGGGCTATTCCCAGGCCATTCCAGCAGTGGAATATGATTATCTTGAAACCACTTTTTGTACACAGCAGCAACATGACATGGAGCTGAATCCTGTTGAAATATAAACGCTTCATTATCTTGGAAAAGATCACGTGCGGAAGGCTTCAGTTTGGGCTCAAGTATTTCATTAATGTATATATGGTCATTTATATTCCCATTAATCACGCAAATTCTGCCCACGCCTCTTGATGTCATACAACCCCAGGTCATAACACTAACTGGGTGTTTCACGGTACATGTAATGCAATCAGGATGCAAATCTTCTCCGATTCTTCGCCTTACGTATTTTATGCCATCACTACCAAACCGGGAGATTTAGGTTTAATACTCTAAATAACACTGTCTCATTGTTCCGCTGTACAGTTAACATGGGTTTTAGCTCAGTTTAATCTTTTCAACTTTTGTCTGAGAGATAAAAATGGCTTTTTTTGTGGAATTCTAGCTTTTAGACCAAATCCCTGCAGTCTGCGCCGAACAGTCCTTGCACTCAACTTCACATTGCATTGCGCCATTTCATCTTGCATACACCCAAATGATTTTCTTCTGTCACCTAGGCACAGTCTCTTAATTCTTCTATCATCACTTGCTGTTGTGCAGCTTTTCCTGCCTTTACCTGTCTGGTTTTGTAGTGACTGAGTCTCCTTATACCTCTTCAAAAATTTAGAAAGGCCATCTTTCGTTAAGTTTGCACCAATTTTTCTTCTAATTTCTTCATAACTGAAGCCTTGTTCCCTTAGTAGTACTATTTTACATCGCTTTCTAGGTGACCAGTCAACTCTTTGTGCCATTTCTTTAATTTTATTATGTTTTACAAGCTCACTAAATGAAAGAACACACAAAAAAATCCAACTTGATAGCAATCACATAACACACTGAGAAATGTCCTCCTCTCAGCTCTAATACAAGACATCAATAACGGAATCCTACTGTGACCTGATTGGCTCATTGCCAAAAAAAGAGGACACCTGATTGGCTCTCTAAACACTCATGCTCATTGGCCACATTCAAATGAAGGAAAACTACTTCATATCAACCTAAGCAAGTTCTGCTTCCTTTTTCTGGTTATTTGGCTATAACCTTTCATAGAACACATATAATTGAACAAACTTTGTTGCATTACATTCTTGATGAAATTATCTTTCCATTGATATATAATTTTATGGTATTACTCCAAAAAACGTGGTGTTGTGAGCCATCAAACCTCAAAAGTACACTTTTTTCAAAAGGTTACAACAATTTTGGCCAACACTGTATGTGTCACAGAAACATGGCTCTCTGAGGAAAATTTTTCCATCCAATAAATGATTACAATGTTCATAATTTAAATAGGGCACACTCTAGAGGTGGCGGAGTGGCTATGTATATGAATTAGAAGCATACATTTTTTTCATTGCTTACTGATTTTACTATAATTAACCAAGACTTAAAACTTCTTGTGATGAATAACCAACATTACATATTTGCGGTTTGTTACAGAGCACCTAATTCTGATCCTAAAAAACTGATTTCTATACGTATTTTGTTTGATCAGGTATAACGTAAAAAGTCTTGTCGTACTGCTACGTTATTTTAAAACATCACCATACGATGAAAAAGTTCCTAAATTAAACCTTAACGGCCAGACGAAACATTTAAAAAGCAGAAGTCAAACTTACGAAAAGATGCTTTATTTCTCGATGTAGCACTTCACATAACAAATCGGTATCAACATTAAACACACCACACACCAACAACGCTACGTTCCACATTAATCGCCCTCCAACACAACGCTACACAAGCAACAGTTTACTCGTAGTTTATATCTCTCGTACTTATCAAATAACAGGCATACGTCACGTTCATTCAACCTCAATTATGTTGCCAACAGTATTCGTTTGAGAGAAAAGATATCACGTTAAGTGTGAAGTATAACTGAGAACAAACTCAAGATTTACATAGGGAAAGAAACTAAAAAAGAAAGTTAATTTAGATTATACGTCACACAGGCAAATATACTACATAAGAAAACTTTCCCATTAGGTGATTTAAACATTGACATTTCACATAATATAATAACAGACGAACTCAAATCTATGATACTAGCCTCTGGTTTTATTAATATAATATAAATATCTACTAGAGTAACACCTTCCAGGGTACAATAATTGATTTATGTATTACTAATACTTTGCATGATTCAATTATATCTGGAGTGATAACTTATGACTTCAGTGACCATCTTCCTATCTTTATTATATATAAACACTCTTACAATATCCCTATTGTAACAGAAAAATATATCATTGGACAAATAACTAAATCAAATCTTGAAAAATTCAGAAATAAGATTGCTCAAATTGATTGGACACTAATTAATAGAGAAACACAAGTTAACTCAGCTTTTAAAAACTTTCATATTACTGTAATCCGATTATACGATGAAATCTTTACTAAAACAATACAGTATAATATTTAAAAAAATCGTAAACCTTGGATTAATAACACACTAATTAATCGAATTAACGAAAAAAAAATAAACTATTCACTAAATTTCTTAAATCTTGAAACCCAATAGACTATATAAATTTTAAACACTACAAGAATAACTGGAACTCAACAATAAAAATGGTTAAAAGAAATTTCTATTATAAAATTGTTTCTCAAAACTGCCCCAAAAAAACGTGGCAACATCTAAACCAACTATTGGGAAAAAATAATAAAATAAAAATACCAGAATTTTTAATTGATGAGAACAACAAGGAAATTCGAGATCGAAAATACATTGCTACACATTTAAATCATCATTTCATAATAACATCATACACCATAAAACAAAATTTGAGTAAACCTAATTTACCATTCACAGCTTACTTTGAAAAATCAAATCGAACAAATAACTTTTATCTTACAGAAATAGCATACCGAGAATTACTAATATAATTTAAAAAATAAAAATAAACTCTACTGTGGGATATGATGACATTCATCCAAAGGTAATTCAATTTGTTGCTGATATAACTGCAGAGCCACTTCTTTTTATAATTTGGTATTTGAAACAGGAATCTTCCCTGATGATCTTAAGATAGTTAAGATTTCTCCTAAACACAAATCAGGATCTATTAATAATATGAATAATAATCGACCTATTGCAAAAATCTCTATTTTTGCTAAGATTCTGGAAAAGTTAATTTATAACAGATTTCTATTACATTTGGAAAAATACACTGTTATTAATATTAATCAGCATGGATTTCAACTGAATAGATCCACTGAATCAGCTATATTATCACTACAAAATTTTGTATTAAAACAAGATAATAAATAAACTTACACTTGCACTATTTCTGGATTTTGATTGTTTAAACCATAATATTCTCATAACAAAATTATATAATATAGGTATAAGAAGGATATCAGCTAAACTAATTAAAAATTATCTAACTAACAGATTACAGTTCACGCAAATTAACCACTATAAGTCACCAATGGAAAAAAATATCATGTGAGTACCACAGGGTTCTATACTTGGACTGATAGCTTTTAACATATACATAAATGATATTTTTACAGTATCAAGAAACATACACCTAACACTTTATGCTGACAATACCACAATTCTGTTCACAGGACAGGATAGTACACAAATAATTAACCTCTGTAATAATCAAATAAGTAAAGAGTACGACTGTATGACCTCTAATGAACTTATTGTAAATGCAGTTAAAACTGAGGCTATGTTCTTTACAAGACAGAATCCAAACCAATATCAAGACATAACTATTTACTACAATAATAATGAATTGCCAGAGTGAATTATTTCACCTATTTAGGAGTAACGTTATGGAATACATTTCCTACTGATATTGTATCACTTAATAATATTAATATATTTAAAGGAAAACTCAGGCATTTCTTACTGACCAAAAGCTCATAAAGTATTATTACCTTATTAATTGATAGTACCACCCTAGCTGTGTTTGATAGTGTGTGGATTTGACTTGTTTATGTTTTTTTGAATTTTTTTTATTTTCATGAAATTTTGATGCTTTGGGAGAAAAGGGCACATCAGGCCTATCAGGCCTTTTCCCTCCTCATTCCCTGTTGTTACAAAAACATATTATTTGTGTTATATATTTATGATTATGTAATACCATGTCTGTAACAACTAAAACGCAATAAATGAAATGACATGAAATAACTTAAAATGGGATGGATATATAGAACAAACTATTTGTAAAATATCTAGAAACATAGGAGTAGTTAGCCAAATACTTAATAATCTTACTTATAAAACCCTTAAAATGTGCATACACACTTTAATTATTGCATATTCTTTGGGAACAAACAACACAAACTGACATCAAGAAACTCCAAGTACTCCAGAATAAATTTATTAGATTATTCGACCTTAAACTAAATACTAATGCTAATAATACACCTTATCTAAATATTAATAATTACATGCAAGTAGATGTTAGTAAACATAACATTTTGAATATAAAACAATTATATCAATATGCCTCGGAATTAAATATGTTTAAAAATATTAAACACAATATCAATATAGATATCATAGATATAAATTTTGGTATTCATAATTATGAAACTAGAAATAGATATCAGATAAAGCCATGCTTGCCTAGAACACAACAAATGAAACAAAGTATCAACTATCAGGGACCAACTTTTTGGAATTGTTTACCTGAAGAACTAAAACACATTAATAATTGTAACTTGTTTAAAAAAAGATTAAAAACATACTTGCCTAATTTATAAAAAACAACTTCAAATTACTACATAACATTTCAATCACTTTCGAAATGCTACTAATATGTACTAACAACTGCTCATCTACTGCATGACCTGCTTACTATTTCCCTTAACTCTTTGATAACTTTCACATAACTTGTATCAATCAAGTAGGGAGATCAGTGTTTTAGTCAGGTCATTAAGGACCTCTTCCCTGATTTCCCTGGCTGTTATAATAATTACTTTTTTTACACTCAAATGTAAATATGTAAAGTATGATGTAACAGCTAAAACAATAAAAAAGTAAAGAAATAAAGAAATTCTGAAACAGTCTGCAAAATGAAAAACAGATATGGTGCTGTAAAAGTTTCAAATTCTGAGGATTTTGTACATAACAGAGAAATTGTTGCTAAATCCTGGTGATCTTATTTTCAAAACTTTGGTAGTTCAGAATAGTTTTTTTTTCATGTTACTAGACTATTGTGTTATGAAAGGCGCGTGGAATATAATTTATATTTCGATCGTGAATACAATAATAATGGCTTTACCAAACAGAAATGTACTTGAAATTAAAATGTTAGTAAATATGACTTACCTTTACAGCAATGGTTACTTACTCTTCTCTGTAGAAAAAAAGTCTTTAATTCGATGATAAAAGACTTATATATATCACTCTCAGTGTGGGACAGCAAGGGAAGAACCTTCTGTAAAATAAAAAGAAATGATGGCGTACAGGTAAATAAACAACCAAAAAAGCACTACCAAAATTTTTAGTAATAAATATTTTCAGTAGATTTTAACAATAAAAAAAACTGATCTAGCTTTATCTTCCTAAAACCACGTACGTGGTCTGTTCAATGAATAAATGTTTGTTGGCAAAAGCATAGAGTTTCAAACGAAACACAAGTAAGGATAATAGAAATAGTTCTTTTTGAGTTTGACCACACCCATGAGTATTGAAAGGTAAGCTAGTCTCCCGTGAATAAGTAGGGTTACAGGCTCCAACGAAGGGGAATAAACGGAACCTAAGGACTGACACAATAATCATACACTATCCTAGTCTGGAACCCTTGACCACATCATCAGTAGTTAACATTATAATTCATAAACTACTGGGAGATAGATAAGACGTCTGTCCAAATCCTAATACTTTTGACCATGCGGGGTACATACGAAATTTAATGCATTGTGCAGCAGAGAAAGATGGCATCCAGAGTTGTAAAACTAACACGATACCAGAATCGATGTCTATTGGAATCTAGCTTTCTGGAATCACAGTCAACACAGGTAATGATGATTTCCTCCTAGTCTACGATAATATTCATGACTCTATCTAATTCGGCAGGTGCAATTTGACTGCTGGAGCAGAACGTTTTATCTCTACTGCAGAAGTGATATTACACCTGGCATGCTCAATGGTAAACACGACAAAATTAAGTAAATGAAATTTTTCACGATTTTCTTTTGTTATTAAAGTGGAGAAGGAAATGTAGATCTAAAAGCCTAACATATTTGAGACATGTCGGTATCAGTGACAAATTGACTAATTTTTTGCGTTGTTAATACAACCGTAAAAAACGGCATTGCTTCAAATAACTACCATTTCAACATTTAACGTATGATTAACGTAAAGTGGTAGGTTTCACCCCGTTCTCTGCAGCCACTAACTCACAATTATGGAGAGGTGATTTTACCTAATCTTATAAAAGTAGCCTTCCTTTCAGCATGCATAACAGTTTTGAATCTGGAAACTCACTTTTAATTAATATCCACTTCACAACAGCATTTTCAGAAATGACATGATCGAGGATTCCCAAATTTCTGGACAAAAACTTGAAAACCAGGATATCCAGGTTTATAATATTAAAATACCCTGACATTCGGGTTTAGAATATTAAGAAACCCTGACATCCGGGTTTAGAATATTACAAAAACCCGGACAACAAACAGGCCTGATAATCACCCAGTTATCAAAAAAGATCCAAACCCTGCTACTCATTCAATCAAACATATCAAAAAAGTCGTCTAGTACGGATCCTGCTGAATGAAGATTATTGCGTTTTTTTCTCTTCCTTGATTAAGTTTCAGTGACAATAGATAGACCAACGCTATTGCTTGAAATTTAGCTGCCATTTTAACATTTAACATATAATTAAAGTAAAGCGGTAGGTTTCACCCCGTTCTCTTGAGCCACTAACCCACAATTTTGAATTTTTTTCGACTTTACCTAACCTTTAAAAAATAGCTTTCCTTTCAGCATGTACAACAGTTTAACAGTTCTGAATCTGGAAACTCACTTTGAATTAATAACCACTTCATAGCATTTTCAGAAATGACATGATCGAGGATTCCCAAATTCCAACACAAAACTTGAAAACCTGGATATCCGGGTTTAGAATATTACAAAAACCCGGACGACAAACAGGCCTGATAATTACCCAATTATCAAAAATAATACAAACCCTGCTACCCATTCAACCAAACATATCAACAAAGTCATCTAGCACGTATACTGCTGCATGAAGATTATTACGATTTTTGTCTTTCTAGACTAATTTTTAGTGACAATGGATAGACCACAATACAACCAAGTATTAACTTTCCTCAACTTCAGTCAGCATCTAAACTATCACCAGGGAAATTAAGATTTTATTAAATAAATACCTTGTTTTCATTCTATGCCAGTTTTATGAAACATGTTAAAAGCTACTTTCGAATCAGCTTTAGTTATGGTCCTAAAATCGCCTGATATTACCCATCAATAAGCAAGCCGTACTTACCTAACGCCGAAGTCCGGTGAAGACTGTGTCGCACCAGCTAACAGTAGCGTCTGAAGACCAAATACGAAGGCAAATCCTGTTCAGAATCAGAGAACCAAGTGCCGGTGATCTCTGATTCTTGGAAATCTACGACAATGGCTCGTACCTACGTACACTACGATTTTCAGAAATCTCAGTACGAAAGCGTCTGGAAAAACATTCTACTTATGGATGATATTGTACTGATCACCTGCATGTTTACACTAATGTGGCACCACAGCCGTGCTAGTAATTTCTCTTTGCGAATATTTTATTTCTCTTACATATCGCATTTTGAAATGCGTTTCCAACTCACTCCTTTTGATCAGAACAGAATCTTCCAAGTTCAAGAAATCAAGCGTCGCATTGTTTTCAGACAGTCGCTGAAATTCGCGACAGTGACGTCAGAACAAAGGCATTCATTCCTAGAATCCTTGTTATGGCGCAATCAACTGCCTACTGTAAATCCTGTTTCCAAATTACATTAATTTACTTCTTAAAATGATTAATTATGAGAAATCTTACTTTTTGTATTTTGTATGAGTTTTAGTTCTTATAGAACATTGAATCCCCCAAACCGTTTTTTTCAGTTCAGCCAATTATTTTAACATCTTAGGATAGGATGAATCTGTGGTGAACCTAACAATCAGTTCCGTATTAGCAAATAAACCATCCACCCTTACAGCTACTAATTAGCCAAAAGTTACCGATTGGTCTTTCTTACCATCTAAATTCTGTACTTACTCACATAATTCAATTAGTAAAAACACTGCATTTGAAATCAGCACCTGTCTCTTCCAAATAAAATAATGAACTGAAAATTGGGTTTTCTTACCTGGAACATTGTTGCTTTATGAAAATTCAACCAAAAGACATTGGTGGCGAAGTGGTCACAAGCGTACGTTTCTGACCAGTCGTTGGAGCTGAGTCTGGTTTCGACTCCCGGATGAGTCATGTGTGTTTGTCTTTCGGCGTTGGTTACTCATCTTCCATGGAATCAGTTACCCTAAATCAGAAACGAGCGGCTGCGCATAGCCCTTAAAGATGGTCGTCAAACCACGGAAAAAGAAAAAGGGCACTGAATGGCAATCACATGAAGACACATTTTCGTATTCCTTCATACATATGTAAAGAAAACACAAAATAAGAAAGCCTATGAGTTACAATACAGATTCTCCTGGAAAATTTTGGAATATTTTTATGAGGGCGATAACAAAGCAATTAAGCATTTTAACACACAATTTACCACTGCTTAAGTTTCGTCAAGTACAATGTTCGACGTCGAAATGCGTGCTGGAATTCAAGTGCTTGTCGTTTAGAAGGAATTTGGACTTTATTTGTGCCATAAGAGAAAGTAACTTCTGATCCAGAATTTTTGCGCTAGAGTGATACTTTATATACACTGAAGTGCCAGAAAACTGTTACACCAGTCTAATACTTGGTAGGTCCCCCACGGGAGCGCAGGACTGTAGAAATACGAAGGGGCATAGACTCCACTAGCTTCTGGAAATATGCTGTAGGCAATGCACACCATACTTTCTGCACAGCGTTCCACAATTCGGGTGTTTTCCGAGGTCTCGGATTCCTGTGTTCGATAGCGCGTTGCATTGCATCCCAAATGAGTTCTATCACGTTCAGATCTGGGGACTTGGGTGGGATGGCAACATCCCAAACTCATATGAATGCTCCTCTAACCATAATGTGGCGTCTCGACACTTGTGTGGAGGTGCATTGTTCTGTTGGGACAGGCTCAACGCATCAGCATGAATGCAGGACATGAACAGGTGTACCTCGTCAGAAAGGATGCGCACATAGCGTTGGCTGGTCTCAGACGTTTGTAGACGTACCAGGAGTACCAGTGAAGTCCAGCTAAACACACCCCATACCATTACTGACCCCCACCAGCCGGTACAGTTCCCTGTCGACAGTCGGGATCCAACGCTTCATGGGGTTTGCGCCACACACGAATCCTTCCATCTGCCCGATACAGCTGGAAACACAACTCGTCAGACCAGGCAACTTGTTTCCAGTCATCAAGTGTCCAGTGGCGGTGTTGCCGTGCCCAAGCGAGGCGCATAGCTCTGTGTCGTGCACCCATCAAGGGGACTCGAGTTGGGAGTCGGCTGCCAAAGCCCATATCGTGCAGGGTACGTTGCATAGTCCGGACGCTGACGCTTGTTGAGGCTCCAGCATTGAATTCTGATGATACCTGCGAGAGTGTTGCACGCATATCGCGTGAAACGATTGACAGCCGACGATGATCACGTTCACCCAATGTCTTTTTATGGCCACACTGGTATCGTAGGTTGGAGGTTTTGCCGGAATTCTTGTAGTCACGGTACACCCTTGCAATGGTCGTCCGTGAAAATCCGAACTTCGTTTCTACCTGTGAAATACTATGGCTCATCTCACGAGCGCCAACTATGACACCGCGTTCAAAATCGCTTAAATCGTTATTACTTGTTATTCTCATGCCGAAAACAGCTCTGACAGCTGGCAAGGATGTCTGTCGCTTTATATACGCAATGGCGGACGCAACCGAATACGCGCATAGGTGACGTTGCTATATATTTTGCATAAGCTCGTCTGTACCAGTTTTTCTGGCACTTCAGTGTACTTGGGGGAAGGTCTCATCATGTGTAGAAAGAAGATGTGATAAAGATAAATATTCTGAGGTGATTGGGACATGTTGAAAAACTGTGTAATGAGGTGCTAAGCTAAGAGAATTTATCAAGGCCACGTGGCTCAAAAGAAAAGGAAATCGTGTGTGGACAGCTTCAACAAGTTAATAAAATCATGCAATGCACTGCTTACGATACGCTTTCCAACATACCAGAAATCATTACTCAAGTTATGAGGATAATGGCTATGGAATAAATCTCGCTCCTGTGCCCTGATCTTTGATCCCATTTCGATGATATTAAGCAAAACCGGTTCAGTATACCTCTGGAACAACATACTAAAGTTTTTTCGCAATAGAACCAATTTTAGTCAAATTATAAGGATAATGGCTGTGCAATAAATCTCGCTCCTGTGCCCTGACTTTTGACCGCATTTCGATGATACTAAACAGAACCGGTTCAGAATACCTTCGGAACAACACGATGAAGTTCTGTTGCAATCGAAGCATTTTTACATAAGTTATGACGCATAAGGGCGTTGGAACGGATCCCGATCCTATGTCCTGACCTTTGACCCTATTTTCAATAGATTTCGTCCCCAAGTTGTCCCCTACCACATACTAAATTTTATCGAAATCGAACCATTTTTACGCCAGTTATCGTGCCGACAGACGGACGGATAAAGCTGGAGCATATACGTTTCTTCAACCTACGGTTGGAAAGCGTAAAAAATGCCTGAAAGAGAAGATGATGAAGTATAAATGTTCCTGTGTGACGCTCGTAATGGATACATGCCAGCGCGGCTTAGGCACTATTTTTGTAGGCTTGCGGCGCTGAGGTACTTTCCATAGTTAGGTGGTTGCAGAAATAGGCGGAGATAGAGCCTATTGCTTGGGGGGGGCAATAAAGATGTCGGGTTAAGAGATTGTTGTGATCCTTGATCCCAGAAGATAAAAGTCATGCCAAGACCTGCAATTGTCAACAGTACAAAAACGATACGATTGACGATGACCAGTGACATCGTACCAGTAAGAACCATCGTAGAATATATTTTTATATTTAGGATTAAAAGTTTGGAATGGCGGCTATTTTGTAACGGTGAAAATTACATGTAACATTGTAACTAAGAGATAGATGATTTAAATAAAAACAATGAATTATTTATATTTGTTTTAAATTATTCAATCCGAAATAAAATTATATTAACACAGTCAGACTATGATACCAATAAAAATCACTTAGAGAATGAGTCTGGTTCTGAATCAATGGTCAGTGCACAAACTACTATTGCAAAACAATCTTTCGTTTTTCACATTTCGAGTTATATTTGTCAATCAAGGCATCTGGGTCCAAATCTTTAACTATATCTGATTCGGAAAATAAAATCACAAAGTTAGATAATCGTTCCTGGTTCATAGTGCATCTTAACCAGTTATTAATACGACGCATTGCCGAGAACGACCGTTCACAGGACAGGTAGCGCTTTTAGATGGCAAAGTTAAACAGATCTTGAGGAGTTTCCGTATATTCGGATAAAGGTTCATGTCCTTGTTCAAATTATTTTCTTTCATATCTTTAAGAACACTTTTAAGGGGTCTGTCCTTTAAACTGACACCCGAGCTTTCCATCACGTTTCTCAATACCGACATTTCTGCTTTCAACATTGCGGGATCTTTTCTTGACACAGAATAGGTGTCAATAAAGAACTTGGAACCTTCCTCGTTTAAACGAAGGTACTCCTCACTGGACTCTGCAACTTGAAGAGCATCACCAGTAAATCTTCTCATTTCTTCCAGCAAAATGTACAAAACAGGGTAGAAGAAATTGCATCTGTAATTTCGTTTCAATTGAGATTCAGCATTTTCGATTTCTTCAACTTTGCACTTACTCCTTCGTTCCTCATTCTTTGACCGACAGATGACAACACAGCATAATGATCTAGCTTTTTTCGAAATCATCCGGGGCCGTTTTTGTTTTTGAACTTCCCAATCTTCTACTTCCATTTCACTTGTAACAGGTATTATATCTAGTTCACAGTCTTTTCCGAAAACTTTCACTTCTTCACATATTTGATCCCAAGCTACTTCATTTCTTTTCGAATCAAGTTCTTTAATTACTCCACTGGATGTCTTAGCACATTGTGCGATACAAGTGTCCACTCTCTGCAATGCTTTGCTCAGGATATTGATAAGAGACAGGTATTCAGCAAAATCAACCATGCAAACAATGAAATCAAGGGATTTGATAGACATTAGGAGTCCTCTTGCTTCTGCCGATTTAGAGTGCCTCATGTCTGCCGCTGTATCGCTTAATACAGCCACAATCGCCATGTAATTTCATTTGACAGACAGCACAGTTGTGGCCCTACAAGACCAGCGCGTGTCGCTCAATTTATTTATTTCGTGAGGTCCTGGAGTTTTGATATTTATTTCTTTTTGCACAGCTCGGAACATAGCATGAGTGCTCGGATATGAGAAATACCCATAACGTTGAAAAAATTACAGCTCAAGTCATTTTCCTTGCAAGCAGCCACCAGAACCAGGTTGACCTTATGTGCCAAGCAATGCACATATATCGCAAAAGAGTGATTTTCTCTTATAATTTTCTGCAGTCCGTTTTCCACTCCAGACATGACACTGGCCCCATCGTATGACTGGCCAACCATCAGGGCATTAACTCCAATGTCAGAATAATATTTGCTAACGAATCTGCAGTTCGTGACAGCGATACATCCTCCATTGTCATTCTTTCTTTTAACTCTTGGCCGTAAAGGTATCGTATACAAATACATAGCTGTTGAACCCTATGGGATTTGGCCTCATCGACCATGAGTGAAAAGAACCCAGCTTCGTTTACCTCGTTCACAATTGTTTTCAAGATTTCTTCTCTGACAATTTGTAACAATTCATTCTGTATACAAGGACTTAAAATTATGGTAACGTTCATACTTGTCTTTAAATATTTCGTCATATTTACAAAAAAGTTCACACAACTCTAAATAATTGCCCTTGTGGGATTCACTGGACTCGTCATGGCCGCGAAGTGCCAAGCCCTGCTTTGCCAGATACAGAAGGATATCCAACACCTTTTTTAAATATTCACGGTTTTCACTCACAAGTTCTTTATGAGAAGCACATATTTTTGTAGCTACTGTCTCAGTCGGTTTCCTAAAATTAACCCATTTCGACATAGAAAATGAGTGCGCTGCACTAACTGCATGTTTTTTTTAACTTTTCACCTGCTTTTTTCCAATTTTTCATTTCTTTTTCTGTGTATAAATCCTGTTTGTTACTTGAAGGAAATTGCCTACATGCATAACAAAACGCAGCATCTTTTTTCACACTATATTCTAGCCATTCAAACTTTTTTCAAATACGAAGCTGTAAAGCCACGCTTAGTGCCTGAGAAGTCTGAAAGCGGAGGTGTCACGTCAATTCGTCGCGTTTACAGATTTTGGTTACATACAAAACGAATGCAGGAAAACGTACGATTTCGAACATCTTGCTCCCTGATCAAATTTATAAAGTTTGGACACGCAGACAGGATAGGAATATTACGTTTTTCTTTGGCACTAAAAATATTAGACGGTAGACGGTTTTTGGAACGGGCACGGCCCGGTTGGTCAGAGCCCCCAATATACAAAATTTTCGTAAAATCTACAGTTTTCAATTCAGAACCACCAAATCTGGTATACTATCTCGTGGTATTCTAACTTAGACTGTAGACGGTTTTGAGAAGCGGTTGGAGACGGAGAGGGGGTCAGAGCCCCCCCCCCTCCAGAATTGCCGTAAAATCTAGTTTTCAATTTAGAACTACCAAATTTGGTATATTATCTCATGGTACTCTAACTTAGACGGTTCCTGTTCAGATGTTATTAAAAATTATTTTTGCTCAACCAATTTGTAATAACCCTGTGTTACAATATAAAAATACTGTGATTTTCATCAGTGTGGCCAACACATTAGAGACATTGAAAATATTTCATTAAAATTTGGATTTTTATTTTGATCGTTCATTTTGAGAAAAAATAAAACATGAACAAGATCAACAGAAATGAATCATTTTATTTTAAGCAATAACACAATATAGGACTCCAGATCAATAATACAACAACATAAAGGAGCATTCTTGTGATAAAATTGTATTCTTTTATTGACAGAAACAAATGTATTATGCCCCAAAATAAAAATACATACTTTTTTTTACATGACTGCATATGGTTTAAAAATATCAACATTTACTAAGAATACATAAACTTTACAAAAATTTCTACAGTTTCTGAAAGACAAATTATCCTTTCCTACAAACTTTTTAAAGTTCTTCATAGTTCCAATAATAGTTACAAAAAACAGAGGCACAAAAATGGAACATGTACAAGTTTGATATTCAGTAAAGCATTGGATACGTAATGATCTTTAAGGCTTTGATAGGTAATTATTTGAACTTGAAACTGTGATCGAATTTGCAGTTCATGCTAAAGATCCTCTACAAAAGAAGCAGTTACCATACACTTCCCTCAAGAGAAGCTTCCAATCTACATTAATCTACATTTATATTTGAAAAAGATGTGTGATCAGGAAAGTATGCTAGAATGAAGCAACAAGTAAAAAGGGAAGAAAGCTGAAAGATAGATTTAAATCTAAAGTTAATCAAATCCTTATAGGGATCAGTTTTTATTTATCAGGCCATTTTAGTAGTGTGTGTGTGTGTGTGTGAAGCACACAATGTGAATCTTACAAATTCAGCACTGTAAGAAAACACAAGAAATGCAGTGTAAGAAAACACAAGAAATGCATTTTACATGCCCTCCATGTTGTGAAGTAACAAACATGAAGACTAAAACTTCACAGAATGGATTTTCACAGTTTTTGTTGTGCTGCTCCTTCTAAATTAGTTGTGCAAGGATTAGTGTTGAACAGTTACAAGTACACTTACCAGCTCCTTCCGATTCATGCAACCACATACACTGCCTAGAATAATTGAGTCCACTGTTTTAGGAAAATTACTGAATGTTTTAACAATCTGTATAGTAGTTACAGTTAACAACAGCAACACATACAGGACTACAATGCATGGCAAAAAGTGTTTAGTGATCACAAATAATTAATCCTGAGGCATTACAGTACCATGCGGTTAACAACCAAAGTGCAATACAAAACGTTTTGAACTATGTTTAGGACTTGAAAGAATTATTTTAAGAAACATTTTAAATGGTACTTTCTACAATTCATGACAAATTCTGCTAGGTATATCTACTGTAAGGACAAAGGGCTCAACACTAATCCTTATTTGAAAGAGACAATTAGACTCTGTTTTTTGTCTCAATGAAAACTTATTATGGTATTTTGTAAAAATAATAACATATTAAATATATCTTTTTAGGTATACCCTTAACAAATACACAAGGTTCATGCTAATTGCTTTAATTTAGGCACAACTACAATGGTCCAATAAATAAAACAATCTTCCAGTAATAATGCAAGATGAATATGATGTCTAACAGCAGGGAAAGATATACAGAATTAGTTAAATTCTTTCCTGCATGGTGATGCCATTTGACTGCTACACAAAGCTTAACTATGTCATTTTTATTAATATTCATCATATTCATCACAAACCTCACTAACAATTCAGCAGGTTTGAAAACGGGTCCTATTTAATTAATTTAATTTAATTCATATGATATTTAATTCTAAGTTTGTGTGTTTTAAGCTAGTCACACACTAAATTATCAAATATGAAGTTGCATGGCTATTAGAAACATCCTCTTTTAGAATGGAAGACAAAATCACAAAGAAAATGCACTCACAGAAGAACAGGAATGAAAACAAAGGGAAAGAAACAAAATTAATATTTTACCTAATTTTCATAAAATTAGGAAACCAACAAATGAAAAAATGGAAGCACAATGGTCAAGAATTGTCTGGGACCTTAGAATTCTTACATCAACTGGAATAATACAAAAACAGGAAGTCAATAAATATTGCTGTACATTGGTGCCTCAGCACACTAATATGCCCATGGTCACAACTTCTAAAATAAACATGAATACAAAAAAAATTCCTGAGAAGTTAAAATGGTAATGTGCACAATCGTTTGCTAAAAATTAAAGCTACAACAAACCAAACTCACAACCCCTACATGGAACAAAAACTTGATACAAAAATTGATGCTGTTTTGACTGTTCAATCAGCAAATCAGGTAAAAGTTATCTCAGAGGTAGTACACATCACAAACCTAACATAACATTTAAAGAGAGAGAGAGAGAGAGAGAGAGAGTGTGTGTGTGCATGTGCGTGTGTTTTGAAGGGGAATATTGCAAAATCAAACATTTGTACGCACTAAATGCTCTTACACACATACAGCAAACCCCCCAACTTACACTGCAGACGGTTCCAGGAAAACTTCAAAAGTCGAGCATGTACAATGAGGTGAATTTTCCTATATCAATTAAAATCAACTAAACACTGCATTATTTAGAATGCATATGTACATAAAATTCAATGTACCATAATTAAACATTATTCCATTACTCTAGAAGGTTTGCTTTTTTTTTTATGTTACAAAACACACTGTAGGTTCATTTTTGTTTAGTTACATATTATGATATACACCATTGTAGAGGACAAATTTCTACTCTTTCACTAGGGGAGCCAATAAACTTATGCTTTTCTTTTTGTCTAGTTTTTTTCTTGCACAGGGTAATTCAAAATGATTGCCACGATTACAAATAATGTGTTTATAAAGATAAATAGACAGCTGATATCCCTACACAAGAAAGAAGGAAGTTTAGAATTTTATTAGAACCTACTGCTGTGTTGCTATGGTGATGTAGGAAAGTGAGCTGCCCGTGCACCAAAGCCAGTGGGAAGAAATGGCGACTACAGCAGAAAAGGCATTTTTGCGTGCTGGAGTTTGAAAAGTATCATTCTGTTGTTACATTGGAGATCATATTTTGTAATCACTACAAGCATGCTCCTCCAGATGGCATAAGGAGGTGGCATAGGCAGTTTGTAGAAACAAGATGTCTCTGTAAAGGGAAGAGTACCGGCCGACCACATGTTTCAGAGGAAAACGTTGACAGAATTAGTCAGTTTTTAACGCAGTTCACGTAAGTCAACTTACTGCGCCAGCCAGGAGCTGCAAATGCCACAAACAACTGTTTGGCGTGTTCTGAAACGGAAGCTGCAAATGAAACCCTACATAGTTCAAATTTTGCACGCACTGAAAACTGATGACAAAATGCAGTGTGCTACCTTTGCTGAAACCATGGAAGATGACACATTGGCTTCACGCCTAATTTTCAGTGATGAAGCTACCTTTCATATCAGTGGCAAGGTAAACCGCTACAACACTCGCATGTAGGGCACATAAAAACCTATTGCTGTGATTGAACATGAGCGTGACTCACAGAAAGTCAATGTGTTCTGCACAATTTCCAGTGTGAAGGCCTATGGACCTTTTTTTCTTCATTGAAGATCCAATGGCTACTCCCACAACTGGATCATGATTCTGAGAACTATATCCTACAGCAAGATGGAGGACCCCCACATTGGAATATGCACGTTCACCAATTTTTGAACAAAAATTCTTCTGAATTGTTGGATTAGTCGTTGTGGACAAGATGATAAAGTTTTCTGCAAGTGGCCCCCAGGTCTCTGGACCTTACTCCTTGCGACTTCTTTTTGTGGGGGTATGTACCACCCTTGCCGAGAACACTGCAAGAATTAAAGATGTGCATTCAGCTTGCACTGGCATCAGTGACTACAGACATGCTTCATAATGTATGGTGCGAAATGGATTACCATTTAGATGTTGTCCACGTGACCCACGGGAGTTACATAAAACATTTGTAAGGTATGGAAACAAAATTCTAAACTTCCTTCTTTATTGTGCAACAATGTGATCTCTGTATCTATGTTCATAAACCAGGTATTGCCATTTGTAATCGGGGAAATCATTTTGAATTACTGTGTATAATCCGTAACTGTAATGAGTGCTGATTCACACAACCACATTGTACCTTAAATTGCCTTTGTCTTTTTACATAATTTGTACTGCCTCACAGCCTTCCAGTTATTCTTCCAATGAAGCGTAAGAATGTGTAGAATCACTTTGCTTGGAACACACTAATACTGAGCACTCATTTAAGCAGAAGGGATTAACAAACCTTTTACGAGAAAGGATTAAGAGGTGCTCCACAGAGAACATAGCTTTCAGATGAGAGCAACAAGAACTGTTGACATACTGGCAACCCTGACATTGGGTACACAAAACTTTTAAAAATAAGAGCAACAGTTGTTGCTGCCACTTCAATAAGGAGACTGGATTAACACTGCTTTTATGTGACAGTATAAGAAAGTGTTGTGTACCACGACAGTGACACTGATTCAGTGTATGCTTTCAGAAGTGAACCTCAGCTGTGTGACACTCCATGCACCTTAGCTAGTGCATCTCACAACGCAAAGTTCATGTACTGTACATATGCAAATGACACGTTTCAAAGCGCTATTCTACTTGCGATCAGACATAAATTCAAAGAAAGAAAGTTTAAATCTAAGACTATATGACTACCACTTATTATTTTTTTCTTTTGGTTTCATGGCTTAACAACTCTTGTGAGCATTTAAAGAAATAAGAAAGGTCCTGACCCTAATTTAAAGCCACTGGTTCCCACAAAGGAATAATGTCAGCATGATGGAAGGTCAAATCCTGCCGATGCTTCATCCAGAACTTGAATCAGGACCTAACTCATGCAACTACCCAGATGCCCATCCTCTTAATACTCGACTACTGAGGCAGCCCACATTTGTTTCACTCATGCTTTATTCCAGATTAACTGATTACAGTGTTTACAGAAAATGAATGTCTCTACTTTTTCTTTTATCAAAAAGTTTGATCAGTGTCAAAACAACATTATGATGCATCAGCTTTTCTCATGATTATGTGTCCCACTATAAAACACCTAACACATAGATCAGTTTCATTCAGCTACAAGTCTGCCATAATACTGCAATACTGCAAAAGTGAGGCACAGTCAAACTTAAGACAGCTAAGCCTGGAATTGGAAAAAAAAAAAGCTCAGTGCTCAGAACTTACCTAAATAAGCACATGAAGTCTGAAAATGGGTTTTCAATGTGTAAGGCACCAAGGAGCAACACACAGCTGGTACTTAAATTCAGTAAAAAGTTATTAAGTGTACACTTTTAGTGCAACTTTTAACATTTCTGTAAAACATCCATCATCAAAATATGAAGCATCACTCAGGAAGAAAAACAAATATTAATGAGGGTATTACATTATGCAAGCACATATGTGTTAAGTAGTATTTCTAAAAGCATATGAGGGTAAGGACACATAAGAGAATCAATAAACATATCAAGGAACTAACTCTAATGGAGATATCAAAGAACACAAAAGGGAGAAAAATTAGAATGACCCTGGAGAGAATGGAACTGCGGAATTAAACGGTAAATTACTTCAAAGTTACATTTATGTTTAAAAAATAGATACTCATTGCAATAGAACAAGGTATCCCACTCATCTATACATTTTCTACACACTATCCACAAAAGAATTCAGATGTCCAAACAAGAACTGAAGCAATACCTACGTAGCTATCTATTTTTGAAAGAAAAAACTAAACAAAACCTGAGTCCTTATAAAAACCACATAGGCAATAAAAAAATTGACAGGTAGCAACTTTGATTACATCATTGGACAGCAAAAATGACCAAAAGTTGTTAGGGATGGGGGTGGGGGCGGACCGGGATATAAAACAGTGGTCCTACAGTTTTAACTAGGAGTTAAAATATTTAAATACAAGAATCACTACAATTTAATGCAACTCAACTTTCACATCCTGAAAAGAAATTCTCTAACTGATAATTACCCACAGTAATTCAAAACAGAACTATAAAAAATACAAAACAAACAGAATATAACAATACATGACAGAAACCATACCAACACACACAATTAGAACTGAGCTTTGAGCAAGGCCATCTAATTATTCTTATAAAATGAATACATAAACTGCATGACTTGTTTAAATAAGTTATGACATTTCTCATCTTATTTTTAAGTCTAAAATTAGTTTCAGATCGCACATGTCGCTTCAGGAAGACATTACTGCACAACAGAAATGGCTGGCTGTGAGAATTTTCTGTTATAATTCTTTGTTTGTGATGAGCACGTCCCCATTCAACCAATTTTATCAAGGTTTATCGCTAACCATACTTTCCTTCTGCCCATAAATTATTTTGGATGCATGGCCATAGGATGGAGCTAAAATGGAGAAATCAGCAGCTCTTTTTTTAACACTACTGTTTACTGATATTGAATTTCAAGTTCTGATTTCTCAAGTGGAAAATCCTATACTCGCAACCTATGATTTAGAACAATTATATCAAAAACAAACTCAACTGAATCTTTTTTGAAGAATCATTTGCATCAATCAAACTGGGAAGAAGTTCCAGAAATACAAATACATTTAACAAAAGCACTTCAAAATATTCTCTTGAAGTCTGTTTCTTTCTGGTATTGGTAAAGTCAATGCAGATAAAGCTTAGGTAAAACTTTCTTTTATTAATAAATTCAAAACACTCAATTAGTTATTAAAAAAGAAAAGAAATAAAGTTGCTAAATTGATCTGAATGAAAAATTGGTAAGTGGTACTTTAAAGGATATACAATGAGCAGTATCATTTTTCTTTCATAGCATCATTTTTGTGACCCTAATCTTTGATGACTGATCAACAACAACAAAGTACACGAAATGGAAAAAAAATATTTTTATTAATAACATGAATATAGTCAATTTTCCACACTGACAAGCAAAGGGCTACTGATTTAAGAACTAAACTAGACAAATCTCATTTGGAAAGTAATGAGACTGCTTCTGCTTTAATAAAATGGTATGGATAGAGGCTTCCCCTTCTCTCACATGACAGCTATTGCTGGTGCATATTGTTGCTGTGTGCATTTGTTACAGAAATTGGTTAAGGGCAACTCTCAGGAGTAGATTTTTACACTACCTTTCTTGAATATGATATTAATACACATTTTGTGGCCTACTGGGACAAACAAACAGTGAAATTCAATGTATGATGTATGAAGATTTTAAAGATGATATTCTTTTATGACCACAAGTTCCCCACAGATGGTTGAGAAAGAAACAGTTTTCAGAAGGAATTTTACATGACAAAAGCAATACAGAAAGGATTTGAACATCCAGTCTAATAAACAACCAGCAGAAGTCAATAAAAATGAAAACCTTTCGGTTGATCCAGTAGATTGTAGAACAACCATTTGTTACACTGAAGATAAGCTGTTTTCAACTGCTAGCTGAGTTGTTGACAATATTTTCTTACACAAAGAGCCTATGTACAACTCCTGCATGAGACAAGGGTATTTGGTACTAGTTCTTTCCTGCCCCTAAAATTAGGCACTAGTGACCCCCTAGTATTTGATGCTCGGGTGAAAATCATTAAAAAAATTAATATTGCAATCAGACTGGTTTATATGAGAGTGATACAGCAGAACATGAAGCTAAGGAAAAATAGGCACCAAATGAATAAAAAAAGCACAAAATGAATTACCCAGACATTGCTAAGCAACATAATTATGGTTATTCTCAAAAGGAAACCCAAATCAATCTTTCACAGTACATTTCACAATGGGGCTCAGCAGAAGAACTAATGCGGTGAATTCTGAAATCCACTTTTAAGAAAATTGCAAGACAAACAATTAGTTTAATCATGTGTCCTCACTTTGTGAATAGCCCTTGCATTTTTGGCATTTGGTTGTTTCACAACTAACTTATTTCTTTGGAAGTTATTTAATTTCTGCATTTTCTTTTTCTAAACTTAGATCTCTTTCACACATTTCGTTTTTTATCCCAGTATCTTCTATTCTCCATCTTTTTAATAGTTCTACCCATGTTAATGATTTAGAAACTTTCATTCACATTGTCAAATAAGGACAATTCACACAATAATAATTATTGAAAATTGGTGACGGAAATAGATCTTTTCATGCTAGCTATTTCTTACATATAATATTTATTCCACGGCAAGATCTTTTGGCTGAACATCAGCCTTGGTCACACTGACAGAGTATAACAGCAAGAGTTCATTTGGAGATCTTGTTTACCTGTCTGTTGCCAGCAGAAATTTTCAAATAACTGGAGCATTGAAAGGTGAGTCGAAATTACAAGAGTAAGTGTTTGACAACACTTTGATACTACTGATACACTAAGTATCAAAATATTATTGGACACTAATTCCCGTACTTCTGTTTCATGCTACAGCATTCCAATTGTGTGAAAATTTCTGCTTGTCAATAAGACATACAAACTCTTGGCATTACAATCTACTAGTTTAACTAAGGCGTATGTTCAGCCAAAAAAAATATTACTGTGAATTAATTATATAGAAGTAAAACGTGTGAAAAGATTTGTCTCCATCATTAATTTTCAATTTATTCACATCTGTGATCACATATCTTTTGTTAAAATTTCCTCACTATCATGTGAAATCTTGCAATCAAACTAACTCTTAAGAAATAAAATTAACTTAATTAGCTCTCTGGGTGTTTATATGACATGGTGATATGCTTTTTTTTTTTCTTTTTTTTTAAATAACAGTGCAGTAATATTTATGGTAGAACTATTTTAGTACTGTAAGTAAGTCTACAGTGATAACAGCAAGCAGCAGCAAAAATGCTGCTACTTTTACTCTGCTAATTTTAGCAGCTGCAATATGTGTCACCAATTAATGGAGATCTCACTGCTTGTGCTTCATAACAGTTTAGCACATGGAATATTCTACAATTTCTTTTTTCTTTTTTTAATAAGGCAGCAATTTGCATTTTAAATATTTACATTGTAGCAGCTGAAAATATCAAGAACCAGCTGAGAGCCTATAATATGATAAACTGAGCAACAGATAACTAGACTGCATTTTTAGGCTGTTCTCACATAACATTCTAAAAATATAGAACATACAGCTCTGGGGCACTACGATACAATTTTCTTCCTTAACACTGCACAACAGAATTCGAATACAGTAGTTACGAACAGAATATGTGAAAATCATATGATACAACCATGTAGGAATGTTTAAACAGAGTAAAAACAAATCAAAAGAGCAATTCAGAAAACTGAAAATGTAAGAGAAGAATTTATGTGTAAACAGATACGAGAAACGCTTGATATGTTCATATAGAAGACAAGGATACATGGCAGTTGTCATACATTTGATCTTAAGTTTCACTAATAATTTCATGGCTAGCAATGCAATGAGCAGTGCCATATACTATCATTTAAAACCTTACTGACTTGGAATGCTTTCTGTGACACAAAAAGACTATGTTTCTAAGTTAACCTAAACTGCTCCATTAATTTTTAAAATCCTGCTTCTATTTAAACATTATGAAATATGGTCAGTTTGAGTATAGCATACAGTTCTACCAAAGAGCACATTATATTTTCTTTTGTCCCAGCTAGCCTAAAATCAATGACATACTTACAGATGAAAAATATTTTAAAGAAGGTGCACAAAGTTAAGAACAGTGGAGAAACTTAGGAGTAAAAAAATCTGCTTTCTCACAACAATAAATATTTCTAAAAAATTATAACTATGAAAATTAAATTAAACAGTATGAAAAGCTTCCATAAACAAGAAGCAATTATGTAACAGCGATTGTGTATTTCTGAAACAGGCTGTAAAGAACAAACATCCAAGCACCTGAAGAAAATTTAACAGCAGAAAGTGCTTTCAAGGGTGATACAAACATTTTGACGGAATAAAATTACAGCCGCTTGAGACTACACAAATGAAGAAACAAAATATGAAGCACATAAGCTACTTATTTGAGTAATATTTTCTGTACCAAAAATACAAAACAGGGAAAATGCTACGATGCCTACAAGTCCTACAAAATGACTATATATGCAATTATATGAATTTTCCACCTACTCTGTACTAGATCCTACAGAAAAAAGCTTTGACACTATAACAGAAACTATGATAGAACATGGTTCTGGAAAATCAGTAATCTATATAAAGAGTCACAAGAAATAAAACACACAGCAGCAACTTTTTGAACTTGATTTTCACTACTTTGATTAAAGTGAGCAAAAAAAAAAAAAAACAGCAGAAACACTGGTAGAAAATATTACAAAGGATTTTGGAAAGAAATACCAATTCAAGGAAATTACCACTAAAATCAGTTTGATCTCAGTCATTTTATAAGTGTGAATGGTACACAAATACTCCAGTTCTGAGGTTACCTGAGCCATATATATATATATATAGATCTATTGCCAATTTTAAAACTTTTAACAGCAAAGGCATGAGCAATTGTATATCTAAAATCTACAAAATATTTTAGTCATGAAGAGTCGCAAATCAGTACCACAAGAAACAAAAAGAAAGGAAGGAGATAATCACAGCTATAAAACAGATTATTCATCATCTAACTATTACTGTCTTTAGGCAGTTACAACACTTTCAGCATGAGAGGTCCATCCAAAAGTGGTTCATATGTGAGATACCACAGATTTGATTACCAAGGCATACAAAGACGTGTGTGTGCGCCTTTTATGTTATCCATGTGTTAGCCACAACAAATGTTTTTAGACATATTCCTTTTTCAGTAGGTTATATTGCTCAGTACTACAGGGCATGCACTTCATATTTAACTACTTTTTACTCAACACAGGGAAGCTTAGTTTCATCACTAAAACTTACATAGGCAAATTCCCAAAACTTCATACACTGAAAAAGAAAAGTTAAACTTTGGCACTTTAGAGATGTTGCCTGGCTAAATAATTTTGTTCATTACATTTTTGTTTACTGATTGATTCTTCACCAAACTGTTACACAAGCTATAAAAGAAACTTCACATATAAACAGCAGCTATGTTTTCAAATGTGTACAGCATTGTGCCACATCAGTAGCATGCAGTAAGGTGCATCAGTAAAGCAGAGTTTAACTTGAATGAAACAAGACCTCTCACTTTAAAAAAAGCTGAAACTTAATACGTGGTTTGCACACTTCAGACTTCAGCATGACTATTTTTTTGGTGATAGTTAAGTCTTGAGTTGAGATGAAAGCACTTTGGCCCAATAACTGCAAACATATGCAACATTTAGTGTGGGTGAATGGGGAAGAAACTATTAGTTTACAATACACATCCACAATTTCTTTTTTTATTTTTTGATTGGAGGTTTAACAACTGCCGTGAGCAACTCAATGGGCTATAAGCAGTCGCCCGTCCCTAATTTAGGGTCACTGGTTCCAGGGAAGGGAGAGATCCAGTGCCGCAAGACAAACACAACATCCATGCCTCACCAGGATTCGAACCCGGACCCCATCCGGACGAATGATTAGAGGCCATCGCTTAGACCACTGCGCCACCGGGGCGGCTCCAGAATTTCAAATTTCGTATTTTACAAAATGTCCCCTCCCACTCTTTCAATCTAACATCATGCCTACTCTTGAGCTAAATTATGGCAAAATGTGATTTAGGCTTATGTTTTTTTACCTTGGCAATCTACATATGCAGGTTGTTCAAAAAGTAACAAGAATGACATCACAGCACCAAAACAAACCCACACAGAAAAATGCATCTGCCTGTGTCGGAACACCTGCAAGGTTAGTCACGTGATGATGCATCACTACAGAGCTCTGCTAGTTCATTCTTGTAGTATACGGCATAGAGTTCAGACATGTTTCTGTAATCCAGAATGGGTTTAAAACTAAAGCAAAGAGCAGCCATAAAATTTGGTGTGCGTTTGAATAAAACTGCCACTGAATGCACAAAATGATTACAACAGCCTATAAGAAAGATGCTTTGTCCCATGCAAGAGTTTATGAGGGGCACAAGAAATTTGTGAATGATGAAGTGTCTGGAAGATGTGCCATGCTCTCGTAGGCCTTTGACATCAACTACGAATGTTAATGTCAACACCATCGAGGCACGCCTGCACAAAGTCCGCTGAAGGACCACTGAGGTTGCTAATGTGATGCAGATGTACGTTGGTTCCATTGACGACATTGTGAATGTCATCAATGGAACCAACGTACACAACCGGTTGGGGTACCAAAAAGTCACTGCAAAGTGGATTCCTTACTTGTTCATGGATGAACACAAGGCAAATCGTGTTATCCCTTATTGCCAATGAAAGTTCTAGGTACGACATAAGCCACTTTTTGGATCGAGTCGTCGCGTGATGAAACATTTTTCACCATTTCAATCCAGAAATAAAACAACAGAGCACCTAATGGAAACACCCACAGAGTCCTCAATCCAAGAAAGCAAAGGTTAAAGTAAGTATAGGGAAGGTCATGCCCCTAGTTTCATTTGATAAAAAGGGAATTGTGTATGACCATGTTGCTCCACAAGAGAGAACTGCTACCAGTGCCTATTATTCTGAAGTTCTCAAAGGTTTCCTAGAGAAAAAAAAATCCCCCAAATGCCCAGGATATGCACAAACTGGTTGGATTTTGCATTGAAAGCACAATTGCACCGGTTGGGTGCACATTGTGCTTTGCTTACCCAAGATCTAGGAATAAAAATGATGGTGCACCCTCCATATGCACCAGACCTGGCACTGTGCAACTCCTACCTATTCTCTAAAGTGAAAAAACAACTTCATGGCATTGGTTTGCATCAAATACTGAACTGAACAATGCTGCGATGGGTATCCTAAACTACATGCCGAGGAAGAGCTTTGAACACACCTTCCGGAAGTGGATAGAAAGGTGGGACCAGTGCATTCCGGTAGAGGGAGAATACTTTGAAAGTATGTAAGTACGTTTACTGCATTACACTTTTGCCCCATGTAAAATCAGTCTCATTAATTTTTGAGCAACCCTCGTACATATACAATGACCTCACTTCTGAAAGATAGACAAATGAAGTCAGTCATATCAGTCAATTCAATACCATGAACTGGAAACATGTTAAAACTGCAGTCTTTCAACTTTGGTTCCAATAAAAAGAAATAAAAAAAATGAACCCAAAATCTGACACTATGGAATTTTCTAAAAAAAAAAAAAAAAAAAAAACCTTTAATGACACTCAACCCCATTCAACACATTTAAAAAAGCAGTTTTCAAAATAGCTACAATAAAATGAGCTTTTTTTTTTTTTTTAACTAAGCAAAATTTTAGGATGAAATGGCAATGAGCAAGCACATTTTCCACATAACTTGTTTGCCACTGCTGATTCATTAACTGTTGAAAACAATTAAAACATTATTACAAAATGTGGGGTCAGAGCTCTTAAAAGTGATATATCTCATGTGATTATATCATAAAGTTCACATACCATTACGTGACTACAAGGTTCTTCACAAAGACGAGTCTGCAAGTTTTCTGTTTTACCCGTTATAAAGTGGGTACAGTCTGTGGTGGTGCATTAAGTTATTCAATTCAGAAACAATTCTGTTAAAAATGTTACTTACCGAAGTGTGTCTTCAGTCCCACGTCGGTAGTTTATTGAGAGCCTTTTGGTCAAAAGTTGTATCCTACTTCTATATGGTTGTATGTGATGTCCAGTCGTTAAGGTTAACTCGGTTCAGGTACGCTATGCTGTGAACTCTATACGAAGTCAACGTAGTATAGTGTGCCAGAACCGAGTTAACCCTAACAACTGGACATCATATACAACCATATAGAAGTAGGATACAACTTTTGACCAAAAGGCTTTCAATAAACTACCAACGTGGGACCGAAGACACACTTTGGTAAGTAACATTTTTAGGATTTTTAACTGAATTGAATAACTTAATGCACCACCGCAGACTGTACCCACTTATAAAGTGTATAACAGAAAACTTAGACATTAAGGCATCTTTGTGAAGAATCTTAAAAGCGAGTTGGAGTTAATTTTTACTGAATCTTGCCAAGCTGAAGTAGGACAACACATATTTCCTTTGAAGTAGATGTTTTACTCTCAGCACCCAAAGAAATAATGCATATATCCAGCTGATCTTGATTTACAAATTTCTCATTTATTGTCAAATGTTTCAATACCTGACACATATTAAAATGTCTTCAACATATGCTGATAACTAAGAACTCCAGCAGAGATAACAAGACACCTGCAGATATTATAAAATACCCGCAGGGTATGACTAAGTTTCTAACTGGTCACTTTTTTTTTATCATAAATAATATTCATTCTACTTTTTAATTATAGGTTAAATTATGTGGGTGTGTGCTTTTTCCTTTTCATTCTGGCTGGAAGCAATCTAATTCTGAAGAAATTTATGTGCCAACATATTGAAACTTTTTTTTTGATTGGAGGTTTAACGACCACCGTGAGCAACTCAATGGGCTATAAGCAGTCGCCCGTCCCTAATTTAGGGTCACTGGTTCCAGGGAAGGGAAAGAGCCAGTGCCGTAAGACAAACACAACATCCATGCCTGACCGGGATTCGAACCCGGACCCCTTACGGACGAATGATCAGAGGCCAACGCCTTAGACCACTGCGCCACCGGGGCGGCATATATTGAAACTAAACTACAGCAAATAAAAATGTGCAAAAAGACTATAACCTGCAGATATCTAGAAGCTCGAGACCCTTTTACTTTACCTGCTGCACACAACTGCATGCTTCTAATTGTTATTATATAATGCATACAAAGTTTAAACCAACTATTTGATCAAGATCAATCAAATGTTAACTCTCAAATGATGACTGACAAATGACTTTTCAATTTATACAAGAATGATGAATGAGGTACAACTAAAAGTCTATATTATTGTCCTGGACAAACATATCTAAAATGCAGAAGCGTGATGAAGAGGTAAAATGTTCAGTTAATGCTTTAACCATTTTGTTCATAATCAACATTTTTGATCCTCCAAGCTGCCAACTGTTTTTTTACTTTGCTCTGGAAACTGCAGCAACAAAATATAAAAAGAAACAACCTGAAAGCCAAACACAGTTGTTTCAAAAAGACTCAAAAACCATAGATCAGTTTTTGTTTGTTTGTTTGTTTGTTTGTTAATACAACCTCAAAATATGTGCATCTCTTTTGGATTTTATTATCTTTAAAATATTAAAATGCAAAACATATGCAGTTCCTTATTCTAAAAATATCAAGCATTACAAGAGTTTGGTTTGCGTGAGGGAATAATCATAAGCATGATCTGAAGAAAAACTGGCCTCTATGTACATTTAAAGCATTCACATTTTTGTTTGCTTATAGCCACTTAAGTAGACACACACTCACATTCTGGTGCTGTTGAACTTTTGGAGGTTTAACAGAACTCATGAAAAAACAAACAACAGAAGCTAAAATCTCTATGAGTCTTTTTTTTCAGTCTTTTCCTGAAACCTGCCTTTGCCTCTTGTTTCCTGACAGTTGAGAAAATTTTGTTTTTCTCAATCACTAGAATGCCGTTGTTGCACGATATAAGATGAAATTCAAATTTAACGATGGAAAATTGACTTTTTATTTACACTGAATCAAAAGCTAAAAGTCAAAATCACATCACTAGATCTTTCATGCTGGCTCCCAGCACATCCTCAGGTGAATTCTAAAACAGGTATCGTAAAAATTTGAAAAAGAGTCCACCGTGGAACGTCGCTTTTGTTTATATACATCGCGTTCAGCACACGAATGACTTCAAAAACGTCACCATACTCTGACTTATGATTGTTGTGTCTTAATTGTTATTGGGTGAGTTCCGAAATAAAGTTCGAGTTATTGGTTTATTTGCTTCTTCTTCTTCGAAATTAACTGCATCCAAGTTGGAGGTATGAATCTGGGTATTTCATCGTTACAACATTTATCAGCGTTATTGACGATGTGTAAACTCTCCGCTAGCAAAGTCGCATTTTTGTTTTTGTGAGAAGAAATAACTCTTGCCTCATTCCACAGAGGGATGTGACCTCCCTGGTTAACTAATCTTGCAAGTGCTGTAGAGTTTGAATGTGTTTTGACACTGTACTTGTGTTCCGCAATACGAAAGTTCAAATTCCTCATGGTGGATCTAATATAAATTCGATCTATGTCAACAGTATCCAGGGCCTGTAAAGGTATTTTGTAAACTCCGAATCTGCTATTACTCGGAATTGGGTCCCGATCTTTTTTAATAGTTGACATTAGGTTGTTTGTTTTAATTCCAAAATCCAAGTTTTATTTTTTACAGGAAGATTTAAGTATATTCATAACTTTCGGAATATAATCCAGTGACCCAACATATTTGCGTTGACTGGATTCTTTAGTTAATGTAGAAAAGTTTGTGCTTCTTATTTTTCGATGGATCCGGTTTACAATATTTCTGGGGTACCCATATTCGTCTGCTATGGCATTTATTTCATTTAATTCTCGTCTCCTAGCAGTAACGCTTGAGCAATGTGTGTATGCTCTACGGATGAGAAACTGGAATGCAGATAGTTTATATGTATTAGGATGTGCTGAATAATATGCTATTATTGCTGATGTTGCACTGGGCTTGCGTATTTCGTCAACGACTTCAAGTTTTTTTTTTCTTTTGTAGAATATCAAAATCATCAGATACTGAAGGTTGACGACACAGGGCAGATGCCAGTACATAATAAAGTTGAAGAGACTTCACGAAGAGAAGAGGTGCATAATTTATAGAACTATTTTTATTTCATTTTGCTAAAAGAATGTACATTTTGTAAACCAGTAAACAACAGTTTAAGTTGCGATGGAGTCTGCAGATCCCAATATGATACTGGCATGAATAGATACTTTCTTTCAGCAAGAGCAACTTGGTTTTCTGGTTCTGAGCCAAAAAAATTATTTTAGTAACTTCATATGCAGAGACTTGAAATAATTTATGTACTTTTAATGACAAAAACTGGCAAACTGCATACACCTTCAAGTGCCATTTTAAGCTGACATGTTTCGTGCATCAAACTGACAACATACACATGTATCGTGTCAACAAGTAAGTGAAAACAAACCTCCAAAGATATCTCTAGTTTTATGTACAGAAACAAATCAATCTGTCCTGACTTTTGGGAATGTATGATGCAATGTACAGATGTTGATTTTCAGGAGTGTGTGCTATTTCATGTAAATGCATATCAACTTTCAGGAATACAGGGCTTTCAGCAAAGAACCACATCTACTTGAAGATGTTTTTAAAAGTCTTTAGGTCAGAATGGGAGACATGGTTTAGGAAAGGATTGGATAAAGCAATGATTCAGAGAATTTTAGCTATTTTTTTTATTTGTAATTCCTGAATCTGCATTATTAAAATAATGGAAGTCCAAAAGCATCAGAATATGAGTGTGTTTGGTGAGAATGGAATAAAAAAAATTAAGTATTTTTATACATTTAGTTGACTACTGAATTAACAAAAATGTAAATGCTTAAATATACATATAGTATTTTTTAATCTTTGTACATATTTATGATTACGTACATATCTTAATTTGACTGTGCATGACTGAATGCTTTTTTATGACAAAATGACTGTTTAACATGTATATTAACTAAAATTATGAAAATGCTTGATATTTTTACAATAAAGAGCTGTATATGTTTTAAAACTGCTTCAGCACAGCAAAGATAATACCATATGAACTAGATTCATACTGTACTGGATAAATACAAAGAATGTAAGTAATTCATAGTTTTTAAGTCTTCTTAAAACAGTATTATATGTAATGAATCTAAAAATACTAGAAAAGTGCATTCAAAATTTATTGTAACTGTCAACTAAGAAGACTAAATACAACTATCTCACAATGTATGGAGAAGTTTTTGCAGTGACATTGTTTTATTGTAACACATGAAATACATAACACTGTAAGGGTCCACACAGATATCAAAAAAGGTTATTCATACTGAAGTGAGATAAAATTACACAACTGAAATCTGATACACCACCATAAAATCATATGTGTTTAACCTGGAACCTTTGTACTTACTAAGAATATAACATTTGTACCAAAACTTGCAAAATTAGAAAATAAATTGCAGCAGATATAGCACAGTGCTCCTCAATTTTAAGATGACAATGAAAGCAAATATTTTACCATAACTACATTTCTGAATACTGATTAACGCTGAACAAAACTGAAGTTTATTTTGCATGGAACATTCTACAGCACTCTGCATTTTTGGTAACTTTCCATACTTGAGTACAAAAATCTTACAGTTCTGTGCAAGCTTGCATGACCAGAATCGTACATCACAAAACAAGAAAAAAGAAAAGTAGGTAATAGTGTGGAAATGTGAAGCTGGTCAGCATGTTATATTTTACTGACAACATAAAGTGAATCTTAGCAATTTGATTCCACTACAAACATACATGATTTTTATAATAAACAATTATCTAGAAGCATCAAATATCCATTACTATAATAGCTATATTTGTTTACAAGTAAATAAACACAGAAAGTATAAAAAAGTAACAAAAGTAATAACATTTGAACATTTATTGAACATTATGACAAAAATATGATGAACTAAAATGCTAACTGAGACTGTAGAAATGAATATTATCACTCCTAAATCACAAACTCAGAGTTAATGAATAAATCACAAACTCAGAGTTAATGAAAGTGTTGAACATACTCACAATCTGAATCAATGAAGTGAGATCACATCCAAACTTTAAAAAAACAAAGAGAATCAACAATATACAGGAATGAAATTTTTCTGTAACATTTTTGAAACCTTCACAATGTAAAAACATTGATACAGCAAGGAGCATTTTACAATATCAACCAAAGGTTGCTCAACATACTGTTTTTAAATTTTCACACACTTTCACAGACAGCTATTGAAAACACAAAAATTCTAATTTTAAAACTTTCTGCATTGTTCAGTGACAGAAGGGTTCTCCTTCATTTAACTATGATGTTTGATGTACTAAGTTTCCTGATACAACTTCAATCAGGATAACAAATATCACAACATACTTTTTTTTTTTTTTGGAATGCACCATAAAACGAAAAAAAAAAAAAAAGGAGAAAATACAAAAAACAAATGACACCTAGTTATGGCACAGATGATACCTATTTCACTTAACAGTTAAAGCCCAAAAATAACAATTACACATTTCTTTTCATTTGTTCAACCATTATAAATATTACACCAAATTTTTTTAAGCACTTGAACTAGAATATATATTTATTTTAAATTAAACAAATTGAACAGCTGCACATTAGAATCATTATATGAGAAAATATTTTAAAATATATCCTCCTATATGCATATATTATAAATCAAAAATCTGTGCTAATTTAAGTAGCATACTACAGTAAATTAACTTTCTCACTAACATTGTGTTAATCCTATATTCAGTAAGTATATAAGTCAAAAGTACATGTCCATGGTGTAACATGAATCCACTCAGGAATCTGTTGAAGTAAATAAGGAAAGTCGCCAGTAACTGTATTTTGTCCATGTAGAGCATGGGAGATGAAAACTAAGTCGATTAGGGAGCTTCTTTGGTTGTTGTAGTTCATAGAAGCCTTAATAAAACAAATCATAAAAAGAAGACCAATGAAAAGCGGTATATAAAAATGCCTACATAACAAGATACAAAAAATAAACATGCAAATGACAGTTCATAATGGATAGAAATATACTTCATGCTAGTTATTAATTACATATGATTAATTTTACAGTTACATCTTTCAACTGAACACCGGTCTTTAACATGCTCATATATTGTAATGACAAGCTCACACAGTAGATCTTGGTCACCTGTAATTTGGCAACACAAGAGCTACACAATCTTACTACTTCCATTCCCACGAATTCCTTGCCATCAAATTTTTCACCAATGAAGAAATCAATAATAATAGCATAAGCCTCTAGAGTTACTAAATCACTAGGATGAAAAAATCCACTTGTCAGTCTTCAGAAAACCCACAGCTGTACACACATCATTCAGTTTTACTGTAATACTTCCCACTCTCAGAAATTTACAGCATTAAACTCTATTTATCATGTTAGCCTAATGTGCAGTGATTCTCTCTCTCTTTAGAAAAGAAGAAACAGTTGCTTACATGTTTTCTACTGTTTCACATGTAGCCAGTCATTTTTCAGAAAACATGAAAATTACATGTGGGTTACATACCCTAGAATGGGAATTTAACCCACATCATCTCCCAATTTACATCTGAGCATACTACCATATGCCACCATGACAACAAAGTTCCAAGGAACTGAAGCTAAGCAGATGTAGCTTAGAAATCTGAAAAATGCCCACATGTGCACTAGTTAAAGCAATCTGATGCATCATTGTCAACATGATATTATGACTCATCAAAAGTAGCAGGAGATGTAGCATTTTTACAAATAGAACAATGTAGTAGCAGGCTACAAAATAAAGTAGCTTGTAGCAGAAAATTAATAACTTATTTTTTTAGCATACTACTAAAAAAATGAAAAAAAAAATTTCAATCATGTGGCATTTTCAGATTACCTGAAACATTAATGATTGTGATGGGGGGAGGGTACCTTGCCTATATTTACGTATCTGACTTGACTTACATTGTAAATGCAAAGCAAACTCAAGTGAAATGAGGTTATCTCAGTCAACCTACACAGACAGCACATAAAAGGAAATCGCCCTGTTTTGTCGACCACCATTCTGATTGCAAGATTCAATTCTCTTACCCAGAAAGAATGAATCTGTAAATATTTCTTGATATGATTTTTATTTAAATTCACAGCTAGTCTACCTAGCATGGAATACACACCACTGAATGTGTTAAAATATGTTACACATGATGATAAGAGCTGAGGTAAGCGCTTCACCATTTGAGTTACGACCCTGCATTGTATGATGAAAAGTGCTTGTTTAGGTGTGTTCTATCACCCCATAACGTTTGGCCCAAGAGTTTTGAATCACCCTGTATGTGTATATAAATATATGTGAATGCAATGCAGTGTTAAAGGCTTACTACTTATGAAAATCCGTATGGAGACAAATTATATCAAACCCATTTTATAGAAGTTTTGTCACTCATGCACTTTAGGTGATGATGGAATCTGTCACACTAAATCGCTGAACAAGTTTTCTAATTGCCATGCTAGGACTAGCTAACACTGTGAATTTCAAGCTAGGCCAGATTGCGGTTATCAATTAGGCTATATAAATTTCTGAAACCAACAGCAGCAGCACTTTCTTGAATTGACAGCTTCCACTCCATACACACTTGGAACATTTTCTTTACTGTTGCATTTCTCTTATTCCCTTTCTTAAACTCATGAAGCATCCAATATTTATTGTATTTCCCCAAATTATCCTTACTACAGACGTGCCAACCTTCAAAATCTAAAAATCAGGAGATTTTTTACAGCTCATAAAATCACATGAGCGCTATTTTTTTAATTTTATTTTTATCGGCATTTTTCAAATGCAGGAGCAATTTTCCAGAAGTAGTATTATTGGTACATAGCATTTTTGATGTTTAAAAAGTTATTCTAAATGCAGACTTTATATGCAAAATAAAAAGCATAGTGAAAATAGTTGTCAACCAGATACAATTAATAGCATTAATAATTCATACAAGATATGTACTTAATTTTTGATACATTATTTAATCATAATTAATCTTTATCCTTATTTAGTGAATGTACAGTAGCCAATTTAGCTCTCTTTAACAAAGATCTACAAAAGTTTTTTCCAGTGTTGGAATAGAGAGAGACAGAGGTATCTGTCAAAACAAATGTGGAAGTGTCAAGCTTTCTTCTTGGTTGGAGGTTTAACGACCACAGTGAGCACCTCAGTGGGCTATAAGTAGTCGCCCATCCCTAATTTAGGGCCACTGGTTCCAGGGAAGGGAGAGAGCCAGTGCCGTAAGACAAATACACCATCATACTTGTCAACTTTGGAAAATGTGCATCAGTAAAACTTTTGCACGAACGCCATTTACCACAAAACAAAACATAATTATATTAATAAATATGCAGTAAAAATCTATGCAGATTGCCACAATAACTAAACAATTATTATCTGTGTTTAAAATAATAATTTAAAAAACCATAAAATAAAATCTTAATTTTGTTCAATGTTAGTCTTGCTGTGGTGTTTCAATACTAAACTAAAATTTTTATTTGCTGATATCTTTGTTTCCCTTCCCATTCCTTTATTATAGTCTTTTTTTTTAATGCCCTTGGATGACAATTATATCCATCATGAATGCATGACAGCTTTCACTAATTTAGACAAAAAATGAGCAGTGTAACTTTGAAAATATAAATACGTTTGAACACTATGCATCAATTTTTACAAATTTTTCAGCTTCGACACTTTCGTTTTAGCCCCCCCCCCATCAAACTGAAATACAAAACTTTGGGGGGGATTACAGTTACATGGGATATCTTTGCTACGTCCGATTTCTATTTTCGGACACTTTCCCTCCATTTTCATCTTGAAATACAAATATTTATGAAATAAAATGATATTTAACAACAATACTAGGCAGAGGAAACATCACATGAAAAATAAAATAATGATTAGGGGAGAAATCTTCACTGCGTCTAACTTCCGTTTCCGAAAGTTTTGAAAGACAAAACTTCCTGTTTCAAAAGTTTAGAAAGTTTCAGGCGGAAAACTTCCTCCACCACTACTACTTAATTGCCCCAAAATTTCTATTCAGTTATGCATCGATCTCGTGGATAACCCAAATTATGATGGAAAAGGAGAAATTCCTCGAAGCCGTCACACTCTCATGCCTAAAGATTACAGCAAAATTTTTTCACCCTCGAATTTCCGCTTTCGGAAATTTTTCCTCCATTTTCAAACTGAAATACAAATATTTACGGAATAAAATTATATATAACAACAATACTGGACAGAGGCAACATCACAGGAAAAAGAACGATTACAGAAAAAAATCTTTATTTCGTTTACTTCCATCTCTGAAAGACAAAATACCGTCCCGATGCGCATTTTTACGAATTGGTAAAATTCTTCGATGAGTAGTTTTACTCGCCAAGAAAAATTCACGATGCGTATTTTTACACGTCGAGAAAAATTCTCGAAGTGTATTTTTCCACCCCAAGAAAAATTCCAGACGCGTACTTTTATGCGGCAAGAAAAATTCCACATGCGTATTTTTACGAGTTGATAAAATTTCGATGCGTACTAGACGCATAATTAGATTACACATTTTGGAGAACTCTAGTCGGCACGTCACTTGAGCACTCCAGTGGAGAGAGAGAAGAGCTACCCAAGGAGACGCCAAGAAGCGGAGCCATCGTTATACTTGATGGCTCCGCATGAAGCCAGAGAGTCACAGATGACATCATCACGTAGCACGACGCTCGTAAGGTCCGGTAGAAGATCTAAATGGATGGTTGCAGGGGATTGAAATATTTTGATTCAGCAATCGAAATATTAAAAAATCCGTAAAAAAAGACTTCCATCCGTAAATCAGTAAAATTAAGCAGAAATCTGTAAATTTTATGGATAATCCGTAAAAGTTAGCAAGTATGAAACAACCATGCCCCACTGCGATTCGAACCCGGACCCATCTGGGACAATTTGTCGAAAGCCGGCACTCAGTTTCACAACTTTATTATGCAGCAAAGACAATAACAGCTAATATGTAAAGAAGAAAAATTGCCAAAGATATGACATAAAATAAAACATTAAAAACCGCAAAAGTGGCGTAATGCAAAAGGAAAAATCTCCCGCAAAAAGTAAGCGAAAGGAATGAGAAAAAAACAAATTCACGAACTAAGTGTACACAAAATGCTACAATAGAAGATAAAACAAAGCTGACAATAACAGATTCGCAATTAGAGATGAACAAAGGAGCAGATAAATCTTCTACAAAATGCGCCGAAGAAGGGAAAAAGAGACAAACATGGTGCAAAACAAGAAATAAAAATCTCCACAGTAAAGCAAAACTGAAAAGCACTCCGCAAAACTCTGAAGAAACCATAAACAGAGCTCACAGCTAAGAGCGGGGAGACGTGAAACGATAAGTAGGTCACAGCTGGTGTGCGAGTGTGTTTGTAACCAACATAAAATAGAACACCGCGCCACCGGGGGTGGCTTTCTTTTTGCAGATATGAGGACAGGAAAAGTACGATACTGATGACTGTAAATGTCGTCTTGCATCGACGCAGCAAGAAAAAGATTTCACAAGTGGTTAGAAATTTTTTTCTTCTGCGTCGATCCAATGCGGTGGTTGATGGAATTTCGACCATTGTAACAGCTAATTATTGGCGAAAATCGGGAGAATTTGACATTTATCCGGAGGGCAGTAGGAATGGCTGAAAATCCGGAGTCTCCCACCTAAATCCGGAGAGTTGGCACGTCTGTTACTGTTTTGAGCATTACAGTAAATTCAGCACTTTTCACTATACAAAAGTTGTGTGTAAGCTGATAATTCACAAACATGCAAACCAACTTTACTTGCATTTCGATATATAAGACCAAAAACATTACTTATGGAACTATCTGATACCAATAAGAATAGTAAAAAACCATGATAAACCTTGGGCTAATACAAGAATTCAATTTGAGGCTGAAATCTCACAAAATTGCTACAAATTACATAAAAACATGCTATTTTTCAGTGTAGAAGGGCTGGATTCAAACTGCTACCATGTAGCCATCTCCTCAGAAAACTAAGAAATTGCACTGCCCTTTGAAGTATGAATCTGAACAAGCATAAGATTGTTCCAGTCAAAGCATCCAAAGCCTCATTGTATCGGCAATCACTTTTAATCCAGGAGCAGATATAGATAATGAATCACTAATTCTTTATAAGAGTTTAAACACTTTTGCTAACCTGTTGCTCACCATCAAAGCTCCAAATAAGACTTGTGCTGTGAAAACAGGATGCCGTACCTATAACTGACTGGGACAGAAACAAATTCTTATGAAGAAGTCCATAGATGACATATAAAAATCACTGAATAGTGAATTTGACTATGGAATTAAACTTGGGATTATCAGTGCACCAGAAGCTAGCTAATCAAATATCAAAACTGCATAAAGAATTCTTTCACTCAAAAACATTTCTGACCAAAAAGAAGGGAGCAGAGGATTTGAGTGTTCCAACACGGAATCAGCTTCACTAACATGATGAAAGGAATTTCACAAAGGGACTTAGTTGAAATATATACTGTTAGTACTGTGGGCGGTCTTAGTGAGAGATGGATTTGTCTCCACCGGGCGCTCCATAGGCAACAATGGCACACAGAACAGCAACAAGGGCTTCTGTGAATCTTGGAGAGGTACCAGCTAGTTCTATGCAACACTGACGAAAAGACCCCAACTCACTGGGGTTTGTTCCAGAATCCTTAGGTTGAATGACCAAATGGAACTGTCAGCTGTGGGCTAATCCCCCACACTGGCATACTTACCTGATTAACAAGACACAAAGAAATTATGTTCCAGACTCTTGTGTGGGATATAGTTGACCTTCACGCTTGTGAAGGATGGTCCCCCATGGAAATGATATAGAAATGGAAAAAAGTCATATGAGAAAGAAATCTCGGCTGAGTGAGTGTAAGATTGGTGTATGGAATACTAGAGGTATAAATAGCAAGATGAACGAGGTGACTGAAGAGATGAATAAGTATAGAGAGGATGTGCTGTGCATAAGTGAAACCAAAAAGAAGGGAATTGGGATAGAAGTGAATGGAATGGTGAGTGTGTGGTCTGGAGTATTGGATAATGTGAGAGGACATGCTGGTGTAGGTGTGATTTTAAGTGAAAAGATGAAGAACAACTTGATTCACTATACCAGCAAATGAGAGAATTCTTTAGATACGTTTGAAAGTGAAACTTCAGAGAATAGAAATTGTTGTAGCGTATGCTCCTTGCAACTCAGAACCTTCTGATAGGAAGGAAGATTTTTGGAATGAGCTGTTTGGAGCTAAAGAGAAAGTTATAATAGCAAAGGATCTCAATGCTAGAGTAGGTATGAAGAATGTGATTTGTGATAATGTTCTGGGTAAGTTTAATAATCCTTGTGTGAATAATAATGGTGAAAGATTAAACTCTGCATTGAGAATGGTTTGTGTGTATCTAATACGTTTATCAACCACAAGTATATCCACACATATACTTGCGAAAACCATACTCTTGGTCCAAAGAGTGTTATTGATTTTGTTGTTTACGATTAGCAACTGAAACACTTAGTTGTTGACACTCATGTGATGAGAAATGCGGACGATGGCTCTGATCATTACTTGGGAGTGTCACAAGTGAAACTGAATGTTGGTTGGAGGAAAAGGAATAGGAAGAGGCCTAGGATGAAAGAATAAAGGCTCTCTGAAGATCATCAGCATTACTCCAACTTACTCAGAGAATGACTGATTGAGCTGAAGTCATATGTAGAAAAGAAGTGGGAATGTTTTAAGGACTGTGTTGTCACTGCTGCTGAGCAGGTCTGTGGAACTACAGTAGTGGGTAACAATGGAGGTGATTCTTGGTGGAATAGTGAGGTTGAAGAGGCAGTAAAGAAAAAGAAGGAAGCCTATTTGGGGATGTCACAAGGTAGAGTTACTGTGGATGAATATCACTGTAAGAAGCATGAAGCAGCTAAGCTGGTTCACCAGAGTAAGGCAAAAGATAGGAAGGAGAAAGTGGAAAGGCGTGAATTGGCTTTTTGGAAAGATAGAAAAACATTTTGGGAGTACATAAGACTCAGAAAAACTAGGGGGAACAAAGTTGTAAGTTGTGTGAAGAATAGGATTAGGTAAATGATATGGAAGACCAATGAGTTAAGTGAAAGATGGGGTGAAAACTTCTGTGAGTTATTAGATCAAGAAAGCAAAGGTGATTTGGACACAGAAGTAGATGATGCCAGAGTGAAAGATGGCACAGGAGGGATATCAAGAGAAGAGGTATGTAAAGCTCTAAAATCTCTTCAGAATAGTAAGGCTCCAGGAGTTGATGGCATACCTAATGAGATGTTGAAATATGGTGGTGACTCTGTAATTAGCTGGTTAACTGAAATTTGCCAGCTGTGCTGGAAGTTAGGAATGGTCCCTTGGGATTGGAAGGATGCTATCATTGTTCCCTTGTATAAGGAAAAAGATGACCAGACTGAATTGAAAAAGTATGAGGTCTTACATCAGAGAAAGTGCGGGATGGTCAGAGTGGTTTTTATGCCTGGTAAAGGCTGCACTAACCAAATTTTGGCATTACACATGATGATTAAAAAGTATCTAGCTGTTGGTAGGAAAGTTTTTGCTGTCTTCATAGATTTAGAGATAGCTTACAACCGAGTAAATAGGATACTTTTGTGGAAGGTATTGAATAAATATGATGTTATTGGGAATCTACTTAATAGAGTAAAAGCCATGAATGCTGGCAGCAGAGTTCGTGTATGAGTGAATGGCGTTTTATCAAAGTAGTTTTCCATTGGTGCAGGAGTCAGACAAGGTTGTTTAATGTTACCATGGATGTTTAATATATTTATGGATGCATGCATGTGTGATGCCAAGATGGATAATACTGGTTTATGTCTTGGTAATATCCATGTGTGCAGATTGTTGTATGCTGATGACACGGTCCTGTTGGCAGAGAGCAAGAGTGAGTTGCAGAGTATGTTGTCCTGGATGTATGAAGTTTGCATGAAATTCAAACTGAGTAAAAATAAGGGAAACCCCAAAGTTATGACTTTTGAGAGAGGAACTGTTAGCACTGAACACAATATAAGTTTAAATGGCACAATGATTGACCAGGTGAATGAATCAGTTTGTTTATTTAGGAAGCGTGTTTGACAGAGAGAACAAATTGGATGGTGAAATTATTAGGCGAGTGAATTCTTCATTGAAAGTACTAGCTGCTTTGGGAGGTTTTCACAGGAATGATGGGTTCTCAAGAGAGCCCCCCATGGCTGTGCAATTGTTCTTACTCTGATCTATGGCAGTGAAACCTGGGTACTACAGAAGAAACAGGAGTTGCTTGTGTGCTCGAGAAATGCGTTACCTACGGGGAGCTTGTGGCAAGACACGTTCCGATTGTGTGAGAAATGAAGATGTGTTGCAGTTGTGTAATGTAAAGCAAAATGTTGTTAGCAAGGTGAAAACTAATATGCTTCGGTGGTTTGGCCATGCTGAAAGAATGAGTGATGAGATGCTTACTAAGAAAATCTTTTTTAGCCCAAGTGGCTGGAAAGAAAGGCAGAGGAAGGCCAAGGAAATCATGGGAGGATTCAATTCAGGAGTGTCTGCAAGAGAGAAAAAATATGAGCATGAAGTATAGAAGGTCTTGCGTTCGTCGTGTGATGGATGTCAGTGAAGCCTGAGTTGTCTGTCAAGATTGCTGTAAATGGAGAAGATTGATACGGCAGCAGTAAGTAAATTCTCAGTTAAAAATTTATCTAGTAGTTTGTATTTCTTTGTGGAGATAACCTCTGAATCCCAGAGAACAGCTTAGTGAAATATGATGATATATAATATGACTGTTAGTACTGAATGCAAGATCAGTCTAATTGGTACAGAGATAGGCCAGGTGAATGAATTTGTATATTTAAGAAGCATGTTTGACAAGGAAAATTCATTAGATGGTGAATTAGAATGCGAGTGAATTCATCTCTGCCTTAGGAGGATCTCAGAGGACTGATGAGTTCTTGAAAAGGTCCCAAATGGCCATGTATGAAAGTGTAATTATCCTACTCTGATGTATGTTACTGAAACCTGAGTACTGCAGAAGAGACATAGGAGTTCTTGTGTGCTAGCGAGATGTGTTACTTACATGGGGTTTGTAGCAAGAAATGTTCTGGTCAAGTGAGGAATGAAGATCTGTTGCAGATGTATAATGTAAAGAAAAATGTTCTTGGTAAGGTGGAGACAAATATTCTGAGGTGGTTTGGCCATGTGGAAAGAATGCAGAGACTTCAATCCTGATTGGAAATCTTCAGTAGTAAACACTAAAAAAAAATCCGTAGTTTCTAGCTTTTTTCAGTAGTGAAAACTACAAAAATCTGTAGTTTTCTGCGGTTTTCCATAGTAATGAATAAAATTGTATTAATTACACAATCCGTAATATACAAATGATCACAGCAGCAAAATTAAAAAGCAAATTTTTTGCTTAAGAAATTGCCCATAAATTGATGACATTATGTGAGAAACACGGCTCTAATATTTTTTTCAGTTTACCTCAAAACACACACACACACACACACACACACACACACACACACACACACACACACACACACAATGTTCCAATGAGAACTTTAATATAGTAAACAAAGTGCCTACACAGAGTAGAAATGTTCATGATAGTCTTCAAACCCCAAAAAGAATGAAAAAGAATATAGTTTTTTTTTTCCTGTAATTTTTTTCCCCACAAAGAACTAAAAGAACTAAAAAAATTCATTGCAGGGGGAAATTCTAGTACTACTCCAGGACTTTATGTAAGAATACGAAAAATTAAGGACTTTGCAAGCTCTGGAAAGGGAACTAAAATTTCAGGATGTTTCTGGGATTCCGTGAGCCATAGTAACTCTGCAGGTGGCCAAAGACACTTAGACATGCAAAACATATTGAAAAAAATCACAGAAGAAATGCAATGATATTGAAATTATTCAAGAAACAGTCTACAAAATGATTAATGAATATTAGAATCTAGAAAACATGAAAATAAACTTTATGCACCTCGTTGAAAAGGTAATTTCACTGAGACAGTTTCCATAGTATATCCAATGCTTTCCGTTATCTGTAGTGGACCGACGATTTCCATAGTAACTTCAGAGAATCTGTAGTTAGTAGTGGGAGTCTCTGAGAACGCAGAGATGCCCACTTTTACAGATTTTCCGTAGTTTGTACGGATCTTCACTCCATCTTACGGTTTTACGGAATTAACCCAAAATAATACGGAAAATCCCACGCACGCAATTTTTTATTTTTTTGCAGTCTGTTGGTCGAAAAAACGCACATTACAGGTAGTTCCTATACACCTCCGATGTTTTGACTTTCCCCGCCAACGGAGGCGGAGCTTCTCGTACGCTGTTTGTCACATGATTCCTCATACAACCATTTGAGAGCACAGCGCCTTTTGCGAATTCTTTACATTGATTACATACGACTTTGTGCGAACGTTTTAACTCTTTCCGCTCGACTGTTGGGCGACACCCGACATTACGAAATCGCTGAACAGCTCGCGTGTCAGGTATCACCCGGCAAGCCGATGATGCTTCTATAGGCCTACCTCGTATGTCGGGGCTGGTGAGCTAAAACTGAACTTTCACTGCTAAGTTATGGCCTCTACAGCAGAAATATATACACTGGTGTGTAAAAATTAAGGACGAAGAGGAGAAATTAGCATAACAACGGAACGAAAGACCACTCAGGAGATAGACTAGGGTCCGGTACAGTAGCGCATGCACATATATGCAGCATGAGGGGGGGGTGTCGGAAAGGTATAAAGCACACGGGCGGTGTACACTCAGCAATTCGGTGTGAACGACATCGAGTTGCTGCCACCGTGTGACATGGCCAACAGGCAATCCAGTAGACGACATCTGGATGACTTGACCTGAGGTCGCGTCATTGGGAAGTTGGAAGAAAGTCGAAATGTGACTAGTGTGGCCAAGGATCACTCACAGCATCGTTTCACGAGCTTTGAGAGCATTTCAAACGACAGGAACAGCTGTCCGGGAGTTTAGCAGTGGTCGTCCACGAGCAACCACGGCGGCGGACGACCGGTATATTGTCCTACAGGCGAGAAGAGACAGACAGCAGACAGTGGGAGAAATCGCAAAGCACATGCAACAGACAACTGGACGTCCGTTATCACGTTTTGCTGTGGCCAAGAGGCTGCACAAAGGTGGTCTATTTGCACGGCGACCAGTACGGTGTGTGCCATTAGCGCGTGCTCATCGGAGACGGCGGATTCTGTGGTGCCAGGAACACAAGAACTGGACACATCAGCAATGGGATAGAGTTCTCTTTACGGATGAGAGCCGATTTAGTCTGACGAGCGATTCTGGACGTATACACATCTGGAGAGAGCAGGGAACACGCAATCACACCTCCAACATCTTCGAAAGTGACAGGTTTGGAGGTGGCGGATTCTCGTTTGGGGCGGTATCATGCTTGATAGCCGTACTGACCTCCACATCTTCCAAGGTGGTTCAGTCACTGGTGTCCGCTATAGTACCGAGGTTCTCCTGCCTCACGTGAGTCTGTTTAGAGGTGATGTGGGTCCTGAGTTCTTCTTCATGGACGACAATGCTACACCTCATCGTACAGTGGCTGTCGCAGAGCTGTTGGAGAGTGAAGATATTCAGCGCATGGATTTGGCCCGCAAGGTCCCCAGACCTAAATCCAATCCAGCACGTGTGGGACCCTCTCAGGAGACGCTTGGCAGCACGTCACCAGCCGCCAGCAATGATTCCGCAGCTGCGATGGGCGCTACAAGAGGAATGGGCCACGATGCCTCAACAGCTCCTTGACAACCTTGTCCTCAGCATGGACAGACGTTGTAAATCCTGCAACGCAGTCAGGGGTGATCATATCCCCTACTAAGGACTGGATTTTTCTTAGCAGCCACCTGTCACATGGAAGTTTCTGTCTTCTGTCCAGTTGTGCTGGAAGCTACCTTTTCAATAAAGTGTTTTTGTATCGTTTGGATTCCTTGTTTGGACGGTTTTGCTCACTTGTCCCATATTCTTACATCTTGGGGATCTTATGGTATGATTTGAGTCGATGTGGAGCACTTCTGCACAATGTTACATTCGAAAAACAGTCTCATCCTTAATTTTTGCACGCCAGTGTATATTTAGTATTTAACTCGAACTACATTTTGGAACTTATTCATTTTATAAAAAGTGTTATAAACGATTCTGAGATTTTAAAATAAATGTTTTTGATATACTGAAATTCTTACTTAAGGTTGAAGCGGTTTTACTGAAAACTTTGAATTTTTGTACTGATGACCCCTTTCTCAGGTTGGTATCTCTGAGAACGTGTAGTGTGATGCTTACTAAGAGAATTTATTTAGCCCAAATGAAAGGAAAGAAAGGTAGAAGAAGGCCAAAGAAATCATAGGAGGACCAGATTCAGGAATGTCGGCATGAAAGAAAAATAATGAGTATGAAGTACCATAATGCCATGTGTGATGGATGTCAGTGAATATCTAGTTGTGTGTCAAGATCGCTGTACATGGAGGTGTTTGATATAAGCAAAATTTAGCACCATCAATTTTAAACTTTAATCTGGCAGATGAATTTTTTTTTAGGAGCTAATCTCTGAATCTTTAGAGAACAGCTTAGTAATACATAAAAGGCAGAGAGGATGTTAAAATACTTACATTCACTAGCAGCGAAAATTCCCAAGGTTCACTATATTCACCATACGAATAATAAATGAAATATGTTGGACGACCTTGCCAGCTGAGGCTTGGAAATGGAGTTCCATTGGTTAAACTCCAGTTAACTAATTCAACATTTTTCTTTGGTGAAAAAACGATAGTCATGTGATCAGGACCTGAAATGCAAATTTCTTAAGATAAAGAAAACTCATGAAAAATGAAAAAAACTGCATGCATGCACATACAGTTAATGTAATATCTCCGTGCTGCACAGTTACACAACCTTTAAATTTATAATAATCTTCAGGTACAAAAATACAACAAACAAGAATGAAGACACTCCTAAAAATTCACAATATAGTTTATTCGGTGACAAAATATATGCACATAGATCAGGAAATAGCATCTTTCCCACTGAGAATTTTAAATATGACAACACAATATATAGCAGATAAAAACTTCAAATTATAATTTAAGTCAGGAGTGTTAACATTTTTAAGACCAAACTAATTGTTTTCAAAATATAAAAAAAGATTGCAAGAAATAATTACAGTGCAACTTTATCAAAAAAAATGCATCCAAGCACTGAATGTGTGCCTGCATGTTTGCACGCACACTTGCATTCACAGAGCCACTCCATTATGATGCAACCCTAAGTTTAATTTTATTTTTAGATTCAGCCACATCTAAAATTCCTCACCATGTACAGGATTTATAATAAGACTAAAATTAAATAAAATACAGGTGTAAGAAAGCACAGCAAGTAGTATGTAAGACCTTGTCTCTCTGTTAAGAGGTTCAAATAGAAAAAAACGACTCCTGATACTATCGCCAGTGGTGAAAGTGGGGCAGGAACGGCATTCTCTTAAGAAATTGGTAAAGAGAACGGCGTTTCCCTAAAAAGTGGTGAACTACAGTACACAACATTTCAAAAAAGAGGGGGGGGGAGATGGGCTGCAGAACTATACTGAAGAAATTTTGGCTTGCAGTTAATTTACAATCATGGCCAAAAGTCTTGCACCAATAGATAGAAAGTCAATTTTTGATGTTTGAAGTCAACTTGTACAGTGTATTGGTAAAGTCAGGAATACATATCATACATCATTTTAAAGGAAATTGTATGCTGAATTCAAATACTTTTACTGAATGTTATTACCAGTAATAGAAGGGAAGTTACAGGCAAAAATGTGCAAGTGAGGAAACACAAATCCGGTTCTGAAAAAGAGTTCATGTCCCTCTACTCTAATCCACTATAGCTTTTTTTTTTTTTGATTGAAGGTTTAACGACTACTGTGAGCAACTCAATGGGCTATAAGCAGTCGCCCGTCCCTAATTTAGGGCTACTGGTTCCAGGGAAGGGAGAGAGCCAGTGCCGTAAGACAAACACAACATCCATGCCTGACCGGGATTTGAACCCGGACCCTTTACGGACGAATGATCAGGGGCCAGCGCCTTAGACCACTGGGCCACCGGGGCGGCCACTATAGCTTTCACCGAGGTCCGCTAGTGAGATATAAAAGGATGTAGAATCATGTGCCAACTTAAAACGCAGCCACTTGTAGTCAGTTGACGGAAGTTTATGCAGAATTCCTGGTGATATTTGAATTTCGGAATGTCAAAGACCCGAAAATCGGCCCTGCCTCTTCAAACCAGGGCAAAAATTATTATTTTGCATGAACTTGGATTCAGTAGTGGTAAAATTGCTGTTAAATGTGGCTGTGATCATTCCACTGTCTTGCGCACCATTAAAAAAGTTGCACAAACTGGATGTGTGGGAAACAGATAAAGGAACAGGTCGACCAAGGATGTGTACTGAACACGATGATCGCATGTTGATTCGTCGTTCCTTAAAATCAAGGTTTAAAACACCCACTGATTTAAGAAATGAGTGGGAGAATGAAGTATGCATTATTGCATTTGCACATACAGTTCATTGTAGGCTACAAGAAAATGGACTGACAGCACGAAAACCTTTCCTTACTGAACAACAATGGCTCAAAAGAATTGCTTGGGCCAAGGCACACAAAAATTGGACTGTTGATGAATGGAAAAATGTTATTTTCAATGATGAAACAACTGTTATTACTTCCGCTAATAATGGAAACAATTATGTATGTCGTCGGACTGGTGAAAGATATAAGGCATGCTGCTCCCAGCCAAAAATCAAGCACCCACATTCGGCGATGTTGTGGTCCTGTATTTCAGCCAGTGGTGTTGGCCGTCTGCACATTGTTGACGGCACATTGAATGGATCGAAATATGTGGATATTTTGGAGTCCAAACTGCTACCATCTGCACAAGACATGGGTTTGCAGAATTTTATCTTTCAGGATGATAACACGCCATGTAATTGGTCAAAGTTGGTTGACGAGTAGTTTAATCGAAAAGTTATCAGAAAACTTCAGTGGCCAGCAGTCACCAGATCTAAATCCCATAGAGAATCTGTGGGTGAGATTGAAGCAAAAGATCCGTCAACAAAGAACCACATCTAAAACAGCATTAATTGAGTCTGTAAGGGACATATGGCACCGTGTTATCACCAATGGACAACTAGAGATGCTCATTAGTTCCATGCCAAGAAGGTGCATTTTGTTACTAAGAAACTGTGGTTATTCAATTAAATATTAAAGCGTATTTTGCTTGTTGGTAAGTTATTTCAAGTGTCTTGCAAATTTCAATAATGTACTGTACAGTAATTTTATGTTAAACGCATTGTACACTAATTTCACAAATTCCACTATTTTTTGCTTTTCATGACTTGATGCTGTATTTTGGCTTGTAACTTCACTTCTATTACTGGTAATAACATCCTGTAAAAATATTTGAATTCAGCATAAAATTTCCTTCAAAATTATGTATAATATGTATTCCTGACTTTACCATTGCACTGTATAAGTTGACTTCAAACATCAAAAATTGACTTTCAGTCTACTGGTGCAGGACTTTTGGCCACGACTGTATATCAATGAATTCTATTCACAATATGCATAAGATTTTTACGTTTTAAAATTTTATTTCTGATTTTGCAGTTTTCAGACCTTTTGACCCAAGACAATAAATTTTGTCTTTCGCACTCTTAGCGAAAGGCTCGTAGCCACAGGGGATGCTCGCATTCCACGGTCTTGCTTTCGTATCATTTAGTAAGTTATCTAGAAGGGCAGAATGTTCTATTAGTAACAATGTTGCAGGCTTGATTTAGAACAAGGTTAATAAAGTCTATTAACCTTAGCTACAGAATACCAAACTCAAATTCATTCATAGTAACAATTCGGTACACAGGGATCATAGCATACTTCTGGAAAATTTTAGGTAGGAATTTTAGGAATTTTTAGAAAAATTTTAGGAAAATTTTAGGAGTGTATTTCAATAAAAACTAGATGTATATTTGTATACATCTAGTAAAACAACTTTGTATACATTGTAAAGAGTTTGCTTCACACCCTTCAACCATATATACTGATAGACTGCGCATGACATCAAAATTTCTGGCTCCAACATAAAATCACATGACAACAGTCAAAAAGATGGGTTACACCTGCTGTGCTTATGGTTGCTCTGAGCGATATAGTAAAGAAAGTTCTATGATTTTTCATGGGTAAGAAACGAATTAAATACCTAAGTCAATAAAGTTCAATTACTTAACCAGAAACTTGCAGCTATTGATATAAAAATATAGTAACTTAAGAAAAAAAAAATGGAATGCATGTTCCAAATTCTTTGCAAATGTTCATCACATTATAAATCACAAAATGTAAACAACCCGATCATGCATGTATATAGCTCATAAGTAAACTTACCTGAAGAGTTTTCATTATATATGAGGCGCATTCACATAATACACCGAAAACACTGAAGTTCTGCAGCGTAAATTAGTAATCATAACAGCATTTTTACACGAAATTTGGAGTCTGATGATGACGTGCCCAATGTTTGAGCCATGGCGGCTTTGATGCAGCTATTGCCAATGTGCAGTCCATTAGTATATATGGTCGAAGTTAACACCCAAATTTTTTGAATAACGTCTAATGTCTAAAGTTTAAGTATGATTTACTTCTAATGTTCAGTTCTTATCTTTTCACGTGTTATTATCATATTCAAGTATATTTACCACATTCAAGTTTCACTTTGAACATTAATATGCTGTTGAACCAGAAGCAATTCATTTTCACAGTAAAGTTTTCAGGTTTCACATTAAATTATAATATCCTAAAAAGGTAATTGAAAACCAAGAACTATGTACAATTGTTCACTGAATTACTTTTTTCATATTATTGTTTTAACCTTTTCCTGATTAGCCTATCTTTTTCTGCTTCTACCACAACTAATTTACTTTCAGTTTTCTTTATTTCAGCTGAACCTTGTATGATCAAGTTAGAGGCAACTGCTATTTCAACAGTATTTTGTTTTTCTACAGCTTTTCTCATTCTTTCTGTTCCCTCTTGAATTATTGCTAGGGAGGCTTCTTTATCGTTTTTAAGTCTATTTATTTCTGCATCATTTTCTTTTATTTTGTCATCAAACTCAGCTTTTCTTTTTTCTCTAGCTGCTTTTCCTTATTTTCCCTCTCTTTCTGCTTCCTTTCTTTTACCTTTTTTATTCTTCTTCCTTCAGCTTATCAACATACTCTTTATAAAATTTATGTGAATCACAAACACTATTTAACAAATTTCTTGTTATGGGAACTTTACTTACACATCCATAGTGTTTAATGGCCCCTTTAACTATTCTTAATGATGTTATAGTTGAGTCTTTTAAGTTAGCCTTGTCCTTCCTTAACAGAGCAGTGTTAACCAAAAATCCCCTTTCTGCATCAGCATTAACATGAGGTAAAACTAAAATTGACTTTATGAGTTTAGCAAGATTTGAGTATTTTTCTTTTCCGCTAGAGTCTTTAATACTAAATATATTACGCCAGTAATGATCAATCCGCACTGGAATATGCCCTTCCTCTGAAAATTTCACTAGTTCATCTAGAGTTGGCTTATCGCAATTTAAAAGTTTCCACTCTTCTCTTACTCTATCAATTTGTTCCTCAGAAAGATGCAAAACACTTGAAATTCTGGTTATTTCCGAAAGTCCTTCAGTGACTGAAAGTTGAGTTGACTCTTTCTGTGGTTCTTTTACCTTTAAAACTTCTATGTCTCTTAGCTTTTGATTGCAGAATGGCAAATTTGACTTTAAATATTTTGTGGTTGCAATTAGTGATGATCTTACATCTAAGAGAAATAATTTCTGCCTGGTCTCCTGAACATTCCTGAGGAGATTTTTTGTCTTCATACCAACTTCTAACTCCCCTAGTTTTTTCCATGAATTTTTGTTTTCAAAATCTACATTCTTTAGGTCTTCTCCAAATTTCCCTGCTATAACATCATCTTGGATAAACTGAGCCATAACATTCCTCATTAAAGTATTTAAATCAGAATATAACTGGTGTATTTTTGGTTCTTCACTCTGATAACATAATGAAAACTTTTCAAAATTTTGGTGTGAAAATGAAATTAATGCTAAATAGCAAGGAGTAAGCTCATTTTTCAGGAAACAGTGAATTCTTTTATACCTTGCCGAATTGCGCAGTTGTTTTTCAAATATTTTTTGAGATGGCAAGAAGTTTAAAAAATATTCTGTAATATTTAGCCATTGATCCAAGAGCCTCTGGGCTACAGAACCAACGGTTAACCATCTGTTGCTGACATGACGCAAAAGAAATTTGGCAGTGACCAATGTTATATCCTCGACAGATTTATAATCCTCTCGTCTTGCAGCACTACTCTTTAAAAAGTAATGCATATCAGTAGCAAATTCGTCAAAATCTATATTTAAGCTTGTCAAAAAAATTTTAAATGCATTACTAACAACATGCAGGTTGCAAAAACCTAGTTCCAAAGATTTCTGGCCTGTTTCTTGTTTTACAACTTCATTGAATTTGCGTAAAAAGCACTTATTTACATCTGGGCTGTCCATGGATACACAAATAATTCTGTTCAACGAAATATTGAAGGATGATAACACATCAAGAATTTCTTTTAGCAAAATATCTGCTGTTGCATGACCCAGAAAAACGCTTGTTAGGTATCGGCAAGAAACTGAATTTATTTCTGAAGACCAGTACCTGAGATACACATCCAACTGCCGTTTCACTTGTGTATTTGTAGTTTCATCAAATGCTATAGTAACCTTTCCTGGGCTACTAGATGCAATGTCTTTTTCAAATCCTCTTCAAAATATTTTGACAATCCATGTGATATCACATAAGCAACTTTTTTTCTTTAAGTTGCATTTTGGCTGCAATAGCAGAATCAGGAAACATTTCTTTGAAAAGTTCAACTGTTTCAGTGCATGAAACAAAAGACATATTGTCCTTAGCAACTTTCATGGCCCATAATGCTTCGGCTTTAGCCAACTGTAAATCATGACTCAGTACTTCACTAATATTTGTTTTGGGCTGAAGATCCCGTCCTCCAAAGGCTTTCAGGATGGACTTATTTTGAAATTTACTTTGAAATTTCTGCAAATGTTTTTTTCCTTTATGATGCGCTTTTACTTGTGAAAAGCCACTATTAGAAATGTTGAAAATTTCTGAACACAATATACACTTAGCAGAAAATATTGTTTCAGTTGCAGAACACCATTCTTTCAACTTCACTCTGTCCAATTCTTTGGCGAGCCAAGCATCTTGAAATTTCGTTTTGGATTTAGGCATCTTAAACACTTGTATTACTAACCAGAAAATGAAAGGGAAGTACAAAAACACGTTCCAATATTGCAAAACCAGACAACTTCCCGAAATTTGGCTGCGAGGATGTCAGAAGATATGAAAAAAAAAAAAAAAAAGCAAGTCACCACTAGAGAACTGAACCTGCACACAGCACAGAGAACACCATAAAAGACGTAAAACCAGAAACTATCATACGCATCTCACGCAAGTTCAGTCAAAGCGAGTCGGAGCCGAGATATATTGCGCATCGAAGGTCGCTGTCGCCGACGCATGATCGAAGGTCAATGATCACGTGCTCTACTGCCTGCCAAGATAATACTCAGCTACCATCCCATCGTCATTACCGGAGGTTACGGAAGGAGACCACATGTTTCCTCTTTGCTTCCACCCACCTGCGGTTTACAATAACAAAACATCAGCAGAAAGAGGAGGTTCCACAAGGCATGTACAAAAATAAAGTATGATCTTCTGCGTGCCACGGAGTTCGTCTGCAAAGCGCAAACCAGGGGTGAAAATGACCCCTCCCCTTTTCCCTTAGATCTCTTGTTACTCTCGAAAACTGTTCGAAGGCAAAAAAATGGAACGCCCGCCCCGAAGCAAGTGCATCTCGATGGCGTCATTTTTCCCTCCCTTCAGCAGCACAGCATATAGGCTGTGTTTCTACAATAACAGGTCTTTTTACCTTACCGTAATGGTAAATTTATTGGCGTTAATAACGGTTGTGTTTTTAATAAAAATAAGCTTACGAAAATTTTATGATGAATAGCAAATTTTAGGTCTAATTTTAGGAATTTAAGGAGGGTCACAAAATATTAGGAATTTTAGGAGGAATGCGATCCCTGCGGTACATAGCAGCTGACATAAGATCACACTGGCTTCAGGAAGAGACATACCAACTTTGACCAAATTCAAAACACGCTATGAATATAGGTCTTTGTACAGAAAATATTTTTGCTTTTATTAGGGGTGATAAAGAACGTAATAATATTTGAACTTCGGTCGGTGTTTATCTCATTCCTTTGAGAAATAACTCTAACTCTGGTTCCCCTGTATCACGTACAACCTACTATGTAGGTAGTACTAAAAGAAGACTGAAATACAGACTCTCTGAACATCAACACTCTCCGAGAAATCAAATTCGTACCACAGCACTCGCGAAAACTTGCCTAGACAAGAATCTGACACCCATCTGGTCTGATGTTAAACTTATTTCGGGTTATGAAAATGAATGGTTGTTGAGATGCGGGTAAACTGTCATTATTTATTCACAGATTGTTGAATTCTTGCTGCAACGATGATTACCCTGTTACCCTACCCAGACCTTGGTTACAGCTAATAAACTCTATTGAACATCGCCAGCGTAATCTGACGTCATAATCATAGCATTTAACTTCATGAGATCTCCTGACATCTAGCTTGTTAACCGTACCTGTCTATTTATCCTTAACTGTAAATTTGTTATGGCGTCTGTGTATGTTATGTTGTCTTTCAAGTAAACGTGTCATCTGTCTCTTACATGTCACATGTTTTATCTTAGAAACATCATGTAGCTTTTAACCACCTTATTTTACACCTGATGATGGGAACAAGTCGAGTTTCCTGAAAGTACTTGTGTGCTTTAATGTTTTTAATGAATAAATGTGTCAACGTGCCTCGACTTTTTAATCAGGTAAGTACATCAGTGTGGGGGATTAGCCCACAGCTGAGGGTTCCAGTTGGTCATTCAACCTAAGGATTCTGGAACAAAACCCAGTGAGTTGGGGTCTTTTTGCCAGTGTCACACAGAACTAGCTTGCACCTCTCCAAGATTCACAGAGACCCTAGTTGCTGTTGTGTGTGCCATTGTTACCACGGAGCGCCCCGAGGAGGCAACCCATGATTAAAAAGACAAAGAAATATTAAGAATGACTCAAGTGTGGGATATGGTGGACCTACCACACTTGAGAAGGACGGTCCACCACGGAATCGACCTGGACTTTCTAAACGGCATATGAGAAAGAGATCTCGGCTGAGTGAATGTAAGATTGGTGTATGGAATACTAGAGGTATAAATGGCAAGATTAGTGAGGTGATTGAGGAGATGAATAAGTATAGACTGGATGTGCTGTGTGTAAGTGAAACCAAAAAGAAGGAAATTGGGGTAGAAGAAGTGAAAGGCATGGTGAGTGTGTGGTCTGGAGTATTGGATAATATGAGAGGACAGGCTGGTGTAGGTGTGATTTTAAGTGAAAAGACGAAGAACAACTTGATTCACTATAGTTGCGTAAGTGAGAGAATTCTCTGGATTCGTTTGAAAGTGAAACTTCAGAGAATTGTAATTGTTGTAGTGCATGCTCCTTGTGACTCGGAACCTTCTGACAAGAAGGAAGATTTCTGGAATGAGCTAAAAGCTGTTCTGAGCCAGTTTGGTGCTAAAGAAAAAGTTATAATAGCAGGGGATTTCAATGCTAGAGTAGGTGTGCAGAATGCCATTTCTTACAATGTTCTGGGTAACTTTAATGATCCTTGTGTGAATGATAATGGTGAAAGATTAATTGAACTCTGCATTGAGAATGGTTTGTGTGTATCTAATACATTTTTCAACCACAAGTATATCCACACATATACTTGGGAAAAATCGTACTCTTGGTCAAAAGAGTGCGATAGATTTTGTTGTCTACGATCAGCGTTTGAAACACTTAGTTGTTGACACCCGTGTGATGAGAGGTGCGGATGTTGATTCTGATCATTACTTGGTAGTGTCACGAGTGAAACTTAATGTTGGTTGGAATAAAAGGAATAGGAAGAGACTCAGGATAGAAAGAATAAAGGTTGATAGGCTCCTTGAAGATCATCAGCGGTATTCTGACTTACTCAGAGAACGACTGAAGGATCTGAAGTCTGGTGAGAGGGATGTAGAAAAGAAGTGGGAATGTTTTAAGAACTGTGTTGTCACTGCTGCTAAAGATTTCTGTGGCACCATAATAGTGGGTAACAATAAAGGTGATGCTTGGTGGAATAGTGAGATTGAAGAGGCAGTAAAGAGAAAGAAGGAAGCCTATTTGGGGATGTTGCAAGGTAGAGTCTCTGTGGATGAATATCGCTGTAAGAAGCGTGAAGCTGCTAAGCTAGTTCGCCACAGTAAGGCGAAAGATAGGAAGGAGAAAGTGGAAAGGCATGAACTGGCTTTTTGGAAAGATAAGAAGTCCTTCTGGAAGTACATGAGATTTGGGAAAAATAGGGGAAACAAAGTTGTAAGTTGTGTGAAGAATGAGATTGGGGAAATGATATGGGAGCCCAATGAGTTAAGTGACAGATGGGGTGAATACTTCTGTGAGTTATTAGATCAGGAAAGCAAAGATGATTCTGAGACAGATGCAGATGATGTCACAATGAGGGATGGAAGCACAGGAGGGATCTCAAGAGAAGAAGTGTGTAAAACTCTAAAATCTCTTCAGAATGGTAAGGCTCCGGGAGTTGATGGCATAACTGCAGAGATGTTGAAATATGGTGGTGACTCTATAATTGACTGGTTAACTGAAATTTGCCAGTTGTGCTGGGAGTTAGGAATGGTCCTTCGGGATTGGAAGGATGCTATCATTGTTCCCTTGTATAAGGGAAAAGGTGATCAGACTGAATGCAAGAACTATCGTGGTATTATCCTACTGAGTGTGCCAGGGAAAGTGTTTGGTAAGGTTGTTATTGAAAAAGTACGGGGTCTTACATCAGAGAAAGTGTGGGATGTTCAGAGTGGTTTTATGCCTGGTAAAGGCTGCACTAACCAGATTTTTGCATTACGCACGATGATTGAAAAGTATCTGGCTGTTGGGAAGGAAGTTTTTACTGCCTTCATAGATTTAGAGAAAGCTTACGACCGAGTTAATAGGACATTTTTGTGGAAGGTATTGAATGAATATGGTGTTACTGGGAATCTACTTAATAGTGTAAAAGCCATGTATGCTGGTAGTAGAGCTTGTGTACGAGTGAATGGTGTTTTATCAAAATGGTTTTCCATTGGTGCAGGAGTTAGACAAGGTTGTGTAATGTCACCATGGCTGTTTAATATATTTATGGATGCATGCATGCGTGATGCCAAAATAGATAATAGTGGTTTATGTCTTGGTGATATCCGTGTGTGCAGATTGCTGTATGCTGACGACACTGTCCTGTTGGCAGAGAGCAAAAGTGAGTTGCAGAGTATGTTGACTCAGATGCACGAAGTTTGTATGAAATTCAAACTGAGTATAAATAAGGGAAAACCCAAAGTTATGATGTTTGAGAGAGGAATGGGTAGCACTGAATGTAATGTAAATATAAATGGTACTGTGATTGACCAGGTGAGTGAGTTTCTGTGTTTAGGAAGCATGTTTGACAGAGAGAACGAGTTGGATGGTGAAATCAGTAGGCGAGTGAATTCTTTATTGAAAGTCATAGCTGCTCTGGGAGGTTTTCACAGGAATGATGGGTTCTCTAGAGAGTCCTGCATGGCTGTGTATGAAACTGTAATTGCTCCTACTCTGATGTATGGCAGTGAAACCTGGGTACTGCAGAAGAAACATAGGATTCGTTTGTGTGCTGGAGAAATGCGTTACTTACGTGGGGTTTGTGGCAAGACACGATATGATTGTGTGAGAAATGAAGATGTATTGCAGTTGTGTGATGTGAAGCAAAATGTTGTTAGCAAGGTGGAGACCAATACGCTGTGTTGGTTTGGCCATGTTGAAAGAATGAGTGATGAAATGCTTACTAAGAAAATCTTTTCAGCCCAAGTGGCAGGAAGGAAAGGCAGAGGAAGGCCAAGGAAGACATGCGTGGATCAGATTCAGGAATGTCTGCATGAGAAAAAGATTATGAGTATGAAGTATAAAAGATCTTGGGTACGGCGTGTAATGGATATCAGTGAAGCACGAGTTGTATGTCAAGATCCATGTAAATAGAGAAGTTTGATACGACAACAATAAGTAAAAATATCTGGAAGTTTGTGTTTCTTTTTGGAGCTAACCTCTGAATCTCAGAGAACAGCTTAGTGAGATGTATGTATGTATGTATGTACATGCCTCGATGGTAATTATCCTCACCTTGTGGAGGAAGTTGTTTTGCAATTCTGGGGCATTATTGATGGAATGTTGTAATGCCAGAATCTGGAGCCAGAGGTTTGCAGTGGCTGTTGAGAATCACAGGCATTCGTGGCATGGTCAATTCGCTGCACCTTCAGTTTCTTGGTAATGATTTGAAATCCAACAGATGTCACTAAAGCTCACTCTGAGCTGTCATCTAACCTTCTGCAGAGATAGCGTATGTTGGTACAGCAGGACAATGTGAGTGCAATTGAATGCTGAGATAGTTCTTCACAACATTTTCTTGTCTAACTATATTCTGCATTGTCTCAACAGAGCCTGTGGGGTACCATCAGCTTGACAATCTTTGTTTGTTTTTGTGTTTCAGGGTTTAATGATCCCCATGAACATCTTTCACTGTATGGAATTCCCTGCTCCTTATTTAAGTGCCCCTGGTTCAAGCAAAAAAATATGATTAGTGCAGTAAGACAAACACCAAAGACACTGCACATGCCTCATCAAGGACATGACCACTAGAGTGGCAGCACTTGCACATTTCTAAGGAAGTTCTAAGGATTTTCCACAAGGTGCCTAATAGATCACCCCACCATAGTGCCATATCCCTACAGTGGTAGATCAGGAAGTGTTGCAACACTTTTTTTGTATGTGTACTAAGGTGATAAAATCTGCATGGATGGAACAGACTACATCATCAATCAATAATGAAAGAAATGCATTCAAAGGATTTCAGCAAAAAAACCAGTAACCTCAAAGTAATCTTCTTCTCCCAGAGTAACTTTGCTCAATTTAAAGGATCATATGAATGTTCTAATAACTATGCTGCTAATTCAGGTATAACACTAATAAAAAATAATTTGCAACTGACAGAATACTATGCTGCAAGGTGAACAAATGGAAATAACAATATTCTCGAGCAAAGAAAAGTTTAGATATTCTAATTTGAACACAAAGAAAGAGTAAAAGGTACAGAACTTTCTTAAACTCACACTGTAGAAATGTTGTGTTACAGTAATATCCCTCTAAATGAGAGAGCTGCATTCTCAAAAAACATTGTGAATACTGAATTTAATACAGTGACACCACCAATTATTATGATTCACTGGTTACAAAACTCAGCTGCTTATAAGTCGCAAAACTGGGAATCTCAATACAAACTGAGTTTTTACATGTAAAAATTATCACTTAAAAGAATCACTTCTACCAGATATAAAGCTTAACAGACAGATTCCTGGTTTCTAAAATTTGACTTTTCTACTTTCATGCATTTGAAATTTTAATATAAAAACTGTTTTTAGCACATTCAATGAGTTTTCTTGAGAGAACTTACTTGCTAAGAGGACACCTATATATAAATTGTTTCAGTTTATTCCCTTCTTTTATATCTCTAGTATGAGTAGCTGAGAATCAAATCAAACTTAGCACAGAAGGAAAGGGAATCTCGACCAAATGGCCGAAAGAAGTAGCAGGGAGGTACATGGAGTCTAACATTCATAGTACTTCCACTGCTTAGTTCCTGTAAACAATAAGTCTCATGATTTCGTAGGAACAGAAATTCAGATTCAAGACATGTGGATCGAAGAGCATAAGGGTACCTTTGTATCTTGAGAGACAGTAGCAATTTGCATATAGTACAGTAAAATTTTTTTGTATGGCCAGTCCAGAACACATTTCATAGCAAGCAGATGGTTTTAAATTTTATGGAAAGATGGTTTTAAATTTCATAGCAAGCAGATGGTTTTAAATTTCATAGCAAGCAGATGGTTTTAAATTTCATTGCACACAGGTGGTTTTAAGTATACAAGAAAAGCTTAAAATGTCTTAGAAGCAATTGATTCAGCAATTACTTTTGAAAATGCAGTTAAAGAGATGCTGAATGTTCTTTGAAAGCAAGAAAATAAAATGGAAATTTTCATTCTGCTCTTTCTTTTCAAATAAGAAAGGAAATTTGCTGATGTTGAGGGAGCTAGTTTGCAATGTTCCAAGAAAGCAGAATACTGCTTGAAAATTTTGAGGATGTTTCTAAAACACTTGGAAAGATATCAAAAGCAGTTGATAGATGGCTGACACAATGGAAACTAAAAAATGGAATCGTACATAAAAAAATAAGTCACACCATACAACAGTAAATGTGAAACCAAGCTGCAGAAAAATGCACATGAATGTTTAGCTGAAATTCTTGAAAGTAACAAAAATTACAAAATTTACATTGCTGATGAGACAGGTCATACATACTTTGGAGCATTACCTGAGTGCTCTGTATGGTGTTTAGAAATGACCTGAAATCAGTCACAAGGGGGAGGGGGATATGCATAACAGTTCTTTCGATCATTAATATGATAAGATTTGTTAAAATGACACCACTTGTCACTGGAAAAAAGCAAGAGTTCCAGATGTTTTAAAATCATTTCACAACTCCCTGTGGATTTTATGAATCTTCAAATAACACAGATACCCAGTAAGTTTTACTGAATATCTTTTTAACATTGGATAAGGGGTTATGGAGGGACGTTATGTAGTTGATAAACATGAAACTGAACTTCTTGCCCACATATAAAATTTTAATTCTGCAGATTCTTAATGCACAAAAAGTAAAAATCTTTAAAACACATTACCGAAAGAATATGGAAGGTAAAACTGTGGATGCAATTGACACAGGCAAGGGATCAGCATCAGAAAAAGCCAAAACAATCCCTTTGTTGGGTATGATTCACATGATTTTCAAGCAGAAAACCAAGAGATGCTGTGTGCATCCAAATGCACAGCATGAGGGTATGAGCACATGTTGTAGCCACATTCAAGTTTGATTTTAGACATCTCCCATTGTAGTCATGGTGAGGTAGTTAAAATTTATCTAATGCACCTCATACATTACTTAATACTAAACTGGGTCTTATACTGGAAAAACACTTTATCTCCTTCTCAGCATTTAAAAAACATACCCTCAAAATCTCAATTTTTAAAAAAGCATTAAACTTCAGCATTAATGAAGTCATACTGAATGTCATCACTTGCTTTCATCATTTGCCTACTTAGGAGATATAGAGCATAATACACTGGCGTGCAAAAATTAAGGACGAGACAGTTTTTCGAATGTAACGTCGTGCAGAAGTGCTCCACGTCGACTCAAATCATACCATAAGATCCCCAAGAGGCAAAAATATGGGACAAGTGAGCAAAACTGCCCAAACAAGGAATCCAAAGGATACAAAGGCACTTTATTGAAAAGGTAGATTCCAGCACAACTGGACAGAAGACAGAAATGTCCATGTGACAGGCGGCTGCCAAGAAAAATCCAGTCTTTAGTAGGGGATATGATCACCCCTGACTGCGTTGCAAGAGGACGAGGTTGTCAAGGAGCTGTTGAGGCATCGCGGCCCATTCCTCTTGTAGTGCCAATCGCAGCTGCGGAATCGTTGCTGGCGGCTGGTGACATGCTGCCAAGCGGCTCCCGAGAAGGTCCCACAAGTGTTCAATTGGATTTAGGTCTGGAGACCTTGCGGGCCAATCCATGCGTTGAATATCTTCACTCTCCAACAACTCTGCGACAGCCACTGTACGATGAGGTGTAGCATTGTCATACATGAAGAGGAACTCAGGACCCACAGCACCTCTAAACAGAAGCATGTGAGGCAGAAAAACCTCGGTACAATAGTGGACACCAGTGACTGACCCCCTTGGAAGATGTGGAGGTCAGTACGGCTACCAAGCATGATACCTCCCCAAACGAGAACTCCGCCACCTCCAAACCAGTCCCTTTCGATGATGTTGGAGGGGTGATTGCGTGTTCCCTGCTTCACTCGTCAGACTAAATCGGCTCTCATACTGGTCGTCGTGCAAATAGACCACCTTTGTGTAGCCTCCTGGCCACGGTAAAACGCGATAACGAACGTCCAGTTGTCTGTTGCATGTGCCTTGCGATTTCTTCCGCTGTCTGCAGTCTGTCTCTTCACACCTGTAGGACAATATGCCGGCGTCCGCCGCCGTGGTTGCTCGTGGACGACCACTGCTAAACTCTCGGACAGCTGTTCCTGTCGTTTGAAATGCTCTCCAAGCTCGTGAAACGATGCTGTGAGCAATCCCGAACTCCTCGGCCACACTAGTCACACTTCGACCTTCTTCCAACTTCTCTCGGGTAAAGTCATCCAGATGTCGTCTACTGGATTGCCTGTTGGCCATATCACACGATGGGAGCAACTCGACGTCGTTCAAACCAATGTACACCGTGCAATAGCTTTCACCGAATTGCTGAGCGTACACCGCCTGTTTGCTTTATACCTTTCGACCCCCCCCCCCCACGTCATGCTGCATATATGCGCATGCCCTACCGTACCGGACCCTAGTCTATCTCCTGAGTAGTCTTTCGGTCCGTTCTGCCTGCTCGTTCCGCTGTTATGCTAATTTATCCTCTTCATCCTTAATTTTTGCACACCAGTGTACTAAGGAGATACTACAAAAAAAGGATACATATTAAAAATAGACTGTAAATATTACATATCTGGCTAACAGAGTTTATGGAGGTCCTAGTGAGTTAGAGATATCAGTTTCATATTTTAAGGATTATCTGATTGAACAAGATATAAGAGCTATTAGAGATTATAGGGGGAAAAGAACAGAAATTGAGAAAAGAAATAATCAATTAAGTAATTACCCTTTCAAGTTTTATGATATAATACAGAGGTGAAACCAAATAGAACTTGGGAATAACACATGCCAAAAAAAAAAAAAAAAAAAAAAAATTAAGTAGGCAAATGATGAAGGTAAGAGATGATAGTACTTATATGTTCTCATTAATGCTGAAGCTTAAGGCTTTTAAATAATTTAATGTACCTAAGTTGTAATCACAAATAATCAAATTTCAATTTGAAATACTCAAAAAAATATTATATTTGCACTTTTAAGGTATTAAACCCCTGCAAAGTGCTTACTCAAAAAGTGCTTACTGATATTTTAGGGCAAATAACTGAATTTGCACATCTGAAGTTCATGAATACAAATACAAGGGTTCACTATATAAAAAATTTCAATTTTATGAAAAAAAAAACTGGGGAAGGGGGGCTGTACAAGCAAGCTGAAAACTTCCCCAAAATATGGGTGGGGGTGGAAATCAATCAATGAGATATGAAAATCACATATTCATGATTAACTTAGTGTCCATAAATTAACCACTGCTGTCTGACAGTTATAAACAAGGAACAGGGATCTCATTACCTACTTATTTCTTCTAATACTTATCAAAGGCCAATCGTAAACACATATTATTGTCAATACTAGTCATAAATAACCATCTTTAATGGCATAAAACATACAATAGCTTTCTATAATAATACACACAAGAATTAAGTTCAAGCAATTCTGTTCATCATGTCTAAAAATTTAATATATATTATTATGGCTAGGATGATCATGTGTTTCTCCAGAATAATATTACCCAAAAACATACAGTATGTAGACAGAAAAGAGCTCCTACATACCCAAAAACCAGCTTCAAACTTGTAGAAAGTACGACCTGCCTGGCTATTGATATTTTGTTGAATGCTAGTTTACTTGATGGCAATAGCACAAAGAATATGGTCATACTTCCTACAGCTTCAAAACTTGTTTTAAACTGTGTAGCAACTCTTTTCCGCCTACATATTGCATACTTTTTGAAAATACTATTCTGGAACACATGGTTATTTCAGCTCTAATTTGGACTTTACAATAAATCTTTTACATGTGATGAACAGAACTGCTTGAACTTTACCTAGTTCTGATCTACTACATTAGCATGTCATGTTGGTACTTTTCCACAGTTTTTAAATGATATAGTTAATAACTCACAAAATTTTTAAAACCTATGTTAAATGGCTTTTCAAATTTGCTTGAACACAATATTTAACATACGCATTGGCACTGTATTTCATTTTCAGCTCGTATGACTAACTAAGAAAGCAGAGAATCATGATTGCATATCTTACCTACAACCCGAAATGTCATGTTTTGAAATGCACCTTGAACACTGGTTATTGACAGAAGATTAATTTCTGGCCGAAGAATGATTTCTGGCTTGGAAGCTGAGACATAGAAGCTTCTCCTGAAATGTTTTTTTTAAATAAGCAAACACAATGCAAATAATAAAAATCTCTGAAAAGTCAAGGGATAAATGTAAAATTCTTATAGAATACCAACTGAAATTTTCAACATAAGCCCACATGAGCAAATTAATAATTACAACCATCTGTGATCGGCAACAACAGTTAAAATTATATAAAACCTGAAATTTAATCAAATTTCCTTAAAATTAGATAACCATGTCAAAAAACAAAAAAATTCTAATGCAGTTTTATTCATTTTGGAATCCATTAAATATTTAAGGGAGGGATTTAACACAAACCTTTTTCCTTAGTATGCCAGGCTTCGTCATGTATACAAGATTAAAAATTACGAGCTATAGATACTGTTTCAATTTTGTTGTAATGCAGCTCAAGTTTTTGGTCACTGGTAGCAAAGAATAGCATGATCAAATATCATGCTGTCTAGCATTGCATAAATTCACTAGGCTTCCATCATAAAAGCTATGACAGCCAAGAATTCTGTACCATGTTCTCCAATACAACTGAAACATATCTTACTTGTTGCACAGCTGCATTGTTCTTCTAAGTGTGATTGTTGTATCTGATACAAAGCGACATACCAGAGGGTTACACTGGGGTTTTACTGCACAAAAAAGTCAAACAGCAGTAATACATACAAGACAGTGCATAACAACAACAAAGCAAGATAGCTAGGCATATATAATAAGCACAGGCTATGAGGATGACATTTTCTAAAACAATTGATATGGGAGTTGCACTGTCTGAAGTTCAGCAAACACTGTGATCTTCTTTGAACTTAAAAGATGTTGTTCCAACTTCTTTATCACTGGCAAGGTAGGGAAATTTAAACTACGGTGTGATTTAAAAATTGAGTTGCCCAAAATTTAAGTGCATGTATTTGTGCAATAATAGCATGTGGGAAATTTATCTGCTCATAGTACCACCTGGGTGTTGTAATACTTCCAAATCATTGTCACTCTCCTATCGGCAGTAGCAATTTGATTACTGAATGAAAAATGTAATTTTTCCAAAAAACAGCAAGTATTTGTTTAATGATATTTGTAAGCATAAGATTACGTGAATAAACATACACTTACTGTACATTCTTTGTAGGAAGGCCACTAAAACATTATTAAATTATTTAAGCATGTTAACTATGCCTAAAAACTGCTTTCAGCTGTGTTTGACTGAGTCAAAAACAACGGTTACAAAAAAAATTATTTATTATTGAATATTATTTTACAACATGATGTTAAAGCATACATACATACATATCACTAAGCTGTTCTCTGAGATTCACAGGTTAGCTCCACAAAGAATACAAACTACCAGATCAATTTTTAAATGATTATTTACTTATTGTTGCTGCATCAAATCTTCTCCATTTACAGCAATCTAGACACACAACTCTGGCTTCACTAACATCCATCACACGATGTACACAAGACTTTCTGTACTTCATACTCAATCTTTTTCTCATGCAGACACTCCTGAATCTGACCCTCCCATGACTTCCTTGGCCTTCCTCTGCCTTTCCTATTATAATTACATTAACATATAAACGTTAAGCATTTACTGTTCATCACGTTGCTCATGGTATTTAACATAGACCTCCAAAATATAATGCACTGTAAAAGGTTTTTCTCTTTTTTTTTTTTTATTGGAGGTTTAACGACCACCGTGAGCAACTCAATGGGCTATAAGCAGTCGCCCGTCCCTAATTTAGGGTCACTGGTTCCAGGGAAGGGAGAGAGCCAGTGTCGTAAGACAAACACAATATCCATGCCTCACCGGGATTCGAACCCGGACCCCTTATGGACGAATGATCAGAGGCCATCGCTTAGACCGCTGCGCCACCGGGACGGCTATAAAAGTTATTCATATCGACATAATAAGCAGCACACTCTGAAATACATACAAACAGAAAAAAGTACACTACCTACGATGTCTATGAATAAATATAATATGTCCAAACATCATCCATTGCTAATGCCTTATGTAGGCCAAGTCGAAAATTCTGCTGCCTTTCAACACTTAGGAAAGCCTGTGGTGAAATATTGTATTCTGTTCATGTGATAAAATATGCCGTCCACCCACTGGACCAGGTCAAAATTAAAAATATAAAGCACAATAAACAACCATAAGATAAAAGACTTAACTATATTAAAAAGGAATCAAGAGTGAAATGAAGTAAAAGGAGCAGACGGACGGTCACAGTTGTCAAACCACATCTCACCAGACCGGTTTCAGCATATTTCATGCTATCGTCAGTGGTACTTCCAATAGTGATCCTTCATCATATAAATGTGCCCACATCAATGCTGAATTTCTGACACGGCGGCCACACCCTTGAGTATTTGAACGCAAAGCATCCTGGGATCATTAGAATACAACACCCAAGGCGCCACCTATGGTGAGATCAAAGCCTTATTTTCTTTTGGGTCGTCAATTCTGTCATTCTGTACTTCCCTTCTTTTACGATAATACTGTTTCTTTTTCATTTCCTCTTCAATTTTGATCAAACACTTCCACGAGTACGGTAATTCAACTGGTACATTATTGTTACAATTCCTATTCTTCGTTTTCTTGATTACAACAGCTTCCGAAATAAATTGCTGGTCCTGTTTTTTATGTGACGTTATTAACTATTTTTTATCTGATGTATTTTTTATGTGGTGTTTGACCAGTCCGGTGATAAATTATTTTTGAAACAATATTGCATCAGAGAATTCTTCATCACCCTTTTGCACCAATTTGAAATATGTTCTTTCATTATGTCAATATGAATAACTTTTATGGTGCATTACATGTCGGAGGTCACGTCAGAGGGCTATATTAAATACCATGAACGTGATGAACAGTAAATGCTTAACGTTTATATGTTAATGTAATAACAATTTGAGCCACGTAAAGTAATCTCAATTCAGCATATATTTTTTGCTGGTTTGTGTAGATAATGTAATATAACATGAAACTGGCGATTGGTTTGCAATGACTGAAGAGAGTTGTTAGGCATGGTGATGTACCCTATTGGAATGAATATGGCATCATATTTGGTGAAACAAGCTGCTAAGGTATCGAGTTAAATTAGGCAAAGAGGTTGAACATCTTAATTTCTTACCACCTGTAAGGCTAATGGCCTAGTACCAAAATTCTTGCAAATTAAAAATAAAGGATATGGTCACAGTGACACCATAGGTACTTGCAAAGTTAAGAGATTAAGGTCATTTATTCGTGAGAAACGAAGAACATTGACCGTTTAAGTAGCAAATGTTATAACCTGTACAATGATTATAACCATAAAGAAAATAATGAGGATGCATTGGGAATTGAGTTAATCAAAATATTAGCCACTGTAGATCTGCAGATAAAGCTTTGTAAGGCCAAATATTTTAAGAAAATTGAAAAATTGACAGATAATAAATTTAAAACAATCAACAAAAGTAGAGTGGTAATGAGTAATCAACGGAACATCAATAAATCGAGTGTTGAACTGACAAATTAACAACAGATATCGTTAAACCAGGGTATAAAGTTTGCATACCTACAGATAGTGCCTAGAACAGAAGATATTATACCACATACAGAAAATATCATCAAGAAATTGCCTATTTGCAGGAGGAACCCTGTCCGTTTTAAACTTATGAGGACTATTAGTAAAATGTATGATAAACCGAAAGACCAGTGCATAAAATACGAAAGTGATGCATTAATAGATTTAAAGAACAATCCTACGGTCAAGTGCATCGAGGCTGATAAAGCTTAACAGATGGCCATTTTGGATTATGACATTTACCACCGACAAGATGATGACAGCTATTGATAATTTACAAGCTACTGAAGTTACAAAGGATCCCACTGAATCAATTTTGTGACAGTTAGCAAAACTTAGAAACCCTTCTTAATTACCAGTTGACATCAAAAGGAGAGTGATACCACTAGATTGTGCCAATATTCTATATATTTTTTGGAAAATTGAAGACATAAAGATAAAAACCCTATCCGGACCAATTGTTAACAGATGTACGGCCTTAACTATAAACTTGAAATGGGCATTGTTCAAATATTTGGAACATTTATTCAATGAACATGTGTAAACTGTTAAGAATTTAATGGAGGTGATTGAAAAGGTCAGAAAGTTGAAGACAACCAATTTTACGATGTTGAGTTTGGATGTAGAGTCTGTATGTCCAAACACTCCCACCAATACAGCAATAGAGCTCATCAATAGTAGATTAAGAACATTGAAAATGGTAAATACTGAAAGGAATAGCATCGTATCAGCGTTAAAGTTCATTAATCAAAATAATTACTTTAAATAAAATGCAACCATCTTCAAGCAACAGTTCGGCACCCCAATATGTTCCCCATTGTCTGGCTTATTAGCAGAGTTGGTGCTACAGGATATTGAGAACAAGGTATTTTCATTGGATAACATTCCCTTACCTACAGTTTTTCTAAGATATGTGGATAACATATCTTCTGGAATCACTCTGAAAATTATCTAAATAAATTCATACGAATGTACAATAGTAATTATCCTATATAAAGGTTACTGTTGAATTTTTTTTTCATAACAAGCTCAACTTCCTAGATATCACTTTATTTCGTAACATTAGAAAAAACTGTACAGAGACTTCTGTGTACAGAAAAGACACATATATCCCTGCGATGATTCCTTTTGGGTTTCACATCCATGGAGATATAAAACAGCAGCCTTTTAATTTTTCATCAGCAGAGCCATCTATGTATCTTCTTCAAAAGAGGCTGAAGAAAATGAGATTAAATAGATTGAATCGATACCCAGGAGTTTGGATACAGTAGGCGCTTGATAAGATCAATGTACGCAAATATAAAGAATGAAATAAAGAATAAGAAACCAGCAATTAGAGAAACTGAAAATAAATGTTTTGCAAAATTCCCATACTTACCACCTGTGGGTGGTATACTTAAAAAGGAGTGTGTTGACCAAAATATTAAGTTGGCCGAGACTATAATTGACAATGGGAAATTACTGACTGCCAATAAAACTTCCATCCTAGAAAGTCCCAGTATATATTCTATTCTGACTGTTAACAAAGGAGGAGTACAAATGAAATCTTAGGCAGCACCAAAAGATGATCACAATGCAGGTTGAAAAAACATATTTCAAATTGGTACAACAGGGAGATGAAGACCTCTCTGATGCAATATTGTTTCGAAAATAATTTATCACCAGACTGGTCAAACATCAAATTAATAACATCACATAAAAAATACGACCAGCAATTTATTTTGGAAGCTGCTGTAATTGAGAAAATGAAGAATAGGAATTGTAACAATAATGTACCAGTTGTATTACCGTACACCTAGTAGTATTTGATTGAAACCGAAGAGAAAATGAAGAAGAAATGCTATTATGTTAAAAGAAGGAAAGTACAGAATGACAGAATTGATGACACAAAAGAAAATAAGGCCTTGATTTCACCATAGATGGCTCCTTGCGTGCTGTATTCTAATGATCCCAAGATGCTTTGCGTTCAAATAACCAAGGGTGTGGCCACCATGTCAGACGAATTCAGCATTGATGTGTACACATTTATATAATGAAGTAACACTATTGGGAGTACCACTGACGACGATAGCATGAAACATGCTGAAACCGGTCTGGTGAGATATCGTTTGATGACTGTGACCGTCCGTCTGTTCCTTTTACTTCATTTTACTCTTGATTCCTTTATCTTATGGTTGTTTATTATGCTTTATGTTTTTAATTTTGACTTGGTTCAGTGGGTGGACTGCATATCTTATCACATGAACTGAATACAATGTTTCACCCCAGGCTTTCCTGAGTGTTGAAAGGCAACAAAAGTTTCCACTTGGCCTACATAAGGCATTAGCAGTGGATGATGTTTGGACATAATATATTTATTCATAGACATTGTAGGTAGGGTACTTTTTTTGTTTGTATGTATTTCAGTGTGATGCTTACTATGTCAATATGAATAACTTTTATGGTGCATTATATGTTGGAGGTCACGTAGGAGGGCTATTTAAATATCATGAACAACGTGATTAACAGTAAATGCTTAACGTTTATATGTTAATGTAATAATAATAATAATTTGAGCCACGTAAAGTAATGTCCTCAATGCAGCATATATTTTTTGCTGGTTTGAGTAGATAATAAATCTGCTTTTCCTTCCTGCAACTTGGGCTAAAAAAATTTTTAGTAAGCATCTCATTACTCATTCTTTCAACAAGGCCAGACCACCTAAGAATATTAGTCTCCATCTTGCTAACAACATTTTGCTTCACATTACACAACTGCAACACATCTTCATTCCTCACACAATCAGAACATGTCTTGCCACAAACCCAACATAACACATTTCTCCAGCACACAACCAACTCCTATGTTTCTTTTGTAGTACCCAGGTTTGACTGCCATACATCAGAGTAGGAACAATTGCACTTTTGTACACAGCCATGCAAGACTCTCTTGAGAACCCATCATTACTGTGAAAACCTCCCAAAGAAGCTAGGACTTTCAATGAAGAATTCACTCGCCTACTAATTTTACCATCCAATTTGTTCTCTCTGTCAAACATGTTTCCTAAATACACAAACTCATTCACTTGGTCACTGTCATTTAGACTTATATTACATTCATTGCTAACAGTTCCTGGCTCAACTGTGATGTTAAAGTTAAGGCTGCAAAAAGCATTTCAGCAAAGATATTTTGATCTACTTTTCCTATACAAATGGCACTTTCTTAAGTGGTTAACCATTTTAATGAGAGTTGCAGTGCATTCAACAGGCATGGAGAGCTTTACCTTTGTAAATTGTGGAACCCCACAATGTGAAGACATCTCCCATACAGCAAAACATTTATAGTATTGCCTGAGGTTTCAGTCACTCACTCATGAAAATTAAAAACACAAATTCAATACTGCTATATTTTAAGAAGTTTCCCTTTGATAGTTATGTATACTGAGTTTTACAACTGTAAAATCTCCATGTGTTTACAAGAGAAATACCCTCCTCCCAAATGGTGTAATGTGTTCCATGTTTCATCAGCATTTGGTAGCCCCCCTTTTTTAATACAGTGAATGGTGAGGTACACTAAGACATTATAAGTTCATTTCCCTCCTGAAAGAGCATGAACACAACTGCTGTTTTCAGCACGACAGTGCCATAAGCCATGCATCTCAAAAAATCATGTCATTCTCGAGGGTTTTCAAGCAGCCAATTCATTTTTAAGGGTCTGTAGATTCCACAATCATCCAAGTTGAATCCCTTTGTTCCTTTCTCTACATGAAAGGAGTGATGTATAAAACAAACCCATAATAACTTGATAAATTTCAGGCCAATGATAATGCTTCAATTGTTTGTAGATACAATGTTATGCAAAATGTCAGTAAATATTGAATAAAAGAATACAAGGATGCAGTTATGATACGGATCTCATTCTGAGCATTGCCATGATCAAGTAGAAAGTGTCCTCCAAAAATGTGTAATAATATATATTGACAAAAGTCACAACTGCACATATACACTAAAGTGCCAGAAAAACTGGTACACCAGTCTAATAGTCGGTAGGTCCCCCACGGGAGCGCAGGACTGCAGAAATACGACGAGGCATGGACTCCACTAGCTTCTGGAAATATGCTGTAGGCAATGCACACCATACTTCCTGCAGAGCGTTCCACAATTCGGGTGTATTTCGAGGTCTCAGATTCCTGTGTTCGATAGTGTGTTGCATGGCATCCCAAATGTGTTCTATCACGTTCAGATCTGGGGACTTCGGTGAGAATGGCAACACCCCAAGCTCAGATGAATGCTCCTCTAACCATAATGTGGCGTACAGACACTTGTGTGGAGGTGCATTGTCCTGTTGGAACAAGCCCAACCCATCAGCATGAATGCAGGACATGAACGGGTGTACCTTGTCAGAAAGGATGCGCGCATAGTGTTGGTCGGTCACAGACGTTTGTAGACGTACCAGGGGTCTCAGTGAAGTGCAGCTAAACACACCACAAACCATTACGGACCCCCCACCAGCCAGTACAGTTCCCTGTTGACAGGCGGGATTCATGGCTTCATGGGGTTTGCGCCACACACTAATCCTTCCATCTGCCCGATACAGTTGGAAACGCGACTCGTTAGACCAGGCTACTTGTTTTCAGTCATCAAGTGTCCAGTGGCAGTGTTGCCGTGCCCAAGCGAGGCACATAGCTCTGTGTCGTGTACCCATCAATTGGACTCTAGTTGGGCATCGGCTTCCAAAGCCCATATCCTGCAGGGTACGTTGCACAGTCTGGACACTGATGCTAGTTGAGGCTCCAGCATTGAATTTCAATTACACCTGCGAGAGTGTTGCACGCCTATCGCGTGAAACGATTCTTGACAGCCGACAATGGTCACATTCACCCAATGTCTTTTTACGGCCACACTGGTATCGTAGGTTGGAGGTTTTGCTGGAATTCTTGTAGTCACGGTACACCCTTGCAATGGTCGTCCGTGAAAATCCAAACTTCGTTTCTACCTCTGAAATACTATGGCCCATCTCACGAGCACCAACTATGACACCACGTTGAAAATCGCTTAAATCGTCATTTCTTGTCATTCTCATGCCGAAAACAGCTCTGACAGCTGGCAAGGATGTCTATCGCTTTATATACGCACTGGCGGACACAACCGAGTACGCACATAGGTGACGTTGCTATGTATTTTGCATAAGCTCGTCTGTACCAGTTTTTCTGGCACTTTAGTGTATATATACACTATATGCTGAAGAAGAAATTGAAGAATTTTATGAGGAAATTCGTGATCTAAATAATAAAGGTAAGCAGCACTTGAAGATAATTATTGGAGATCTCAATGCAAAAATAGGGCAACGGCAACAGAATGAAACTTCAGTAGGTAAATTCGGTCATGGCAACAGAAACCAGCGTGGAAATACTCTCGTAGAGTTTGCAGAGGCAGAAGGGTTTTTCATCTTGAATTCCTTTTTCAAGAAAAAGCCACACAGGAAATGGACATGGAGACATCCAAATGGGACGACAAGTTAAATTGATTTTATTATGTGTAACAAAAAATTCGTCATAGAAGACTGCAGTGTGCTAAACAAGTTCAACACAGGCAGTGACCATAGATTGGTGAGATGTAAGATGCACCTCAACACTAAACTCGAACGTAGCAAGCTCATAAGACAAACAAAATGTATTGACATAACCAACCTTAAAAAACACCATAATACCTTCAAATTGGAACTGAAGAACAGATTCTCTGCTTTAGAAGGCCTAACATCGGAAGAAGTGGATATTTCTGAAGTTAACAGAAAAGTAACCAAAGCTCTTATGGAAACAGCAACAAAATTAGCTGGGTCTAAGAACAAATTGCATGTGAACAAATTATCAGGAAAAACCAAAATGTTGATGCAAAAAGAAGAGTGATGAGGACAACTAAAGAAGATGTGACTTCCAAAGTGGAATATATAGGCTATGCAAGACAGTACGAAAAAGTATCACTGAAGACGTAAGGAAATTCAACTGCGAACCAGTAAGGAAAGCAATTAAAAACAACCAAAGCCTAAAGATAGCAAAGGGACATCTCAGTAAGGGGAAAAAACAGATTATGGCACTGAGAAAAGAAGATGGTTCTGTAACAAGAAATAGAGGCGAAATTTTGACAAGAGTGAAAGATTTCTACTCCAAATTATATGAAAGGGATGATACATGCACTCCAGACATCATGAAAGATACCAGTACCAGAGTTCTTCCAGTCCTTCCAGCAGAAGTTGCACATGCAATCAAGAACATGAAGCGGGGAAAAGCTCCAGGAGAAGATGGAATTACTGTAGACATCATACAAGAAGCAAGTGGAGAAAACGAAACAGTACTAGCCCAAATTTTCACTCGATGCCTTAATGAAGGGAAAATTCCTGAGGATTGGAACAACGCTACAATGATCTTGCTACATAAAAAAGGTGATATTGAGGATCTCAGGAACTACAGACCTATCAGCCTCCTATCAGTGGTTTATAAAATCTTCACTAAAGTTCTTTCACACCGCTTGAAGGTGACACTGGACATGGCTCAACCGAGAGAACAAGCTGGATTCAGGAGTGGCTACAGCACAATAGATCATATCCACGTACTGAGAGAACTAATTGAAAGAGCGAGGGAATATGAGCTTCCATTGTGCATGGCTTTTATCGATTATGAAAAAGCCTTTGATTCGGTGAAACCATCAGCAGCTGCAATGGCTCTGAAATCCTGTGGTATTGAAGATGCATACATTAATATTATTAATAACATCTATGAAAATGCAAGTGCAAAGATTCTGCTGTTTGAAAATACAACACACATAAAAATTGGAAAAGGAGTGAGACAAGGTGACACCATATCTCCGAAGCTCTTTAATGCCACATTGGAAAATGTCTTTCAATCACTGAACTGGGAAAACAAAGGCATAAAGATTAATGGAGATTATCTAACCCACCTTCGTTTTGCTGATGACATAGTCATTTTTGCAACTACCCCATCAGAGCTACAGAGTATGATCCAGGAACTTGCTGACAAGAGTAAAGAAGTGGGATTAAAAATGAACTTTCAGAAGACAAAAGTGATGTACAATGCTTTTACAAGAAATGAAGATTTATCGATTGATGGAGAAAAGCTGGAGATAACAGACACGTACGTTTATCTTGGACAGCAGATATCAAGTGAGGGTCACATTGGTGAAGAAATTAATCGACGTACAAAACTTGCCTGGAGAGCTTTTGGAAGAAACAGCAAAATTTTCAAGAGCAATATGCCATTATGTCTTAAAAGAAAAGTGTTTGATCAATGCATCCTTCCAGTGCTTACGTATGGTGCAGAGACGTGGACTTTAGCTAAAAGAGACATACAAAGGCTGCAGACAACTCAAAGCAGCATGGAGAGGTGCATGCTTGGTGTAACCAGGAGAGATAAGAAGAGGAACTCGTGGATCCGAAAAATGACAAGAGTGGAAGACATCATGATCAGAGTTAAATCCCTGAAATGGCAATGGGCTGGACATACTGCCAGAAGAACAGACCATCGATGGACAGCCGAAATTTTAGATTGGATTCCAAGGGACAGGAAAAGACCCAGAAGAAGACCACATGGAAGATGGGTGGATGAAATTCGAAAGTATGCGGGAGTGACATGGAGGAGACTGGCACAAGACAGACCGTTGTGGAGGAAACTTGGGGAGACCTTCGTCCAGCAGTGGATTGATAATGGTTGACAATGATGATGATGATACACTATATTGACAAAAGTCACCGGACACCCCTTAAAAAGCAAATGAACTGCTCCACTGCGTTGTTAAGATGTGCAGTATAGCTGCAAATGGTATAAAAACAAGCCTGCAGCTGATCGTGATCATATCGCACTGTGAGGTTGAGTGAAAATGTCACGGCAGGAGAGAACTGACTTTGAGAAAGGAAAGATTGTTTGGTGTTATATTAGTGGGTTGTCCATAAGAGAAACCAAGTGGCATTTAAACATACCCAAGTCAACTGTTTGGATGTACTGAATAAGTGGGAGACACATGGTGTGCCTGAAGCAGCAAAATGTACCGGCGGACCAAAGAAAATTGGTGATAGAGGACGTCGAAGTCTCAGGAGAGTCATTACAGCTAATCAACGGAGTGCTGCACAAGACCTCAGTGTACAGGTGAGTAAAAATGCTGAAACCTTGGTATGTACACGTATCATTTGCAGAGAACTTCATTTCATGGGTTACCGTGGTTGTGCGACTGCTCATACGCTTTTCATCTGCACTCAGAATGCTACTTGCCATTTAGCATGGTGTAAAGAACATTTATCGCGGACCATAGATCAATGGAAATGGGTCGTATGGACTGATGAATCCAGATACACGATCCATCAGTCTGATGGCCGTGTGTCGGTATGGCAGCAGCTGGGGAAATGCTATTTACCACAGTGTACTGTTCCTATGGTCAAGTTTGGAGCTGTCAGTGTACTTGTGTATGGCTGTTTTTTGTGGTATGGTCCCGGCCCATTGATTATCGTGGACAAACCTGTTAACCAGCAAGTCTACCTCAGTATTCTGGACAATTATGCCCTACCAAATCTGTGGCAATACTATGGAGCCAAGCCTTGTTGGTACCAGCAGGATAATGCACCGAGCCATAAAGCAAGGACTGTTACGGGATGTTTTGAAGATAATTCCGTACGTGCGTGGATTTGGCCAACACAGAGCCCTGATCTTAATCCCATAAAGCATCTATGGGATGAATTAGAGTGCTGCGTAAGAAGTTTGGAACCATGGCCTCCATATTGATTAAAAGTTTGGAACCATGGAGCATATCAATTAAAAATTGATTCATCGTGCACATGATATATCAATTCCACATGCTATACAAGTAAAAAGTAAGATATTCGGCATTATTTCTCGTTTATAATGATTAAAATGCAGTCAAAACATACTTAAATCATTATTAGTATACAACCATAAGCTTTTATACACATAAAAAATTCATTTGTAACTGCAAAATTATTGCTATCAGCGATAATACTGTAATACAGTGATTTTTTACTTTAAAGTTACAAGTGGTTTTGAACTTAAATTTTTGTGTCAACATGCTGAAATATCTTTTAAAAAGCAATTTCTTCTTTCTTTCTTTTTTCTATTTTGATAGTTAGCTCCAATTAATCATACAAAGTTTATTTCCATCTTGCTCTAATTTGGAAGAGATCAAAGGTTTGGATGAAATTATGATCAGGAAAATCGGAAACATACAGGTGCCAGTCATTTGGGATAATTATTCTCTCTTTGAAAAAATGTTTAGGTTATAAATATATATGGCACTAATCTATTAGGAAAAAAATCCGTAAAATATGTCGCTCAGTAACATAACCGTAAAACAAGTACAATTTCAGTGTATTTTATAGGTATACCATAAAACTTAGAAGGTATGCAGAAGTACTTCATGTCTGGAGAATCTTAGAAAAATAGAACAGAGCAATCCAGCATTACTGATGATCCGTGCATCCATTTTGTGACAGTTTACTCACAGTGTGGGACGGGATCTGCTTCGATGGCCCACACAGATCTGTACATTTGATGAGGCCATACGAATGCCAGAATGTAATTAGAAGACATTAGGAGTACTGTGACACTTTTCTATGGTTCGACAGGCCATAACTTCCTTTTTATGAATGACAATGCACAACCTCATCGAGAACACACTGTGGCACATAGGCTAAATCACATTACTCTAAGTTTGCCTCTACTTCCAATGTCCTCCAACCTAAATCCAATTGCACACATCTCAAATTCACTGTAGAGGAGCTTGAACAACCTCTACAGTATTTTCAGAACTTCGTGATCTTTTGCCTCATCTATGGGTGGCATTATCCCAAAGTCAGCTGAATCATCTCACCTGAGTATGCCATGGAGGTGTCAAGCAGTTGTGAGAACAACTGAGGAGGTGTCACAACATACCGACTAAAAAAAGCAAGCCCTATGTGCTTCTCGTTCCTTCAGAGTCAATGCGGTGCTCTTTCATTTGATCATCAAAAGTACCATGTTACACTTTTTTAACTGACTATATATCATGTCTGTTTTGTGTTCTGTATAGTCAAAATAAAATGTGTTTGTGTAATTAAATGCAAATGGTTGTTTTACATGCTGTTGATCTCCTTTTTTCTGCAATATCTCTAATTTTTTTTAACAGTTTATACGCTTGCTTTTTAACTTACCTCAGCAGTAAGAAAAGCACACTTTAACAGCAAACACAACTACAGCAGTTTTAAATTGATGCAAACAGCAAATGAAACTGATAACAGCCCTTTTACTGCCGTGGTGACATAAATAACACTGGTGCCAAAAGTCATGGGATAGCAGTATGCAAATTTTTAAATAACGCTGCTGTCATATACGGACTCCGACGCATGCCACGATTTTTATTAGTTGCGAGGTGTAATCTTGTGAGTCAAGCTGAACAACCGCCAGTATGATTATGGCAAGCCAACGCGAATTATCGGAGTTTGAACAAGGCATGGTAGTGGGAGCCAGACAGATGGGACATTCAATTTCCGAAGTTGTGCGAACATTCCTCAATCCACGGTGTTACATGTGTACTGAGAATACTTCATGGAAGGCATTACCGCCAACCGTGGACAGCGCAGTGGTCAACTATGGGAGATGAATGACAGTGACGAGTGGCGTCTGACCAGGATTGACCATGCTAACAGACAAGTGACATTGGCTCCAATAACATCCACATTTAATGCAGGAGGCACCAGAGACATATCCATCAGGTCAGTGCAGCGTAATTTAGCACCCATGAGGTACGGGAGCAGAGGACCCACCAGAGTGCCTTTGTTAACACCACGACATCAGACACAGCGCCTCACCTGAGCTCATGAACACGGTAATTGGATCCAGAAAGACTGGCAAAGTGTGGCGCTGTCCGATGAGTCATGCTACCAGTTGTTACAAGCTGATGGGATGGTTCGGGTGTGGCGCAGACCCAAGCTATCAACAAGGCACAGTGCAAGCTGGTGGTGGTTCCGTACATGTGTGGTGTGTCTTTACATGGCATGGTGTGGGTCTTCTGGTCATCGTTAACACATCATTAACTGGTACTCGCTTTGTTGCTCTGCTGGGTGACCATTTGCAGCCCTTCATATACTTCATGTACCCCAACAACAATGGGATTTTCTAGGCAGACAATGTACCATGTAATCGGGCCCAAGTTGTCCAAAATTGGTTTGAGGAGCATTCTGGACAATTCCGCCGGATGGTGTGGCCACCACATTCACCCGACATGAACCCAATAGAGCACTTATGGGATGAAGTGGAAAGGTCCTTTCGCACCCAAGATCCTGCACCTACAAATACAAGGGAACTGTGGGCAGCTGTTCAGATGGCATGGCTCAACATCCCTTCAGAAGTCTTCTGGCCACTTGTGGAATCGATACCACATTGAGTTGCTGCACTTCGCCAGGCTAGAGGAGGTCCTACACAATACTAGGTACATATGCCACCACTTTTGGCACTTCAGTGTAGACTACAAGCAGAGTATGTCATAGCTAAAAATGAAAATAATGCTACTTTTTATGTTTTTGATTTCTTCAACACTCACACTTTATTATGCAGAAAGATGTATATAAAACATCAACAGAAAAATTACTTATATTAATGATGTAACATGTTTAAAAAAGCTGTCAGAACCTACTTTAGAATAGAAACAAGAGGCATGTAAAATGGCATTCCGCAAAGCAACTCTTCTTCACAATCAACAGGCGGCAAACCTTTCAGACCATTAATATAAGGAAATAATGTGTTAGGTCCGTTATAATCAAGTGGCACAACCCAATAACCAGAGTCTTCCGTATGAAGAGATTTTGATTCATTGTGGAAGTTCCTTTGCGTGTGCTGAAAATTTTACAGAAATTATAATAATGCAACACACACACAACAAACATATACATATTAAAAAATATGATAGGCATTTCTAAATTTTAACTGAGATCCACTAAGCATTGGTTTTTCTAGACTGACTTAGAACAACAAACACTCAATTAGTCCTTCAAGGGCACATACATACACATCATTAAGCTGTTCTTTGAGATTCAGAGGTCAGGTTCTCAAAGAAAGACCATGTGCCAAGTACACATTTAACTGATAGCACTAGAATTTACCTACTGTTGGTGTATCACAAATGTCTGTATTTACAATGATCTCGGCACACTGCTTGAGCTTCATTAACATCCATCACACACAAGACCTTTTGTACTTCATACTCATTATCTTTTTCTGGAGCCGGCATTCCTGAATTTGGTCCGCCCACGATTTCCTTGGCCTCCATCTACCTTTCCTTCCTGCCACTTGGGCTGACAAAATTCTCTTAGTCAGCATGTCATCACCCATTCCCTCAACATGGCCAAACCACCTAAGAATATTAGTCTCCACCTTACTAACAACATTTTGCCGCACAATACACATCTGCATTCCTTACCTGAATAGCACGTCTTGCCACCCACCGCCACCCGTAAGTAATGCATCTACCCAGCACACAAACGAATCTTATGTCTTTTCTGAAGTACCTAGGTTTCACTGCCATACATCAGGGTAAGATCAAGTACACTTTCATACTTCCTAGAGAACCCATCATTCCTGTAAAATTCTCCTAAGGCAGCTATGATTTTCAATGAAGAATTCACTCACCTATTATTTTTTGCTATCTAATGCGTTCTCTCTGTCAAACATACTTCCTAAATATACAAACTCATTCACCTGGCCAATCTCTGTGTCATTAAGACTTACCTTGCATTCAGTACGAACAGTTCCTTGCTCAAAAATTATAACTTTGGTTTTTCCCTTATTTATTTCATACAAACTTCGTACATTCGGGACAACATACTCTGCAACTCACTTTTGCTCTCTGAAAACAGGACTGTGTCATCAGCATAGAGCAATCTGCACACACGCATATTACCAAGACATAAACCATTATTATCTATTTTGGCATCAAGCATGCATGTATCCATAAATATATTAAATAGCCAGGGTGACATTACACAACCTTGCCTGACTCTTACACCAATAGAAAACCATTTTGATAAAACACCATTCACTCATAGACATGCTCTACTGCCAGCGTACATGGCTTTCACACTATTAAGTAGATTCCCAGTAATACCATATCTATTCAGTACCTTCCACAGAAGAGTCCTATTTAATTTTTCATAAGCTTTCTCTAAATCTATGAAGGCCACAGACACTTTTTTACCAACAGATAGATACTTTTCAATTATCATGCATAAAGCAAAAATCTTATTAATGCAGCTCTTACCAGGCATAAAACCACACTGTACATCCCACACTTTCTCTGATGTAAGACCTCATACCTTATCAATAATGACCTTCCCAAACACTTTTCCTGGCACACTCAGCAAACTGATACCATGATAGTTATTGCATTCAGTTTGATCACTTTTTCCCTTGTACAAGGGAACAATGATAGCATCCCTCCAATCTTGAAAGACCATTCCTAACTCTCAACATAAGTGGCAAATTTCAGTTGAGCAGTCAATTACAGACACACCACCATATTTCAACATCTCGACAGTTATGCCATCAACTCCCGGAGCTTTACCATTCTGAAGAGATTTTAGAGCTTTACACACCTTTTCTCTTGAGATCCCACCAGTGCTTCCATCTCTCACTATGACATCATCTGCTTCTGCCTCAGAATAATCTTTGCTTTCATGACCTAATAAATCACAGAAGTACTCACCCCATCTTTCACTTAGCTCACTGGGCTCTCATATCATTTCTCTGGCCCTATTCTTTACACAACTTAGAATTTTATTTATCCTATTTTTCCTATGTTTGATGTACCTCTAGAATGTCTTTTCTATCTTTCCAAAAACCCAAATTATGCCTGTCCTCTTTTTCCTTCATATCTTTTGCCTTACTATGATGAACCAGCTTTGCTGCCTCATGCTTCATACAGCTTGTTATTGCTGTCTTTGACTCAATAATACAAAGTCAAAGACACCTATACACAGTCTTTTAGGCAATCATAATGTGCTGAAAGGAATTTAACATTAGCAAGTAAATTAATGTATGAAACACACATATAGTGTTAGTCCTACAATGATTGTAGTGTGAATATATGTGTATTTCACACATTTATTTACTTGCTAATGTTAAAAAGCTTCTAACAGTGATATTCATCCTCAGAAACTCTACTTTGCAACATCCCCAAGTATGCTTCCTTCTTTCTTTTTACTGCTTCTTTAAAATCACTGTTCCACCAAGTATCACCTTTAAAGTTACCCACTGCTGCAGCGCCACAGACCTCTTCAGCGGCAGTGACTACACGGTTCTTAAAACATGTCTACTTCTTTTCTACATCCCTTTTGCATGCCATCAGCATTACTCTGATTCACTGAGTAAATCAGAGTAATGCTGATGTTCTTCAGACAGCCTTTCAACCTTTATTCTTTTCACCACAGGCATCTTCTTATATTTCCTTCTCCAACCAACATTCAGTTTTACCCACGACACTAACAGGTGATGAACAGAGCCAACATCTGCACCTCTCATCACACGGGTATCAACAACTGTTTCAAACGCTCAGGGCCGGATTCAACTTTTGCAGGGCCCAGGGCGAAATTTCATAGCGGGCCCTAGAAAATGAATCTCAGTTTAATTAAATCGTTGCATGAAAAACGAAAATAGACAAAAATTATCATAAAAAAAATGATTATCTCAAATTACTGTGAGCTTAAGAAAAAGACCATCATACGGATTGAAAATTCAGAGAGACAGAAAGTAAACAATTTCTTTATGATAATTTTCGCGCATTTTCATTTTTCAGAGACAGACAGACCGACAAACAGTGAGAGAGACAGACAGACAGACCAACAAACAGAGTGAGAGAGACAGACAGACTGACAGAGAGTGAGAGAGACAGACATACATTGAGAGAGGGAGACAGACTGACAGAGAGTAAGAGAGACACAGACAGATATTGAGTGAGAGAGAGACAGATACATTGAGTGAGAGACACAGACATTGAGTGAGAGAGACACAGACACTGAGTGAGAGAGACACAGACACTGAGTGAGAGAGGCAGACAGACAGATAGACATAGAGAGAGAGAGAGAGATAGACAGATAGACATAGAGAGAGAGAGAGAGAGAGAGACAAAGAGTGGAAGAGAATAAAAAGTGCTGAAATCTACGACTTTCTTCCTGGAGAGGTGGAAATTTAGGTTGCTTTATTATCTTAATAAAAACTTTCGCACAAAATGATAAAAAAAATAGCTTTAATCTGCGTAGCGAATATTTTTCCATTGCAAAAATGCTTGCGTATTGAATAATAAGGATCTCTCTTTAAAAAATTTGTATATATATATATTTTTCCTGGTACATGTTTTAGTGATTGATGTTTGATGGAAAGTGGAATAACTGGTAAATTAATGACTTTATTCACCTCTTATACACGCTCATGTATAAAAATTGCTTATTTTTTTATTTCCAACACTGTTTTTAAAGTCACTGAACGATTGGCCTCCATATATAGCCCAGATACAACTTTGATATTGTTCTTTTTTTTTTTTAATTCAGTACCAGGTTTACACACAAATTGTTGAGTATACAAGGGAGTCACAAATTGTGATGAAATTTAATTTCTTATTTCATGAATATGGAAGTTTAAGGTTTAAATAAATTCGGGGGGGGGGTTAAACTGAAAAAAAACCCCGACATTTAACAAGTTAGTAAAATCATGCAATGCATTGATTATGATACGCTTTCCAACATACCAGAAATCGCGCGCAGACAAACTCTCCTCCCTCCCTACCCGACTATTGATTCGTTCAGTATACCTCCGGAACAACATGATAAAGTTTTGTCGCAATAGAAGCATTTTTACTCAAGTTATGAGGATAAAGGCTGTGAAATAAATCTCGCTCCTGTGCCATGATGTTTGACCCCATTTCGATGATATTAAAAATAATTGGTTCAGCATACCTCTGGACCAACATACTAAAGTTTTGAAAGTTTTGTCGCGGTAGAATAATTTTTATTTAAGTTATGAGGATAATGGCTGTGGAATAAATCTGGCTCCTGTGCCCTGACCTTTGATATGATTCCGATGATATTCAGCATAACTTGTTCAGTTTACCTCCGGAACAACATGATAAAGTTTTGTCGCAATCGAAGCAGTTTTACGTAAGTTATGACGCATAAGGGCGAAAGAATGGATCCCGTTCCTATGTCCCGATCTTTGACCCCATTTCGCTTATTTTCAATAGGGTTCGTCCCCAAGTTGTCTCCTACCGCATACTAAAATTTAATTGAAATTGAATAATTTTTACGCGAGTTATCGGGTGGATAGACAGACAGGCGGACGGACAAAGCTGGAGCATATACGCTTCTTCAACCTACGGTTGAAAAACGTAAAAAAATATTTTTAAGGGCCTTGCACCCCAAAAGTTAAAAAAAATAACAATAAATATAGAGAATTCTAGCAAAAATAATTTTATTTTTGTTTTCTAAAGTGCGGGACCCAGTGAAGACGCGGGGCCCGGGGCTGCCGCCTCGGCTGCCCCTATGGTCCAGCCGGCCCTGCAAACGCTGATCGTAAACAACAAGATCTATTACACTCTTTAATCTGAGAGTACGATTTCCCCAAGTGTATGAGTGGATACACTTGTGGTTGAAAAACGTATCAGAATTAGGTACCCACAATCCATTTTCGATGCAGAGTTCAATAATTTTTCACCATTATTATTCACACAAGGATTATTAAACTTATCCAGAACATTATCACAAACCACATTCTTTATACCTAATCTAGCATTGAAATCCCCTGCTATTATAACTTTCTCTTTAGCACCAAACTAGCTTAATACAGCTTTTAGCTCATTCCAAAAATCTTTCTTTTTATCAGAAGGATCTGAATCACAAGAAGCATGCACTACAGCAGTTACCTTTCTCTGAAGTTTCACTTTCAAACAAATCCAGAGAATTCTTTCACTTATATGCAGAGGTCACACAGTTTGATAAAGCAGTGAATGTGTCTGCAATATTAATGGTATGTGGCTTAGGTGCAAATTGAAATTTTCCCATAGGCTATTTCAGTTTGTTTCATGAATAGCAAATTTTGCCAATTTGCATTAAAACTGAAGTGTACATGAGCATGCATGCACAATGATGAGGCTGGGGAAAATAATGGAAACAGACATGAGAAACCCCACGGGTGTTCATTAATATGGTGGTGTATCACAATTGGCTCACGACACAGCTTACGTTCTATATATAATGGATGAAAATAAAGTCTGAGAAATGGCCAAATGCATATTAGACCAATCTTATGAAGAAAAGTTTTAAGCTTCATAATAAATGCAGATAATGAGGAGGTCATAAATGCAGGAAGTGAGGAGGAAATCTGTTCAATCCCCTATTTTCAAGAACTGAACAGTGACTAAGACATTACAACACAGTTGTGAACTTACATCAAATAAAACATTAGTAAGAACATGCTAAGGTGGTTTGAACATGCATGTTGCACAAGCAATAAAGGATTAGCTCAACAGGTGTCACATTCTGTGCTTTCAGGCTGAAGATCAAAAGGTAGGCAAAAACAAAGTAGGTCACTGGAGTAGTCATAAATGCTCAAGGAAATGTGTTATATGTAGAAAACTTTGAAATGGACAGAAACAAGTTTGTTGCGGACAGTCATTATTTATTTTTATTGTTCACTTCCAAAGCATGCATGAACACTATTTTGGAATGCATATGTGTGATGGTGATATACATATAATACACTGCATGGGGTATATATTAGGGCCACCTATATAATGATGTGTTACTTGAGGCCTTCAGAACCGTAGCAATTTGACTTGGCATTAATTTGCCTAAGTTTGGGAAATGTTCCAATGATATATAGGTCTACGCATTTTGAACAGCTTCGTTCAATTAATACAGATTGGATGGCAGTGGATTCACATATCCATGGTTTATACGCTTTTTCAATCGCAAAATTCCAGAACTTTTCCAGGACATACGATCCAACTGCTCTTACTTAAAATGTAGTGAAACCATAGGTCTGTTCAACCTGTAACCTACAACAAACAACTTCCTACACGCTTGCGCAAACTTAATACAGAATGTTAAAAATGATGTCTGCTGCAGCTAATCAGAAACTTAGAATCACAGATAAATACTGAAATACCAAAACTGTCACTGAAAATGTGACCAGGTTTAATATCTACTAAACTTTTATATACAGTATACTACACTGGTTTTGAGAAAAAAATGTTTACTACTTTGGCTTTAGTTCAATTATTGAAGAAAATTACAGAAATAAAAAACCATAAAACTCAAAAATACATAGGTATGTGACATTACTCTTGAAATGTTTTTATATACCAAACAATCAATACAAAACAATACTATTTATATTTAATTATTTTGAAATAATGCTTACATTGGAAATTTAAGGGTAAGGAAAGGTGAAATATTTGGAACATTTTCAAAGGACCAAAGGATTGTTATTTCTTAAACACATAATCATGGTAGCAGGTATTTGTGTTACATTTTATTTAGAGAAGGAATTTTCAACATAATATTGATGCTGTAGCTATATGTCTTAAATTTGTACTTGCCAGCAAACAAAGTATGCACAAAAATTTCCAACGTGAAACAAAAGAGAATAACGGGGAAAACTTTAAATCCTAAGGCTGTGTACAACTACATTCATTAGTGATCAAGGCAATTTAACGGGACATGGTTAGAAAACTAATTATAGAAGATGAAAGTGATTACTTAGCTCAGAAAATACTAAAAAACAACTAGATTTAAGTTTCTGATATTAGAAAGCAATCTGATTTTATGGCAAATGTTTATATAAACACAGGGTGAGGAGCTAAGGCGACCTCTGAGAAAGGTGACGATTTTTTTAAAAAAGGTGATTAAAAGAAACTTCTTGCCAATAGCACAAAACAACAAATATAACTACAGAATTTTTTTTTTTTTTTTTTTATACTCCCCTACCAAAAAAAGGCCAGGTAAGATCATAATAAATTTCTTTATTATGGTCCTGGATGGGGTATGGCCATTTTATTGTCATTATATAATTTCACAGAAAAAAAAATTACACAAAATTCTGAAAATCTAACGACGTACAATTCTCTTTAATACGCACATATTTCTCGGTGTATCGAGATTTAAAAAAAACATGTTTTCCATACGTTATTTTTCCACGTAGAACCATTTAACGGCGGCTTTAACTGCTATAATTTTTTACATGTTATATTTCCTTTGAGTGGAAAGCAATTTCTCGGTTGGAAGTTATTAATATTTGCTGTGAATATATTGCGGTAATCGAATGCAATTCAAGGAAAAATCTGTAAATTACTTTTTTGTCATGTGAGGTGGTATATCCAGCTCAGATGACAAAAGAGTAATTTACATGTATAAACATCCTAAAAATAAAACCAAGCAAAATATAAAATATTGTGGTAAATTTCAATGCATAAAACAGGTTACAAATGTAATCAAAAAAGGAATGCAAAAAACAACATCTAGATATTGGAATTTCAGTAAAAGACTACAAGAATATAATAATCAATAACAGAGAAAAAACAAAACTATTGGACAGTGCAGGAGTATATAGCATTCTAATTAAACCAACCAACAAAAACAATCGAGTGAAATACATAGGAAGCACAAGAAAAATTAAAAACAAGATTGACAACATATGAAGAACTGGGGGAAAAAAAAGGAGAAAAAAAACCGCTTTTATAGAATATTGCATAAAAAATAACACAAAGCCAGAATTTGAAAATATCGAAATTATCTGCAAACAACCAACCGAAAAAGACCATCCCGTTTCGCCGAAGCAATCGTAATTGGAAATTAAAAAAAAATTAAAAAATTGAAACATTAGTAGTGGAGTAGAAATGCCAATTCCATGGAAGATACTGATAGAAGAAGAGAACAAAAAATGGGAAGGCAAACAGAACAGAAACAATGCAAAAATAAATTTAAAAAAAATCCCGAGTCTTCAAATCACAGGAGTGGCAACGCAACACATCCGATGATGTGTAACACACAAAGATTTTCAAACTGAGCACGTCGCATAGTCAACGTAAACTGCAGAGAGAACGGACGACCAGAGGTCCCAGAAGATGGCAGACAGATCTGCCGAAATGCATCGGACAATACATTCAAGAAGTCTGACAAAGTCTTTTGGAGATTGCAATATCATGCGAATATTTTTACGAGCGATTCATTTTTCCGCTTTTCAAGTTTTCCAACATAATTTTCACATCTCTTATGTCTTCATGTTCCTCCCGTAGTTCAACTAAAAAGTATATCCTACTCAAGAAACGTGCGGACTTTTTGAAGTTAGTCAAAAACAGCCTACACCCAAGAACCTGATGAGAACAACAGTGCAAAGATTTGAACATCTACCAACTACCACCGAGAGGTACATGAAAGATTTTTCCTTGAATCGCATTTGATTACCACGATATATATTCACAGCGAATATTAATATAACCTCCAACCGAGAAATTGCTTTCCACTCAAAGGAAATATAACATGTAAAAAGTTACAGCAGTTAAAACCACCATTAAATGGTTTAACCTGAAAAATAATTCTCTTTAATGTTCCAGAAAAATAATTCTGTTTGGCTTATGGTTATCTAGGCATCTTAGCACAAAATGATGTAATCATACTTTATTTTATTTTCTCAAGGTTCTTCTGAATGATTTCCACTTCCTTTTCTCTCACTCTTTCTTCAGTTTGCATACATTTTACTCCCTCGAGCACACCTTCAGCTAATTTTTCTCTCTTTAAATCATTTTTTTAGTGCTTTTTTCAGTTTAGCTGAAGCTTCCAAAAGAGTTCTTCTCGTGCCTCGTTAGTTTTTAGGTGTTCTTTTTTTCTTTTCATTCAGAGCAGCAGTCTCACATTTGATTCACTTTTTTATCTTTTCCATCTTTTACATATCTTCTTAATAATCCATTTTTTTTTTCTGTTTGCCTTTCTTCTAATTCGATTCTTTTTTTTTTTTTTTTTTTCTGTGTGTCTTTCTTCTAATTCGATTTTCTTTTTCCTTTTACATTTTCCCATAAAGGCACTGTACTCAGCAAAAAAGGTGCAACAGTTTGGATTACCAGATGATTACAACCCAGGATATATCTTTTAAGAAGTGTTAACAAACTAGAATTGGGAATAATGAAGGTTGGATTTTTTGAACATTTTTTAAAAACTATATTTTAAGGAGTTCACTTGAAAAGTGCATAGAGATTGACATTTCTATTTGAGTGAGTTAGTGAACTAGTTCAGTGAATGAGACTTTTTGAAGACATAATAGTAATATCATTGTATTTAGTGTATATGTAATGAATGAACTTTAATTAGTAATTACATTTAAATTTGTGTAAATAATGTTGGAATTAAATTGAAAATACAATAGTGAGAACCTGGGAATAGTAACATTTTGAGAGTCCAGACTTGGAAAATTTCACACTAATAGTGTGTGGCAGAGTGTTTGGAAAATCTCTATGGTGGAGAAATACAAAAACACTTTAAGCAAATAATTCTTGTAATCTGTGGTGTGTATATAGAAGTGTGCAGTTCCCCAAGATTTGGTGAAATGTGTAAGCACATAATTATGGGCAGTGTACTTTGAATGAGCTTGATGTCTGTACTTAATGAGTTTTGTATTAATGGGTACAAAAAAAATATTAGGATATTGTTCCAAGGCATCTTTCACAGTCAGTACACTGTTTAAAAATCTTTCGGTCATTGCTGATTCATCTTCTCCTAATACACTATCTACCAACAAGTAATTGGACACCCCTGCAATTGACGATATCTGCGGTCCTGATAGACGTCACAGCCTCCGCCGTTAAATATCGTGTGGGAAACAACAATGCAACCAGTCGCATGCAAGATGCCAAGCAGTTCGGAGCTCTCCGATTTCAAGAAAGGTGTAATCGTCGGGTATCACAAAAGTGGCCGATCCATACGTGACATATCCAGCAAGTTGAAGTACCCAAAATCGAGAGTGGCCTACATGATTGGCAAGTGGAAGATGAGAGGTGACTGTCGGAATGTGCCCCGACCCAGCAGACTTACAAAACTGGGAGTTAGAGACAGACGGGTACTGGCCAGAGAAATTCGGAAGAACCGCACCAAATCGAATGGCCACATCTGCGAGGAGTTCCAACAGGCATCCGGGAGTGTTCTTTCGATGAATACCATCCGTAAGGAAGCCCATCTGCTTGGTTATCATGGACGTGCTGCCGCCCACAAGCCTTTGATCACCAAGTCCAATAGCGCTGCTCGGCTGACGCGGTGCAAAGAACGTCGACAGTGGACCGTTGAACAGTGGAAACAGGTTCTCTGGAGCGACGAATCAAGGTTCACCCTCTACCGTTCGGATGGCAGGGTCTGGGTTTGGCGTCTTCCGGGAGAACGCCTTCTGCTGGAATGTATTGTGCCAACTGTAAAGTTCGGCGGCAGTGGAATTATGCTATGGGGGTGTTTCTCCTGGTATGGCACGGGACCCTTGGTCGCAATTACTGGTAGACTCAATGCAGAGACCTACTGCACCATTTTGGATGACAATGCCACCTGTCATGTTGCGAGGTTCACCATGGCTTGGTATGGTGACAATGGGGTTAATCGAATGGACTGGCCTGCACAGAGCCCGAACCTTAACCCTATCGAGCACCTCTGGGACGAGTTGGAGCTTCGACTTAAGGGGTGCCCCCACCGTCCGAAATCGGTGAAGAAACTGACCTGTCTTCTCCAAGCCGAGTGGAAGAAAATTCCGCTAGCCGTCGTACAACGCCTGGTTGAGAGTATGCCCAGGAGGGTCGCAGCTGTAATCGCCGCTCGTGGAGGCTCCACCAACTATTGAAGGTGAATAAACTTCATTTTCCTTTGCTATCACAGGTGTCCAATTACTTGTTGGTAGATAGTGTATATGCTTAGAAATGGAAAATAGTCTCTCTATGTCAGCATTTCCATGTGACAAAGTAAGAGCTGCCTTTAGGCCTTTATGACTTTTGCAACGTTTGGAAACTTTATATCTTTTGATAATGAGTCCCTTTTTGAGATGTGTTGTTGCCAGTAATCATCAATAGTTTTGTTTTCAAATGCTGTATCATCTTTTTCCAGTTGCAAAATTTTCCACTCATCTAACAAATAATCCAGTTGAACATGAAATGGCATAATTTTTGCAACTTTCAATGTCTCTGCAGCTTCTATCATTCATTCTTTCTTTAGGGTCTAAAAATCTAAAATTTTTAAGTGATCCATTTGATAAGAAAGTATTTTCCATCACATGCTTACAAAGCAGTAATATAGTGCTTTTGAGCTTCCTTCAGAAAGAACAACGTATCACTTTCTTTTAGTTTAGAAAGCTAGTCTGTGACTTTTTCATTAATGCCAAGTTCTTCAAGAGGAAGCAGATTGCCAACTGTGAACAGTTCATCAAGATCAACTTTAGAAAAATTAGTGATTTTTCTAATGACAACAGTCTTCAAAACACGAGCCACGAAGTTCTGAAGAACATTCCCTATTTCTTCATGCAGTTTGTGGATCGTGGGTGCTTGGCACTGAAAATGTTGTGTGAATTTCATGAATAGTTCTGCTGATGAAAAAATGAAATGAAGTTCAGCTTTGTTGAAATACGAGTCCTTTGTGTAATGACCTTTCATTACCTTTAAACTTTTTGCATGTTATCTTCCTAGTAAGCTCCATTTGACAAATCGTGGAAGGACCGCCGATTTCCTGATAACACTTTCTTTGACTATTGCAAGGCTTAAAAATATATATATACACTGCCGGACAATTGCTAAGGACGGATGACAATAGCAACGATAGCAACCATAAAATGGAAGGCAGGAAAATTTGGAAATTAGCATAAGTGCGGGATACAGTAAGACGTGTTGTGCGTATGCAAATTTTGGAATGCCGAACTTGTTCGTGACGTCATAGCGCTGATAAGAGATATAAAGGATTTGACGAATATTGACCGTTGTTGTTCAAATGCAAAGTTGAAAGGGAAAGAATCAATTGATGAACTTGCAATTTTCAGTATGTCTTCCCGACATCACCTAGATGATTTTACGCATGGCCGTATTATTGGCAAGATTGAAGAAGGGCGAAAAATAATAGATGTTGCCAGGGAGTTCGACGTCAGCCACAGTGTTGTTTCAAGGCTTTGGAAATCATTTCAAACATATGGAGAGTGTAGTAAACGTCACGGGGGAGGTCGTGTTCGCAGTACGACACCTGCAGAAGATCGGTACATAGTGCTATCAACAAAAAGACACCGGCGCAGCACAGCTAGTGAGGTAGCAAATCAGTTTATGGCTGCTACTGGCAAGCGGATCTCCCGAAAAACTATCGCCAGACGTTTGCATGAAGGAGGACAATATGCCCGCCGTCCTGTTGTGTGCATCCCATTGTCCAGACGTCACCGTACCGCCCGTTTGCAATGGTGCCATCAACATCGCAATTGGACTGATAACGACTGGTCTGCTGTCCTCTTCTCGGATGAGAGTAGATACAGGCTATCGTCTGATTGTCGACGACAACTGATCTGGCGTGATAGTGGTACTGCATATTGTCCAGCAAACATACAGGAAAGGGACCGATATCCAACATGTAGTGTCATGGTATGGGCTGACGTCATGATCAATGGCCGTACGTCCCTCTATGTGCTTCCAACTGGGACTATGACTGGCCAACGATACATTAATGATGTTCTGCTACCTCATGTTCGCATGTTCCGTGGTGCTGTCGGTGATAGATTCATTTTCATGGACGACAACGCAACATGTCATCGAACAGTCGCTGTCCAGGAGTGTCTTGAGAGCAAGGATATTCAACGCCTCGTATGGCCAGCACGTTCTCCAGATCTGAATCCCATTGAAAATGTGTGGGATGCTTTGGGGAGGAGTCTTGTTGGTCGCCAATGCCCTCCAATAAACAAAGACACCCTCATCCGTGCACTGACAGAGGAATGGGATAAATTACCCCAAGAGCTGCTTGATAATGTTGTGCAAAGCATGACACTACGTGTGGAATCCTGCATCGCCCTCCATGGTGGCCATATCCCGTATTGACATCTTACGCCGGAACGCCTGCGGACGGTAATTGCAAATTTTTCACGTTTACGTATTCTGCACAAAATGGCCTGTTTGTCCCTTGAACACGTTCCAAAGCCTTCTGGATTTCAGAGCACAATAAATTGTCTTTCTTGTAATGTCCTGGCATTCTGACATTATTTTATTTCACTTGGCATCCAACCACACTTACTTTTTTATGCGCTATATAGCCGTTTATGATCTGTCCTTAGCAATTGTCCAGCAGTGTATATACAGTTAAAATATTATTAAGTTATTGTAATTTCCTTTATCTAGAAATTCATATTTCTTACATACCTTTCATATGGGAACCAAGTAGTCATGCTGTCTTCTTTTCGTGATATATCTCTTAAGTTTTACATGTAAGGTTCATATTTTTGAAGAAATCTTGAAGAGAGTATCCTTGTGTCCAATAAAAGTCTCTTTGCAAATACAACAGAGTAATATACAATTATTCTTTGCAAATACGACTTTTTATTGGACACAAGGATACTCTCTTCAAGATTTCTTCAAAAATACGAACCTTACTTATAAAACTTACGATATATACAGGGTTCGTACACTTTGGGGGGGGGAATTCAAGGACTTTCCAGGCCTTTTCCAGGACATATACAAAAAATTCCAGGATGATTATTATGCTTTACAGTATCATGTTCAAATTATTTTTTAAAGTAATTTCAGTCTTAAGTAATAAAAATAATGAAAGATGCAAATGGATGAATGTGCTTTATGCAAATGGATCAAGTTTATCAAGCACAAGATCGTAAAGAACGAATTCTGTTCTTATGCCCTGACCTTTGAATTCAAGTTGGACCATTTTCTACAAGGCTAGGTTTCTCCTCCCTGATAACATACCAAAACTTTGTTGCAATCAAACAGATTTTATGTGAGTTAACATTCCTAAGCTTGGAGAACGAATACTGCTCTTATGTCTTGGCCTTTAAATTTAATTTCGACCTTTTTCAACAGGGTAGGTTTCCAGGTTGTACCCAACAGCATACTAAATTTCGCCGAAATCCAACCGCTTTCATGTGAATTATCGTACAGACAAACCCAAAGCATAAACGTTTCTGCAACCATAGTTCGAAAGGGTTAGTAATTTCGAAAATAAAAACATAACGAATAGCGCGGAAAATAGCTCATAAATAGAATATTTTAAACTACAGTATGCACTCTCAATTATTAGGAATGGTAGAGGGGAAGGGAATAGAACTGTTCAAAATTAGCATGTTTTCGTTGCGCTAGGCGCTTAAGCATGGCTGAATTCCTTCAGACCCCACCTACCCCCAATGTTCAAATGATTGAAATGTGCTGATGTTCATGGAATGAAATGGTTGATCAGCTATGATGACCGCATAAAAGTTCGGGGGAGGGGGCAAATTTTTTTTTATGCAACATTTTACATCACTCCAGTATTTATCTTGTCATCATCAACAATCGCAATGCAACTACCGCTTGCGATCGCGAATATCGGCAACCGAAAATCTGCCATATCACTAAGTGATACAACATACAATATCCTGTTACAATGTATTGTAATTGAGAAAAAAAAAGGATGTGGAAAAAAGAAACTTTCAGAAATTAAGATCATCAAGTCATGCGTTTCCAAAATCCGTTTTCCTTTATAATGTTTAAAAACATGTTTTTGCTTTTTTACCTGTAGTGTATAATAAAAAAACTATGTTGATTTTTTTTTATGGAATCAGATGTCCGTATGTCTGATTGTCTTCATCTGAGTTCATACGTTAGCTACTGTGTACAAGTAGACCTATTTTTTCAGCTCAAAAATATGTAGTTTTGCATATATTCACAGTATAAAGTCATTCCTTATTTCAACAGAACTGAATTCAGCAGATGCAAAATGAAGAACATCAAGACCCGCCCAACACCATGTTTCAGATTGTCTGCTGTTTATATTCAAGAAATGCAAATACGGATCAATGGTGAATGCAGCAACTATGATTTTTATTTATTACCAAGAAGAAAAAAGAGCCGTGAACCGTGAAAGCTGTAAAGCTGATATTTCTCTCACCCCTCCTCCCCCCTGCACAAAAACAACATTCCGATTAAGATCAAACAGCAGGAGGACGCGTCCACGCATACGCACAACCTTTGGAATGTCCTGATGGAATGGCTTCTTTTCATTTGGCACATTGCCATAAATTACCACCTGCAGCTCACTGAACTGTCAAGTTGCACCCTTCCTCCTTCACCCTAACTGGAATAGAAAATGTAAAAAAAAAAAAAATGCTCCCCAATTTTTGACAAAATTACCAAATTTACGTCATGATGTTGATGTTGCAATTTACTAAAATTCGTTTATCTGCTGAATTTCGCTTAAAACCATTGAAAACTTTTTCATTATAGACTATTTTTTTGTTAAAACAGTAACTCAGACGTCTGAATAAAAATGTATGTTTGTAATTCAAATAGAGTCCATATCATCACAGAAAAAAAAAAAATTAAGGATCACTCTGTTTAAATAAACCATGGAATCTAAAAAAAAAAAAAAAAATTCACTTGCTTTTCTCGTAATTTATAATTACTGTTTCTTTTTTTCAATCCGATTATGCAACAGATTTTTTTTTTTTTTTTTTTTTTTTTTGCATCTGCTAAAGTTCCTAACGGAATTTGGCGAAATTTGCAGTAGAACTTTATTGTGATGTATCTTAAACACTGTAAAAATTTTACTGTGTTATTTTCAAAATTCGGAAAAATGGATTTCTCAAAATTTTCTCCTAGTCCTTTTGAACTGTGGAAGTGATAAACAGGTGTTTGCTTTCTTCCCAACCAAGGGCTAGGGCTTCAGATCAGCGCCGCTCCCAGCTGCCAATCAACCGTTGCTATGGCATAGATGCCAACCTCTAAAAGTAGTTTTCAGTAACCAACATGTTCATTTTTCAGTAATTTTCAGTAACAATTTTTGTTTTCAGTAATCTAGTCTACAGCGGCAAATCTGGGTATTTAACACTGCAACAAATTTTAATCTGTCAGAACTATTAACAAAATAATAATAATAATAATAATAATAATAATAATACAATAAAAATAATTTGCTAGTGGGAAAATTTAAAATACTGTCTACCAGAAAAATATAATAAATTTCCTCCAGACATGAGGAAAAATTATTCCTTGGAATGTTGGCCAAATTATTATGATAAACTGGCTGTAGTTGCCATTTTTGCCTTCCTTAGTTCAATTTGCGAAAACTTCTTCTGATAGCATAGTTCACTGTGTGCAATGCTGTTTATTTTTTCTACTAATAAAGAAGACAGCACATGAGTACTTAAATTAGGTCTGAATTCATTCATGTTTTTTTTTCACAATACTGAAAATTCTTTCTGTACTTGCATTGCTATGAGGGACTATTAAAATCATTTTCATAATTTTGCTTAATGATTCATACTTCAACTGGCCACTTTCATTTTTCATTAAAGAAATTCTGTGCCACATTTCATCTATTCTCTCAGAAGTAACAGCACAGTTAAAATTTTCAAACTGGTGGTGAGCAAATACAGATTTCACCTTGTCAGATTCTTCTGGTTTCAAAACTGGAAACACATATATTGGACTGATGCAAAAGAAACACTTTGCCTTAATGCTACATCTGCAATTTCAGCATGACTCAGAAATTCATCATTAAGTGGAAATTTTCTTAAAATGTAATTGCAGCTTGCCTTGTAAAATTCCCTTACCTCAGAATAAAAAGTAGCCACTGTGTCTTCAATCAGATTTGCAGTTTTGCCTATATAAGACCACAGTTTTCTTTTTGATTTCTCTTTCTTTCAAAACTTCCATCTGCAAGAGATGTTGCTGTCACATCAAATGCCGATGGCTTGATAAATTGTACAAGCAATTCAGATAACAGGCTATGAAGTTTTCTTTTTAATACATGCACAAGCAGAGCTTCCTGCTGCAAGAACACGTTGACGGATGTAAACAAAGGAAGAGTAGCAGATTAAAAAAGATAATAAAGTTTAGATGAAGGATTTCCAATCATACTTGCAAGGTTCTTATACTGTGAATTAGCTTCTTCATTGTCACTGAAATAATGTTCTAGAGCCTCCCACTGTTCTAAAATTCTGTCAATGGATTCCAAAAGTGATAACCAGTGAGTATTGACATGCTTTAGAAATTTTTGTGGTTTAGTACCACAAACAGCTTGACTCAGTTTTAGATTGTGTTTCCTCTTTGAACTTTTCTCCAAAAAAAAGTACAACTGTATCCTGTATCAGATACTGCTCAACATTAAATCCTTTCAGTTGAGTAGAAGATTTCTGTGCAGCTAAATTTACTAAATGGCATGAACATCGCTGCACTGTGATTGCAGGCTGAACCTTCTTTATGTGAGAAAAAACACCTTTTACTTGACCTATCATAGTGTTAGCATTGTCACAGGAAAATGACACACAGTTGCCCCATGAGATATATTTTTTTAACAAACTCATTGTTCAAAACATTGAATATTCCTTCACCTGTATTATTACTTGATTCAACCAATGATAACAAAACAGTTGAATTTTTCGCTATTTTTTCGTCAAAATATGTTATTGTAATAGGATACAGTTTATTTGTTTGAGCATCATTACTTCCATCCGTAGATAGAGAAAAAGGATTTTTTTTTTTACTTCAGATACGATGTTACTTGTAGAAACACTGGCCATGTGCTTAATTAGTGCAGTAGCCTTGGTTCTTCCACACGAATATTTTTTTGCGATCGCTGAACCGGGAAACATGGCTTGAAATAACAGTTTTTCAAGCCTTCAGTTTTCGGAAATTTATCTAACATTTTCAAGCTGAACTGACTTCAGTTTTCGGAAATTTATTCAACATTTTCAAGCTGAAATACATATATTTATGGAATAAAATGATATCTAACAATACTGGGTAGAGGAAACATTGCGAGAAAAAAAAAATTACGATTACCAGAGAAATCTTACCTCCGTCTACTTTCTGTTTTCGAAGGATGAAATTCCGTCATCCGACAGAATTTTTTCTCAGAGGCATGTGCTTAAGGAAACAGAACTGAATAATGTCCCACTGCTCCAAAATCCTGTTGGCTGAAGGCCCCAAGGTAAGCCACCTCGTTGCTGCACGTTTCAAAAATTTGTGGTGTGGAACGTTATATTTAGATTGGATTTCTTCAAACTCTTCTCAACGGGCAGGCCAACCATCAAAATAATGGTAAATATTGATCAGCAGCTCAGAAGCTTCTTCACCTAAACACTCCAATGATTTTACACATGCATTGTGTGGATGTTGCAGGTACCCATGTTTATACGACTTGTCCTTCATGTCTTCTGGCTATTGAAAAGCTTAAAAACTTTATTAACATGAGGTCCGTCTGATCCAAGCATTAGGCATCTGTTTTGTGATAAATTGGCCTCAGAAAGTGCTTCACATAGTTTTTTTATGCAATGTTTCACCATCCGCTTTACCTAAAAAGAAAGTTCTGAGGTGACGTGTCGTTATGCCACATTTGCTTTCTGACCAAAATGTGATGGTTGTTTGCAGCTCCTTTTTATCTTTAAACATTAATTGTTTCATCATAACTCAATGTGCAGTATGATGAACATGCTTCCACTAACATAAGTTCCCAGAAATAAGGAGCCAGTCCATCAGTGATTAAGCTCATCTTAATTCATCATTGGAACTTAACACATTTGAAGACAAAAATGCAGAAACATTTATGAAAAATTCATGTTTTCAGCAGGTCAGTAAACTTAAAGTAACTGGAACCCCCATACAATTTTGTCGGCATTTGCCGCTTTGTACTTACAGTGTGAAGTACAGTTGGACAGCATATAACATCATATCACTGGATGTGCAGTGGCATATGTTGCCTTGCATGCGAACATGTTAATTATGAGGCCTTCCAACAATTATGAGGGGAGGTATAGGAGTACAGAAATAACTACATTCACATAGTTGTACTATGTAACTACATTCACATAGTCGTAGGCATACTTACAATAATAATCTTTCAACTTCCAGCATCTTCTTTTGAAACTATATTGTTAAATTGTATATTTTCTCCCAGTATGGTCACAAAAAAGTTTGAAAAGGTGACTAATTTTAAAAAAGGTGACAAAAGCTGAAAAAGGTGACAAAAGGTGAGAAAGGTGACCGGCTTCTCACCCTGTATTCAAGGATTACATTATTCAGGCATTAGGAAATAATTCTGCTATATATTTCAGGCAAGAAACAGCTTTTCATATTTTGGAACTGTTTTTGTTGAAAAGAGCACCGTATCCTCTTACAAAATCTCTTATGTCCATCACCAATTATTAAGCTCAATCCAGATGGGAAGTACAAACAAATTCATGAAATTATCACTTATACTTATTTTGTCTTTTAGTAAATGTCTGTGCAGTGTTGACAAACTACAAAACTCAAAACAAATTGACAGCATTCTAACAATTTTTTTCATTTTTTGCAAGAAAAAAAGCAATTAACTCTTACAACATGTAAATTTTGTTCTGGTATATTTTTTTGTTGAATTTAACCTCATATTGAAATATGTTGTTTAGCAACAGAAATCGTGAAAAATTCTAAAAAGTCATAGCAAAAAGTTTATAAATATACTTATATAGATTACACAAAGTATTATTTCATGGTTCAATTTAACTGGGAGAGTTTTAGGCAAATTACATTATAAATGTTCAGCATATTTAAAATATTGTTTCTCTGAATGCTTATTTAACTTTAAAAAGCCAAAAGTAAAATAATGGGTTTGATTTGCTTTGTTTTTATTGTTGTTATTGTTGTCATTTTTTTCATGGACCTAGTTCATGGCTCCTGGTCCTTGGAATTGTCGGATACCTGGTACAACACTAATCTGTATATTAATTTATAACTGAAGAATAAGCTGCAAATTTACTCACCAAAATATAATAACGCTGTAGTGAAGGGCTATTTGGACTTCCAGAATACGGAAAGCCCATTGGGGTACAAACAATTAGAGCTAGTGTTACCCAAAATGTAACAGCAAGAACTTTTATAATTCGATGGACTGAATACGTCACTTGTATTATAGACATCTGAAAATTATATTAAAAAAAGAAGCATTAATAAAGTAAAACAAATAAAATTGATGTGCATATAAAGTAAACTTCAGAAAGAGGAAAACACAGCATTATTAATGTCTTAACATAGCAATTTAGCTACCATTGTCATTTAAGAAATGCCTTTAACATGTGACATGCTAACTCAAGCAATTGCTCCTTCACACTGTTTTTCATGCTGAAGTGCAGAAATGGCATGTCATAAATCAAAAATTTGAGAAAAACGAACATATGTACACACATATATCTACAAGTTGTTCTTTGAGATTTAGAAGTTAGCTCCACAAAGAAAGATCACCTGTTAAATTAAGAATTCTAGTAATGCTAAGTTCTATGTTCTGCTGATGTTCAAGGGTTTCTGTTCACAGCAGTCTCGGCACACAACTCAAGCTTCACACACATCCATCACACATCTCAAACACCATTTGTACTTCATACTCATTGTCTTTTCCTCTTCTAGCATTCCTGAACCTAATCCTCTCATGATCTTATAAACCTTCCTTTCCTGTCACTTGGGCTCAAAACATTCTCTTAGTTAGAATCTCATCACTCATTTTTTAAACATGGCCAAACCACCTAAAATTAGAATTTTTGTCTCAAATTTTTTTTTAAATACAAAATATTAAAATTATTCTCAAATATCAAATTATTAAAAAAATACATAAAAATATCAAATTATTTTTGTCTAAAAATAATTAATATTTGAGACAAAATTTGTCTAAATATAAAATTATTTTATCTAAAAAAAAAAAAAAAAAAAAATTTATGTCTCACCTAAAATTTAGCGAGCGATCTTAGTGAGAGATGAGTATGACTCCTCGGGGTGCTCGGTGGGAACAATTGCACACAGAACAGCAACAAGGGCCTCTGTGAATCTTGGAGAGATGCCAGCTACACTGGCGTGCAAAAATTAAGGACGACACGGTTTTTCGAATGTAACGTGGTGCAGAAGTGCTCCACATCGACTCAAATCATACCATAAGATCCCCAAGATGCAAGAGTACGGGACAAGTAAGCAAAACCGTCCAAACAAGGAATCCAAAGGATACAAAGGCACTTTATTGAAGAGGTAGCTTCGAGCACAACTGGGCAGAAGACAGAAACGTCCATGTGACAGGCGGCTGCAAAGAAAAATCTAGTTTTTAGTAGGAGATATGATCACCCCTGACTGCGTTGCAGGATTTACAACGTCTGTCCGGGTAAAGTCATCCAGATGTCGTCTACTGGATTGTCTGTTGGCCATATCAAACGGTGTCAGCAACTCGACGTCATTCAAACTGATGTACACCGTGCAATAGCTTTCACCGAATTGCTGAGCGTACACCGCCCGTGTGCTTTATACCCTTCCGACACACACACACCCTCCCCCTACGTCATGCTGCATATATGCGCATGCCTTACCGTACCGGACCCTAGTCTATCTCCTGAGTGGTCTTTCGGTCCGTTCTGCCTGCTCGTTCCGCTGTTATAATAATTTCTCCTCTTAGTCCTTAACTTTTGCACACCAGTGTAGTTCTGTGTGACATTGGTGAAAAGACCCCAACTCACTGGGTTTTGTTCCAGAATTCTTAAAATGAATGACCAACTGGAACCATCAGCTGTGGGCTAATACCCCACACTGATGTACGTACCTGATTAAAAAGACAAAAAGAAATGCAAAAACTGACTCAAGTGTGGGATATGGTGGGCATACCACACTTGAGAAGGATGGTCCACCACGGTATGAACCTGGAACCGGAAAATGACGAATCAGAAAGAGATTTTGGCTGAGTGAGTTTAAGATTGGTGTATGGAATACAAGAGGTATAAATGGCAAGATGAACAAGGTGACTGAAGACATGAACAAGCATAGAGAAGATGTGCTGTGCATAAGTGAAACCAAAAAGATGGGAATCGGGATAGAAGTGAATGGAATGGTGAGTGTGTGGTCTGGAGTATCGGATAATGCTAAAGGACAGGCTGGTGTAGGTATGATTTTAAGTGAAAAGATGAAGAACAACTTGATTCATTACAGCTGCATTAGTGAGAAAATTATCTGGATACGTCTGAAAGTGAAACTTCAGAGAATAGTAATTGTTGTAGTGTATGCTCCTTGTGACTCGGAACCTTTTGATAGGAAGGAGGATTTCTGGGATGAGCTAAAAGCTGTTTTGAGCCAGTTTGGTGCTAAAGAGAAAGTAATAATAGCAGGGGATTTCAATGATCGAGTAGGAGTGCAGAATGCGATTTCTGACAATGTTCTGGGTAAGTTTAATGATCCTTGTGTAAATGATAATGGTGAAAAGTTAATTGAACTCTGCATTGAAAATAGAGAGGTGTGAATGTAGTTTCTGATCATTACTTGGTAGTGTCACGAGTGAAACTGAATGTTGGTTGGAGAAAAAGGAATACGAAGAGGCTCAGGATGGAGAAAGAATAAAGGTTGAAAAGCTCCCTGAAGATCATCAGCGTTATTCTGATATACTCAGAGAACAACTGAAAGAGCTGAAGTCTTGTGAGATGGATGTACAAAAGAAGTGGGAATGTTTTAAAACGTGTGTTGTCACTGCTGCTGTAGAGGTCTGTGGCACCACAATAATGGGCAACAACAGAGGTGATACTTGGTGGAATAGTGAGATTGAAGAGGTCGTAAAGAGAAAGAAGGAAGCCTATTTGGGGATGTTGCAAGGTAGAGCTTTTGTGGATGAATATCGCTGTAAGAAGCATAAAGCCGCTAAGCTGGTTGACTAGAGAAAGGCAAAAGATAGGAAGAAGGTGGAAAGGCATGAATTTACTTTTTGGAAAGATAGGAAGACTTTTTGAAGTACACGAGACTCGGGGAAAATAGGGGAAACAAAGTTGTGTGAAGAATAGGGTTGGGGAAATGATATGGGAGCCCAATGAGTTAAATTAAAGATGGGGTGAATACTTCTGTGAGTTATTAGATCAGGAAAGTAAAGGTGATTCTGAGGCAGACACAGATGACATCACAGTGAAGGATGGAAGCACAGGAGGGATCTCAAGAGAAGAGATGTGTAAAGCTCTAAAATCTCTGCAGAATGGTAAAGCTCCGGGAGTTGATGGCATAACTGTCAAGATGTTGAAATATGGTGGTGTGTCTGTAATTGACTGGTTGACTGGAATTTACCAGCTGTGCTGGGAGTTAGGAATGGTCCCTTGGGTTTGGAAGGACGCCATCATTGTTCCCTCGTATAAGGGAAAAGGTGATCAGACTGAATGCAAGAACAATCATGGTATTAGCCTACTAAACGTGCCAGGGAAAGTGTTTGGTAAGGTCGTTATTGAAAAAGTACGGGGTCTTACATCAGAGAAAGTGTGGGATGCTCAGAGTGGTTTTACGCTTGGTAAAGGCTGCACTAACAAAATTTTTGCATTACGCATGATGTTGAAAAGTATCTGGCTGTTGGTAAGAAATTTTTTGCTGCCTTCATGGATTTAGGCAAAGCTTATAACAAATTAAATAGGACTCTTCTGTGGAAGGTACTGAATTGATATGGTATAACTGGAAATCTACCTAATAGTGTGAAAGACATGCACGCTGGCAGTAGAGCATGTCTATGAGTGAATGGTGTTTTATCGAAATGGTTTTCTATTGGTGCACAAGTCAGGCAAGGTTGTGTAATGTCACCCTGGCTGTTTAATACATTTATGGATGCATGCATGCTTGATGCCAAAATGGATAATACTGATTTATGTTTTGGTAATATGCGTGTGTGCAGATTGCTCTATGCTGATGACACAATCCTTTTTTCAGAGAGCAATAGTGTGTTGCAGAGTATGTTGTCCCAGATGTACGAAGTTTGTATGAAACAAATAAGGGGAAAAAACAAAGTTTTGGTTTTTGAGCAAGGAACTGTTTGTACTGAATACAAGTTAAGTCTTAATGACACAGAGATTGGCCAGGTGAATGAGTTTGTATATTTAGGAAGTATGTTTGACAGAGAGAACAAATTAGATGGCAAAATTAATAGATGAGTGAGAATTCTTCATTGAAAGTTATAACTGCTTTGGGAGGTTTTCACAGGAATGATGGGTTCTCAAGAGAGTCCTGGATGGCTGTGTATGAAAGTGTAATTGTTCCTACTCTGATGTATGACAGTGAAACCTGGGTACTACAGAAGAAACATAGAAGTTGTTTGTGTGCTGGAGAAATGTGTTACTTGTGGGGGTTTTGTGGCAAGACATGTTCTGATTGTGTGAAAAATGAAGATGTGTTGAAGTTGTGTGATGTGAAGCAAAATGTTGTTAGCAAGGTGGAGACTAATATGCTTCGGTGGTTTGGCCATGTTGAAAGAATGAGTGATGAGATACTTACTAAGAAAATGTTTTTAGCCCAAGTAGCAGGAATGAAAGGCAGAGGAAGGCCAAGTAAGTCATTGGAGGATCAGATTCAGGAGTGTCTGAATGAGAAAAAGATTACGAGTATGAAGCATAGAAGATCTTGTGTACGGCGTGTGATGGATGTCAGTGAAGATCGCTGTAAATGGAGGTTTGATACGGCAACAGTAAGTAAAAATTATCTGGTGGTTTGCATTTCTTTTAGGAGCTAGCCTCTTAATCTGAGAGAACAGCATAGTGATATGTATGTACCTAAAATTATTTGTCTCCACACTGTAACAACATTATGCTTCACCTTACCATTGGCAGACTGGTGATCCATAAACGGCTCTGGAATTCGATTTTGAGCAGCCCACTTTTTGGAAAAATTATCAAGGCACCCCATCCCTAAAAATGTTATGTCCGCATCACCATTCACTGTTTAAATATCTTTTCAACACAAATCAATTAATCATTCAGCCGTTTTGTATTGAGACTATAGCATTTAACCCATTTTCCTGGATACACCGCAGCTCTTTAGTAAGATTTTGTGAAGAACAAAACTGTTTCTTTTGCTGAAAAGCAACAGATGTTTTCTGAGAGAAGCCGTCGAAGACTTTATTCTATCCTTATGAATTTTATTGCGATTACTGAATTTAGAATTTGTAATAGTTTCTCCACTTTTAGTGAGAACGGAAATCCAAATGTGCCAAAAATAAATTTTTTCAAGACTTATTAATAAAATAATTATAAAAAAAGATTTTTTAAGAAAACTGAAAATGTCCAGAACTGCAAGAATTTCAGTGCAGATTTATACAGTGAAAGAAATTAATGAATGCAAAAATTTATATTTATTTAATTGCTTCCAACTGGAAAGTCTTTTTTGCTGTAGCAGAAACAAACTTCCCACAACTGCATTTCAAGAATTCGTGTAACTGGAAGGCCCAAAAAGTAGTAAATCAAATGCAGATCTCATACAAAAAAGAAAAATAATGTACATATAAAAAGTAGCAGCCCAAAAATGTTACCATACGTGAACCTTAATGCATTAACGTACACAATGAATTTCAAGTTTATTGACATCATATTTGATTAGATTGTATTGATAATTCAACTCAAATTAAGAAGGTAGTGTAGAACACGCTAAGTTACGTATAAAAGTTTAATGCAAATATATTTCAGCCATTACTATGGCTTTCATCAGTGCGACTACGATTGGTTTACGTTGCCAGATTGAAAAGGTAAGTTTTGTAATGGTAACTCCGGGTGACGTGAAGAAATGAGGGATTTCCAGATGTAAGGAACGAAAATGGGGAGCTCAGAGTTGCAATTTTTGGAAAATAAAATTTCCAAACTTTCTCTAAACCTCAGAGCATACTGATTTTGGAAGGGAGCCAACCGGAGTTACCATTACAAAACTTACCTTTCCAATCTGGCAACGTAAACCAATCGTAGTCGCACTGATGTAGGCCATAGTAATGGCTGAAATATATTTGCATTAAACTTTTATACGTAACTTAGCATGTTCTACACTACCTTCTTCTTAATTTGTTTGTTCGTTACATGCATTGCCTACCACTCATTTATGATCATTCAACTCAATTGGCAAAAGCAAACTGAGGTAGAGGATATTAGTCCAAAGGGACAGGGCTTAAATTTTAAATTAGGAATCCAAGAAAGGGAAAGAGGTTGTACCAAAACAGGATTTGGCTCAACAGAACATTTGCTTTGTAAGTTTCTGTTTCCGAAGCCGTCAAAGTGGTAGACAAACTTTGTCTTGTCATTTTAGCATTTGCTTTCCTTCTACAAAAATATTGAAGTGCAAGTATATATTGACTTTTTTTTATTATTTAATCTTGAGTTAGCATAAAGCTTACCGGCTCACTGGGAATTCTCCCTGTGTCCCGGCGGCCCAGTCCGCACCTGCACGTTACATATCTGCAACACATCTTCATTCCGCACATGATAAGAACAAGTTTTTGCCACAAACTGTCTGTAGGCAATGCATCTTTTCAGTAAAGAGTAAGTCCTTGATTTATGAAAGTTTGGCATATGCAACTGCACTATTATGTGAGGGAGTTTTCCCAGGTGTTAGTTCATATGCAAGAAAAGTTCACTCTAGTGTGATTCTATGAGGTGAAGCAGAGGGACTGGATGCTCCTACACATGCTGCTTTCTTACAACAAGGTGTATGGCATTGATGGCACACCATTCAGGTGTCATGACATACAAGACGGAGGATCATTTAGCCTTGCAGTACACATTGAGCTCTGGGGATGTGTGCTGCTGCAGAATACATACATATATAACTTACCCTGCTGTTTATTGCACCTTGCTCCCATCTCACTGGTAATGATGGATTCTAAACAACCTTCAAGTGTTTCTGCTGTCAATAGAACAGTAAATAAACACAAAGGAACCTCTCCA